>CM018684.1:25359810-26609810 GCA_009363875.1 Mikania micrantha
CTACTATCTCGTTTATGTACAATCTTGCCAGTTTATCCATCGTGAAAGTCTCACGCATAGGCAAGAAGTGAGCAGATTTGGTTAAACGATCAATGATCACCCAAATTGTATCATGACCACTGGAAGTGCGGGGTAGCTTGGTAATGAAATCCATAGCTATTTGTTCCCACTTCCAGAGCGGAATCTCAGGCTGTTCCAGTAACCCAGATGGTCTCTGGTGTTCCGCCTTTACCTTCGCACACGTAAGACACTGACCGACGTACTCGGCTATGTCTTTCTTCATTCCCGGCCACCAATAAAACCCACGCAAGTCTTGGTACATTTTATCGGCACCTGGATGAACAGAATATTTTGTCTTGTGTACTTCATCGAAGATAAGTTTTCTCAATCCATCTACCGCCGGGATCCATATCCGTTCTCGGTAGTAGATCATTCCATCAGGCTTCGTGTCGAACTGTTTCTCTGCTCCGCAATCAAGTTCCTTCTTCAGATTACCTCGGTCTAATGCTTCTTGTTGTGTTTGAATAATCCTGTCACTTAAACTGGTCTGCACGGTTATCCCCATTGCTCTAACACGTAGGGGTTTGACCCGTTCCTTCCGGCTCAAGGCGTCAGCTACAACATTCGCCTTTCCCGGATGGCATTTGATCACACAGTCGTAATCATTCAGAAGTTCAACCCAACGGCGTTGTCGCATGTTGAGTTCCTTCTGATCAAAGATGTGTTGCAGACTTTTGTGATCAGTAAATATGGTACACTTGGTGCCATATAAGTAATGTCTCCAAATCTTCAGTGCGAAGATTACAGCTCCCAGTTCAAGATCATGAATAGTGTAGTTCTTCTCATGAATCTTTAACTGTCTTGATGCATAGGCTATGACTTTGTCCCGTTGCATTAACACACTACCGAGTCCCAGATGGGAAGCATCACAGTATACTACAAAGTCATCACAGCCCTCTGGGAGAGATAGGATTGGAGCATCACATAGTTTCTGTTTCAGCGTCTGAAAAGCATCTTCTTGTTTCTGCTCCCAGACAAACGGTTCACTTTTCTGAGTTAACTTAGTGAGAGGCAGAGCTATCTTAGAAAAATTCGAGATGAACCTTCTATAATAACCTGCCAATCCCAGAAAAGACCGTATCTCCGTCGGTGTCTTCGGAGTGTCCCAATTCTTTATCGCCTCAATCTTGGCAGGATCTACATGAATTCCCTCGCTGTTGACTACATGACCCAGAAATTGAACTTCTCTTAGCCAAAATTCACATTTAGAGAATTTAGCATAGAGTTTCTTTTCCTTCAATAGCTCCAAGATTTTTCTAAGGTGTTGCTCATGTTCTGTCTTGGTCTTGGAATAAATCAGTATGTCATCAATGAAAACAATGACAAACTGATCCAAGTACGGCTTGCACACTCGGTTCATGAGGTCCATGAAAACCGCGGGTGCATTCGTCAATCCGAAAGGCATTACCAAAAATTCATAGTGCCCATATCTGGTTTGGAAGGCCGTTTTCGGTATGTCTTCGTCTTGAACTCTCAGCTGATGATATCCAGACCGCAAGTCAATCTTTGAGAAATATTGAGCTCCTTGCAGTTGGTCAAACAAATCATCAATCCTCGGCAATGGATACCGATTCTTGATGGTTAGTTTGTTCAGCTCCCTGTAATCTATGCACATTCTGAACGATCCGTCTTTCTTCTTCACGAACAAAACCGGAGCTCCCCAAGGTGAGTAGCTCGGTCTAATGAAACCCTTGTCAAGCAGCTCCTGTAACTGATTAGACAATTCCTGCATCTCTGAAGGTGCTAACCTGTAAGGAGATTTAGCAACTGGGGTTGCTCCAGGAACTAAGTCTACTCGGAACTCTACTGGTCGCGCAGGTGGTAAACCGGGTTGGTCTTTAGGGAATACTTCTGGATATTCTTTCACTACTGGTACATCTTGTATCTTCTTCTTGTCTTTCTCTTTTTCCACCACGTGAGCCAGAAAAGCTATGCACTGCTTCTGTAAACACTTGCGCGCCTTTATGCAGGAAATGATTTTGACACTTCGTTTTGCTTGATCCCCTCTAACTTCCAACACTCGATCATCTGGCAATGGAACTTGAAGCAGCTTCTCAGAACAGATGACTTCCACTTGGTTAGAAGAAAGCCAGTCCATTCCAACAATGATATCGAAACTACCCAACTCCATCGGTATCAAATCGATGGCAAATGTATGACCGTTAAGTGTCAACGGGCAATTCCTGTATACTGTACTAACTGTGATCTGTTTTCCGTTAGCTACTTCTATAATGTAAGGGGAATCTAACTATTCCTCTATGGAACCTAGTTGGCATGCAAAATCGGAAGAGATAAAACTCTGATCCGCACCAGTGTCAACTAGAACAGATGCATAAAAGTAATGTAAGAGAAACGTACCAATGACCACATTTGGGTCCTGGCGTGCAGCTGGTGCTCCAATGGCAAAGGCTCGTCCACGAGGAGCTTGAACTGCTGGTTGTGCCTTCTTCGGGCAGTTCTTTGCAAAGTGGCCTTGTTCGCCACAGTTATAGCATCCACCATTGTTCTGATTAGCTGGTGGGGGAAGAGCCAAAGCAGCATTGTTGACTGCTTGGTTAGGTGTCATCCGGCAGTACTGGACCCAATGGCCCTTTCTTCCACATCCCGTGCATTGCTTGCAGGGAGTGTTAGCAATGTGATGATACTGACACTTGGTACACAAAGGATGTGGGCCAGTATACTGTTTCTTGGGCACATTTTGTTGTGCCACTGCTACTTGATTGAGGGGAGTAGCCACAGTATAGTTCTTGATGAATTTTTGTTTCTTCTTCGGGTGTTGCTGGTGATGAGGTTTCTTTGAAGACTCTTCCGTGCGTTTTCCGGTGTCAGCCTCTTTCTTCAGAACTCCAGAGGCTACCATTAGATCAGTGAGTTTTCCAGACAGTCTCACTGCTGATTCAATAGTAGTAGGGTTGGCTGAAACAACCATGCCCTGGATGCAGGGGGGAGTCCACCTACATAACAGTCTATCCTCTTCTCTAAAGTCGGTACCATGTCCAGCACCAAGGCAACCAACTCGTGGTAACGAGTAGTGTACCCCATGTGATCAGCCCCCTTCATCACATGGTTGGATAGTTCAACCTCCAGTTTATGTAATTCATTCTTGGGATAGAATTCTGTTCTCAGCAGTGCCTTGAAGTCTTCCCATGGCAATGCCATAGCTTCCTCTCTTCCTCGGGCGTTGATCTGACCATTCCACCAGGTCAGAGCCTGCTTGTTGAATGTTCCCACTGAGTAACGGACTTTGTGGTGTTCGGGGCAGCTGCAGAGATCCAAAGTTGTCTCGATCTTCTCAATCCATTGGATTAATCCAACGGCGCCTTCTGACCCACTAAAGTTGGGTGGTTTACATCCTACAAAGGACTTGTAGGAGTAATGAGATGGATCTCCAGTATTTCCACTGGCTTCTCCTGATGAGTTGCCAGTGTTGAGGATTTCATTACGAAGACGAAGGAACATCTCCGGCATTGCTTCTTTCATCTGATTTGTCATCTGGCTACTCAGTAACATCACCAGGGCGACAGTAGCAGGATCCAAGGTCGGTGTTGTGCCCGAACCAGATGGTTGGGTAATCAAAGGAGGAGGGGGAGGAGGAGGAGGTGGAGGAGGTGGTGGTGAATCATTTGGAGACGGTGTGGAGGAGTGTGGAGCTAAGTCTTGTGGTGGTAGCTGTATCAAGGGAGGCTGTCTTCTCGGCGGCAATCTAATCATAACCAATAAAGTTATCGGTTAGTGCAATGATCGAATACAGAAGACAATATGCAAATAATTCCTAAGTCCTGTTTTCTCTATATGCAGGGTCCCTAGGTTATAGTCTAGGCCAAACCGTTTAAATAAGTGACCTATATTTCTCTTTAACCATGGCTCTGATACCAATCTGTCACACCCCGAGCCGGCGGGGTAGGATCGGGTTTCCCCGACGGGCGGAAGGTTCCCGGGGCGCGATATCGTGAGTGATAATTGAAATGATCAGGTTGTTCACATTGCACATGATATATAAATGAGAAACTTGCTAAAATAAAATAGAATTACAAAGTTAAATTACATCAGTTAAGTTTATAATTTAACAATGTAAATCTACTATAACATCATCAATCTTCAATCTTGTATCTGCACAAGATATACAAAATAAATGTGTATGAAGTCCAAAAATATGCAGGTCCAAAAAGCTAGGTCCTCTATATGTAACCTAGTCCAAAAGAAACAACTCTTCAGTTGACCTGTTCGTCACCTGAGAAGTCATGCAAAAATAAAGTCAACACATGGTTGGTGAGTTCATATAGTTTAGTAAATGAAAATGATTTGAAAACCTCTTTCGGTAAAGACCCTAACCTCATTAACTACAATGTAATATCCATATCGGTATGCTTATATATTGGGCATACCCCTGAGTCGAGCCTACAAGCCCGCCCAGACGCCATCCCACCACATACTAATACACATATGACACTGTCGTTAATGATAATTAAGCATTTTTACCCTACACACCTCTGATTTGAATTATGTTTTCCAAAACTTGATTTACCCTTGATTTTCTTGAGTTCATCATAGATATATGATTTCCCAAAAGCCAGTGATAAAAATAAAATGTTAAATATTTAATTAAATAATTAAATAAAACATTTAAATACAACTAAGACATGATGATTGGGCCTTATTTGACTCAATCAATTAGACTTAGTTGTTGGTGGTTGTCCAAGTTGTAACATCTCACACGTGACCCATGTCAGGCATAACTCCAAAGATGTAAGGGTTCGGCTACTTGTTTAACTCAAGAGGTTCGGCGTCTAAGTGTTCTGCATGGCCATGGTTCGGCCATGCAGGTTCGTTGTCCCTAAAGCTTCGGCTGAGTAGTGTTCGCTTTTTATAGGTTCGTGGTCTAGGGTTGCCGAAGTAAGGTTCGTCATGCAAAAAGTGTTCGGCTGAATCAGAAGGTTCGTCTATCAAAGTAAGGGTTCGTTGCTGTGTCCTAGGGTTCGGTTAACAGGTGGAGCAGGGTTCGTGAACCAGGGCACAGGTTCGTTGCAGGTAACCCGCAGGGTTCGTGGCCAGCAAAAGAAGGTTCGGCCAAGGATTTTTTTTTAGAGTTCGGCCGACTAGATCCCACGAAACTGCATCACCATCAGCAATCATCGAGCTGGACCTGTTGCAACTCGTTCCCCATAGCTTCCTAATTACTAACCTTGACTTATCTCATCAAAATTTAGTGTTTAAACCGATTATTCAAGAAATAACTACAAGGCTCGTGAAACCCTTTAAAAACCGAATTTAAAATGATTGTTTACCTCAAATTCCACAGTGAAATGCTTGTTTTTCTTGTACTTCCGTGATCTACAAGATGAGAGGATCGTAATGACGCCTAGCACACTTGAATCCAACGAGATTTAAGTTTCCAAAATTTAGAAAGAAGGTGGTTTTCTTGTGAAGAACTAGAGAGAGAGTGGGAAAAACGAGTTTGAGAGAGAGAGAGGAGAGTGAATGGTGGTGGTTGTGGCATTTATTGTCCACATTAAATGTGGGAAAATACCCGGTCGTTCGGTCTCGTTTGGTTTCGCGTAAAATGCCGTTTCGCGTAGTTTTCGCGACAAAACGACACGATTTTTTTTTTAAAATTAGAAATCATTTAATTATTCTAATTTGTGATTCCTAATAAATTAACTAATATCTTCTATTTATTTAAATTTGAAATATTAATTAACTGTTTAAATTGAATCGTACGGTCGTCGCGCGTATTCGTTTGAATCGTCACCCGTACGAACACGACGATAACTATACTTTTCGATAGGTTTGTATTCACTTATCAAATCAGTCTCCAAAAATATGTGTTAAAGACAGAAAATCAGTCCTCAATACCACTTAAATTATGTCCATAATAACAGTTTTAGGGACTAAAAATTAGTCCCTATCTATATATAAATTTAGTGCTTAATATGGATTATTAAAATCTGAAGATCAGTCGTGGATAAAAATTATTTTCAGTCTCCAAAAGATTGTTTTTAGGTCCGAAAATCAGTCTCCAAAATTAGTTCACTTTCATTCGAGACTATTTTTTAGTCTACAATACTTTATTTTATATCAATGCCTATTTTTTTTTACATATCGAAGCATTAACATCATGCATAAATTTTTACTAAACCAAACATCAATATATCATGCATAATTTTTTGTCATTCCAATGTCTCCAACACAAGCATTAGTATCAAAGAAACAACAAATAAACAAGATAAAAGTTGACCATATCTAGAGTTTTATCAATACTAGTTAACTAGAAACAAAAGTAACAAACATTTCAACAGTTCGGTGCTCTAGGTCACATAACTATTACCAGACAATCCATCTGAACCGGTAGCATCATCATTCACAGATTTGGAGATTATACTCTCAAAATCAGGAAATTTCGCGAGCAAGAAGTCTGACATTCTTTCATTTTTCTCCTTAAGTTCATTAATTTGATTTTTTAGATCTTCATTAGCTTCTCTTGTTGTGGCTTCTCCTTGAGATGGTTTAGCTATCGATTTCATCCATGCATATTTTTTCTTCATCACTGGCCCAACGCATACCTCCCAGCCCGACTGTATCATTTTATCCTTACCACAAACACTTTTGATTGCTTCTTTTTCAAGCTTTCGTTCCATACTAGTTGTAACAGTGGTTCCTTTAGATGTTAGTTTATCAATGGCCTCCTTTTTATGAGCAATTATATTTTCCTGATATAACAAAAGGCACGAGAACAAAATTTAAAACTAATATTATCCAAAACCAACTTAGTCAAAGTTTTTTAGCAAAGAGACAGTTACATATTCAGCTTTTGCATATCCTTATAATGTAGCTTGTAGTAAACTTGTAGCGGGCTAGGTGGCATTTGAGTCTCTGGATTTATCTGACATCATAAACATTTATAATAAAGAAGAATAAGTATATTATAAAATGATTGAAATGAATATTTTTATTTACAGATATAAATCTAAGAACACTAACAAAACACTCTTTTGTTGCTATTATTTTACGCATAGATACCTAAAAACACAATCAATTCTTCGAAAGAAGAGCTTAAAGATAATTGAAAGGGAAAAAAAAAGGTAGCACTTTGTTGTTGTGGTAATCACCAGGTGTTTAAAAAGTAACACCAAAATTCACGTTAATAGGTTTTTCCCAAGATACCACTTGTTGCTTTAGGATCATCCGACTACTACAGCTACAAAAAAAACAAGACCTTTTGGTGAGGCTGGCATGTTTTATTAACAACCAATCAGATCTGTTGGACCAATTATGCAACATTAAAATAGAAAAGAGAAAATAGACACTAGATTTAGAGTAATTCTTTCAAGATGATCTACATCAACTTTGCAAATAGGGTTTTTCTTTATTAGGTGCTACAAAAATATAATTACATTTGAGGGTATATATGATATCAGGATTAAGGTTAATAAATTAGGAAACTAAATAAACAGCCAAAAATAAAACCAAAACAGCCCTAGGGCCGGCTGCTTCTAAACTAGTATCCCCTAGGACTAACTGCTTCTAAACTCTGCTGATGTTCCAGCCGTGAACATGGCCCAAATCCTTCATAACCCAACATATACATATTATGTATGTGTGTATTTATTAAATAAGCTGATGTGTACTTTCTAGTAGCTTCTAAGTTTTTAGCTCTTCCTATTTAAACTCACCTGTGTGTGTATCTCTATGTTTGCTGCTCAATGCATTATATATGTAGCCAGTTGTGTACTAATGTGGAAGTAATCCAAATATTATATATATGAGGAAGAATATGTATTAACAAATCTTGAAGGGGAAAAATAAAAGAATATGTATTGATGTTGTTGCATTAGGTAAGCTGGCAAGCGAAGCCACAAAGTTTTTTTCCTTTAATTAGCCATATCTGCTTAATGACTCAATCTATTCATTTAAATCAATTTGTCAGTTTTCTGTCAATCTGTTTTTATTACAAACTCTACATCTTTAAATAAAGGGTTCACTTATTCACCTTAGTGGGTTAGTGGTAATCTTTAGAGAATTGTTGTATTAATAATTCCCACAAATGTGAAAACTCATCCGAAGTCCTGAAATGTATATATAATAATGCTTATCTGCAAGTCTGTGACTAAGAAAGCTCACATAAAACTTCTAGATTTCCATAAATTCTATATTTATCTGAAAAATGAAAAAACAAATTAAGTGAATTTCTCTCAAGTTTTTTCCAAGTTTTTAGAGGCTGGGTTCACTTAGCTTGGAAAAGGTTGGGAAATTAGTTGTGGTGGGGTTGGTTGTGGCCTATCAGTTGCTTTGGTTGGAGATTCTTGGCCAGGGACACCTCCCATAGTGCCTTGCTTAGGACGTGGCCTAGAGGTTTTAGCTATGTCCTTGTTGTTGGCCTGCTTTGGCCCAGCAATGGCTCGAGGATGGCTGGAGCTGGTAATCTGTTTGCTTGGTCTGGCGCCTCGAGGGGGGCAGCAGCCCAGGGCCGGACGGCCTGGCTGCTTTGTTGCCTGTTTGATTCAAAGTGCACAACCTTGGAAATAGCCCCTCCCCAAACCTTGTGCCAGTACCAGTGATGGTCAGAACCTTCAACCAGTTCTATATATTGTGTTTATTCGACATAGAAGTTTATGATTTCATAAAAGAATGATTAGTTAAGTTAAAAGTGGTTCTTATTGTGATTAGTTGTCAAATTATTACATATTAGTTTTTGTTAGTATTTTTGATTAAGTGCTTATGTCATAAAAATCAGTTAAAATAAAGGGAATTTTAATGTTTGAGTTGTTGATTAATTTTATGTTAATCTATTGCAATGGAAATCGCATGTTAGAACTCGAACAAGCCCTAATTTGAACCCATTCTAATATAGCACCCTATACGACCCAACCCGCTCGTTTTGATAGTATACTATGAACCGAATAAAGAAAAAAATAAAGGACCTAATTCCATAAATTATACTACATAATAAATTAAGGGTAAAAAAACTAAAAATCTTACCATTTGAAATACATGATTAGATATCGATCGTGAGCCCCCTCTGCTTATATTAACTTGTTTTCCTCTGTTGATTTTCATCTGATCACTATATTTCTATAAAATTAAAATTCGATAAAGTTGTTAGAACTTAGAAAAATAAGAAAAATAATTCATTAATATTTATTATGATTAAAAAAAACAAATTAAGGATGTTTACCCGGAATTTATCGGACTCCCAATAGTCGCACAGATGATTCCAGTCTTCTACACTTCGACATCCAGGTTTCATTTTAGATCTTGCGTTTACTGGATTCGTTTTTCCTCCATTTTTCTTCCAATGGTTACTTAAGGCACCTCGTGCGCGTTTCCAATTGTCACGCAGTTGAGCATTTACATATTCCATAAAAACAATATTTGCTCACAACAACTCAAACTTTCCCTGCGTCAAATATAAACGTTGACAATATAAATGAACATGTAATGTCATAATATATTCTAAATAAATTAAAGGTAAAATCATATACAACTTACTTCTAGTTTCTCATACATCAGATTTTTTACATCTTCGGGTACGGAACCCCAAGTGTGAAATTTCATCGGACACATTCCGAATAATTATTCCACACTCGGTAGAAAATTTGATTACTGAGTTACCGACGAATTTTTTTGTATTCGTATCCATTATCAAGGGGATTTTACAACCTATACTCACAATCTTTGCAACACTTTTGTTTAGACTTGGTCCTCGCCTCTTTGGTGGATTAGCAGGTTGTTCCAAAGCAGGTTGTTCCAAAGCAGCTTGTTCCACAGCAGGTTGTTCAACAGGAGGTTGTTCCACAGCAGGTTGTCCTACGGGTAATGTATAAAAGACAAAAACATATAATGATTTTAGTTATGATAAACTCATATGCCCATCAATTATAATGTATGAATAAAAAACCTAAATCATATAGTGTTATACAATCTTACAAATCACATTTCCAAACACTTGCAAAGTATGCAGGTCATAACTTGATTATTTAGAATTTAATATTGTAATATTTTAGTTGAAAATTAAGTAACTAATACAATTAACTTTTACTAATCTTTAATTGTCAACAATATAAAACAGAAACAAATTATTCAGTTTAAATAATTGATCACCATAACTAGGAAAAAAAATATTAACTGTACAACATTCTAGAGTTTTTGAATTGTTATTAGGAATCACTATGTGTGTTATTTAATATAATAATGCAAAGAGATAGGATTTATAAACTCATTTAAAAACCCAAGACCACTACTTAAACATTATTTAGGAATGAATGTCAACTCCTTCATTCCCTAATCCAAAAACAATTACCTTAGTTTTAAAATTTGTAGCATGTCAAAATAAACAATCAAATTAAAGATCACATGTGCAAAACAAAAATATAATCTACCTCCTGAAGATAAAACAACTAATGGATTAGACCTACAGGCTACAACCTTTACGTTTCAAGTCTTAGAATTACCAACTAAACTAGTTGTTTCCTGATTTAAAAAACTAAACATACAAAAATTCAAGATTTTTATAGCACTAACTATGATAAATAATGCCTTGGATCTCAACAAGACCAATTCAAAATACACAAGTGTTTGGGAAACATTATTTTTACGGTTAGCAGGCCCATCATATTGCTATGCATGATGTTGTGCAGGTCGATAAAGCCATGGGGACTGCATGGCTTGGCCCTTGGCATGAATAGATGTGCAGGCGCCCTAGCAACTGGCCTGGGCAGGTTGGCTGGTGGGCTGTGGCGTGTCCGAGGGCCGAGAGGGTGGCTGCATTCTACTACTTCTTTTGAGCAATGGGGAGTTTAGGATCATATGCAGGCCCAGTTAAGTATGGAGCATATAATATGAGTGGCGTGTATGGGCCCCCTTTGGTTAGTAATTCTATTTACGGTTGGTATATATTTTTCCGGGCTATGCCCTTTATAGCAACTGGCCTGGGCAGGTTGGCTGGTGGGCTGTGGCGTGTCCGAGGGCCGAGAGGGTGGCTGCATTCTACTACTTCTTTTGAGCAATGGGGTGTTTAGGATCATATGCAGGCCCAGTTAAGTATGGAGCATATAATATGAGTGGCGTGTATGGGCCCCCTTTGGTTAGTAATTCTATTTACGGTTGGTATATATTTTTCCGGGCTATGCCCTTTACTCCAAAAAAATATATTGTTCATGAATATAGGATTTAAGAACATTCATTTTTCAAAAAGTCAAAAGTGAACTACATAGCTTTTGTCTTAACATTAAATATATGGCTGTTAAGACTACAATATGTGAAAGTCAAATATTAAAATCTATAAGAAATATACCCGTAGATCTGGTGTGATATGAATTACTCTTGCGTTTACGTTTGCTTTGTGGCATTAATGTAGATGCAATTCCCTTGGCAATTGACTGATTTGTAGTTGCTTGAGAATCTTCTGCAGGTCTTGTTCTTGTAAATACCATGATCACTAGCATAAGCATCCATATTGTACTACAAGGAAATTTATACATTAAAAATAGATATATACATTACAGTTAGCAGCTTACTTTGTTTGTTGACAACCACATTTCTACACTAAATGCATCACTAAAATATCTTATTTACGTTCTTGTTCAATTTGAATGATAAAACCATATGCTATATTCCGGAATGCATAAATTTCAAAATAAATTATAATCATTGCTGTTTTAAATAACTAGAGAATATTTACTAGCAGAAAATCAAAACTGTTAAAGCTAATGGCACTAAGTAGACCTGGCAATCTTGACCCATAGCAAGATAAATGGGTAGATATGGGTAAACAATTAGTATAGTTTGGGTTGAAATGGGTAGCAATGTGACATTGAATGGGTTGAGATGAGTAACACATTAACACAATGTGGGTCAAGATGGGTAACTTTAAATATATGTTAGTATAATTGATTCAAATGGGTAAGAATGATTAGTAATATATTTGTTGTGGAAAATCATGAAAAATTATTAAAATAAACTATTTGTTTAATTACAACTCATTTTAACTTGAAATAAGTTATATTTTTAAAAACAACCCATTTAAACCCAGATTAATTTTGCTTAAAACTCATCCTCACTCGCACCCATCTTGACCCGCACCCATCCTAACCCGCTACCCAACCCAACCCGCCCATTTTGCCGGGCATAACACTAAGGACACAGCTACATGGTCCTTAGGTGAATTGCTCTTCGTTAAAGATGATGTTAAAGCTAAGGGTGGCCTTGGACAATATATATGATGATTTGGTGTGGCTTGGTATGTCCTATCTGATGCACAGGGGTGGGATGGTGCAGCACATGTTCAGTTAAATCTATCAATTTTAATCAACCAATAAAAAAAATCCAACTCCTACATGCATAAGATAAACGATCAAACACAATATTTTCAGCCATGGAATTTCATAACAATCAAACTAATTACAAAGAGAATTAACTTCAAAATTGAAAAAACTAAATATTCAACAATAATTCAGGACCGTACCTTGTTTTGCAAAAAACCATCCTCTGATTAAGTAGCCAAAACAACACAAAATAACGACAGATCAACCATGGAGTTTCATAATAATCAAACTAATTAAAAAGAGAATTTACTTCAAAATTGAAAAACCTAAATATTCAATAATTAATACTGGACCGTACCTTAACGATCCTTTGATTGAGTTGCCAGAACAACAAAAACCACAGACGCAATATGACTCAGGAGCATGCATACAGATAGGGGTTTTCGCAAGGGAGAATCTGTAGTGACATAGGGTTTGAATCGATGGAAATAAACATGGAAATAGAGTGATTGCCATCCTGATTTCTCTCCGATTTCTTAGCCACTTTGTTGAACAATGGAGGGAAATGAAGGATTGGAGGGAACTAGGTTGTAATTTCAGTGTGAATTCTCGTGGGAACCAGGTTTTTATTTTTAATTAATGGCTAGACTATTATATATAATTTTATTTAACTAAATAAAAATATTATTAGGTTGGTTTGTTAGCAAGCATCTTCAAAATTGGATGTCAAACATCTTGAGTTCGATTCCTTTACCTTTATTTTTTTTTATTCTTTCCTTTAGCTTTCTACAAATTTAAGGATTGCAATTTAGTCATAAAATATGAGGAAAATATATATGACTTCAATTTAGGGCCGTTTGGTTGAGTCTGAATAATTAGGTGTTAAATGGTTAAGATGCCTGAATAATTAAGAGGATTTGAATCATTAAGTGTTGAACTGGTTAAGATTGTTTGGTTGCACATCTGAATGAAAATAAAAAATAAAATTTATTTTTTTTGTTTGAATTCATAAGTTAGTACTCACGAATCAAACTAATTTTTTTTTGTAATATTTAAAATTATTTTTGTTAGGCATGATACATACCTTGCTAACCAAGTATTTGTCAACGTGGTTGTGGTGAGTATTTGGCTGCGCCACCTCCAACACAAACGTCCATTACGATTTACTCTTATATACGTACTTTTAGTGAATTGAAACACATAAAATTTAGGATTGTTAATATAAAGATGTTAAGCAAAGTTCTTTTACTAATGTGTTTAACTAGCTAGTAAGATTAAATTACTAAGAGTATCATGTATGACTTAAAATCCAAATGGTCTAACTGATCACTATTTGCCTTGATTGATCATTAGTAACCATAATTGTTCGTAAATGCAACTAAAGGAGACTTAATGTGAACTTGGTTGAATACCATGGACCATTATACAACCATAGATGCACAAGAGTGAGTTTGTGTTCAATATTAGGTATTCATGTGTGATATGATTTGAATCATTTGAAGGGCATGTGGATGTAAATGAGATAGCAGTCTATAATCAATAAGCCTAGTTTATCATTGATCGTTTGTACTAATTGTACCAAAACTTAATGACTCCCATATGTTAAGATTATTGATATATTGTAAATGATAGGTTTATATTATGTACTTATACAATGGGTGTGATTTAGTCATAAATTATGAGCAACATACATACGACCTCAACTTGCCTTGATTTTGTAATACCAAACCCAATTGAACGCTAACCTACAACCCTTCAGCTTAACCGTCATTAATCAATATTACAACTAAATTGAAGTTGGTGTTGGTATCATTATATAAATGCCCTCGAGTTGTCGCAATTTCATATGTTTCTTTAGTGTACTTATACTACGTGTGTAATTAATTCATAAAACCGTCCCACCACGATGCGAGAGTAAACTGTCTTTTTTTTTTTTTAATTTTTCATGTCTTATTTTTGTGAGTTTTAAAAAAATACATTTTAAAATAATTATTTAATTATTAATGTTTTAATTTAATTGTTTTGTTTGAATTCATAAGTTAGCATCCACAAGTCACACTTAATTTTTTTTATAATATTTAAAATTATTTTTGTTAGGTATGATACATACCCTGGTAACCACGTTTTGTCGACGTGGTTGTGGTGAGTATTTGGCTGCGCCACCTCCAACACAAACAACCATTACGATTTACTCTTATATGCATACTTTTAGTGAATTGAAACACATAAAATTTAGGATTACTAAGATAGAGTTGTTAAGCAAAGTTCTTTTACTAAGGTGTTTAACTAGCTAGTAAGACGAAATTACTAAGAGAATCATGTATGACTTAAAACACCAAATGCTTTAACTGGGCACTATTTGCCTTGATTGATCATTAGTAAACATAGTTGTTCATAAATGCAACTAAAGGAGAGTTAATGTGAACTTAGTTGAATACCATTGACCAATATACAACCATAGATGCACAAGAGTGAGTTTGTGTTCAATACTGGGTATTCATGTGTGATATGATTTGAATCATTTGAAGGGCATGTGGATGTAAATGAGATAGCAGTCTATAATCAATAAGCCTAGTTTATCATTGATCGTCTGTACTAATTGTACCAAAACTTAATGACTTACATATGCTAAAATTATTGATATCTTGTAAAGATTAGGTTTATATTATGTACTTATACAACGGGTGTAATTTGGTCATAAATTATGAGCAACATGTATACGACCTCAACTTAATTTGATAATGTAATATAAACCCAATGTGAACACTAACCTAAATTGCAATGTTATTATCAATTTAATGTTGATAATGTATTTTAATTATACAATCTTATATTATGTGTAATTAACTTGATATTATCTAGAGGTGTCAATTTTTACCCATATAAAAGGAAATTGGTTGCTTTGGGTAAAACAACTGCATGTAGTATAATGAGTTGAAATTGGTAACATCATAATGTTGAATATGTTGCAATGGATTCAAACATTTAAGAATGATTAATAACATATTTGAGGAGAAAATCACTAAAAATTATCCAAATAGACTATTTGTTTACTTATAACGCATCTTAAGTTAAACTAAATTGATGTTTTTTAAGAA
This sequence comes from Mikania micrantha, assembly GCA_009363875.1. Taxonomy (NCBI): domain Eukaryota; kingdom Viridiplantae; phylum Streptophyta; class Magnoliopsida; order Asterales; family Asteraceae; genus Mikania; species Mikania micrantha. The sequence continues at coordinate 25,375,229 of CM018684.1, forward strand.
AAATCCATTTAGACCAAACTAATTTTACTTAAAACCCGTTCTGATGTATACCCATCCTGACCAAAACGTAGTCTGACCTGTTACCCAACCTGCCCATATTGTACTATATAATATTATCCATATCATAAAGTGAACCCTTATGTTCAATTGCCGGTATAAATTAATTTAGATGTCTCATGTTTTTATTAATTAATCTAATATCAATTCTTAAATATATGACGTTGTTAGACAATATAACTTTCTCTAACCCTAGTGACAGCCTTCAGATCTAATTCAGGCCATCCACGAAATCACCAGACTCCGATCGGTTGTTCCTAACCATTAAGGCTATAACTTCTCTGCTGGTTCCTGACCATCCAGCCCGCTACCTGACAACGTCCCTTTGGCGGAGACGGCACCCAGTTTGGATCCTTGGCAGCCGAATCCCCAACAGGTATGATTCTCGGTTGATTATGTTAGGCCTTCTTTAATTGCCTTACCTTATGACTTAACAATTGAACCAATGGCCCTAGGACTTCCCTTACTCGGAGACGGCACCCAGCTTCCATCCTTGGCAGTCGAATTACCCAACAGGTATGATTATCGGGTGGTTATGAAGGGCCTTCTTTAATTACTTTACCTTATGTGTTAACAATTGTACCAATTGCCTTTGGACTTCCCTTCGGCGGAGACATCACCCCAGCTTCTATCCTTGGCAGTCGACTTCCACAACAGGTATGATTCTCGGGTGATTATGTTAGGCCTTCTTTAATTTCCTGATATTTATATTCTGAAAACACTATAAAAATTTTGTTCTATAGGAGTATTAACCGTCTTAATTTGTGAAAGACAAATTCCATTTGGATAATACAAAACCTCAATTCCAAAAAAAAAAATTTTAAAACTCCTAAATCTTTAGTTAAAAAAATTGGAACTAAAATTTTTTAGTTTATTTTTGTAACCTCCACTTGATTATCTCATGTTATTACAATATTATCAACATATAACGAAGAAGTATAAACATAGAACTATTTCGTTTGTAAAACAAGGAATAATCACATAGATTTAGAATGAAACCATTCTAATGCCAATTTTATAAACATAGAACTACTTCTTATGCCAATTTTACAAAGCTTGCCCAACCTGTGAAGTTTTCAATTCATTTTAGCTTCAGAGACACAATGGTTAATGTATTAGACTCATTTGCAGATAAGTATAATGGATCATAACAAGTGTTTCAGCAACTATATTAGCTTCTGACTTAGACATTTTATTTTCTTATCAAATACAATGAATCAAATAATTTTCACACAAGCAAGCGCACGTAAAGCAACCTAGATCAGAGCCAATTTTAATTTCACACCAGTTATAAAGGCAGATCAAGAATTAATCAAGGTTGCTATAAACTAATCATACAGCCAGCAAAGGATCACACATATACATAAAGAAAAACAACAGAACACTTAACAACTTTTATCAAGAAACAAATCACCATTTTCCCTAAAATAGTATGCCTATATGCACACAAATTCAAGGGCAAAGTCACTTGCGAAACAATCAATGTCGGTCCATCTAGTCCGACCCATAATGTCTAAATGCATAGGGAGAAGAAATGAGACTTACAGTGCTTTGTCTTTCCAAAAAAAAAATACAAAACACAAAGAAATAAGAAGGCTTACACAAATCACACAAACTCAACAAAAATGCAGATCACAAGAATAAGAAGAAAATCACAACAAGAGCATCAGATCTAAAACTGCCCTAGATCTGACTGACATGACCAACAATGCAAAAACTTATCATACACTTGTGATCAGGCACATGACATCACATAGCTCCTTAGAATCTGTATGATCAAAACCAATAAGAAACTCAAACAAAGTTAAAGAACTCGAGATAATTGCTCACAAGGATGAAAACCCCTAAACTAAATGAAAATAATAAAATGATATTCTCTTGAGTCATCTACAAAACACCTGCATATATCTTTGGTTTATCATAAGAGTAAATAGACAAGGCAGTCACCTGGACCCAACAACTTTAACAAACTAACTGCATCAGTTAATCAGCAACAACATCAGCCCAATATCTTCTTGACTTAAGTTCCAATCTAGACCAAATCATTATACCGATATATAGATAAGCCTTTTTATAAATATATCCACAAGTTGATTATCCAAAAAATGGTTTAGAAAAAACCTCTTTTCCTCTATTTACAGCTAATATGAATTGGCTTTAAATATTACCGGTATAGAAAAAATATTATAAACCAACCTTTTAGACCTTGATATATTGTATATCATCTTGTAATTTATTGTTGCTTTATCACTCTTTTGTCACCTTGAAGATTCCACCTTGAACTAGTGCAATGAAAAAACCAGGCATGACAACATCAATAATTTGATAATTAGTTCGTGTATGTTTGTTGTTAGCTAGGTTTTTGCAATGAATTTGGATAAGAGCTGGAGTAAAATCACCAATAAGGTAGACCCATTGTTTATTAAAGGTGCAATGGCTTTTGCAGAGATGGGTAAGAAATATGTTGATAGTGATGGTCGGATGCATTGTCCATGTAGAAATTGTGTTAATGCAAGAAAACATGTTCCCACACTTGTTGCATCTCATATCATACATATTGGTTTTGAACCATCATACAATGTTTGGATATATCATGGTGAACATCTGCCAGGCTATGAAACAGACGGAACAAGCAGCGAGTGTGAAGAAATTGAAAATAAATCAAATGACGGTGTCAATGATTTACTTGATGATGCGTTTCCTACGAACGGCGAACGCGAATCAGAAAACTTCAAGTCTGGGGCAGATTATCATAATAATCCAAATGTGGAGAAGTTATTTATTGATATGGAGAAGCCTTTATACCCGGGGTGTGATGAGTTTTCTGTACTAGGATTTTTACTAGAGTTGATGAATGTCAAGGTAACGTGTAAAATGACAAATGTGGCAATGGATATGATTCTAAATTTATTTAGTCGCGCATTTAAGGACGCAAACTTGCCGAAGAACCATTATGAGGCGAAAAAGTATTTGCGTACTCTTGGACTGGGATATGATTCTATTCATGCATGTAAACATGATTGTGCGTTATTTTGGAAAGAATATAAAAATTTAGAAAATTGTTCGGTGTGCAACACTAGTTGTTACGAAGAAAATGTTAAAGGGAAGAAGAAACCGGTAAAAGTCTTGCGCTACTTTCCCATCACAAGTAGACTTAAACGATTATTTGCCACGAGACACACTGCCAAGGAAATGTTGTGGCCTGATCAACAGAGAATCAAAGAGGAGGGGATTCTTAGGCATCCAGCAGATGGAAAGGCCTGGAAACACTTTGACACATTATATACCGATTTTGCAAATGATTCTAGAAATGTTCTCCTAGGACTTGCTAGTGATGGTTTCAATCCTTTCGGAGCAATGAGTCTCTTATATAGTATGTGGCCTGTTGTGCTCATACCCTACAATATGCCTCCTTGGAAGTCACTCGTCGATTCCGCATTTATGTTGACATTGCTGATTCCTGGAAGAGATTCACCAGGAAGGGATATTGATGTCTATTTGCATCCACTGATAGATGAGTTGAAATTTTATGGAATGAGGGTGTTGAAACATATGATTGTGAATCAAAGCAGATATTCAACATGCGTGCCGCACTGCTTTGGACAATCAATGATTTTCCTGCATATGGGTACCTGTCCGGATGGACCACAAGTGGATATAAAGCATGTCCTATATGCAATGAAGATACGAGCAGTATATGTATACGAGATAGAATAACATATGTTGGTCATAGGCGATTTCTCCCACTTGATCACCTTGGAGGAAAGCACGAGATTTTAATGGACACAAAGAGACAAGGCTTGCACCTAAAGATGTCAACGGAGATGATTGCTTGCGTCAGTTGGAACATCTCACTATACAACATGGAAAACATAAGTGCCACGGAGGAAAAAAAAGAAAACGAGACCGAAGTGATTTTAACTGGTCAAAGAAAAGCATTTTCTTTGAACTTCCATATTGGCATAAGTTGTTAATTCGTCATAACATTGATGTGATGCATGTGGAAAAGAATGTGTGTGAGAACTTGTTGAGAACCATGTTAAACATAGAAGGAAAAACGAAAGATACTGACAAAGCTTGTCTAGATTTGCAAGATATGAATATACGTAAGGAACTTCACTTTGTTAGGAAGAATGATCGTTGGGTTAAACCACATGCTTCGTATGCTTTAACAGGAGATGAGAGAAGACAATTTTGTAATTTACTCAAGTCTGTGCGTTTTCCAGATGGATATGCAGGAAATTTAGCCAAAAATGTGATTGTTGAACAAGGGAAGGTCTATGGGCTAAAATCACATGATTGTCTCGTTTTAATGCAACGCATTATACCTATTGCAATTCGTCCATTTCAAACAAAACAAATTCGTGATGTGATAGTCGAGTTATCTTGGTTCTTTAAAAAACTTACTGAGGTCACATTACACGTGCGGGAGCTAGAAGCCTTGCAAAAAGAGATAGTTAAAGTTTTGTGCAAGCTTGAACGAATATTTCCTCCATCATTTTTTACAGTTATGGTGCACTTGTGTGTGCATCTTCCACAAGAGGCAATTTTGGGAGGACCAGTGCAATCAAGGTGGATGTATCCAATCGAAAGATACCTTGGCGATTTAAAGAGATATGTTAGAAACAAAGCTAAACCCGAAGGTTCGATAGCAGAAGGTTATGTTGTTGAAGAAGCGATAACATATTGTTCACACTACTTACGAGGCGTTGAATCAAAGTTTGGGAGACGTGGCAGGAATGATGACAAAACCTCTAATGATGCTCGTAACTTCGCGCTAGATGTTTTTAGATTTAATGGTAGATGAATTGGGGCAAAAGAATACTATAATCTGCCTATTGTTCTTATGAAGAAAGCAACATGGTTTATCTTCAATAATTGTCAAGAGGTTCAACCATTCCTAGAGTAAGTTTTTATTTTTATTTTTATTTTTATTTTGTGAATTAGTATGAAATATCACATGCTCACAAATTTAAAGTTTTTATACACGTAACAGAGAACACCTACAATTTCTAAAAATGCAAATCCGGACTCTTCATATTTTTCCAAGATGCAACAGTCAACATTTCAGGATTGGTTTGCAAAAATGGTGAAAATCATAATCTTGTAATCTAGTCACTTTACCTTGCGATTTGAAATGCACTATAATAACATGATTACTATGTTAATATTGATAATAGGCTCGAGAGATGTATAAGCTAAATCCATCTCAAATTAATGAGGAGTTGTACATATTGTTTTCTCTTCCGGATAATCGTGTTTCTTCACTGAAGGGATGCATAGTAAACGGAGTTAAATTTATAGTTAAGTCAAGAGATGATTGCAGGCAAACACAAAATTGCGGAGTTACAGTCCCTGGTGTTCATAATTATGTCGAAGACGATTATTATGGATATCTGGATGAAGTAATTGAATTGTCATTCATAAGAGATTATAGCATTATTTTATTCAAATGCACGTGGTTTGACACTGATCGTCGACGGAAGCATGTTATATTTGAACCTCATTTCATAAGCATAGACACGTCGCGGAATGCTTATAAGGAAGATCCATTTATTTTAGCAAACCAGGCTCAACAAGTGTTTTATGTTAATGATCCACTTAAACCAAAATCACATAGGAAAATCATTGAAAGAATTACCCACAGGCACTTGTGGGATATTCCGGAAAACAACAACGTGGAAGATTTGTTAGAAGATGTCAACCTTCTTCGTGAAGATATTGCAGAAGAAATTGTTGAAAATGTTGATGTGCATGGTTCTCATGGAAACATAGATGATTTTTTTGATGAGGAGATAGATAATTCTGATCACAGTATGGAAGATTTTGATTTAGAGTTAAATCTAGATGATTCAGAGAAAGAAACGCCTCCTAATGACCTTGAAAATGGCGACTCAGACGATGATGATGATTGGTGATGTTCATTTTGTAAGATTTGTAAGTCTGTGAATTATTTAGATTTCAAAATTACTTGTTTTATATTCTTACTAGTAGACTTTATTTTCATTATTTAATGATTTACAATTAATATTATGCATGCAGCTAAACTTTAGTTATCCTTCTTTCAAGCTCCAACTGGAATCGTCCTCTAATTTCCATCCATCACATCCTTGCACAAGGTTAGCTCATTTTTTATTCACTGACTTTAGTTTTTAATCTAGAAATTTGCTTTTTTTTCATATGTTGATGATTTAGAGACATCTGATTAGGCTTAAAATTAATAGAAATTTTGATTAGAACTCAAATTTGAACCTTCATATTACATTGATAAATGGATGCTAAAATTGCAAGGATTAGCAATTGCTAACGTGACAACTATTAGTGCTGCATTTTTGATAATTTTTTTTTATGAATGGGGAACCCACTTGCGTGGTAAACCTCGGGCTCCCCCAATACCCGACTAACCGGGAGGAATGGGTAAGCAGCGGGCATAAGTACCCGGGTCGGTGGCCTTGTGGAGAAAATGTCACCCCCATGACTAAAACTCACGAGCTTAAAGTTGAGGCCCAACACCCTTACCACTAGGCTATCTGCACAAGGTTCATTTTTGGTAATTTGACTTATACCGTTCATGCTTTTGTGATTATAATAAAAGTTTTAACTGGTCAATTTGATGTGTCTTTTTTAGGGGTGTAAATGAGCTGAGCCAATTCCGAGCTAGTTAAGGCTCGAGCTCGGGCTCGGCTCGTTTAGAGCACACGTGCTAAATCTTACTCGATCCAGATTGTGCCGATCATTTGAAAATTACATGATTGCCTGTAACCTTATTTGCAGGAGTTTTATGGGCAGATACATGAAAGTTGCTACTCATTTGTAGAAACTTTATCTGATAATTTTTCTGGTGCATCATATGGTGATTTGTTATTTGTAGAAACTTTATTGTTATTTTTAAGCCTTATGGCAATAGTTTCATAGCTTTGTTAGAAGCATTTATTACCTGGAATATTGAGCAAAGGATATGTAGGTCCTTTGAAAATTTTATTTTAATTTCTAATTGACAAAATAATATAGCAATAGCTTCATAGCTTTGTCATAAGTAAAGATGTTCTATTTTATTATTCTGTTAAAAATAAATCTTTTATATTTTCAAATGGATGACAACGAGTTTGGGCAGAAATGGGTCAGGTCAAAACAAATCAAACCAGGCTCGATTGACCAGTAAACCTTTTTTATCTTTGATATCAGAATAATGTGCTAATTATGATCACAAAACAATATAATTAAAACTATAGCAAAGTAATGTTGACTTTTATGACCTGATCTAAGTAATAAGATTTGTTTTTGTGCCTCTACTTTGGTAATGATTTGAGTTATAATTACATAGCAGGTAATGATTTGAGTAATAATTGGTGCTGATGTCGCTCATCTTTCACTAGGGGAGGATTCAAGCCCTTCCATTGCTATGGTATGTTTCTATGTCTTTGCTCTTGCTCTTATATTTAGGCTTGCCAATTTTGACTAGTTTGAGTAATAACACGCTAGTTGTATAATTTCTCTAATGGGCTGCCCGATATACTCTGTAAACTTAAAACAGGTTGCTTTGGGTTTTTCATTTGACTAGGAGTGTTTTTCAAGACCTATTAATTTTCCAAACAACACTTCCTACATTTAAGTATAAATCCAAATTTGAAGGCTAATAATCCAACCCCAAAGACAAACCTGCTGGTAATCATTTTAGTACATGAACAACACTTCAGCTACGCAAATTGACAAATCTTCAATCCTATCAAAAATCCACAACTGATTATGAAAAATAGTAATATTATCATTGGTCAAAGGTTTTCCGCATTGAAGTTAATGGCTGGCATGTTGATATTTGTAGGACCTCTTTGGAGCTCGGAAACAATCCGGTTCCAAGGGAAATCTACTTGACAGCCTCTGGAATACTGCGGAATCCTATTCCAGGGTTTTCCAATCGAAATCAACAGCAACCGTGGTGAATCGAGTGAGAAGAATCAACGTGCGAGTGAGAATCGATCACCACGGGTTGAGAATCGAAGTTGGACAGGAAGAATCGCTCAAAACTTCAAGGGTTTGACACTGGAGTGCACTGGGAAGAATGGGGACTCGGAAAAGTTAGGTTACATATGATTTTAAGTAGTATTTATAGACTGTAGTCATTCGGCCGAATGAGTGGTCGAAGCAGCTCATTCGGTGAATGACTATGTCGAATGGACATGTCATTCGAATGAGACATTCGGCGAATGACTCATTCGATCGCCTGTCATTCGCTAGTGCGTTCATTCGGCGAATGACTTCATTTGTAGAGTCATTCGCCCGAATGGTCAGAGTTCATACTTTAAACATTAATATACCACATCAAACAATCAGATAATCATATAATCAATAATAAACATTAAGAGCAATATATAAAAACAACTTCCATTAATATATCTTGAACTTTACATGATGTTTAATACAAAATAGAACTAGGGACAAATAGTGCATCTACAAACTCCCCCTTGGACCTAGTTCACTCTTTGGAAGTGTCTTTCTTGAAATACTTTTCAGAAATGGCTTTCCAGTCAGCTCCAGCATGAATCTTGAATATACTGCAGAGACAGATAACCCTCATAAACTGTAGTGCCTGTACCATGTCCTGTACATCGAAGAAAATCTGATGACGAAAAAGTGCTAGGACATCTTTGTGGGACAAGTCAGTCAACCACATTGGCTCAAAAATCCGTACTGTCTCCCACTTTTTGTCCTTGCATAGAACAATCACTGCCTCTCCAGTCCGTCCATCATAATACCACCATCGGAAGCCCTCCATAAAGTCTTGTCGCATTTTCCTTAACGGAATCTTCTTCAAAACTCTCGGAGGTAGCCACTTCAGGAGAACTTTGTGCTTCCTTGACTGACCGTCAATCTCAGGCAGATAGTATCTTTCAGGCTATTGTGGTTGGAAGTTCACCCATTTCTTCCTGTACTCATACTGAATTTGTCAAGAGAACCAGGCTGACATTCCAGAATCTTCAGAATATAGGATCATCAGACGAGCTAACTGATTGACTTCAAATCCCGGCAACGTCTTAAAATCGTGAGGATGCTTGAAATAGTCAATGCCTCTTTCTCTCTTCACAGCATAGCACTTAAGATCATGAAAGTATGCCCAGCTTAAGATTTGACCTCCAGCCTTGTAGCCTTTGGTTCTGTATACTTTCTTGTCCGTAGCTGGCATCTTCATTGTGCTTTCCCTCTTCAGGACCTCCGAGTAGGCCTTCCATTCCTCTTTTCTTTTCTTTTGATCATCTTCTTCGGCTTTGCTAACCTCAACTTGTTCTTCTAAATATCGGATCAGTAGATCTTCAGTGGCTTGATCAAACTGATCAGTGAAAGTTGGCAGCTCGTCCTCAGCTGATGTATACTTTGGGTATTCTTCATCTGTAATATCCTCTAGGATGACTTCATCTACATCATCAAATGCCTCTGGGGTTGGCTCATCAACAATAGGAACTGATGCATCATCAGCAATAACCTCATCAGGGTTTAACCTGAACAACTCAGCTATTTGCTCCTTTGATAAGCAGTGTATAATATCTCCCTCTTCCTTGTCGTAGCTAACTGAGTGCTGTATGATGCCTTGAGCGTCAAGAATCATAGTAAGAGTCTCGTCCAGTTGACGTCTCACAGGAACAGTATCTACTTCCTCAGTAGCATCTGGTTCAACAGTCTGTGTGGGAGGAGATGGAGGAGGAGCCTTTTTCTTCTTGTCATTTGCCTTTTTGGACCGGATCTCAGATGTAGAAGGGGCTTGATCATCATCATCATCATCATCATCAGAACTTGATGAACCAGAAGACCCACTTCCTGATCCATCCTGATCATCATCTTTATCAGAATCTTCATAGTCAACTTTCTCCTCATCAGATTCTTCTTCTTCCTCTTCTTCCTTTTCTTTTTCTTTCTCAGAATCTGAATCATCGGAATGAGCAACAATGCCTTCAATCCTGGGGGTGCTATCCTTGAGACTCTCAAGCTGATCAGCTAGCCTAGCATTCTTAGTCTCTAGGGACATGATTCGGTCACTGAAATCAGTGACAGTTAATGCCAACTGATGATGCTCATCAATATACTTCAGCAACTGCTCCTCTTGCTGAGCAGAACGAGCCCGTAGATCAGCTCTCTGATCGGCAGCTTGAAGAAGCAAGGTATCCGGCTCCTCTACCCGCTGTGTGAGTTGAGCAATAATCAGTTCCTGATCTTTATTCTTCTTTTCTTGTTCCATGCTCCTCTCCATCAATCTAAGTACCATACTGTTCAGTGTGCTCAGCTGATCAACAACTGAAACAGTAGGTATGAACGTGTCAGCCCGTGAGATGGAGGGACCAGTAGAGGCAACAGTAAATATAGGAGCCTGGGCTACAGAGGTGGTCAGAGGGGCCACAGTAGTACGAATCGGAATAGCCCTTGACCTGGTCAGTGAAGAAACTGAGACAGCCGCTACTGATGTAACAGTAGTCGTAGCAGCTGTCGTCAGTTCTGACCTCCTCTGGAATGAAAATCTGGATCTCTTTCTTCTCCCAGCCGGAGATGATGTACACTGAACAGCCGCAACAGATACAACTGCAGTGATAGGAGCAGAGGAATGAGGAGGTGGAGAAATATCAAACTCAGGAATAAATGAAGGATCAGTGATCTCCTCCATCTCAGCTTCACTCCTTTTCCTCTTCCTCTTTATCAGCCTGCCACTAACCCAAGCACTCTCAAACTCCTCATCAGGTGTATCCTCTGAACCAGAACCATCAGCTTCATTAGCACCAGCTTTACCCTCATCATCACTTGAGTCCTCTGACTCATCTTCATCAGCAGCAGGTGTGGTGCCTGTCGTATCGAGAGGAGTAGTCACTATGGAGGTAGTAGTAGCCATGAAATCTAGATCCAATAGTGAATCAACATCTACATCCTCATCAGCATCCATAGAGGTACTCACACCAGCACCAGCAGACACACCAACAGCCTCAACTAGGCTAACATCAGCAGTAGTAATAACATCACCAGCAACAGTACTCACAATAATAGCACTTGCACCATCATCACCTGCACCAGCTCCACTATCACCATCACCATCATCACCATCATCCCCATCATCACCAGGCACAACTATGTCCTCCACCTCAGAATCTGAGTCATCATGCCTCCATCTCCGACCAGGTGGAGCAATGTAATCAGGCCTCGAAAGATGACCAAACAATGACCGTAGAGTCGGCTTCCTGTCTTTCCCTCTGTATGACAGTACTTTGTTGAGAGTAGTGTCATTCATGTGTTCCAACTTGATGATATCAGCATCGATCTTCGGTAAATCAGGCAACTGAGCATCAATCAACTGCTGCAGAAACCTGGGATACATCAAGAATTTCTTGTCTCCCTTTAGTGCCACATTCTCCTTCATATGAGTGAAGATCATCTCAGAGAAGTTGAATGGCCTGTTAAGCACCAATGCAACAAAGGCACACTGAATAGTCTCCCTCATGTCGTCGAATCCACCTTTCCTCGACCCGAGACAGTGAATCAGAACATGAGCAAGGTACTTGAACTGCGGAGACATGAACGCTTTGTTGAGGATCCCTGCTCCAAGATCACCCTCGTACTTGCACCTCATAAAGCATCCACGAACTAAGTAACGGTCCAGCAGATATGGCTGATCAGGTGTATCCTGGAAGCAACAAACCCTCCTGATGTGCTCAGCCGACACAACAACATCATGTCCCAACACCTTGCCTCTAATAACAGGAGGCTCAACCTCACAGTCAATATCTGCAGAAGCCCAGAAATCCTGCTGGTGAGAGTGATATGGCACATGTATAGTAGAAATGGCTGTAAAGATCCTCAAACGCCTCAGAAATGTGATGATCTCTGTGTAGTGTTTGGCGTTCGGAGTGGTGAGATCCAAATGAGCACAAATATTGTTCTTCGTCACTGACTTGTATCCAGCCATTCTGAACATCAGATAAAGACATGTTAGAACAGTTCAATAGCTTAAAATACTGAAATCAGATTAAAAACCAGAACACAGAATCAGTTTAAACTGATATGCCGAATGAAGTGAATTTGGACGCATGAAAACTTTGGTCGAATGAAAACTTTGGTCGAATGAGTCATTCACCGAATGAACTACATTTGCCAAACAGATCTCATTCTCCGAATGAGCTATGTGCTGAATTAGCCATTCGTCGAATGAGCTATTCGTAAATGAGCTATTCGTCGAATGAGTCATTCGCCGAATGTGTCATTCGCCGAATGAGTCATTAGCTATCTTGGCTATTCGTCGTATGAGCCATTTGCCGAATGGGTTACATTCGCCGAATTAGTCATTCGCCGAATGACGACATTCGGCTGTCAGTTCAAGTTCAAACCCTTCTTTTCAAAATCTTCAAATCAGTTCGCAAAAACCATATATTCACAATCAGAAATGACCGACTAAGGGTTTTAAAACATGTCATTTGTGATAATAAGTCCATTTCAACCATGTATTTTAAAGGAGAAAATCGAAAGCCCTAAAACCCTAAAATCAGTTCCATTTTCGATGATTTCACGGTCAAAATTTGATGATCTTTGATCCACAAGTACCTGAGATGATAATAAACAATATTATCAGTGGCTGGGTGAGTAGAAATCACGAGAAAAAGATCGACCGAAGAAAGAAGGTTTTTCGGGAAAATGTAAACACACAGTAAAGAGCGAAAGTGGTTTTTGTCGAATGAGGTAGTTCGCCCGAATTACTGTTTATATAGGATCACTCATTCACCAAATGTGAACGGCGAATAGGTCATTCGACATTAGGTCATTCGCCGAATGAGACTGACTAATGAGTCATTTGACATGAGTCATTCGCCGAATGAATATGTCGAATGGGTCATTCGACACAAGTCATTCACTGAATGTTTCATTCGTCGAATGAGTTTCATTCGGTCGAATGAGACATACTCAACACAAAACACAACCAATTTCAAGATTTAACATTTTGATCAGTAAAACAGATGCCATTTATGAAGATATGTCTAGTTCGTTCAAGATTCAGATAAGACAGAAATCTGAACCTACAAATGATCATTTAAACTAAAGTTGAACATGTAAAAACTTTTTGTAATTTTCTGAAACAAAATACGACTGTACAACTAGCAACTAAATACAAAGAAACACATGTTTTTGTGAGAAGTCTATTGAGAAACTAACACACACCTAATCATATTATATCAGCATTACTGAATGTTTCACTTCAAACGCACTTGTCCTCTAATCATGATTACTGATATATTTGTCCAATCTTAAGCCTGACTTTACATAACTTCTAAACAAGATTTTTGATCACTCATGTTTTCTGATTGTGTTACCCATTTCATTTTACCATTTAAAGATCAAAATCAGTTTATAACTTATTTCAGCATATCTTAATACCAGTCATCATAAATTCTATAAGATTCCAATTTTATTATCTTTATGTATTTTTCTTGTTCTATCCAAATGGACGGCTTCAGCTAGGTTCGTCCCAACAATGTGGCACGTGTATGGAATCGAACTTATTTTGTTTAAGTATTTCTCAAGCTTAATACCAGCTTGCTTTAATTTTTCTTCAAGCTTAATACCAGCTTGTTTTTGTTTCTCTTCAAGCTTAATACCAGCTTGTTCTTATTTTTCTTCAAGCTTAATACCAGCTTGTTTATGTTTGAAACCTCATTTGATTCTATGATGACCGGTGTATGCTTGATTTAAGTCAAAAACTATTTCTCACTCAACTGGTTTTCTAAAACAGATCCCACCAATCAAACTTTCAAAGTCATCACAAATTGTCTATTCATTTTGTAAAATCGGCCTATTAGTACATCACGTTATAATTCTCATGTGTTTTCAGCTTTCACATTTACTTTAGCTTCTATGACATGATAGATTAATGTATTACTTTCTTAAAGAAGACTTTCTCATTTTTCATAATTTTTAATGTTTTTGAGTTTTTCAAATTTTTAATGTTTTTGGTTTTTCAAATTGCATACTTTTTCTCCCCCTAAAAACCTAAAACAGAAAATCTTTTTGTATTTTTGTTTAGAATAATGAAGTAACAAGAATACTGAATTAAAAAAATAACAGAAATAACTAAGAAAAACAATGATCATTTGTTAGATTCAGAGGAAGGTAGGACTTCATCCTTTTGGAAAACACCATTAGCCGATAACAGATATAAAAATCTGGGTTATCAAAAGCTTTTGTGAAAAGATCGGCTTTCTGGTGATCAGTGTGAATTTTAACAACATCGACTAATTTCTTTTCAAAACAATCACGTATGAAGTGATATTTAATGTCGATGTGTTTTGTTTTCGAGTACTAAACAAGATTTTTAGTGACAGCTATGGCAGCAGTGTTATCAACATATATAGGAGTGTTAGAAAAGTGTAACCCATAGTCCCTGAGTTGCTGTTGGATCCAGATGATCTGAGAACAACAACTAGCAGCAACAATGTATTCAGCTTCACAGGTTGAAGTAGACACCGACGTCTGCTTCTTGCACTGCCAGGTAACTAATCGGGTTCCAAAGAACTGACATCCCGCAGATGTTGACTTGAAATCTCTCTTGCAGCCACCATAATCCGAGTCACTGTATGTAGTAAGTTCAAAATTATCATCATTAGGGAACCATAAACCAAGATCCGGTGTACCCTTTTCACAGCAATCAGATGAGACACTCTTGGTTTTGATTGATAACATGCACACAAGCATGTGGCAAACATGATGTCTGGCCGAGAAGCAGTAAGATACATAAGAGAACCAATCATTCCTCGGTACAGAGTGGCATCAATTAACTCCCCCTTTTCATCTGGTGTAATCCCGTGATTGACAGCCAGTGGGGTACGAGCAGGTTTTGCATCTGACATACTGAACCGGCTCAGTATATCACCAACATATTTAGTCTGATGAATAAATATTCCTACCTCAGACTGATCCACTTGTAATCCCAGAAAAAATTTCATCTCTCCCATTGAGCTCATCTCGAACTTTTCTTTCATAACCTTCTCAAACTCTTTGCACAGACCATCATTTGTTGAACCAAAAATGATATCGTCCACATAAACTTGTACCAAGAGTAGATCACCATCCTTTTCTCGAATAAACAGTGTACAGTCAATGACACCTCTTCTGAACCCGTTGTTCAGAAGGTGAGTAGACAGTGTCTCATACCATGCTCGCGGCGCTTGATGCAATCCATATAAGGCCTTGTCTAACTTGTAGACTTGGTCTCGATGTAATGGATCCTCAAACCTGGGAGGTTGACTGACATACACTGTTTCACTTATCACACCATGAAGAAATGCACTCTTGACATCCATTTGATAAACTTTAAACTTCTTGAAGGATGCATAAGCCAAGAAAATGCGAATTGCTTCAAGTCGAGCAACTGGTGCAAATACTTCATTATAGTCCAAACCTTCAACTTGTCTGAATCCTTGAACAACCAGACGTGTCTTGTTTCGCACAATTATCCCATGATCATCCTTCTTGCAACGAAGAATCCATTTGGTGCCTATGACTTTCACACCTTTTGGTCTGTCAACAAGTTGCCAGACACCTATCTTCTTGAATTGTAGAAGTTCTTCTTGCATTGTATCAACCCAAGATTCTTCCTTGAGAGCTTCAGTGACAGTACGTGGCTCAACTTGGGAGATGAAACATGAATGGGCACAAAAGCTTACATCTGCAAAATCAATAATGTCTGCAAGTCCCCCTGAAGAAAGTTGATTTCTGGTCTTAACCCCATCTAATGGACTTCCAATAATGTTTTCTTGAGGATGAATCCAATTAATTCTTCCAACAGGCTGAGCAGGAACTTCAACCTGTGGATCAAGATTGTTCAAATTCAGATCCTCAAGACCTGGCACAAGAGTTTCAACAGTTGGTTCATGGGCAGCTGGAGGAACTGGGTTGTCGTCTGTGTCTGAGCTGTCATCATGTGTCTGTCCTGTAGGAATTGAAGTGGATGAAGGTTGCACTGGTTCATCAGGTGTATTTTGTGCATCATACATCATCTGAACAGCAACATCTTCATCAGTATACATGGGAGACATATTGAAGGAGTCAAATAAATCAGAATAGTTGAACATCCAATCAGGACCCTTCCCAGGTGGGGGCATAGAATATTTCTGAACATCAACATGGTACCACTCTTCCACATTTTGAGTTGATCTGTTATAAACTCTTTTATTTGGAGTGTTGTACCCAAGAAAATACCCTTCTTCCACATTTTCATTAAACTTCCCTTGCTCATGTTTCTTAAGCATAGTGCATGGTGCACCAAATGGCTCAAGATACTTAAGATTTGGCTTTCTGTTATGGAGCAATTCGAAGCAAGTCTTCACACGTCTCTTCACTATCAACACCCGATTCAGAGTGTAACAAGCATTTGCTACAGCTTCATTCCAGAATTGAACTGGAAGAGACGAATCTGCAAGCATAGTCCTAGTAGCCTCAATCAAAGTCATGTTCTTTCGCTCAGCAACACCGTTCATTTGGGGAACATATGGAGCACTAAATTGTTGAACAATACCTCGTGCATTACAAAAATTCTCCATGTTGTGATTTTTTAACTCTGTCCCATTGTTGGTTCTGAGTATGCGAATCTTGAGCTTATAAAGAGATTCAAGTTTGGTAACCAACACTTGAATGCAGTCAAACGTTTCAGATTTCTCCTTTAGAAAGAAAACCCAAGAGTATATGGAATATTCATCAGTGATGACAAGAAAGTATTGATCCCCAGCTATACTCTTGCGGTTAACAGGACCAAAAAGATCCATATGGAGCAGCTCAAGTGGAACAGTGATTGAGTGATACTTCTTTGGTTTGTGAGACTGCTTGACTTGCTTGCCCTTTTTGCAGGATACACAGACATCAGACAATTTGAAATTCTTCAGACTAACCCCTTCAACCAGATTGTTGTGTACCAGGTGATTCATCTTGCGCAGACTCAAATGACCCATCCTCTTATGCCAAAGAATTGAATCTTTCTCCGTTGCCTTTGACATAAAACATGAAGCTGTGGAGGATGTAGTTGAAGCTGTGGCCATATTAAGTACATACAAGTCTTGCTTCCTGGGGGCAGACATCAAGATCCAATCTTCAGGGATAACAACACCTTGCTTTAGAATGTAGCATTTGGAGTCATCAAAAAGAACCTTGTAGTTTTTATCACAAATCTGTGATACATAAAGAAGATTATTCTCCAATTGCTTGACATATCTGACTTTGTCAAATGAAACTTGCCCATTTGATAAAATTCCCTCTCCCGTGATAAAACCACCTTTGTCACCCGCAAAAGCTACATATCCACCATGAACAGATTGAATGTTTGAGAGCAGAGAGATATTTCCAGTCATATGCCTTGAAGCCCCACTATCGACAATCCAAGAGCTGTTTAGAGCAGCTGTTGGGGCATTCTGCACAAAAATGAAACAATTAGTTCAATTTGGGAACCCAAGCCTTTACAGTCTTGGGTTGACCCAATGAATCTCGGATCAAAACATCGATCCATTTACCATCTGAAACAGCCTTGTCTGAAGTGGGTGGAACTGAAGTCTCAGACTTTACTTTCCAGACTGCATTTTTACTGAAAGAATTTTTCAGATAAATGGATGATGATTTAACTTGATCAGCATTTATCATCTTGGGAACATTCAAGTCCACCAGTTTCCCTTTACCCTCGTTCAAAGATTGAACCTGAGTTGGTTGTTTGGAATTTGTCTGAATTGACTTGGATTCAGATTTGACAGCTTTAACAAAGATTTGATTTGGTTTTCTGGGTGGTGCAACCTTTGGTCTAAGCAACTGTGGGCAAGATCTAACAATGTGCCAAGGTGCACCACACTCAAAGCAAACTTTGTCTCCCTTTTTATGAAAATGTTTTATTTCAGAGAAAGACTGCCTTTTTGGTTTGAAAACTTTTGTTTTAGACATATTCTGATTAAAACCCAAACCCTTTCTCCCATTGGGAACAAGATTGTCAATCTTGTTAGACACACAAGCAGCATTTTCTTTTGAAGCTTTCACAAAGCTTAAAGCTTGATAAATTTTTGAAGAAGAGATTGGGTCGCCTTTCATGACAACTGATGGCTGATTCTGAACAGCGGTATAATCTGATGAATTATCAGATTCATCCTCAGAATCTGAGACCCAATCTTCTACAAGTCCATCTACCAAAGATTCCTCTGACAATGAGGAACCCTCATCAGTAATCATCCCAATCGGATCAATTACTAATGGAGTTATAACTTGAAAATCTTTAACATCTTTTTCATTTGGTGAATTGACAAAGCTGTTTAAGATTGGTGGAGGACATCTTTGATAACTCACTGTTCCCTTACCCTTATGATCAGCACCTTTGCTGATCATGTGCTCAATGATGTAAGATGAGCTTTCATAGCTCTTGAGCTTTTGTCCTAGGGTCTCATAATCACACTCAACTATTGCTAACTTCTTCTTTATCTCATTAATGGTATTGAGATAAGAAGTTATAGCATCTTGCTTGTTAAGAACAGCAATCTCAGCCTCATGAAGTTGTCTGTTTAAAAGTTCAATTTTAGCTTGAAAATCTATTTCATTAGCTTTTAAAACTTTGTTAGCATCAATACACTGGTTGAGATCACTGATCATAGCAGCATTGTGTTTTTGATAGGAAAGGACCTTGCTTTTAAGGTCAACACAATTAAAACAACTAGAACAAGAAGATGAACAATTATCAGATACCTGATCAGACTGTGAAGTTGCAGCAGGAGTAGCAGATGAGTTAACCATCAAAGCAAACTGAGTAGGAGATTCATCAATATCAGCATCATAATCAGATTGAGTGTCAAAATCAGTCAAGCTTTCAGACTCTGATCCAGATGTTTCTTCTATCTTGAGCTGTGCTCCTTCAGAAGTACTCTCTTCATGTTGATCATCTAACTTCTTGATCTCAGCAACACATGCTTTATCTTGTCCCCCTTGTTCAGAATTGAATCTAAAATCCCAATTTTCACCTTCATCATGCTGTACCATCAAAGCTTTGCCTGCATTTGAAGAACTACTCTGAGCAGGAGAATCAATAGGGACAAGTCTTCTTTCTGTATTTGCTGCAGAAGACTTTTGATGATGAAAAGGATTCTTGTTTCCAGCTTTCTTTGGATGTTTGCATTGTCTAGCAAAGTGACCTTTCTCCCCACAATTGTAACAAGTGACCGAGGCCATGTCAAAACCAAACTTAGATTCCTTGTTCAAGTTAATGTCTTTACCAGTCCTTTTGACAAACTCCTTAGCTCTCCTCACAGCACTTGCCAAAGCCCACATGATGTCAATCCTTTCCATGTCATCTGGATCTATCTGAGAATAGTCATCATTAGTTAGATACGGATTGCCAATCTGTCATGCTACCAGTCCATCATAAGAACTAACCAAGGTAGACAAAAGACCCATATGCTCTTTAGCAATCTCAACTGTAACTTTATCAAAATTCTCTGTCTTTAGACATGTGACTGGTTGATGATGTTCTTTCTGAGAACTTGAAGAGGAGGATGACTGACTGAAATGAATCTGATTGGAAGATGGAGCTTCAGTAGTCTGAAAAACAAAAGCAGTCTTCAGTGGAGCATGTGAAGAGGCTTTCTCTACAGTAGGTGTAGAATAGTACAATGAAGGATCCTGAACTTGAGCAACCCACTTAGCTTTCCACTTGTTTTCAATTTCCTGCTCCTTCAATTTCTGGATAAAATCATTGATATCCATATGTGCCATCATCTCATTCTGCTTAAGTACCATCAAAAATGACTCCCATTTTGGAGGAAGAGCATCTGCTAAACACTGAATCTTCTCCTGAGTAGTAGTCTTAACTTCATGATTAAACAACTCACTCAACAGATGGTAAAATCTGGCAATCAAATCATCTAATGATTCATTCCCCACATACATAAAGCTGTTGAATTCCTTCCTCAATGCCTTTGACTTGATGTTCTTCAAAGCATCACTGCCCTCATAACGCTGCTGCAAAGCATCCCAAAGATATTTAGAAGATGTAAACTGTCTGAATTGATGGAAAATATCAATAGCAATGGACTGAGATAAAATAGCATAAGCCTTCTTCTCATAATCATAAAGCTTCCTTTGAGGCTCAGTCATCCGTGTGACTAGCATAGGTGTTCCATCCTCATTCAGAGGCCTCAGATAACCTCCTTCAATCATCATCCACAAGTTAGTATCCACTCCATTAATGTGAATCTCAAATCTATATTTCCAGTGTGGATAATCATCTAAAGAAAACAACTTCGGAGCTTTGTTGGAATTTCCTGTCTCAGTTTCAGTCAACAGTAGAGTCTGAATGCGATGATTCTGATTAGCCATAAAAGCTAAATCCTCCATTTAATCAAGAGCAACAAGATTCAACACTTAGAAAAATTTGCAGACTGATGGCCAAATGAATATGCTTGGGGCAAATGTCGGGGCCCGAATGAACAGATTCTGGCTAATGAGGATCTGAGTATGACTATAAGGGCGAAAGAACCTATTCGGAGAATGAAGGGTCGAATGAGGCTATTCGCCGAATGAGAGTTGAGAATGAATCTATTCGCCGAATGACTAGAACGAATGGAGCTATTTCAGCGAATGACACTGTCGAATGGTGTTATTTGGCGAATGAGACTTATTCGGCCGCCATGCTCATTCGGCAGATCTGAGGGTTTTAGAAATTAAAATCGCAATTACTTTCTATTTAGACCAGATCTAAGTACCAAACTTGGTACAGAACACCATGATATGATTATGAACAAATTGGGATTGAAGTTTGGATAAAAACACCAAAAAAATCCACGGATTTGGAATGTAACAGTAACTTTTTGGCCAAGGCAATCAGGGTTTTTGTGGGTTTCGAAAATACAGACTGAGATCTGATGATTTTGAGTGGAAATCAAGTAGAATCAAGAGCCAAAGCTCTAATACCACTTTGTAGGACCTCTTTGGAGCTCGGAAACAATCCGGTTCCAAGAGAAATCTGCTTGACAGCCTCTGGAATAGTGCGGAATCCTATTCCAGGGTTTTCCATTCGAAATCAACAGCAACCGTGGTGAATCGAGTGAGAAGAATCAACGTGCGAGTGAGAATCGATCACCACGGGTTGAGAATCGAAGTTGGACAGGAAGAATCGCTCAAAACTTCAAGGGTTTGACACTGGAGTGCACTGGGAAGAATGAGGACTCGGAAAAGTTAGGTTACAAATGATTTTAAGTAGTATTTATAGACTGTAGTCATTCGAATGAGACATTCGGCGAATGACTCATTCGATCGCCTGTCATTCGCTAGTGCGTTCATTCGGCGAATGACTTCATTTGTAGAGTCATTCGCCCGAATGGTCAGTCAAACAATCAGATAATCATATAATCAATAATAAACATTAAGAGCAATATATAAAAACAACTTCCATTAATATATCTTGAACTTTACATGATGTTTAATACAAAATAGAACTAGGGACAAATAGTGCACTACAATATTTATTAATGTTTATAAATAACTTGTTTTAGTGTGTTTGCACATATCTATAGGCAAATCTTGAGACTACACATGTTGATCCAGAAGTTACAAGTACTTGTAGAGAGCTTTCAATTGTTAATGAAGACCTCAAGTGAAAATTTAAAGACAAAGGCTTGATTAATTTATATTTTAGTTAATGTTCTTAATGGGTTAAAAATATGTCATGAAAATCATCACCAATTCCAAGAATTTATGTAAGAATTTGTGAAAAACTTGACAAATATCTATTAGAATTTAGAGAAATGATATATCATGGATGAATTGAATAACTATGTGGTTTAGTTGTTTTTAAATGTTTTGAATGGAGTAGAGTTTAAAATTTAGTTTTTTCATCATTATACTGCCATCTGATTTTTTTTAACTTTTTGATATTAGTTGGGTTATTTTTTTGACACGATAATTTTCGACCTACGTTTTTTTTTTTTTTTGTAGAAATTCGTTTTGGCCCAAACCAAAATGGTCATGATAACAACATGGGAGTTTCATGTTGGAATGTCAGGGGCAGGCATGCGTATAATGGGATATGCAGGTTGCAACACCATTGCTCCTAACAAGTATATGCTAGTTGGATTTTGTATTGTATGTGTTTTGTTAGCATGTTATTTTTATTATGCATGGGAACGTATTTTATTTTGTATGCCTCCTAAATGATGTAATCTTTTTTGTGGTATATATAATGGTTATTTTTTTATAATGACCCGCCTTGATCAGAACCCATCTTGACCTGACATCCAACCTGACTTGACATTTGCAAGGTTTAATTAAATATAGAGGACACTATTTATCTGGCTGGTTTGACTTAAAAGTCACATAAAAACACATAAACAAACAATACGATTACCTTAGTTTAAGGATTGCTTTTAAGTCTTCAATAACTTACCTAAAAAAGCTAGAATATGTGTTTAATTAGTAGAGACTCAATACTTCTAATATCAATAACCCTCTAAAGACTAAATATTAGTCCCTACTAAACTTTGATAATAATACTTTAGTACTTATTTTCAACCTCAGATACTACTTATCAAACGCAAATTTTGCATAATAGAATTAACGACCGATCATTTGCTATAACAGTTTTATATTTATAACATAATATCAGTCTCTAATTCTATTCTTTTTGAAAATTTTAGTAACTAAAATTTAGTACCTAATATTTTTCGATTATATTCTATACAAAAGTTTGGCATCCAACACATTTTCATCATCCATCATTACAATGTGTACATATTTGAGACTGAAATTCAGTAGCTAATAATTTTACCTCCGAAATTTTTTTTTGGTACAAACAAATTAGCGACTGAATTACAGTCCCAAATAATTATCAACTTATTAGGGACTGATTATTAGTCACCAAAATTTACCAAAAATAAATCAGTCCTAAATGCTATATATCTGAGACTGAAAAATCAGTTACCAACATTTTAGTCCCTAACGACCACTTTTTTTGTAGTGAATAAGGTAAACCGAACCGAATTCAACTGTATTCAATTAGGTTCGGATTCGGTTAAGAATGAAACAAACCGTATTAAACCGATTTCAAGAGTATTCAGTCAAAATACCTTTTTTCTATATTTTTGTTTCCTGTTTCCTGTATCAGAATTCATGGATTGTGGGTATAACACATAAGCTGTGAAACAATTAGAAATTTAGTTAAAATTTTTCTCAAAAAATCACATAGATGGGTCAAAACAATTAGAAGGTTGTAAGCAAAACAATTAGAAGGTTGTAAGCATGTGAGTGTCGATTGGATTATCACTTTCAGTCAGCTAACAATTAGCGTGAAACAACCAAGATGCAGTGTGCATTACACTTGTTGATTTTCAAATAAAATCTAATGATTATCACTTTATTAAAACTATGATGGTACCTATGTTGATGCAGATGGACCGGTTGTAGGTGCAGATCAACGGGGAGTGGGCTATGCAGATTGACTGGTTGCAGGTGCAAATCGCCGGAAGCGAGGCGATGCTGCCTGTGCAGATCGGCCGATTGAACAGTCGCTGGTGCAGATCGACATTGTTGGCCTCTTCTTTGGTGACCGAGAGTGAAGAAGGGCTGAACGGCCGACGGCGCTTCTCCTTTCCTCTTCTTTGGTTCTTGAAGTTCAATTAGGGTTATAAGTGGGGCTAAAAGCTCACACTCTCACAGCCCTCACGTATCACACAAAATAAGAAAGAAAAAAAATGTATTTTTAAATATTAATTCGGTTTAAACGGTTTAACCTGAATAACCGAATAAACCGAATTCCAAAAAAAACCAGAACTGCAAACTGACCCGAAACCCAAATTAGTAAAACGGTTACTGTTTAGAACCGAACTGTAAACCAAATTTGCAATTCGATTAAGTTTTTTTCCGTTACGGATTCATTGATTGACTTGTGTTAACTTGAACTTGATTAACCTTTAGAATAACTTGTTCTCATGATTAAAGATGTTGTGATGATTTGAATATCATGATTGAGTTACGAGATTTATAATTGATAAATGAAACGAACGTGTCATGTTCTTTTGTGCACAAACTTGTTGTGCATCAAAGTAACATGTGTTTGCGAATTTGATAAACATTCTTTAACATGTATTGTGAAGAGATGTTTCAATTTTTGTTAAGTCATAAACTTAACCCTTTTAAAGCCAATGCGCCATCTCCTTAAGTCATGGGCCAAACATTGGGCCTTGAGTCCATGAATCCATGATGGTCTTAAATTAAATTCCATGGGCCAATTAGGTTAGCAATGGGCCCTGTAGTGGGCCGATGGTAAGATTGGGCCAATGAAGGATCCTAGTGGGCCAAGTAAATAAAATCGGACCAATTTATATCATTCGGACTGAAACAATCCCAATGAACCCATGGTGGGCCGAATGCATGTTTAAGCCTAGTTGGGCCTTGATTGTTATTGGGCCGATACAATTGAATGGTATTGTTTTGCCGATCCCACATGAGCCCAACTCAATGCCTATTGGGCTGTCATCTTAAACTAATTGGGCCCGTGTTTCTGTCAGATCAACATATCGAAGAAAAAGGTTCCCAAAGGCAGCGAACCTATCTGGTTCTACTGCTAAGGTTCGGCCAGAAGGTGACAACACAGGTTCGGCTAAGCCTCACCCCCATTCTAGGTTCGTGAAAAGTCTCTTAGGGTTCGGGAGGCTACTACGGTTCGCTGCAATACATGAAGGTTCGGGAAGCCATGAAAGATTTTGGCCGAAGGTTCGGGCACCTGGGGTTCACCACATGAAAACTTCGGCTGGGTTCGGTAACAGCATGCAAGGGTTCGTCATAGTGGGTGGTTCGTGAAGTCCATGCAAGGTTCGGCTCATGTGGACGTCCCGGCCATGGTTCGGTGGCCTTGAAGGTTCGCCACCCCAGTAGGGTTCGTGGACCTGCAAGAAGGTTCGTTAACCATAATAGGTTCGGCCGATGGTGCTGTTGCTTCCACGAACCTGTACCCGCATCATCTTCCTCACCCGCTATCTTGGTTCCTAGGGCTGGTTATATGATTTTGTCGTGAAATACATGATCTACAAAGGTTGAGCAGGTCACGAGATGGGTCTTATGATCGGTTTTTAAGGTGGTGCTCGTACAACCCAAACAATATAAAGAAAACCCTAATTTTCAGCACTTTCATTCGATTGTACCTCGTTTTTGGCCGGATAAAACTTCAGATCCCTTGTACTTTCGTGTAGAGGATGTCAAGACCTACGCGTGGACACCAAGAACACTCAAATCCGTGGTGAAACGAAGAAGTTATGCGCGTTTGATGCTCGGTTTTCTAGAGAGAGAGGGTTGACGAATTTTCTAGTGAGAGGAAGGGTTGTTGGTGAATTAAATGAAGAAAATGACCATCTTCAAGGCTTTTATAGCCCGCGCGGTATTCGGGTCCGTTTCGGTCGCTCGGTTCGCATTTTCGTCGCGTAACGCGTATTTTACACGATTTTAAATAAGGATTATTATTCTCATCATTTTGATGAGTTTCAAAATTGTAAAAATATAAAATAATATATATTTAATTATTTTTACTCTTCGTGTGTTGACGGATCGTTAAACAACCGCAATTACGTGTATACCCGCAATCGTGTACGTTTTTCGATCGTATTAATTATTTAAAGTCTTTTAATCATAATTATAAGTTCAACATTCGTATCATTATGGATCGTCACCCATAACTATACTCAGTCTCGCTTACGTATTACGATTCTTGTTAAATTAATTGTTATAATATTCGTCTCAACACTACGCACTAACACTGTCTCATTATACCGAACGCAGTATATGTATAGGGCATACCCCAGATTCCAGCTACCTGCCATACCTGACGCCGTCCCACCACTGTTTCGATATAATACGATACTGTTCTTGCCTAGCGAACTCGACTGTAAATAAATAATACATACTTGTTCCTAAATAATAAAGATCCTAACACACAAGCACATTATGAACACATGAATTACATTAACTGATCTGATATGAAAACACATTTGTTCTAACACTTTTACAACTACCATGACTAAATGTACAAATGTTACAGTCTCCCCTAGTTAAGGGAATTTCGTCCCGAAATTAACTAGCCTAAGGTACTGTAAAAAGATGAGGGTACTTAAGCTTCATCTGGTCTTCACGTTCCCAGGTGAACTCAGCACCGCGTTTGCCCTCCCATCGTACCTTTACGATCGGGATACGGCTGCGTTTAAGTTTCTTGACCCCATGATCCATGATTTCAACCGGACGTTCTATGAATTGCATGTTGTTTTGAATCTGAATGTCTTCCAGTGGAATCTGAACATCATGATCTGCCAAGCATTTCTTAAGATTTGATACATGAAAAGTATCGTGAACATTGCTTAGCTCCACTGGAAGTTTGAGTTTGTAGGCTACGGGACCAATCCTTTCCAGAATCTCAAAAGGTCCAACGTACCTTGGTGCAAGTTTCCCTTTCTTCCCGAATCGGACCACGCCTTTCCAGGGAGAAACTTTGAGTAAGACTCGGTCACCGACTTGAAACTCAAGCGGTTTCCGACGTCGATCACCATAACACTTCTGCCGATCTCGTGCGGCCTTAAGCCTTGATTGAATGATTGTGATTTTGTCTGATGTTTCCTGAATGAGTTCTGGTCCTACGACCTGTGAGTCACCAACCTCGGTCCAACAGACCGGTGATCGGCACTTTCTACCATACAACGCTTCGAATGGTGCACATTGAATGCTTGTATGGTAGCTGTTGTTATACGAAATTTCAATGAGTGGAAGATGAGTATCCCAGCTCCCACCAAAGTCAATTACACAAGAACGAAGCATGTCCTCGAGTGTTTGGATAGTCCTTTCGCTTTGACCGTCGGTTTGAGGATGATACGTCGTGCTAAGATTAACACGAGTTCCCAAAGCCTTTTGCAATGATTGCCAAAGCGAGAAGTGAAACGACTATCACGATCAGAAATGATTGATGTTGGAGTACCATGACGCGCAATGATTTCGTTGATGTACAATGTGGACAACTTCTCCAATTTGTAATCCTCTCGGATCGGGAGAAAATGAGCAGATTTGGTGAGTCGATCAACGATCACCCAAATCGAATCGAATCCTCGCGGAGTTCTCGGCAACTTGGTTATGAAATCCATGGAAATTTGTTCACATTTCCATTGAGGAATTTCAGGTTGCTGCAGAAGTCCCGAAGTCTTTTGATGTTCTGCTTTGACTTTGGAACATGTAAGACATTTTCCCACGTACAGTGCTATGTCTTTCTTCATTCCTGGCCACCAGTAAGATGCCCGCAAGTCTTGGTACATCTTATCTGCTCCAGGATGAACTGAGTATCGCGACTTATGAGCCTCATCACAGATGAGTGTGTGCAATTCTTCTGACTTTGGAATCCAAATGCGGCCGTTGAGATATAACACCCGGTCAGATCGAGGTTCCAATTTCTTCTCAATTCCGTAGTCTAAGTCTGCCTTAAGCTGATTGTCTGTTACTACTTGTTGTTGTGCAATACGAATCAAATCCTTCAAGTTTGGCTGTGTGTTGATCTCCATGGCTCTGACACGAATTTGTTTGACTGGTTCTTTACGACTAAGAGCATCCGCTACCACATTAGCTTTACCCGGATGGTAACGAATCTCACAGTCATAATCAGTTAGAAGCTCAACCCAACGCCATTGTCTCATGTTGAGTTCTTTCTGATTAAGGATGTGTTGCAGGCTCTTGTGGTCTGATTAGATAACACATTTAGTACCATACAGGTAGTGTCTCCAAATCTTCAATGCAAAGACCACAGCCCCTAACTCAAGGTCATGAGTAGTATAATACTTCTCGTGAACCTTAAGTTGCCTTGAAGCATATGCAATCACCTTGTCCCGCTGCATAAGTACACAACCGAGACCAAGGTTTGAAGCATCGCAGTAGACAATGAAATCATCACTGCCTTCTGGAAGACTAAGGATAGGGGAGTTGCATAACTTCTGTTTAAGAAGTTGAAATGCATCTTCTTGTTTCTGTCCCCATATGAACGTTTGACTTTTCTGGGTCAAAGTAGTAAGTGGCAAGGCGATCTTTGAAAAGTTCGCAATGAACCTTTTGTAATAACCTGCCAATCCCAGAAATGAACGAATCTCTGTTGGAGTAGATGGGGTAATCCAGTTCTTAATAGCCTCAATCTTTGCTGGATCTACATGTATCCCATCCATGTTTATGACATGCCCTAAGAAGTGAACTTCTTTTAGCCAAAATTCACACTTTAAAAATTTAGCATAAAGCTGTTCAGCTCTTAGTAATTCTAAGACTTTCTTCAGATGGTCTTCATGCTCCTGCTCTGTCTTGGAATAGATCAGTATATCATCAATAAAGACAATAACAAACTGATCTAAGTAAGGTCTGCAGACTCGATTCATCAAATCCATGAACACTGCAGGTGCATTCGTCAGCCCAAATGGCATAACCACAAACTCGTAGTGTCCATATCGAGTTCTAAATGCAGTCTTTGGTATATCCTCATCATTTACTCGCAACTGATGATACCCGGATCGTAAATCAATCTTAGAGAAGCAAGTTGCTCCCTGTAATTGATCAAACAGATCATCGATCCTGGGCAGAGGATATATATTCTTTATTGTCAACTTGTTTAGCTCACAATAATCAATGCACATACGAAATGAACCGTCTTTCTTCTTGACAAAGAGTACCGGAGCTCCCCAAGGAGAGAAACTCGGTCTTATGAAACCTTTGTCTAAAAGTTCTTGAAGCTGACTAGACAGTTCTTGCATCTCAGATGGTGCTAATCTATACGGTGACTTCGCCACAGGATTTGCTCCAGGGACGAGATCGATTCTAAACTCCACTTGCCGGATCGGTGGTAATCCAGGCAAGTCTTCTGGAAACACGTCGGAATAATCTCTGATAACTGGAACATCTCCAACTGCTTTCCTTTCAGGTTTCTTTTCTACCACGTGAGCCAAGAATGCATAGTATTTCTTCCTCAGCTACTTCGTAGCTTTGATGCACGACACAATCTTCAATCCGCAGCAGGGTTTCTCGCCATAGATTCTCATCGTTTCGCCGGACGGTAAAGGAATCCGAATAAGTTTCTCCGAACATACAATTTCGGCATTGTTTTTGGATAACCAATCCATTCCTATCACAACTTCGAAACTTCCGAGTGTCATAGGAATAAGATCGATGAGGAAAAGATGGTCGTTTAATCTTAATTCACAACCATGTATTATAGAATCTACAAGTATGGTCTTACCATCAGCTACTTCTACGGCATAGGGAGCAGTAAGCATAGATGGTTGTATGTTAAACAAATAAGCAGTATGAGCAGAGATAAAGCTTTTATCGGCACCAGTATCAAATATGATAGAAACGTAATGACCATTAAGGAGAAATGTACCCGTGACAACTGTTGGCTCCTCGCGTGCTTCGGCAGCTCCGATAACAAAGGCACGAGCAGTAGCAGTGTTGTTGAGTTTTGGACACTGGTTTCTGAAGTGTCCCTCTGCTCCACAATTATAACAGGCCCTTCCACCTGTAGCAGTATGAGTTGTGGTTACAGTTGTTGCAGCAGCAAGATGAGCAGATCGACATGTAGCTGCCAAGTGTCCCATCCGCCCACACTTGAGACACTTCTTGCATGGAGTATTGGGTAGGTGATGACATTGGCATTTGGTGCAAAGTGGAAACGGGCCAGTATAAGGCTTTCTGGCTGTTACAGATTGTGGCATAGCAGTAATGGGTGTGGCATGAGTGGGTGTAGCTGCAGTTACAGCTGCATAATTCTTGATCAGCCTCTGTTTCTGCTTCTTCTTCTTGGGTTGGTGTTGTTCAGGCTTCTTGCCTTCTTCAATCTGTGCTCTCTTGTACCCTTTTCGGGTGAGCACCCCAGATTTGACATACTCCTCAGTAATGGTTGCGCCAAGATGAATTGCTGCTTCCAGAGTAGCGGGGTTATTCCCCATCACAGTTCCCCTAACGACTAGTGGTAAACCCTCAATGTACTTCTCTATCCTGCGGGATAGAGGAGTAACCAGATGTGGCACTAGAATGCACAACTCATGGAAACGAGTTGTATATTTAGCACTTTCGCTACTGTCTTGAGCCAAATTCCACATTTCCACCTCGAGTTTCTTCAGTTCATGGCGTGGACAAAACTGGTCCACCAATATCTTCTTGAAATCCTCCCATGGTAAGGCCAAGGCAACTTCTCGTCCTCTGGTGTTCTTCTCAGAATTCCACCAGGTGAGTGCGCCTTTGTGAAAAGCGCTTGAGGCCATTTTGACCTTCAGATTTTCAGGACATCCCGTGAAATCGAGAATATCCTCAATGCTTTCCAGCCACTGTAGTAGGCCGGTAGCTCCTTCAGTACCAGCGTACTTAGGAGGTTTAGCATCATTGAACTGCTTGAAAGTGAAGTTAGCAGTTCTAGTGTTGTTGGTGTTGGAGTTGTTTGCTGAATCACTGGTACTTCCCCGAAGATTTGGGGTGATATCAGTGACCATGCCCGGAATGACATCTCTCATGTGTATAGCGATGGCTCGGGCAATCTTGTTGATCTCATCATCGTTGCCACTTGTCGAACCCCCTCCGTTAGGATCACGTCGGGGAGGCATTCTACGAATAGAAGCCACAAGTGGGTCAGTAATAAGGAAGGATACAACTGAATTTGCATGATAAAGTTAGTAATATATCCATACTACTAGTATTATCATTCAATTGTAATATGAGCATGTACACATATAAGCAATCAGCTCATTAGCATACTTCTCATGTGAATGTGTATGATGTTCCATGATCTCACTCCACCAAACCTACACACTGACACTTTCCCGATATACCGAAGATAGCTTATATATAGGGCATACGAAAGGGTCAAGCAAACTGCCAGCCCAGACGCCATCCCACCACCGCTTCGATATACCACGATCATGTCCTTGCTAGCATTTGGCAACATGTTTGTACTGATTTCCATGTATGTTCCCTTGATTAAGAATCCCATGAACTTTGATCAATTTGAACTATGATTGAATCCATGATTGAATTATGATTATGTTATGTGTGCACCTACTAACCGTTGTTAACATGTAGAACTAAATCATATGTGTGCTATACATTTTTCTTATTAAACTATGTTAGTAAGTACTAATGATGTAATCACTTAAGAATTTCACTTAAGGTTTACATTGAAAGAATGTTCACAACTTGATTGATTCACACGCAATGTTTGACTCATCCAAGTTTGAATTGCACAATGATTTGATTCACCAATAATTGTATCTCAAATGTTTGTATCTCATGTATTTGACTAATGTTCAATGATCCCAGTTGCTCCCGAATCTTTACTTCAAATACGAAAGCCGGATTCCCCCTGACATACCGAAATAAGCTTATATATAGGGCTAGCTCTCACCGCCCACCACTTACCTCAGCACGTCAGCGTTAATCCGCCGTTTGTATTTGGAATTAAGATTCCAACTCTTGATTGATTATGATTGATTCATGTTTGTCTCTTGTTCCTTGGTTATGATTATGAGTGTGTAAACCATGGTCCTTAATTTACTTGAAATTAAGACCTTAGGTTTTAGTATGTGTGTCCTAGGTTAATTAACCTAGGTTCCCAATACTTACAGTATTGAGTATAATGATCTCCTGTGAGAACTTCAACTAAAGAATATTGTTACACAGATTCTAAGTTATAAAGTTCCTATGATAATGAATACCTGATAATGACAACATGACAAGGATTTCAAATCAAAGATTCTAAAATTATAGATCTTGACCTCTGAATTCCTATGATGAACATGATAAGGATTTTAGATCAAAGATACTAAGAATACAGATCTTTGCCTCTAAATTCCTCTGATGAACTCTGATTGAGAATTCCAGATCAAGGATACTAAGAATACAGATCCTTGCCTCTGGGATCCTTTAATGAACTCTGTGTGAGAATTTCAGATCAAGGATACTAAGAATACAGATCCTTGCCTCTGAAATCCTTTAATGAATCTATGTGAGAAATTTAATTCGGTATCTAAAATTGTAGAATTCCGATTCAAATTCCTTGACTAGATATCTAATCTTAGAAGAGTATCCCTAAGATCTTTCAAGCTTAATGTAGACTTAATGCTTACTTAAGTTACTTAGATCCTAAGTATCCTCAAGCCTATAGCACTTAGTCCTATTGGGTAGCTTAGGTTATAGTCTAGGTTATTAAACATTGGGTTTTTCCTAGTTCTCTACAACCTTGGCTCTGATACCAACCTGTCACACCCCCTGCGCCGCGTGCGGAATCCACGGCGCGGTGACGTATGAATAGTTGAATCATGCACAAGTATTGAATAAGAACAACCACAATGGATTACTAAGTTTCATAATGTTTAGACAATTGTTTAGTTACACACAATCTATCTACCAAAAGAAAGACAACTACAGA
Organism: Mikania micrantha; assembly: GCA_009363875.1. Taxonomy (NCBI): domain Eukaryota; kingdom Viridiplantae; phylum Streptophyta; class Magnoliopsida; order Asterales; family Asteraceae; genus Mikania; species Mikania micrantha. Next base: position 25,407,732 of record CM018684.1, read on the forward strand.
CCCAAAATATAGTTTACAAAATAAGACATCGACAAGACAATTAAACATTTAGGATTTTAGTGTGTTTCTAAATCCATCCTAGCATGTTTCTTCATCTTGTTCTATCTTAAACGGTCTCCTTAGTTGTCCTTAGAATGTCTTACACATGATTACCTGAAACACGTGAAAAGTAACTGTCAACTACAGAAGTAGTTGGTGAGAACAATAGGTTTAACATTTGAAAACATGAACTTGCAATGAAAGGCATTAGTTTAAAGCAAATAATGAAATACATGGATGAGCTGCAACCCAAACTAACATCAAGTATGTATAAGTGTGTCCAAATAGTCAGCAGACTGTTTGCTAAAGAAGCCAACATATAATCAAGTCCCAAACCACGTTTGGAGTTAGATAATGTATCAGTAGTTTTGATAACCAAAATGACACCAAACCTGCAGTTAGCTTTTAAAACAAATTTAAAAGCTAACTCCATTTTGAATATGAACCAGTGTGTCCGCTTTCCCTTGTTGTGATCAGCCAGTACTAACGCTAATGAATGTGAAACTTGATGTGTTTATAAGTTTGTTTACAACAATGGACACCATGTTTTTGAACCTTACTTTAAAACCATTGATTTAATGCCTTGTTTGATAACATGACTTGAAACCTTGTTTGGATACCATGATTTGAATCCTTTGTTTGATCACCATGAAATGAACCATTTGTTTGAACATCACCATGAAAACCATTGTTTGAATACCATGTTTTGAAACCCTTGATTGAGTACATAGGATAATGTCCTTGTATAATAACAAGGTTAATAAGAGAATTATTCTCTAAAGCACAAGTTTATAGTAAAAGAGTTTATAAGTCAATTTATTTAAAAGTGTTGGTCATTTATAAAACCATGTAAGTAAAACTAGTATAAAACAGTTCCGGAAAACTTTATAAAACCTCTTCGATAAAAAAGTGTTTAACAGTTGATAAAAATCCCTTGAAACAGTTAAATATATTGATGAAGTTGTACCATGAACCTGTAATGTTTGTAAAATAGCATACATCTTGTATAATGCAATGCAAATGTAAACAGTGTAATTGATCACGTGTTCCACCCCAAAACAGTTGAAAAACAGTTAAAAGAGGGGCTAATGTTCTCACCTGTCTGCAGTAGACTCTGAACTATAACAAATAGCAAGTAGCACACAGTACTTCTAATTGGTTCCTATATCATTGTAATCATACATAAGATATAAGAGTTATAATTATATAGACCTTGATTCATTGATTGACTTGTGTTAACTTGAACTTGATTAACCTTTAGAATAACTTGTTCTCATGATTAAAGATGTTGTGATGATTTGAATATCATGATTGAGTTACGAGATTGATAATTGATAAATGAAACGAACGTGTCATGTTCTTTTCTGCACAAACTTATTGTGCATCAAAGTAACATGTGTTTGCGAATTTGATAAACATTGTTTAACATGTATTGTGAAGAGATGTTCCAATTGTTGTTAAGTCATAAACTTAACCCTTTTAAAGCCAATGCGCCATCTCCTTAAGTCATGGGCCAAACATTGGGCCTTGAGTCCATGAATCCATGATGGTCTTAAATTAAATTCCATGGGCCAATTAGGTTAGCAATGGGCCCTGTAGTGGGCCGATGGTAAGATTGGGCCAATGAAGGATCCTAGTGGGCCAAGTAAATAAAATCGGACCAATTTATATCATTTGGACTGAAACAATCCCAATGAACCCATGGTGGGCCGAATGCATGTTTAAGCCTAGTTGGGCCTTGATTGTTATTGGGCCGATACAATTGAATGGTATTGTTTTGCCGATCCCACATGAGCCCAACTCAATGCCTATTGGGCTGTCATCTTAAACTAATTGGGCCCGTGTTTCTGTCTGATCAACATATCGAAGAAAAAGGTTCCCAAAGTCAGCGAACCTATCTGGTTCTACTGCTAAGGTTCGGCCAAAAGGTGACAACACAGGTTCGGCTAAGCCTCACCCCCATTCTAGGTTCGTGAAAACTCTCTTAGGGTTCGGGAGGCTACTAGGGTTCGCTGCAATACATGAAGGTTCGGGAAGCCATGAAAGATTTTGGCCGAAGGTTCGGGCACCTAGGGTTCGCCACATGAAAGCTTCGGCTGGGTTCGGTAACAGCATGCAACGGTTCGTCACAGTGGGTGGTTCGTGAAGTCCATGCAAGGTTCGGCTCATGTGGACGTCCGGCCATGGTTCGGTGGCCTTGAAGGTTCGCCACCCCCAGTAGGGTTCGTGGACCTGCAAGAAGGTTCGTTAACCCTAATAGGTTCGGCCGATGGTGCTGTTGCTTCCACGAACCTGTACCCGCATCATCTTCCTCACCCGCTATCTTGGTTCCTAGGGCTGGTTATATGATTTTGTCGTGAAATACATGATCTACAAAGGTTGAGCAGGTCACGAGATGGGTCTTATGATCGGTTTTTAAGGTGGTGCTCGTACAACCCAAACAGTATAAAGAAAACCCTAATTTTCAGCACTTTCATTCGATTGTACCTCGTTTTTGGCCGAATAAAACTTCAGATCCCTTGTACTTTCGTGTAGAGGATGTCAAGACCTACGCGTGGACACCAAGAACACTCAAATCCGTGGTGAAACGAAGAAGTTATGCGCGTTTGATGCTCGGTTTTCTAGAGAGAGAGGGTTGACGAATTTTCTAGTGAGAGGAAGGGTTGTTGGTGAATTAAATGAAGAAAATGACCATCTTCAAGGCTTTTATAGCCCGCGCGGTATTCGGGTCCGTTTCGGTCGCTCGGTTCGCATTTTCGTCGCGTAACGCGTATTTTACACGATTTTAAATAATGATTATTATTCTCATCATTTTGATGAGTTTCAAAATTGTAAAAATATAAAATAATATATATTTAATTATTTTTACTCTTCGTGTGTTGACGGATCGTTAAACAACCGCAATTACGTGTATACCCGCAATCGTGTACGTTTTTCGATCGTATTAATTATTTAAAGTCGTTTAATCATAATTATAAGTTCAACATTCGTATCATTATGGATCGTCACCCATAACTATACTCAGTCTCGCTTACGTATTACGATTCTTGTTAAATTAATTGTTATAATATTCGTCTCAACACTACACACTAACACTATCCCATTATACCGAACGCAGTATATGTATAGGGCATACCCCAGATTCCAGCTACCTGCCGTACCTGACGCCGTCCCTCCACTGTTTCGATATAATACGATACTGTTCTTGCCTAGCGAACTCGACTGTAAATAAATAATACATACTTGTTCCTAAATAATAAAGATCCTAACACACAAGCACATTATGAACACATGAATTACATTAACTGATCCGATATGAAAACACATTTGTTCTAACACTGTTTACAACTATCATGACTAAATGTACAAATGTTACATTTTCAAAGATACAGACGCAACATGGGCATGTTCCGAGGCAACATGGCCATGTCAGAAAGTTTGCAGCATTTGATGTGCAGATATGACATGGGCATGTTCCGGTGGAACATGGTCATGTCTGAACATATATTTTCTTTGTTCTCCCCCCTAATCCATTTTCACCAAGGATTTCAAATTTCACAACCACAACAATATATTCAACACATTAAATTCATATTCATAGCACTTTAAAACACCAATAAAGTGTTAGAACATGAAACCACCCACTAAAAGTCAAATTTCACACCATTCCCTTAAGACTTCCTTTTTCACCAAGGATTCTCAAGGTAGGTAATCACATCACTTGTGATTTACCTAAACTCAATAAATTCACAATAGGAATATCACACCACTTGTGATTCAACCCATTCCACAATCACAACTCTTGTGAATAGTTTGACCAATTTTGGTCAATTTCTACCCAATCCTTTGAGACCTCCTTTTTCATCAAGGATTCCCGAAGTAGGTAATCACACCACTTGTGATTTACCTAAACTCCATAAACTCATCATAGAAAGATCACACCACTTGTGATTCAACCTATTCCCAATTCACACCTCTTGTGAATAGTTTGACCAATTTTGGTCAATTTCTACCCAATCCTTTGAGACCTCCTTTTTCATCAAGGATTCCCAAAGTAGGTAATCACACCACTTGTGATTTACCTAAACTCCATAAACTCATCATAGAAAGATCACACCACTTGTGATTCAACCTATTCCCCATTCACACCTCTTGTGAATTGTTTGACCAATTTTGGTCAAACTTCGTATAAAAAGTTCACACCTCTTGTAAATCATTCTAATTCTCTCACACCTCATATATGCATATCAAATCACAATAACTAAGCAATTTAAACACCTATTGCATGTTATTGTCAACACCAAATATTCAACACCAATTATACACCAATTTAATCACAAAACACCCAAATTCATACATGCACCAATTTTACACCAATTTAATCACCAAACACCCAAATTCACACATACACCATTTATACACCCATTTGATCAACAAACACCAAATTCATACATACACCAATTATACACCAATTTAATCATCAAAGACACAAAAGTTGATGCATGTAACGGGTCAACCACCCAGTTTGACTAATTTCAACAATAGGTCAACCACCAAGTTTGACTAATTTCAACAATAGGTCAACCACCAAGTTTGACTAGTTCCAACAATTTGGTCAATCACCCAAGTTTGACTAGTTCCAACAATTTGGTCAATCACCCAAGTTTGACTAATTCCAACAATTTAATCAATCACACAGTTTGACTAATTTCAACAATTGTTATCAAACACGTAATGAAACCATATTATGTTATGTAATTATAACATAACATTCACAACAAGACTCACCACAGATAGTCAACATTTAAGTCAAACACTCATATTGCCACTATATGTGGTCTTAGGTATATAACTACCTTAGCAATCATAATCCTCACGCATACATTGTGAATTTAAACACCAATTCATTCCAACAATGCATATTCCACATACATTGTCAAGTTAAACACCAATTCCTCCCAACAATGCATATTCCACATACATTGTCAAGTTAAGCACCAATTCATCCCATCAATGCATATTCCACATACATTGTCAAGTTAAACACCAATTCATCCTACCAATGCATATTCCACATACATTGTCAAGTTAAACACCAATTCATCCTAACAATGTATATTCCACATACACAATAACAAACTACCATGTTTTAACACCAACACCAAAACTTCATAATCTGTCAAAGCAATGTAGTTTCCACCTACATTGACTTTAATAGATTTAACACATAACATTCACCAAATACTACAAGACATAAATCAAGTAGTCAACATTCAACACCAACACACCAACACAAATATGACTTATGGTTGCATATTTAGTGAGTAGGTTACTCACCTTAGCCCGTAGGAACACCATCAAAATCATCTTGTTCTTTCCCAAGCCTTTGACTTGTTCCTTGACTTTCACCACCACTACCTAGTTGTATTACACACATACAACTATATTCAATACAAGTAACTCATATTTACATTCTTTCAACCTACTTGACCCGTTATCACCATTTCATCTAATTTATACCCAAATGATCAATTCTCACCTAATTCACCATTTATGATTATATATATGCTTATTTCATACCACCACAACTTAAAAACTCATTTTTAAGTTAAACACCTTAATTGGCATTTCATCAAACACCGCATATGCATATATTTATTTGCTTATGATCATTGACCAATAACATCTCTATCAAACTCCATTTTGGTTTCTAATTGAACAAATTCATCATTTTCACAAACAAACTACAAAAACCCCATGAAATCATCACATCCAACAATTTAACACCAAATTTAACCACCTAGTTCATATACCTCATGAACCTTACAAAACCCCCATTTTTCATCTTACAACAAAATGAAAGAAAACAATCAAAAAGTTGTTCTTAGATGATTATCACTAAGAATACCAACATTTAAGACCCTCCAAACACCCAAATTTCGTATTTCACCATACCCCACTCATACCCCATGTGAGACCCACGAAATTTATACCAAAAACACCCAAAAATTCATACCTTGTTGTAGTTTGAAGAGAGAAGAACTCCAATATACTCTTATCTTCAAGTTTCACCCACAAATCAACCCTCAATTTGATCATTTTTGAGTTTTTTAGGGTTTTCTCCCTTTTTCTCTTCCTCTTGAACGACACATACATACAAGATGAGAACATGAACTTTGACCTTAGTCAAAGTTTTATCTCTTTCAATTTACATCTTTTTCCAATTGACACTTTTGGCCCCTCAAACTTTTATAACATTTAACTAGTATAACTAACCTAATCAAGCTAGTTACTAGTTAATTCTAATACCCCAATTATTATTAAAACACCCACCGAAATAAAATACAAATAATTTTACGCCAATTATATTATATTTTAATATTTCCCAAAATGGGTCGTTACAAATTCTCCTCACCTTACAAAGGTTTCGTCCCCGAAACCTCGTCACACCTTACTGGAAAAGGATAAAATTTTCCGCATTTCATCCTCGGACTCACATGTTACTTTTGAACCCCGTTGGTTCTTTCTTTGCACCATCACTTAATTAATCGTCTCATTTCACAATTTCTTGACTTTTCTATTTAAGATAGTCACTTTTCTCTGCCTAGTTCAATGTTTCATTGATCACCAATTTCTCCAATGGCATGTAGGCCGACTAATCTGCCAAGCATTTTTGCAAATAAAACACGTGGAATGTATTGTGACTTCCCCTCAATTCCTCCGGTAGCTCTTAGCGATAAGAAACCTTACCAATCCGAGCTATAACTTTAAACGGTCTAATAAATCATGAACTTAGCTTCCCCTCTTTTTCATTAAAGCGCACCCAGCCACCACATACAACAAGTCAATGTAGACCGTGGAATCATTAGGTCCATCTAATAAGTCAACACCTAAAAATGTATTTTTCTTGATTGTTTGCTACAAAATTGAAACACAACCACTTGCATTTCAATTATAAAAGCACTCATATCCACCATAAGTTAACATCTTAACAATCAAGTCCAAGTATGGTTATTGGTTCATTCTCACCCAAACTTCTCTTACTTATAATTACCAATAACACTCCTGCTACTTAGATATTACACACTCTTGTACATTATCTAATAGCACACAGATTATTTTCTTTTATAGATGTTCACACCGCATGTGAATCATCTTCATCAAATTCAACCAAACAAATAAAGAATGTTCATTCCCCTAGGAGTCATCCTCAAGAAAATTTATATCTTTTAAAAGATATATTCAACTACTTGCATTATCAACATACATATAAAAGTCATATTCACCCAACTACATTCAAGTGTTATGATACATACACATCTATATATAATCATAGGTGTTCACACCACTTGTGAATCATCCATGAAATAAAAATTCTTGCATGAAGGTTCAATTCAAAAATTTACCTTCTAAATCCCCCTCTCAACCCATATCGACTAATCACACCAAGATAAATTTACCTACAAATCCCAACGCCACTCACCGGTGGTCTCGCATGAGAAATATCACGCCGCATACCATGAACTTATACACCCGAAGGTGAATTCTTTCCATTGCCACACACCTGTGGAATTACATGAATTTTCACCTGAAAGTGAAGTCTCTCAATGCCACACACTCGTGGTCTTACAAGAATTTTCACCCGAAAGCGAATTTTCATCAATGCCACACACCAGTGGACTTACATGAATCTTCACTCGAAGGTGAAGTCTCCCAATGCCACACACCCGTGGACTTACAAGAATTTTCACCCGAAGGTGAATTTCACCCAATGCCACACACCTGTGGACTTACATGAAATTTTCACCCGAAGGTGAATTACACCCAATGCCACACACCTGTGGACTTACATGAAAATTTCACACTACATGTCTCATACCACATATCTCACCTAATCAATTTTAGAGACTATTATAAGTATCTACAACATACTTATACATTCTTTGGTTAATTAGTAAACAAGTTACTACTCCCTTACCTCCTATTTCATATCCAGATTAGAGTTGACTCTGTTAAAGTCATGTTCATGTAATGAGGGTAATATTATACTGGCCAGGCATAATAATACAATCATCCCATGCTCATTTCCGTAACTTCATCAACCCACATCATGATCAAGAATGTTCTTCCCACAAAATAATCACAACAAAACACCAATATACAAAAATAATAAGGTAATAAACAACAAATTTGTTACCTAAAACCCCCGGCTTCGTGATCGGATTTCGGATCGAACATTACTCCCTATATCAAAAGCACAAGGATTTGAGTTCAAGTGTTCATGACGCACTTGAATCCCTCAAACCATTGGCTCTGATACCAACTTGTAACCCCCAAAACTTTTCCCACGGTTGACACGTGTTTAAAACACCCTCAGAGTTTGGTCCCAGATTTTTCAAAAATTAAACATCAATTTTAAACACACAACATAACCCAACCCATCATCAAAATATTTTATAAACATGCAAATCATAATCGCACTCTACGTCGTTTATAACCGTTCACAAAAAGTTGGGTTTTCAACCAAAAATGTGTTCAATCTGAGTTTTCTCAAGATATCCGATCACGATCGCCTTCACCCTTTATGTTCTCTTGAAAAACACCACATTTAAATAACCGTTAGTTCGTTAGAACTAAGTGAGTTCACCTCGCTATATCCCCAATTGTATTCCATAACACCATATGGATACAATAATAATGTCCCAAATATAATTTGGTAACATTAGTAGCAAAACGATTTACTAACGGGTCGTTTTCACCCAAAACCCCTTAAATCTTCAATTCTTGCCCAAACGAATTAGATTTACCCCTTGAAACCCCATCAAAGTTGAAATAAGTCAATTTATGACATTTTCAAAGATACAGACGCAACATGGGCTTGTTCCGAGGCAACATGGCCATGTCAGAAAGTTCACAGCATTTGATGTGCAGATATGACATGGGCGTGTTCCAGTGGAACATGGTCATGTCTGAACTGCTTCCATATACATATATTTTCTTTGTTCTCCCCCCTAATCCCTTTTCACCAAGGATTTCAAATTTCACAACCAAAACAATATATTCAACACATTAAATTCATATTCATAGCACTTTAAAACACCTATAAAGGGTTAGAACATGAAACCACCCACTAAAAGTCAAATTTCACACCATTCCCTTAAGACCTCTTTTTTCACCAAGGATTCTCAAGGTAGCTAATCACATCAGTTGTGATTTACCTAAACTCAATAAATTCACAATAGGAATATCACACCACTTGTGATTCAACCCATTCCTCAATCACAACTTTTGTGAATAGTTTGACCAATTTTGGTCAATTTCTACCCAATCAATCCTATGAGACCTCCTTTTTCATCAAGGATTCCCAAAGTAGGTAATCACACCACTTGTGATTTACCTAAACTCCATAAACTCATCATAGAAAGATCACACCACTTGTGATTCAACCTATTCCCAATTCACACCTCTTGTGAATAGTTTGACCAATTTTGGTCAATTTCTACCCAATCCTTTGAGACCTCCTTTTTCATCAAGGATTCCCAAAGTAGGTAATCACACCCACTTGTGATTTACCTAAACTCCATAAACTCATCATAGAAAGATCACACCACTTGTGATTCAACCTATTCCCAATTCACACCTCTTGTGAATTGTTTGACCAATTTTGGTCAAACTTCGAATAAGAAGTTCACACCTCTTGTAAATCATTCTTATTCTTTCACACCTCATATATGCATATCAAATCAAAATAACTAAGCAATTTAAACACCTATTGCATGTTATTGTCAACACCAAATATTCAACACCAATTATACACCAATTTAATCACAAAACACCCAAATTCATACATGCACCAATTTTACACCAATTTAATCACCAAACACCCAAATTCACACATACACCATTTATACACCCATTTGATCAACAAACACCAAATTCATACATACACCAATTATACACCAATTTAATCATCAAAGACACAAAAGTTGATACATGTAACGGGTCAACCACCCAGTTTGACTAATTTCAACAATAGGTCAACCACCAAGTTTGACTAATTTCAACAATAGGTCAACCACCAAGTTTGACTAGTTCCAACAATTTGGTCAATCACCCAAGTTTGACTAGTTCCAACAATTTGGTCAATCACCCAAGTTTGACTACTTCCAAAAATTTAGTCAATCACACAGTTTGACTAATTTCAACAATTGTTATCAAACACTTAATGAAACCATATTATGTTATGTAATTATAACATAACATTCACAACAAGACTCACCACAGATAGTCAACATTTAAGTCAAACACTCCTATTGCCACTATATGTGGTCTTAGGTATATAACTACCTTAGCAATCATAATCCTCACGCATACATTGTGAATTTAAACACCAATTCATTCCAACAATGCATATTCCACATACATTGTCAAGTTAAACACCTATTCCTCCCAACAATGCATATTCCACATACATTGTCAAGTTAAGCACCAATTCATCCCATCAATGCATATTCCACATACATTGTCAAGTTAAACACCAATTCATCCTACCAATGCATATTCCACATACATTGTCAAGTTAAACACCAATTCATCCTACCAATGTATATTCCACATACACAATAACAAACTACCATGTTTTAACACCAACACCAAAACTTCATAATCTATCAAAGCAATGTAGTTTCCACCTACATTGACTTTAATAGATTTAACACATAACATTCACCAAATACTACAAGACATAAATCAAGTAGTCAACATTCAACACCAACACACCAACACAAATATGACTTATGGTTGCATATTTAGTGAGTAGGTTACTCACCTTAGCCCGTAGGAACACCATCAAAATCATCTTGTTCTTTCCCAAGCCTTTGACTTGTTCCTTGACTTTCACCACCACTACCTAGTTGTATTACACACATACAACTATATTCAATACAAGTAACTCATATTTACATTCTTTCAACCTACTTGACCCGTTATCACCATTTCATCTAATTTATACCCAAATGATCAATTCTCACCCAATTCACCATTTATGATTATATATATCCTTATTTCATACCACCACAACTTAAAAACTCATTTTTAAGTTAAACACCTTAATTGGCATTTCATCAAACACCTCATATGCATATATTTATTTGCTTATGATCATTGACCAATAACATCTCTATCAAACTCCATTTTGGTTTATAAATGAACAAATTCATCATTTTCACAAACAAACTACAAAAACCCCATGAAATCATCACATCCAACAATTTAACACCAAATTTAACCACCTAGTTCATATACCTCATGAACCTTACAAAACCCCCATTTTTCATCTTACAACAAAATGAAAGAAAACAATCAAAAAGTTGTTCTTAGATGATTGTCACTAAGAATACCAACATTTAAGACCCTCCAAACACCCAAATTTCGTATTTCACCATACCCCACTCATACCCCATGTGAGACCCACGAAATTTATACCAAAAACACCCAAAAATTCATACCTTGTTGTAGTTTGAAGAGAGAAGAACTCCAATATACTCTTATCTTCAAGTTTCACCCACAAATCAACCCTCAATTTGATCATTCTTGAGTTTTTTAGGGTTTTCTCCCTTTTTCTCTTCCTCTTGAACGACACATACATACAAGATGAGAACATGAACTTTGACCTTAGTCAAAGTTTTATCTCTTTCAATTTACATCTTTTTCCAATTGACACTTTTGGCCCCTCAAACTTTTATAACATTTAACTAGTATAACTAACCTAATCAAGCTAGTTACTAGTTAATTCTAACACCCCAATTATTATTAAAACGCCCACCGAAATAAAATACAATTAATTTTACGCCAAATATATATTAAATTTAAAATTTCCCAAAATGGGTCGTTACAAGTTAGGAACGAACCTGTGCATCATGGGAGCCTAACCGAACCTCTAGCATGCCCACGAACCATCAAACATGCTCCCGAACCCTAGCCGAACTCTAGGGACACGAACCTAGCGCATGGTTATCCCCGAACCCTGTTGTCATTTCCGAACCATGCATCTTGTTTCTCATTAGCCAAGCCTTCATATGAACCCTTGCTGCCGAACCATTTCCATCAGACATGTCGTTCATTTGAGAATCACCAGGCGCAATCTGCTATGGCCCAAGATGGATAAAACACCCACAATACATTCGTTAGTTCAAACCGTCGAACATTCGGTCCATTCTTGGTTTGTGCCCAACGATTTTATGTAATAGCCCATACAATGGAAGTGGCCCACGTAACCAAACAACCGGCCCAACAGCCTATTGCCTTAGGCCCAACAGAAAAGGTTCGGCCCAAGGCCATGTGAGATTCGGCCCGGCATAGACACACCGGCCCAGCCTCTTTGTGCAGACCAATAACTTATATGCGATCCAAACAATTATAATGGGCCCAATCTTATTATCAATTGGCCCATGAGGCATAACCTACCCATTCACATACGTTGTGGCCCAATAGTTTGACCCACAACAAACAAACTAGGCCCACACTATGGGATTCGGCCCATGAAGAGCTATTGGACTACATTTGGGCTCAATTGATTTCGGGTCAAAATGTAACGACATAAATAACATATTAAGACTATAATTATTGGGTAATTATACGAATCAAGCGTAATCAAGATAACAAGACCAACTTTAAATTTAAAACCTAAGTCATATGTATGACTTGGATTTAGTTACAAAACTTTTATTAATGAAGTTCAAGGGATAACTTACAATTTCGATCACATAACGAATTTAAGTTATTGAAATCAAATGTTAGAGGATCAACGAACAATAAACAAGGGCCGAATCATTACCGAGACTCACAAGTGTTAGCCAACTTCAGGGCTAACACCTACACGCGCACAAAACCTTACAACTTATACTTATAAGTTACAACAACGTGAAATCAATACAGGATCGTGATAACAAACACAAATACAATCAAGGAGTGCGTGCATTTCTTCTTTTAAGCTAAGTCAACCCACAACAACAAGGTGAGTTCATATGCCCCTTTTCCTTTAATCTTACTGATTTTAAACTCTCGGGGCTGAGAAACATGCTTACTTTTATTTACTTAAAAGTTTTGTTTAACATATTGCTTATACTTTGATTTAGATAATACTAAATTGTTTATTATCGCTTATCATTGTATGCATGCTTGTATGATCATGATATGACAGTGATAATCAGATGAATAAAATAATATATATTATTAGTTCATCAATACATTAAAATAACATAGTTGTAAGATCTTATCTTATAACACTTAGTTATTCGTACATAAACAAACATTGGACCAATCACAGATAAACATATGAATGTTATAAAGATATTATATATCTTTGTAATAACATTCGACACAAGAGTTAAGTAAGTGTAATAGAACAAGTCATTTTAATACTTAGCTTTACAACTCAACGCATATTACAAGAGAACATGGAACCAAGAATGATAATCATGATAATGTAGCTTCATGATAACAACATCATTCACTCAAATAATTAACATAATGTAATAAGACAAGTTCTTATTTAACTTTGTTAATAACACGGAGAACATATGACATTGAGAACCATAACACGGATGAACGCAATTACAATTAGTTACTATTGACCTGTTGTATTATATCACTTCAATCATGTGCCATTTATACAAGTTGATCATGTAAGCCCCTATAATTCGCTGACCAGTTAGTTTGACGTGACTAAACCGACGATAGCATAGTGGTACCATAGGTTTGACAAACCTCTAGCTTGTAGGGCTACTATGTTGATCGTATTGATTCATTGGCCGGTAACGTATGACCGGTGACAGGGCGATTTCAAGTCAGGTTCTGGAAAGCGACACATGGTGATATTAATCTGCAGTGATAAGTAATTAATCCATCGTTTCTTGTTGTCTAGTAGACTGAGTAATTTATATTCTCATGTCATATTACTAGTGACTGTTTTGATGAGGTCTTTGGGTATACAAAGTGGTAGAGTTAAATCGGATGCATTGAAATCTGATTACGTGAGGATTTCAATGAATTCCTTTTAGGCTCTATGCACTATAAGTCAAGAACAAATTACAAGTGCTTAACTAACACTCTTAATATTTAAAAGTGAAACAACAGTTAACCCCACAATTATAGAATAATACAAGGAACAGATTTGATAAATCTAATATCCTTAACATATATAATGGTTATCTAAACTTCGGTTCGATAACTACAATTACATTATCACAGGTGATCAAGAGTGAGATGAACAGGTGAAATGGGAAATGGAAATCCATAGTTGTATTGCAAGTAGTGTGAAACTTGTTTGAGCATGTGGTGGGATGGCGTCTGGGCTTGACCCTTTCGTATGCCCTATATATAAGCATGTTTGATCGGGTGTCACATCATTTGCACATACAACTAGGGAGAAGCCATTGGGTGAACACGTGAATCAAATAACATACAAGTACATGATTAACATTGTGATTGTGCATGTGAATGAATCAAGGTTTTCAATTAACATACTTATGAACTCACCAACCTAGTGTTGACTTTGTTTAAATGCATGTTTTTCTCAGGTGACGAATATGTGTAGGTACTTACATGCAAGGATTAAGCTAGTGGACTTTTAGAAGCCCTAGCTACTTTTGATGTTGCATACTTTTGATGACTAAACTATGAATCATCTTTTGTATATATTGTACAGATACAAGATATAGTTACATTGATTCTTTTTGGTAGATTTACTTGATTTAATTATGAACGATATATTGTAATTAAATCTTGTAATTCTATATCATGGATGTGTTAGTAATTTCTCATTTAGTTATCATGTGCTATATAAACAATCTGATCATTTGATTATCACTCAAGATATCGCGCCCCGGGAACCTTCCGCCCGACGGGAAAACCCGATCCGTTCCCTCCGGCCCAGGGTGTGACATGATAGAAGAAAGGGGTATAAAGGAAATTTCTATGTGGGTTTCTAAAATCATGAAAGAAAAAGACTCATCATCTTGATAAGGTTTCTTCATGATCCAGCTAAATTGAACTTGAGATAACCAAAAATAGTTGTTAAATGGCGGTTTAGAAACCCTGAAATACGAGTTTATGTTATACAATTAAGATTATAATTATGTTAGGATATTCATGTTAATATGATATCATTGTAAACTTGAGAAAATGAATGATAACAAAGCTTGTGAGCTGATTGTGCATAACTATGTTAAGGTGAGTTTGATGAGCCTTGTTTTAATGTTCTAACGGTTTAGGGCTAATGTGTACGCATAATAAACACATTTGATATGCTTGAAAAAATTTTGTATGATTGACTCTTAAAGCATTGCTACAAATGACTTTGTATAACAAAAAGTCAATTTAATATCCCGGATATTTCCAATCAATGTTCCGATTATGTTATCCGATTTGTAATTAAGACAAATTTTTATAAAATTAAGTACGTTGAAATGTATTTCATTTTACCTTATAATAGTATATCTATAATCATATATAAAAAAAATTATATGTGTGTGTCTATATATATATAAAGCATAACAATACTTTTCCATATTTACATATATTATATATATATATCCTTGGATATTTATATAAATTATATATATTACATAACTTTTGAAAAGTTATAAATTGTATGAATTGAAACATTTAGAAACATGATGGTTTTATAAACACACACACACACATATATATATATATAGGGAGAGGATCAAATGTTAACCCTTCCTTATTGCGTTAACCGAATAACTACATCTTATTAAATTGGGGCCCACATTAAAATAAATCTAAAGGTGTATGTTTTTTCATTTTTAATTAATGTAGGGCCCACTTACATTAAAAAAATAATAATAAAAAACCTAAACCTTTATATTTACTTTTATGTGGGCCCTAATGTAATAAGATGTAGTTATTCGGTTAACGCAATAAGAAAGAGTTAACATTCGAACCATCCCCTAAATATATATATATATATATATATATATATATATACGGAAATGTATAAAAAATAACCCTCTTTTTTTGCTACAACTACATAACCCATTTCAACCAATAATAAAATTACACATAAGCTTTTTATTAAAATATTAAAAAAGGCATCATAGTCATTTTACTTTTATAAGTTCCCCCTATTTTTTAAACATTAATAACTTTTTTATAATATATTGTTTTTTAAAAAAATTGCACCATTATATTCGTCTCATTTTTCTGTTTAATTCCGTTATAGTCTCGACTAATTTTCTTTACTTTTTTTCGAAGCCCTATATTTACATAATTGTAACGAGCTTAAATATAACAAATTTATTTGAAATTTTTTCTAACAATGATACATTACAGTGATGTAATTTACATTGACGTAATTTACCGTGATGTAATTTACATTGACGTAAAATTCGGTTTCAGTTTTTTTCGGTTAATTCGGTTCCGGTTCGTTTTTTCGGTTAATTTGGTTCCGGTTCGGTTTTTTCGGTTAATTCGGTTTCGGTTCGTTTTTTTTGGCTTTTTACTCATCCCTAATTTGTAACGAGCCTAAATACAACAAATTAGTTTGAATTTTTTTCTAACAATGATAAATTATATCAATATAATTATCATTGTTAGAGAAAAAAATCAAAATAATGTGTTATATTACATCACTGTAATTTATCATTGTTAGAGAAAAAAAAATAATGTGTTATTTTACATCACTGTAATTTTTCATTGTTAGAAAAAAATTCAAAATAATGTGCTATATTTATGATCGTTACGTCGATGTAAATAATGAATAATGAGAAAAAAAATTAAAAAAACTAGTCAACATTATAACGGGAATTAAAGAGAAAATTATATCACTGTAAATAATGTGTTACGTCACCGTTAATTATGTCATTGTAAATTACTTCATTTTGTGTTACATTACTTCATTTTGTGTTATATTACTGTAATTTACCATTGTTAGAAAAAATTTCTAATTAATTTGCTATCTTTAAGCTCGTTACAATAATTTAAATACATGACATCAAAAAAATAAAAAAAAAACTAGTCGAGACTATAACGAAATTAAAGAGAAAAATGAGACTAGTATAATGGTGCAATTTTTTTAAAAAAATAATATAGTATAAAAAAGTTATGAATGTTTAAAAAAAAGGGGGTAAAGTTTACATAAATGACAAATGTCTTAAATGCCCTTCATATTAAAAAAAAAGAAATTGACACGTGGCACGATCCTATACACTTACATTTTTAAAATAACCATTGGATGATAGTTAATGAGTTGTAACAAAAGATAAGGGTTATTAAAAATTCTATCCCCTATATATATATATATATATAGGGGATGGTCCTATTGGTAATCCACTCCAAGTGTAGTAATCCATTAACTAATTTTGATTGGTTGTTTAAATAAAGTGTTTTAAAATGAGTGGTACATATTAAATCTGGAAAAAAACAAGTGGATGATATTTGTTCAAATTTATATTTGACAATTGTTGGGTGTACTTGATTCCATTTTTAAAAAAATAGTTTACTCCCCAATTTTTTAAACCTTAATAACTTTTATATACATTATTATTTTTTATAAAAATTTCACCATTAAATTTGTCACTTTTTTATCTTTAATTCAAGTATAGTTTTGTCAAATTTTTTTGAAGTGTTCGTAATTTGCATTGACGTAACGAGCTGAATTTTTCAAAGTGTCCGTAATTACACTGATGCAACAACGTAACGAGCTGAATTTGAATTGACGTAACGGGCTGAACTTTAATATACATTATTATTTTCGATATTTTTTCAAATTTTTTTTCCCATTTTTAAAAAAATCTTTATTGAAACAATTATTCACTTATACAAAACCACATAAGTTTTTTATTGAAATGTTTTTTTAAGTACATAATTATATATAAAATCTTACATTAATGTAATTACACTGATGTAGCGAGCTGAATTTTTTTATTGGTTTCGAAATTACACTGATGTAACGTGTTGAATTTTTTCAAAATCTTCATAATTACACTGATGTAACGAGCTGAATTTTTTCAAAATCTTCGTAATTTCTCTAATGTATGGAGCTGGATTTTTTCAAAGTGTTCTTAATTTTTTCAAATATTAATGAACTAAGTTTTATAATAAAAAATAATTGTGATTAGGGAACAAAACATTTTAAAGATGGAAAGATTTTGAAAAAATGAGAGAAAATTAAAAAAAAAACTGCATGACTATAACGGAATTAGCGAGAAAAATATAACGAGTTTAATGGTGTAATTTTTATAAAAAAATAACATAGTATAAAAAAGTTATAAGTGTATAAAAATCAAGGGAGAAACTTTTATTGAAAAAAAGAAAAATTGATGGATTTTTAAGAGTGTGACACTTGTCACTCTCTTAATAAACCTGACTTTTTTATATTAAGTGGAATGACTTAAATATCCTTTTTAATTTAAAAGGGTTACGTGACATGGTAACATCTTATTAAATCTAGAAATTTTAAAGCATTGGATTTGAGTTATTGGGTTAACATAATTATGATGGATTCTTATTTGAACCATATCCTATATATATATTGAAAACCCCTTTTAGTTTAGAAAATCTTTAAAACATCGAAAAAAATCATGTAAAAAATGTATTTTTTATATTTTTTTATAATTTTGTAACATCATTAGGGTCATTTTTATAAAAAATAAAAAAACACCGACTAATGTCACACCCTGACCGACAACGTATTACGTCGGGGCGCGAGTTTTATTGTTCATAATTCATGGTGTTACTTTTAAGTTTCAATATTTAATAATCCAATTTAATACATAGCATTCATTTCATTTAATTCAAATGTCATATATTCAAACCTAACATTACATAAAGAAATTAAAAAACAAATAACATTGTTTAACCATTTTAATCTAGGCCTAAAATAGCCTTAGTGAGTCTTCATCCAAGTAATCTAACCTGTTAAACGTGTAACATAAGATTTGATCAACTATTTGCATAGTTTGTGAGAATCTCATACCAATTGATATATAGATATATAAAGATATTAGATGCAACAATAGTCTAATAATAATTCATCTAAATATATATGCACAGTGGCGAAGCTTGACGAGGATCCCAGGGGAGGCGAAATAAAAAAAAATTTTCCCGGGGGGGGCGAAGTAAAGGTTTTTAAAAAATTTTACACTACGTATCGAGAAATATACACTACTACGCGGAAAAACAGGGGGGGCGGTCGCCCCCCCCCCCCCCCCCCCCGGTCCCTTGTATCCTGCGCCCATGTATATGCATTTTACAATGTTTGATGATATGATTTTGGCAATTTCACTTTTTTCTAACATAATGGCACAAAGTCACTAAAGAAAGGTTACTAGTAATACTAAATGTTTTTGGCAATTTCACCTTCAATATAAACAATGACATAAGTCATGTTGATCAATGGCTACTAGTACTAATGTATTGTATATGATTATCCCAATA
This sequence comes from Mikania micrantha, assembly GCA_009363875.1. Taxonomy (NCBI): domain Eukaryota; kingdom Viridiplantae; phylum Streptophyta; class Magnoliopsida; order Asterales; family Asteraceae; genus Mikania; species Mikania micrantha. Next base: position 25,427,229 of record CM018684.1, read on the forward strand.
ATAATAACGCATAGATATACAAACAAGTAGGCAACACATAGCATTCAAATCTAATTCTATCTTAAACTAAAGTATTGCATCCTTGTATTTGAATATGATTGATGAATAACATGTTTGATAAGACATGTGTAACATCCAAAAGATTTCAAAAGAATGAATAGGGAGCATAAGAAACACACCTTGATTAATGAATAAGCAGATTTCCAAGTTAGTTTAATGTAATCCAAATCTGGATCCCACAGTTTTATAATTTTGTTGTATAGTTTAGGTAGTGTTCCTTGATGACAGATAATCGAAGAAAGTGTTGATCAATAACGAGCTTTCTCCAAACTCGATCATGAATCTCTAAAATGGACAACAGTTTACCGAACTTCGTCTTCTGCACTTAATTCGTAAACCACTCTCTGAAATTGGTGTGCAGATGGCTCTCCAAAGTTGGTTCTCGCACTTGATCAAATATCCAATGGTTGTGGCAACAAGGTGGTGAAGAATATGAATGCTGTAAGAGTTCGTGATGGTGGTGGTTCCTGGCAGTAAGCAACCTTCATGAGTGGTGGTCGGAAGTGACGGTAATCGATGATGATAATTACTGGAAGTGGGTTCAATCGTACGGTTTGAGATATGGATGTCGTAAGAGTTCATGATGGTGGTGGTTCCTGGCAGTAAGCAACCTTCATGAGTGGTGGTCGGAAGTGACAGTAATCGATGAAGGTAATTGTTGGAAGTGGGTTCAATCGTATGGTCTGAGATTACATTCCTATCGTGGCAAAAATTTTGTTCGGTAAGAACTTCTGGTTGAGGGGTTTTGGTTTATTAATGTTGATGAAATACATCATGATTTTGTTTTGTAACAGCTTCATCGATTGGTTGTCATCCAAATTCAATTATATAAATTAATGTCCTTTAAATAAGATTAATTGTTTTTATTTTTTTGAATCAAAGCATCTATTTGTCTTTAGTGCGCACCATCAGATTTATCTCATAATAAATATCGAGATTGTTTCTGTTTCATTTGCTACCATGGTTTAAAATTGAATATTTACGAGATTGCCGTAGATTTAATTTAAAAGTTTCATTTTAGCCCCAAACATTCAATTTAATAGGACAAAATTAATAAGACAAATAGCTGGCAATTGTACAGAAACTGATTCAAACAAAAGAGTACAACAATTGAAAAGAAAGTCAACAACTACGGAAACTAAAGTCTTTTGTTGTTCTTCAGTCTTTAGCTCCTCCGTGGTTGTAATCAGTAGTTGTTAGTTCAGTGTTCAAACCACGGTTGCTGATCCGCGATTATTATTCTTGATTCAGATGTTGTCTTCCATGGCAAGGTGATCGTGGTTGTGCTCCAAGGTTGAAATACAGTGGTTGAATGCACTGTCAGCGATTGTTCTTTTGTTAATCATCTGCAGTTGTATTTCAGTGGTTTAGCCACAGTGATTCTGCACAATGGTTGAAGAGTATGGTTGAGGCTCATCGGTCCTTATTTTCAACGATCTCCATCTAGACTGACGAAGCCAAAACAACTTATTTTTTATTTAAAATCAAGTTAATTTGATCCCTAAGATTGCACACAAACTGTAGAACTTCAGAGTTTGTATCAGCATTCTCTAAAGTCATGTGCAAAAACATTGACAAATCATTTTTGGGAGGTTTAAAATGGAGTGCCAATTTTGAAGGTGATTCTTGAGCCATTGAACCTTTCAATGGTTATGGTATCTTGAGTGTTCATTAAAGAATCATCTTTTGATCCTAGCCCTAGAGTAAGTTGAAGAGGTTGTTTGGCAGGAGGTTTTTGTTGTTGAGGAGGAGGAACTGGAAGAAGAGGTTGAGCAAATTCTGATTGAGGCCAATGTAGGATTTCTCTACTTTTGACCTGAGATCTATTGTTGATCACTTTTCTAACCAGGACATGCTGATCTGGTCCATAGTTACTCAACATAGTTGGTTTGAACTCTACATCAATCTCCATCCAAGGATTAAACTTTCCACGCAAAGATGGGTGTACATAACCAACACCAAAACCTGCTAAAGGTTCATTCAGCAGTTGATAAATTATTGTGTTTGTGGTGGCTTCCTTGGTCTTTGTTACTTTGGAAGATACCAAGGCTGTGGAAGGAGATGCAGCCTCTTGCCAGATCCCAGGGTGGTCACTATGGACACTTTTAATCTATCCCATTCATCAAACAGGGTGTTATCCTTCCATCTCTATTCTGCAGGCTTCGGCTTCCTTTTTGAGACTTGTGATATCCCAGTTCATAAAGGTCTCTACTTTGTACTTACCTTCATTAAGCAAGAACTTTATTATTTTCTCCCTCTCAGACTGATAGGTTTCATCTTGTTGCTGATCAATCAGAATTATCTTATCTTGATAGGCCTTGATCAGCTCTTCTCCTGAAAGGCCTGAGGCTTCAAGATCTTCCAGGGTCTTATTTTCCCTTTCACCCTCTTCATTTATTTGGCTTTAAATTTCTTTAGTTGAAGGGATGTGCCTCTTTGGGGAGTAAGATTCCAGCATCAACAACCTGTTCACCTTCACCAATACTGGCACCAACACTCACACCAACATAACCAATATCTCTAATAGCAACATCACCAGCACCAACATCTCCAGCACCACTAACACCACCACCAGCATCACCAGCATCAAAATCATCACCATCAGCATCACCAGCATCAAAATCATCACCATCATCACCTCCTGCGACTATAATGTCTTCTTGATCTGAATCTGAATCCTCGTGTCTCTACCTCCTCCCAGCAGGTGAAACATAGTCAGGATTGAGAATATGACCAAACAGACTACGAGTAGGAGGCTTCCTTTCCTTTCCCGGATATGAGAGAACTCTGTTGAGGGTGGTATCATTCATATGCTCCTATCTGGTTATATCTGAATTGGCCTTTGGGAGATTAGGCACTTGAGCATCAAAGATCATCTGTAGGAATCTCAGATACATCAGAAACTTCATGTCGCCCTTCAGTTACACGTTCTCCTTCATGTGAGAAAACACAATCTCTGAGAAGTTGAACGGTATGTTCAGCACCAAAGAAAAAAATGCACACTGGAGTGTCTCTTTAAGATCATCGAATCCTCCACGCCTTGATCCCAGACAATGAATAAGAACATGGCATAAATACTTGAACTGCGGGCAGAGAAAGTCCTTGTTCAGCACTCCAGCTTACAGATCTCCATCATACTTGCACCTCATGAAACATCCACGAACAAGATATCTATCAAGAGTGATAGGATTATCTGGTGAGTCTTGAAATCCACACACCCGTTTGATATGCTCAGCAGAGACAACAACGTCTTGTCCTCTGATCCTCCCACGGATAACAGGAGGCTCTACCTCACAATCAATGTCAGTAGTACTCTAGAAATCTCTCTGATGAGATAAGTACGGAACATGAATAGTAGAAATAGGTGTGAATATCCTGGATCGTCTCAAGAATGTGACGATATCTGTAAAATGTCAAGCATTCATCGTGGTAACATCAAGGTGTGCACAGATGTTGTTCTTGGGAAAGGCCTTGTAGGTAGCCATTCTAAAACAGAAGAAAAACATGTCAGTTCAGATTAGTAAACAATTAAACAAATTCAGAAATTTAACACAAGGGTTTAACTTGTACGAATGAGACAATCTCATCCGAATAGCTTCAAACGAATGAATAAGATGGCCGAATGAGGTGTGCCATCCGAATGATACACGTATGAAATCAACACATTCATTCGGATGAACACATGGCCCGAATGATCCCATTCGGTTCACCCTTTGATCGAAAGACTGTCATTCAGTTGAAAGACCTCATTCGGTCGACTCTGTGATGCGAATGAACGTCATTCGGTCGACCAAAGATCCTTAAAACCCCCAAACTTTCCAAATCAAAAATCAGACCATAAAAATGATGTAACTTAGTTCTGAAGTGTCCGATTGAAGTTTTAGAACTGATTTTAAGAGTTTAAAAGTTCATTTTGACCGGTTATTTTGTAAACACAGGTTTGAGCCCTAGAAACCCTAGAAATGGAACTGTTTTGATTCAATCTACGGTCAAAATTAAGGCATCTTGATCCCAACTGTACCTGAAACAAACCATAGATGAAAAATGATGAAAATAGCTCAAATGGATGGAGAAAAATGAGGAAGAAGAACTAGTGGTTGTTTCGGGCGAAAGGGGTTGACACAGTTAAGGCGAATGATAAAAACTGATGTTAATGACTCATTTGGCCGAAAGACCTTCATTAAATAGGGCAACTCATTCGGGGGACCGATCACCCGAATGACCCTATTCGCATGAAGTGATCAAACGAATGACCCATTCGCATGTATGCGTCTATTCGCTCAGTTGAGTCATACTCATGACTCATTCGGGCGAATGAGATTCAGCATCCAAAACACAACTCATTTTCAAATTTTGGCATTTTCATTTAAAAGCATATCATTATGAAGTTCAGTCTGGTTTAGTGATCGGTTAAGATGAGATTAAAAATCCGAACAAACAAATTGAAATTGAAAATCTTTTTGTATTTTTCTGATAAACAAACAGCTGTACAACTAAAACTAAAACAATCAAGACACACATATTTTTGTGAGTAGTCTTTCAAGAAAATAACGTATACCCCAAGTCACATCAAATCAGCATTCATGAATGTTACACTTATGACACATTTGATTTATACATCAATTACTTATATACTTGTCCACTTTAAACCTGACAATACTTCATTTCTAAACCAATCAATGATCACCCATGTTGTCAGACTGAATTACCCATTATAGTCAACCAATCTAGGTCAGAACCAGTTTATAACTCATCTCTGCATAACTTAATACCTAACATCATAAGTTATATAAGGTTCCAATTTATTTTCTTTTTGTATTTTTCGTTTTGATTTAGTTTCTCTAGTTCAACACATTCTCATGGATGGCTTCAACTAGGTCTTTCGAAAGCAATATGGCACGCATACAGAACTGTGTTGACAAGATCAACTTGTTCTATCCAAAAGGATGGCTTCAACTAGGCTGCAACTAGGTTGCAACCCAATATTATGGCTAATGTATGGAATCGAACTTACATTATTTTTGAATTTTTCTAGCTTATCCTATCTGAATGGACGGCTTCAGCTAGGCTGCAACCCAGCAATATGGCACGTATACAGAGTCGGATTCACTTTTATTTTCATGTGATTCAATCATTCTTATCTGAATGGACGGCTTCAGCTAGGTCTTTACAGAGCAATATGGCACGTGTACAGACTTGAATTCATGAATAATTGGAAACCTAATAAGATCCTATGATAACAGGTGTATGCTTGTTTTGAGTTAATAAATGTTTATCCCTTAACTAGTTTTCTAAACCGGATCCCACAATTCAGACATTCTAAGCAATCACCAATAGTCTATAAACTTTGCAAAGTCGGCCTATCAGTACATCAAATCATAAAACCCATGTGCTTTCAGTTTATGCATTCAATTTTGTATTTAAGACATGACTGGTTAACACATCACTTTCTCAAACAAAACTTTCTCATTTTTGCAATTTTTTAAATGTTTTTGGTTTTTCAATTAAACTACATTTTCTCCCTCTAAAAACCAAAAACTGAAAATCTTTTTGAGTTTTTGAATAAGTGAAAGAAAAACAACAGAAGTACTGATAAGTAGTAATAAAACAAAAGAAACTAACTAACAAAACAACAATCATTTGTTTGATTCAGATGAAGGAATGACTTCATCCTTTTGAAAAACACCATTAGCTGATAACAGATATAGAAATATGGGTTTGTCAAACGCTTTAGTGTAAAGATCAGCTTTCTGGTTATTAGTGTGAATTTTAACAACATTGATTAATTTGTTTTCAAAACAATCACGTATGAAGTGATATTTAATGTCGTTGTGTTTTGTTTTGTTTTTGAGTGCTGAACAGAATTTTTAGTGACAACAATGGCAGCAGTATTATCAACAAATATAGGAGCATTAGAAAACTGTAACCCATAGTCCCTTAGTTGTTGCTGAATCCAAATGATTTGTGAGCAACAACTAGCAGCTGCAATGTATTCTGCTTCACATGTGGAAGGAGACACCGACGTCTGCTTCTTGCATTTCCAGGTAACTAGGCGTTTCGTGAAGAACTGACACCCCGCAGATGTTGATTTGAAGTCTCTTTTGCATCCACCATAATCTGAATCTCTGTAAGCAGTCATGTCAAAGTTATCATCATTAGGGTACCATAAGCCTAGATCCGGAGTACCCTTCAAATAACGCAAAATCGTCTTCACAGCAGCAAAATGGGAGACTCTTGGATTTGATTGATAACGAGCACACAAGAAAGTAGCAAACATGATGTCTGGACAAGAAGCTGTGAGATACATAAGAGATCCGATCATTCCTCGGTACAGAGTGGCATCAATTGACCCCTCCTTTTCGTCTGGAGTAATCCCGTGATTGACAACCAGTAGGGTACCAGCAGGTTTTGCATCCAGCATACTGAACCGACTCAGAATGTCACCAACATATTTGTTCTGATGAATAAAAATCCCTGCCTTAGACTGATCCACCTGTAATCCCAGAAAAAATTTCATCTCTCCCATGGAACTCATCTCGAACTTATCTTTCATAACCTTCTCAAAGTCTTTGCACATAACATCATTTGTGGATCCAAAGACGATATCATCCACATAAACTTGCACCAAGAGCAAATCCCCATCCATCTCTCTAATGAATAAAGTGCAGTCAATGACACCTCTTCTGAAACCGTTGTTCAGAAGTGAGTAGACAGTGTCTCGTACCACGCTCGCGGAGCTTGGTGCAATCCATACAAGGCCTTGTCTAGCTTATAGACTTGGTCACGATGTAATGGATCTTCAAACCCGGGAGGTTGATTGACATACGCATCTTCATTAATCACACCATCAAGAAATGCACCCTTAACATCCATCAGATAAACTTAGAACTTTTTTGAAGGATGCATAGGCCAGAAAAATGCGGATTGCTTCAAGACGAGCAACCGATGCAAATACTTCATTGTAGTCAATCCCTTCAATCTGTCTAAAACCTTGTACTACCAGACGTGCTTTGTTTCGTACCACAATGCCATGATCATCACGTTTGCAATGTAAAACCCATCTCGTGCCAATAAATTTCGCACCACAAGCTGCCAGACTCCAAACTTCTTAAATTGTAGCAACCCTTTCTGCATAGCATCTATCCAAGATTCTTCTTTCAAAGATTCAGTAATGGTTCTGGGCTCAACTTGGGAGATAAAACAAGAATGGGCACAAAAGTTTACATCTGCAAAGTCAAGTATGTCTGCAAGACCACCAGAAGATAACTGATTTCTGGTCTTCACTCCATCTGTCGGATTTCCAATAATATTGTCTTGAGGATGCATTTTGTTTATTCTGCCAACAGGGTGAGCAGGAGCCTCAACCTGTGGATGAAGATTGTTTAGAATGAGATCCTCAAGAGCAGGTACAGTAATATCAACATATGGTTCTGGAACATCTAGATGAGAGTGATTATCATCTGAGTCTGAACTGTCATCATGTTCCTGCACTGGAACTTGAACTAAAGAAGGTTGCCCTCGTTCATCAGGGGCATTTTGTGCATCATACATCATCTGAACAGCAACATCTTCATCAAAATACATCGGATGCATATTGAAAGAGTCAAAAAGATCAGAATAGTTGAACATCCAGTCAGGTCCCTTTCCAGGTGGTGGCATAGAATATTTCTGAACATCTACATGGTACCACTCCTCCACATTATGAGTCGATCTGTTGTAAACTCGCATATTTGGAGTGTTGTACCCAAGAAAATAGCCTTCTTCCACCTTTTCATTGAACTTTCCATGCTCATGTCTCTTAAGCATTGTGCATGGAGCACCAAATGGTTCAAGATACTTAAGATTTCGCTTTTTGTTATGGAGCAATTCAAAGCAAGTCTTACCATGTCTCTTCACAATCAACACCTTGTTCAAAGTATAACAAGCATTAGCAACAGCTTCGTTCCATAATTGAACCGGTAGGGAGGAATCAGCAAGCATGGTCTGAGCAGCCTCAATTTATGTTCTGTTCTTTCGCTCAGCAACACCATTCATCTGTGGGACATACGGAGCACTAAATTGCTGAATAATACCACGTTCATTGCAGAGAGTCTCCATATTGTGATTCTTGAATTCAGTCCCATTATGTGTTCTGAGCATGCGAACCTTGAGCTTATACAGTGATTCAACCTTAGTTACCAGAACTTGAACACATTCGAACTTCTCATATTTCTCCTTCATAAAGAACACCCAAGAGTATCTGGAATACTCATCAGTAATGACTAGGCAGTATTGATCTCCAGCAATGCTCTTGCGATTGACAGGACCAAAAAGATCCATGTGGAGAAGCTCAAGTGGAACAGTAATTGAATGTAACTTTTTGGGTTTGTGAGACATCTTGGTTTGCTTTCCCTTCTTGCATGAAACGCAGACATCAGACAACTTGAAGTTCTTCAAACTCACTCCCTCAACCAGATTGTTGTGAACCAAATGATTCATCTTCCTTAAACTCAAATGACCCATCTTCTTATGCCAAAGGATAGAATCTTTCTATGTTGCCTTGGACATAAAACATGAAGCTGTAGAATATGTAGTTGAAGCTGTGGCCATGTGGAGAACATACAGATATTGCTTTCTTGGAGCAGACATCAAAATCCAGTCTTTAGGAATGGTGATACCTTGCTTAAGAATGTAGCAGCTAGAATCATCAAATAGAACCTTGTACTTCTTGTCACAAATTTGTGAAACTGAAAGTAGATTGTTCTCCAGCTACTTCACATATCTGACCTTGTCAAATGAAAGTTGACCATTTGAAAGAATTCCTTCTCCAGTAATAAACCCGCCTTTGTCACCAGCAAACACTACATATCCTCCTTTAATTGAATGGACATTGGAGAGAAGAGATATGTCTCCAGTCATGTGCCTTGATGCCCCACTATCAACAATCCAAGTGCTGTTAAGAGCATCATTTGGGGCAACCTGCACATACATAAATCATCAGTTTAATTTGGAAACCCAAGCCTTTACAATCTTGGGTTGACCCAATGAGTCCAGGAGTTTCATTTCAATCCATTGTCCATCTGAGTTTAATTTATTAGGAAGTTTAGAAACATAAGTTTCAGACAACTTGGCCATCCAAACAGTGTTTTCGCTGAAAGATTTCTTTAAATACACTAAAGATGGCTTGGATTGTTTGTCAAAAACAACTTTGGGTGTATGATGATCAACCATAACCCGTTTACCCTTATCTTGAGATTTTATGGGTGAAGGATGTTTGGGTTTAACCTGAAGTAAGTGACAAGCAGATTTGACCTCTTTAACAAAATGTTGCTTTTGTTTTGGATGTGGTACAACTTGTGGTCTAATCAAATGAGGACAAAATCTAGCAAAATGTCCAGGTGCACCACACTCAAAACAAGCTCGTTTATCTTTGTGATAAAAATGTTTGGGTTTAGAATAAGACTTTTTGTTTTGATGAAAAGAATTTATATTTGTTTTGTCTTGCTTGAAACCCAAACCCTTTGTCCCATTAGAAACAAGATTGTCAGTCTTGTTGGACTCACTTGCTTCACCAGCTTGTGAAGACTTCACAAAGCATATGGCTTTGGATAACTTTGAAGACATGTTTGTCTTTGATGAGATTGGGTCAACCTTTTTGACACCGGATGTCTGATTCTTAACAGTGGACACTTGAGGAGAAACATCAGAATCATCCTCAGAATCAGATACCTAATCCTCAACCACTCCCTCCACAAAAGATTCCTCAGAAAATGAGGAACCCTTATCCGAAATGATTCCAATATGATCAATTACTAATGGGGTTTTAACTTGAAAGTCTTTAATTTGTCATTTGGTGAATTAACAAAACAATTTCAGACTGGTGGAGGACAATGGTTGTACTTTGTTTCTTTTCCCTTACCCTTCAGATCAGTCCCATTACTGATCATGTGCTCAATGATGTATGATGAGCCTCTGTAGCTCTTGAGCTTCTGACTCAGATTTTCATAGTCACATTCAACTATGGCTAATTTCTTCTTTATCTCATTGATGGTATTGAGATAAGAAGTGATAGCATCTTGCTTTTTCAGCACAACGATCTCGGCCTCATGCAATTGCCTGTTTAATAACTCAATTTTTTCTTGAAAATCTTTTTCATTTGATTTTAATATCAGGTTTGCCTCAACGCATCGGTTTAGATCGCTGATCAGGTTAGCATTATGTTGCTGATAAGCCAACACCTTACTTTCAAGGTCAACACAATTAAAACAACTAGAATGAGAGGAAGAACAGTCTTCATATACCTGATGAGACTGACATGAGGCAGAAGTATTCACCATTAAAGCAAATTGTGTAGCAGATTGTTCTTTAGACTCAGCATCTGACTCTCCTTGAGTTTTTGAATCTGATGTGCTTTCTGATCCTGATCCTGATGATTCATCCAGACTTGTCTTTGTTTCTTCTGAATTACTTTCATCAATAGATTCAGGAGCTTCCTTGATTTCTGCAACACAAGCTTTATCTTCTCTTCCCTTTTCAGAGTTGAATCTATAATCACAGTTCTCTCCTTCATCATTCTGAACCATTAGTGCCTTATTTGCATTCGATGAGCTAGTTTGAGCAGTAGTGTCAATTGGTACTAGTCTTCTTTCTGGGTTAGCAGCCGATGATCTTTGATTCTGAAATGGATTGTGGTTACCCGTCTTCTTTGGCTTGTTGCATTGTCTTGCAAAATTTCCTTTATCACCACAGTTGTAGCAAGTAATAGATAACATATCAAAACCAAACTTTGAATCCTTATTCAGATTGATGTCCTTTCCAGTTCTTCTGACAAAGTCTTTTGCTCTTCTGACAGCACTTGCAAGAGCCCACATGATGTCAATCCTTTCCATATCATCTGGATTAATCTGAGAGTAGTCTTCATTTGTCAAGTGTGGATTACCAATTTGCCCAGCTAACAACCCATCATAAGAACTCGCAAGTGTAGACAAAAGGCCCATATGCTCTTTAGCAATCTCCACTGTTACTTTGTCAAAATTGTCTGTCTTCAAATTTGTGACAGAATGATTTTCCTCTTTCTGAGATGTGGAAGTTGTAGCTGACTGACTGAAATGTGTCCGGCTTGAAACAGGAGCTTCTTTGGTCTGTGAGACAAAAGCTGTTTTTAGAGGAGCATGTGAAGAAGCTCTTTCCACAGTAGGCGTAGAATAATATAGTGATGGATCTTGAACTTGTGCAACTCTCTATGCTTTCCACTTGTTCTCTATCTCCTGTTCCTTCAGCTTCTGAATAAAATCATTAATGTCCATGTTAGCAATCATCTAAATCTGTTTCAGGACCATCAGAAAAGATTCCCACTTGGGAGGTAATGCATCAGCCAGACATTGGATCTTCTCTTGTGTAGTTGTCTTGACTTGATGGTTGTAGAGCTCACTTAGAAGATGATAGAATCTAGCAATCAGGTCATCCAAAGACTCATTTCTCTCGCACATGAAACTATTGAACTCTTTCTTCAAAGCTTTAGACTTGATGCTTTTCAGTGCATCATTCCCCACATATCTTTGTTGCAAAGCATCCCACAGTAATTTGGAAGAAGTGAACTGTCTGATTTGATGAAATATATCCGTAGCAATAGACTGAGACAATATTGCATACGCCTTCTTCTCAAAATCATACAACTTTCTCTGAGGCTCAGTCATCCGAGTAACAAGCATAGGTGATCCATCCTCACTAAATTGTCTCAAATACCCACCCTCAATCATCATCCAAAGATTTGTATCCACTCCATTAATATGAATCTTGAATCGATACTTCCAATGTGGATAATCATCCAAGGATAGTAACTTTGGAGCTTTGTTTGAATTTCCCGTCTCTGTCTCAGTAAGCAACTGGTTCTGAATTCTATGGTTTTGATTAGCCATCAATGCAAGTTCCTCCATCTTGTCAAGAATAAACTGATCCAAAACTTAGAAAAATTTTCAGAACTGATGGCCGAATGAAGATGAACGAGCTAAATGACAGGGACCGAATGAATAAGATTGGACCGAATGAACTAAGTTAACCGAATGACTTGTCTGATGCGACTGAGAAGCTAAGCGAATGAGCTGACCACCGAATGAGTCTCAACCAGCCAAATGAGAGGCTATTCATATCAATCCTTGAACCGAACAAGAGCTATTCGGCCGAATGAACCTATTCGCCCTGTGTGAAGGAAAACTATTCGCCCAATCGACTCATTAGCACAATCTGGGGTTTTCAGCAACAAAAATTTCGATAACTTTGGATTTTGATTGAATTTGACCACCAAATTTGGTACACAACCTCAGGATAATATCCCTAAGCTTTAGGAATGCTCTATTGACCAAAACAACCTGAAAAACCCATTGTTTACCAATGAAACAGTAACTTGGAGCCTAAGAAACTCAGGGTTTTAGAATATCTTGAATCAACAATCTATAATATGATGATTCGGATCGAAAAACGAGCAGAATCAAGAGCCAAGTCTTTGATACCACTTTGTAGGACCTAGGAAACCACTCGGTTCCTTGCGGATTCTGCTCGGTAGGCCCTCGAATAGTGCGGAATCCTATTCGAGGGTTTTCCAATCGAAATCACCAAGCCCCGTGGTAATCCGATGATGTGGAGTCAACGTTTTGATCAAAATCGAACACCACGGGGATGAGAAACGAACTTGGAGAGGGGATGGCGGCTCAAAACCCTAGGGATGTGACATGGAATGTTCAGGGGTCAGAAAAAGTTATGAAACATTCTGTTTGCAGGTCTATATATAGGTTATCCTCATTCGGCCGAATGAGTTGTGCGAAACACTCATTCGGCGAAAGGCTCAGTCGAATGAGCTGGCCAGCCGAATGAGTCATGCGAGTGACTCATTCGTTCGCCTCAGTCATTCGCTAGTCGTTCATTCGTGCGAATGAACTCATTCGTAGGTATCATTCGCACGAATGGGTCTGCATGATAAGTAAAGTCAAAGTCAAACATAACAAAACACATTAAACTTGAATAAACACAAACTATCAATACAAAATAGTTGATTTCATTACTGACATAAACTTTATACTATCAAAATAAGACAGTACATAGAACTAGGGACATTACATGCACCAACAATTTTGCCTAGTTTGAATTGATATAAAAGATGATTTACACTATTGTCTCTATAAATAGTAAATTTTAAGTTACAAATGTTCAAAGAATGGCCAAATTGACATGATCTTCAAGCTTAAATGGTTACTTGAACCTAACATGATAATACTAGGTATTTTGATTTAATAAGATGATTAAAATATGGATATTTGGTACAAGTTTCTATAAATGGAAACTTTGGCTAGTGAAGTTGTTCATAAATGTCGATATGGCCAAGTATAAGTAATAATGATAATGTTGAGAGTCTTAGGACCATGTTAGAAAGGATTATTGATGATTAGAATAATGAGATATGTAAACTTTCTATAAATAGCAACTTTTAAACGAGAAACGTGACTGTTTGACAACGTGTGACTATTTGCTACGAGATAACATGATCATATAGGTTAACCATGCATGCTAGAACAAACGGAAAGTGATTTCTTGTATGACTTGCTTAACTTAGAAACTTTCCTAAAATGGAAACTTACTATAAACAGTAAGTTATCCTGCGAATGTGATTTATTCACTTACATGTATCACACGGCACTATGGACACGTAAAACGATCACCTAAAATAAACACGTCACCAACGGGTCGTTAAGTCAAACACGGTCGACATGGTCAAACACGATAACGCGACCAACGTAACAACTTGGAGTTGTTTGGACACGAACACGGTCCTGTGAGACCAACACAAATGTGAACACGAACTCAAAACACCTATGTGATATAGGTAACCTCTAAAGGCACACTAAAACGTTCACGAGACGAACGCAACAGCTAAACTCAGGTGATTTTACAGCCCCATTTTTACTCTTTAACAGTTTTGTTAAACTCATGGGGTGAGAATACTATACAACTGTTTTAGATATATGACTGGTATGTTGTAAAACTATTATGAGTGTAACTATTATCGCAACAAAGTCCTCACATACCCTTACCGTTAGTCGTGTAACAAACGAGTCGTTATTACGTAGTACTACTGGCTTCACTAGCCCCACTCGACAACAACTGTGACTGGATGTAACATCAGTGCCGGACACGTTACCGGAACAGTGATCGCTACAGTAACTTGAACAGTAACTCAGGTACACATTTCGTGAAATTATGTATATGCTATTGACACTTGATGCTTGACACAAAACTATTATGCGATTGTTTTGAAATCTGATTTAAGCCTTAGGGTTAACAGTCAGAAACACATCAGACAACACGGAACAGATACACAAATGCTTGATTTAATACTATTATGTATAAACGTATATGAGTTTAAACAAAACAAAACCATAACGGTTGTTGTTATAGAATGCTAAACCGACGAATTATTCGTATAGGTGACGATCTGTACGAATGAATCTGATAGTTTAACTTTCTGAAATGATGACTGAAAACTAGAAAACAAGAATCAGAAAGTGAAACCAACGCCGTGTTCGTTCGGGTGACGATTCGAACGAATACGCGCGAAGGTGAGACGTTCTGACTAAACGAAAACAAACGATGAATCGAACGATAATAATATAAGAAAGTTAAACAGTAAATATTTATTAGGAATCACAATCTTTTAGGAAATTTTAAAAATAAAGTTATTTGATTTAAAACACATAAAAAGCAGAAAATACGTGCAAAAGTGATGCGAGTTAAGGAAGCATTTAAAATAACCCATTTACGATAAATAAATTCAAGAAATGTAAATTTAAAGGATTTACTAGAAATAACCACCTTTCCAAACACGTGAAAACAAACTCTTTTTATTTAATTTACTAAACAAGCGCGTAACGCGCCGGAAACGCGACGAAAACAAGAACCAAGAAAACGAAACGAACCCGAACACCCACGAGGTATATAAACCCTAAATGAGTTAATTTCTCATTTATTACACTCTCCTCTCTCTCTCTCTACCTTCCCAACCCGTCATCCTCTCTCTAAAAACTGCACCTTCAAATCACCATAACTCCTTCAATCCTTGGTGAAATCTTGTGTTTTTGGTGTCCAAACGAAGCTCTTGACATCCTCTACATAGAAGTACAAACGATCGGAGCATCTAGCCACTGAAAATCGAGGTATGAAGCAAAGAACATCACAAAAAGTAGGGTTTTATCACCCTAGTTCGACCCACCAACATTAACCGTTTCTAGGCCCTCGCCCATTTTAAGCTCGCATTTTTAGAAACCTTCTATGGTGTAACACTAACCTTGGGAATGACCTGGAGTTGCTTGGTTCGATGAAGATGATGACGGAAATATGCAGGTTCGAGAGATGCAGCAACCGATGAATTATCCGTACAGGTGACGATATGTACGAATAAATCTGAAAGTTTAAAGTTCTGAAACGAAGACTAGAAAGTAGAAAAACAAAAGTTGGAAAGCCAAACCATCGTCGTGTTCGTTCGAATGACGATTCTAACGAATACGCGTGATGGCGACGCGTTCTGACGAAACGAAAACGAAACGATACAATACGAACGATAATAACTTTAAGGAAATATAATATTTCCTGTTTTACAATTTTGAAACTCATCGGAAATAAATTAAAAAGAAACGATTTTAAATTAAAATACGTTAATTCGTGAAAGAATTAACGAAACGCGTAAAATAATAAATTACGACAAATAATTTAAGAAAAATGATATTTAAAATAATTATTAGTATTAACCACTTTCTAAACATTCTAAAATAAATTCCTTTTATTTAATTTATGAAACACGCGCGTAGTAATCCGGAAACGCGACGAAAACGCGAACCGAGCAACCGAAACGAACCCGAATACCCTCAGGGTATTTAAACCCCAATTGATGGCATTTAATTCATTTTACACAAACCCTCTCTCTCTCTACACTTCCAACCCGTCACCCCTCTCTCTCTAAGTTTCCACCTTCAAATCTCAAGATCTTGGTCATTTCTTGGTGAAATCGCGCATTCTTGGTGTCCATTTGAAGCTCTCGATCTCCTCTACGCAGAAGTACAACGGATCTAGAAGTTTACCCAGCCATTTTAGAGGTATGAAGCTAAGAACATCGTGAAAAATAGGGTTTTCATCACTTTAGTCGACCCACTTATTTCAGCCAGTGAGAAACCCACGCTCACAAGTTCTACACCCTCAGAAATGCATCCTAGTGCACCCATGAATGGTTAGCAGCCCTGAACAACCGAATGATGGGTTGTGTTTTAGGTGGCCGAACCTGTTTGCACAACTCCCGGCCAAACCATAGCAGACCGGCGAACCTTTCTTCTTTCCCCCGTGAACCTGTGTAGCAAGTGGCGAACCCTCCAGACCAGCACCGAACCTACTCGAGCTGCTAAGTGCGAACCATTGCCGAACCTTTGAGGACGAACGAACCTATACATCTGGCGAACCTTACACCTCACGAAACTTGTTGTGGACGAACCTCCCCTGGCCATCCGAACCCTTATGCATGAGAACCTGTGGGCGTATCATCCCACGAACCAGTGAGCTGTAGTCGAACCTCAACTCCTCGCAGCCGAACCCCATTACACCCCGAACCCTGGCCGAGCTATTGGGCTCCTGCCCAACCTAGGCACCGAACCTTCAGGTGGGAACGAACCTTGGCCAGTGAGTTAGAGGTTCGCTGCACACGTAGCTAGGATTCACCTTCTTTTCTTTCCCTCGGCTGAAACCATAGACGCTCAACACAATAGCTCAGCCGGCCCATGTGACATACTTTTGGCCCAAACGGTTTCTATGTAGCCCATATGTTTGGCCTATCAGCCCACTTTCATTAAGAGGTCCACATATATAGCAACCGGCCCAGTGGGTATATTCGGCCCAAGGGAAGGGATCGGCCCACATCATTTACACGAGGCCCAACCGGTGGCCCAACCCTAATCTCGGCCCATACATTAGAGAAAGGGGATTAGCTCATTCGGCCCAAATGATAACTAAGATAAAAACACCATGAATTTATACTAATGATCACTTGTGTGAATTTACAACTTGAAATGCAACAAAGATAGAAAGGAAACAAGGTAACTAGTAATCACATGTTGGAACATTAAATTGATACAATTACTAGGCCACAAACTACTAAAAGTCTAATAATAACAACCAAGTGAAATTAACACGTGATGGGAAGACATGAGAAATTAACATAAGTGATCACTAGTAACTTAGGGCTGAATACAGACCGAGACTCACAAGTGTTAGCCTATATTAGTGCTAACACCTACACACGCTCAAATTTTTAAGTTTATACTTATAAGTACAAATCACCATGAAATCAATACAGGATCGTGAACATCGCAACAAGTACAAACAAAGAGCGCGTATTCTTGTTTTGCTTAGTCAATCAGTACGGACACAAGGTGAGTTCATTTGTCCCTTTTCAAACTTATTTGTTTTACTTCGGGACTGAGAAGCATGTTAAACATTTTAAGAAATTATTGAAATGTTATTTAATGCTATTAAACATAATCATAATGATTACAATAAAGCTTATGCTTGGAAACTATTATTTTGAGAAACTATATACTTGATGCTTAAACTTGAGGCGAGATGCTTATGCTACAAACTATAAGCTTGAAACTATATGCTTGATGCTTATGCTACAAACTAGAAGCTTGAAACTATATGCTTGATGCTTATGCAACAAACTCAAAGCTTGAAATTATATGCTTGATGCTTATGCTACAAACTCGAAGGTTGAAACTATATGCTTGATCCTTATGCTACAAACTAGAAGCTTGAAACTATATGCTTGATGCTTATGCTACAAACTAGAAGCTTGAAACTATATGCTTGATGCTTATGCTACAAACTAGAAGCTAGTAACTATATACTTGATGCTTATGCTATGGACTTCATGCTCAAACTATATGCGAATGCTTGAAACTATGAATGTGTGCGATATGCTAAGCTTGTATCTAATCATGGGCTACGTAATTGCTAAACTTCTGCTAGAGCAGAGCTAGTACTCATGCATTGAGATACGTGAAAGCTAAACTATGACGATGCTAAGCTGTTATCTATACAAGAGACACGTAATTGCTAAACTTCTGCTAGAGCAGGGCATGTGTCTGCTTATATGTGATATGTAAATGCTAAACTGTTTGTGTATGCATGGTTTGTGTCTATGTATGAGATACGTAATGGCTAAACTTCTGCTAGAGCAGGGCTTGTATCTTGTACAAGAGACATGTAATTGCTAGACTATTCGGATACTAAGCTTAACTAATTCATGAGATACGTATTGGCTAAACTTCTACTAGAGCAGGGCTTGTATCTAGCCGTGGGCTACGCGATTGCTAAACGACTGCTAGAGCAGAGCTTGTACCCACGCATGAGATTAGTGAAAGCTAAACTATGATGTGTGAAACTATGATGCTTGTTAAACTCACATTGAAGCTAATACTTATGAATGCTATAGACTTGTAAACTTTGAAACAGTAAACTAAAGCTATGATGAAGATTGGATTGAATGGTAGGTAAAATGCTTAATTATTATTAACAACAGTGTCATATACGAATTAGTATGTGGTGGGACGGCGTCTGGGCGGGTTGTAGGATCGACTCAGGGGTATGCCCTATATATAAGCATACCGATTTGGATATTACATGTGGAGTTAATGAGGTTAAGGTTTTACCAAAAGAGGTTTTCTAAAGCTATTTTTAAACTTATAAACTATATGAACTCACCAATCATTGTGTTGACTTTGTTTTCTTACATGCTTTCTCAGGTGATGCACAGGTTTAAGCTTAAGCTTTTGGATTGCATGCTAGGCTGCCCAGATAGAGGACCTAGTCGACTTTTGGAAGCACATCTTTTGTTATTAACACGAATCACTTTTGGATGTCTTGTACAGTTACAAGATAGATAACACTTGATTCTTTTGATAGGTTTACCGGGTTAAATTACTGAACATTGATATTCTAATTTAACTTTGTAATCCTAGTTTGATGCTTTATTGTGCTTTAGTTATTCTTGTCATTGATGCTATGTAAACAATCTGATCACCATGATTATCACTCACGATATCACGCCCTGAGAACTTTCCGCCCGACGGGGACTCCGATCCAACCCCGCCGGCTCGGGGTGTGACACTGGAGGTCACGACGAGTGTAACTCACCAACTGACATACTCGGTAGGATGAACTGACATACTCGAAATTGTAGATCCAACAACACTTAATATACACAGTATATGTCTGTTTACTGCTTTTAACTATCTAAACCTGTGAACTCACCAACTTTATGTTGACACGTTTTCGCATGTATTTTCAGGTAACTGATGGCACGAGATATGATGCACTTAGGGATGCACCAAAGAGTTTTGCATGCATATAGACTCTTGTATTAAGCTTAAGTCAATAATTGTGTGATATTGATACAATTTTTAAACATGTAGTGTCTGATACAATTTTCATTTCCGTTGCAAACACTTTTGTTATTCCCCCTCCTTTATTATTAAACTATTCCGCTGCTTAACTTATGAAACTAGTCTTATTTAAAAACTGTATGGATGTGTAACTCATATATAGTCGTTCTATATGACCAAGAGCTATGATTCTGGCCACGTCACACCTGCGCGGTCTGACACCGCAAGTGGGAATTTGGGGGTGTGACAGATTCAAGACTCATAATGTTAGTATCAAAGGATATGGGCATCGAACTTAGGCCTCATCGATATTGTCAATATCGATGGGCACAAGTGTAGTGTTCACCCATTTTCTTCGACTTTGATAACTTCGATGGACCTGTTTCAAATCTTGACACCTCTTAGATACTTAATTATAGTTAGTCCAAGAATAATGATCAAGAGAGTTAGCTGAAAGTGTTAGTATCAAAGATTACTTGGATGTTCTAAAGTCCCATCGATATTATTAATATCGATGGGTATCACCTTGTATTCAACGAGTTCTTTCAATGCTAACAACCATGCACACCATCATCACTAGCTTAAAACACCTATATTGTATACCTTAAGGTCATCTAATCAAGATAAACTTGAAGAACCGATCACTTGCACGTGGAAATCAACAACAAACACTCATCGATATTGATAGTATCGATTGGTGAGTGTTAAAATCGGTTAAGTCTTGTTTAATGGAGGATAACCTTAAACATCCTGCTTCACACTTGAAATTATTCTAAGTACTTAATTCTTAGATCATTCAAGTAAATCATGTGAACAAGAGATTAAAAATTTACAAACACATGCTACATTGATGTACAACAAACCTTATGCATAATGTAACATGACACATACACTTTTATAAATCAAGTGTTATTCCAAGGATTCAATCATGATGTTCAAGTTCATGCAACACTTTAAAACATAAGAACAAGTTATACAAAAGGTAGTCATTAACAAGTAACGTAAGTCAATCCATCAATCAAAGTGTACAACATCATAAATCTAATATTACATGTATGATTACAAAGATATAGGAAGCATCTAGAGGTCTTGTTTGATTTGCTATTCGTACAGGATATGAGTCAACTGCTGTCAGGTGAGAACATTAGCCCCTCTTTTACTGTTTACAACTGTTTTGGGGTGGAGCACGTTACCAAACATCTTTTAAGATAAAAAAAAATTCAAATAGGATATTCAATAATCTTTTGCAACAATCAAAGACTTTCTTTTTCATTCTAAAGTATTTACAAATAGTTAAACACTTTTCTACTAAAAGGTTTTACAAAAGGTTTTATAAAATGTTTTACAACTGTTTTACACAAAATGGTTTTATAAATGTTAAACACTTTTAAAGAATAAGATTTATAAACTCTTTTACTAAAATTTGTGTTTTCAAATAAATAATCTGTTTCAAACCTTATTTTTATACCAGGACTTTCAACACATTATTCAATCAAAGGTTTACAAACAAGGTACTCATTCATGGGATTCAATCAAAGGTTTTCAATTCAAGGTATTCAATCACTAGTTTTCAAAACAAGGAATTCAACCATGGTTTCAAATCAAGTATTCAATCAAGTTAAACGTTTACCCAATCTTAACAACAGCTAAATGTCTTGGTGTTCATCATTGTGAGCAAGCTTATACACATCAATACACCTTTAATCAATATTATTCTTAATCCTTTAACGTTAGTACTGGGTGATCACAACAAGGGAAATCGGGCCATGTTTTGGTTACACCAAGGCTGTGGTTAGTGTTTAAATATGTTTTAAACCCTAACTGCAGATTGGACATGTTACGTTAATATGGATTTGCTGCTAAATAACTTTACCAACATAGGTCATATTGACAATGTTACGTCAACACGGAGTTGTCTTCTGAGTAAACTCACTAGTACAGCTCGTGTTGAATGCGTTGCTGAATACTATTCTGGCTCCAAATGTAATTTGGGACTTGATTATATGTTGGTTTTCCTAGTATATAGTCATTTGAATGTTTGCACACGTTGTTCTTACTTGATGATAGTTTGTGTTTCAATTATCCATGACTTGTTTATACAAATGTTTTATTCATATGTTCATAACTGCAGATTCATTATTTCAAATGTTAAACCTATTGTTCTCACCAACTACTTCTGTAGTTGACAGTTACTTTTCATGTGTTTTAGGTAACCAGGTTTAGGGCAATACCAGGACAACTAAGGAGACCATGGTTAAGATAATAAAAGATTGTGAAACAAGATAGGATGGATTAGAAACTCATTAAATCCTGATTGTTTAATTGTCTTGTTTGAGAATTATTTTGTAAACATTATTTTTGGGTCTATTAGTTGTCATTCTTTTGGTAGTTAGATAGATTTCCTGTAACTAAACAAATGTCTAACATTATGAAAATTAGTAATGCATTATGGTTGTTCTTCTTTCAATAATTGTGCATGATGCAACCATTGTTCGTCACCGCGCCGTGGATTCTGCACGCGGCGCAGGGGGTGTGACATGTTGGTGTCAGAGCCAAGTTTGTAGAGAACTAGGAAAAACCCAATAATTACTGACCTAGACTGTAACCTAAACTACCCCATAGGACTAAGTGCTATTGGCTTGAGTATACTTACGATCTAAGTAAACTTTAGTAAGCATTAAGTCTACACTAAGCTTGGAAGATCTTCGGGATAAGATTAGTTATCGAGTCAAGGAATGTGGGGTCGGAACTCTGTAATCTTAGAGTCCGGACTAAATTTCTTAATACATGTTCATCAAAGGATTTCAGAGGCAAAGATCTGTATTCATAGTATCTTTGAAATGAAATTCTCATCATGTTATCATCATCATTAGGACTTCGTAATTTAGAATATGGGTAACAGTATTCTTTAGTTGAAGTTCACACCAGGAGACCATTATACTCAATACCGTAGGTATTGGGGACCTAGGATAATTATCCTAGGACACATACATATTAAAACCAAAGGTCTTGATTTCAAGTAAATCGAGAACCACGGTTTACACAATCATAATCATATTCATTGTTCAAGAGACAATGATGATACAACCATAACCAATCAAGAGTTGGGATCCTAGCTTTAAATACAAACAACGGCCTAGCTCTGGTATACTGAAGTGGTGGTGGGCTGGCAGCTGGGCTGGCAGTTAGCTTGACCCTACATACGCCCTATATATAAACTAACTTCAGTATGATAGGGGGGATTTGGTGTGAGTATTAGAAGTAAAGATCCGGGAGCAACTGGAACCATTGAACATTAGTCAACCATATGAGATACAACCATGTGTGAAACAATCATTGTGTAAATCAATCATAGATGAGTCAACCATGTGTGAATCAGCAAGTGTGTGAATCAATCATAAGCGAATCAATCATTTTGTTATTCAACCATAGGTAAGACAAAAATGGTGTGTGAATCAATCAGGTGAACAATCTATATGTGTAGTCTTAAGTGACTACATATTTAGTACTTACTAATATAGGTTAATAGGACAAGTGTAGAGCACACGTATGATTTAGTTCTACAAGTTAATAATTGTTAGTATGTACACACATACATTCAATCATAAATCAACCATAGATTCAATCATAGTTCAGTTGATCAAGATCATGGAATTCTTAATAAGTGGGACATACTTCTGAATCAATAAAATCGTGTTGCCAAATGCTAGCAAGGGCACAATCATGCTATATCATAGTGATGGTGGGCGGGCGGCTGGGCTGGAGACCCTACGTATGCCCTATATATAAGCTATCATCGGTATACTGGGATAGTGTCAGTGTGTAGGTTTGGTGGAGTAAACTTCTGAACATCATACACAATCAACATGAGAAATATACTAACAAGTTAACTGTTATATGTTAACTATCTGTAAGTGTACTTGCTCATATTACGATTGAATGATAATATTAGTAGTATGGAAATATTACTAACTTTATCTTATAAATTCAATTATATAACTTTACGTTACTGACTCGTTTGTGGCTTTCTCTTCGTAGAATGCCTCCTCGACATGATCATAACGCCGAGAGTTCAACGAGCGGAAACGATGAAGAAATCAATAAGATCGCCCAAATCCTCTGTATTTTAATGAGAGAGGTTATCCCGGAGATGGTCGCTGATATCACCAACAACCTTCGGGAAGTACTGGTGATTCAGCAAACAACTCAAACACCAACAACACCGGGACTGCTACCTTCACTTTCAAGCAGTTCAATGATGCTAAACCCCCAAAGTACGCGGGTACGGAGGGAGCAACCGACCTACTGCAATGGCAGGAAAGCATTGAGGATATCCATGACTTCACCGGATGTCCTGAAAATCTGAAGGTCATGATGGCTTCAAGCGCTTTTCACAAAGGCTCTCTCACCTGGTGGAATTCTGAGAAGAACACCAGAGGATGGGAGGTTGCTTTGGCCTTACCGGTGGAAGATTTCAAGAAAATACCTATGGAGCAATTCTGTCCACGCCATGAGCCGAAAAAACTAGAAGCCGAAATGAGGAGTTTGGCCCAAGATAGCGGTGAGAATGCAAAATACACAACTCGTTTCCATGAGTTGTGCATTTTGGTCCCACATATGGTTACTCCTATATCCCGCAAGATAGAGAAGTACATTGAAGGATTGCCCCTAGTCATCAAGGGAAATGTTTTGGAAAGTAACCCACTGCTTTGGAGACGGTCATTCATCTGTGTAACACCACTGTATTTCAGGCTATTGCATCACTGATTGTATTATTGAAGCCTGATATGATAATTATTAATGATGATGAATTATTGAATGATATTACTGATATTGGTATACATATTGAGAACATATTATTATGCATAAACCATGGGAAGTTTAGTTGAAACACAACTAAACAGAACCAGGGAGTTTATCGCAGTTGAATTCACAGGTTATGGGTTGTGGATTTGAAATGGAAAGGAATTAGGAGTTGGTTATTGTTTGGTTACTAAACATAGTCAAGGACACATGATATTTCGGTCTATCATGGATATGTCAGTGATATGGTTTAGTGGGAACTGGATTGGGAAATTATAATATTACAGATAATAAGATAATGAAAATGACATTGAAAATGATTACGCGATGGTGAGGTTACGAACATAACTTAAACACGAATATTAATTCAGAAATATTAACTTAATAATGTATTCGCGTGGATGACGATTCACACGAATATAATTATTAGGAATAATATTCTGAAACGATATTCCATAAATCGTAATCAAATCGAAATACGATACGAGCATTGGATTCGGAAAGGTGACGATCTTTACGAATACGTACGTAAGTAAAGCGTTTTGACGAGATCACGAAATAATATTTAATGATATTAAAATAAGAATGGCAATTTAAAAACGTTTATTAGAAATCACAACCTAAATCAAATCCGAACAAATCGTGTCATTTAAATAATTAGTTTAACGAAAGTAAACGGAGGCATTGTATTTAAATGATTTCGTTTAAAATCATTTTATTAAAACGAAATTTATTTATTTAAAACACTTTATGTTTTAAATGCGTGTTACGATAAAAACCGAGCATTTATTAATTATTATCGCGATATGAACGAGACCGAGCACGTGGGGATTGCGCGGGTAATTAAAGAAGAAGAATTCCTCTTCTTCTTCATTTCACACACACTCTTTCTCTCTCTAAACACCAAAACCGCCACCTCTCTCCCTCTCTACCTTCTCTCTAGCTTATCTTCCTCATTTCTGGACGGAATCGCGAGATCTTGGTGCCAAAACGAACGCGTGATCGAGTAGAACAAGAAACCACGAAGAAATCTCACATTTGGTCGACATTTCGAGGTACATCTGAAGTTTACTTTTCGGTTTTTACTAAAAACCTAATATGAGATGATTGCAAACATTTACCCGAGATGGTTATAGAGAAATGTAGGTCATATTACTTAAACGGTTTGGCCTAGACTATAACCTAGGGACCTTCATGTAGAGATCATATGACATAGGATTTTATTGCATGTGTCTTTTGCATCTGATCACTGCACTAACCGATTTTTTTCGGTTATGATCAGAATGCCGCCGAGAAGACCACCACCAGCTTTACTGCCACCACCACACATGATTTAGCTCCTCATTCATTGAACACCATCACCATCTGACTCTCCTGTACAACCACCTCCACCTCCTCCCCCGCCACCGCCATGTGTTCATCAGTTGGATCCTGCTACTATAGCACTGGCCACTCTGCTGACCAGTCAACTGAGGGATGTAATCCCGGAGATGATGAACAGGATCAACACCAACAACAACAACAACGTTGCCAACTCATCTAGAGAAGGCAGTGGCAACACCCGAAATCATCAGAACTACTCCTACAAAAGCTTTGTAGGATGCAAGCCACCGAGTTTCAGTGGCAGCGAAGGAGCCGTCGGATTGATCCAATGGATCGAGAAGATGGAAACGACTCTTGATATCAGTGGCTGTCCTGATCAGCACAAGGTCAGATAAGCTGCGGGTTCATTCAACAAGAGAGCGTTAACTTGGTGGAACGCTCAGGTTCAAACTAGAGGCAGAGATGAGGCTCTGTCTATGCCTTGGGATGATTTCAAGGACATGCTGCGGGCAGAGTTTTGCCCAAGGAATGAACTGAAGAAGGTTGAGACTGAATTGCTCAATCTTGTCATGATTGGTGCTGGACATCTGGCCTACACCACCCGTTTTCATGAGTTAGCTACCTTGGCACCAGACGTGGTGCCAACACTTGAGAAGAGGATAGAGCGGTATGTTGGTGGATTACCGTCTTGTATCAAAGGGCCTGTGATATCTGCCCATCCTACTACTATGGAGATGGCTGTTACTCTGTCAGCATCTTTGACAGACATGATGGTTGCCTCTGGGGCATTCAAGAAAGAAGCTGACTCAGCCAAGGCTGGGAGTTCAAGGAAGCCGGACAAACGGTCGGCGAAGAAACAGAAGGTGGTGAAGAATTTTGCTGCAACCACTCAAGCCCCAATGATCAATCAACCACCACCTCTACAGATCAAAAGGCCCTACACTGGCACAGCACCTTTGTGCAATAGCTGCCAGTATCATCATCTACCAACTTCTCAGTGCCGACAGTGCAACAACTGTGGGAAGCTTGGTCACTGGGCAGCTCATTGCAGAAACACCGGGAATTAAAACAAGCACAACAACTCAGCCACTACTGCTGCTGCTGATCACAGGTCTTGCTACAACTGTGGCGAACCTGGACACTTCTCTCGGGATTGTCCCAACAGAAATCAACAAAGGGCTCCAGTAGTTAGAGGAAGAGGCTTTCAGATTGGAGCAGCTGCTGCTAGACAGGACCCGAATGTGATCACGGGTACATTTCTCCTATCTGACTTTTATGCATCCATATTATTTGACACTGGTGCGGATCAGAGTTTTATCTCTTCCGATTTTGCTAGCCATCTTAATCAGGTTGAGGAATTATTAGACTCCCCTTATACTATTGAGATAGCTAACGGCAAACAGATTATAGTTGGCATAGTACTTAGGAATTTCCCACTAACGCTTGGTGATCACACATTTTCCATCGATTTGAAACCGATGGAACTGGGCAGTTTCGACATCATCGTCGGAATGGATTGGCTATCTCTTAACAGAGTTGAGTTCATCTGTTCCGAAAAGCTACTACGTATTCCAGTGGAGAACAATCAGGTCTTGGAAATTCATGGAGATCAAGCGAAACGCAGTGTCAAGATAATATCGTGCATGAAGGCTCGCAAATACCTCAGAAAAAAGTGCATCGCATTCTTAGCTCACGTGGTAGAGAAAGACAAGAAAGCAATCAGGGTCCAAGACGTACCTATTGTGAAAGAATATGCGGACGTGTTTCTGGATGACTTACCGGGACTGCCACCTGAGAGATCGGTGCAGTTTCAAATTGATTTGATTCCAGGAGCGACTCCTGTAGCTAAGTCTCCTTATAGACTTGCACCATCAGAAATGCAGGAGTTGTCCAATTAATTACAAGTGCTACTCGACAAAGGATTCATCCGACTGAGCTTTTCCCCTTGGGGAGCTCCGGTTCTTTTTGTCAAGAAGAAGGATGGATCGTTCAGAATGTGCATCGATTACAGAGAGCTAAACAAACTCACCATCAAGAGTCGGTACCCGTTACCGAGGATTGATGATTTGTTTGATCAATTACAGGGAGCTCAGTACTTTTCAAAGATAGACCTGAGATCAGGTTATCACCATCTCCGGATTCAAGAGGAAGACATACCAAAGACGGCCTTTCGTACCCGATACTGTCACTACGAGTTCATGGTGATGCCATTCGGATTGACGAACGCACCGGCTGTGTTCATGGATTTAATGAACCGGGTGTGCAAGCCGTATTTAGATCACTTCGTTATCGTTTTCATTGATGATATACTGATTTATTCAAAGAACGAGAAAGAACATGAACAGCGTCTCAGGATAGTCTTGGAACTCCTGAAAGAAGAACGATTCTATGCCAAATTCTCCAAGTGTGAATTCTGGTTGAGAGAAGTTCAGTTTTTGGGTCACGTGATTAACAGTAATGGTATTCACGTGGATCCTGCCAAGATTGAAGCAATCAAGAACTTGGATGTGCCCACGACACCGACAGAGATCAGATCATTCTTGGGATTGCCAGGTTACTACAGGCGATTCATCTCGAATTTCTCTAAGATAGCCTTGCCTCTTACCAAACTCACACAGAAGAGTGAACCTTTTGTGTGGACCCAGAAACAGGAAGAGGCATTCCAGACATTGAAACAAAGATTGTGCAATGCTCCTATCTTAACACTCCCAGAAGGCAATGATGACTTTCTAGGATACTGTGATGCTTCCCATCAGGGACTCGGATGTGTTTTGATGCAGCGAGACAAATTCATTGCTTATGCCTCAAGACAGTTGAAGATACACGAGAAGAACTACACAACACACTATTTAGAACTGGGAGCTATTGTCTTTGCTTTAAAGATTTGGAGACACTATCTATATGGTACCAAATGCATTATCTTCACAGATCACAAGAGTTTACAGCATATATTTGATCAGAAGGAGCTTAACATGAGACAGGGACGTTGGGTTAAGCTCCTGAACAATTACGATTGTGTGATCAAATAACATCCGGGCAAAGCAAATGTTGTTACAGATGCTTTGAGTCGGAAGGAATGATTCAAACCTTTGCGCGTTCGAGCAATGGGAATGACCATGCAAACAAGTCTCAAAGATCAAATTATACAAGCGCAACAAGAAGCAGGGCAAGAGACAATTTGAAACACGAGCTCGATTGTGGAGCCGAGAAACAGTTCAAGACAAAACAAGATGAAGTTATCTATTATCTGGATCGTGTTTGGATCCCGGCAGTAGATGAACTTCAAACACTCATACTTGACGAGGCACACATGATACGTTATTATGTTCATCCCGGTGCCGATAAGATGTACCAAGATCTTAGGTCGTTTTATTGGTGGCCGGGAATGAAGAAAGATGTTGCCAGTTATGTTGGCAAATGCATCACATGTGCCAAGGTCAAAGCTGAACACCAGAAACCTTCGGGTTTGCTGGAACAACCACATTTATTTACTAAAAAGCTCAAACGTTGTAGAATTCCAATTGTCAAAGTACGATGGGAGTCGAAGCGTGGTCCAGAATTCACCTGGGAACGGGAAGATCAGATGAAGCTTAAGTACCCACATTTATTTACTACGGTCACTCCAAGTTGAATTTCGGGACGAAATTCCCTTAACTAGGGGAGACTGTAACACCACTGTATTTCAGGCTATTGCATTACTGATTGTATTATTGAAGCCTGATACGATAATTATTAATGGTGATGAATTATTGGATGCTATTACCGATATTGGTATACATATTGAGAACATATTATTATATGCATAAACCATGGGAAGTTTATCGCAGTTGAATTCACAGGTTATGGGTTGTTGATTTGGAATGGAAAGGAATTAGGAGTTGGTTATTGTTTGGTTACTAAACATAGTCAAGGACACATGGTCATGGTTTATCGAAATAGCGGTGGGACGGTGGCTGGGGCAGTCGCGACTGAGCCCTACATATGCCCTATACATAAGCCTATTTCGGTCTATCATGGATGTGTCAGTGATATGGTTTAGTGGGAACTGGATTGGGAAATTATAATATTAAAGATAATAAGATAATGAAAATGACATTGGAAATGATTACGCGATTGTGAGGTTACGAACATAACTTAAACGCGAATATTAATTCAGAAATATTAACTTAATAATGTATTCGCGTGGATGACGATTCACACGAATATAATTATTAGGAATAATATTCTGAAACGATATTCCATAAATCATAATCAAATTGAAATACGATAAGAGCGTTGGATTCGGAAAGGTGACGATCTTTACGAATACGTACGTAAGTAACGCGTTTCGACAAGATCACGAAATAATATTTAACGATATTAAAATAAAAATGGCAATTTAAAAACGTTTATTAGAAATCACAACCTAAATCAAATCCGAACAAATCGTGTGATTTAAATAATTAGTTTAACGAAAGTAAACCGAGGCATTGTATTTAAATGATTTCGTTTAAAACTATTTTATTAAAACGAATTTATTTATTTAAAACACTTTATGCTTTAAATGCGTGTTACGATAAAAACCGAGCATTTATTAATTATTATCGCGATATGAACGAGACCGAGCACGCAGGGATTGCGTGGGTAATTAAAGAAGAAGAATTCCTCTTCTTCTTCATTTCACACACACTCTCTCTCTCTCTCTCTAAACACCAAAACCGCCACCTCTCTCCCTCTCTACCTTCTCTCTAGCTTATCTTCCTCGTTTCTGGACGGAATCGCGAGATCTTGGTGCCAAAACGTCCGCGTTATCGAGTAGAACAAGAAACCAAGAAGAAATCTCACATTTGGTCGACATTTCGAGGTACATCTGAAGTTTACTTTTCGGTTTTTACTAAAAACATAATATGAGATAATTGCAAACATTTAACCGAGAATAGGGTTTATAAATCTTGTTAAACGAGTTAGTATGAACTTACGAGAGACCATGGGTGACCTTAGAATCTGCAAAACTCAAGGATGAGGACGATGGGGCTGTTGGCTCGCAACCCAGCACACTGGCCGTAGGGCTGGAAAAAGGGGACCATCGAACCTAGGCTTTCACAAACCTTGAGGTTTTCCTAGGGTAAGGTCGGCCGAACCCTCCATTTCCAACGAACCTGTTGCTGCAAGCCGGAGCATGGCTGAACCTCAACTGACCACGAACCTCCTGCTGGTCACGAACCTCTCCTGGGTCCCGAACCCTAGGAACCCTGCGAACCTGGATTCCATGTTGAACGAACCTCTTAACCGGACCATCATGTGAGGCGAACCTAAAGATCGGCCGAACCTAGGGCTTCTCTTGGATCTAGCCGAACCCTCCTTGGTCCAGCGAACCCTAGCCACGAACCTCTTGAGGCCGAATCTCCTCTGGCAGCCAAACCTAGGTGCTAGCCGAGCCTTTGCCAGCCGAACCTAGGTGTAATCATGCTACAGGTTCGCTGCCCCCATGAATGACAAAACCTAAGTGTTGAACTAGGAAAATTGGGAGGAACCAAAGGCCTTGTTTAACCAAGAATAATTATGAATGCATAAAGAACTATAAAAGCCATCATCTTTTCTCTCTCTAAATATAAGTTTTAGAATCTTCAGTTTATATATAAACAGTTCATGAGAATAACCTAAGTATGATTTTTCTAAACTTAATTACAATTTAACAAATTTGAATTATATAGGTAACTCAAGTGGACATGCATGCATGCACACAAAAGAGTATATGTGGAAATAAGATTACCACCCATCATTGATTAAAATCTTAAGGGTTATTACTAAACTTAGAATTAAATAAACTAAGTTAAAGAAACATTCAACAACTGAAGAAAGCAATTAAAGCTATTCAATTTAAATGAGACGCTAATATTTATGAATATGAAATACACTATAATAAGTCAAGCAATATTATCTAAATCAGGGTATAAATGATATGTTGTACTAAAACTTTTATGTAAATAAAAGATTTAGCATGTTTCTTAGCCCCGAGAGTTTAAAATCAATTAAGATTAGAAAAGGGGCATATGAACTCACCTTGTAGTTGTTGTGGTTGGCTAAGTCTAAACAAGAATGCACGCGCTCTTTGTCGTACTTGTTGTTTTCACGTTCCTGTATTGATTCTACGATGTTTGTAACTTGTGAGTATAAGTCGTAGATGTTTGTGTGTGTATGTGTTAGTCTTAAAGTTGGCTAACACTTATCAATCTTGGTCATCATTCGGCCTTGGAATAGTTGTTATGGATTTTAATAATACATAACCCATTTAGGTTAAGGTTAGTACACTCCGTTATAGAATTCATGTTTCACTCTATGTGAACCTTGTCATGATGTGTAGCCTTGAAAACTATTTTAGTTTATAAGCATCACATAGGTTTTGTATTGATAGAATCTTGTAATTCAATCCAAGTTATAAGTATAACTTAGATCTATGATTCCACTTTACTTTTTATCGTTATTAACCTTGAAATAGTTGTTACATAGTTGAAATCACTATGCAACAATCCTTGTAAAAACTTGATGTTCTAAGTTTGTGACTTTCATTATACCAAAACTCACCACCTTTGTAGTAATCCCATAATTCTCATGCATATGTTCCTAAGTTGGTTTCAAGTGTTGTTTTACATCATTGGTTATGTGGGCCGAACCCATCAACCTTGGGCCGAATAACTGGGCCGAGTGAAGGACCATTGGCCGAATCAGGTTAAGGTGGTCGACTCTCGGCCGAATGGTAGTGCCGATTGAATGAATGGCCGATTGAATAGTTGTTAGCCCGAATGCGGGAGCTTCGGCCGAATGTAACTGAGATGGCCGAGAGAATGAAGCTCGAGCGAATGACCATTGGGTGCGAATGGAGGCTGGTTCGAATGGCTTCCCTCTGAATGAGCTTGCCCCACCGGACCGAATGAGTAGGCCGATCGAATAGGACCATTTAGCTATGGCCATTCGGCCTAGCTGGTCTTTCTCCTTCGGCCATTTGAACTCCTTGATGCAGCCCCCGCATTTCAAGCGTCAATCTCAACCAAAGGGTTTGCTTAAGTTCCCAAGGTGTGGTGATCTGATTCCCCTCGAGTTTAGAAGTGGTTTGGACCGGTTTTAAAGAGAGGTTCGAACCTTGGGTTACAAAACCCTAAAATCCGAAACTTGCAGACCTTATACCTCGGTTTTCAGTGGTTCTTGCTCTAGATCAGCTGTACTTTCTTGTAGGGGAGATCAAGGGCTTCGTTTAGGCTCAAGAATCACGCGATTTCATCAAGAAACGAGTTAGATCTAAGTGTTTGAAGATTGGTTTTCTAGAGAGAGAGAGAACCGGGGATGAGTGTTTAGAGAGATAGAGTGAGAGTGATAAATGAGAAAAATGCCTCATTTAGGGTTTATATACCCTGGGCGTGTTCGGGTTCGTTTCGTTTGCTCGTTTCTCGTTTTCGTCGCGTTTCCGGAACGTTACGCGTATTTTACGAATTAAATATAAAAAGATTTAATTTTAACTTTTGAAAGGTGGTTATTCCTAGTAAATCTTCTAATTTTTTTTCTTAAATTATTTCATCGAATTCGTTATTTTAAACGTTTCGTCAGATCGCGTCACCTTCGCGCGTATTCGTTCGAATTGTCACCCGAACGAACACGACGAGGGTTTCACTTTCTGATTCTTGTTTTCTACTTTTCAGTCATTATTTCAGAACTTTAAACTCACAGATATGTTTGTGTGTATCGTCACCCACGCAAACATACTGTCAGTTCGTTATTCTGAAACGATACTGAACTTGTGTTCTAAATTGTGTTTCCTCGCAGACGGACTCAACTGAACTTCCTGTTTCCACATTGTTTTCCTTCTGAGTCATCGGCCATCTGATTCCTGTCATCTATGGATCTCAGATCGCAACCGATATGTTCTTGTCGTTTGTTCGTACACTATTGTTTCTCTTGATTCGTTGTATTAACTGTACTTAGGTTTTCACCTAAATACAAACAACTTGTTGTACTTACAGTATTTAAGTTTTCACTTAAACACATACAACTGTTGCTTGTGTTATGAGTTATGTTATCACACACATTGTTCACACATTGTATTTACACACAGTAAATAGTGAAAGTACACATAGCGTACGGACTTGCCGGACGATCAGGTACTGGATGTCACAGTCTCCCCTTGTTAAAGAAATTTCGTCCCGAAATTTAAGCATCATTGTCGGGCACTACTTTATCGAACAGGTGGGGATACTTCGTCTTCATGTGATCCTCACGCTCCTAGGTAAATTCTGGTCCGCGCTTGGAGTTCCAACGAACCTTTACAATAGGGATACGGCTCGGTTTCAGTCTCTTGACTTCACGATCCATAATCTCTACAGGTTCTTCAATGAACTGTAATTGTTCATCCACTTGTATCTCTTCTAGAGGTATGATCAATGATTCATCAGCGAGACATTTCTTGAGATTTGATACATGAAATACATCGTGTACTCCACTGAGTTCATCAGGGAGTCTGAGTCTGTATGCCACAGGACCGATATAATACCTGTAGAAAAAAAACGTAACATTTAAATTATAAAAAAAAATACCAAAACCAATTAAAAGAATTAAATAATATAATTAAAGACAAGTTTAACAAACTAAACGAACCAATTAATGACACTTCGATTTTAATGGTGATTGTTAAAATAAATAACCAATTTGAGTTAAGTGTCATAATAATTATAATTGTGAAAGTATTATTTTAATACCACCTAATAACCGGTAATCAATTGCGTTATAAAGTCTCAGTAAATACTAATTAATATATAGGTTGGGAGGACAATGAAAGGTTCATTTCTCTATACTCAGATCATGTATGTTGCTTGGAAGAATTATCAAAGGCATGCAACCGATATAAGCTAGCATCCCAACACTCGATGTCATGTTAATTAGCCAACCATAATACCACCAAAATATTTCTACTGTGATTTCCTAAAACTACCACCAAGAACAAGCTATCACAATACAACCACCTTAGTATCATCGGTTTACAAGCCGATCAATCGTGAATGATTCCTACACCAGTATAATCTTCAACTAAAATCCATTCCGACGAAGCTCAAGCGAGCTTTCGGGCCATAAACCGAGCACTATAGTACCACCACGGTAGGCTCCGTCAATTTCGATTCGCACAACAAGGTAATGATCTGATTTTCGTTTCATATTGTTGTTTCGCACACCTATAGCCGCATATATTGATACAAACAAAATAATTTGAATGATGATAATTGAAAGTTGCAATCAAAGAAGATTAGCCATGAAGAATGCTTGGCATTTGCAAAATACTTCTGTAGATTTTCATTCTTATAAATTGTGATAGTATCCAATTTAACATTACATATTGATTAATATAATATGTACGTATATGCATGTCTAATTTGTAACCTACGAATTGTTATAAAAAAAACAGCTCATTCCATTATTTCAAATGTAAACATTTAAGTTTTATTATAGGATTTATTTATGTTACCGTTCTCAATAATTAGGTAAACGAAGAATATTAGCAAAAAAAATGAGTTTATAACTTTGCTAAAGTTTGACCTCAAGTAGATTTGTAACCTTTGAAAATTTTAGAAATGAATATTACTTGATATATTGGAACTTATAAATTCTAATTAAGTTAGTATAACAAGTTATGAAAGTAATAGTTATGTTAACATACTGTAATAAGTTTAAGATTCTTGAATACTATTAAAGTCCACTAATTAAAACACTTATGATACAATTTACGAAAACCATAAAAACTATAACCAACGTTCTAAGAAGATTTAAGATGATCTTGAAATGTATGTAAGAAATCGATGACCAATAGTTGTAAGGAAAAAAATAAATGAAGTAATAGAGAGAAAATAATGACTTATCGGTACTTGTAAACGATGATATTGTAGGGTTTTATCTTACAAAAGCTTAAAGATCACTACTATTATTCGTTTTCATCTTTAAGGTACGGATTTTTTTTTCGTTACTTATAGTATATTTGTTTGCCTCGTTTGTTCTATCCATGTCATTAAGTTAAACCGCTCGGTATTCGAGATCCGTTAGTTCTGATTTTGATTTGTTATGCATGCGATATAATTATTTAAATTGTATTCATTATCTCGTGTTCCTTTAGATAGACGCATGAATTGTTTAATGCGATCTTTGTTTAGATATTTGTTTTGGTTGTTTTGTATTTGTAATTTGTTTCTAATCCGATACCCGAGCAAAGCCTCCGGTAGGTGATTCTACCGGTGCGTCATTGGGGCATCAATGACGCAGAACTTTCTGTGACTGTGTGACTGGTTCACGGTGTCTCTATTTAGTACTCTGATAGTACAATTGTGCACCTGCTGAATTTTGAAGAGGCGTATGGACTGGTCCTAGGATATTTGTTTTGTTATGGTGAGTGTTGGTGTGTGCCCACATACAGCTCACAATTTGGTACACTAGGCCGACGGGTCTGTGTACACCATTTGTTTTGTTTTGTTTTGTGCTCAAATGGGTATCTCCTTACCGTACGACTTATTTGATAAGTATTCACTCTGATTAATTGATATTGTTAATCGTATGGTTAGTTCGTCCTGACAATTCGTTATCATATGTTATCTTATGATCGTTATAGTTGTAATGCTTTCACTGAATTTGCCACCACTATATTTTTCCACTTGTGTAATCGTTTCCTTTTTCAGATTTCACTACCATTACTGTTGTTCTTCCGTTACTGAGCGATTTTTGGCTCAGCCGTATTTCTTTTTGTTGTTTTCTTCATTTTTATAACATGTACACATGGGATTCAGGAGATGTGTGAAGAGAAGATAAAGAAATTAGAGAGTTTAAATTTAATTTTGTTAATAAATAATGTAGTTAGGTCTTTTGTATTTATATAAAAACTATGTATTTAATAAGGATTAAATTCATTCAATGTGACATATGTTTTGTTCTGATTTCTGTAATAGTGACACGTCAGCGTTAGCCGGGTTGGGGTGTTACAACCGATACGTTGAGTTATGTCAAACAGACCGACATACGTTGGTGCTAACTTGCCTTTAGCCCCAAAACGAACCACGCCTTTCCACGTGGACACTTTCAACATGACTCGGTCACCCACTTGGAATTCCAAAGGCTTTCGCCGTTTGTCTGCGTAACTCTTTTGGCGTCTACGTGTTGCTTATAGTCTTTGTTGTATATGGGCTATCTTATCAGTATTCTCCTAAATAAGTTCGGGCCCAGTGATTCTGTTGTCTCCCACTTCGGTCCAACAAATTGGAGACCGACATTTTCTACCATATAGTGTTTCGAACGGAGCACATCTGATATTGTTGTGGTAGCTGTTGTTGTAGAAGAACTCAATGAGTGGTAAATGTTTATCCCAACTTCCACCGAAGTCTAGGATGCATGTTCTCAACATATCCGCTAGGGTTTGAATTGTTCGCTCACTTTGTCTATCCGTTTGTGGATGATAAGCGGTGCTCAAGTTAACACTTGTCCCTAAGGATTGTTGCAATGATTGCCATAACCGTGATGTAAATCGACTGTCCCGGTCTGAAATAATAGATAAAGGCACCCCGTGTCGTACTACTATTTAATCAACATAAAGTCTTGCTAGTTTCTCCATCTTGTAGTTTTCTCTGATCGGCAAGAAGTGTGTGGACTTGGTCAATCGATCAACGATGACCCAAATCGAATCGTGTCCGCTGGAAGTACGGGGTAGCTTGGTAATAAAATCCATAGCTATTTGATCCCACTTCAATTGTGGTATCTTTGGTTGTTCCAGCAAACCTGACGGCTTCTGGTGTTCAGCTTTGACTTTGGCACATGTTGAGCATTTGCCAACATAAGTAGCAACATCTTTCTTCATACCCGGCCACCAATAAAATGACCTGAGATCTTGGTACATCTTATCGGCACCATGATGAACGAAATAGCGTGTCTTGTGTGCCTCGTCAAGAATAAGTGTTCGAAGTTCATCTACTGCCGGGATCCAAACACGATCCTGAAAATAGATAACTCCATATTGTTTTGTCTCAACGTATTTCTCGGCTCTACAATCGAGCTCGTGTTTCAAGTTGTTTCTTGCCATTGTTTCTTGTTGTGCTTGTATGACTTGATCTCTCAAACTTGTTTGCACGGTCATTCCCATTGCTCGAACGCGCAAAGGTTTGACTCTTTCCTTCCGAGTCAAAGCATCTGCAACAACATTTGCTTTGCACAGATGGTATTTGATCACACAATCGTAATCGTTCAGGAGCTCAACCCAATGTCTCTGTCTCATGTTAAGCTCCTTCTGATCAAATATGTGCTGTAAACTCTTGTGATCTGTGAAGATAGTGCATTTGGTACCATACAGGTAATGTCTCCAAATCTTTTAAGCAAAGACAACAGCTCCTAGTTCTAAGTCATGTGTTGTGTAGTTCTTCTCGTGTATCTTCAGTTGTCTTGATGCATTGGCGATAACTTTGTCTCGTTGCATTAAAACACAGCCGAGTCCCTGATGGGATGCATCACCGTAGACTACAAAGTCATCATCGCCTTCTGGGAGTGTTAGAATTGGAGCATTGCACAATCTTTGTTTCAATTTTGGAATGCCTCTTCTTGTTTCTATGTCCACACGAATGGTTCACTCTTATGTGTGAGTTTGGTGAGAGGCAAGGCTATCTTAGAGAAATTCGAAATGAATCTCCTGTAATAACCCGCCAATCCCAGGAATGATCTGATCTCTGTTGCTGTTGTGGGCACATCCTAGTTCTTGATTGCTTCAATCTTGGCAGGATCCACATGAATACCATTACTGTTAATCACGTGACCCAAGAACTGAACTTCTCTTAGCCAGAATTCACACTTGGAGAATTTAGCACAGAGTTGCTCGTCATTCAGAAGCTCCAAAACCGTCTTGAGATGTTGTTCATGTTCCTTCTCGCTTCTTGAGTAGATCAGTATATCATCAATAAAGACGATAAAAAACTGGTCTAGGTATGGCTTGCACACCCGGTGCGTTCGTCAGTCCAAATGGCATCACCATGAACTCGTAGTGACCATATCGGGTATAAAAGGCCGTCTTGGGTATGTCTTCCTCTTGAATCCGGAGCTAGTGATAACCTGAACACAGGTCTATCTTTGAAAAGTACTGCGCTCCTTGTAACTCATCAAACATATCATCAATCCTCGTTAACGGGTACCGATTCTTGATGGTGAGTTTGTTGTGCTCTCTGTAATCGATGCACATTCTGAAGGATCCATCTTTTTTCTTGACAAAAACAACCGGAGCTCCCCATGGTGAGAAACTCGGTCGAATGAATCGTTTATCGAGTAGCTCTTGTAGTTGATTGGACAGTTCCTGCATTTCTGATGGTGCAAGTCTATAAGGAGACTTAGCCACAGGAACCGCTCCCGGAATCAAATCGATTCGAAACTGCACTGATCTCTCGGGTGGCAGTCCCGGAAAATCATCCGAAAACACGTTAGCGAATTCATTCACAACTGGTACATCTTGAATCTTGATTGCTCTCTTTTCTTTCTCTACCACGTGAGCTAGGAATGTGATACACTGTTTTCGTAGGTACTTGCGAGCCTTCATGCAGGATATTATCTTGACACTATGGTTTGCTTGATCTCCGTGAATTTCCCAGATCTGATTATTCTCCACCGGAATACGTAGTAGCTTTTCGGAACCGACGAACTCAACTCAGTTAAGAGATAGCCAATCCATTCCGACGATGATATTGAAACTGCCCAGTTTCATCGGTATCAAATCAATGGAGAATGTGTGATCACCAAGTGTTAGTGGGAAATTCCTAAGTACTGTGTCAATTGTTATCTGTTTGCCATTTGCTATCTCAATAGTATAAGGGGAGTCTAAAGATTCCACAACATGATTAAGATGGCATGCAAAGTCAGATGAGATAAAACTCTGATCCGCACCAGTGTCAAATAATATGGATGCATAAAAGTCAGATAGGGGAAATGTACCCGTGATCACATTCGGGTCTTGTCGAGCAACAGCTGCTCCAATATGAAAGGCTCTACCTCTTGCTACTTGAGCCCTTGGTTGATTCTTCTTGGGACATTCCCGAGAAAAGTGTCCAGGCTCGCCACAGTTGTAGTAAGACCTGTTGTCAGCAGCAGCAGTAGTTGCTGCATTGTTGTTTCTGTTTTGGGCTCCCGTGCCCCGACATTGATTGGCCCAATGGCCAAACTTCCCACAGTTAGTGCATTGTCTGCACTGGATGTTTGGTGGATGATGATACTGGCAGCTGTTGCACAATGATGCTGTGCCAGTGTAGGGCCTCTTGATCTGTAAAGGTGGTGGTTGGTTGATCATCGGTGTTTGAATGGTTGCAGCAAAGTTCTTGACCACCTTTTGTTTCTTAGCCAACCGTTTATCCGGCTTCCTTGAACTTCCACCCTTAGATGCTTCGGTTTCCTTCTTTAGTGCCCCGGAGGCAACCATCACATCTGTCAAATTTGCTGACAGCGTAACAGCCATCTCCATAGGATTGGGGTGAGCTGAAATCACGTGCCCTTGGATACAAGACGGTAGTTCACCCACATACCGCTCTATCCTTTTCTCCAGTGTTGGCACCACGTCCGTTGCCAATGTAGCTAGCTCGTGATATCAGGTGGTGTAGGCCAGATGCCCAGCACCAATCATAACAAGGTTGAGCAACTCAGTTTCAACCTTCTTCAGTTCGCTCCTTGGGCAAAACTCTGCCCTCAGCATAGTCTTGAAGTCATCCCAAGGCATAGACAGAGCCTCATCTCTGCCCCTAGTCTGAACTTATGCGTTCCACCATGTCAATGCTCTTTTGTTGAACGAGCCAGCAGCATACCTCACTCTATGATGATCAGGACAGCCACTGATATCGAGGGTTGTCTCCATCTTCTCGATCCATTGGATCAATCCGACTGCGCCCTCACTGCCACTGAAGTTCGGTGGCTTGCATCCTACAAAATTCTTGTAGGAATAGTCCTGATGGTGTCTGGTGTTGCCACTGCCTTCCACAGATAAGTTGGCAATGTTGTTACTGTTGTGGCTGTTGATTTTGATCATCATGTCTAGGATCATATCCCGCAGTTGACTGGTCAGCAGTGTGGCCAGTGCTATAGTAGTAGGATCAAACTCATGGTTGGGTGGTGGCGGAGGAGGAGGTAAATGAGGAGGTGGAGGTGGATGTGGAGGAAAGTCAGGTGGTGTCGGTGTCGATGAGTGTGGATCTGAATCTTGCTGTGGTGGCAGTAATGCTAATGGTGGTCTTCTTGGCGGCATTCTGATCATAACTGAAAGAAAATCGGTTAGTGCAGTGATCAGACGCAGAAGACACATGCAAGTAGAATCCTATGTTATATGTTCTCTACATGAGGGTCCCTAGGTTATAGTCTAGGCCAAACCGTTTAAGTAATATGACCTATATTTCTCTATAACCATGGCTCTGATACCAACCTGTCACACCCCGAGCCGGCGGGCTGGACCGACTTTCCCGTAAGGCGGAAGGTTCTCGGGGCGCGATATCGTTTGAAAATCGTAATGATCAGATTGTTTGCATAGCACATGATATATAAATGAGAAATGCTAACATGACAATGATATATAATTACAAAGTTAAATTACAATGTTTCGTTCATAATTTAACCAAGTAAATATATCCAAAAGAATCAAGGAGTTTGTATCTTGTAACTATACAAGATCTACAAAAGATGATTCATTGTTTTGTCATTCAAAAGTATGCTTGACATGAAATGTAGCTAGGTTTTCTAAAAGTCCACTAGCTATGTTCCTGATATTTGGTGACTAAACCTGTTCGTCACCTGAGAAAACATGCATTTAAACAAAGTCAACACTAGGTTGGTGAGTTCATAAGTTTGATAATTGAAAACATTGATTTGTTCACATACACAGACACAGTGTCATACATGATACTTGTAAATCTTTGATTCATCCGTTCACATAATGGCCTCTCCATAGTTATTGTAAAATCAGTGCCGGAAACGTTATCGGAACAGTGATCTGCACAGTAACTTGCACAGTAACTTGCACAGTAACTCAGGTACAAAGTATGTGAACTATTGTATGCTATTGACATTGTGATGCTTGACACTAAACTATTATGCAACTGTTTCTAAAATCTGATTAAATCTCACGGTTTAACAGTCAGAAACACATCAGACAACACTGAACTGACACGCAAATGCTTGATTTAAAGCTATTATGTATAAACGTATGCGAGGTTAAACAAAACAAAACCATAACGGATGTCGTTACAGAATGCTAAATCGACGAATTATTCGTAAGATGACGATCTGTACGAATAAATCAGAAGGTTTAACGTTCTGAAATGATGACTGAAAAGTAGAAAACAAGAATCAGAAAGTGAAACCAACATCGTGTTCATTCAGGTGACGATTCGAACGAATACGCGCGAAGGTGACGCGTTCTGACGAAACGAAAACGAAAAACGACTCGAACGATAATAAAATAGGGAAAATAAATATAAAACGTTTATTAGGAATCACAACCTTTTAAAACTTAAAACTAAATCCATTTTATTTAAATGGCGTAAAATGCGCGTAACGATTCGGAAACGCAACGGAGACGAGAAACGAGCAACCGAAACGCACCCGAACACGAACGGGGTATATATACCCTAAATGAACCCTTTTTCTCATTTAATTCACTCTCTCTCTCTCTCTCTTCAACCTCCCAACCATTTCTCGCTCTCTCTAAAACTCCAAGACTTCACACCTCAAGATCTAGCTCAAATCTTGGTGAAATCTCGCATTCTTGGTGCCTAAACGAAGCTCTCGATCTCCTCTACTTAGAAGTAAAACTGATCTGAGGATTCATCCACTGAAACTCGAGGTATTTGGCTAAGAATTTCACAAAAACTAGGGTTTTACACCCCTTAGTTCGAACCATCAACTTAACCGGTCCTAGATCCACCCCCACGAACCTTACACCCTCTGGAACTCCTTAGGGCATACCCCTACCATGGGAACAACCTGGGACCAGCTTAGATCCAATGAAAACGATGGTGAACAGTGGCAGGTCGCGAAGGAGAACTAGGTTGTCCGAACCTCGACCGGCCGAACCTGCTATCCCCACGAACCTCTGCTGCGAACCTGGAAGCCGGCCGAACCTTGGGCACACGAACCACCTAGCCGAACCTTGTGCATGGCTGAACATGCAAGTAGCTGAACCCTACTGTTGCCGAACCTAATATCATGATTGCTGCGAACCTGCAATAGGTCGAACCTCCTGCTGACCAAGCCATGAGGGAGCCACGAACCTAAGATCACCGAACCCAACCATTTGGCGAACCATGTACCTGGCCGAACCTGCATGCACCATCCACGAATCCTTCTGAGGCGCGAACCTGGGGCGCACCTGAGAGCAGCCGAACCTCAACAGAGGCGAACCTCAGAGCTGTTTAAACTTTCCCTCCAGCGAACCTAGGACCTCTATTTGGTCATGCGCCCCTGAAATTCAATCATTTGGTTCGGCCCATGTGGATAACCTAGCCATAAAATTGTTCGGCCCAAGGAGTTGATTAGGCCCACTGGGATTGAATAGGCCCATATGTCCTACATCCAAGCCCAACACCCTTATGTGTTAGACAAGGTGATTCGGCCCACTATAAATTCGGCTCACATGATGAAGATACAAATTTATAGGTTGAAACAATTAAATGTTTTATAATATACATGGTAATCATGGGGTTATTACTACAAAAGTGGTAAAATTCTTTGACTTAATGCATTCATGGCATCTAAAACATTACACTTCACAAGGATAACTTCATGGTTATTTATTAACCATGTAACAATCTATTCAAGTTCTTACAAGATGCTAAGGACTTATAGCATTTAAACAAAAAATCTAAGTCTTTATACTTAGAATCCAATTGTTATGACACTAAATCAAGTTGAACCTCAAACCAATAACGGAGTGTTTTAAATTTTAACCTTATTGGGTTAAGTGTTTCTAAAGTCAATAACAAGTAAACAGGGCCGAATGATGACCACGACTCACGAGTGTTAGCCAATTTTAGGGCTCACACATACACGCACACAAATCACTACAAATTATACTTATAAATTACAAACAATGTGAAATCAATACAGGATCGTGAAAACAACAACAAGTACAACAACGAGCGCGTGCATTCTAGTTTAGGCTAAGTCAACCACATCAACAGCAAGGTGAGTTCATTTTCCCCTTTCAAACCATTTTGGATTTTACATCGGGACTGGGAAGCATGTTAAATATTTAAACAGATGTTTACATGTTTTGTTAATGTTATAAGCTATATGCTCAAACTAAATGCTAGTGCTAAGGCTATAGATTAAATGCTACTATTACATACTAACGCTAATGTTAATGCTACAAGCTACATGCTAAATTATATGCTAATGCTAATGCTAATGCTACAAGCTACATGCTAAACTATATGCTAATGCTAATGCTACAAGCTACATGCTAAACTATGTGCTAATGCTAATGCTAATGCTACAAGTTACATGCTAAACGATATGCTAATGCGAATGCTATGAACTATATGCTCAAACTATATGCTAATACTAGATACTAAATGCTACAAGCTATGATTATATGCTAAATGCAAAGCTTGTATCTATGCATGAGATACGTGAATGATAAACTATGCTAATGCAAAGCTTGTATCTATGCATGAGATATGTGAATGCTAAACTACGCTAATACAAAGCTTGTATCTATATATGAGATACGTGAATGCTAAACTATGCTATAGCAAATCTTGTATCTACATATACGAGATGCATGAATGCTAAACTATGCTAACGCAAAGCTAGAATCGATTCATGAGATACGTAATGGCTAAACTATGCTAGAGCAAAGCTTGTATCTAATCATGGGTTACGTGAATGCTAAACTATGCTAGTGCAAAACTTGTACCCATGCATGAGATTCGTGAATGCTAAACTACGAT
Source organism: Mikania micrantha (assembly GCA_009363875.1). Lineage (NCBI taxonomy): Eukaryota > Viridiplantae > Streptophyta > Magnoliopsida > Asterales > Asteraceae > Mikania > Mikania micrantha. Next base: position 25,471,822 of record CM018684.1, read on the forward strand.
TCTGTGAAGCTATTATCCGCATACAGTGTACCTAAAGTCCGAGCTATGTGAATGCTATAAACTTGTAAACTTTTAAATGGTACGCTAAAGCTATGATGAAGACGGGATTAGGGTGTAGGTAAAATGCTTAATTATCATTAACAACAATGTCATATGTGATTTAGTATATGGTGGGACGGTGGCTGGGCCGGCGGTAAGTTCGACCCTACATATGTCATATATTTAAGCATACCGAATTGGATATTACAGGTGATATTAATGAGGTTTAGGTTGTTACCGAAAAGGTTTGCTAAAGCTATTTTACAACTACTAAACTATATGAACTCACCAACCATTGTGTTGACTTTGTTTTCTTACATGCTTTCTCAGGTGACGTATAGGAATAAGCTAAGGTTAAGGAATGCATGCTAGGATGCCCAGTTAGAGGATCTAGTAGATTTTGAAAAGCACATGTTTTGATGAATGTTGTGAAGCTGTTTTGATATCTTGTACAGATACAAGATAGAAAACTTTTAATTCTTTTGATAGGTTTACTTAGTTAAATTATCTTGTAATTTAACTTTGTAATCCTAGTTAAATGTTATTTGTGCTTTATTTATTCTCATTGTTGATGCTATGTAAACAATCTGATCATCATGATTATCACTCACGATATTGCGCCCCGAGAACCTTCCGCCCGGCGAGGAAGTCGATCCGTCCCGCCGGCTTGGGGTGTGATAGATTGGTAGCAGAGCTCAAGGTTATAGAGAATAATAGGTCATTTACTTGAACGGTTTGGCCTAGACTATAACTTAGGGACCCTCATGTAGAGAACATAGGATTTATGTTTGCATTGTGTCTTCTGCATTCGATCACTGCACTAAACAATATTCCTTTGGTTATGATCAGAATGCCGCCCAGAAGACAGACGCCTCTACCACCACCGCCACAAAACTAAGCACCTCACTCGTCAACCCCTACACCACCTGATTCACCACCGCCTCCTCCTCCTCCTCTCAACCCTTCTCTGAACCCGAATGCAACTCCAGCTCTCGATCCTACTACCGTTGCTTTGGCAACACTTCTGAGCAGTCAGCTGACAAATCAACTGAAGGATGTCATCCCAGAGATGATCAATAGGATCCAAGGCCACGGCAACAATTCTGGGCATACTACGGGGGAAGCTAGTGGAAACACTGGCACTACTTCAGACTGCTCCTACAAATCATTTGTAGGATGCAAGCCGCCAAGTTTTAGCGGCGTTAAAGGAGCTGTTGGACTGATCCAATGGCTAGAGAAAATGGAGACCACCCTGGACATCAGCGGTTGTCCAGAACATCATAAACTACGCAGCTGGATCTTTTAGCAAGCGAGCTTTAACGTGGTGGAACTCCCAGATTAGAGCTCGAGGCAAAGAAGAAGCACTGGCTATGCCTTGGGTAGATTTCAAAATCCTTTTGAGGAATGAATTTTGTCCGAAGCACGAACTTCAGAAGCTGGAGGTTGACCTCTCAATCATGTGATGAAAGGAGCAGATCACATGACATTCACTACGCGCTCTCATGAGCTGGTAGCTTTGGTGACAGAGATGGTGCCAACTCTGGAGAAGCTGATCGATAGACATGTGGGAGGATTACCATCCTGCATTCATGGCATTGTATTGGCTACAAACCCTACTACTCTAGAGTCAGCCATCTCCCTATCAGCTAAACTCACTGAAGTAATGGTGAAGTCAGGAGTTCTGAAGAAGGACTCGGACAAAGCTAAGGATGAGCCGTCAAAGAAGCCCGAACAACACCAAAAGAAGAAGCAAAAGTTCGTCAAGAACTATGTGATGGCCACTCCTTTGAGACAAGCCCCTGCAGTACCTATTAATGCTGCACCCAAACATTATGTTGGAGTGCATCCTCAATGTGCACAATGCAAGTATCATCATCCTGCTGGGGTACAGTGTAGAAAGTGCAACAACTGTGGTCGACTAGGCCACTGGGCTCAGCAATGCCGTACCCCAGCCACACAAGCTACAAACAATACCACTAAAGCATTACCTCCACCACCAAACCCAGGCAATCACAACAACAACAACATGGGATGCTATAACTGTGGAGAAGTAGGTCATTTCTCCAGAGACTGCCCAAAGAGAGTGCAACAGGGAGCACAAGCACCTCGTGAAAGGGCTTTTGTGATTGGAGCCAATGCAGCCCGTCAAGACCCTAACGTGGTCCCTGGTACATTTCTTTTACATGACTCATATGCATCTATTTTGTTTGACACTAGTTCAGACCAGAGTTTTATTTCATCTGACTTTGCATGCCAACTTAACCTTACTGAGGAATCTTTAGACTCCTGGGAAACAAATTACAGCTAGCACTATACTTAGGAACTTCCCACTTACACTTACTGATCATACATTTACCATCGACTTGATACAGATGGAGTTGGGTAGTTTCGACATCATTGTTGGGATGGATTGGCTATCTCTCAATAGAGTGGAAGTCATCTGTTCTGAAAAGCTACTTCGGATTCCATTGGCGGATGACCGGGTGTTGGAAGTTCGAGGGGATCAAGCGAAGCGTAGTGTCAAAATCATATCCTGCATAAAAGCGCGTAAGTGTCTACAGAAGAAATATATAGCCTTTTTGGCTCACATGGTGGAGAAGGAGAAAGACGAGAAAACGATACAAGACGTGCCGATAGTAAAGGAATACCCCGAAGTGTTTCCTGAAGACCTACACGGTTTGCCACCTGTGCGACCGGTAGAGTTTCATATTGATTTGATTCCTGAAGCCACACCTGTTGCTATATCCCCTTACAGGTTAGCACATTCAGAGATGCAGGAATTGTCGAATCAACTACAGGAGTTACTCGACAAAGGTTTCATCCGACCGAGCTACTCACCTTGGGGAGCTCCGGTATTGTTCGTGAAGAAGAAGGATGGATCTTTTCGTATGTGCATAGATTACAGGGAGCTAAACAAACTAACCATCAAGAATCGGTATCCATTACCAAGGATTGATGATTTGTTTGACCAACTGCAAGGAGCTCAGTACTTTTCGAAGATTGACTTACGGTCCGGATACCATCAGCTCAGAGTTCAAGACGACGACATACCAAAGACGGCGTTTCGTACCAGATATTGGCACTACGAGTTTATGGTGATGCCTTTTGGATTGACGAATGCACCAGCAGTTTTCATGGATCTCATGAACCGAGTGTGCAAGCCGAACTTGGATCAGTTTGTCATTTTCTTCATTGATGACATATTGATCTATTCCAAAAGCAAACCAGAGCATGAGCAACATCTCAGGATGATCTTGGAGCTGTTGAAGGAAGGGAAAACTCTATTTCAAATTCTCTAAGTGAGAATTTTGGTTAAAAGAGGTTCAATTTCTGGGTCATGTAGTCAACAACGAGGGAATACATGTAGACCCTGCCAAGATTGAAGCAATATACTCCAAAGACACCGACGGAAATACGTTCTTTTTCTAGGCTTAGTAGGCTATTATAGGAGGTTTATCTCAAACTTTTCTAAGATAGCTATGCCGCTCACCAAGTTAACACAGAAAAGCGAGCCGTTTGTTTGGGAACAGAGGCAAGAAGATGCCTTTCAGACTTTGAAGCAAAAGCTATGTGATGCCCTGATCTTATCTCTCCCAGATGGTTGTGATGACTTTGTCGTGTACTGTGATGCATCCCATCAAGGACTTGGTTGTGTACTAATGCAACGGGACAAAGTCATTGCGTATGCCTCAAGACAACTGAAGATTCATGAGAAGAATTACACTACTCATGATCTGGAACTGGGAGCAGTGGCATTCGCATTGAAGATTTGGAGGCATTACTTATATGGCACCAAGTGTACCATATTTACTGATCACAAGAGTCTGCAGCACATATTCGATCAGAAGGAACTCAACATGCGACAACGACATTGGGTTGAGGTTCTAAATGATTACCACTGCGTAATCAAATACCATCCAGGCAAGGCAAATGTTGTAGCTGATACCTTGAGTCGGAAGGAACGGGTCAAACCCTTGCGCGTCAGAGCAATGGGGATGACTGTGCAGACAAGTTTACACGACAACATCATTCAAGCACAACAAGAGGCAGTTGAACGAGGAAACCTGAAGAAAGAACTGGATTGTGGAGCAGAAAAACAATTTGAAACAAAACCAGATGGAGTCATCTACTACAAGGATCGTGTCACACCCCGAGCCGGCGGGGTAGGATCGGAGTCCCCGTCGGGCGGAAGGTTCCCGGGGCGCGATATCGGGAGTGATAATCGAAGTGATCAGATTGTTTACATTGCACATGATGTAAATGAGAAATGCTACATATAATAGAATTACAAAGTTAAATTACAGCAGTATCGTTTATAATTTAACAAGGTAAATCTATTGTAAACATCAATAGATGACTATCTTGTATTTACACAAGATATACAAAATAATTTGTATATTGATGTCTTCAAAAAGTATGCAGGTCCAAAATACTAAGTCTTCTATATGAAGTCCTAGTCCAAAAGAAATGACTTCTTAATTGACCTGTTCGTCACCTGAGAAGTCATGCAAAAGATCAAGTCAACACATGGTTGGTGAGTTCATATAGTTTTAGTAGTTGAAAATGATTTGAAAACCTCCTTTGGTAAAGACCCTAACCTCATTAACACCACATGTAATATCCACATCGGTATGCTTATATATAGGGCATATGTAAGGGACAAGCCCTAGCCAACATCCCACCACATACTAATATGCATATGACACTGCTGTTAATGACAATTAAGCATTTTTACCCTTAACACAATCCCATAAGTTCTTCTGTTTGTTGTCCCTGTCATTACAATCATTTGAAATCCATGTTGATTTCACAAGTTCATCACACAATATGATCAACCACACAATTGTATAAACAGTTATAAATGCTTAATTAAACAAGTAAGTAAACATTTAATAAAATCTAAGTCCTTATGATTGAGGCCTTTGGTCATACTCGAGCAGACTAGTCTGTCAATCTAGGTACTTAGTAGTTAGGTAATCTGTAAACATCCTCAAACATACGACCTACAAGTCAAACGGTCTAGCTAGGACTTCTTGAAATGTAGGATATTATGTTTCGTCATGTTTTTGGCGTATGTTATCTCTGATATTTCCCAGGCTTTCCCTTGAAAATGATTTATTGATTCATCTGATTCTGTAACAAGATGTACTGGATGCGTTGATCATAGAATACTAGATTCATTGATCGATTGTACACTTGATTCGTTATTCAACAAACACTTGGTTTGTAGAACATTGAATGTTGTCTTTGCAAAGATTGTTTTGTTTGGTTTCTTGAAGTCCCACACTTGTTTGTCAAAATGTTTGGTTTGATTTCCTTGAATTCACCCACTTGATTTGTCAAAATGTTTGGTTTGATTCCTTGAACTCACCCACTTGATTTGTCAAAATGTTTGATGTGATCCTTTTGAAATGTTTTGATCTATTGAAATCTTTTAGTTTAAATCCGATTATTCACTTAATTTATAAGTAAAATCAGTAGTAAACCTGCATAAAATCTTCCTAGACATGGTCTAGGATAACATTTATATATATGTAAAACATATAAATTTAAAAGCATTTAAGTAAACAATTTAAATAACAGTTTACGCATGCTTCTCAGCCCCGCGTTTTAAAACAAAAATGTTAGAAAAGGGGCAATGAACTCACCTGTGCTGCTATGTAAATGTTATAATACAAATGCGCGCTCTTGTTTGTAGCTTAGATTTCTTCAGTTCCTGAGTTATTTTATAAGAATTTGAATAAAATAAGTACGCATAGTAGTCGTCGTGCCTAAGACTTGGTCTTTGTGTGTGTGCAATTAAGTGTCTTAGTACTAAGTGTAACTAAGATCTAATCTATCCTAGTTACCCTTTTTGATCCCCAATCCCATAGTTTAGTTACTTAGTTGTAATAACTTACCTTTACATTTTTTTAGAAATTTCGGCAGAGTTTCCTTTGTTTTTAGAGCAAATCCAGACAATTATATTGTCTATTTATAACAAAGTCCCAATTCAATCAATCCAATAAATATTTAAACCAAAACATTACAGTTAGTCCTTTATAACAAAATTTAACTAAAGGAAAACTATGCCATTTATACTTCACATTTCAAATTAGACAACACTTTAGAAATTATTAAACCAACTTTTAAATAAATTCATAATGCTTTTATTTTATCAAAATATCATTACTTGAGTTCATACCAATGCTTAATATGTGGTGGACTTATTTAAGTCCCATTGGGCTCACTTAGGCCCAATTGATGGTCCTCGAACTCCCATGAATCCCCAATTCAAGTTCTTTGCGCTAATTGACATAACCCATTAACCTAACATCTTTGAATAATGTGTTTTGCTAATCACTTCGTTAGGATTGATCATCCAACGTCCAACTTCAGAATTCCTTTGGGTTCAACTAACATAACCTAGGTTGGGTTAACACACGTTTGCATGAATTCTATTTATTTAACAAAAGTATTGTATGTTGAACATTTAGCTATACTTATGCATGCATTATTAATGCTTCATCATTGTTCATGTATATATATATACTTATGTATACACAATTGATGTACATATTCCCATGCATGCAACGTATTGGATCCATACTATTCCGATTAAACAACTTTTAGGCTTGATATGGGGTCTAGGGCAGCGAACCTATGGTCTTAATCCATAGGTTCGGCTGAGTTATACTAAGTAAGGGTTCGGCTATATTAGAAGTGATCCTAGGGTTCGTTTGCCATGGAGGGTTCGTAGCTTTGCATGGTTCGGCCAGAAGGTTCACTTAACTCTCCTAAGGTTCGGTCAAAGTGATAGGTTCGTGGCTGGTGTGGTTCGGCCGATCAATGGTTTGCCATGCAAAGGCTCGTGAGCCATAAGGTTCGTTCGCCTCAAATGGTTCGGCTAGAGGAATAGTTCGGCTAGGCCTGGTTTGTGTCAAGGAAGGTTCGGCTGCAGGTGGCTCAGGTTCGCCTGCAGGTGGGCACAGGTTCGTTGCAGATAATCCACAGGGTTCGTGGCCAGCAAAGAAGGTTCGGCCAAGGATTACTAGGGTTCGGCCGGCTTAGTGGTCCACGAACCTGCATCATCTCCTTCTTGTTTGCGGCTTCAACCTGTTACAAACCCATCCCCAACAACACCTAATCGTACATTCACCTCTATCTAAGTGTTTTTATTTGTTTAATACTGATTCTAATCGCAAAACAACTTGAACTTGTGAAACCCTATAAAACCGAAAACAAAATGGATATTTACCTTAGATTTCGTGGATGAAAGCTCACAATACTTGTACTTCTGTGATCTACAAGGTGAAAGGATCAAAATGACGCCTAGAACACTTGATTTCAACGAGATTTGAGCCTCCAAATATTAGAAAGAAGATGTTTTCTTGTATGAGATTTAGAGAGAGAGAGAGAGAAAACAAATAAGAGAGAGAGAAAAGTGGAAATGGGTGGTGGTTGTGGCATTTATTGCCCTCATTAATTGTGGGAAAATACCCGGTCGTTCGGTCTCGTTCGGTTTCGCGTAACATGTCGGTTTCGCGTGGTTTTCGCGGCGAAACGATACGATTATAAAATAGAATTTATTTAATTATTCCAGGTTGTGATTCCTAATAAATTAACTAATATCATCTATTTAATTAAATTAAAAAAATTAATTTACTGTTTAAATCGAAACGTACGGTCGTCGCGCGTATTCGTTCGAATCGTCACTCGTACGAACACGACGATAACTATACTTTTCAATCTTGTTTTCTAATTATAGAATATCATTCAGAACGTTAAACTTTCAGGTTTATTCGTACAGATCGTCACCTATACGAATAACCTGTCGGTTTAGCATTCACATAACAATATTCGTGTGTTTTGTTCCGTAAGGCCTCACATACGTTTATACATAATAAATCCTAAACAAATAATCACATGATGGTTCTGTATTGCCGGATTATTATCTGACTCAAGAACCATTGTTATGAACTGTGTTTCTGTTAATTGTTTCTGAATTTGTTCTATGATAACACAAAATGACAATGATACATGATATGAATCTGAAACGTACTGAATGTATATGATTCGTACTTGTTTTACTGTTCATGTACTGTAGAGATCACTGTTCCGGTAACGGTTCCGGCACTGATGTTACAGTCTCCCCTTGTTAGAGAAATTTCGTCCCGAAATTTAAGAGTTGTTATCAGGTACAGCTTCCTCTTCAAATAGTTGGGGATACTTTAACTTCATGTGATCTTCATGTTCCCAAGTGAACTCGGGCCCGCGTCTGGAATTCCATCGAACCTTTACAATAGGAATACGGCTTCGCCTCAGTTGTTTAACCTTGCGATCCATAATCTCTAAAGGTTCTTCAATGAAATGTAACTGTTCATCGACTCGAATCTCTTCAATTGGAATGACGAGAGACTCGTCAGCAAGGCATTTCTTCAGGTTGGAGACGTGGAACACGTTGTGCACACCACTGAGTTCATCCGGTAATCTCAGTCGATAAGCTACAGGACCAATACGCTCGATGATCTCGAACGGTCCTACGTATCATGGTGCGAATTTGCCTTTCTTTCCAAAGCGTACAACGCCTTTCCATGGAGATACCTTCAACATTACACGGTCTCCCACTTGGAATTCCAACTGCTTGCGCCGTTTGTCGGCGTAACTCTTTTGTCTGCTCCTTGTTGCTTGTAGTCTTCTTTGAATCTGAGCTATCTTGTCAGTGGTTTCTTGAATTAGTTTTGGCCCCGTTATTCGGTTGTCTCCAATTTCAGTCCAACAGATCGGTGATTGACATTTTCGGCCATAGAGAGCCTCGAACGGTGCACATCCAATACTGCTGTGATAACTGTTGTTGTAGGAGAACTCGATTAGTGGCAAATGGGAGTCCCAATTCCCACCGAAGTCCAATACACAGGTTCTTAGCATATCCTCTAGGGTCTGTATAGTACGTTCGCTTTAACCATCCGTTTGTGGGTGGTAAGCTGTACTCAGATTTAACTGTGTCCCTAGAGATTTCTGTAGTGATTGCCAGAACCTGGATGTAAATATGCTATCTCTATCAGAGATAATAGACACTATCTCATTGATGTACAATCTCGCCAGTTTATCCATCGTGAAGGTCTCACGCATGGGCAAGAAATGAGCAGATTTTGTTAAACGATCTATGATTACCCAAATTGTATCATGACCACTGGAAGTGCGGGGTAGCTTGGTAATGAAATCCATAGCTATTTGTTCCCACTTCCAGAGCGGAATTTCAGGCTGTTCCAGTAAACCAGACGGTCTCTGGTGTTCCGCCTTTACCTTTGCACACGTTAGACATTGACCGACATATCCGGCTATGTCTTTCTTCATTCCAGGCCACCAGTAAAATCCACGCAAGTCTTGGTACATTTTATCAGCGCCTGGATGAACAGAATATTTAGTCTTGTGTGCTTCATCGAAGATAAGTTTTCTCAATTCATCTACCGCAGGAATCCATACTCGATCCTTATAGTAGATGATTCCATCAGGCTTCGTGTCAAACTGTTTCTCCGCTCCGTAATCAAGTTCCCTCTTCAAATTGCCTCGGTCAAGTGCTTCCTGTTGTGCCTGAATGATCCTGTCACTTAAACTGGTCTGCACGGTTATCCCCATTGCTCTAACATGTAGGGGTTTGACCCGTTCCTTCCGGCTCAAGGCATCAGCTACAACGTTCGCCTTTCCCGGATGGTACTTAATTACACAATCATAATCATTCAGAAGTTCAACCCAACGGCGTTGTCGCATGTTGAGCTCCTTCTGATCAAAGATGTGTTGCAGACTCTTGTGATCAGTGAATATGGTACACTTGGTGCCATATAAATAATGTCTCCAAATCTTCAGTGCGAAGATTACAGCTCCCAGTTCAAGATCATGAGTAGTGTAGTTCTTCTCATGAACCTTTAACTGTCTTGATGCATAGGCTATAACTTTGTCCCGTTGCATTAACACGCAACCGAGTCCCTGATGGGAAGCATCACAGCATACCACAAAGTCATCACAGCCCTCTGGGAGAGATAGGATTGGAGCATCACATAGTTTCTGTTTCAATGTCTGAAAAGCATCTTCCTGTTTCTGCTCCCAGATAAACAGTTCACTTTTCTGGGTTAACTTAGTGAGTGGTAGAGCTATCTTAGAAAAATTCGAGATGAACCTTCTATAATAACCTGCCAATCCTAGAAAAGACTGTATCTCCGTCGGTGTCTTCGGAGTGTCCCAATTCTTTATCACCTCGATCTTGGCGGGGTCTACATGAATTCCCTCGCTGTTGACCACATGACCCAGAAATTGAACTTCTCTTAGCCAGAATTCACATTTGGAGAATTTGGCATAGAGTTTCTCTTCCTTCAACAGCTCCAAGATCTTTCTAAGGTGTTGCTCATGTTCTGTTTTGGTCTTGGAATAAATCAGTATGTCATCAATAAAGACAACGACAAATTGATCCAAGTACGGCTTGCACACTCGGTTCATGAGGTCCATGAAAACCGCGGGTGCATTTGTCAATCCGAAGGGCATCACCATAAATTCGTAATGCCCGTATCTTGTTCGGAAGGCCGTTTTCGGTATATCCTCATCTTGAACTCTCAACTGATGATATCCAGACCGCAAGTCAATCTTTGAGAAGTATTGAGCTCCTTGCAGTTGGTCAAATAAATCATCAATCCTCGGCAAAGGATACCGATTCTTGATGGTTAGTTTGTTCAGCTCTCTGTAATCTATGCACATTCTGAACGATCCGTCTTTCTTTTTCACGAACAAGACCGGAGCTCCCCAAGGTGAGTAGCTTTGTCTGATGAAACCCTTGTCAAGTAGCTCCTGTAATTGATTAGACAATTCCTGCATCTCTGAAGGTGCTAACCTGTAAGGAGATTTAGCAACAGGAGTTGCTCCAGGAATTAAGTCAATACGAAACTCTACTGGTCGCACAGGTGGCAAATCTGGTAGATCTTCAGGAAACACTTCAGGATATTCTCTCACTACCGGTACATCTTGAATCTTTTTCTTCTCCTTTCCCTTTTCCACCACATGAGCCAAGAACGCCACGCACTGCTTCTGTAGACACTTACGCGCCTTTATGCAATAGATGATTTTGACACTTCGTTTTGCTTGATCCCCTTTTACTTCCAATACACGATCACTCGGCAATGGAATTCGAAGCAGCTTCTCAGAACAGATAACTTCCACTCGGTTAGAGGAAAGCCAATCCATTCTAACAATGATGTCGAAACTACCCAACTCCATCGGTATCAAATCGATGGCAAATGTATGACCATTAAGTGTCAATGGGCAATTTCTATAAACTGTGCTAACTGTAATCTGTTTCCCGTTAGCTACTTCTATAATGTAAGGGGAGTCTAACTGTTCCTCTATGGAATCTAGTTGGCATGCAAAGTCGGTAGAGATAAAACTCTGATCCGCACCAGTATCAAATAGAACAGATGCATAAAAGTCATGTAAGAGAAACGTACCAGTGACCACATTTGGGTCCTGGCGTGCAGCTGGTGCTCCGATAGCAAAGGCTCGTCCACGTGGTGCTTGAACTGTTGGTTGTGCCTTCTTCGGGCAGTTCTTCGCATAGTGGCCCTGTTCGCCACAGTTATAGCATCCACCATGGTTCTGATTAGCTGGTGGAGGGAGAGCCAAAGCAGCATTGTTGACTGCTTGATTAGGTGTCATTCGGCAGTACTGGACCCAATGACCCTTTCTTCCGCATCCCGTGCATTGCTTGCAGGGAGTGTCAGCAGGGTGATGATACTGACATTTGGCACACAAAGGAAACGTGCCAGTGTAAGGTTTGCGGTTGGGGTTCTGTGGTGTTGCTGCCACTTGTTGCAGAGGTGTGGTCACCGTGTAGTTCTTGATGGTCTTCTGTTTCTTCTTCTGATGATGGGAGGGTTTCTTTGAAGACTCAGCTTTGTTCTTGCAGGGTTCAGCCTCCTTCTTTAGAACTCCAGAGGCTACCATGAGGTCAGTGAGTTTCCCAGATAATCTCACTGCAGATTCAACCGTAGTAGGGTTGGCTGAAACAACCATGCCCTGAATGCAGGCGGGAAGTCCACCTACATAACGGTCTATCCTTTTCTCCAGAGTTGGTACCATATCAGGTACCAAAGCAACTAACTCATGGTAACGAGTAGTGTACCCCATGTGATCAGCCCCCTTCATCACATGGTTGGATAGTTCAACCTCCAACTTTTGCAGCTCATTCTTGGGGCAGAATTCTGTTCGCAGCAGTGTCTTGAAGTCTTCCCATGACATTGCCATAGCTTCCTCTCTTCCTCGGGCGTTGATCAGACCATTCCACCAAGTCAGAGCCCTTTTGTTGAATGTTCCAGCTGAGTAACGGACCTTGAGATGTTCAGGGCAACTGCACAGATCCAAGGTTGCCTCAATCTTCTCGATCCTTTGGATTAATCCAACGGCGCCTTCAGACCCACTAAAACTGGGTGGTTTGCATCCTACAAAGGACTTGTAGGAGTAATGAGATGAATCTCCAGTATTTCCACTGGCTTCTCCTGATGTGTTGCCAGTGTTGAGAATTTCATTACGAAGACGAAGGAACATCTCCGGTATTGCTTCTTTCATCTGATTTGTCATCTGGCTACTCAGTAACGTCACCAGAGCGATAGTAGCAGGATCCATGGTCGGTGCTGTGCCCGAACCAGATGCTTGAGTAATCAATGGAGGAGGAGGAGGAGGTGGAGGAGGAGGTGGTGGTGAATTGTTTGGTGAACGGTGTGGAGGAGTGTGGAGCCAAGTCTTGTGGTGGTAGCTGTATCAAAAGAGGCTGTCTTCTCGGCGGCATTCTGATCATGACCAATAAAGTTATCGTTTAGTGCAATGATCGAATACAGAAGACAGTATGCAATTAATTCCTAAGTCCTGTTTTCTCTATATACAGGGTCCCTAGGTTATAGTCTAGGCCAAACCATTTAAATAAGTGACCTATATTTCTCTATAACCATGGCTCTGATACCAATCTGTCACACCCCGAGCCGGCGGGTAGGATCGGATTCCCCGTCGGGCGGAAGGTTCCCGGGGCGCGATATCGGGAGTGATAATCGAAGTGATCAGATTGTTTACATTGCACATGATGTAAATGAGAAATGCTACATATAATAGAATTACAAAGTTAAATTACAGCAGTATCGTTTATAATTTAACAAGGTAAATCTATTGTAAACATCAATAGATGACTATCTTGTATTTACACAAGATATACAAAATAATTTGTATATTGATGTCTTCAAAAAGTATGCAGGTTCAAAATACTAAGTCTTCTATAAGAAGTCCTAGTCCAAAAGAAATGACTTCTTAATTGACCTGTTCGTCACCTGAGAAGTCATGCAAAAGATCAAGTCAACACATGGTTGGTGAGTTCATATAGTTTTAGTAGTTGAAAATGATTTGAAAACCTCCTTTGGTAAAGACCCTAACCTCATTAACACCACATGTAATATCCACATCGGTATGCTTATATATAGGGCATATGTAAGGGACAAGCCCTAGCCAACATCCCACCACATACTAATATGCATATGACACTGCTGTTAATGACAATTAAGCATTTTTACCCTTAACAGAATCCCATAAGTTCTTCTGTTTGTTGTCCCTGTCATTACAATCATTTGAAATCCATGTTGATTTCACAAGTTCATCACACAATATGATCAACCACACAATTGTATAAACAGTTATAAATGCTTAATTAAACAAGTAAGTAAACATTTAATAAAATCTAAGTCCTTATGATTGGGGCCTTTGGTCATACTCGAGCAGACTAGTCTATCAATCTAGGTACTTAGTAGTTAGGTAATCTGTAAACATCCTCAAACATACGACCTACAAGTCAAACGGTCTAGCTAGGACTTCTTGAAATGTAGGATTTTATGTTTCGTCATGTTTTTGGCGTATGTTATCTCTGATATTTCCCAGGCTTTCCCTTGAAAATGATTTATTGATTCATCTGATTCTGTAACAAGATGTACTGGATGCGTTGATCATAGAATACTAGATTCATTGATCGATTGTACACTTGATTCGTTATTCAACAAACACTTGGTTTGTAGAACATTGAATGTTGTCTTTGCAAAGATTGTTTTGTTTGGTTTCTTGAAGTCCCACACTTGTTTGTCAAAATGTTTGTTTTGATTTCCTTGAATTCACCCACTTGATTTGTCAAAATGTTTGGTTTGATTCCTTGAACTCACCCACTTGATTTGTCAAAATGTTTGATGTGATCCTTTTGAAATGTTTTGATCTATTGAAATCTTTTAGTTTAAATCCGATTATTCACTTAATTTATAAGTAAAATCAGTAGTAAACCTGCATAAAATCTTCCTAGACATGGTCTAGGATAACATTTATATATATGTAAAACATATAAATTTAAAAGCATTTAAGTAAACAATTTAAATAACAGTTTCCGCATGCTTCTCAGCCCCGCGTTTTAAAACAAAAATGTTAGAAAAGGGGCAATGAACTCACCTGTGCTGCTATGTAAATGTTATAATACAAATGCGCGCTCTTGTTTGTAGCTGAGATTTCTTCAGTTCCTGAGTTATTTTATAAGAATTTGAATAAAATAAGTACGCATAGTAGTCGTCGTGCCTAAGACTTGGTCTTTGTGTGTGTGCAATTAAGTGTCTTAGTACTAAGTGTAACTAAGATCTAATCTATCCTAGTTACCCTTTTTGATCCCCAATCCCATAGTTTAGTTACTTAGTTGTAATAACTTACCTTTACATTTTTTTAGAAATTTCGGCAGAGTTTCCTTTGTTTTTAGAGCAAATCCAGACAATTATATTGTCTATTTATAACAAAGTCCCAATTCAATCAATCCAATAAATATTTAAACCAAAACATTACAGTTAGTCCTTTATAACAAAATTTAACTAAAGGAAAACTATGCCATTTATACTTCACATTTCAAATTAGACAACACTTTAGAAATTATTAAACCAACTTTTAAATAAATTCATAATGCTTTTATTTTATCAAAATATCATTACTTGAGTTCATACCAATGCTTAATATGTGGTGGACTTATTTAAGTCCCATTGGGCTCACTTAGGCCCAATTGATGGTCCTCGAACTCCCATGAATCCCCAATTCAAGTTCTTTGCGCTAATTGACATAACCCATTAACCTAACATTTTTGAATAATGTGTTTTGCTAATCACTTCGTTAGGATTGATCATCCAATGTCCAACTTCAGAATTCCTTTGGGTTCAACTAACATAACCTAGTTTGGGTTAACACACGTTTGGATGAATTCTATTTATTTAACAAAAGTATTGTATGTTGAACATTTAGCTATACTTATGCACGCATGATTAATGCTTCATCATTGTTCATGTATATATATATACTTATGTATACACAATTGATGTACATATTCCCATGCATGCAACGTATTGGATCCATACTATTCCGATTAAACAACTTTTAGGCTGGATATGGGGTCTAGGGCAGCGAACCTATGGTCTTAATCCATAGGTTCGGCTGAGTTATACTAAGTAAGGGTTCGGCTATATTAGAAGTGATCCTAGGGTTCGTCTGCCATGGAGGGTTCGTAGCTTTGCATGGTTCGGCCAGAAGGTTCACTTAACTCTCCTAAGGTTCGGTCAAAGTGATAGGTTCGTGGCTGGTGTGGTTCGGCCGATCAATGGTTTGCCATGCAAAGGCTCGTGAGCCATAAGGTTCGTTCGCCTCAAATGGTTCGGCTAGAGGAATAGTTCGGCTAGTCCTGGTTTGTGTCAAGGAAGGTTCGGCTGCAGGTGGCTCAGGTTCGCCTGCAGGTGGGCACAGGTTCGTTGCAGATAATCCACAGGGTTCGTGGCCAGCAAAGAAGGTTCGGCCAAGGATTACTAGGGTTCGGCCGGCTTAGTGGTCCACGAACCTGCATCATCTCCTTCTTGTTTGCGGCTTCAACCTGTTACAAACCCATCCCCAACAACACCTAATCATACATTCACCTCTATCTAAGTGTTTTTATGTGTTTAATACTGATTCTAATCGCAAAACAACTTGAACTCGTGAAACCCTATAAAACCGAAAACAAAATGGATATTTACCTTAGATTTCGTGGATGAAAGCTCACAATACTTGTACTTCTGTGATCTACAAGGTGAAAGGATCAAAATGACGCCTAGAACACTTGATTTCAACGAGATTTGAGCCTCCAAATATTAGAAAGAAGATGTTTTCTTGTATGAGATTTAGAGAGAGAGAGAGAGAAAACGAATGAGAGAGAGAGAAAAGTGGAAATGGGTGGTGGTTGTGGCATTTATTGCCATCATTAATTGTGGGAAAATACCCGGTCGTTCGGTCTCGTTCGGTTTCGCGTAACGTGTCGGTTTCGCGTGGTTTTCGCGGCGAAACAATACGATTATAAAATAGAATTTATTTAATTATTCCAGGTTGTGATTCCTAATAAATTAACTAATATCATCTATTTAATTAAATTAAAAAAATTAATTTACTGTTTAAATCGAAACGTACGGTCGTCGCGCGTATTCGTTCGAATCGTCACTCGTACGAACACGACGATAACTATACTTTTCAATCTTGTTTTCTAATTATAGAATATCATTCAGAACGTTAAACTTTCAGGTTTATTCGTACAGATCGTCACCTATACGAATAACCTGTCGGTTTAGCATTCACATAACAATATTCGTGTGTTTTGTTCCGTAAGGCCTCACATACGTTTATACATAATAAATCCTAAACAAATAATCACATGATGGTTCTGTATTGCCGGATTATTATCTGACTCAAGAACCATTGTTATGAACTGTGTTTCTGTTAATTGTTTCTGAATTTGTTCTATGATAACACAAAATGACAATGATACATGATATGAATCTGAAACGTACTGAATGTATATGATTCGTACCTGTTTTACTGTTCATGTACTGTAGAGATCACTGTTCCGGTAACGGTTCCGGCACTGATGTTACAGATCGTGTATGGATTCCTGCAGTGGATGAATTGAGAAAGCTTATCTTTGATGAAGCACACAAGACCAAATACTCTGTGCATCCCGGTGCTGATAAAATGTATCTGGACTTACGGACATTTTATTGGTGGCCGGGCATGAAGAAAGACATATCTGAGTATGTTTGTCGATGCCTTACGTGTGCCAAAGTGAAGGCGGAACACCAGAAGCGGTCAGGTTTACTGGAATAGCATGAGATTCCACTTTGGAAGTGGGAACAAATAGCTATGGACTTTATCACCAAGCTACCCCGCACTTCTATTGGCCATGACACTATTTGGGTTATTATTGATCGATTAACCATATCTTCTCATTTCTTGCCAATGCGTGAGACTTACACGATGGATAAACTAGCAAGACTTTACATCAATGAGATAGTGGTACGCCACGGTGTGCCATTATCTATCGTTTCAGATCGTGAGAGCAGATTTACGTCGAGGTTCTGGCAATCATTGCAGAAATCTCTAGGGACACACTTGAATCTGAGTACCGCTTACCATCCACAAACAGACGGTCAGAGCGAACGAACTATACATACCCTAGAGGACATGTTGAGAACTTGTGTTATATACTTCGGTGGGAACTGGGACTCTCATTTACCACTGATCAAATTCTCCTATAACAACTGTTATCATAGTAGCATCGGATGTGCACCGTTCGAGGCTCTCTATGGTAGAAAATGTCGATCGCCGATCTGTTGGTCTGAAGTGGGAGATAATCGAATAACCGGGCCAGAACTCATTCAAGTAATTACAGACAAAATTGCTCGGATTCAACAACGGCTACAAGCAACTCGATGCAGACAAAAGAGCTATGCCGACAAACGGCGCAAGCTGTTTGAATTTCAAGTGGGAGAACGCGTCATGTTAAAGGTATCCCCATGGAAAGGCGTAGTCCGTTTTGGAAATAAAGGCAAACTAGCACCACGATACGTGGGACCGTTCGAGATTATCGAGCGTATTGGTCCTGTGGCGTATAGACTAAGGTTGCCAGATGAACTTAGTGGTGCGCATGACGTGTTTCACGTCTCAAACTTAAAGAAATGAGTTGTTGACGAATCACTCGTCATACCAGTTGAAGAAATCCAATTGGACGAGCATTTACACTTTATTGAAGAACCTTTGGAGATTATGGATCGCAAGGTTAAGAAACTGAGGCGAAGCCGTATTCCGATTGTCAAGGTTCGTTGGAACTCAAAGCGCGGACCCGAGTTTACTTGGGAACGCGAAGATCACATGAAGTTCAAGTATCCCCAACTGTTTACAGAGGAAGCCATACTGGACAATGGTTCTTAAATTTCGGGACGAAATTTCTCTAACAAGGGGAGACTGTAACATCAGTGCCGGAAACGTTACCGGAACAGTGATCTGCACAGTAACTTGCACAGTAACTCAGGTACAAACTATGTGAACTATTGTATGCTATTGACATTGTGATGCATGACACTAAACTATTATGCAACTGTTTCTGAAATCTGATTAAATCTCACAGTTTAACAGTCAGAAACACATCAGACAACACTGAACTGACACACAAATGCTTGTTTTAATGGTATTATGTATAAACGTATGCGAGGTTAAACAGAACAAAACCATAACGGATGTCGTAACAGAATGCTAAATCGACGAATTATTCGTATAGGTGAGGATCTGTACGAATAAATCTAAAGGTTTAACGTTCTGAAATGATGACTGAAAAGTAGAAAACAAGAATCAGAAAGTGAAACCAACGTCGTGTTCGTTCGGGTTACGATTCGAACGAATACGCGCGAAGGTGACGCGTTCTGACGAAACGAAAACGAAAAACGACTCGAACGATAATAAAATAAGGAAAATAAATATAAAACATTTATTAGGAATCACAACCTTTTAAAACTTAAAAATAAATCCATTTTATTAAAATGGCGTAAAATGCGCGTAACGATTCGGAAACGCAACGGAGACGAAAAACGAGCAAACGAAACGCACCCGAAGATGCACGGGGTATATATACCCTAAATGAACCCTTTTTCACATTTAATTCACTCTTTCTCTCTCTCTCTTCAACCTCCCAACCGTTTCTCTCTCTAAAACTCCAAGACTTCACACCTCAAGATCTAGCTCAAATCTTGGTGAAATCTCGCATTATTTGTGCCTAAACGAAGCTCTCGATCTCCTCTACGTAGAAGTACAACCGATCTAAGGATTCATCCACTGAAACTCGAGGTATTTGGCTAAGAATATCACAAAAACTAGGGTTTTACACCCCTTAGTTCGAACCATCAACTTTAACCGGTCCTATATCCACCCCCACGAACCTTACACCCTCGGGAACTCCTTAGGGCATACCCCTACCGTGGGAACGACTTGGGACCAGCTTAGATCCAATGAAAACGATGGTGAAAAGTGGCAGGTCGCGAAGGAGAACTGGGTTGGCCGAATCTCGACCGGTCGAACCTGCTATCCCCACGAACCTCTGCTGCGAACCTGGAAGCCGGCCTAACCTTGGGCACATGAACCACCTAGTCAAACCTTGTGCATGGCCGAACATGCAAGTAGCCGAACCCTACTGTTGCCAAACCTAGTATCATGATTGCTGTGAACCTGCAATAGGCCGAACCTCCTGCTGACCAAGCCATGAGGGAGCCACGAACCTTATATCACCGAACCCAACCATCTGGCGAACCATGTACCTGGCCGAACCTACATGCACCATCCATGAACCCTTCTGAGGCGCGAACCTGGGGCGCACCTGAGAGCAGCCGAACCTCAACATAGGCGAACCTCGGAGCTGTTTAAACTTTCCCTCCAGCGAACCTAGGACCTCGATTTGGTCATGCACCCCTTAAATTGAATCATTTGGTTCGGCCCATGTGGATAACCTAGCAATAAACTTGTTCGGCCCAAATGACTAATCGGCCCAAGGAGTTGATTAGGCCCACTGGGATTGAATAGGCCCATATGTCCTACATCCAAGCCCAACACCCTTATGTATTAGACAAGGTGATTCGGCCCATTATAAATTCGGCTCACATGATGAAGATACAAATTTATAGGTTGAAACAATTAAATGTTTTATAATATACATGGTAATCATGGGGTTATTACTACAAAAGTGGTAAAATTCTTTGACTTAATGCATTCATGGCATCTAAAACATTACACTTCACAAGGATAACTTCATGGTTATTTATTAACCAGGTAACAATCTATTCAAGTTCTTACAAGATGCTAAGGACTTATACCATTTAAACAAAAAATCTAAGTCTTTATACTTAGAATCCCATTGTGATGACACTAAATCAAGTTGAACCTCAAATCAATAACGGAGTGTTTTAAATTTTAACCTAATTGGGTTAAGTGTTTCTAAAGTCAATAACAAGTAAACAGGGCCGAATGATGTCCACGACTCACGAGTGTTAGCCAATTTTAGGGCTAACACATACACGCACAAAAATCACTACAACTTATACTTATAAATTACAAACAATGTGAAATCAATACAGGATCGTGAAAACAACAACAAGTACAACAACGAGCGCGTGCATTCTAGTTTAGGCTAAGTCAACCACATCAACAGCAAGGTGAGTTCATTGTCCCTTTTCAAACCATTTTGAATTTTACATCGGGACTGGGAAGCATGTTAAATACTTAAACAGATGTTTACATGTTTTGTTAATGTTATAAGCTATATGCTCAAACTAAATGCTAGTGCTAAGGCTATAGATTAAATGCTACTATTACATGCTAACGCTAATGCTAATGCTACAAGCTACATGCTAAACTATATGCTAATGCTAATGCTAATGCTACAAGCTACATGCTAAACTATGTGCTAATGCTAATGCTAATGCTACAAGTTACATGCTAAACGATGTGCTAATGCGAATGGTATGAACTATATGCTCAAACTATATGCTAATACTAGATACTAAATGCTACAAGCTATGATTATATGCTAAATGCAAAGCTTGTATCTACGCATGAGATACGTGAATGCTAAACTATGCTAATGCAAAGCTTGTATCTATGCATGAGATACGTGAATGCTCAACTATGCTAATGCAAAGCTTGTATCTATATATGAGATACGTGAATGCTAAACTATGTTAGAGCAAAGCTTGTATCTACATATATGAGATACGTGAATGCTAAACTATGCTAACGCAAAGCTAGAATCGATTCATGAGATACGTAATGGCTAAACTATGCTAGAGCAAAGCTTGTATCTAATCGTGGGTTACGTGAATGCTAAACTATGCTAGTGCAAAGCTTGTACCCATGCTAGTGCAAAGCTTGTACCCATGCATGAGATTCGTGAATGCTAAACTACGATTATGTGAAGCTATTATCCGCATACAGTGTACCTAAAGGCCGAGCTATGTGAATGCTATAAACTTGTAAACTTTTAAACGGTACGCTAAAGCTATGATGAAGACGGGATTAGGGTGTAGGTAAAATGATTAATTATCATTAACAAAAATGTCATATGTGATTTAGTATGTGGTGGGACGGTGGCTGGACGGGCGGTAAGTTCGACCCTACATTTTCCCTATATATAAGCATACCGAATTGGATATTACAGGTGATGTTAATGAGGTTAAGGTTGTTACCGAAAAGGTTTGCTAAAGCTATTTTACAACTACTAAACTATATGAACTCACCAACCATTATGTTGACTTTGTTTTCTTACATGCTTTCTCAGGTGACATACAGGAATAAGCTAAGGTTAAGGAATGCATGCTAGGATGCCCAGTTAGAGGATCTAGTAGATTTTGAAAAGCACATGTTTTGATGAACATTGTGAAGCTATTTTGATATCTTGTACATATACAAGATAGAAAACTTTTGATTCTTTTGATAGGTTTACTTAGTTAAATTATCTTGTAATTTAACTTTGTAATCCTAGTTAAATGTTATTTGTGCTTTAGTTATTCTCAATGTTGATGCTATGTAAACAATATGATCATCACGATTATCACTCATGATATTGCGCCCCGAGAACCTTCCGCCCGGCGGGGAAGTCGATCCGTCCCGCTGGCTCAGGGTGTGACAGTTATATTTACAAGTAGTATCTCATCCTATTAGCTATGCTTATATATAGGGCATATGTAGGGGAAGAAGCCCCAGCCAACATCCCGCCACATACCTAATGGAACTCAACACCACTTGCAATACAACTATAGATACCCATTTTTCATCTTACATGTTCATCCCGTTTGATATTCACCCATCTGTTTGTGTTCATCACCCTGTGTTATATGTAGAATAATATGGTAAGAGGGTTTTAGTTATCAAACCGAAGTATTGATGAACCCTCGATGAGTTAAGGAAAATAGATTAATTTAATCTGATCCTTGTTATTATTCATTCGCTTGTGGGGTTAACTGTTAATCACTTTTAATAATAAGAGTGTTAGTTAACCATTTGATATATGTTCTCAACTTGAAGTGCATAGAGCCTAAAAGGAATCCATTGCAATCGTCACGTAATCAGATTACAATGCATCCGATTTACATTACCACCTTGTATTCCCATAGGCCTCAACGAAACTATTACCAGTAATGTGACATGAGAGAAAATCAATTCCTAGGTCTACCAGTCAATAGGATCGATGGATTAATTACAATTATCACTGTAGATTAATATCACCATGTGTCGCTTACCAGACCCTGACTGATTGTCGCCCTGTCACCGGTCATACGTTACCGGCCAAATGTTCAATACGATCAACATACCAGCCCTACAAGCCGAAGGCTTGTCAAACCTATGGTACCACTATGCTATCGTCGGTTTACTCACGCCAAACAAACTGGTAAACGATTTCTGTAAGGGACTTACGATGATAAACTTGAATACATGGCACATGATTGTTGCGATATAATACAGACAGTTCAATAGTAATCGATTGTTGTTGTGTTCCCCAATGTTGTTTGTTTGCAATGTTGTGTGTTCTCGTTGTTCTTAACAAAGTTATGTAAGAGCTTGTCTTATTATACAATATTAGTTGTTGTGTGAATGACGTTGTTATCATGATGGTACGTTATCATGATTATCATTCTTGTTGTTCCATATGGTCACCCTGTTGCCACTATAGTGTTGTAAGAGCTAGTCTTACTACAATTAGTCGACTCAAGTGGTGGATGATATTTGTTTCGTGTTATCTCATAGTCCTCACCGAGTTGTATGCATGGTGTTATAAGAACTTGTCCTATTACACTTAGCTAACTCCGGTGGTGAATGATATTATGAAGATATATTATCTTCATATCATTCATGTTTGTTCTTGTTGTTGTCATCATGTTCACCTGTGATAATCTCGTTGTTTGTTCTTGTAAGAATAATTAAATGTTATAAGATAAAATCTTACAACTACATTATTCTATTGTGTTGATGATTCATGAAGCTACGTTATCATGTTTCATCCTAGTTGTCCCATTCATGTTATGATCATACAAGCATGCATACAATGATAAGCGATAATAAGTCAAGCAATATTATCTAAATCAGAGTATTAATGATATGTTGTACTAAAACTTTTAAGTAAATATAAGATTTAGCATGTTTCTCAGCCCCGAGAGTTTAAAATCAAGCAAGATTAGAAAAGGGGCATATGAACTCACCTTGTAGTTGTTGTGGTTGACTAAGTCTATACAACAATGCACGCGCTCTTTGTGGTACTTGTTGTTGTTTTCACGTTCCTATATTGATTCCACGATGTTTGTAACTTTTGAGTATAAGTCGTAGATGTTTGTGTGTGTATGTGTTAATCTTAAAGTTGGCTAACACTTTTCGATCTTGGTCATCATTCTGCCTTGGAATACTTGTTATGGATTTTAATAATACTTAACCCATTTAGGTTAAGGTTAGTACACTCCGTTATAGATTTCATGTTTCACTCTATGTGAACCTTGTCATGATGTGTAGCCTTGAAAACTATTTTAATTTATAAGCATCACTTAGGTTTTGTATTGATAGAATCTTCTAATTCAATCCAAGTTATAAGTATAACTTAGATCTATGATTCCTCTTTACTTCTTATCTTTATTAACCTTGAAATAGTTGTTACATAGTTGAAATCACCATGCAACAATCCTTGTAAAAACTTGATGTTCTAAGTTTGTGACTTTCATTATACCAAAACCCACCACATTTGTAATAATCCCATAATTTTCACGCATATGTTCCTAAGTTGGTTTCAAGTGTTGTTTTACATCATTGGTTATGTGGGCCGAACCTATCAACCTTGGGCCGAATGATATGGTCGAATGAAGTGATCTGGGCCGAAACAGTCCCTTGGGCCGAATGACTGGACCAAGTGAAGGACTATTGGCCGAATCAGGTTAAGGTGGTCGACTCTCGGCCGAATGGTAGTACCGATTGAATGAATGGTCGATTAAATAGTTGTTAGCCCGAATGAGGGAGCTTCGGCCGAATGTAACTGAGATGGCCGAGAGAATGAAGCTCGAGCGAATGACCACTAGGTGCGAATGGAGGCTGGTTCGAATGGCTTCCCTCCGAATGAGCTTGCCCCACCCGACCGAATGAGTAGGCCGATCGAATAGGACCATTCGGCCTAGCTGGTCTTTCTCCTTCGGCCATTCGAACTCCTATATGCAGCCCTCGCATTTCAAGCCTCAATCTCAACCAAAGGGTTTGCTCAAGTTCCCAAGGTGTGGTGATGTGATTCCCCTCGAGTTTAGAAGGGGTTTGGACTGGTTTTAAAGAGAGGTTCGAATCTAGGGTTACAAAACCCTAAAATCTGAAACTTGCAGACCTTATACCTCGGTTTTCAGTGGTTCTTGCTCTATATTGGCTGTACTTTCTTGTAGGGGAGATCAAGGGCTTCGTTTAGGCTCAAGAATCACGCGATTTCATCAAGAAACGAGTTAGATCTAAGGGTTTGAAGATTGGTTTTCTAGAGAGAGAGAGAGAGAACCGGGGATGAGTGTTTAGAGAGAGAGAGATAAATGAGAAAAATGCCTCATTTAGGGTTTATATACCCCGGGCGTGTTCGGGTTCGTTTCGTTTGCTCGTTTCTCTTTTTCGTCACGTTTCCGGAACGTTACGCGTATTTTACGAATTAAATATAAAAGGATTTATTTTTAACTTTTGAAAGGTGGTTATTCCTAGTAAATCTTCTAATTTGTTTTTCTTAAATTATTTCATCGAATTCGTTATTTTAAACGTTTAGTCAGATCGCGTCACCTTCGCGCATATTCGTTCGAATAGTCACCTGAACGAACACGACGAGGGTTTCACTTTCTGATTCTTGTTTTCTACTTTTCAGTCATTATTTCAGAATTTTAAACTCACAGATATGTTTGTGTGAATCGTCACCCACGCAAACACACTGTCAGTTCGTTATTCTGAAACGATACTGAACTTGTGTTTTAAATTGTGTTTCCTCGCAGACGGACTCAACTGAACTTCCTGTTTTCACATTGTTTTCCTTCTGAGTCATCGGCCATCTGATTCCTGTCATCTAAGGATATCAGATCGCAACCGATATGTTCTTGTCGTTTGTTCGTACATTGTTGTTTCTCTTGATTCGTTGTATTAGCTGTACTTAGGTTTTCACATAAATACAAACAACTAGTTGTTTATCATGAGTTGTTTTACTTACAGTATTTATGTTTTCACTTAAACACTTAAAACTGTTGCTTGTGTTATGAGTTATGTTATCACACACACTGTTCACACATTGTATTTACACACTGTAAATAGTGAAAGTACACATACCGTACAGACTTGCCGGACGATCAGGTACTGGATGTCACAGCTGGCTTACTTAATCGGAAAAGTTACAGGCGAGCACAAACTGATGAAGGCAAGAAGCCTGAGCAACACCAACACAAGAAGAAGAAGCAGAAGACCGTCAAGAATTATGCAGCCATGACTGTAGCTGCACCTATTCAAGCCACTCCCGTTACTGCGGTTCCATAACCTGCTACGGCCAGAAAGTCGTATACTGGTCCGTACCCACTGTGCAGAAATTTCCAGTATCATAATCTACCTACTATTACATGGAGGAAATCTCTCAAGTGTGGAAGACTTGGACACTTGGCAGCAACGTGTCGTGCCACTGATCTTGTTGCTACCACAACAACCACTGTTCCTGCTACTACACGTGCAAAAGCCTGTCATAACTGCTGAGCAGAGGGACACTTCAGAAACTAGTGTCCACTACTCAACAACAACACAGCTACAGCTGCTACTGCTCATGCCTTGTCATTAGAGCTACCGAGGCACGCGAGGAGCCGGCAGTTATCACAGGTACATTTCTCGTCAACAATTATTATGTTTCAATATTGTTTGATATTGGTGCAGAAAAAAGTTTTGTTTCTACCATTGTTGCATCTTTATTTGGGGTTCAACCATCAGTACGTACTACACCTTATATGGTAGAAGTAGTTGATGGTAAGAGTATACTTGTAAATTCCATTCTGAATGATTGTAAACTTATGCTTAATGATCATTCATTCACTGTCAATCTTATTCCAATGACACTTGGAAGCTTTGAAGTAACCATTTAAATAGATTGGTTATCTAAACACAACGCCAAAGTCATTTGTTAGGAGAAATTACTTCAAATTTCCTTACCGTCCGGCGAAACGATGCGAGTTTACGGCGAGAAACCTGCCGCGGATTCAAGATCGTGTCGTGCATCAAGGCTCAGAAGTACCTGAAGAAGAAATATGGTGCCTTACTGGAACATGTAGTGGAGAAGAAGCCTGAGAAGAAGACGGTGAAAGATGTGCCAGTCATCAGAGATCATCTGGAGGTGTTTATAGAAGTCTTGCCTGGACTACCACCAGTCCCACAAGTAGAGTTCAGAATCGATCTCGTCCCTGGAGCGAACCTAGTGGCAAAGTCACCATATCGATTAGCACTGTCTTACATGCAAGTATTGTCCAGCCAGCGTCAAGAACTTCTAGACAAAGGGTTCATCAGACCAAGCTAGTCACCATGGGGAGCTCTGGTTCTTTTTGTCAAGAAGAAAGACGGTTCATTTCGTATGTGTATTGACTATCGTGAGTTGAACAAGTTGAAAATCAAGAATAGATATCCACTGCCCAGGATCGATGACCTATTTGATCAATTACAGGGAGCAACATGCTTCTCTAAGATTGATCTACGATCCGGGTATCACCAGTTGAGAGCAAACGATGAGGATATACCAAAGACGGCATTTAGGACTCGTTATGGACACTATGAGTTCGTGGTTATGCCATTTGGCCTAACCAATGCACCGACAGTGTTCATGGACTTGATGAATTGAGTCTGTAGGCCGTATTAAGATCAGTTCGTTATCGTCTTCATTGATGATATACTGATTTTTTCTAAGTCGTAACAGGAACATGTTTGAGGAACGTCTTAGAACTGCTAAGAGCTGAACAACTATATGCCAAATTTTCTAAATATGAACTTTGCCTAAAGAAGTTCATTTTTTGGGTCATGTTATCAGTAGAGACGGGATACACGTAGATCCATCGAAGATTGAAGCGTTTAAGAACTGGACTACCCCATCTACTCCAACAGAAATTCGTTAGTTTCTAGGTCTGGCAGATTGTTATCGAAGGTTCATCGCGAATTTTTCAAAGCTTTCTTTGCCACTTATCACTTTGACTCAGAAAAGTCAAGCGTTTATATGGGGACAGAAACAAGAGGATGCATTTCAACTTCTTAAACAGAAGTTATGCAACTCTCCTATCCTTAGTCTTACAGAAGGCAATGATGACTTCATAGGTTATTAACAAAATTGGTAATGGGTAAGTTAACATATTAGCAAATATTGCTCCCTGTGTCCATCTGTGCTGGTGTCACACCCCCTGCGCCGCGTGCGAAATCCACGGTGCGGTGACGACTGATCGATTGATTGGTTGAATAATGCACAAGATTAATGAAGAACAACCACAATGAATTACATATGATTAAAGTAGCGTTTACTGATCTTGTCTAACTACCAAAATAATACAACTAACCAACCTCAAAATATAGTTTACAAAATAAGAACAAACAAGATAATTAAACAACAAGAATTTAAATGAGTTTCTAATCCATCATAGCTTGTTTCTTGATCTTGTTCTATCTTAAACTAGGTCGCCTTAGTTGTCCATGTACTGTCCTACCTCTGATCACCTGAAACATGTGAAAAAAGAATTTGTCAACTACAATTAGTTGGTGACTTATATAGATTTAGAGATTTAAAAGTATATTAGTTTCAAGATAATAAAATATAAGTTTAAATATCTGACCAAATGTACATACGTAAGTACAACCTGCATGAAACCTGAATTGGAAACCATTGAAATACATTCAACAGATAATGAATATAGAATGTAAAAGTACATAATGTAAAAATAGTAACATGCTAATGTGACACAAACTATCATCATGTATATCCTATTGTCGTCCTAAATCCATGTCCCAAACTACGTTCGGAGTTAGGCAAAGACTAACTAATAAACCAACACGGCCCATGGTAATAGAGGTAATTAATACCAAATCCGTGTTACTAAGCAAGTATCCCATATGATCTAAACTGTTAAAGTTAATTGATAGTTAATTAATATTGCTAAGCCTACAACAATCCACAGTGGCTATAAAGTTAATTAAAGCCAACCCTGACCTTGGTGTAGGACCTGCTTTCCCATGTTGTGATCACCCAGTACTAACGATAAACGATTGCACGAACTCAAGCTTTGAACGCTAAGTTAATTGCTTCGAGCCCTTGAGTCCTAAGATTAACGATTGCATGAGCTTCTAGTTTGGAATCTAAGAATAGTCATTCCAACCCAAGAAACCCTAAGTAAAATGATTGCGTGAACTTCAAGTCTGAAATCTAAGAATAGTGATTTCAGCCCTTGAAATCCTGAATATAGGCATACATGATGTGAATAAGTTTGTTTACAAGAATGCGTCCATGTTACAGAGTTTTTTATGAAATTGAGAACAACTTGTTCAAAAGAATGCAATGGATTAGGTCGTGTGCCATGACAATCATGACTAGATGCCTTATATCCATAGTTTAACTTAATTGTATACAAGTTTTACCATCATAAGCAAAATATATGTTAATAGTAGTGAATACCATTTAAGAAATTAGGTTAAAAAATAGTGTTCACATGTTCCACCCCAAAAGATTTCAAAGTAGAAAATAGGGTCTATGTACTCACCTTGATTGAATGAGATGTGCAGTGAACTGAGGATTGATAGTCGATGCTCTCACTTGTTGTTGTTGATTGTACTCGAATCCCTAATTGTGTTTACATGATTCATGCATTTGTAAGTTTAAGTTTATTTCTTGTTAAAATCTCCATGTTATTTAGAATTACTTGTTTATGTATAAGACTTCGCCTTCGTAACCATGCTAAGCTTGGTCCAAAAATCATTATGTTAATATTATAAAGCTCAAAACTTCATTTAGATATATGTTTTGAATCTTAGTCTAGTTTTAATTTAATAAAACTAGAAGATATAAAACCTATTACACTATGCATGAAACCCATGCGTAGTGTACCCTAAGTTTTAACCATATCCTTTATATCCTAATGTCCTTTGTATCCTCATTATGTTCATTAGTTAAACATTAATCTTGTTAACTTGAATTAATATTATACAAGATCAAGATTGAAGGGTAGAAGGTCAAAATGCTGGCATCTAGGATCGGCTACGGTTCGGACCACCTTTCCCCGACCCTTTATGCTTCCATGATGGGGCATTAACTTGATTGTGGATGATTTTGGTTCATTATTGACTGAGAAAACTTTGAATAGATTAAGGTATCATCAATTGTGGTTTGTGGGTCAAGAGAGAGGGCTTCAAACGTGTAATATCGAAGAAACACAACCAGCTCACAATCAGCCCATCGATACTAATAGTATCGATGGGGTACTATCCCCACTTCTTTTGGCCACAAAACATAATGTTCTTTGCCTCTTTGGATCTGGTTCTCCTTGGATGATCCTAAGTTAATCGATTAACTTGATTCCAGGTTGTGAGAGAGCTTGTCGAAGTCACTAGAATCGATGGAACTTAGTCTGGCTCAAGATTGCCCATCAATACTATTAGTATCGATGCGTAAGTAAAATCGATGCAAGGGCCTTCGATACTGTCAATATCGACACCCATTGAGTCTCAGCTACTTGGAGAGCATCGACATTAGCAATATCGAAGGATCTAAACAAGCTAGAAGTCATCGAACTTATCATGTTCGATGGATGAACACCATGCAAACCTTCAGGCATCGACACTAAGTTTCCAGCTGCTCCTATGTCGATACTAATCCAGCATCTCAAGTCAGCTCGTTCCAAGCCTCACAACTTCAAATCAAACTTATCCAAAGAGTTCCCAAGTGATTTCGTGATGATTCTTTTGTTTAAAAGGCTGAAATTTCGGTTCCAAGTTCAAGGGTTTTCTGGGTTTATGAACTTAAAACAACCCAACCTTCAAGCCGAGTTTTGGAACAATCTGGATATTTTCAGCTCCGATCCTTTGCACTACTTCAATGTACACCTCGAGAGCTTTTCGTAGGCTCAAAGATCTTTTAATTCGGTTGAGAAATGTGCAAGATCTCAAGTGGTTTTTTAGAGAGAGAAAGTAGAGAGAGAGAATGACGAATTTGTAAAGAGAGAGTGTGTAAAAATTGTGGTAGGTGAGACCATAAATGAGGGTGTTCATGGCTTAAATACCCCGAGTGGTTTCCTGCTCGTTCAGGTTCGTTGGGTTTCGCGTTTACGCGTTGCGTTACGAAAAATACGTAAATGTTACGTTTTCACTGAAAATGGTTTTGTTTCATAATTTTGAGTAGTATTTGAGGAGTTTGAAAATTGTAAAACATATAATATAATATTTTATGCGTTTTAGTAATATTCGTCAGTTTGGAACCTGTTAACGAATATATTTACGTGTATACCCGTAACTATATACGTTTTTGATTATTTTAGGCATTTATTAACGTTTACTCGTAACAATGAGTTCGACATTAATATCTTTATGAATCGTCACCCATAATGATACCGAGTCTCGCTTACACATTACGATTTTGTTTAAATGATTTATTTTTTTTACTGTTCATCTGTACACTACACACTAACACTATCGCAATATATCGAACGCAGTTTATGTATAGGGCATATGTAGAGTCCGGCTACCTGCTTTATCAGCCGCCAGCCCCCCACTCTTTCGAAATATTACAATAGTGTTATTGCATAGTGTATTTTCCATAACTAAATAAGTATATACTTAATCCCTCACGATAAACTTCCTAAACTATAAAAACTATTGTATAAAGATTCCATGAATGTTTGAATACATGAACTATGATTGCATAACGTTCGTGATTGCAATGTGATTATGTACAGATGTTACAGTATCCCCTAGTTAACTAAATTCCGTCCCGAAATTAACTAGATAAAGCTACCGTAAAATATGAGGGTAGTTGAGCTTCATTTGGTCTTCACGTTCACAGGCGAACTCTGCACCACGTTTTCCCTCCCATCGTACCTTTACGATCGAAATCCGACTACGTTTGAGTTTCTTGACTCCGTGATCCATGATATCTACCGGAAGTTCAATGAATTGCATGTTGTTCTGAATCTGGATGTTCTCCAATGAAATTTGGACATCTGGATGTTCACCACATCAAATGTGTGGTGAACATTGCTTAGCTTGACTAGGAGTTTAATTTTTTAGGCTACAGGACCAATCCTTTCCAGGATCTCAGAAGGTCCAACGTACCTAGGAGGCAGTTTCCCTTTGTTCCCGAATCAGACAACGCCTTTCTAGGGAGAAACCTTAAGTAAGACACGGTAACCGACTTGAAATTCAAGTGGTTTCCGACGTCGATCGGCAAAGCTCTTTTCCTGATCCCTTTCGGCCTTAAGCCTTGATTGAATGACCAAGATCTTGTCGGTTGTTTCTTGAATAAGTTCAGGTCCAATGACCTGTGAGTCACCAACCCTGGTCTAGCAGACCGGTGATCGGCACTTCCTATCATACAGAGCTTCAAATGGTGCACATTGTATGCTTGTATGATAACTATTATTGTACGAAAATTCGATAAGTGGAAGATGTGTATCCCAACTTCCTCCAAACATGTCCTCAAGCTTCAGGATAGTTCCCTCGCTTTGACCGTTGGTCTGGGGATGATACGCCGTGCTAAGATTAACACTGGTCCCCAAAGCCTTTTGTATTGATTTCCAAAGCGAGATGTGAAACGACTATCAAGACCGGATACGATTGACGTTGGTATTCCGTTACGCACAATGATCTCATTGATGTATAAAGTGGGTAGTTTCTCCATTTTGTAATCCCCTTGGATTGGCAGAAAATGAGCAAATTTGGTGAGTCGGTCGACGATCACCAAATCGAATCGTAACTCGTGGTGTTCGCGGAAACTTGGTTATGAAATCCATAGAAATTTATTCCCATTTCCATTGAGGAATTTCAGGTTGCTGCAGAAGATCTGAAGTTTCTGATGTTCTGCTTTGACTTTTGAACATGTCAGACATTTCCCAACATACAAGGCTATGTCTTTCTTCATTCCAGGCCACCAATAAGACGTTATCAAGTCTTGATATATCTTATTGCCTCCCAGATAAACCGAATATCGCGACTTATGTGCCTCATCGCAGATGAGAGTGCGCAATTCTTCTGACTTTGGAATCCATATGCGGCCGTTAAAATATAGAACCCAATCAGATCGAGATTCTAGTTTACTTTCAACCCCGCAATCTAACTCTATCTTCATTTGATCGTTGATCACTACATGTTGTTGTGCAATACGAATCAGATCTTTCAAGTTTGGTTGTGTGTTGATCTCCATTGCTCTAACACGTACTGGGTTGACTGGTTCCTTGCGACTAAGAGCATCCGCCACCACGTTGGCTTTACCCGAATGATAGCGAATCTCACAGTCGTAATCAATTAGAAGCTCAACCAAATGCCTTTGTCTCATGTTGAGTTCCTTCTAATGGAGAAAATATTGTAGGCTCTTGTGGTCTGTGTATATGACAAATTTAGTATTGTAAAGGCAGTGTCTCCAAATCTTCAATGCAAAGACCACCGCCCCTAACTCAAGGTCATGAGTAGTATAGTTCTTCTCATGAACCTTAAGTTGTCTTGAAGCATACGTAATGACCTTGTCTCGTTGCATAAGGACACAGCCGAGACCAAGGTTTGAAGCATCACAGTAGACAACGAAATCATCATTGCCTTCTAGAAGACTAAGAATAGGAGAGTTGCATAACTTCTGCTTGAGAAGTTGAAATGCATCTTCTTGGTTCTGCCCCATATAAACTCTTAATTTTTCTGGGTTAAATTTGTGAGTGGCAAGGCAATCTATGAGATGTTCGCGATGAACCTTTGATAATAACCTACCAGACTAAAAAATGAACGGATCTCGGTTGGGGTAGTACAGTTTTTAATCGCTTCAATCTTCGTTGGATCTAAATGTATCCCATCCCTATTGATCATATGACCTAAGAAATGAACCTCCTTTAACCAGAACTCACATTTAGAGAATTTGGCATAAAGTTGTTCAATTCTTAATAGTTATAAGATTTTCCTCAAATGACTCTCATGTTCATGTTCTGTCTTGGAATAGATCAATATATCATCAATAAAGACGATAAAAAATTGATCTAGGTAAGTCCTACAGACTTGATTCATGAAGTCCATGAACACTTCCGGTTCGCTAGTCGGCCCAAAAGGCATGACCACGAACTCATAGTGTCCATATCGAGTCCAAAACGCGGTCTTAGGTATATCTTCATCATTTACTCTCAACTGATGATACCCAGATCGTAAGTCAATCTTTAAGAAGCAAGTTGCTCTCTGTAACTGATCAAACAAATAATCGATCCTAGGAAGAGGATACCTGTTCTTGATAGTTAACTCCTTTAGCTCACGATAATCGATGCACATGTGGAATGAATTTTCTTTCTTCTTGACAAAGAGAACTGGAGCTCCCCATGATGAGTAGCTCGGTCGAATGAACCCTTTGTCTAGAAGTTCCTGAAATTGACTAGACAGTTCTGGCATCTCGGATGGTGTTAATCGATAAGGAGATTTTGCCACTGGGTTTGCTCCAGGTACAAGATCTATACGAAACTCCACTTGCCGAGCCGGTGGTAGTCCAGGCAAGTCTTATAGAAACACCTTTGGCAAGTCTGTGATGACCGGTACGTCTTTAACCGTCTGCTTCTCCAGTTTCTTCTCCACTACTGCCAAGAAGGCACAATTTTTCTTTTTCAGGTAGTTTTGTGCCTAGATGCATGACACAATCTTCAACTCTCGACAAGGCTTCTCGTCGTACACCGAATCGTTCCGTTGGATGGTACCGGAATTCGTAGCAGTTTCTCGGAACAGACGACTTTGACATTATATTTTGACAACCAATCCATTCCAATGACTACCTCAAAGCTTCTCAGTGTCATTGGAATGAGATCGACGTTAAACGATTGATCATTTAGCATAAGTTCACAACCATGATGTACTGAGTTTACAAGAATGTTCTTACCATCAGCTACTTCTACCGTATAAGGGGTATTAAGTACTGATGGTAGCATATCAAACAATGATGCAATGGCAGCAGAGACAAAACTTTTGTCTGCGCCCATATCAAATAATATTGAAACATAATGGTTGTTAATAAGAAATGTGCATGTAATGACTGCCGGCTCTTCGCGTGCTTCAATAGTTCCCAAGACAAAAGCGCGAGTAGTGGCAATGGTAGCAGTGTTGTTGAGACGAGGGAATTGGTTCCTGAAGTTACCTTCTGCCCCGTAGTTGTAGCAAGCTCTACCACGTGTAACAGCAGGAACTACTGCGGTTGTGGTGGCAACACGATTTGCAGCACGACACATTGTTGCTAAGTCTCCGTACCTTCCACACACGGTACATTGTCGGCATGGAAGGGTAGGGAGATGATGATACTGGCACTTAGTACAAAGTGGGTACTGTCAAGTGTAAGCTTTCCTGACTGCTGCATGTTGTGGCACGATGGTGATTGGAATGGCTTGAATTGGATCATTTGCAATATTTGCTGCATAATGCTTGACAGCCTTTTGTTTTTTCTTCTTCTTCGGCTATTGTTCAGGCTTCTTCGTATCATCAGCCTTAGCCCCCTTGTTCCCCTTTCTGTGAAGTAGTCCAGCCTTGATGTACTCATCAGTTAAAGTGGCACTCAGATAAATAGCAGCCTCCAGAGTAGCAGGACTGCTTCCCATAACATTACCCCTAATCAACAAGGGTAATCTTGCGATGTACTTCTCTATCTTATGAGATAGAGGAGTAACCAGATGTGGTACTAACAAACACAGCTCATGAAAACGAGCTTTGTACTTAATAGTCTCCCCGTTGTCTTGTGCGAGGCCCACATTTTAGCTTCGAGCTTCTTCAGCTCGTGACGTGGGCCGAATTGTTCCATTAGTAGCTTCTTGAAATCCTCCCAAGGTATGGATGAAGCTACTTCACGGCCCCTGGTTTTCCTCTCAGCATTCCACCAGGTTAAGGCGCCCTTATGAAAAGCGGTTGTCTCCATTTTGACCTTCAAGTTTTTAGAACAACCCGAATAGTCAAGTATGTCCTCAATGCTTTCGAGCCATTGTAGTAGGTTCGTAGCTCCCTCCGCACCAAAATACTTTGGGGGTTTAGCATCGTTGAAGTGCTTGAAATTAAAATTTGCGGTTCCAGTGTCGGTAGTGTTTGAGTTGTTCGTGGCCAATTCACCACCACTTCCCCGCAGGTTGTTGGTGATGTCAGTGACCATCCCCGATATAACCTCCTTCATGTGCTAGGTGACCACCCGGGCAATCTTGTTGATCTCATCGGCATTGCTTCTTATTGAACCCTCTCCGTTGTTGTTACGTTGAGGAGGCATTCTACGAAGAGAAAGCCACAAGAGAGTCAGTAACGAGAAGTTATACAATTGAATTACAAGATAATTTTAGTAATATTCTCATACTACTAGTATTATCATTCAATTGTAACTATGAGCATGCACACACATAAGTAATTAACTTATTAGTGTACTTCGCATACGATCGTATGTCATGAGCTTATGTAAAGGTCCCATGAAATACCACACCAAACCTACACATTGACATTTCCCGATATGTCGAAGAGAGCTTATGTATAGGGCATACGTAGAGTCAGACCCAACTGCCAGCCCACCACTTCTTTGACATACCACGATCATGCCATTGATAGCATTTGGCACAACATTTGTTCAAATGAATAAAAATGTTCAAGAGATAATGATTCCATTGATTTTGCTTAACTAGAACCATGATTAGACTAAGATTAAACTTATGTTGATATGTACTTATGTTGGCATCTATTAACAGTGTTACCTTGATCAACTACATTGGCATGTATGTATGCACTAAGTTGTCATGTTACCCTATGTTGATATGTACTAAGCATGTGTGATCTACACCAGATCTAAGAAAGTTCTCACATAAAGGATTGCAAAAATGTTTATACACAATGTTCACATAAGAGTGTTCACACCCATGATTGACTCTTCTAATATTGACTCACATACGATTGATTCACCCACGATTTTTTCACACATTGTTCATTATGTTCTTTGTTCACTTGACTTTTGGAATATGTTCATATGTACTTGTTCGATGTTCTAATGATTCTTGAATACCCCAGATCCTCTCTTTAAATAGTCACGCCGAATCCCCCCTGTCATACTGAAGTTAGTTTATATATAGGTCAGCCCAGCCGCCAGCCCACCGCCACCTCAGTATGTCAGGGCTAGGCCGCTGCTTTTATTTGAAGCTAAGATCACAACTCACGATTGTTTATGATTGTTTATGACTGTTTATGATTGTTCCATTGACTATGATTGAGAAAACTATAGTTTTGGTTAACTTGCAACCAAAACCTCTAGTTTCCTCATTCTTGTGTTCTATAATGTTAATTCAGTCCCTCAATACCTACAGTTTGAGCAATATGATTCCATGATGACAACTTCAAGTTAGGAATACTAAGAATCCAGATTCCTACCCCTGAAGTCCTTGACAAGTTGAGAATTTCAGATCAATGATAATAAGAATACAGATCCTAACATCTGAGATCCTTTGTTAAAACAAAATTAAGAAATTTAGTCCGAGTCCTAAATTTATAGAATCCCGGTACTGAATTCCTAGATTTTATATATGAAAATAAGTTTTAGAAACATTTTGTCCATAAAATCCTCCAAGCTTGGTGTAGACTTAACGCTAGCTCAAGTTTACCTAGTTCCTAAGTATCCTCAAGCCTATAGCTCTTAGTCCTATAGGGTAGCTTAGGTTATAGTCTAGGTCATTAAGTATTGGGTTTTTCCTAGTTCTATATAACCATGGCTCTGAAACCAACCTGTCACACCCCCTATTTCATGTGCGGAATCCACGACGCGGTGACGACTGGTCGATTGATCGGTTGAATCATGCACATGATTAATGAAGAACAACCACAATGAATTACTAGATTTCATAGGATTAAAGTAGTGTTTGAAGATCATTTATAACTTCCAAAAGAATACAACTAACCGACCCCAAAATATAGTTTACAAAATAAGAACATATAAGATAATTAAACAAAAAGGATTTAAATGAGTTTCTAGTCCATCCTTGCTTGTTTCTTGATCTTGTTCTATCTTAAACTAGGTCGCCATAGTTGTCCCTGTACTGTCCTACCTCTGATTACCTAATACATGTGAAAAAAGAATCTGTCAACTACAAGTAGTTGGTGAGTTACATAGATTTAAATATTTAAAAGTATATAAGTTTAAAGATAATAAAATATAAGTTTAAAGATGTGACCAAATGTACATACGTAAGTACAACTTGCATGAACCCTGAATTGAAAACCATTGAACTACGTACAACAGATAATGAATATAGAATGTAAAAGTACATAATGTAAAAATAGTAACATGCTAATGTAACACAAACTATCATCAAGTATATCCTATTGTCATCTTAAATCCATGTCCCAAACTACGTTCGGAGTTAGGCAAAGACTGACTAATAAATCAACCCGGCCCATGGTAATAAAGTTAATTAATACCAACTCCGTGTTACTAAGCATGTGTCGAATATGATCTAAACTTTTAAAGTTAATTGACAGTTAATTCATATTGCCAAGCGTAGACCAATCCACCATTGGCTATAAAGTTATTAAATCCAATCCTCACCTTCGTGTAGAACCCGCTTTCCCTTGTTGTGATCACCCTGTACTAACGATAAATGATTGCATAAACTCAAGTTTAGAAGGCTATGTTAATAGCTTCTATCCCTTGAGTCCTAAGATTAACGATTGCATGAGCTTCTAGTTTGGAATATAAGAATAATGATTCCAACCCTATAAACCCGAGGTATAAAGATTGCGTGAACTTCAAGTCTGAAATCTAAGAATAGTGATTTTAGCCCTAGAAATCCTGAATAAAGGCATACGTGATGTGAATAAGTTTGTTTACAAGAATGCGTCCGTCTTACAGAGTTTATAATGAAATTGAAAACAACTTGTTCAAAAGAATGCAATGGATTAGGTCGTGTGCCATGAGAATCATGATTAGGTGCCTTATATCCATAGTTTAACTTAATTGTATTCATGTTTTAGCAACATAAGCCAAACATAAGTTATGAGCAGTGAATAACATATAAGAAGTTAAGTTCAAAAATAGTGTTCACATGTTCCGCCCAAAAATATTTCACGGTAGAAAATAGAGGCTATGTACTCCCCTTGATTGAATGAGATGTGTAGTGAAATGAGGATTGATAGTCGATGCTCTCACGTGTTGTTGTTGAGTGCACTCAAATCCCTAATTGTTTTAGCATGATTCATCCATTTGTAAGGTTATGTTTATTTCTTGTTAAAATCTACATGTTATTTAGACCTACTTGTGTATGTATAATTTAGTGGCTTGGCCTTCATAACCATCCTAAGCTTGGCCTATAACTCATTATGTTAATATTATAAAGCTCATAAGTTCATTTAGTTTGGAATCTTAGTCTAATTTTAATTTAATAAAACTAGAAGTTAAACAACCTATTAGACTATGCATGATGCCCATGCATAGTGTACCCTAAGTTTTAACCATACCATTGATATCCGAATGTCCTTTGTGTTAACTTAGAACACTTTAAGCTTCCATGATGGGTCATCAACTTGATTGTGGATGGTTTTGGTTCATTATTGACTTAGAACACTTGGAATAAATTAAGGTATCATGTCACACCCCGAGCCGGCGGGGTAGGATCGGGTTTCCCCGACGGGCGGAAGGTTCCCGAGGCGCGATATCGAGAGTGTTAATCGATTTAATCAGATTGTTTACATTGCACATGATATATAAATGAGAAACTTACTAAAATAAAATAGAATTACAAGGTTAAATTACATCAGTTAAGTTTATAATTTAACAATGTAAATCTACTATCACATCATAAATCTTCATTCTTGTATCTGCACAAGATATACAAAATAATTGTGTATGATGTCCAAAAGTATGCAGGTCCAAAAAGCTAGGTCCTCTATGTGAATCCTAGTCCAAAAGAAACAACTCTTCAGTTGACCTGCTCGTCACCTGAGAAGTCATGCAAAAATAAAGTCAACACATGGTTGGTGAGTTCATTAAGTTTTATAAAATGAATTTGAATAACCTTAATGACAACCTTAACCTGACCAGTAACCACCTATACCATCCAGCTTAGTATGCTTATATATAGGGCATATGTAGGGTCGAACTTACCGCCCGCCCAGCCACCGTCCCACCACATACTAAACCACATGATATATTGTTCCTAGTGATAATTAAGCATTTCATTCCACAACTTTGATTCCATGATATATGATTCATAGCATTTGATTACCCTGAAAATGTTTACCATGATCCCCCGAAGTGACAACCTTAACCTCATCAACAATCATCTATGCTATCCAATCAAGTATGCTTATATATAAGGCATATGTAGGGGACAAGCCCCAGCCACCGTCCCACCACATACCGGACTGCTTAACATATTGTTATTGATGATAATTAAGCGTTTCACTCCATTCACCTCTAATTTAGATTCTGATTTCTACAATTTGATTTACCGCTGCTCCTTGTGAGTTCATCATAGTTACATGATTTTCCAAAAGTCAGTGATAGAAAT
This sequence comes from Mikania micrantha, assembly GCA_009363875.1. NCBI lineage: Eukaryota > Viridiplantae > Streptophyta > Magnoliopsida > Asterales > Asteraceae > Mikania > Mikania micrantha. The sequence goes on from CM018684.1 coordinate 25,512,000, forward strand.
AAAATGTTAAATATTTAATTAAATAAATAAATAAAACATTTAAATACAACTAAGAAATGATGATTGGGCCTTATTTGACTCAATCAATTAGACTTAGTTGTTGGTGGTTGTCCAAGTTGTAACCTCTCACACGTGACCCATGTCAGGCATAACTCACAAGGAGTACACCTGAACTGAGCGGGATTTTAATGTTTTGCCCGTTACAGCCTGACCCAATGGTCTTCTGCATCTGAAAGGGACTTTAAGGATATCCTTTGATTCTTGATCTCTTGATTCTCTTGATTTGACTTTGATATTGATTTCATTTGATCGTTCATGTTATTGCCCGTTACAGCCTGACCCAATGGTCTTCTGTATCTGAAAGGGACTTTATATGTGTGTTACACGTGGTCTTGATTCCCTATACAACTGACATCCACCTTAACTTGAATATTAATGATTTCATTAGATCATAATGATTTCATTATTTTCATGATTCACACACATTTATTATCTCTGATTCCTTGAGTCTCTTGATCTTGATCTTTAGAATTCCCATGATTCACAATGATAATTGATTTGATTATGATTCTTTGTTCTCAGATTCCACACTGAATTTGATTTCCTTTGAATTTGATCCTTTGATTTTGTTCATTTGATTTCACTTTGAATTTAGATTCTTGAATTTGAGCTTGATGGACTAAGGGTTGATTTAGAGTTTAAATTTAAAGTATTACTCATAAGAGTACTTTAATTAATTTGGATATTTGATCTGTTTAATAATTACCTAGACAGGAGTCTAGGGTATCAACAAACATATATATGTAAAACATATAATAAATAAAAGCATTTACATAAACAGTTTAAATAAAAACAGTTTACGCATGCTTCTCAGCCCCGCGTTTTAAAACAAAAATGTTAGAAAAGGGGCAATGAACTCACCTGTGCTGCTATGTAAATTGATCTAACACAAAATACGCGCTCTTGTTGTAGCTAGGTTTCTTCAGTTCCTGAGTTATTTTATAAGAATTCGAATATAATAAGTACGCGTAATAGTCGTTGTGCCTAAGTTTGGGTCTTGTTGTGTGTGCAACTAAGTGTCTTAGTACTAAGTGTATCTAAGATCTAATCAATCTTAGTTACCCTTTTTATAACCCCAAATCCCATGCTTAATTGTAATAGTTTACTTTATATTTTTAGAAATTTCGGCAGAGTTTCCTTTGTTTTATGTTTAAAATCCAGACAATTACATTGTCTATTTTATAACAAATCCCACTCAATGATATTACAACAACTTTTATATCTAGATACACTTACAAGAAATAAATGACATTTATAATTTACGTTTCAAATTAAACAAGATTTTAGAAAATTATTAACTTTAATTGAATACATTCACAAACTTCCAATTCTATAATAAAAAATCATTATTTAAATTTAATTTAAACGTTTAACATATGATGGACTTAATCAAGTCCCATTGGGCCCATTTAAGCCCAAATGAAAATCTTTGATTCCCAATTGATCATCCAACTTTCGTTTTTGATTCTCATGACTTATAACCACTTTCTTAGGGTTTCACCAATTAAGAAAACATTATTATAACATAATGAACCTTCATGATTTCTCTAGCTCACCATAACATAAGTTTGTACAACTTGCATGTTCCTTATACTTCCCATGCACACACATAAATTTAATAACCCATGCATGTTCATTATGTGATCAACCTTTCATGAAATACTAAATTCAATGATCCACTAATCATTCCCTAGGTTATAACATTAGTTTATTGACCCTAGATCCATATTAACCCCATTAGACCACTCCTAAGTTCAATGGGTTATCTAGGGAAGCGAACCTATGCTCTGAACCCATAAGTTCGGCTGGGTTATACACTACAGAGGTTCGGCTACATCACCTCACTCACGAACCCTTAGGGTTCGGCCAAAGAGGAGTAACCATGTTCGCTCATGGTTCGGTGGTTGTACTAGGGTTCGTTAATCACAGTTGGTGGTTGGGCTATCATAGTAACGAAACTTTAGAGTTTGGTTATCATGCAATGCAGGCCCATATAAGGTTCGCCTCATAAGGGTTCGTAGGTGGCAGCCAGCTTTGAGGTTCGCTGCATCAATTGAAGGTTCGGCCGGTTAAGGAAGTCCCCAGGTTCGGTGCAGGTTTGTGGTTCAGAGGCTACAGGGTTCGGCCCATCATGAGAAGGTTCGGCTAGGGTGTTGTTAGGTTCGGCCGATCGCTGGGCCTGCACGAACCTGTTTCTTCATCATCCTCTTCGATCTAACCTGTTACAATCATGTTCCTAACAATACCTAAGGATGTGTACTTTTTATCTAAGTGTCTTATGTGTTTAATACCGATTCTAATCGCAAGACAACATGAACTCGTGAAAACCCTAATAAAACCGAAAATAAAATGGATTTTTACCTTGGATTTCGTGGATGAAATTTCACAATGCTTGTACTTCTGAAATCTATACAATAAGAGGAACGTCTTGGCACCAAATTTGCTTGAATCCACCAAGGATTGGGCTTCCAAATCTTAGAAAGAAGATTGTTTCTTGAATGAGAACTTGAGAGAGAAAGGGTAGGACCGAATTGAGAGAGAGAAATGGGTGAAATGTGGTGGTTGTGGCATTAAATGGCCACAATAAATGTGTGGAAAAATACCCACTCGTTCGGTCTCGTTTGGTTTCGCGTAACACGCCGGTTCGCGTAGTTTTCGCTACGAAACGACACTGTTTGTTAAATTAGAAATCATTTAATTATTCTAGGTTGTGATTCCTAATAAATTAACTAATATCTTCTATTTATTAAATTTAAAATATTAATTTAGCCGTTTAAATTGAAATGTACGGTCGTCGCGCGTATTCGTTCGAATCGTCACCCGTACGAACACGGCGATAACTATACTTTTCAATCTTGTTTTCTAAATATAGAATATCATTCAGAACGTTAAACCTTCAGAATTTTCGTACAGATCGTCACCTATACGAATATCCCGTCAATTTAGCATTCACGTAACAATATTCGTGTGTTTTGTTCTTTAAAGTCTCGCATACGTTTATAGATAATAAACCCTAACAAATAATCACATGATGGTTCTGTGTTGCCAGATAATTATCTGACTCAAGAACTATTGTTCTGAACTTTGTTTCCTGAATTGAATCTGAACTGTGAATTGAGAATATGTAATAAAATGATATACAATTGATGACTGAAGTATGTAACTGATTTACTGTTCATGTACTGTAGAGATCACTGTTCCGGTGACGGTTCCGGCACTGATGTTACATATCATCAATTGTGGTTTGTGGGTCAAGAGAGAGGTTTATCGAAGAAACACAACCAGCTCACAATCAGCCCATCGATACTAATAGTCTCGATGGGGTACTATCCCTAATTCTTTTGGCCACAAAACATAATGTTCTTTGCCTCTTTGGATCTGGTTCTCCTTGGATGATCCTAAGTTAATCGATTAACTTGATTCCAGGTTGTGAGAGAGCTTGTCGAAGTCATTAGAATCGATCGAACTTAGGCTGGCTCAAGGATGCCCATCGATACTATTAGTATCGATGCGTAAGTAAAATCGATGCAAGGGCCTTCGATACTGTCAGTATCGACACCCATTGAGTCCAGCTACTTGGAGAGCATCGACATTAGCAATATCGAAGGATCTAAACAAGCTAGAAGTCACCTTCATGCATCGATACTAAGTTTCCAGCTGCTCCTATGTCGATACTAATCCAGCATCTCAAATCAGCTCGTTCCAAGCCTCAAAACTTCGAATCAAACTTATCCAAAGAGTTCCCAAGTGATTTCGTGATTGATTCTTGTGTTTAAAATGCTGAAATTTCCGTTCCAAGTTCAAGGGTTTTCCGGGTTTATGAACTTAAAACAACCGAACCTTCAAGCCGAGTTCTGGAACAATCTGGATGTTTTAGCTCCGATCCTTTGAACTACTTCAATGTACACCTCGAGAGCTTTCTGTAGGCTCAAAGATCTTCCAATTCCGTAGAGAAATGAGCAAGATCTCAAGTGGTTTTTTAGAGAGAGAAAGTAGAGAGAGAATGACGAATTTGTAAAGAGAGAGTGTGCAAAAATTCTGGTAGGTGAGACCATAAATGAGGGTGTTCATGGCTTAAATACCCTGAATGGTTTCCTGCTCGTTCAGGTTCGTTGGGTTTCGCGTTTACGCGTTGCGTTACGAAAAATACTTAAATGTTACGTTTTCACTGAAAATGGTTTTGTTTCATAATTTTGAGTAGTATTTGAGGAGTTTCAAAATTATAAAACATATAATCTAATATTTTATACGTTTTTGTAATATTCGTCAGTTTAGAACCTGTTAACGAATATATTTACGTGTATACCCGTAACTATATACGTTTTTGATTATTTTAGGCATTTATTAACGTTTACTCGTAACAATAAGTTCGACATTAATATCTTTATGGATCGTCACCCACAATGATACCGAGTCTCGCTTACGAATTACGATTTTGTTTAAATGATTTATTTGTTTTGCTATTCGTCTGTACACTACACACTAACATTATCCCAATATATCGAACGCAGTTTATGTATAGGGCATACGTAGAGTCCGGCTACCTACCTTATCAGTCGCCGGCCCACCACTGTTTCGATGTATTACAATAGTGTTACTGCATAGTGTATTCGGTGATAACTAAATAACTATATACTTAATCCCTCACGATAAACTTCCTAAACTATACAAACGATTGTACAATGATTCCATGATTGTTTGAATACATGAACTATGATTGCATAATGTTCGTGATTACAATGTGATTATGTACAGATGCTACAGCTGGTACATTCCAACTGGTTTAGCACAGTCATGTTGTCTCCTCATGCCTCCGACAAAGTTTATATCTTTGATTTATGCTTCTAAAATGATAGACTATATGATACATGAAATAAAATCCTTCTGTTGCAAATAGAAACACTATAAATCAACATTTCCTTCATTTGAAGTCGTTAGATGTGGCTAATCAACATTTGAATATTTTAAAATCAAAGAATAGAAAACATTCATTGATTACACTTTTACCATGTAATAAAAAAGGGAAAGAAGGACCTTCAAGGCTTCATGTAACTCACACGACACCTATTTAACCCATTTATGTAAACATGTCATACAGTTTTGACAGGGTGGCAAGTAGTGAACAAGTTGTAAATGTCTTAATTGGATTGGTGCTAAGTAAATGTGTTAAATGGGTCATAAACAATTTTAAATAAACAAAGTTGCAGATTAACATGCATAATTCAAAGGATTAAACTGTCTATCTAAACCCAACATGTTAATTAATTAGGTAATATATGACAATCCAATATTTGATTAATTGTATGTCATTCTTCAGGTCTTGTACTAAACTGTTTATTTTTAGCTGCACCTTTAACACTGACAAAAACCGGCCTCGTGATATGGATAAAGAAGTCTTAGTTTAACAACAGGCCTTATGCAACTACTATTTCAACTCCCACCAACCTTTGTTCTGTTTGAAGATGCCACTACACATTGTGATACTTTAATATATTATGACAACTGATACCTGAACGTCCGGCAATCGTACAGTATTTGTACTTTCACAACTATTTTGTGAGATTACTTATGTGAATAACAATTATGTGAATTCAATGACCAATGGGGGATTTCAACAAATAACATTTCATGTGAAATAACAAATTATCATGAGTACAAATGACAAAAACAGTTAAGTTGTGATCTGAATCCATACATAACAGGAATCATATGACCAACAACAATGTCGCACCCCGGCCCTCCCGTCCCGTACGGGGGCGCGACGGCTGGCTGATCTTGCAGGATCGCAATCTCCGGTCACACAACTTGCGAGACCTACATGTCTGGTTGTATACGTACATCCAATTTCTTGGATAAAACAGTTTGTAAAATCAGAGTTGCGGAAGTAAAAGTTTAGGTTATCAAAACATAAATATGATTCATAAGTTGGGGAAGCATATTAAATCGTTTAACCATACACAACAAAGCAAATGATAATGTTTTCAAAACATCCTAAGACACTACAGCTGATGCATGGGACTCCATCCTAGCATCCTATCCTTGTGCGTGCCTTAGCTACCTGAGAAAACATGCGAGTAAAGGGTCAACACAAAGGTTGGTGAGAGCACAGGTTTATCATAAGCAGTAAACATCCAATGTTTAAAGTAAGAGTTGCTATTTACATATCATTACAATGCAGTATCGATTGATAGCTAGTCAATACAGTTATATTATATGCGGGGTCGTACCGAAGCTGACAGTTGTGCCTCCCGCCATGTCCATCACAAGACAATGGCAAAGTATTGGGCAATATTGCTCCCATTCCGACCTCCAGTCGGGTTGGCCTCCAAGGCGCGATGGGTGGGGCTTGTCAGGCCCAAATAGTACTATTCAAGATTACCACGCTAGGCGCTACGTGCTACTAACGGTCCGTGGAGTATCGCGAGGAATTTTAGTTGTGATGTGGTCCACACATATACATATAGTGATAAAGCATGTCCATACGTAAACTAAAATGAGTTGTTCATAAAACAGTTTATCATGCAATGTTTTCTCCCCCAAAGGTTTGAAAAGTAAAAAGGGGACGTGAACTCACCTGTTACAGCAGTCCCGGTGAATGTGTTCGCGTCTGCGAATGCTAGCAATCCTACTAGTAGGCACCTATAACCCCATATAGGTGTGAGTATGTGTTTTGTGGTGTGTTGTATCCCATACAAAGCCAAGTGTCGGTGTGCTCAACCGAGTGTGTGCGTGTTGACTAGTGAGACTCGACAAATCGTTGGTGACACGACTATTGTGTTTATGTGCCTTAATGCACATAAGACACCAAAATGCATCCTATGACTCTGATCGCATAAGTTACCATTTATGTCGTTTTACCCAAATAAAGTTTCTTAAAATAATAAGTATTTGTTTAAAAGCTTGTTTTCACAAATCAAGGTTTCCAAATATGTTAGAAATCATTTCTAAACATATTTCAAGGATCAAAGTTCATCAAATCATTGAAAAACATCAAAAGCCCTCTATTGATTTACAAAAGTTTCCATAAATAGCAAGTTTCTATAAAACCAAGTTTTTGACAAAATCAAACACCCAAATGTGTTTCTAAACACTCCAATATACATTTGACAACATCTAGACATGTCTAACATGTCTAGATCATCACAAACCCATAACTTGCAACATAAAAGTTTCCTTTTATGGCAAGTGTACCAAAATCATTATCAAATCAAACAATAACTAAACCAAACTCAAATCTAGCATCACTAAACTATCGAATCAGTAAATCTATAACAATAACACACAAAATCATCAACAAATTCGTGCTCGATGGTCACATGGAGTTGCATGTGAGTTTCTACCCATTGCATGTACAATCTAATACTAGGAAAACATTTAAAACTACCTTAGCAGCTAGGATTGATGTTGAACAGCTTCTGATGATGATGATGATCTAACTGTTGATGATGGTTTCTAGCTCCCTAGCTCATTTTCCAAGCTTCAAGGACTCCAAGAACACTTCTAGTTGCAAGGGATGGCTTCAATGGTGATTCCAGGAGGTTTGGGTGATGGTTTCAGAAGCTTTTAGTCGAAATGTGGTGAAGAAAGTCGGAGGAAATGGAAGAAGTCCGACTGAAATGAAATGGGTTGTTTAAATAAGAAATTTTGATCTGCATGGCCTTCGCGTACCGCGAAGGCCGATCAAAAGTTTTTATCGCATACCGCGATGGGATTCAGGAGTCTCGACTCCCGGTTTTCGTCGCGTACCGAGAAGCCTTTCCCCAAGGGATTATCGCGTACCGCGACGGGTCCTTTTTCCTGTTTTTCGATTTCGATGATACGATTTCGCTCGTACTCGATCCCTAACGCTTATCCTAAACATCTAATGCATGTTTAGCACATAATCATATAACAACACATAAGTTTGATTGATCACCAACGTTCGTGAGACTCGTGTGTGTGTTTCGATAATTCCGCGAATTATCTTCGATAGTTTGTGTTTGTGTCTTACGAACCGTTTGCATGCTTGATTAACCATAATCAACATGCATTTGCACAATCCAATTGTGTTTGTGTTTGTGTTTGCCACACTTGGTTTCCAAAACCAATGTGCAATGTACGATTTGATAATTTCTCGAACTATCGTCTAGCAGTTGTGTGTGTTCAACTCATCCAGTTAAACATAATTAAATGAAATGCAACAAGTATGAATGTGAAATGTAAAGAATGTAAGAGTCGCAATTTACCTGAAATTGTCGGGTGTCACAAACACAATTAGAAATCAATGTGAAATCAATGAGAACAAAGAAAAAAAGTTTAGTCAAATTGTTATAATTAGTGAGAATGTCAAATCCAAAACAATAATTTGATATCATTTTCGAATATTAAACTGACAGTGTGCTTGTGTGGGTGACGATACGCACAAACATATCTGTAGGCTTAACGTTCTGAATGATATCTTTAAAGTAGAAAACCAAATCAGAAAGTAAAGCCATCGTCGTGTTCGCTCGGTGACGATTCGTACGAATACGCACGAAGGTGATACAATCTGATGAAACTGTGAAAATAAACGTTTTCAAAACTTTAAAAATAATAAAAAGGAATTTGAAACATTTATTAGGAATCATAACCTAAAAAGAATTTTAAATGAAATTATTTTATAAAAAACGCGTATTTTAAAAGATATGTTTCGAAAATGGTACGCAAACACGAAACCGAGCGAATCAAACACACCCGAAATGACTCGGGGTATAAAAACCCTTTTTCATCTTATTCCACATTTAATACCTCCATCTACCTCCTCTCTCTCACTCTAAATCCTGGAACATTCTCTCTCTACACTCTCTCTCTAACATTTGAACACTCAAACCTTTCAAAACTCAACCAAATCAAGATTTCTTGCTACGAAAACGATCCTTGGAAAATCTACAACACGAAAGTACAACGGATCGGAGCTTAAAACAACTAGAACCGAGGTAAAAATCAAGTCAAAGTCACGGTTTTTAGGGTTTTCATCAAACCGGATTAGCTGGACTTGTAACTCGGTTTTGGACCATCAAACCACATGAGAATTACACGATATAGGTTTAAAACACTTGGGATATGTTGGGATAAAGATTTGTAAGGCTAATGAAGGCTGAATTTCTAGAAATGATAGCATCGACGGATGATCTTCAACTGGATAGTACGGATGATTGTTATCAGGTTCAGCCAACTTCACCATCGAACTTACTAAGTTCGATGGTCCCCCATGTCCCACACCCATCGATATTGCTATGTTCTACCAGGTCCTAGTACATGAGGGTGGGTAGCCATTGATATTGAGGTTCGAAGAGGTTGTGCTCGTCGATACTAACAAGTGTCGATACTGTTAGTATCTACATGGCCATTCTGGAGTTTCTCATAAGATTATAAAACCTAGCCTCATCGATACTACTTGGGAATCTTCGATACTGTTAGAATAAATTCCTCCAAGTGTTATGAACTCAAGATCTTTCGATATTATCAGATTTGAGGAGCTGGGCATCGATATTAAGTAGCCATCGATACTAATAGTATCGATGGCCCCCATCTTGAAAACGGCAAAGTGTTCATTGAGATTAACAATATCGATTCTATTGATTTCATTCATCGACACTATTAACCAGCCATAAAATCCAAGTTATTTAAAGTAAGAATCAATTGATAATAAACAAACCTAAGGTCGAGAGACCGGTTTGGATGTGATAGTATCAACAAGGGTTCACTTGGGTTTCCATTAGGTATTGATCGATGGTAAACTCATTAATACTATCATATCTATGTTAATACTAATATAGGAATATAAATTAAGCATAATTTGTTACAACAAGATCAAGTATGAGAAATTTGGAGGATCAAACGAAATAAATAAATGAAAATGGATTTGATTAGGGCCGGTTAGGTTCTAACTAATTCTAAGTGTTTTAACTGTAACATTTTTCTCAAATCATTCATGGTTTTGACAAAATACTTGCATTATAGAATAGTCAAAATATTTGCATTATAGAATAGACAATAAACATATCTTATTATCGTTGAAAGTTTATAACTATGAATGTCTTAGTTGTGACACCTCGTAAATTCCAGGTTAGCATTACTTTGTTTTAAATAATAATGTGTATTATTATTATTTACGTGGCACTAGAATTACTAATATTTAGTGCGACACGTGGCACAACAGTCCAAACACCCTGATAATTCGAGGAATTATCATAAAACGCACGCACGTGTCTTGAATAACGAACGTTGGTGAAACCACGGTACACTTTAACCACACTTAGATTCTAGGGAACCTAAAATAGTGGGAACGAGGTTTATATGTCGAGAAACGATGATCATAATATAGAAATACGCGAAAAACGAGGCGAAACAATGAAAATGGGCCTATTGGGCTTGTCCGAAGGCCCAGGCGGTATGCCCGGACCCAAACCTCCAACCTTGGCGGTGCATGCGAGACAAGAGAAGTGCCTTGGATTCCGGCCTTCCGCGCGGTACGCCTGGGATGTGAGTTGCTCGCTAGGTAGTACGCCAAGGATATCGCAGAAAAATCCTTTTTAACACCCCAAGACCATTATTACCCTACTATCATCATTTTCTCTAATCCCACACGCTATCACTCAACCATAAACCATCATATCACCTGCTACAACTCTATTTTTATCCTTGGAAGCCATTTTTGTACACCTGGAAGTCCTTGGAAGCAATTGTTGAGAGCTTTGGAGGCTTGGAAGGAGATTTGAAGCTCAAACCACCACCATTACCATCTTGTTTCTGCAAAACCTCGTGATCTAGGAGGCTTAGGAGCTGCTTTAGTGCATCATCTCAGTGTTATTGAAACATTAGAAGGTAGATCTACACTCCTAGTAGCTTAAAAACACCTTAAAACCCACATGCAAGGTCATACACACACATGCAACCCACTTGATGAAACATGCACGAAATTTTGTGGATATGAATATGGGTTTGATGATGTTTCTATGAATAATGATGATTTAGATTGATTAAATGAAATATTGTAACGATCCATGATGATGTCAATATGTATAATGTTTGATTTGGTCATGAATGGGTGAAATATCTACATGCATGCATGACCTAAAGTTGGTAGATGAATTTTTGATGATTATTGATGAAGTTGGTATTGTGTCACATGATTTGATATTGTTAAAATGGTTAAAAACGGGTTATTTGATGAACTTGCCATTTTTAGTAACTTTTGTGTTACAATATGAAGAAATGGATGAAGATACAAGCTTGCATGTGAATAGATTTGTCATTTGGATGATAATATGATGTTATAATGCTAATGGAATTGATTTGTGGTCATTTTAGACCAAGTTACTATTTATGGTAACTTTTTTGACTCGATTATTGATAGATGATGATTTTGGCTGAATGGAAATGTTTGGATGATGAATCATGATATAATAAAGGGTTATTTGGTATAAAAATGGATTAGGAATGCTTAGAATGATCATTTGAATAGTATTTGTCATGATTACTATCTTTAGTAACTTTATTTTGTGAAATTTCGATCTAAGGATGCTAGATATGTTACGAGCATGATAAATGGCTTAAACTGATATAATATGATTATGATATGACAAGTTAAGTGATTTCCGATGATAATCATGCTAGGTTTAGAAACTTTCCTTTTTAGGAAACTTTAACGGTTAAAAACAACCTATGTGTTTATTTGATCGTGTATGAAAATGTGTTATGTGATAACATGTTCATATAGGTTAACCATGCATGCTAGGACAAACGGAAAATGATTACTTGTAAGACTTGCTTAATTTGGAAGCCTTCCTAAAATGGAAACTTAATGTAAATAGTAAGTTATCCCATGAATGAAATCTATGTGCTCACACACATCACACGACACTAATCATACGTGAAACGATCACTTGAACTAAACACATCACCAATGGGTCGTTAGGTCAAACACGGTCAACACGACCAACACAGTCATCACGACCCACATAACAACTTGGAGTTCTTTGAACACGAATACGGTCCTGTGAGACCCACACGAATGTAAACAGAAACTTATAACACCTATGTGATATAGGTAACCGCTGAAGAGGCGCACTATTCCGTTCTTGTAAGAACGCACTCTACAGAAACTCAGGTGAGTTTACGGCCCCACTTTTACTCTTTAACTGTTTTTTTACTAAACTTTTGGGTGAGAATACAATGCAACTGTTTTAGATATATGACTGGTATGCTGTAAAACAACTTTTCGTGTGCAACTATTATCGCCACAAGTCCTCATTATTCATACCGTTAGTTGTGTAACAAACGAGTCGTTATTACGTAGTACTACTGGGTCTGACTAGCCCCACTCAGCACCAATGTTGACTGGAGGTCATAACGAGTGTAATATCGATGTTGATTTGGGTTCCGCGATGACCCATGGAGGCAAAGGAAACAGTCGAGTTTCGGTAAAGATGAACTGACGCACCTCGGATCGTAGATCCAACAAAACATTTTAACATACCCAGTACATATCTGTTTACTGCTTTCAAATACTTAAACCTGTGAACTCACCAACTTTATGTTGACACATTTTAGCATGTATTCTCAGGTAACTGAACAGCACAAGCTAGGATGCACGTGGAGATGCACAAGAGAGTCTGCATGCATATAGACTCTAGCCCTAGGCTTGTATTGATGTGTTCCTTTTAAAACAATTTAAACAATGTAGTGTCTGATTCACTTTATTTTCCACTGCTACAATTTACATTTATGTTGTTTAACATTTCAACTTTTCCGCTGCTTATTTATCAAAGTATGTTATTTTACAAAATTGTATGTTTGTGTAACTCATATAGAGTCGTTCTATATGACCATGAGCTGTGATCCTGGCCACATCACACCCGCGCGGTCTGACACCGCATGTGGGAATTTTGGGGTGTGACAGACTGGTATCAGAGCCTTGGTTATAGAGAACTAGGTTTGCATGTAGTAAACTTTGACTATAGCCATCGCTCTACACTTAGACACTGCACTAGTTTGGCAATATGCTTTGTGACTTAATCTAACTCGTACGAACATGCCTCTGGCACCATTAGTGGACATTAACACTCAACTACACATACGACCTGTGCAAGGGGATTAGCGAGAAGGCGAACTCAAGACCAAAGGGAACTCATCTATGCTTTGAGGAAGACTCCTCTAGCACGATCTAACTCGAATCGAACGCCTTTCCCAACCTCTTTCTTGAGTGTAAACCAAGTCAAATGAAGCATTTTTGTGGACTATAACCTTAGTATTGACACTCAGGAAGCAAGCCTTAAACCCTAAAGTGTTAAGTAGTTTGAGATTGAATGAACTAGAATGACTGTGTAAGATAAATTGACGATGAGGGTGGCCAACGTAATCGTGAATTTATAGGTACATACGAATTCTGGAAAATTCAAATGATGAGCTACACCCACCAGGGAAACTGTACAGAACACCACTGCTAATGGAGATTCGAACTACACTATTTCCACAGATTAGTTTACTTCCTTATTGCATTTAGTGTTGTTAGAACCTATAGGAGCGGGCTGTGCTTATGCAAATCACTTTGGTGATAGTGATCTTATAAACTTATGATTGTACTTTTGAAGAAAATGATATATTTTCTCTCTGTGCATGCTAGCACACAACTAGCTTTAACAGTAAGTAACACAATATCTATTGTATATAGATACTAACAAAATGGTTGGTCGAGGAACGTATGTGCGTACTAACAACCAATCAATCGATTCTGCTTCTATAGAGACCATGATAGAACAACGGGTTAACAAAGCCATTGTGGATTACGAGATCACACGTCTAAACAGTGAAACAGGCAACGGGTTAAGGAGGCCGAATCATTCTTCTGCATGTGCGAGGGCTCTGAGGAGAACAAAGTGAAATTCTCTACCGGAACTCTGAAGGGACAGCCCCTCGTTTGGTGGAATTCACAAGTCCAGACATTGAGTCTGGAGACTGCTAACTCAATACCCTGGGAGAATTTCGTTAAGATGTTGAAGGAAGAATACTATCCCTAGAACGACATCAAGAAACCAGATGAGTTTTGAATTTCCAAAATGGAAGGATCTGAAATTGAACAGTACACCACTCGATTTCACGAATGGTGTAAACACTGCCCAGAAATGGTAACCCCATAATACACTAAGATCGAGCCATACATCGGTGGATTACCTGAACAGATCCGACGCCTGATTTCTGCGACAGACCCCACTCTCATACAAAATACTATTTGCTTGGCTCACAGTCTGATCGACCAAGAGGTAGCACAGGGTAAGCCACCCAAGAGGGGTGAATATCTGAAGCCCTAAGATCGCAAGCACAAGTGGAAGCCTTGTCACAACCAAACTCACTCTTCACAACAATTGCAATCCCATGACCGATCAGCACCGACTAGCGAATCTACTGCTACGCAAACCAACACCAGGGACAAGAGTGTCTACAAGGGGAAATACCATAAGTGTAACAGATGCCCATATCATCTCAACGGTCAGTGTGAGCGCTACCAATGTCGGAGATGCGGAAGACACGGTCACATGGCCAAGGAGTGTAGAAGCAAGCCAGTTAGCATCAATGACAACCAGAACATCATAAAAGGGTGTTATGAGTGTGGCAAGCCTGGGCACAGGCGTAGGGACTGTCCACAACTGAAGAAAGCAGAAGGAAACGCGACAAAGGGCTGTACATTGGCGATTGAATCCGGAGAAGTTAAAGGTGATCCTAACATCATAACCGGTACGTTTCTTTTAAATAATGTCTATGCTAGTATGATATTTGATACTAGTACAATGGGGGCTTTATATACTTAGTGAATTTGGTAAATTGCTCAACATTACCACGACACAACTAGACTATAAGAACACTGTAGAGATAACCGACGACAAGCTGATTGAGACGCAACACATTTCCAAAGGATGCGTCTTGGTGTTGGCGGATCACGAACTTCAGATCGACCTAAGGCCGGTAACTCTCGAGAATCTTGATGTAGTGGTGGAAACAGACTGGTATCTACTAACCAAGCCGAGATCGTGTGCAACGAGAGGATAGTTCGAGTTACGTTGTCGAATGGAAACCGGATCCCTATTCAGGGAGAACGACGGAGAATAGCGCTAAACATCATGCTATGAATGAAGGTTAGCAAGTACCTACAGAAAGGATACCCGACAATATTAGCACTTATCACGGAACAATCGAAGAAGGAAAGGAAGATAGAGGATATTGACGTTGTTAGTGATTTTCCCAAGGTCTCTCCCGATGATCTACCTGGATTACCATCGAAGCGCTAAGTTGAATTCCAGATAGATCTCACACCATGAGCCACACCAATTGTCAAAGCGCCATACTGAATGGCTCCGACTGAGATGCAAGAATTGTCTAACCAACTGCAAGAGTTGTTAGACAAAGGATTAATCAGACCAAGCTTATCAACATGAAAAGCACCAGTTCTGTTTGTAAGGAAGAAAGATGGGTCTTACCGAATGTGTATCGACTACCGGGAATCGAACAAGGTAACGATCAAGAATCGATACCCTTTACCACGAATAGAAGATTGGATTGACTAGTTGTAAGGGTCAAGTTACTATTCGAAGATCGATTAGAGATCCGGTTACCAAAAACTGAGAATACAAGAAGAGGACATCTCTAAGACAACCCTTAGGACACGATACGGACATTACGAATTCTTGGTCATGCCCTTCGGGCTGACTAACGCATCGGTACTATTCATGACTCTCATGAATCGCGGGAGCAAGCCATACCTTGACAAATTCATAATCGTATTCATAGATGACGTCTTAATCTACTCCAAGGATCATAAAGGACACGATGAATGTTTGAGACTCATATTGGAACTACTGAAAACGGAGCAGGTATACGCAAAATTTTCCAAATGCGACTTTTAGATTCGCGAAGTCCAATTTCATGGACATGTGGTAAACGAAAAAGGGATACATGTAGACCCAGCCAAGATCGAAGCCATCAAAAACTAGGGAGTGCCTAAGACTCCAACCGAGGTGCGACAATCCTTAGGATTGGCAGGGTACTACCGGCGATTTACTGAAGGATTCTCAAAGATCACTCAGTCACTGACATCCTTTACACATAAAGACAAGAAGTTTGAATGGGAAGGAAAACAAGATATGCTTTCAATCTGTTGAAACAAAAATTATGCACTGCACCAATACTCTTCCTACCGGAGGGATGTGAAGATCTTGTAGTTCATTGCGACGCATCGAAGCAAGGACTTGATTGTGTGCTAATGCAACGCGAGAAAGTTATAGCCTGTGCGTCACAACTAAAAGTGCACGAGAAGAACTACACAACCACGACTTAGAATTGGGAGTCGTGGTGTCCGCACTGAATATCTGGCGACACTAGCTGTACGACACCAAGTGTACGATATTCACAGATCATAAGAGCCTACATCACATTTTCAACCAGAAGGAATTAAACATGGGACAACGCAGATAGGTCAAGTTAACAGGTGATTATGACTGTGCCATCAAATACCATCCCGGGGAAGCAAACGTTGTAGCCGACGCGTTGAGCAGAAAGGAAACCACAAAACGCGTACGTGCGTTACAACTTACAATACACTCAGAGCTACCTAGTCAGATCCGAAACGTACAACAGGAAGCTCTGAAAACCGAAAACCTCATTCACGAATCCTTGCGAGGTATGGGTAAACAACTATAGGTGAAAACGGATGGAGCTTACTATCTCGTGGATCGAGTTCGGATTCCACACTACGAGGGATTAAGGAATGTAGTGATGAACGGGGAGCATAAAATTAGATATTATGTACATCTAGGTTCTGACAAGATGTACCAAGACCTGAAGACAACTTATTGGTGGCCTAACATGAAGTCGAAGATCACGACTTATGTTAGCAAGTGCTTGACTTGCTCTAAGGTGAAGATCGAATATCAGAAACCATCAGGGTTACTTCAACAACCAGAAATTCCAGTTTGGAAATGGGAACAGAATTCTATGGATTTTATCACCAACCTACCAAAGGCGGCAAGTGGTTGCGATAACATTTGGTTTATCGTAGATCGACTCACGAAATCGGCACACTTCCTACCGATTAAAGAGACTGATAAATTGGAGAAGCTGACCCGAATCTACTTGAAGGAAGTCATTTCCAGACACGGAGTCCCAGTCTCCATAATATCTGACCGAGACAGCCGTTTTACGACGTAGTTTTGAAAGTCCTTACATAAGGCCCTTAAGACAACGTTGGATATGAGCACTGCCTATCACCCGCAGATGGATGGGCAAAGTGAACGAACCATCCAAACGCTGGAAGATATGTTTCGAGCATGTGTGATAGATTTCGGTAACAGCTGGGAGACTCACCTACCTTTGGTGGAGTCCTCATATAACAACAGTTATCACACCAGCATTGGAGCTGCACCATTTGAAACACTTTACGGACGTAAGTGCAGATCACCACTCTGTTGGGCAGAAGTTGGTGAAAGCCAACTGACCTGACCCAAGCTCGTACACGAAACAACAGAAAAGATCGCGCAAATACGCAACAGAATGGCAACAGCTCGGGATCGACAAAAGAGTTACACCGACAAAAGGCGCAAACCTTTGGAATTCCAAGTGGGAGACCGTGTACTTCTTAAAGTCTCGCCTTGGAAGGGAGTGATCTGATTCGGGAAGCGGGGAAAGTTAAATCCTCGTTACATCGGACCATTCGAAATCACTAAACGTATAGGCCCTGTGGCCAATGAGCTACAGCTACCACAAGAATAAAGTAGCGTACATAATGTATTCCACATGTCTAACCTCAAGAGGTGCTTATCAAACGAAACACTCGCGATTCCTTTAGAGGAAATTCAGATTGATGAACAACTTCACTTCGTTGAGGAGCCGGTGGAAATGATGTTCCGGGAAATTAAACTCAGTCGCATACAGATAGTTAAGGTGCGATGGAACTCGCGATGTGGACCGGAATACACCTGGGAACGAGAGCACCTGATGAAAAAGAAATACCCTCACTTATTCTCCGACCAGACTAACACCAGCAGCGCGAACTGAATTTCGGGACGAAATTCCTATTAACTGGGGGATGATGTGACACCTCGTAAATACCAGGTCAGCATTACTTTGTTTTAAATAATAATGTGTATTATTATTACTTACGTGGCACTAAAATTACTAATATTTAGTGCGACACGTGGCACAACAGTCCAAACACGCTGATAATTCGAGGAATTATCATAAAACGCATGCACGTGTCTTGAATAACGAACGTTGGTGAAACCACGGTACACTTTCACCGCACTTAGATTCTAGGGAACCTTAAATAGTGGGAACGACGTTTATATGTCGAGAAACGATGATCATAATCGAGAAATACGCGAAAAACGAGGCGAAACAATGAAAATGGGCCTATTGGGCTTGTCCGAAGGCCCAGGCGGTACGCCCGGACCCAAACCTCCAACCTTGGCGGTGCGCGCGAGACAAGAAAAGTGCCTCGGATTCCGACCTTCCGTGCGGTACGCCTGGGATGGGCGTTGCTCGCTAGGCGGTACGCCTAGGATGCAGAATCGTAAAAAAATCCTTTTTAACACCCCAAGACCATTATTACCCTACTATCATCATTTTCTCTAATCCCACACACTATCACTCGACCGTAAACCATCATATCACTGCTACAACCCCATTTTTATCCTTTGAAGCCATTTTTGTACACCTGGAAGTCCTTGGAAGCCATTGTTGAGAGGTTTGGAGGCTTGGAAGGAGATTTGAAGCTCAAACCACCACCATTACCATCTTCTTTCTGCAAAACCTCGTGATCCAGGAGGCTTAGGAGCTGCTTTATTGCATCATCTCAGTGTTATCGAAACATTAAAAGGTAGATCTACACACCTAGTAGCTTAAAAACACCTTAAAACCTACATGCAAGGTCATACACACACATGCAACCCACTTGATGACACATGCACGAAATTTTGAGGATATGAATCTGGGTTTGATGATGTTTCTATGAATAATGATGATTTAGATTGTTTAAATGAAGTATTGTAACGATCCATGATGATGTCAATATGTATAATGTTTGATTTGGTCATGAATGGGTGAAATATCTACATGGATGCATGATCGAAAGTTGGTAGATGAATTTTTGATGATTATTGATGAAGATGGTAATGTCTCACATGATTTGATATTGTTAAAGTGGTTAAAGACGGGTTATTTGATGAACTTGCCATTTTTAGTAACTTTGGTGTTACAATATGAAGAAATGGAGGAAGATATAAGCATGCATGTGAATAGATTTGTCATTTGGATGATAATATGATGTTATAATGCTAATGGAATTGATTTGTGGTCATTTTAGACCAAGTTACTATTTATGGTAACTTTTTTGACTCGATTATTGATAGATGATGATTTTGGCTGAATGGAAATGTTTGGATGATGAATCATGATATAATAAAGGGTTATTTGGTATAAAAATGGATTAGGAATACTTAGAATGATCATTTTACTATCTTTAGTAACTTTATTTTGTGAAATTTCGATCTAAGGATGCTAGATATGTTACGAGCATGATAAATGGCTTAAATTGATATAATATGATTATGATATGACAAGTTAACTGATTTCCGATGATAATCATGCTAGATTTAGAACCTTTCCTTTTTAGGAAAATTTAATGGTTAAAAACAACCTATGTGTTTATTTGATCGTGTATGACAACGTGTTATGTGATAACATGTTCATATAGGTTAACCATGCATGCTAGGACAAACGGAAAATGATTACTTGTAAGACCTGCTTAATTTGGAAGCCTTCCTAAAACGGAAACTTACTGTAAATAGTAAGTTATCCCATGAATGCAATCTATGTGCTCACACACATCACACGACACTAATCATATGTGAAACGATCACTTGAACTAAACACATCACCAACAGGTCGTTAGGTCAAACACGGTCAACACGACCAACACGGTCAAACACGGTCATCACGACCCACATAACAACTTGGAGTTGTTTGAACACGAATACGGTCCTGTGAGACCCACACGAATGTAAACACAAACTTATAACACCTATGTGATATAGGTAACCGCTGAAAGAGGCGCACTATTCCTTTCTTGTAAGAACGCACTCTACGGAAACTCAGGTGAGTTTACGGCCCCACTTTTACTCTTTGACTGTTTTTTACTAAACTTTGGGGTGAGAATACAATGCAACTGTTTTAGATATATGACTGGTATGCTGTAAAACAACTTTTCGTGTGCAACTATTATCGCCACAAGTCCTCATTATTCTTACCGTTAGTTGTGTAACAAACGAATCGTTATTACGTAGTACTACTAGTTCTGACTAGCCCCACTCAGCAACAATGTTGACTGGAGGTCATAACGAGTGTAATATCGATGTTGATTTGGGTTCCGCGATGACCCATGGAGGCAAAGGAAACAGTCGAGTTTCGGTAAAGATGAACTGACGCACCTCGAATCGTAGATCCAACAAAACATTTTAACATACCTAGTACGTATCTGTTTTACTGCTTTCAAATACTTAAACCTGTGAACTCACCAACTTTATGTTGACACATTTTAGCATGTATTCTCAGGTAACTAAATAGCACAAGTTTGGATGCACGTGGAGATGCACAAGAGAGTCTGCATGCATATTGACTCTAGCCCTAGTCTTGTATTGATGTGTTCCTTTTAAAACAATTTAAACAATGTAGTGTCTGATTCACTTTATTTTCCACTGCTACAATTTACATTTCTGTTGTTTAACATTTCAACTTTTCCTCTGCTTATTTATCAAACTATGTTATTTTACAAAACTGTATGTTTGTGTAACTCATATAGAGTCGTTCTATATGACCATGAGCTGTGATCCTGGCCACGTCACACCCACGCGGTCTGACACCGCACGTGGGAATTTGGGGGTGTGACATTAGTGGTTTCAAAACATATTATGAGTGTAATGTCTTAGGATAAAGTCAAGAGATCAACAAAGAGTTAGTATACTTTAAATTCAAGTGATGGTTAAGGTCAATATCATCAACAAAGAACTATTACAAGTTAAACTACAATTCGGGTTATTCATAACATAAACCCATACTTACAAGTTGTGAACATCAAATAAATCAATCACAAGAGTTTGAATACAATACAATACAATACAACAGCAAAGAGAGCGTGCATTCTTGTTAACAATCAACCAACACAACATCAAGCTGAGTTCATTTGCTCCCTTTCTATTCTTTTGATTTCAAATGCGGGGCTGAAAAGCATGTTAAACCCTTTTATAACGGATTTAGTACATGATGTGCAGCGTCTTACCCTAAAAATAAGACTAATTAAAGACTGTCTAACCTATGCTAAAGACACTATAACCAGTCCTAGACCTAGACTGACCTAAACACCTAGTAATAATCGGAAATCCTAAACTAGAACGCTACCAAGGCAAGTTTACCTATCGGTGACAATATAGCTGGTGGAAGTCCGGATATCGAACCAAAGGACACTAGTTTGACAAACTAACCTAGACTGTGAACAAAATAAAGTAAAAGAGAGGGGGGTTTTGGTGCAACTCTGAAAACCTAATTGAAACTGTAATTGACTAACTGACTAAGCTAACAACTAAATACTAAAACTTCAAATAACAACGGGACTGTAAACTGGAATCTGACTGCAATAAGGAAATACTGGTATACCTAAGCTGGGAATCAAAAGCGTGACAAGCGATGACTTGGACTGACTTATGAAGGATGAAGACTAGGATCTTAAGAAACAGAATTAGAAGAACCTAATGGGACCTAGATCAGATACCAGGTCACACCAATGGAAATCCTAAGACTGTAATGTATTCACTAGTCTAGCGGGTCACCTTCCCGATTTTCCCGATATGCAATTGCACTCCAACGGGTGGATCACCTCCCAGATTTCTCCACCCGCGTGTATCCTAAGACACTAGAAAGCTATAAAGGTGACTAATTTGACATGGATTGACACCAACACCAAGTAAATGTAAGACAAAGCCCTCCCGGGTCGTTTAACTCAAATATCCCATGTGAAAAAAACCAACCATCTAACATATCACCTCCCGGGTTAGGTCACACATGCAAATCATAACACTTAATGATGTCTAATCCTATGGAATATGATCAACAACCCATAAACTAACCTAAAGCACAAAGTAGTAGGCCTAACATGCATCTATTTGTGGAAAGACCTTCCTAGACACACATGGATCCAACATTCATCAAATATTATCATTCAACAAATGCAAAAACCATCAAAGATCATAACTTTACAGCTGATAACAATGCATATATCATCCCATAACATAGATCAAGTCCAAAATCATCAAAGTTCACAACTTTGTCATCCCAAACCTAGATATAACCCTAGATCTAGCCAAACAACATCATAACAGTAGCAAAACAATTCTGATAATAGTCTAAATACATGATTAATAACAGATTAAACTAAGAAGCAAGGAAAAGATAAGAACAATACTCAAAAGCTCCTTCTTCTTCACTCCAACAAGCTCTAAGTAAGCCTTAACATCCATGGTTAAGCTCCAGCAGCTCCAAGGCTTGATTAGGGTTCCAAAATCGTAGAAGAAGCCCCTCAAAACGTTCTGGATGCGTCCCATTTATAGAAGGCATGAAATTAGGGTTTTAGAGCTGGAAATGGTCTGGGGCGCAGCGCCTAGCGGGCTGCGTGGGGCTAGGCAATGCGCGCGAGACAAAGTAGTCGGCCGGCTGAGCCAGGCAGGTGCATCGCCTGCGGCCGCTCGTCTTGACTAGGCGGTGAGTGCGGATCAGTGGGAATCAAAGAATGCTCCTAGGCGCACCGCCTGGGACCAAGTGTTGGCCCGGGGCATACCGCCAAGGGTTAATATCTTTGTTTTCTTCGCTCGATCAACTGCACTCGATTCCGATGCCCGTTGCCCTCGTTTTCGCTCTCCCGGGACACAATCCTGTACAAAAACAATAAAATGTAAAAATGAACTAAAAACGACTCGAAATATTATCAAAATTAACAAAAACGGACTTGATTATGTATGTAACATCAGTGCCGAAACCATTACCGGAGCAGTGATCATCACAGAAATATGAACAGTAAATCAGGTACACATTTAGTTGTTAATCATATGTGATTATCATTTCATGGTATCATAGATGTAACATCAGTGCCAGAAACGTAACCGGAACAGTGATCTGCACAGTAACTTGCATAGTAACTCAGGTACAAACTATGTGTATTAATTGTATGCTATTATCGTGTAATGCTTCACACAAAACTATTATGCAGTTGTTTCTGAAACCCGATTCAAAACCACGGTTTAACAGTCAGAAACATATCAGACAACGCAAGATTTTCACATAAAAGCTTGTTAGAATGCTATTATGTATAAACGTATGCGAGGTTGAACAACACAAAACAATAACGGATGTCGTTACGGGAATGCTAAATGGACGGATTATTCGTATAGGTGACGATCTGTACGAATATATCTGAAAGTTTAACGTTCTGAATGATGCCCAATAATGAGAAAACCATATCGAAAAGTGTAGTTATCATCGTATTTGCACGGGTGACGATTCGAACGAATACGCGCGACGATTATACGATTCGATTTAAACAGTAAATCCAAATATTTTCAGAAAATTTAAATAAACATAAGATATTTAGTTAATTTACTAGGAATTACCACCTAGATTAATTTAATAAAACTTACTTTTAAAACCGTAACGATTCGTTACGAAAACGGAAAGAAAACCGACGATGTTACGCGAAACCAAACGAGACCGAACACGCGGGTAAGTTGAAAGCTTTTAATGAGGCACTAAATGCCTCATCTTCCCCACAACTACCACCTCTCTCTCCTCATTACCATCACTTTCTCTCTCTACTTTCTCTCTCTAGAAACCCTCACTTTATCTTCTTCATTTCTCAACCAAATCAAGCCATTTTGGTGTCTAAACGACCACCACATCACGTAGATCATAGAAGTACAACCGATCTAAGCTTTGAACCGACGGATTTGAGGTAAAAATGAGAATTCTTTTCGGTTTTTAGGGTTTCTAAAACCCTTGTTCGAACCGTTTTAGAAACCGGTTAACACCCCTCAAAATCTTAGGGAAACACCACACAACTATGTTAGGATGATGTAGGAACATGGGGACGTGCTAGGTTAGTTGATTTGTACGAAAAATAAGGGCTGCACCAGCCTAAGTCTCGAACGGCCGAATGGCCCTAACCATGGGGTTGTTAATCGTAGAGGACTACTAAGCTGTGAGGCTCATATTGGAAAGTTTAAACACTTACACAGACACTTCATGCATGCATGGTGTGTGTGTGTGTGCATGGGAAACTTACTAGGGTCTTCATATTATAAGACCAACTTGCATTGCCTAAGGTTCAACCATGGGTTTTAACAATAAAGTGGGAATTCTATAAGAAGTAAGAAGAATAAGCTAAGTGTAGGTGTAAATTGTAACACCTAACACTTGGTGGTTTCTATGCAATCATATTAATAAGCTAGAGAGTTTCGTTGGACCCTCTAAGCAAAGCTATACACGAGTTTGATTCAAGAACCATGGAAAAGCAAGGATCTAACAAAGGACTTAGAGTTAGTTGAATGAAATTAAGCTAAGTCTAACAAGTTAAATTAAATTGTGTTTTAATTAAATAAAATGACTTATAAAACTTCTTTAATTAAGGTGTTTTAAAATAGAAGAAATTGATTTGTAGACTTTATTAAATTAAATTAAATGATTTCTAAATTAATGATTAACTTAAATTGAATCATTTAAATGTGTTAATTAAAGACTTGTAATGATTACTTACGGGATAAAGGGTTATTTATGGGTAATATGTTTAGACTAGTTAGATGGAGTCCTAGAAACACATTAGTAACATAGGACACCTAGATGCACACCGACACCAAAACCTTAGATACGACTATTATAAATACTTATAGTATTCGAATCTCTTAAAACAACTCAGGGGTTGAGGATACTTAAACTACCATTAACGAGCACGCATTATCTGTTGTGATTCAACTCTTAGCAACACAGGTGAGTTCATTTGTCCCTTTTCAAACTATTTTGTTTTACTTCGGGACTAAGAAGCATGTTTACACATTTTACACAAATGTTTAAATCTTTCTTAAATGCTTTATACACATATTCTAAATGCTAATGCTTTTATACACTTATTCTTAATGCTAATGCTTTATACACATATTCTAAATGCTAATGCTTTTATACACATATTCTTGATGCTAATGCTTTATACAAATATTCTAAATGCTAATGATTTTATACACATATTCTTGATGCTAATGCTTTATACACATATATTCTTAATGCTAATGCCTTATATGCTTATTCTTAATGCCAATCCTTCATACACTTATACTTATTTGCTTAACACACTTGATGCTTTTAAATGCTTAAGAAAAACAAATACTAAAACTCTGAAATGCTTTTATAAACTATACTTTAGAAAGCTTGTAAATTGAAACTCAGAAAGACTGATATGCTCGAGGTGCTTGGTATGCTCGAAATGCTTGAAATGCTTGGAATGCTTTAAACACTTGAATGCTTGAATGCTTGATATGCTAGAAATTCTAAGACAAACGGAATGGGATTCCGGTTGTGAAGCTAGTACTTGTGCACAAGATACGTAAAAGCTAGACTATGTGAATGCTATAAACTTGTATGCTAAAGCTATAGGTGTCTGTCAGTCGTAATCGATCGAGATCACGTGTAAAGTCCCGACACATACAGTAGACCCTGTGGGTCATGCTGATATGGGCAGCAAGCAAACAATCAAACAAACAAACGGTCAAACAATCACGAAATCAAACAAGTAAACAAGCAAAGCAAAATGCAAGAATACAAAGAGAGACATTAATCAAAGTATATTCTCAAGTCCCGACATGTATAGTAGACCTGATGGTCAGGCTGATATGGGCGAAAACATGAAAGTCCCGACTAATATCGGTAGACTCATTTGAGTCAAGCTTGATATGGGCCACATGTGAAATGTTACGAGCTGGACACCACCAACAACTAAGACTAATTGACTGAGTCAAATAAGGCCCAATCATCATGCCTTAGTTGTATTTAAATAATTAATTATTCATTTAATTAAACATTTAATATCATATTTCTACAAATACTGTGGTTGATCAGGAATATTGATGAACTTGAGAAATCGATAAATCTGAATTTGTGGAACTCAAAAGCTATTTTGACGATGGTGGGTAAAACGCTTAATTATCATTAACAACAATGTCATATGTGGTTTAGTATGTGGTGGGATGGGGTCTGGGCGGGTTGTAGGCTCGACCCTTTCGTATGCCCTATATATAAGCATACCGATCTGGATATTACAGGTGATGTTAATGAGGTTAAGGTTGTTACCGAAGAGGTTTGTAAATGCTAATGTATGCGTGTTGTAAAATCCTAAATGGAATGCTTGAAACTAGGATGGGAATGAAACTGGATGGCAGGTAAAATGCTTAATTATCATTAACAACAATGTCATATGTGGTTTAGTATGTTGTGGGATGGGGTCTGGGCGGGTTGTAGGCTCGACCCTTTCGTATGCCCTATATATAAGCATACCGATCTGCATATTACAGGTGATGTTAATGAGGTTAAGGTTGTTACCGAAGAGGTTTGTAAATGCTAATGTATGCGTGTTGTAAACTCCTAAATGGAATGCTTGAAACTAGGATGGGAATGAAACTGGATGGCAGGTAAAATGCTTAATTATCATTAACAACAATGTCATATGTGGTTTAGTATCTGGTGGGATGGCGTCTGGGCGGGTTGTAGGCTCGACCCTTTCGTATGCCCTATATATAAGCATACCGATCTGGATATTACAGATGGTGTTAATGACGTTAAGGTTGTTACCGAAAAAGGTTTGCAAAGCTATTTTTCAAATACTAAACTATATGAACTCACCAACCATTGTGTTGAATTTGTCTTCTTACATGCTTTCTCAGGTGACATACAGAAGTAAGCTAAGGCTCAGGAATGCATGCTAGGATGCCCAGTTAGAGGACCTACTAATTTTTGGGAAGCACTTATTTTTGTGGATTACTGTGAATCACTTTTGATATCTTGTACAGTTACAAGATAGTAAATTTATGATTCTGTTGATAGGTTTACTCAGCTAAATCATCAAACATTGACAATTGTAATTTAACTTTGTAATCCTAGTTTAATGTCATTGTGCTTTAGTTATTCTCAACATTGGTGCTATGTAAACAATCTGATCATCACGATTAACATTCCCGATATCGCGCCTCGGGACTATTCCGCCCGACGGGATATACGATCCGGCCCGCCGGCTCCGGGTGTGACAATAGAACAGATTCAAAATCATTTCAGAAACATAACTCATAATCATGGTTCATCAGTCAGATAATTATCTGGCGATACAGAACCATCATGTGATTGTTAGTTAGGATTCTATTATGTATAAACGTATGTGAGGCTTTACAGAACAAAACAACAACGGATGTCGTTACGTGAATGCTAAATCGACGGATTATTAGTATAGGTGACGATATGTACGAATACATCTGAAATTTTAATGTCATGAATGATGACCAATAATTAGAAAACCATATTGAAAAGTGTAGTTATCGTCGTATTCTTACGGGTGACGATTCGAACGAATACGCACGATGACTGTACGATTCGATTTAAACTGTAAATTGAATATTTTCAGAAAATTTAAATAAATGGAAGATATTTAGTTAATTTACTAGGAATTACCACCTAAAATAAATTTACAAACTTTAGTTTTTAAAACCGAGACGTTCGTTTCAGAAACGAAACGAAAACGACACTTTTACGCGAAACCGAACGAACCCGAACATAACTGGGTATTTTAAGACCATTTATGATGGCATTTAATGCCATTATCCTTCCCCACCAACCAGATTTCTACCCCCGTTTTCGAGCTCTCTCTCTACTTTCTCTCTCTAGAAGCCATTGCCACATCTCCTTCATTTCTCCACGAAATCGAGCTCTCTTGGTGTCAAAACGACCATTACAACTCTTAGATCACAGGAGTACAACAGATCTAAGCTTTTAACCGACCGATTTGAGTTAAATTCAAGATTCTTTTTCGGTTTTAGGGTTTTCAAAACCCTAGGTTCGAACCCCATGGAAACCGGTTATAACTCTTCAAAATTCTTAGGGAATCACCACAATACACACTATGAAGAAGTTAGGAACTTGTTGTACATCATGGGTTAGCCATTAGATCGAAGATAGGGCTGCCATTATTGCTGAGTTCGAAGACCTGAATGGGGTTTTGCCCAGCTCACCGAATGAGCCCAGCTCACATTCGGCCGAAAGGGCCAAGACCTCCTCCCTTCGGCCAATCAGCTCTATTCTATCAGCCTAGCTTCATTCGGTCGGCCAAGCATCTATTCGGTCGGGCAAATTGGTTCGGACCAAGGCATCATCCGGCCGAGCCTTATTCGGCCAACCCTAGTTCGGCCAAGACCCATGCGGCCCAGTGGTTCGGCCAAGTGGCTTATTCGATCGGGCCAAGTTCCCATTCGTTCGAGCAAGCTCACATGGCCAGGGCCTTTCGGTTGAACTATCTTCGGCCCCAAACCTCTTCGGCTCAAGCCCATTCGGCATGGCAAGACTTGAATCGGATTGGGTTGCTTATGCATGGGATGAGTACGTAAACATGCATGCAAGGGTTGATCTTGTGTGTGTGCATGGGAAGAAACATATTAGGGTTTCATCCATGCAATCAACCTTGGGTGATCTAAGGATCAAACATAGAGTCATCAATAAAGAAAATCATATGAATTCGTTATGGTATAAAGAACTAAGGTTCCTTTATAAGTGCATGGAACTATCTAATGAAATTATAATTAGGGTTTTTATTAAAGAAAGTTTTCATAAATCACATTATAATCTATACATGAATGTCAACATTTTTTGAGATCAACACATTTGAGAATGCATTGAGAAACAAAGAATCCTAGTCTAATGTTATGGTGTTGTTCTCACGAGTAACTCCTAACACTTAGACAATTCGTAAGAACACATAGCTACCTTGGGTGGTTCATTGAACTACCTAGAATGGGTTATGCAAGGAAGCGATCAAAGAATCATGAACAATCAAGGACTAGTAATGGGCCAAGGTTAATCAAATGAGATTAACCTAAGCCCATCATGTTTATTATACTTTCATAAATTAACTATGTTTTTAGTATAAGAAATTGGTTTATAAACCTTATTAAATTAAATTAAATGATTTCTAACAAAATGACTTAACTTAAAAAAAATAAAAATTGAACTATTTAAATGTGTTAATTAAAGACTAGTAGTGAATAATATTGGGATAAAGGGTTGAATATGGGTAATACCTTAGACTAGTTAGTTGGGATCCTAGAAACATATTAGTAACATAGGACACTTAGCTGCACACCGAGACCAAAACCCTAGATACGACTATTATAAATACTTATTGTATTCGAATCCTCTTAAAACAACTCATGTACTGAAGAAACATAGTCTACAAATAACGAGCGCGCATTTTGTGGTAAATCAATACAGAGCAACAAAGGTGAGTTCATTGCCCCTTTTCTAAACATTTTTGTTTTTAAACGCGGGGCTGAAAAGCATGCGTAAACCTTTTTATTTAAATATGTTTTACGTACATGCTTTTACTTATTGTATGTTTTATATATATACATGTTTACACTCCTAGACTCCTGTCTAGGTAAATGTTATGCATGTTTAACTAAAGAATCAATTAATTACTCTTACGAGTAATATAATAATTATAAATCAAACAATAAAGCTAACAAAGTTCTAATTCAAAGAATCCAAACTCTGTATGGAAATCAAAAGAACTAAAACTAAAGATCAAATGCAAGGAAATCCAAATTCTGTGTGTGTTCAAATAAACTAAGGGTCAAATTCAAGAATCTATAATCATTGTGGTAGTCATGGAAATTCTAAGGATCAGAATCAAGGGAATCAAAGGAATCATATCCGTGTGTGAATCAAAGAACTAATGAAATCATTAATGATCAGGTTAGGGTGGATGTCAGTTGTATGTAAATCAAGACCACGTGTTAACACACAGAAAGTCCCATCATAAATAGTAGACTCTTGTAGTCAAGCTATATGGGCATAAATCAAATGAACAAATGAATTCTAAAGAACAAAGGCGATCAAAATCAAAGGATATCCTAAAGTCCCGACATGTACAGTAGGCCTGAGGGTCAAGCTGATATGGGCACATCATGAAAGTCCCGACACATACAGGTAGACTCATTTGGGACATGCCTGATATGGGCCACGTGTGAGACGGTACAACTTGGACACCACCAACAGCTAAGACTAATTGATTGAGTCAAATAAGGCCCAATCATCATGTCTTAGTTGTATTTAAGTGATTAATTATTAATCTAATTAAGCATTTAATATTATGTTTCTACAAGTGCTACGGGTGATCATGAATATGTGATGAACTCAAGAAATCGGCAGTATTCCAATTTGTGGAAATCTAATGCTAATATGACGATGGGTGGTGGGTAAAACGCTTAATTATCATTAACAACAATGTCATATGTGGTTTAGTATGTGGTGCGATGGCGTCTGGGCGAGTTGTAGGCTCGACCCTTTCGTATGCCCTATATATAAGCATACCGAGCTGGATATTATAGGTGATGTTAATGAGGTTAAGGTTGTTACCGAAGAGGTTGGTAAATTCTAATGTATGTGTGTTTTAAACTTCTGAATGTAATGCTTGAAACTAGGATAGAAATGAGACTGGATGGCATGTAAAATGCTTAATTATCATTAACAACAATGTCATATGTGGTTTAGTATGTGGTGGGATGGCGTCTGGGCGGGTTGTAGGCTCGACCCTTTCGTATGCCCTATATATAAGCATACCGAGCTGGATATTACAGGTGATGTTAATGAGGTTAAGTTTGTTACCGAGAAGGTTTGCAAAGCTATTTTCAAATACTAAACTATATGAACTCACCAACCATTGTGTTGACTTTGTTTTTCTTTCATGCTTTCTCAGGTGATGTACAGGAGTAAGCTAGGATTTCAGGAATGCATGCTAGGATGCCCAGTTAGAAGACCTAGTAGTTTTTGGAAAGCAAATATTTTGTTGATTACTGTGAATCACTCTTGATATCTTGTACAGTTACAAGATAGTAAACTTAAGATTCTTTGTTTGGTTCACTTTGTTAAATTACCAAACTTTGACAATTGTAATTCAACTTGTAATCCTAGTTTAATGTCATCGTGCTTTAGTTATTCTCAACATTAATGCTATGTAAACAATCTGATCATCACGATTATCATTTCCGATTTCGCGCCCCGGGACCATTCCGCCCGATGGGACACACGATCCGGCGCGCCGGCTCGGGGTGTGACAATGTACAAAAACGGATGTGTTAAACTAACACATCAAAAATACCCACACTTAAACCTTTTTCGTCCTCGAAAAAGGTTTCAAAATAGAATCGTAGATCAGGGACTTGGTTTTTATTTTTAAAAGATTTAACAATCCTAAACCCTTGTGTATTATTCGGGATTGTTGGTATAATGGTCCAATCTAAACCCAAACACCAATTTCAAGTTTCCTAATCATGATTATTTATATTCAAATGCAATCATTCATCTTATGAGCCCCATCCCTTGGTCAAAACAAGTTATCCTAATCCCAAGTGACAACTTTCAGGGCACAGGTTTATGTCAAATGACTTAAACCCACCTCTGTATGCAAACTACCTAGATATAATCAAAAATTCAACCTAAAGATGGAGATGGATGAAGGTGTGAGCATTTTGCCTTTTTATTCTCTCATTTTCTTTTGCTTTTACCTCACTTGAGCGTATTACAGTGCTGTTTCACTCGGTTGCTAGCCGGGGTATGACAACTGCTTTTTAGCTCTTATTTTCTCTTTCTTTTATTTGCACAGACTCAGCTCATATAGTGGATTGTGGAATTTCTTTTATTTAGCGGGCGCCATAAGCCTCGGATTTGTTTTCATGAAAAGAGAACATATGTGCCAGGTTTAAATTTTAAAAATTCTAGGTTGCTAGTTTACAGAGGTTCCTATTCACTATTACCTAGTTTCAAATTTCCCGAATTTTCCAAGTCTTAAACCCACAAGAATCCTGAAGTTAGGTTTATTCTATCAATCCTAAGGAATTTTCTATCGACTGGGTCTACCAACAAGTCCCAAATAAATACACAAGTTAGCCTCTAAAAACCAAAATCCTAATCATAATCTGATCATCTTCCATTTATTAGGTGCAAGCCAAAACCAAGGACATTTTTCCAGACTCTAGCTATTTACAACCTAAAACTCTAGACATAATCAGAAAATGCAAAATTCAAATAAAAGAATATTTACAGAAAGATAAACGTAAGGTAAAAAGTGGAAAAGACTGAGCTGATAACGTAGAATCAACAATGCGCAAGTCTAATCCGAAAAGAAGTCAGTCAATTTAGCCGGCCTTTTGCATATGGAATAGCCTAAGTAGTCACCACCCGAATGTAATTGAGTACGAGCGGTTAGAACCAGATTGCGTTTAAGATCTCAAACAACCAAACTAGATTAACTGTAAAATAAAAAGACTCAATTACTGACTTGATTAATATTTACAACTGACTCAATTAAAAGAAAATCTTTTTGTAAAGTTTTCAATTTTTCAATTTTTTGTGTTTTTAACTTTTAATATTTACAATTTTCATTATTTATTTACATGTTCTAATTTATTTACAAAAATTTCAAAAATTTTATTCAAAATTAAAAATTTTTATTAAAAATTTGACTTGATATATACAATGACTTGAATTTACAAAAATTAGAACTAAAAGGTGCCAGCCTGACATACCCACACTTAGAACAATACATTGTCCTCAATGTGGACTCAGAACTGGCGATTGAAAATGAAAACGGTTAGCGACGACTCCCTGATATAATATAGACTTGTCGTGAATGGAGTTGTGCGCCTTTCAATATACAAATCACAACTCAAACATACAATTGTTAATACAACACAATCGAATTACAATTTACATAACAACATTACTAATACAACCAATAATATACTGAAGTAATTAATTAAACAACAACCACAAATTACAAACATTTTATAATAAGTTAAACAACCAATGCACAACATTACTATACAACAACCATCATAATAACAAAAATGAAAGTACAACCATAAACAACACAAATTAAGAAACCAGATATGCCAAAATAAGAATATAATACAAAATATACTGTCTGAATACAAACAAAAGAAAAATACATCATCTAAGATAAATACAAACTAATCCTCATCCTCCCCGTCGTCTGGCTCAGTCTCAGTGTCGTCCTCGAGGTCGGATGGGATGCGTGGTGTAGGCATCCGAGGGGGCAACAAGCAGCCCATATGATCCGCCATGCACCTCATCATGTCATCAAGCATGTCTATCCTCTAGATGACATATCGGAGGGTGAGGTGAGGAGGAACAGGAGGGCATGGTGGGTCGTCATGGGGCGGTCGCTCCCCTCGGTGCGAGATGCAATGCGTCGATGGCGGAGGCACCAAGGGTACAGTGGGGCTGGATACCCCAACAGAGGCGTCCAGCGGGGTGGTACGTCAAACATAACCATACCCGACGTCTGCATGTCGTGCAGTGCGTATGGTGTCGTCTCGGGGCCGACAGTCAGATGCTCCACTGGGTACCTGTCGAACACCCGATGCTGGATGATTGCTCAGTCGTATCCTCAATGCTGGATCGCCTCTAAGCCACGAGCGTAGTCATGTGCGAGTAATCCAGCTTCTCTGTCGCAAACTACAAGAAGGTGTGGTCCGGTAAGGAGTGCAGCTGCGGGTGAACGGGGCGAGCTTGTGGAGTTGAGATGACTAGAGGCGCTGAGTAGCGGATATCACGGGCCGGTGGTGGCAGTCGCTGTGCCTGCTGCTCGGCAGTGGTCAAACGTCTGGCCCTCTTGGCCCTGGATGTGGATGCCTCAGCCATCTCTGCAAGAATGTACAACAAATATATATACAGATGGTGATGATGATGGTGCGGTGGTGGTGACCGGTGGCTCCAAGCGGTGACTGATGGTGATGATGATGGTTGCTGAAGCGGCGGCGAACATAGGAGCGGCGGTGCAGCGGTTGTGGTAGACAGTGGTTGTCGAAGATGTGATGATGGCGCTGGATGTGGTGGTCGACCGGTGGTGCTACTGATGGTGGTGATGTTGGACCGAAGGAGATCGACGGCTGAAGTTGAGGTTGGACGGCGATGGAATGGGATTAGGCGTAGATGGAGAAAACGGTGGTGTTCACTGGAGATGATGGTCTTCAAAGTGGTGTTCGGTGATGATGGCTGGACATGGCGAAGATGGCGACTGAGGATGGTGGGTTAGGGTTTAGGCGTTGTGGTGGTAGGCGAAGTTGATTTGTGGTGGTGTCTAGTGGTTGTGATTGATTTTATTTAATTTTTTTTTTCGAATTTCTTAGGACCGCGCGCATCGCGTGGTGCCAGTCAATGGTCTAAGGCGTTACGCCTATGGCTAAACGTTTCAGATTCTGAAAATGGATCCGCGCGCATCGCCCAGCTTTAGTTGCTGGTCTAGGCGTTGCGCCTGGGGCGAAAATTTGAATTTCTGGAGCCAAAATCCGCGCGTAACGCCTGGTGTTTTGTCCTCTGACTAGGCATAGAGCCTAGGGTTTTTTTTTTCTTTTTTTTTTTGCATTAATTCTAAAAAAAAAAGATAACCTAATAAAATTTAAAAATTACCTAAATTAAAATTGAAAGTTATCCTAATTACTAACGCTAACGAAATTTAAAAGTCAAACTAATTACTCAATATTATAACTAAGAAAATTTACTTAAATAGAATTCTAATAAATCAAAATTAAACTAGAAAATTAAATTGAACTAAATAAAAATTCATTAATGCAACTGAAATTAAAATCAAAATAGAATTACAACCAAATAAACCCTAACAAAAATTAAAACTAAAATTAACCTAAAAAAATAAAGGAAAATCGAGTTATGTAATTAGTTACGTATAATGTAATCGAATTCTAAGCAATGAATGGTAATCAACTTTCCGAACCGGTAATATCGAACGTACGTGATGACACAATCGCCCAAATGCCCTCTATAGGGTCAAAAGATGGACGGGCGTCACCCAATAGATCTATCATTATTATCGTTGGCTTGTACAGTTAGTGTTCATGCTAGAATATTGAATTTAGAATAGCACCCACAAAGTTTAACACATATAGCATTGAATCGTACACATAGACATAGATTAGAATTTCACATAGTTTAAGGAAATTGAATTTGAACTTGAATAATGTATACATGTTACAACTAAAGCTTAAAAATGAAAGAGGCTTATGAATACTCACATAGGATGATTGATGATTGACCTCTTGATTGTAGTTTATACGATGATTTACTAGGTTCCTATAACATAATGAGTTTCTTTTGAGTTTATGACCCTGCTATAGTTTATGTGATTGTGCTTGTGTTATATATTTCTAGATTATATTAAAATAATTATGTCTTAACTTATACTCGAAATATTATTTTGTAATGCCTTGAAATTACTAAGTGTCGGATTTTATAAAAATTTCGTCATTATAACGACGCATTTTGGGAAAATTATCATTTTGCTTAGCAACTTCAAAACTCATAAATTATATCAACATATAAATATATATTTACAAGTATATACATATATTACATCATTAAAGTGTGTATATGAAATATATACACATTTATATATGTGAAAATAATTAATATTTATGTAAAAATGTTTAAGTTTATAAAACTGCTTTTGGACAGATTATGTCCGGCTTGTTCGGATGAACTTTAATAATAGAAGTCGTTTGAATAAAATTATCAAAACTTCACAATCCACTATTTTAATGTGTTTTGAACAATTTTCATTTAGAAAACGTTTCGTTATTTTGCTTGTAAATGGGTCAAAACTGTCACACAAGTATAAGTCCTTGAAGTAGTAAACCTTTGAGTTAAATTATGAAACTCTCCAGTCTACTATTGTAAGATGTTATGAACAACTTTCATTTAGAAATGTTTTTATAATTCGGAACTTAAGTAGGTCAAAACAGTAGCACAAGTCAGGGGGTACAAATCCGCGCACTAATCTTGTGACGGCTGTTTGAGGTATCATTTGGTCGAGTAGTGCATGGAAAGCTAAAATGATGAACGTAGTCATGGAACTTGAGTTTGTTCCATTTGAAGTTGTCATGACCATTTTATGACTTTTTGAAGTCATGACAATATTCTGCCAGAATTTCATGAATGCATGTTTGTGTGTATAACTATGTAAGACCTTTTAAAACGAGTTTTTGAGGCTTTACACCATTAATAGAGCTAAGAATGATGAAAAATAATAATATTCATTATTATTATCATTTTGCTCATACATATACATGTATGCATGAATCAAGTCACCAAAAACAAGTTCTTTGGTCTTGAAAGACTCATTTCTAGTACATGCAACTTTGTTGCATGTAGAGTTTTAGGTCATGGCTTTAATACCCATGAATTTAGAATGTTAAATAGTGTATATTTCATGTTCAAAACCAGCTCTTGGCCATGTTTTAGAAAGTGCATGTGATAGAGTGCAAAGATGTGAAGAAAAGTGAGTTTTGGAAGTAAACCGTTCGTGTAGGCACCTTGAGCTTGAGTGGCTTGTTCCTAGCTTTGCTCCTTGGCTTCTTGGAAGCTTGAAATGACCAAGAATGGAGGGATTAGGGGCTAGAGTTGGCTGGAACAAAGAGATAAATAGAGAGAGAACTGGAAAATTTTGAAGTCTTAAATGTGTGTGTGATTGTGCAAAGGAAAAGAGGTTTTAAGAGAGAGAGGAGGGGGAAGGCTTGGGGGAGAGAGGAGAGAGGGAGATGGTGTGTTGGGTAGTAGGAATGAAGGGATTGGAGGGTGAGGTTGAGTGTGTAAGAGGTTAATTAGTAAGTTTTGCCTTTATATGTTTGGAATGAATATTGTATGTATGTGTGTATATGTGTATGTAAGTAGTCATGTATTTTGTATGTATATATGTATATTTGTGGTGTGTGTGCCGTATACATATATATAGATATATATCTATACACATAAATATATTAATGATTTTATTTTATAAATAAACTAGTGTGTTAAATTAATTAGTTGTGCTATTTAAATTGTTCCATGTATATACTTTCATGAGTGTGTTTGTATACATAATTATATTTTAGTTAGTAATAGAAACATCTTAAAAGATATTTGGATAATTGAGTTGGATTTTAACAGGTTAAAACACAGATAAAATCCGTTGTTTGCGAATTCACCTATTGAAGTAACAATTTGTAAATTTTTCTTTGCTAATTCAATTTCTCTATTTTGAATTATTATTTCATTTCAAATTTGGTATAGTGATTAATTCATGTACTCAATTGCCAACAAAGTTCGTTTCAGATAGTTCAGCGAAACGTAATTAGGAGAATCACTATTTGCAAGACTATACATTTAAATATATATATATATATATAAACATTTAATTATTACATTTGTTGGAAATTCCATCATAGTCAACGTTAAATACACCAACGGTGTTAATAAGTCAAATTTGAAAATTGACGGATGTCACACAGAAGAACAGCCAAACAGACAGGGAATGGTAAATATCCCTGGATCCTTAAGCTTCTTTGGCAGTTTGTTCTGAACCAATGTCGAGCACCTAGCTCCCAAAGTGACCGTAGAGAGTGTCTCCAATTTCTTCTTGTTAGACAGAAGGTCTTTCAAGAACATAGCATATTTAGGCATATGCTGGAGGGCCTCTACAAATGGGAGATTTATCTTCAGCTGCTTACACATCCCCAAAAAATTTCCATACTCCTGATCACGCTTCAACAGCTATGCACGTGCAGGGTATGGAAGCTTAGTCAAATCAATCTCAGGTTCCTCAGCCACTCTCTTACCTCTCTTCTTTTCCTCCAACTTTTCCCGCTTCAACCATTCAACTGAAGACTCACTGCTCGATCCAATACTTGCTGGGTCTAGCCTCAATGGCACCCATGAAGGAGTCTCCAACTCAATCTCCTCATCCACAGGCTCATCATCAACAGGAATGACCGGTGGTGGCAGCTTTACCTCTCATCCTCAACCACTGCGTGTGGTCACTGCCTTCACATGACCCCTCGGGTTAGGTTCCGTGTTTGCCTGAACGATCCGCCCGGTCTCTCATCGAACCTCTTCGCCAACTCACCAACTGATCGCTGCAGATCCAAGAATCCATCCTGCTGATTCCTCAATAGCATGTCGTGCTCCTCGATCTTCTGGTCACGTCGCTTGTCTTTATCCATGATCTGCTGTAGCATCTTCATTTGCTACGCCATTATGTCCTCCAGCTTCTTGTTGCGATCTATGTTGCCGGAACTCTCAGGCGCATCTCTCTCAGTGATAGGGATCTGGCACGTCGGTGGTTTCTCGTAGGAGCTGTTGTTGTTCCCCCGCCAGTTTGAGTGTTGATGTTGATTCTGGTGCTGTCCCTGATTCTGGCCTCGCCAATTCGAATTCTGGTTCCAAGTAGGGTTGGGATTGAAAGACCTGTTCCATCCAGAATTGATGGCCTCAACTTGTGCCTGATCGGTAATTGGGCACTTAGTAGTACTATGTCCACCCCAACATATCTCGCATCGAACAGCTGCCATCTTCAATTCCTTAATATCCTTAACCATTGCTTCTAAGGCTTCAGTAGTGCTCTTGTCGGGTGTGACATGATGCATACCTCGAGTCGGGATAGGCGGTGCAACAATGGGCTTAACAGCTGGCGCAGCTCTCCTCACATAGGACGGGTCCTCATACTCAGCTAAGGCAAAATCCTCAAACATAGCCTCGCACTCCTCGAGTCGGTTCCAAGTAGGGTTGGGATTTAAAGACCTGTTCCATCCAGAATTGATGGCCTCAACTTGTGCCTGATCGGTAATTGGGCACTCAGCAGTACTATGTCCACCCCAACATATCTCGCATCGAACAGCTGCCATCTTCAATTCCTTAATATCCTTAACCATTGCTTCTAAGGCTTCAGTAGTGCTCTTGTCGGGTGTGACATGATGCATACCTCGAGTCGGGATAGGCGGTGCAACAATGGGCTTAACAGCCGGCGCAGCTCTCCTCACATAGGACGGGTCCTCATACTCAGCTAAGGCAAAATCCTCAAACATAGCCTCGCACTCCTCGGGCTCCTTCTTATCCATGATATGTCCCCCAGCAGCTGTGTTAAACCTCCTCTTCGTCTCCAAGGTAAGTATGTTATAGAACTTCTCAACTAAGGCCCAATCGGACAGGCCATGCTGGGGGCATCTGCTTAGAAGGGAGTTAAACGTCTCCCACGCCAAATAATATGGCTCATCATCATCCATCTGGAATGAATAGATCTAATCTCTCAGTTTAGCATATTTAGAAGGAGGATAATACTTCTTCAAAAACTTGGTCTGCAGATCAGCCCAAGTGGTGATAGACTCCCTGGGAAGTAAATTCAACCAGGTCGCGGCTCGGCCCGCGAGTGTGAAGGGAAACAATCGAAGATAGACGGCCTCCTCTGAAACGCTATTGATACGAAAAGTATCGCAGATGCGCACAAATAAAGAAAGATGACTGGGGGCGTCCTCATCGTCAAGGCCATGGAACTGCGTCGAGTTTGACATGACATGTGAAGGGATCTTCCAGTTGTTGTTGTTGACTCCCGGGCGTGTGATGGCAAATCGGGCTCCAACAACTCCAGGACTGGCAAGCTTATGAACAGTCTGCCTCGGTGGCGGAGGTGGTGGTGGTGGCTCCATAACAAAAGTAGGGTCAAGAAAACTTACCTGCTGACGGGCACGCAAAATCTGCTCCGGTGAAGTAAGCTCAAACTCCGGTGCTCCATGCGAACGGGTGTGGGGTATACAACTACCGACACCCTAATCAAACAAGCAAATAAGACACAAATATGCACAGATAAACCTAATCTAAGGCAAAAATAGCAAATAACAAGAAAAGGAACTAAGAAGAAAATAAAACTAACCCTGAAAATGAAATCAAGCAATGGGGGAAGAAAATAGGAAAATAAAAAAGTAATGGCCACAATCTAAGTAATCTTTGCTTTTGCCTAGTGTCCTCGGCAACGGCGCCAAAAACTTGATGTGCAGCAGTCTTACCCTAAAAATAAGACTAATTAAAGATTGTCTAACCTATGCTAAAGACACTATAACTAGCCCTAGACCTAGACTTGACCTAAACACCTAATAATAATCGGAAATCCTAAACTAGACCGCTACGAAGGCAAATGTACCTATCGGTGACAGTATAGCTAGTGGAAGTCCGGATATCAAACCAAAGGACACTAGTTTGACAAACTAACCTAGACTGTGAACAAAATAAAGTAAAAGACAGGGGGGTTTTAGTGCAACTGTAAAAACCTAATTGAAACTGTAACTTACTAACCGACTAAGCTAACAACTAAATACTAAAACTGCAAATAACAACGGAACTGTAAACTGGAATCTGACTGCAATAAGGAAATACTGGTATACCTAGGCTGGTAATCAAAAGCGTGACAAGCGATGACTTGGACCGACTTATGAAGGATGAAGACTAGGATCTTAAGAAACAGACTTATAATAACCTAATGGGACCCAGATCAGATACCAGGCCACACCAATGGAAATCCTAAGACTGTAATGTATGCACTAGTCTAGCGGGTCACCTTCCAAATTTTCCCGATATGCAATTGCACTCCAACGGGTGGATCATCTCCCAGATTTCTCCACCCGCGTGTATCCTAAGACACTAGAGAGCTATAAAGGTGACTACTTTGACATTGATTGACACCAACACTAAGTAAATCTAAGACAACGCCCTCCCGGGTCGTTTAACTCAAATATCCCAAGTGAAAGAGACCAACCATCTAACCTATCACCTCCCGGATTTCTAGGTTAGGTCACACATGCAAATCACAACACTTAATGATGTCTAATCCTATGGAATGTGATCAACAACCCATAAACTAACCTAAAACACAAAGTAGTAGGCCAAACATGCATCTATTTGTGGAAAGACCTTCCTAGACACACATGGATCCAACATTCATCAAATATTATCATTCAACACATGCAAAAACCATCAAAGATCATAACTTTACAGCTGATAACAATGCATATATCATCCCATAACATAGATCAAGTCCAAAATCATCAAAGTTCACAACTTTATCATCCCAAACCTATATATAACCCTAGATCTAGCCAAACAACATCATAACAGTAGTAAAACAGATCTGATAATAGTCTAAATACATGATTAACTACAGATTAAACTAAGAAACAAGGAAAAGATAAGAACAATACTAAAAAGCTCCTTCTTCTTCACTCCAACAAGCTCTAATCAACCTTAACATCCATGGTTAAGCTCCAGCAGCTCCAAGGCTTGATTAGGGTTCCAAAATCGCAGAAGAAGCCCCTCAAAACGTTCTAGATGCGTCCCATTTATAGAAGGCATGAAATTAGGGTTTTAGAGCTGGAAATCGTCTGGGGCGCATCGCCTAGCGGGGCTGCGTGGGGCTAGGCTGTGCGCGCTAGACAAAGTAGTCGGGCGGGTAAGCCTGGCAGGCGCATCGCCTGCGGTCGGTCGTCCTGACTAGGGGGTGCGCGCGGATCAGTGGGAATCAGAGAATGCTCCCAGGCGCACCGCCTGGGACCAAGTGTTGGCCCGGGGCGTACCGCCTAGGGTTTTTCTTCGTTTTCTTCGCTCGATTAACTGCACTCGATTTCGATGCCCGTTTGCCCTTATTTCCGCTCCCCGGGACACAATCCTGCACAAAAACAATAAAATGTAAATAGGTGCTAAAAACGAATCAAAATATTAACAAAACTAAAGAAAACAGACTCGATTATGTACAAAAACGGATGTGTTAAACTAACACATCAGTACATTTATATATAATTTATAACAATGATGTAACATCTATATCTATCTATGTTTATATAAATGTTTATAACAATGTTATGAATCAAGAGTTGATAACAATGATGGTGGGATGTCAAAGACAATTAATAGCATGTCATGATAACATTAAAGGCTTTTGAGATATCAATGGGGTTGAGATGACAAAATACTTATAATAGTGAGATGATTACATAACATTATGTTTGATTACTAGTAAGACTGCTTGTATTATATCACTGTGATCATGTGTCAATTGAGATTCATGTGCATTAAGTCCTTTTATTTAGTTCGTTTACCATTAAGTGGCAGAGGTCAGGTCGAATATAATGTAGTGATACCATAAGTTTGACAAACTTCTGACTAGTGAGGTCGGTACGTTATGCGTATTGTAAATGACATTTGGCCGGTATCGTATGACCCGTAACAGGGCGGCAACAGTCAGGCTTGGTAAACGGCCTCATGGGTTATATTAATCAACATAAACTGCTAATAATTCTACCACATCTGATTTGTAGACTGGCAATACTGAGTGACTGACCTCACTCATGTCATTAGCTAGTGAATATCGTTGTGAAGTCAAGTAATTACAAATGAATAGGGATAAATTGGAAACATTGTGGTTTGACTTGGTGTTGACCACAATGTGGTCCCATTTATGTTTTATTCATCAATTGGGAGAATGATTAAAAATGAGTTGATTATCACTTCTAAATTAGAAGTGAGTAACAGTAAACTCTACATATGAGAACTCAATTAAAAGATTAAGATTTAATAAAATATGTATCTTTAAAACATTAAGGGTATACCATTAATTATTTTATGGTAGCACATACCCTACAAAACATTAATTTCATATATATCAGTTGTGGGATGAGATCATAACATATGAGGAAAACAACTGGTGGGAATGACATGAGTTATCCTTAATTTCAGTACAGGTGTTGTTGTAATCAGTCAATTGTGTGGTGGGCTGACGGCTCCACTTGTTGGTACGTGTGCCCTATATATAAGCATTCTTGACTGAGTGGGATCCTGGACTAAGGAGAGAACATTAATGGGGGATAAGTCTTGGGAATATCAATAAGACTTGAGAATAACAATTTCAACATTTCCAAAATGCTAAACTTATGAACTCACCAACCTCGTGTTGACTTGTTTTACTTGCATGCTTTCTCATGTGATGAACAGGTTTAGTCACCAGGATTCAGGACATAAGCTAGTGGGCCTTGATAGTGGACCTAGCATATTTTGTGTGCATACTTTTAATGACATATTTTGAATCTCTTTTATACATCTTGTGTAAGTACAAGATAGTAACCTTATGATTCTTTTTGGTAGATTTACATTGTTAAATTATGAAACATGACTGATGTAATTTAACTTTGTAATTCTATGTAAATGTCAATGTAGCATTTCTCATTTTTCAGGTGCCCTTCAAACAATTTGATCATTTCGATTATCACGCGATATCACACCCCGGGACCATTCCGCCTAACGGGAAAGTCGATCCAGCCCGCCGGCTCGGGGTATGACAATTGCTTACCATTAGGTGGCAGGGCCAAGCCGACGACAACGTGGTAGTTCTATAAGTCTTAAAAACTTCCAGTAAGGAGGTTGGCACGTTACATGTAACACATGCATCAACAGAAGTTGGACTCGTACAGTATGACCGGTCAACAAGTGTAGCTGTAACCTCTAGAGTTTTTTCGTTACGAATTAAAAAATAACAATAATAATATTAAATAATAATAAATACTATCAAGTTACAAATTAATGTAACTAATTTAAAATGAACTAAGTTAAAGGTTTATTTAAACTAATACAAATAATAATAATAATAATAATAAAATAATAAAGATAATAATATTTAGAAACTTAAATCAAGAGTTAATGAAGTTATAAATACATAACAAAAGGTTTGTAAATTTATGAGAAATGTCTATACATAAAATAACATAATAATAAACAGGAAGGACTAACATTGTAATTATTAAAACTTGGATGTGAGGGAAGAAAACTGGAAACAAAACATGTAATATTTCGAAAGAACAAGGACTAAATGTGTGAAACCCCCAAAACTCTTATTTCTTCCCAACCCATTGGTACCACTTGGTCCATCCCGACCCGGTTGAGACCCGAGTACAATGCCATCTTCAATCCGTGTGATAGATAGCTCGATTGAAGTATTTTAGGCAATGACGCCAAATTTGTTTGTAATCACGAATTAACGAGATTTGATTCCATAAATGTGGTATTAAACCTCCCTAAATAACGATCGAACCACACAATTCGAAAGAGAGATAAACATCATAGAACTTAAAATCAAAACACACCATTTCGTTCCTCGGTTGATTTCGAACGTCTCTGCATACACAAAAAGCACTCATAGCCTCCCTGGATCGCGATTCGAGTTCAATAATGAACGGAACTTCTGCTGAACTTGAACCTAATCTATTCGATCATCAATCAAGTAAGTTTTATACTCAACAGGCTCAGAATCTTACGAGTAACAATAACCCTATGGTTATTGATGACCATACTCATCTGATAGATCGAATTCGAATTCAACTGATTCTAGGGTTCATAAGGTTTGGGTTCCAATTTAAGTTTCTGTATAAGAATA
The DNA here is from genome assembly GCA_009363875.1 of Mikania micrantha. Taxonomy (NCBI): domain Eukaryota; kingdom Viridiplantae; phylum Streptophyta; class Magnoliopsida; order Asterales; family Asteraceae; genus Mikania; species Mikania micrantha. The sequence goes on from CM018684.1 coordinate 25,556,728, forward strand.
AAGGGAAACGAAGGAAGTCAGTGAATCCCCCTTCTAGCTGAGCGGTAAGGCGCACGGCTAACACGGGGGAGACCCGGGCTCGAAACCCGGGAGTTGCACCCGAACCGGTTTTTTTTAGTTTGCAGCTCTTTCCATCCTTTTCTTTCTATTACAAATTACGAAAATAATTTCAAAAATCATAAAAATTAATTCATAATAAACTGTAAATAATTATTTACTTCTGAAAATTCTAAATAGCTTTATTTAAGTATTTTTATTCATAAAACAATGATTTAAAAACCATATTAGAAGTTAAAAACATATTCTTTATTTAAAATGTTCAATCGATATTATTATTTGGATGATTTAAAATCCATATTTCAAGTATTGTTAAAACTATTCTAATATTTAAATATTTTTGTTTCTTGCATAAGTTTTATTTAAATATTACTAATTTAATAGTTAAGTATTGTGTTACTTAATAAATTTTTAAATATTCTAAATCTTTTAATCACATACTTATTTAAATATTTAAATAGTTTTCTCATAGTTTTATATAAATATGTTGAGTTGTATTCAAATACTTATATCATTTTTTTTATTATTAAACATTTTTCATCATACCCTTACATATAATCTGTAATTTTATTTTTCATAAATCATAAATGTTTATTCTGAACCAAAGTTCTATAAACAAAACACGTAATTATTTATTGTTTCAAAGCTAGTAAATATAATCTTATTTAAATAAATCAAATTATTAAAGAAAAATTTATTTTTAGCAATTAAAGTTTACACAAAAATAATTGTAAAGGATTTTTCTAAATCAAATATTTATAAATCATGTGGAAGTGGATTTGGTTACACGAAATTCTTATAAACAAAATTCATAAATTAAAACTATAACATTTGTTAAACAAAAATGATTGTAATAGGATATATATACACTATTCCAAATTCAAGCAAGAATATTTATTTAAATAAATAAATATTCAAATGATCCATTTAAACTTAGACATTTCATTTTAAGACTTCCATTAGGATGCCATAGACTTTAAGACATCAAAACTTAAACTTTAGAATGCTAAGACTCATTGTTAATCCAACTTTAGGGTGATTGACCTTTGCTCCTTCAAACATTACTCAAAGGCTTTAAGGACCAGCTTCTATGCAATCCAAGTGAGTTTCACTCATACTCCCTCTTAAACATTTTGTACTTTTGGGATGTTACATATGTCATGATTCAATCAACTTTGTTCTAAAGTCAAAATCAATTAGATGCAAACTATTAGTCTAAGTTGTTTGACTTATATGCGTTGTATGCCTACTTGTTTATATTCAAGGTTTTAAAATGTTATTCTATGTGTAGTCAATGTTACTAGTAGCCCTTGTAATATAACTTAGGATCTTATATATTATAAAGGTGAAAGAGCCTAAATCTATGTGACTAGTCATTGCACAATAAATTTGGTTATTGAAAAATGCAAAGGTGAAAGAGCCTAAATCAATTGTTGTAACTAGTAGCCTTTATTTAATGACTTATGTCATTCAGTCAGTAAAGGTGAAAGAGCCAAAGAATCATATTGAGCTTGTAGCTATACTTGCTTTAGGTCTATTCAATTTGGGCTTTGTTTGCATTTAAACTTTTAAATCATATTCTTATGTATACATAAAATTGTATGGGTAACTCACGAACTATTCATATAGTTGACCCAAATTTATTTTACATATGTAACAGGATAAGGTGCAAGCTATGGTGAAGACATAGGATAAGCTTAGAGACTTAGTTAATTTTAAACAATGTTAGATTTTCAGTTGTAATGTATTTCATTGTATTTCTTTAAATGTATGTAATAATGCCTTGTATGCAATGAATGTTTGTCTAATGTTAATAATGAATGCTTTAAATATTCAAACTTATTAATAGCACCATGAGCTAATGAACAGTCGAGCTCGCGTCCCGACGTATTCCGCTGTCGGTCGGGGTGTGACAGATTGGTGTCAGAGCCATGGTTATAGCGATTTAGGTTATTAGAAATGGTGGCCTAGACTATAACTAAGATAACCCAAACATGAGTATCTCATGTTAATATTATTTGTATATTACTTGCTTATGTGCTATTTTCTGTACAATACTTATTGTGATATGTCATATAACTGTTACCATATAGGAATGCCATAGTTACTGTAACACCCCGACCGATGGCGGAAACGTCGGGATGCCACGAGGGATGTGTAGATTGTTCAAAAGCTCGTGGGCATCTAATTAAATCATCACATAACAATTAATCAACCAAATTAATTACATCAAAAATCATGTTCATCATGAATTAGTTACATCAAATACACAAAAGATTTAGCTATCTAACTAAATTCTAATCGCCAGAATTTCAGTTATTTAGCTAAGTCCAAGATCCTACGTGATGATGTCCCAAAAGAGTGTAGCGCTATCCTGCCCTTCTTACTTGTCTTCATTTCCTGAAACATGTAAAAATCAAGTGTCAACTACTAAGTAGTTGGTGAGTAATCATAAGTTTTTATACTTAAAAATGTTTTACAAATGATTATAAAAGTTTATATTTTCTTGAGAAAATCCACATGAGTACCTGCGAGATTGTCCATCACATAACCCAAACACACAAATCACAAACACATTATCACATATCTCATATAATCATAGATATTCATAGATAATCAACCACCTAATCATTCAACCAGTCTCAAACATCAATAATCTCAAATAGTATAAGTGACAATACATGGAATCAATGTGATTAACAGAAGTTAAAGATATGATCCATGGAGTGGTAGTAACCCACGTGACAATACATGCAATCGTTTCGGATGACCGAAGTCAACAGTTACAATTCATGGAGTTGTGATAATCCAAGTGGCAATACGTGTAATCTTTGTCGATAACCGAAGTCAACAACAATGTCACACGGAGTTATAATAATCAGTGAAAATCCATAAACAATGATAATCCCATAATGTGAATATCATATTGATAAACAGGTATCACCCATGTGTTATCAAAATAATATTTAAATATTGGTATACATGTTCCACCTCCGAGTTTAAAACAAAATAGTTTAAAAGGGAGGTTATGAGAACTCACCTGAGTCCTTAGAATCAGTGTTTTCGTATGATGCGCGGTCACGTAAGAGAACTCAAAAGCAACTCAGCAATCTGTAAATAGAATATATGTGTTTCATCTTAAATTGTTGACCTTAGTGTTTACTTTTTATTCGTAATCGTCTCTTTAACTTAGTTATTTTAATCTAAGTTAGATTGTAATACCTAAGGTCTCATTATTGGTTATCATAAAGAAGGTACTTTAAACTTAATCATCATAACCATTCTATGCGAGTAACTAATTATTATATCTTTTATGAATTTCCATAGATAGGTGTAATCCAAGATAGTAACCTTAACTATATACCCATCAATACATACTTGCATGTTTAATTAATCCACCATCTTAGTTTAAGTTGTAAAAATCCAATTTAAATTTTAAAGGCATTATACTCAATTATTCTCAATTGTTTGCTTACCTCCAATATTTAAAACCTTATCATCCATCAACTTATGTTATTAAAGAAAATATGGTAATCTTTTAAACCTCCATGCATACAATGTTTCTTCATTCCCTTTTTATTCCAAATCAATCAATTAGATTTGTTGGCCATGAATTTAGTAAATCTTAGGGTTAGATTCCACTTTAGGTTCGGCAAAGATAGAAGTTGTTATATAGGAGAAGGTTCGCTGCTCGATAGGAGTTTGACAACCACGGGTTCGGCTAACATTCTAAGCGTGCGATATCCCTAAGGTTCGGCCAAAATGGGCCTCGGCTAACCAGGGTTCGGCCAGCCCATAGATGGTTCGGCTAATCAGGTGGTATAGTTAGGTTCGGCTCATGCAATGACAAAGGGTTCGGCTGAATATTAGGGTTTTCATGGTTCAAAGGTTCGTCTCATCATGGGTTCGGCAACATAAAAGGCTCGGCTAACCCTAGGTGCGCCATGATGAAAAGGTTCGGCCTTACTAGGTTCGTGAGCTAGGTTCGGCTATCCCTTTCCTGCCCATAAGGTCCGATGGTACAGGGTTCGGGCCCTCCTCAAGGTTCGTGGCTCCATGGTTCGCAGCATGTGGTTAAGGTTCGTCGAGCTTGGGCTCGCCACCTTAGGGTTTGGCCAGCCTTGGTTCCCACAGGTTCGCAGCCGACCTCCTTCCCTTAGGCGAACCTGTTTGGTTCGTGACCTCCACAATAGAGATCTCAGCCCCTCTCCACCAAAACCCACGATTTATCATCATCCTTCCTGATTCCAGTTGGTTCTAGGTTTCCCCACAACTTATCCACTCTCAAACTAGTTAGTTTTTAAGGTTTTCATGTTACGAAGCCATGTAAGGTGCAAGGATACAATTCGGGCATGGTTAGAGAGAGAAACAGAAAGAAAAACCCAAGTTTTACCTGCTAATCGTGATTAAAAGCTGGATTTCTTGATATCCTCTCGTTCTCCTCGATCACGCGGTCGTGTAGGCACCAAGAACTTGTGATTTCGTTGAAAATCGGAAGAGGAAAGTCAGAGAGAAGTTGAGAGAAAAGGAGGTGACGAAAATTAAGGTTTAGAGAGAGAGAGAGAGAGTTGTTGTAAAATGAAGAAGAAGGAAGGAAGTGTTCTTCCTTATACCGCGTCTTGATCCCCCCCTGCTCGGTCTCGTTTATATCGCGTAAAAGCTCGTAAAATATTCGGTTTAGCTCTTAAATCGTATTTTAAACATAAAACATCCAAATATTTATGTTTTGTTTTTTATAAAAATGATTTTTATTTAATTATGATTGTTTCGTAAAATAATTTCGTTAAATTATTTATTTAAATAAACAATTTATTTGTATTTGTTTTAAGTTGTGATTCCTAATAAACATTTTAAACTTTCATTTATTAATTTAATATCGTTAGATATTATTTAGTTATCTCGTCGAAATGCGTTACTTACGTACGTATTCGTAAAGATCGTCACATTTTCGAATCCAACGCTCGTATTGTATTTCGATTCGATTTACGATTTATGGAATATCGTTTCAGATCATTATTCTTAATAATTATATTCGTGTGAATAGTCACCCACGCGAACACATTATTAAGTTAATATTTCTGAAATAATATTCGTGTTTAATTTATAATCGTAACCTCACCATCGCGTATTCATTTCCAATATCCTTTTCATTATTTTATTGACTTTAATATTATCAATCCCAATCCAAAACCCACTAAACCATATCACTGGCACATCCATGATAGACAGAAATATGCATATGTATAGGGCATATGTAGGGGTCAGTCGCAACCGCCCCAGCCACCGTCCCACCGCTATTTCAATAAACCATGACCATGTGTCCTTGACTATGTTTAGCAATCCAACAATACCCAACTCAAACTCCTTTCCATTTCCAAACCAATAACCCATAAATTCGTGAATTCAGCTGTGATAAACTCTCTGTTTCTGTTTAGTTGGGTTACAACTAAACTCCCCATGGTTTACACGTATAATAATATGTTCTCAATATGTATACCAATCAACAATAATATCATTCAATTATTAATTATCATTAATAATTATCATATCAGGTAGTAACAGTAAAATCGTACATATGTACGGACAACCTGAAGTACAGTGATGTTACAGTTACTAATATGCTTTTTCTTACCCTTGGTTAGGGGTGCCTTAGATTTAGATAACTTGCTATCATGGGATTTACTTAGTTAAGCAAATGATTTAGAACTTGCTTTAAGTAAACTCCATTTCAAACTCACATACATACAAACAATCATTAGATATTAGGAATTTAAACTGATTAGGCTTAATGCCTAATAATATTCATTAGACAACATAGGAATTCCAATATTGATTTTTAAGATCCCGTTAGAACTAAGTTTGTGAGGTGGGTATGTAGTAACTGGAAGAGTGTAGTATCGGTAGTTAGAATTCCTATCTAGGAAAGCTATTCGTATAAATCCCCGAGGTACTGTGGGACTTGTCTAGCTTTCCTAGGGACTTCTAATGAGAGTATGACCACTTATAGGCCAAAGCATACCACACCAAACACCTTACAAACTAAATAATTCTAATATGTCACCGGTATTTAATTTTGAATATCATTCCTTATATTTTCAAACAAGTTCAAATGATTTGCTTACAATCTCATTAGAGTTAAGTTGTTAAGAGGGACATGTACTAACTGGAAGGGTGAATACTAGTAGTTGAGACTTCTGTCTAGGAAAGCGATTCATAATCCCTGACGAGGGACTAGTCTGGCTTACCTGGGGATTCTCAATAAAAGTATTTTACCTATAGGCCAAAGCATGTTAACTTCTTACAAACAATATTAATTCTAAAAGATTTTTAATCAAATTCAAATGATTTCAACATATTACCTATACAAATCTAACTTTAATGGTATCATTACTTAAGATTAGTGATGGTGATTCATTACTGCATCTAGAAGAAAATGATGTCATTATCCTTTGTTTTGTTTTATAATTCATATGTTAGGATTTAAAAAGTCAATAACATTAAGTCTAAGGATTGTGATGGTGATACATCACTACATCTAAAGGATTATAATGTTATTCTTCTTTGATCTAAACAATGTATATTTTGTGATCCAAGAAAATCAGTAACATCATACTTATGATTTATAATGGTGATTCATCACTAAATCTTAACAGGTATGATGTCACAATCCATAATGCCTATACTTTAACTCCATGAACTTAAATGAATACTATGCCTAAATTCAAAGATCAAAATCCTAACATGTCAAGAAGCATTCAATATTGAATATCATACATAAAGTTCACATAAAACCAACAAAGTTAACTATGTGTAACTAAATTCATAGCATTTTATCTATGATTAGTAGTAATCCATTATTACTATATCTAAGATAGAACAAACTGTCACAGTTCAAATATACTCTTTAACATTCTATTCATTTATATTAAATTCTTAACCAATTCCTATTTCATGTTTATTTAGAATGTCTAGACGAGAACGTGCTGCTGAACGTCGCATAGCTGCTGCGATTGCTCGACATTTGGAAATCGTGATACCCGACATGGTGATACAACTACAACAACAACCTTATCTTAATCCAAAAAACCTAAAATTCCGAACCTGCCAACCAACCAAAATGCTCATTCAAGCACTTCAATTCCTGTAACCCACCTAAGTACAATGGGTCGGATGGAGCGACTGGGTTGCTCCAATGGTTCGAGGGTATGGAGAGTACCTTTTTGAACAGTGACTGCCCAGCCAACTTAAAGGTTCGTTAAGCTACTGGTGTCTTCAAAAACGAGCCCTTACTTGGTGGAATAATGAGAAAAGAACCTTAGGAGATAACACTGCCACTAAACTGACTTAGGACAAACTCAAGAAACTTATGACTCAAGAGTTTTGCCCTCGTAATGAGGTTAAGAAGCTTGAGTTTGAGTTTTGGGAACTCAAGCAAGAAAGTGGTGAGAACATGATCTACAACAATTGATTCCATGAACTGAGTCTTCTATCCCTCGATATGGTGACCCCTTTGGAAAGAGGGATCGAGAAATACATTGGTGGACTGCCAATGCAAATCCAATACTCGGTTCTAAGTAGCAAGCCTGCTACTATTGCAGATGCCATTCACATGGCTGCAACATTGACTGATAAGGACCAACCAAAAGGTCCAAATGAACCAAAAGGTGTTCAAGAAAGATAAGGACAAACCAAAAGGTCCAAATGAACCAACCAAAACATAAGCCAAAGCTGATTCATCTGCTCCTTTCAAGAATAAAAGAAAAGCCGATCACCTGAACTTTGTGACCCATGCAGTCCCTCTCCAACAAAGCGCCCTTACTGATGCAACTAACCAGGCCTACAAGTAGGCCTACACTAGTCCACATCCATTATGTCCTAATTTCAACTTCCATCACATGCCTACAAAACCGTGTCGATTGTACACAAACTACAATCGCTTGGCTCATTTTGCTATTCATTGCCGATTGCCTAAAGCTCAAGTCAACCAAGCCAATGCACCGCTCCTCACAGCTCCAAGACAACCAGTGGCTAGAGCTTTTTTCAGTGTGGGGATCTGAATCATTTCATCAACGTGTGTCCATTTAGGGCCAACAATAACAACAACATTGTGGTAGCTCCAAACAATCAAGCCAATCAAGGAGCAAGGGGTCATGTTTTCAATGTTAACGCGAACCTGGATCAAGATAACAATGAAGGGGTGAACAACGCGGTTTTATGAGCCGATTATGATATTCTATCTTATTCAAGTAGTGCAATTTGAACTTTCATTTGTTTCTAATTCATGTATTTCTGATTTCATGTGGAACTATTTCAATCTTGAATGTTTTGTTTTATTATAATTCGCATGTCGTTTAGATTTCAATATGATTGACTTGAACTAATTAAACTTTTGTATAGGTGATTCCATATAAATCTTTCACAACAAGTTCACATGAATCATGTTATTGATTTTTAAGTAAATTATTCTATATACTCATGTTTAAACAATGATTCATAAATTTTGATGATATTATAATGAGGTTGATGATAATCAGTTATCACAATCATATAATATCACATACTAGTGTATTCGATATCAATTGTATATTCAAAACCAGTTATATATCAAGCTATACAATCATGAGATCCTATTGTAAGATTACAATTATTAGAATCTCTATACTTGTACAATTCCTAAAGCAAAGTCAAGTATTCAAGCATCTATTCAAATGTATTCAAGGTTATATTAGTCTTGATAGGTAATTAGAATGCTATCAAAGTATTAGTGATGTGATGGGTTGGCTGCGGTATACCCTATATATAAGCACTACTAATACATTGATAGTAGTACTGAGAGCTTGACCAAGTATAGGATTTGTAAATTCAAGCTACAATTTGAGTGATCTATTCTACAATCAAGTATTCAACACTTAGTCTAGCATGTTCTAGTTTATGTTAATGTTGGTAGGCGTTTGGTATACTATCAAAGTATCAGTGATGTGGTGGGTTGGCTGCGGTATACCCTATAAATAAACGTCAATAATACATTGATAGTAACACCAAAAGCCTGATCAAGAGTTGGATTAGCCAATTTATTTTACATAGTCAAGCAAATCATGTTTCAGTCAAGCACATTAGTCAAAGCAATTCTTATAAATACCTACTGTGTATTCTTACAAGAGGTCATATCAAGGAGATCGGCCATTATGCTTACCTTGAGTTAAGTAAACCATCCTTAATTCAAAATCCTTTTTCGCAAGTAAAGGAATTGTGTATAAACTCTAAAAGCAATACATTATTTGCATATCTCTAAATAATACGAATAATAAACTAAGAAATTGGACACCATTATATAAGATTTACAAAATAATAATAACTCTAATGTGATTAAACCGATAATAGAAACATAAATTAACAAAGACAAGTGAAGATGAAAAACTAAGAAATGGTTAACACACGTGACAATTATTCTTATTAAATAAATTTCCGGACGAAGTTTCCTAAAGTATGGGAGAATGTAACCTCTAGGGTTTTTTCGTTTTGAATTAAAAACAACAACAACAACAATAATAATAATAATAATAATAAATAAATAATAATAATAAATACTATCAAGTTACAAATTAATGTAACTAATTTAAAATAAACTAAGTTTAAGGTTTATTTAAACTAATACAAATAATAATAATGATAATAAAATAATTATGATAATAAAATAATAATGATAATAATATTTAGAAAATTCTAAATAGCTTATTTAAGTATTTTTATTCATAAAACAATGATTTAAAAACCATATTAGAAGTTAAAAACATATTCTTTATTTAAAATGTTCAATCAATATTATTATTTGGATGATTTAAAATCCATATTTCAAGTATTGTTAAAACTATTCTAATATCTAAATATTTTTGTTTCTTGCATAAGTTTTATTTAAATATTACTAATTTAATAGTTAAGTATTGTGTTACTTAATAGATTTTTAAATATTCTAAATCTTTTAATCTACTTATTTAAATATTTAAATATTTTTTAGTTCAAAGTTTTATATAAATATGGTGAGTTGTATTCAAATACTTATATCATATTTTTTTTATTATTAAACATTTTTCATCATACCCTTACATATAATCTTTAATTTTTTTTTCATAAATCATAAATGTTTATTCTGAAACAAAGTTTTATAAACAAAACACGTAATTATTTATTGTTTCAAAGCTAGTAAATATAATCTTATTTAAATAAATCAAATTATTAAAGAAAAATCTATTTTTAGCAATTAAAGTTTACATAAAAATAATTGTAAAGGATTTTTCTAAAACAAATATTTATAAATCATGTGGAAGTGGATTTGGTTACACGAAATTCTTATAAACAAAATTCATAAATTAAAACAATAACATTTGTTAAACAAAAATGATGGAAATAGGATATATATATATATATCTATATATATATATAGATATAAATATATATATATACACACACTATTCCAAATTCAAGCAAGAATATTTATTTATATAAATAAATATTCAAATGATCCATTTAAACTTAGACATTTCATTTTAGGATTTCCATTAGGATGCCATAGACTTTAAGACATCAAAACTTAAACTTTAGAATGCTAAGACTCATTGTTAATCCAACATTAGGGTGATTGACCTTGGCTCCTCCAAACATTACTCAAAGGCTTTAAGGACTAGCTTCTAAGCAATCCAAGTGAGTTTCACTCATACTCCCTCTTTATCATGATGTTATTAAACTTAAACTTAAACTTTATCATATTGAACATGTAGCTATACTTGCTTTAGGTCTATTCAATTTGGGCTTCGTTTGCATTTAAACTTTTAAATCATATTCTTATGTATATATAAAACTGTATGGGTAACTCACCAACTATTCATATAGTTGACCCAAATTTATTTTACATATGTAACAGGATAAGGTGCAAGCTATGGTGAAGACATATGATAAGCTTAGAGACTTAGTTAATTTTAAACAAAGTTAGATTTTCAGTTGTAATGTATTTCATTATATTTCTTTAAATGTATGTAATAATACCATGTATGCAATGAATGTTTGCCTAATGTTAATAATGAATGCTTTAAATATTCAAACTTATTAATAGCACCATGAGCTAATGAACAGTCGAGCTCGCCCCCCGACGTATTCCGCTGTCGGTCGTGGTGTGACAACAGCAACAGTCAGAGTTAGTAATCGATCACATGGGTGAATCAAATGAGACCCATAATGCTAATAAGTTAAGAATGACTGGTTCGTAAACTGGATTCTCTCGTGTTGGCCTGGAGTCAATCCTACATGTAGTCTAGTTACGCACAGTCGTGAACTCACAAATGACCATGAGAACCACTGTATGACTATTTCAAAAATTGTTGATATGACTATTAGGTTTCGATCACAGGGTGATTGATCTGTACAACTATGTGATATTTTAAAACTATTGTGGATACAAGGGAAGTGCAAAGTAAAACCCTTAATTTTCATTAATGGCAAAATCGTGTCTTGTCAAGTGTTTGATGGGATGGCGGCTAGACTCGTTCGTATGTATGCCCTTTACATAAACAGAACTTGTCTTGACTGGATGATGTTAGCGATGAGGTCTAAGGTGTAAACTTGTGCAGAAAACAGTGGAACGTTATTGCTATATGATAGAGATAAATAGAAATAAGTGCAGAGTGGAACTCTAATTTCCATTAAAGATAAAGTTGTGTCCTGTCGAGCGTGTGGTGTGCTGGCGGCGAGGTTTCGGCTTATCGTTTGCCCTATATATGAACACTTCTCGACATGTCGAGATAATGCCATTAACGAGGTTTAGGGTGGAAGCTAGCATTGTATACAAATAAGACAAACTTTCAAACGATTCTTAAACTATAAAAGAATATAAACTCGCCAACCTAGTGTTGACTTATTTTGCATGTTTCCCTTGTGTTTAAATTCCAGTAATCAGGCTATATGATAGGAAGACTAGGGTAGTGGACCAAGAATATTTTGTGTAGTTATTTTGTTACATCATGTAAATCATTTTTAGTATATCTTGTACATAGACAAGATGGAATGATTACATAGATCTTTTGGAAGATTACATTGTTAAATTATTGTACACGAACAACTGTAATTTAACTTTGTAATTCTGATTCAATGTTTAGACTTCTCATTATATATCATGTGCTATGAATAGAATCTGACCAACCAGGCAATCGCGTCCCATGACTATTCTGCCCAACAGGAAAGTCGATACATTCCACCGGCCCGGATTTGACTTTATGGTAGAGCGAAGTAAGTGGTAAAGAAATGGGAAGTAAAGTTGTTATAAATATGGCAGGAAAGCTTCGAATAGTGAAATGTAACGTTCCTCCAATTTATTACTAAAATTTTTAATGAAATAATATATTTATAGTACTAATATTGGATTATCTTACCAATTCTCCATAACAACGAATCTCTTGGTCATTGAATTTATAAAACTTTGCATTTGCAGAATTTATATTTCCAGGTGAAAAAGGAATTTGTTTAACGATAATAATATTGGGGAAAAAAATGATTTCTACAATGTTTATAGAAATAATAATAAATCAAAACGTTAAAGTAAAAAAATGCTAGAGTTGGAAAGAAGTTTTGTCATAATAATAATATTTTTGGAATTTTTTGAAACAAAAAAAAATACCTCAATAATTTACTGCGAGTCGTCCCTATCGACGGACTATGGAAATACATGTCGGATCCGGAATATCGGGCAATTCTGAGGATTCCTCTATTTCCAGCCGATGAGCCATGTCCAGTTTGTAAATGTGATTGGATTCTTTTGGAAAGCATGCAGTACATTGAAAAGAGTTACCGAGTTTTAAATACAGACATGATTTGGTTAGAGATGTTCAATGTGATGTTCTTAAACTGGCAAACATTTCTGATAAAAAAGAGGCTCTCGTGTACTTCTTAACAGATCCGATATTTTAGTGTTTGGATGGGAAGGGGGAAACACTCGTGTGTAGACCTTACAGGAGTGTTCCCTTTTGTTAGGCTGAGGGATACGGGCTTCGTGGCAGGTCATGCTGCGTTAAAGGCGGAGTCAGGCAAAGTGGCTAAACATGAGGAAGCTTGCTTGGAGAACCAACATGTGTTTAACCCTTTTGTGTTATTGATACATTTCAGTTCTTCACCTTGGAGGCTATCAATTTTCTGAGCCGAGTTCAGAGGGTCATACATAGCACCATCACGACTTTTAGGACCCAAAAAATTGTTTTTAATAGGACTGAATTTGCAATTCAAAAGGGGTTTGCAGCGCAACTAGTTACCCACTTAAATGTCAGTTTATTGTAATCTTTCACTTTTGTTAATAAAAAATCAAATTGTTTAACAAAAAAAAAGTTGGAGATTGATGCAATTAACAATAAAACTTTATAACTAATATAACATGATTTTGAGGATTAAAAAAATCAAAGATAAGTTTTATAAAAACACCAAAATTTTAGACATATTGTTATAAAGAATTACAATTATACAAAATATACATATAATTCAATTATATAATATTATGACTTTGAATAATTTTTATGATGTTTATATAACTTTTAAAATTCATTTAATAAATCTAGAGGACTGATCCACGCGTTTCCAGCTCTTGATCCTCATGCATATGGTATGATTTTCATGCTCAAATCATGATCAATCACCAATAATTGTAAATTAACTGATTTTAGTGCGTAATCGAATTACCAAAAATGAAAACCTCTGCGAAATGAAAATTTAGCTCTAGTGTGCATAAAACCTCGAATTAAACAAGTTATTTGGTTCCTTTCACCCTTTTGGAAGTTTCCGAGCACACAAACACAAACTCCATACTCATTCGGCTCGGTCGTTGCTTCAAAAATCATGAAAAACCAAAAGTTTGTAAGTAATATTTGTGTGTGTATATATATATAGGAACGGTTTTTGATTCTAAATAATAGCCCCTTGATTAATTTAACGATCAGGTTCATAATTAAAAGAATTCAAGGGGAGACCGATCTTGGGTTCTTCGGTTTCAAAAACTAATTTGGGGGAAATCTACTATTATATGTTTTATATTATCGGTAGGAGCTAACATCGATTTGAATACCTAACTCGCAGTAAAAGCGGCGTGTGCTAAGGCACTGACTTCCACAGACCTGAGTTTGAATCCGGTCCAAAGCGGCTTTGCCCTTTTGACATTTTGATACCTTTTTCAGCAAATTCTTCTATATTAATTTTAACAAAAAATTAGAAAAGAAATAATTATTATTTATGTTATAAAATATAAACTAAGCAAAATCAGCCAACATTTTAATTAATTTATTATTTAATGTGTTAAAATAACTAGGTTTTTTTATCCACGCGTTGCGGCGGAGTTGTACGATAACACACACGTCGTTGTAAAAAGAACTAGGTGTTTTTATACGCACGTTATGACGATGAAATCAACGTGATCAAATACTTAAAAAAGAAACGCAAGTTTCGTTGTTGCAAAAATAATTGTTACGAAAGACAAATTCAATTTTTCAACCGCACGTGACTAATCATAAATTCTTAGCGACCAAGATCGATTTCGAAACAATTTAATTTTATTCTGTTGAGCTAAAATGTATTATATTTGACACGATTTGTTTTGTAAAAAACATATGTCCATACGTTAGAGAATTTGAAATGCACATCAAAGTATATTAGAACAAAATTTACATTCCAGCACCTGTGAACACACAAAGTAAGCAAAAATAAATCCTCGATCAAGAATCAAACTTGTTCATAATCAAAAATTGATGAAACCCTTGAAGTGAAAATTCAATCAAATCAAAGCAACAAAGCCCCTGAAACTCATCAGCCTCGAAGAAAATCAAATAGATGAAGCATTTTAAATCAAAACTAAATCTAGTTAGAATCAACGTTATCAAATCAAGGACCGATGAAAATTGAGTTCCAAAAATCAGAAAACACTTATCTCGTTTATGAACACCTGAGATTAATCAGTAGTCACAGATCTTGAAATTATTTATAACTCTACTATGTTATTAACCGTGTATTACACGGATTTTATAAAATGATTAATTTACATATGAATAAATATTTTAAGTGATAAATAAATAATGAAAAACTTTAATCAGATACAAATGATATATTTGAAATAATTGAAGTTAAAAACTAGGTGTTTTTATACGCACGTTATGACGATGAAATCAATGTGATCAAATACTTAAAAAAGAAATGCAAGTTTCGTTGTCGTAAAAATAATTGTTACGAAAGACGCTGTTGAGCTAAAATGTATTATATTTGACACGATTTGTTTTGTAAAAAACTTACGTCCATACGTCAGAGAATTTGAAATGCACATCAAAGTATATTAGAACAAAATTTACGTTCCAGCACCTGTGAACACACAAAGTAAGCAAAAACAAATCCTCGATCAAGAATCAAACTTGTTCATAATCAAAATTGATGAAACCCTTGAAGTGAAAATTCAATTAAATCAAAGCAACAAAGCCCCTGAAACTCATCAGCCTCGAAGAAAATCAAATAGATGAAGCATTTGAAATCAAAACTGAATCTAGTTAGAATCAACATTATCAAATCAAGGACCGATGAAAATTGAGTTCAAAAAATCAGAAAACACTTATCTCGTTTATGAACACCTGAGATTAATCAGTAGTCACAGATCTTGAAATTATTTATAACTCTACTATTGTGACATCCAGTACCTGATCGTCCGGCAAGTCCGTACGGTACGTGTACTTTCATTATTTACTGTGTGCAAATACAATGTATGAACAGTGTTTGTGATAACAGAATTCAGAATACAAGAAACAGTTGTACGTATTTATGTGAAAACTTAAATACCGTAAGTACAACAACTCATGACAAACAATAGTTGTTTGTATTTAGGTGAAAACTTAAGTACAGTTAATACAACGAATCAAGAGAAACAACAGTGTACAAGTAAACAACAAGAACATGTCGGTTGCGATCTGATATCCATAGATGACAGGAATCAGATGGCCGATAACTCAGTATGAAAACAATGTGAAAACAGGAAGTTTAGTTGAGTCCGTCAGTGAGGAAACATAATTCAAACACAATTGCAGTGTTATTTCAGAATAACGAACTGACAGTGTGTTTGCGTGGGTGACGATTCACACAAACATATCTGTGAGTTTAAAGTTCTGAAATGATGACTGAAAAGTAGAAAACAAGAATCAGAAAGTGAAACCAACGTCGTGTTCGTTCGGGGGACGATTCGAACGAATACGCGCGAAGGTGACGCGATCTGACGAAAACTTTAAAATAATCGGTTTCGATAAAATAATTCAATAATATTAAATTTAAAAGATTTACTAGGAATAACCACTTTCCAAACATTAAAAATAAATCCTTTCTATTTAATTACGTAAAATACACGCGTAACGTTCCGAAAACGCAACGAAAACGCGAACCGAACAACAAAAACGAACCCGAACACGCCCGGGGTATATAAACCCTAAATGAGGCATTTTTCCTCATTTCTCTCTTCCCACTCTCTCTCTAAAACCCTAATCTCGGTTTCCACCATAACTCACTCATTTCTTGATGAAATTGAGTGATTCTTGAGCCTAAACGAAGATCTTGATCCCCTCTACACGAAAGTACAACTGATCTGGAGTGAAAACCATCTGATTCGAGGTAATCTGTGATGATATATAGTGAAAATTAGGGTTTTCACAACCCTTGGTCGACCACCACCTCTAAACCGGTTACAAGCTCTTGCCATCAAACCCAACACCTGGAAATTTAGTCCAACACATCCCATCACATGAAACCACCATAGATCTCGACTAGGATCTCCATAGGACCACCAAGGCCGACCCAAGCCACCAGCTGGCCGAAGAAGTCTATTCGGCCGAAAGGCCTGGCCGTATGACCTTGGGCCGTATGGGGCAACCACCCTCCTTCGGCAGCTATTCTGTTGCCACCATTCGCCAGCCATTCGTTCGGGGCAGCCTCCTCATTCGAGCCAATCCTCATTCGGATCCTATCTTCATTCGGCTAGACTATGGACCAGCTAGCTTCATTCGATCGGTAGGGTGCCATTCGGCCATGATTACCTATTCGGCCATTTCATGCGGCCAAGACACCCAAACCGACCAAGATATCTTATCTCGGCCCAACCACTTAGCCCATACTCACAGTTCAGCCCACACATATCTTCGGCCCAAGTGAACCGGCCCAATGGATTTAGTTGGCCCATGGGAGTCAATCTAAGCCAAAATCATTTCTTCGACCCATGCATACACAATCGGCCCAACCTCATCACCCAGCCCACCAGTCGGCCCACTTATGCAGCCCACACTCACTGTTACGACCCAGAGTCATTGATTGGGCCTAGATCACTAGTTTGGCCCACATGTCACTCGGCTTATGACCATTATTCGGCCCACTCGATCTTGAAAAATACACAAACACATATCATTGGTAACCACAGGAAAGCAATATGCACGGTTGGGTAATCTAGTACTACAAAGGTGGTCATGGGGTTGGTTCAATGTAACTTACAAAACTCAATACATCAATGTTACAAGGTTCTATCAACACAAAACCCAAGTGATGTTATAAACTAAGATGATTTCCAAGACTACACATTTTAACAAGATTCACATTGATTACATCATGAGATCAAAAACAAAGTATACTAACCTTAACAAAAGTGGGCTAAGTGTAGTGAGATTCCTAGCAAATAAACGAGGCCAAATAATGACCAAGACCAATAAGTGTTAGCCAACTTTAGGGCTAACACAAACACACGCACAAACACATACTCAGATTTTCATAGTTACAAACAACATGAAATCAATACAGGATCGTGAAAACAACATCAAGTACAACAAAGAGCGCGTGCATTCTTGTTTAGGCCAAGTCAACCACATCAACAGCAAGGTGAGTTCATACGCCCCTTTTCTAATCTTAATTGATTTTAAACTCTCGGGGCTAAGAAACATGCTAAACCTTTTATTCATTTAAAAGTTTTAGTTTAACATATTGCTTATACTTTGATTTAGATAATATTGTTTTACTTCTTATCGCTTATCATTGTATGCATGCTTGTATGATCATGATATGACAGAGACAACTAAGATGAATATGATAATATAACTTCATAAATCATCAACACAATAGAATAACATAGTTGTAAGATTCTATCTTATAACATTTAATTATTCTTACAAGAACAGACATTGAGATTATCACAGGTGAACATGATGACAACAACAACAACAACACACATGAATGATATGAAGATAATATATCTTCATAATATCATTCAACACCAGAGTTAACTATGTGTAATAAGACAAGTTCTTATAACACTCAGCTTGTAACTCGATGCATACTACAAGATAACACGAAACAAGTATCATCCACCACCTGAGTCGACTAAGTGTAGTAAGACTGGATCTTACCACACCTTTGTGACAACAGGGTGACTATATGGAATAACAAGGAATGATAATCATGATAATGTAACTTCATGATAACAACATCATTCACACAACAAATAGCATCGTATAATAAGACAAGATCTTATAGAACTTTGTTAACAACAACGAGAACATACAACACTGAGAACAAACAACATTGGTGAACACAATACAATTGATTACTATTGAACTGTCTGCATTATATCATGTCAATCATGTGCCATGTATTCAAGTATGATCATTGTAAGTCCCTTTCACGAATCGCTGACCAGTTAATTTGACGTGACTAAACCGACGATAGCATAGTGGTACCATAGGTTTGACAAACCTCTAGCTTGTAGGGCTAGTATGTTGATCGTAATCATCATTGGCCGGTAACGTATGACCGGTGACAGGGCGACGAACAGTCAGGGTCTGGTAAGCGACACATGGTGATATTAATCTGCAGTGATAAGTAATTAATCCATCGTTACATGTTGACTAGTAGACTGAAGAATTTATTTTCTCTCATGTCATATTACTAGTAACTGTTTCGATGAGGACTATGGTAATACAAAGTGGTAGAGGTAAATCGGATGCATTGTAATCTGATTACGTGAGGATTGCAATGGATTCCTTTTAGGCTCTATGCACTTCAAGTTGAGAACAAATATCAATTGGTTAACTAAACCCCTATCGACGTTTTATTCTACATATGATACAACAGGTGAATATCAAACGGGATGAACAGGTGGAATGATAATGGGTATCTATAGTTGTATTGCAAGTAGTGTGGAGTTGTATTAGTTATGTGGTGGGATGTTGGCTGGGGCTTGATCCCTACATATGCCCTATATATAAGCATAACTAATAGGATGAAATACTACTTGTGAATATAGCTATGGAGAGGTCATTGTGTGAACAGGTGAACCAAACAAACTACAAGTAACATGTATGACATTGTGATTGTGTATGTGAACAATTCAAGGTTTTCAATTATCAAATTTATGAACTCACCAAGCTAGTGTTGACTTTGTTTAAATGCATGTTTTCTCAGGTGACGAACATGTTTAGTCACCAGTATTCAAGAACATAGCTAGTGGACTTTTAGAAGACCTAGCTACATTTTGTGTGAACATATTTTTGGAATGACAAAACAATGAATCAACTTTGTAGATCTTGTACAGTTACAAGATAGTAACTCATTGATTCTTTTGATTAGATTAACTTAGTTAAATTATGAACGAAACAATGTAATTTAACTTTGTAATTCTATATCATTGTCATGTTAGCATTTCTCATTTATATATCATGTGCTATGTAAACAATCTGATCATTTTGATTATCACACGATATCGCGCCCCAAGAACTTTCCGCCCGACGGGAAAGTCGATCCAGCCCGCCGGCTCGGGGTGTGACAACTATATTATTAACCGTGTATTAAACGGATTTCATAAAAAGATTAATTTACATATGAATAAATATTTTAAGTGATAAATAAATAATGAAAAACATTAATCTTATGAAAATGATATATTTGAAATAACTGAAGTTAAAAACTAGGTGTTTTTATACGCACGTTATGACAATGAAATCAACGTGATCAAATACTTAAAAAAGAAACGCAAGTTTCGTTGTTGTAAAAATAATTGTTACGAAAGACAAATTTAATTTTTCAACCGCACGTGACTAATCTTAAATTCTTAGCGACCAAGATCATTTTCGAACCAATTTAATTTTATTCTGTTGAGCTAAAATGTATTATATTTGACACGATTTGTTTTGTAAAAAACTTACGTCCATACGTTAGAGAATTTGAAATGCACATCAAAGTATATTAGAACAAAATTTACGTTCCAGCACATGTGAACACACAAAGTAAGCAAAAATAAATCCTCGATCAAGAATCAAACTTGTTCATAATCAAAATTGATGAAATCCTTGAAGTGAAAATTCAATCAAATCAAAGCAACAAAGCCCTTGAAACTCATCAGCCTCGAAGAAAATCAAATAGATGAAGCTTTTGAAATCAAAACTGAATCTAGTTAGAATCAACGTTATCAAATCAAGGACCGATGAAAATTGAGTTCCAAAAATCAGAAAACACTTATCTCGTTTATGAACACCTGAGATTAATCAGTAGTCACAGATCTTGAAATTATTTATAACTCTACTATGTTATTAACCGTGTATTACACGGATTTTATAAAATGATGAATTTACATATGAATAAATATTTTAAGTGATAAATAAATAATGAAAAACATTAATCATATATATACAAATGATATATTTGAAATAATTGAAGTTAAAAACTTCAGTTACTATTATATTAAAAATAATTTTTATAAATCAATAATATAAAATATAATGTTTATAATTACTAAATTTAAATTAACCAATTTAAAAATAACGTTAAACATAACGGACAGAAAGTGTAACTTTCTCTATCATTTTTATTACTTGAATTTATAAATAAATTAAAAACGTTATTTGTTTATAAAAATTTAATTGTTTAAAAACTTCTTTTATAGTATATTTTATTTAAGAAAAAAATTATTCTTTAAGATAACTTATTTTTTACATAAATTTTGTTTTTTTGAAAATAAAATATTTTTATTTTAAAAATTTTGGTTTTAGAAAATTCTGTATTCTTTAAAAAAATTTGAAGTGTGTTTTATAATAAAAAGATAAATAATATATTAGTTATTAATATTATAATTATTTAATAAAAGAAAAAAAATTAATAATAGAGATAAGATATTTTTTTTTTTTTTTTTTGAACGGCAAATGTCACTTGTAGTGTAAGAATGTGACATGTGTTAATAGTATTATAAAGAGCTGACATGTAGCTAAATATTTATTTTTTTATTACAAAGTATAAATATAGATTTCGTAGTAAAGAGTGATATTGAAAGATTTTGAATAATTTTTAACATTAAATTACTAATATTACTGAAACCTTAAATGCAAAACATCGAAATTTCATACTCATTTCAGCCACCAGTTATGTATTTCATAATTCATTTGCCCGTATTCACACTTACCAACTAAAACATAAAAACTAATTTTCTTTTTTTTTGAACGGCCAACAAACTCATTTTATTAATAACAATATATAGAGAAAAGAAAAAAATAGGTAGGTACTAATAAAGAGTTAGACCCACACCACCACAAATTACACTCCCAAACTAGTTAAATCAAAATTACACCATTGGCTCCAAGTTAAAGAATTGAACTTGGCCCGATTACTTACCCGTAGAAAACTAAGAATTTTTATCTCGTCCACAATGGGTTTTGAATAAAAAATAGCTACATTACGAGACTTCCATACACACCAAATAGAAGTTTCCAACTCCCCATAAAATCTAATATTTAAACGGCCTTTACATGTTTTCAAGACGGCCTAGGAAAAAACGTTAACTCTGTTAGATCAAATTGTCTACACCGCCGGAAAAACTCAATGACTTTTCACTTGTCACTCTACGAAAGTGTCAAGCTAATGGGGATACACAAGACATTTAGTAGGCATAGAAGTTGATGAAAACTCAACTACATGGAACAACCTATAACTCTTATCGGTAGAAAGAAAAACTAACTACATAATAAAGTAATAAAGCGAGTTAAAATACTATTGAAGCATTGAAAGGGATTGGAGTCAACTTGAAAAAT
This sequence comes from Mikania micrantha, assembly GCA_009363875.1. Taxonomy (NCBI): domain Eukaryota; kingdom Viridiplantae; phylum Streptophyta; class Magnoliopsida; order Asterales; family Asteraceae; genus Mikania; species Mikania micrantha. The sequence goes on from CM018684.1 coordinate 25,578,891, forward strand.
AGAAGAAGAGATAAGACAGATCTAATTCTATTTGAAGAGTAATGGTTACGGGGAGGAAACCCATTGTAAGGGGGCTGACTTAAGCGTCGAAATTGAAAATTTGGAAACCTACGTACACTCCCTACTGTAAAAAGGAACGAGTGGGCACAAACAAATCCTCTGGTGTCGGATGAAAGAAGAAGGGGAAGGAAAGGAAATTTCTTCATGGGTTTCTTGAAGCTTTAAACTAGACATTTTTGAGCTTAAGTTCATAATATGAAAATTTTCAAAAATGCATCTCAACATACACAGTAAGTTCAATAGCTTACGAAAAATATACTAGAAAATTTGTGTAACCATAGAGACGATCAAACTTAAGATATCATCTAAACTAAACATGTTTATCCAAACATGGCATAGCTCATATGAACTTTTGTATATTCATCTGAACATGTTTGATCGAACTTGTTCATATGAACTTGATGAGACTTGCAAATTCGAACTTTAACTAGTTCTTTTAAACTTGTTCACCGAACTTGATGAGGCTTACCCATTCAGAATTGAACTTGTTCATCCGAACTTGATCATAATTGGGCCATTTAGACTTGGTCTAGTTCATCCGAACTTGATTAGATTGAATTATTTGGAAATAAGTTCTTCATCTCATATTGATCCTTGTCATCCGAACTTCATGGACTTGCACCATCCATGACTAAGGCTCTCATTTGGACATAAAGTATGTTTGTATGAACTTAAGCTCTTAGAACCTAAACAAATCTCATTCAAAATCTTCTAATTACTTATTTGAAATTGGAAAAGCCTTTAACCATATGAAACTAGGTTAGTACCCCGTGTATTACATGGGTTAAATTAAAAAAATATATCAAATAGTCACTATTGAAAATTTAGATGATATAAAACATTTTTTTAACATAAAATATGATTAAAATATCATATAATTTAATAATTTAATTACTAAAATAATATTATTATTTATTTAAATACTAATTTCTTGAAAGTTTTGTTTGTTTAAACATTTTATTTTAAAAAATTGTTTTACAAATTTTATATTTTATAATAAATTGGTTTTGTAAAAATTGTTTTTTAATATTAATATATTTTTAATGTATTAAAATATCTTTTTGTTGATACATATAATGTCCCTAGTTCAGTTTTGTAAACTCTAATCAAGTAATGTTCAAATTATTAATGGAAGATGTCTTTTTACATTGTTCTTAATGTTTAATATTGGTTATATGATTATGTTATTGGTTGATGTGATTGATTATGTAATTGAGTATGAGTCTGGTTCATTCGGCCGAATGACTCTAACGTATGAAGTCATTCGGCGAATGAAACCAGAGTATGGCTCATTTCAGCGAATGAGTTATTCGCCGAATGACTCATTCGACTGAATTATCATTCGACAGATGCCATTCGCCGAATGAGTTGCTTCGGCCTCTCATTCGGCCGAATGTCGACTGCCTATATATACAAGTTCAAATCATTTCAACCCTAACTTCAGAAGAGCCCTCATTCGTCCCAACTCACTCCAGTGTCAAACCTTAGGGTTTTTGAGCGTCCTTCTTCTGTCCAAGTTCGAATCATAGCTAGTGGTGATCTATTTACAATCAAACGTCCATCTTTCATCTTTGGATCACCACTTTTGCTGTTGTTCTCGATTGGAAAACCCTAGAATAGGATTCCGCACTATTCTAGTGGTTGTTGAGCAGGTAATCTATCAGATTGAGTTGTTTCTAGACTCGATCTAGGTCCTACAAAGTGGTATCAGAGCTTTGGCTCTTGATTCTTCTCAAATTTCCGATCAAAATCATCTCCTCTGGTGTTGCTTGTTCGAAACCTGTCAAAACCTTAAACCCTTGTGCGAAAAGTTACTGTTTCATTGCCTTTTTGTGGATTTTTGTGGTGTTTTCAACTAAACGTTTATCCTAATTTGTTTCCTATCATCTAATGGAGTTCTGTACCAAATTTGGTACTTAGATCTGGTCTAAATATTGAGATATCGTGATTTTGGTTGCAAAAACCCTCAAATCGGGCGAATGAGCTTGGCGGCCGAATAGTTTCAGCCGAATAAGCCTTCATTCGGCGAATAGCTACATTCGACCTCTCATTCGCCGAATAGCTCTCATTCGGTTGTTCATTTGACGAATAGCCCACATTCGATCCTTCATTCGGCGAAAGACTTCTTAGGTTAAGACATTCGGCGAAGTGGTTCATTCGACCTCTCATTCGCCAGTTAGTGCACTTTCGGCCCCCGACATTCGCCACATTCATTTTCATTCGGCCTTCAGTCCAGAATTTTTCTAAGTGTTGAGTTTTTGTCTCTATTGATTCTATGGAGGATTTGGCACTGATGGCAAATCAGAACCATCGCATACAGACTTTGTTGTTGACAGAGAATGAGACGGGGAACTCCAATAAAGCTCCCAAGTTACTAACCCTAGACGATTATCCTCACTGGAAGTATCGATTTGAGATTCACATTAATGGGGTGGATACAAATCTATGGATGATGATTGAAGGAGGATATCTGAGGCCTCTTAATGAAGACGGAACTCCTATGCTAGTCACACGGATGACTGAGCCTCAAAGGAAGCTGTATGATTATGAGAAGAAAGCTTATGCTATTTTGTCACAGTCCATTGCTACTGATATTTTCCATCAGTTTAGACAATTCACTTCTGCTAAGCTACTGTGGGATGCACTGCAACAAAGATATGAGGGTAATGATGCTTTGAAGAGTATCAAGTCAAAGGCTCTAAGAAAGGAATTCAATAGCTTCATGTATGTGGGAAATGAGTCACTGGATGAGCTGATTGCTAGATTTTATCATCTTTTGAGTGAGTTATTCAATCATGAAGTCAAGACAACAACTCAGGAAAAGATCCAGTGTTTGGCAGATGCTCTACCTCCAAAGTGGGAGTCATTCTTGATGGTACTCAAGCAGAACCAGATGTTGGCACATATGGATATAAATGATTTTATCCAGAAGCTGAAAGAGCAGGAGATAGAAAACAAATGGAAAACCAAGAGAGTTGTTCAAGTTCAGGACCCCTCCTTATACTATTCCACTCCCACAGTAGATAAATCCAATACTCATGCTCCTCTAAAGACTGCTTTTGTTTCTAAGACATCTGAGGCTCCTTCTACTGCTCAGATTCATTTCAGTCAATCATCCTCAACCAGTTCACAAACAGAACATCATCAGCCTACTACCAGCCTGAAGACAGACAACTTTGACAAGGTCACCGTGGAGATTGCAAAAGAGCATATGGGTCTTTTGTCTACATTGGTTAGCTCATATGATGGATTAGTTGCTGGTCAGATCGGTAATCCTTATTTGACCAATGATGACTATTCTCAGATAGATCCTGATGACATGGAACGAATTGACATTATGTGGGCGTTGGCAAGTGCGGTTAGGAGAGCTAAGGAGTTTGTCAAGAGGACTGGGAAGGATATCAATTTAAACAAGGAGTCTAAGTTTGGATTTGATATGGCATCGGTGACATGCTACAATTGTGGAGAGAAGGGTCATTTTGCCAGGCAGTGCAAACAGCCGAAGAAAGCAGGCAACAAGAATCCATTCCAGCATCAAAAATCCTCCACTGCCAATCCAGAAAGGAGATTAGTTCCCATTGATTCTCCTTCTCAAGCTGGATCTTCATCCTCTGCAAGTAAAGCTTTAATGGTTCAACAGGATGAAGGGGTGAACTGGGATTTCAGATTCAATGCTGATAAAGAAGAACAAGATAAAGCTTGTATTGCTGAGATTCAACAATCTGAAGATCAAAGTGAGGAAAACATTCGGGAAGACTCAATGGTGAATGATGATAAAGTCTCAAATTCAGAATCAGGTAGCATGACAGATTCAGACACTCAAGATTCTGATGCTGAAGCTGATGACTCCTCTACTCAATTTGCTTTGATGGTAAACTCTTCTGCTTCATCAGAGTCAGAGCAGGTATACACTTATTGTTCATCTTCACATTCAGAGTGTTTTAATTGTGTTGATCTTAGAAGTAAGGTCCTTGCTTATCAGACACATAACAGTGCTTTGATGAACGATCTCGACTTATGCATTGAAGGTAACAAAATTTTAAAATCTAATGAAAAAGATTTTCAAGCTAAAATTGATCTTTTAAACAGACAATTGCATGAAGCCGAGATTGCAGTGCTGAATAAGCAAGATGCTATCACTTCTTATCTCAATACCATTAATGAGATTAAGAAAAATTTAGCCATAGTCGAGTGTGACTATGAGACCTTGGGTCAGAAGCTCAAGAGCTATGAAAGCTCATCTTATATCATTGAGCACATGATCAGCAGGGGTACCGATCAGGGGAAGGAAAAGGTTAACTATCAAAATTGTCCTCCACCAATCCTCAATGCATTTGTCAATACACCAAATGACAAAAATGTAAAGGATTTTCAAGCTACTACTCCGTTAGTAATAGATCCAGTTGATCTGAGTACAAATCAGATTTCATCAAAGACTGAGGGATCTCGGGTGGATGGAGTTGTTGAAGATTGGGTCTCAGATTCCGAGGATGAATCAGATTATTCACCTAAGTATAGTACTCCTCGGAATCAAACTCCTGTTGTCATGAAAGGTGACCCAATCTGCAACTCAAAGATTTACAAAGAATTGAGCTTTGTTAAAGCTTCACAAGAATATGAAGCTAAGTGTGTTACCAAATCAGCTTTTGTTGGTAACAAAGGGACAAAGGGTTTGGGCTTTGATCTAGATAGTCAGAAAGCAAATGCTTTTAAATCAAATAGAAAACCATTTTCTGATTTAAAACATTTTCATAAAAAAGGTGACAAAGTCTGTTTTGAATGTGGTGAGTCTGGACACATTGTGAGATTTTGTCCTCATTTGATCAGGCCAAAGGTTGTTTCTTTCAGAAAATTAAATTCTGCTTTACCAAAACCGGTAAAATCTATTCTTAAGCCTGTTCAAACAAAGGCCAAACAACCAGTTCTGATTAAAACTTTAGACAAGGGTAAAGGAAAACTGGAAACATTGAATGTTCCAAGTGTGCTTAAAGTTAACCAAGCAAAATCATCATCCATTTATCTGAAAACCTCTTTTGATAAAAAAGCAATTTGGAAAGTTAAATCATCTGAGGATTCTATTCCACTTATTTCAGATAAATCTCTTCCTGATGGAAAATGGATTGATGTTTGGATCCGAGACTCTATGGGTCAACCCAAGACTGTAAAGGCTTGGGTTCCCAAAGTGAACTAATTGTCTCTTTATTGTGCAGGTTGCCCCAAAAGCTGGAGTTAACAGCAATTGGATCGTTGATAGTGGGGCTTCCAGACACATGACTGGTGATATTTCTCTGCTCACCAATGTGAATGCAGTTCGGGGTGGATATGTTGCGTTTGCCGGAGATAAAGGCGGTTTTATTACAGGAGAGGGAATTCTGACAAATGGACAAGTTTCATTTGATAATGTCAGATATGTTAAACAGCTGGAAAACAACCTCCTGTCAGTCTCTCAGATTTGTGACAAAGAGTACAAGGTCTTATTTGATGAGTCAAAATGTTACATTCTCAAGCACGGTGTTAAGATCCCTGAAGATTGGATTTTGATGTCTGCTCCAAGAAAGCAAGATTTGTACGTTCTCAATATGGCCACAGCTTCAACTACATCCTCCACAGCTTCATGTTTTATGACAAAGGCAACTGAAAAAGATTCAGTACTTTGGCATAAGAGGATGGGTCATTTGAGTTTACGCAAAATGAATCATTTGGTTCATAATAGTCTGGTTGAGGGAGTTAGCTTGAAGAATTTTAAGCTGTCTGATATCTGTGTATCCTGCAAGAAAGGGAAGCAAGCCAAGCAGTCTCATAAGCTGAAAAAGTTTCATTCAATCAATGTTCCTCTTGAACTTCTCCACATGGATTTATTTGGTCCAGTGAATCGGAAGAGTATAGCTGGAGATCAATACTGTCTTGTCATCACTGATGAGTATTCCAGATATTCTTGGGTTTTCTTTTTGAAGGAGAAATCAGAAACGTTTGATTGCATTCAAGTTTTGGTTACCAAACTTGAATCACTTTATAAGCTCAAGATTCGTCAGTTTCGAACTGATAATGGAACGGAGTTCAAAAATCACAACCTGGAAAACTTTTGTAATGCAAGAGGAATTGTGCAACAATTTAGTGCTCCATATGTTCCTCAAATGAATGGTGTTGCTGAACGCAAAAATAGGACATTGATTGAGGCTGCTAGAACCATGCTTGCTGATTCTTCCCTGCCGGTTCAATTCTGGAATGAAGCTGTAGCAAATGCTTGCTATACATTGAACCGGGTACTAATTGTAAAAAGACATGGGAAGACTTGTTTTGAACTGCTCCATAATAGAAAGCCAAATCTTAAGTATCTTGAACCGTTTGGTGCACCATGCACTATGCTGAAGAAACATGAACAGGGCAAGTTCAATGAGAAGGTGGAAGAAGGGTACTTTCTTGGGTATAGCACTCCAAATAAACGAGTTTACAACATTTTAACTCATAATGTGGAGGAGTGGTATCATGTTGATGTTCAGAAATATTCTATGCCCCCACCTGGAAAAGGGCCAGATTGGATGTTTGATTATTCCAGTCTTTTTGATTCATTCAATATGCCCCCCATGTATTCAGATGAAGATGTTGCTGTTCAGATGTTGTATGATGTACAAAATGCACCTGATGAAACTTTTCAACCTTCATCTGCATCCGTTCCTACTACACAGATAAATGATGACACCTCAGACACAGATGACAATCCTCCAGCTGCTCCTGAACCAGTTGTTGATAATCTTGTACCGGGTCTTGAGGATTTGAATCTGAATAACTTAGATCCTGAGGTTGAGGTTCCAGCTCATCCTGTTGGAAGAATTAATCGTATTCATCCTCAAGATAACATTATTGGGAGTCCTTTGGATGGAGTGAAGACTCGAAGTCAGATTTCTTCAGGCGGTCTTGCTGACATTCTTGATTTTGCAGATGTAAGCTTTTGTGCTCATTCCTGCTTTATTTCTCAAGTTGAACCGCGTACTGTCACTGAAGCTCTCAAGGAAGAATCATGGGTTGATGCAATGCAAGAAGAACTTTTGCAATTCAAAAAGTTAGGTGTCTGGCAATTGGTTGACAGACCTAAAGGTGCAAAAGTCATTGGCACTCGATGGGTTCTTCGTTGCAAGAAAGATGATCACGGGATCATAGTGCGAAACAAGGCACGTCTGGTGGTTCAAGGATTCAGACAGATAGAGGAGTTGGACTACAATGAGGTGTTTGCTCCAGTTGCTTGACTCGAAGCCATTTGTATTTTCTTGGCTTATGCATCCTTTAAGAAGTTCAAAGTTTATCAAATGGATGTTAAGAGTGCGTTCCTTCACGGTGTTATCAGTGAAACAGTGTATGTCAGTCAACCTCCTGGGTTTGAGGGTCCATTGCATCGTGACCAAGTCTACAAGCTAGACAAGGCCTTATATGGATTGCATCAAGCTCCACGAGCGTGGTATGAGACACTTTCTACTCACCTTCTGAACAACGGGTTCAGAAGAGGTGTCATTGACTGCACATTATTCATCTATGAGAAGGACAGTGATTTACTCTTGGTGCAAGTGTATGTGGACGACATAATTTTTGGTTCCACAAATGATAGTCTGTGCAAGGAATTCGAGAAGGTTATGAAAGAAAAATTTGAAATAAGTTCTATGGGAGAGATGAAATTTTTCTTGGGCTTGCAGGTGGATCAGTCTGAGGCAGGGATTTTCATTCATCAAACCAAATACGTTGGTGACATTCTGAGCCGTTTCAGTATGTCTGATGCAAAGCCTGTTGGTACCCCACTGGCGATTAATCACGGGATTACTCCAGACGAAAAGGGGGAGTTAATTGATGCCACTCTGTACCGAGGAATGATTGGATCTCTTATGTATCTTACTGCTTCTCGGCCAGATATCATGTTCGCTACTTGCTTGTGTGCACGCTATCAATCTAAACCAAGAGTATCTCATCTCATTGCCGTCAAACGGATTATGCGTTATCTGAAGGGTACACCGGAACTTCGCTTATGGTACCCTAATGATGATAACTTTGAGCTTACTGCATATAGTGATTCAGATTATGGTGGATGCAAGAGAGATTTCAAATCAACATCTGCAGGATGTCAGTTCTTTGGAAACCGATTAGTCACCTGGCAGTGCAAGAAGCAGACGTCGGTGTCTACTTCAACTTGTGAAGCTGAATACATTGCTGCTGCTAGTTGCTGTTCACAAATCATCTGGATTCAACAGCAACTCAGGGACTATGGGTTACATTTTTCTAACACTCCTATATATGTTGATAACACTGCTGCCATTGCTGTCACTAAAAATCATGTTCAGCACTCCAAAACCAAACACATCGACATAAAATATCACTTCATACGTGATTGTTTTGAAAAGAAATTAATCGATGTAGTGAAAATTCAAACCGATCACCAAAAAGCCGATCTTTTTACAAAAGCATTTGACAAACCCAGATTTTTATATCTGTTATCGGTTAATGGTGTTTTCCAAAAGGATGAAGTTCAATCCTCATCTGAGTCTAACAAATGATCATCATTTTTCTTTGCTAGTTTTTACTTTGTTTATTTTAGTCCACTTCTTAAATTTTATCCTGTATAGTTTATTTTCTTCATCAAAAACTCAAAAAGATTTTCTGTTTTTAGGTTTTTAGGGGGAGATATTCTGTTATTGGAAAAACCAAAAACAATAGAAAATTTGAAAAACCAAAAACAATAGAAAATTTGAAAAACCAAAAACAATAGAAAATTTGAAAAACCAAAAACAATAGAAAATTTGAAAAACCAAAAACAATAGAAAAATTAAAAATTGAGATGGTCTTGTTTTATAAAGTAATACATTAATCTATTATGTCACAGAAACAGAAGTGAATGTATGAACTAAAATCACAAGAGAATTATGATGGGATGTACTGATAGGCTGACTATACAGAATGAATAAACAACTTGTGATAACTTAGAAAGTTTGATCTGTGGGACTCATGTTATAAAACCACTTGAGTGAGAAACAGTTTTTGACTCAAATCAAGCATACACCTGTCATCATGGAATCAAATGAGGTTTCATTCAAAGAAAAATAAAGGCAAGCTGGTATTAAGCTTGATGAAAATCAAAAACAAGCTGGTATTAAGCTTGATAAAAATCAAAAACAAGCTGGTATTAAGCTTGAAGAAAACCTAATGCAAGCTGGTATTAAGCTTGAGAAATACTTAAACAAATTAAGTTCGATTCCATACATGTGCCATATTGCTGGGACGGACCTAGCTGAAGCCATCCATTTGGATAGAACAAGAAAAATACAAAAAGATAATAAATGTTTGAATCTTATTGAATTCATGATGACTGGTTTTAAGATATGCAGAAATGAGTTTTGAACTGACTTTGATCTTTAATGGTGAAATGAAATGGGGAACTCAATCAGAAAATATGAGTGATCATAAAGTTTGTTTAGTAGTTGTGTATTGTTTGGCTTAATTTTGGACAAACATATCAGTAATCGTATCATAATAAAATTGTGTTTGAAGTAAAGCATTCACTGAAGATAATGTGATGTGATTAGAGATATGTGTTATTTTATTAATGGACCTCTCACAAAAACATGTGTTTATTTATTTTTAGTTATTGTTTGTACAGTTGTAGTGGTTGTTTCAGAAAAATACAAAAAGATTTTCTATTTTCAATTTTATTTTAGATGATCATTTGTAGATTCGGATGTCTGTCATATCTGAATCCTGAACCAACCAGACATATCTTCATAATTGGTCAAAAGTTTGTTGCTCAAAATGCCAGATGTTTAAAAAATTGAGTTTTGGGTGTTATCATCTCTCATTCGTCCGAATGAGAGGTAAGGTTCATTCATTCGGCCGAATGAACTCATTCAGCGAATGAGTCATTCGACCGAATCAATCAAACACAGTTTTCATCATTCGACGAATGAAGGGTGTCGAATGTCTTATTCGACCTTTTCATTCGGCGAATAAGTGTAGTCGAATGTCTCAATCGCAACTCTCATTCGGCGAATGAGACTGAGTCTGAACCGACCTTTCGTCTAGCTCATTCGGCGAATGAGCTTGGCTATTTAATAGTCCTTCGGCCGAATGAGAGTCATTCGACCATTTTTACTTTCGCCAAACCAGAGCTCCGACATTCGGCGATTCACACCTACATTCTGTTCTCTCGATTTTCTGTTACTTTTTATTAACCCTGCTTCTGACAACCAAGTTCTATTTCATCTCAGGTACTTGGAGATCGATTATCAAGCATTTTCAACCGTGAAATCATCAAAAACAGTTGTGATTTTAGGGTTTTAGGGTTTTGTTGTTCGCCGTTTGAATAGACTATTAAAATGGGCTTGAAACTACCTAAGTCCAGTATTAAAAGTCTTAATCGGTTGATTCTGAGTGTGTACATGCAAATTTTATGGACTGATTATTGATTTTTGAAAAAGGGGATTTTGAATTCAAAATGGGCGCCGAATGTCGTCATTCGGCGAATGACTCATTCGGCGAATGAGGCTCATTCGACGAATGGCTCATTCGACGAATGACTAGCCTAGCTTATATCTCATTCGGCGAATAAGTCATTCGATCATAGGTCTCATTCGGCGAATGAATGACATTCGACCCAACTGTTAAACTCTAAATCTGATTTTCTAATTCCAGTTTCCTGTTTTACTGACTTGTACTAACATGTTTATTTCCTTTGTTGTTCAGTATGGCAGGTTACAAATCAGTCCCTAAGCACAACATATGTGCTCATCTGGAGTTGAACACACCGAACGCCAAGCACTACTCAGAGATTATTACATTTCTGCGGCGTTCGAGGATCTTTACTGCTATATCGACTGTTCATGTGCCTTACCATTCTCATCAGCAGGATTTCTGGTCATCAGCTGACATAGACTGTGAGGCCGAGCCTACAGTTATCAGGGGAAAGGTGCAAGGGCACGATGTTGTTGTCTCTGCTGAACACATCAGGAGATTGTGTGGGTTTCATGACTCTCCAGATCAGCCATCTCTGCTTGATCGCTTCTTAGTTCGTGGATGCTTTCTCAGATGCAAGTATGAAGGTGACATTGGTGCGGGCATTCTCAACAAGGCATTCATGTCTCCACAATTCAAGTATCTCGCTCATGTCTTAGTTCACTGTCTCGGATCAAGGCGAGGAGGATTCGATGACATGCGAGAGACTATCCAATGTGCCTTTGCTGCTTTAGTACTGAACAAGCCGTTCAACTTCTCAGAGATGATCTTTATTCGTATGAAGGAGAACGTGGTCTTAAAGGGGGACAAGAAGTTTCTCATGTACCCTCGGTTTCTGCAGCAGATCATTGATGCTCAAGTTCCTGATCTTCCCAAAATTAATGCTGATATTGTACGGTTGGAGCACATGAATGACACCACTCTTAACAGAGTCTTGTCATACAGAGGAAAGGAGAGGAAGCCAACCACCAGATCATTATTCGGTCATCTCTCTCGACCTGATTACCGAGCTCCTGCTGGTCGCAGATGGAGGCATGATGACTCCGATTCAGATGTTGAAGACATAGTGGTACCAGCTGATGGAGGTGATGATGGTGATGAGGCAGGTCCTAGTGGTGCAGGAGGTGGTGAGAGCACAGTGATTGAGAGCACTGCTGCTATGGTTTCTGTTGAGATGGGTGTGAGTTCTGGTGACATAACCACTGCTGCTACTATGAGCATGGTTGATGTGAGTGGAGCTGTTACTGGTGGTGATGCTGTTTTGTCTATAGCTCAGGAAGATGATATAGATATTGATTCATTGATGGATTTAGACTTCCTGGCCACTACTACCACTACTGTTACTACTTCTGTTGATGCTTCTGTTCCTCATATTTCTGAAGGTAGTGCTGAGTCAGAGGACTCTGGTGATGAGGGTGTTGTTGGAGATGGTGATGAAGAGAGTACTGACTCTGATGATTTAGTGGAGGAAGGATATGAGAAGGTGATGGTAGATGGGAAGATGATTGTCAGGAAGAGGAAGAGGACAGAAGAAGAGATGGAGGAGATCACTGATCCACTGTTTATACCAGAGTTTGATATCTCTCCTCCACCTCGGTCTTCTGCTTCTGCTTCGGTGGCTGTGACTGTTGCTGCCTCTCAGCCTACATCCTCTAGGGTTGGAAGGGGAAAGAGATCAAGGTTTTCATTCCAAAGGAGGTCAGAACTGACTTCAGCTGCTACAACTACTGTTACTTCAGTAGCAGCTGTGTCAGTTTCTTCACTGACGCGGTTAAGGGCTGTTCTTACACAGACCACTATTGCCCCTCTGACCACTCCTGTCACTCATGAGCCAGTATATGTTGCTGCTTCATCTGGCCCGTCTACATCAAGAGCTGATATGTACATACCTACTGTTTCAGTTGTGGATCAGCTTAGCACACTGAACAGTATGGTTCTCAGGTTGATGGAGAAGAACATGGAGCAAGAGTCTAAGATTGCTCAGCTCACCCAAAGGATAAACGATCAGGATGCCCTGTTGCTACAGGCAGCTGATCAACGAGCTGATCTTAGAGCTCGTTCTGCTCAGCAAGAGGAGCAACTACTCAAGTACATAGATGAACATAACCAGTTGGCTCTGACAGCCTCTGGTTTCAGCGAGAGGATTCTCCTGTTGGAAGCTGAAAATGCTCGCCTTGCTGAACTTGTCGAGGGTTCCAAGGAGGGCACTCCCAGTATAGAAGGTGCTGAAAACCGTTCCGATGAATCAGACAAGGAGATGGATGAGGAAGAAGAAGAAGAGTCTGAGGAGGAACAGGCTGATTATGAAGATTCTGAGAAGGATGAAAAATCTGATGATGATGCTGATGATGACAAGGACGGATCTGGGAGTGGGTCTTCTGAATCATCTGGTAGTGATGATGATGATGATGACAATGATGATCAAGCATCTCCATCGTCAGAGATTCGATCCAAGAGAGCCAATGATAAGAAGAAAGCCTCTTCTCCACCTCCTCCTGCACAGACAGATGAACCCACAGCGGCCGAGGAAGTAGAAGCTGTGCCCTTGAGACGTCAGCTAGATGAGACGTTGACTATGATCTTGGACGCTCAGGGCATTGTACAGCACTCGGTCAGCTATGACAAAGAGGAAGGGGAAATTATTCACTGCCTATCCAGAGAGCAGATTGCTGAGCTGTTCAGGCTTAATCCGGACGAGGTGATCACTGATGATACCTTCGTTCCTATCGTTGATGAACCGGAGCCTGAAGTCTTTGATGACATTGACGAAGTTATCTTAGAAGACATCACAGAAGAAGAGTACCCAAAGTATACATCTGCTGAAGCTGAGCTGCCAACATTTACTGATCAGTTTGATCAAGAGACTGAAGATCTACTGGTCCGATACTTAGAGGAACAAGTCGAAGCCAGCAAAGCCGAAGCAGATGACCAAAAGAGAAGAAAAGAGGAATGGCAGACCTATTGGGAGGTCTTAAAGAAGCAAAGCACCGAGAAGATGCCAGCAACGCACAAGAAAGTTTACAGAACCAAAGGCTACAAAGCTAGAGGTCAAATCCTGAGCTGGGCATACTTCCATGATCTCGGGTGCTATGCTGTGAATAGAGAAAGGGGGATCGATTACTTCAAGCACCCTCACGACTTCAAGACGCTGCCGGGCTTTGAAGTAAATCAACTAGCACGTCTGAAGTTACTGTACAGTGAGGATTCTGGCATGTCTGCCTGGTTCTCTAGGCAGATACAGTACGAGTACAGGAAAATGTGGGTAAACTTCCAGCCCCAACAGCCGGAACGTTATTATTTGCCAGAAATTGACGGAGATACCCGCAAGCATAAAGTCATCCTGAAGTGGCTTCCTCCTAAAGTCATGAAGAAGATTCCATTACGGAAGATGCGACAGGACTTTATGGAGGGCTTCCGATGGTGGTACTATGATGGGAGAACTGGTGGGGCTGTGATAGTTCTGTTCAAAGACAAACAGTGGGAGACTGTTAGGATTTTTGATCCTATGTGGTTGACTAACTTGTCCCACAAAGATGTTATAGCACTGTATCGTCACCAGATTTTCTTCGACGTACAGGATATGGAACAGGCACTTCAGTTTATGAGAGTGATCCGAATCTGTATATGCTTAAAGGTTCACGCTGGAGCTGATTGGAAAGCGATCTCGGCTAAGTATTTGAAGAAAGACACTTCCAAGAGTTGAACTAGGTCCAAGGGGGAGTTTGTTGATACATGTAATGTCCCTAGTTCAGTTTTGTAAACTCTAATCAAGTAATGTTCAAATTATTAATGGAAGATGTCTTTTTACATTGTTCTTAATGTTTAATATTGGTTATATGATTATGTTATTGGTTGATGTGATTGATTATGTAATTGAGTATGAGTCTGGTTCATTCGGCCGAATGACTCTAACGTATGAAGTCATTCGGCGAATGAAACCAGAGTATGGCTCATTTCAGCGAATGAGTCATTCGCCGAATGACTCATTCGACTGAATTATCATTCGACAGATGCCATTCGCCGAATGAGTTGCTTCGGCCTCTCATTCGGCCGAATGTCGACTGCCTATATATACAAGTTCAAATCATTTCAACCCTAACTTCAGAAGAGCCCTCATTCGTCCCAACTCACTCCAGTGTCAAACCTTAGGGTTTTTGAGCGTCCTTCTTCTGTCCAAGTTCGAATCATAGCTAGTGGTGATCTATTTACAATCAAACGTCCATCTTTCATCTTTGGATCACCACTTTTGCTGTTGTTCTCGATTGGAAAACCCTAGAATAGGATTCCGCACTATTCTAGTGGCTGTTAAGCAAGTAATCTATCAGATTGAGTTGTTTCTAGACTTGATCTAGGTCCTACACTTTTTAATTTATAAATATATAAAAAGTATATTTAATACTATATTATTATTTAATATTAATTGCATTTAATATGTGAGAGAAGCGGGAAATTAAAGATGTGGTGCTTTAAGAACATAAAATTTGTTATTAGAAACCTTTATTTATTAGTATGTGTAGATTATGAGGACTTATATAATTCATTAAAGCTAAAAGTATAAAGTCAATAAGAACCAAAATTGTCTAATTTGGGAAATTGGTACGTGTATAAAGTAATGAAATTTATTAAAGGGAAACATAAATAGTCAAACAAATAGTACTAAGTGGAATTATACTATATATTAAAATGTATTACAAAAGAATAGTATTTATATTAATATTATATTGAATAGTAAATTTAATATATTTATATATATAATAATGAGTGTGCCCCGATGCTTATATTATTTATATATTATATATTATAGTATTTAGGTGTCTAATCCCTGTATTAACGCTTTAAAAATTTAGATTTAAACCATCAGAAGTTTTTTTTGACTTTGAAAAGTAGTAAACATAGATAAAAAATATTAAATTTGAAAATTTTGCTTAAATATTTGGTTTTTATTAAATTCGATAGATTTTTTTATAAATTTGGTTTTTTGTTTTAATTTTAATGATTGATTGCCAATGATAAAGATTTTGTGAGTAATTTTTTTTACTATTTTTATAAGATATTTGTGATGTTTTGCATGATTTTATGTTTTTTGAAAAATTTGTATAAAGTTCGTGATTAAATATTTGATTTTGCTATGTAACTTATATTTTTACAAATGATATGTACAATACACGCTCTCGAGAGTGTACTGTGATAACCCACTGCAACGCGTGGAACGAATAAACCTAGTTATATATATTATAAACCATGAAAAAGGAAAAGTATATTTTTGAGTTTCATATTTTTGACACAAAAAAAAATGTTGATTTAAATATGGAATCTAGAAAGTTTGTTATGCTATAAATCTGGATACTTGCTTTTTTGATGTTTTTGATGTATGAAAGGTACATGGATTTAATCCTCTAGCATTTGTATGCTAAAGATTTGTAAAGTTATGAATTTGGCAACTTATTTTTGGATGTATGAGTGGTACGTGGGTTAAGAATAAAAAAATGTGTAAGTTTTCGTTAGGATTTTGTGATGAACTAATAATCGTTGTGTTTTTTATTTGCGTTTATGTATTCAAGAGTGCGTTAGTTGCTAATGCACTACTGCAAAACTGTTATTTCTATTAAAAATACGGAAACATCGGGGCGGCACGAAGTGTAGGTTGTTCATAGCACAAGGTGTATAATTGTAACTAATTCAAACATCGCATTCAATTCCTCATTAAATTCAAACATTCATTACATTGCTTAACTGTTCAAACCCTAACTATTACATGTCACACCCCTGCGCCGCGTGCGGAATCCACGGCGCGGTGACGTATGATCAGTTGAATCATGCACAAGTATTGAATAAGAACAACCACAATGGATTACTACATTTCATAATTGTTTAGACAGTTGATTAGTTACAGTCAATCTATCTACCAAAAGTAAGACAACTACAGACCCAAAATATAGTTACAAAATAAGACTCCAAACAAGACAATTAAACATTTAGGATTTAGTGAGTTTCTATTCCATCCTAGCATGTTTCTTCATCTTGTTCTATCTTAGAATGGTCTCCTTAGTTGTCCCTGAGAATGTCTTAAACCTGGTTACCTGAAACACGTGAAAAGTAACTGTCAACTACAGACGTAGTTGGTGAGAACAATAGGTTTAAGCATTTGTAAACATGAGTATATGATATAAGACATAGGTAAGTTAAAGCATCATAAGATTCACACGGATGAGCTGCAACCCAAACTAACATCAAGTAAGAAAATGAGTGTAAACAGTCCAATCACTGTTTGCACATGAGTCAACATATAATATCAAGTCCCAAACCACGTTTGGAGTTAGATAATATGTCAACAGTTTTGAATAAACCATATGTAACCGAAATCTGCAGTTAGTTTATAAAACAGATTTAAAAACTAACTGCAGCAATCGGCCTGCCCCAATGTATGTGTCCGCTTTCCCTTGTTGTGATCACCCAGTACTAACGCTAATGAATATGATACTTGATGGGTTTATAAGTTTGTTTACAACAATGGACACCATGTTTTCTGAATCTTACTTTAACCGGATGTGTTAATGTCTTATTGAAAACCTGGATTTAACTCCACGAGTTGAATCCTTTGTTTATGTAACATGAAATGAATCTCTTGATTTGAATACCATGATGTGAACAACTTGACATGAATACCATGTTTTGAACCAATGAATTTGAATACCATGTTTTGAACCAATGAATTTGAATACCATGTTTTGAACCAATGAATTTGAATACCATGTTTTGAACCAATGAATTTGAATACCATGTTGTGAACCACTTGTTTTGAATACCATGATGTGATGTCCTTGTGTAATAACAAGGTTTATAAAAAAAAAAATTGTAAATCCTTTAAAAGAACATTTGAGTAAAACTGTTATAGAACATTTCAAGAAAACATTATAAAATCCTTTTTAGTAATAAGGGTTTAATAGTAAATAATTCCTTTAAAACAGTTGACAATATTCCTTAAACAGTTGAAGAATCACTTGGATTCATAAGATAAACCTGTAATGTTTATGAATGCACATAAACTGTGCAATGAAACAAGATTGAAATAGCGGTTTTGATCACGTGTTCCACCCCAAAACAGTTATAAAACAGTAAAAGAGGGGCTAAAGTTCTCACCTGTCTGCAGTAGACTCTGAACTAAAACAGATAGCAAGTAGCAAACAGGACTTCTAATTGTTTCCTATAACATTGTAATCATACATAAGATATAGGATTTATAATTGTATAACTTTGATTCATTGATTGACTTGTGTTCTCATGATTTGATTGTTGTGAAAACTTGTATGTTATGCTTTGAGTCCTTTGATTGATCATGGGTCCAAGAAACTTATGATATGTTCTTTGATACAAACTTCTTATGCATAAAATGATATTTGTTCTAGGATTTGATAACCGGTGATTACCATTTGTTGTGAAAAGATGTTCCAATTGTTTTAAGTTCATGAAATTGTGATTGGATCCTCATGATTATTGTTAAGTTATCAACTTAACCATTTATAATCAATTCACAATTTGTCATATTCGAGGGCCTCACATTGGGCCTTAAGTCCATAAAACCATGATGGTCATAAAACCAAGCCCATGACCACTTAGGGTAACCATGGGCCAATTGTATGTGAGGTTGGACCAATTAAACCATAACGGGCCAATTTAACTCTATTGGGCTTTGTTTATACATATGGGCCATGTTGTTAGTGGAATTAGGGCTTATTGCAACCTAATTGGGCCGAAAAGATGGTGAGCAGCCACCTTAGGCAGCGAACCCTCCTTGGTTCTAGCCTAAGGTTCGGCTATCTTGAGTTTAAATGCTGAGGGTTCGTTGGTCATGGGCCTCAAAGAGGGCTCGGCTTTTATGGATGTAGCCTCCCAGGTTCGACTAACACTATGGCAGGCAAGGCTCGTGGACATCATCGGATTGAAGGGTTCGGTCTAGAGGGTTCGTGAGAAGACCTGCATGCAGGGTTCGTTCAAAACTTGATGGGTTCGTGAATGGCTCCTTAGGGTTCGCTGTGCATGCCACGAACCATGCAGAGTTCGTCTTCCCTGGTTCGGCTTAGAAACCTTGCTAGGTTCGGCGGTCTGGTTCGTGGCGAGCATGGCTGGTTCTTGCAGGTTCGTGAGATCCATTAGGGTTCGTGGGATCAATGATGACTGAACGCAGGTTCGTGAGTACCCCTGAGGGTTCGGCTGAAAAGCTACGAACCATGATGGTTCGTGGAACACCTCTAGGGTTCGTCAATGGCGGCTGGAGCTTTGGCCGACGAACCTGTTACAAGCATCATCCTCCTCATCGAACCTCCTGCTCCAGACCACGATCCAAGTTAACCTAGCACTAGGGAGTGTTGTTGGAGGTGCGAAACTACGATTTGTGATGTAAGGATCGGTTTAATGTCGTGTTTCATGAACACACACACAAAACCCTATTTTCCCGAAACTTCCTTGGATCATACCTCGAGATTGGCCGGATGAAACTGCAATATTCTTGTACTTTCGTGTAGAGTTCGTCGAGGGCTTCGCGTGGACACCAAAAACACCGAAATCCGTTGAGAAATAAGCGAGTTACGCGCGTTTAAAGCTTGGTTTTTAGAGAGAGAGAGGGGTAGACGAACTATTAGAGAGAGAAAGGGTTGTTGGTGGAATTTATGAGCATTTAAGCCTTGTTCAAGGCTTTTATAGTTCGGGTGAAGTTCGGGTTCGTTTCGGTCGCTCGGTTCGCGTTTCCGGAACGTAACGCGTATTTTACGCGGTGTTAATTAAAATTAAGTGTTAAACTCATTAAAATGATGAGTTTCAAAATTGTAAAAATATAAAATAATTAATTTAATTATTTTACTCTTCGTGTGTTGTCGGATCGTTAAACATTCACAATTTACGTGTATACCCGCAATCGCGTACGTTTTCCGATCGTATTAAAATATTTAAAGTCGTTTAATCGTAATTATAAGTTCAACATTCGTATTATTATGGATCGTCACCCATAACTATACTCAGTCTCGCTTACAGATTACGATCTTGGTTGAATTAATTAGTTGTCATAGTATTCGTCTCAACACTACGCACTAACACTAACCTGTTACACCGAACGCAGTATATGTATAGGGCTCACTCTCGCTGCCCACCACTGTTTCGATATAACAAGTTACTGTTCTTGCTTAGTGAAATCGACTGTAAATAGATAATACATACTTGTTTTCTGACTACTAAGATCCTGTAACACACAAGCACACATTATGAACATACTGAAACACATTGATGAACTGAACCATGAATAGACACTGTTCTAACACTGTTTACAACTACATGACTATATGCACAAATGTTACAGTCTCCCCTAGTTAAGGGAATTTCGTCCCGAAATTAACTAGCCGAAGGTACTGTAAAAAGATGAGGGTACTTAAGCTTCATCTGGTCTTCACGTTCCCAGGTGAACTCAGCACCGCGTTTGCCCTCCCATCGCACTTTCACGATCGGGATACGGCTGCGTTTAAGTTTCTTGACCCCATGATCCATGATCTCAACTGGACGTTCAATGAATTGCATGTTGTTCTGAATCTGTATGTCTTCCAGTGGAATCTGAACATCATGATCCGCCAAGCATTTCTTAAGATTCGATACATGAAAAGTATCGTGAACATTGCTTAGCTCCACTGGAAGTTTGAGTTTGTAGGCTACGGGGCCAATCCGTTCCAGGATCTCAAAAGGTCCAACGTACCTTGGTGCAAGTTTCCCTTTCTTCCCGAATCGGACAACGCCTTTCCAGGGAGAAACTTTGAGTAAGACTCGGTCACCAACTTGAAACTCAAGCGGTTTCCGACGACGATCAGCATAACTCTTCTGCCGATCTCGTGCGGCCTTAAGCCGTGACTGAATGATTGTGATTTTGTCTGAAGTTTCCTGAATGAGTTCTGGTCCTACGACCTGTGTGTCACCAATCTCGGTCCAACAGACCGGTGATCGGCACTTTCTACCATATAGAGCTTCGAATGGTGCACATTGAATGCTCGTATGATAGCTATTGTTATATGAAAACTCAATAAGTGGGAGATGAGTGTCCCAACTTCCACCGAAGTCAATGACACATGAACGGAGCATGTCCTCAAGTGTTTGGATAGTCCTCTCACTTTGGCCGTCGGTTTGGGGATGATACGCCGTGCTAAGATTAACACGCGTTCCCAAAGCCTTTTGCAATGATTGCCAAAAGCGAGAAGTGAAACGACTATCACGATCAGATATGATTGATGTTGGAGTACCATGTCGTGCAATGATTTCGTTGATGTACAATGTGGATAACTTCTCCATCTTGTAATCCTCTCGGATTGGGAGAAAATGAGCAGATTTGGTGAGTCGATCAACGATCACCCAAATCGAATCGAAACCTCTCGGAGTTCTCGGCAACTTTGTTATGAAATCCATGGAAATTTGCTCCCATTTCCATTGAGGAATTTCAGGTTGTTGCAGGAGTCCCGAAGGCTTTTGATGTTCTGCTTTGACCTTTGAACACGTAAGACATTTTCCCACGTACAGTGCTATGTCTTTCTTCATTCCCGGCCACCAGTAAGATGTCCTCAAGTCCTGATACATCTTGTCGGCTCCAGGATGAACTGAGTATCGCGACTTATGAGCCTCATCACAGATGAGTGTGCGCAATTCTTCAGACTTTGGAATCCAAATGCGGCCGTTGAGATATAACAACCCATCAGCTCGAGGTTCTAGTTTCTTCTCAATACCACAATCCAAGTCTGTTTTGAGTTGATTGTCTGTTACTACTTGTTGTTGTGCAATACGAATCAAGTCCTTCAAGTTTGGCTGTGTGTTGATCTCCATGGCTCTTACACGAATCGGTTTGACTGGTTCCTTGCGACTAAGAGCATCCGCCACCACATTGGCTTTACCCGGATGGTAACGAATCTCACAGTCGTAATCAGTTAGAAGCTCAACCCAACGTCGTTGTCTCATGTTGAGTTCTTTCTGATTGAGAATGTGTTGAAGGCTCTTGTGGTCTGTATAGATAACACATTTAGTACCATACAGGTAGTGTCTCCAAATCTTCAGTGCAAAGACCACAGCCCCTAACTCAAGGTCATGAGTAGTGTAATTCTTCTCGTGAACCTTAAGTTGTCTTGAAGCATAAGCAATGACCTTGTCCCGTTGCATAAGTACACAACCGAGACCAAGGTTTGAAGCATCACAGTAGACAATGAAATCATCACTGCCTTCTGGAAGACTAAGGATAGGGGAATTGCATAACTTCTGTTTAAGAAGTTGAAATGCATCTTCTTGTTTCTGTCCCCATATAAAAGCTTGACTTTTCTGAGTTAATGTAGTGAGTGGCAAGGCTATCTTAGAGAAATTTGCAATAAATCTCCTATAATAACCTGCCAGACCCAGGAATGAACGAATCTCTGTCGGAGTAGATGGAGTAGTCCAGTTCTTAATCGCCTCAATCTTGGCTGGATCTACATGAATTCCATCTTTGTTTATGACATGTCCTAAGAAGTGAACCTCCTTTAGCCAAAATTCACACTTTGAGAATTTAGCATAAAGTCGTTCAGTTCTTAGTAACTCTAAGACTTTCCTCAAATGATCCTCATGTTCTTGTTCTGACTTGGAATAAATCAGTATATCATCAATGAAGACAATAACAAACTGATCCAAGTATGGCCTGCAGACTCGATTCATCAAGTCCATGAACACTGCAGGTGCATTGGTCAGTCCAAATGGCATAACCACAAACTCATAGTGTCCATATCGAGTCCTAAATGCAGTCTTTGGTATATCCTCATCATTTACTCTTAACTGATGATACCCGGATCGTAAATCAATCTTAGAGAAGCAAGTTGCTCCCTGTAATTGATCAAATAGATCATCGATCCTAGGTAGAGGATATCTGTTCTTGATTGTTAACTTGTTCAGCTCACGATAATCTATGCACAAGCGAAATGAACCGTCTTTCTTCTTAACAAATAGAACCGGAGCTCCCCATGGAGAGAAACTCGGTCTTATGAAGCCCTTGTCTAAAAGTTCTTGAAGCTGACTAGACAGTTCTTGCATCTCAGACGGTGCTAACCGATACGGTGACTTCGCCACTGGGTTTGCTCCAGGGACGAGATCAATTCTAAACTCCACTTGTCGGACTGGTGGTAGTCCAGGCAAGTCTTCTGGAAATACATCTGGATAGTCTTTGATAACCGGTACGTCTCCAACTGCTTTCTTGTCAGGTTTCTTTTCCACCACGTGAGCTAAGAATGCATAATATTTCTTCTTCAGATACTTCCTCGCCTTGATGCACGATACAATCTTCAATTCGCGGCAGGGTTTCTCTCCGTAGACTATCATCGTTTCGCCGGACGGTAAGGGAATTCGAATAAGCTTTTCAGAACATACGATTTCAGCATTATTCCTAGATAACCAATCCATTCCTATCACTACTTCAAAGCTTCCGAGAGTCATAGGAATGAGATCGATAGGGAAAAGATGGTCATTTAATCTTAGCTCACAAGCATTAATGATGGAGTCTACAACTATGGTTTTACCATTCGCTACTTCTACAGTATAGGGAGCAGCAAGTGTGGATAGTTGCATATTAAGAACAGAAGCAGTATGAGCAGAGATAAAGCTTTTATCAGCACCAGTATCAAATATGATAGGAACATAATGATTATTGATAAGAAATGTACCCGTGATGACTGCCGGCTCTTCACGTGCTTCAGCAGTTCCAATAACGAAAGCACGAGCAACAGCAGTATTGTTGTTGAGTTTTGGACACTGGTTTCTGAAGTGTCCTTCTGCCCCACAATTATAGCAGGCTCTTCCACCTGCAGCAGTAGAAGTTGTGGCAGCAGTTGTTGCAGCAATAAGATGAGCAGATCGACACGTCGCTGCAAAATGTCCCATGCGCCCACACTTGTGACACTTTCTGCATGCAATAGTGGGTAGATGATGGTACTGGCATTTGGTGCAGAGTGGAAATGAGCCAGTGTACTGCTTTCTGACATTAGCAGGTTGTGGCATAGCAGTGAGGGGAGTAGCATGAGTAGGTGCAGCCGCAGTCAACGCTGCAAAGTTCTTGATTGTCTTCTGTTTCTTCTTCTTGGGATGGTGCTGTTCAGGCTTCTTGCCTTCCTCAATCTGTGCTCTTTTGAATCCCTTTCGGGTGAGCACTCCAGACTTTACATACTCTTCAGTAAGAGTAGCACCAAGTTGAATCGCAGCTTCCAAAGTAGTGGGGTTGTTCCCCATAACAGTTCCTCTAACCACTAGAGGCAAGCCTTCGATGTATTTCTCTATCCTGCGGGATAGAGGAGTAACCAAATGTGGTACCAAAATGCACAACTCATGAAAACGAGTTGTATACTTGGCATTTTCGCCACTATCCTGCACCAGATTCCACATCTCTACCTCCAGTTTCTTCAGCTCGTGACGTGGACAAAACTTTTCCACCAGTAAGTTCTTGAATCCATTCCATGGTAAGGCTAGAGCGACCTCACGTCCCCTGGTGTTCTTCTCAGAGTTCCACCAGGTGAGCGCTCCCTTATGAAAAGCACTTGAGGCCATCTTGACCTTCAGATTTTCAGGACATCCAGTGAAGTCGAGAATGTCTTCGATGCTTTCCAGCCACTGCAGTAGACCGGTAGCTCCTTCGGTACCAGAGTACTTAGGAGGCTTAGCATCGTTGAACTGCTTGAAAGTAAAGTTAGCAGTTCCAGCGTTTGTGGCATTTGAGTTGTGTGCAGAATCACCGGTACTTCCCCGAAGATTCTGGGTAATATCAGTGACCATACCCGGGATCACATCCCTCATATGAACAGCGATAGCTCGAGCAATCTTGTTAATTTCATCATCATTACCGCTTGTCGAACCCCCAGCATTTGGGTCTCGTCGAGGAGGCATTCTACGAATAGAAGCCACAAGCGGGTCAGTAATGAGAATGGATACAATTGAATTTTCATGATAAGGTCAGTAATATATCCATACTACTAGTATTATCATTCAATTGTAATATGATCCAGTACACGTATAAGTTATCAACTTATTTGTATACTTATCATGTGAATATGTACGATGTCTCATGATCTCTCCACCAAACCTACACACTGACACTTTCCCGATATACCGAAAATAGCTTATATATAGGGCTCACTCTCGCTGCCCACCACCGTTTCGGTATACCACGATCATGCCCTTGCTAGCATTTGGCAACACGTTTGTACTGATTTCCATGTGTTTTCCATTGATTAAGAATCCCATGATCTTTGAGCAACTTGAACTATGATTGATTCCATGATTGAACTATGATTATGTTATGCGTGCACCTACTAACAGTTGTTAACATGTAGAACTAAATCATACGTGTGCTCTACACTTTCCCGTTAACCTATGTTAGTAAGTACCAATGATGTAATCACTTAAGAATTTCACTTAAGGTTTACATTGAAGGAATGTTCACAACTTGAGTGATTCACCATAATGTCTGGTTCATCCAAGTTTGAATTCCACTATGATTTGATTCACCAATGATTGTTTCCCAAATGTTTGTATCCCATGTGTTTGTACCCCATGTGTTTGACCAATGTTCAATGATTCCGGTTGTTCCCGAATCCTCACTTCAAATTCAAGCGCCAAATTTTCCCTGACAAACCAAGATAAGCTTATATATAGGGTAAGCTCTCACCGACCCACCACTTACCTCAGCCCATCAGCGTTGATCCGCCGTTTGCATTTGAAGCTAAGATTCCAACCCTTGATTGATTATGATTATCCCATGATTTCTCTTGTTCCTTGATTCTGTTTATGATTGTGTAAACCATGGTCCTTAATTTACTAGAAACTAAGACCTTAGGTTTATGTATATGTGTCCTAGGTTAATCAACCTAGTTTCCCAATACTTTAAAGTACTGAGCATAATGATTTCCTGTGAGAACTTCAACTAAAGAATACTGTTACACAGATTCTAAGTTATAAAGTTCCTATGATAATGAACACCTGATAATGATAACAATGATAACAATGACAAGGATTTCAAATCTAAGTTCTAAATTAATAGACCTCAACCTTTGAATTCCTATAGTGATATGACAAGGATCTCAAATCCAAGTTCTAAGTTAATAGATCTTGATCTTTGAATCCTATAATGAATATGACAAGGACTTTAGATCAAAGATAACCATCTTTGCCTCTAAATCCCATAATGAATATGACAAGGATCTTAGATCAAAGACACTAAATTAATAGATCTTTGCCTCTAAATCCCGTAATGAATATGACAAGGATCTTAGATCAAAGACACTAAATTAATAGATCTTTGCCTCTAAATCCCGTAATGAATATGACAAGGATCTTAGATCAAAGATACTAAATTAATAGATCTTTGCCTCTAAATCCCATAATGAATATGACAAGAAATTCATATCAAAGGTACTGAAACTACAGATCTTTGCCTCTGAATTTCTATAATGATCTCTGTGTGAGAATTTCAGATCAAGGATACTAAGAATACAGATCCTTGCCTCTGAAATCCTTAAATGCATATGTGTGAGAATTTAATTCGGTTTCTAAAATTATAGAAGTCCGATTCAAATTCTTTGACTCGATGTCTAATCTTAGAAAAATGTCCCTAAGATCTTTCAAGCTTATTGTAGACTTAATGCTTACTTAAGTTACTTAGATCCTAAGTATCCTCAAGCCTATAGCACTTAGTCCTATTGGGTAGCTTAGGTTATAGTCTAGGTCATTAAACATTGGGTTTTTCCTAGTTCTCTACAACCTTGGCTCTGATACCAACCTGTCACACCCCTGCGCCGCGTGCGGAATCCACGGCGCGGTGACGTATGATCAGTTGAATCATGCACAAGTATTGAATAAGAACAACCACAATGGATTACTACATTTCATAATTGTTTAGACAGTTGATTAGTTACAGTCAATCTATCTACCAAAAGTAAGACAACTACAGACCCAAAATATAGTTACAAAATAAGACTCCAAACAAGACAATTAAACATTTAGGATTTAGTGAGTTTCTATTCCATCCTAGCATGTTTCTTCATCTTGTTCTATCTTAGAATGGTCTCCTTAGTTGTCCCTGAGAATGTCTTAAACCTGGTTACCTGAAACACGTGAAAAGTAACTGTCAACTACAGACGTAGTTGGTGAGAACAATAGGTTTAAGCATTTGTAAACATGAGTATATGATATAAGACATAGGTAAGTTAAAGCATCATAAGATTCACACGGATGAGCTGCAACCCAAACTAACATCAAGTAAGAAAATGAGTGTAAACAGTCCAATCACTGTTTGCACATGAGTCAACATATAATATCAAGTCCCAAACCACGTTTGGAGTTAGATAATATGTCAACAGTTTTGAATAAACCATATGTAACCGAAATCTGCAGTTAGTTTATAAAACAGATTTAAAAACTAACTGCAGCAATCGGCCTGCCCCAATGTATGTGTCCGCTTTCCCTTGTTGTGATCACCCAGTACTAACGCTAATGAATATGATACTTGATGGGTTTATAAGTTTGTTTACAACAATGGACACCATGTTTTCTGAATCTTACTTTAACCGGATGTGTTAATGTCTTATTGAAAACCTGGATTTAACTCCACGAGTTGAATCCTTTGTTTATGTAACATGAAATGAATCTCTTGATTTGAATACCATGATGTGAACAACTTGACATGAATACCATGTTTTGAACCAATGAATTTGAATACCATGTTTTGAACCAATGAATTTGAATACCATGTTTTGAACCAATGAATTTGAATACCATGTTTTGAACCAATGAATTTGAATACCATGTTGTGAACCACTTGTTTTGAATACCATGATGTGATGTCCTTGTGTAATAACAAGGTTTATAAAAAAAAAATTTGTAAATCCTTTAAAAGAACATTTGAGTAAAACTGTTATAGAACATTTCAAGAAAACATTATAAAATCCTTTTTAGTAATAAGGGTTTAATAGTAAATAATTCCTTTAAAACAGTTGACAATATTCCTTAAACAGTTGAAGAATCACTTGGATTCATAAGATAAACCTGTAATGTTTATGAATGCACATAAACTGTGCAATGAAACAAGATTGAAATAGCGGTTTTGATCACGTGTTCCACCCCAAAACAGTTATAAAACAGTAAAAGAGGGGCTAAAGTTCTCACCTGTCTGCAGTAGACTCTGAACTAAAACAGATAGCAAGTAGCAAACAGGACTTCTAATTGTTTCCTATAACATTGTAATCATACATAAGATATAGGATTTATAATTGTATAACTTTGATTCATTGATTGACTTGTGTTCTCATGATTTGATTGTTGTGAAAACTTGTATGTTATGCTTTGAGTCCTTTGATTGATCATGGGTCCAAGAAACTTATGATATGTTCTTTGATACAAACTTCTTATGCATAAAATGATATTTGTTCTAGGATTTGATAACCGGTGATTACCATTTGTTGTGAAAAGATGTTCCAATTGTTTTAAGTTCATGAAATTGTGATTGGATCCTCATGATTATTGTTAAGTTATCAACTTAACCATTTATAATCAATTCACAATTTGTCATATTCGAGGGCCTCACATTGGGCCTTAAGTCCATAAAACCATGATGGTCATAAAACCAAGCCCATGACCACTTAGGGTAACCATGGGCCAATTGTATGTGAGGTTGGACCAATTAAACCATAACGGGCCAATTTAACTCTATTGGGCTTTGTTTATACATATGGGCCATGTTGTTAGTGGAATTAGGGCTTATTGCAACCTAATTGGGCCGAAAAGATGGTGAGCAGCCACCTTAGGCAGCGAACCCTCCTTGGTTCTAGCCTAAGGTTCGGCTATCCTGAGTTTAAATGCTGAGGGTTCGTTGGTCATGGGCCTCAAAGAGGGCTCGGCTTTTATGGATGTAGCCTCCCAGGTTCGACTAACACTATGGCAGGCAAGGCTCGTGGACATCATCGGATTGAAGGGTTCGGTCTAGAGGGTTCGTGAGAAGACCTGCATGCAGGGTTCGTTCAAAACTTGATGGGTTCGTGAATGGCTCCTTAGGGTTCGCTGTGCATGCCACGAACCATGCAGAGTTCGTCTTCCCTGGTTCGGCTTAGAAACCTTGCTAGGTTCGGCGGTCTGGTTCGTGGCGAGCATGGCTGGTTCTTGCAGGTTCGTGAGATCCATTAGGGTTCGTGGGATCAATGATGACTGAACGCAGGTTCGTGAGTACCCCTGAGGGTTCGGCTGAAAAGCTACGAACCATGATGGTTCGTGGAACACCTCTAGGGTTCGTCAATGGCGGCTGGAGCTTTGGCCGACGAACCTGTTACAAGCATCATCCTCCTCATCGAACCTCCTGCTCCAGACCACGATCCAAGTTAACCTAGCACTAGGGAGTGTTGTTGGAGGTGCGAAACTACGATTTGTGATGTAAGGATCGGTTTAATGTCGTGTTTCATGAACACACACACAAAACCCTATTTTCCCGAAACTTCCTTGGATCATACCTCGAGATTGGCCGGATGAAACTGCAATATTCTTGTACTTTCGTGTAGAGTTCGTCGAGGGCTTCGCGTGGACACCAAAAACACCGAAATCCGTTGAGAAATAAGCGAGTTACGCGCGTTTAAAGCTTGGTTTTTAGAGAGAGAGAGGGGTAGACGAACTATTAGAGAGAGAAAGGGTTGTTGGTGGAATTTATGAGCATTTAAGCCTTGTTCAAGGCTTTTATAGTTCGGGTGAAGTTCGGGTTCGTTTCGGTCGCTCGGTTCGCGTTTCCGGAACGTAACGCGTATTTTACGCGGTGTTAATTAAAATTAAGTGTTAAACTCATTAAAATGATGAGTTTCAAAATTGTAAAAATATAAAATAATTAATTTAATTATTTTACTCTTCGTGTGTTGTCGGATCGTTAAACATTCACAATTTACGTGTATACCCGCAATCGCGTACGTTTTCCGATCGTATTAAAATATTTAAAGTCGTTTAATCGTAATTATAAGTTCAACATTCGTATTATTATGGATCGTCACCCATAACTATACTCAGTCTCGCTTACAGATTACGATCTTGGTTGAATTAATTAGTTGTCATAGTATTCGTCTCAACACTACGCACTAACACTAACCTGTTACACCGAACGCAGTATATGTATAGGGCTCACTCTCGCTGCCCACCACTGTTTCGATATAACAAGTTACTGTTCTTGCTTAGTGAAATCGACTGTAAATAGATAATACATACTTGTTTTCTGACTACTAAGATCCTGTAACACACAAGCACACATTATGAACATACTGAAACACATTGATGAACTGAACCATGAATAGACACTGTTCTAACACTGTTTACAACTACATGACTATATGCACAAATGTTACATTACATCAATTGAATTCAAACATCAAAACATAATTAAAATCCAATCCAAACTCAATAATATAGCTAAATGGCATTTCCGCTTGAAACATGTTTAAAATCAAGTGTCAAGTACAAAGAGTTGGTGAGATTCATAGGTTTAAACACACACAAAAATAGTTTGATAAAAGATAATTTGTGACATGTGATAATAAGCAATATGAACTAAAACATGTAATTAAACCAAACGCAGATTAAATAATGTTAACAAATGATGTTTGACCAAGCTGGCATTCCTAACAATGCTGAATTAGTATACAATTCACTGTGGAGGACCAGAGTCAACTCAACCAACAGTGGGATGGTCAGTCCAATAGATCTATCATTCTTACAAAATAGTTAAGTTGTGATCAATGCAAGCTCAAGATAAGTTCACACTACAGTTTTGTTAGTGCATGAGATGTCCGTAGTTCAGCTTTTTGTATGATATAAGTGTATAAAGATTATCTTATTAATGAAGATCAGTTATTCTATATTGTTGTTTAATGTTTATTCAAGTTTATATGTGTTTGTCTATGTTTAACTTTGATTATATATGTCTTATAGACCCATTCGTGCGAATGACCCTAAGAATGAGGTCATTCGGGCGAATGAACGCCTAGCGAATGACTAGGGCGAACGAATGAGTCATCCGCATGACTCATTTGGTTGACCAAGCTCATTCGGCTGAGCCATTCGCCGAATGAATTGTTTCGGCCACTCATGCGGCCGAATGAGTACAGTCTATATATACTTCTTCAAACAGATTCAAACCTAACTTTTCCGAGCCTCCTCTCTTCCCAGAGCACCCCAGTGTCATACCCTTACGGTTTTGAGCGGTTCTTCCCTGTCCAACTTCGATTCTAACCCCGTGGTGTGGATTTCGCCACGGGGCCTGTGGATTTCGATTGGAAAACCCTGGAATAGGATTCCGCACTATTCCTGTGGCTGTAGAGCAGATTCCTTGGTGAGCCGGATTGTTTCCGGGCTCCAAATTGGTCCTACAAAGTGGTATCAGAGCTTTGGCTCTTGATTCTGCTCGATTTCCAATCCAAATCATCAAATCTGAGATTGCTTGTTCGAGTTTTTCAAAAACCCTAACTTTCTTGCCCTTCAAGTTACTGTTTCGTTACAAATCCGTGGGTTTTGGTAGATGTTTTGACAGATCGATCATTCCAATCGCTTGGTAATGATGTCCTGAAGTTTTGTACCAAATTTGGTTGTTAGATTCACTCTAGATCGAAAGTTATCGCGATTTTTGTTGTTGAAAACCCCAGATGGTACGAATGAGTCGATCAGCCGAATGAGCCATCCGAATAGCCCTCAACATGCGACAGCGTCGTTGGGTTGAACTTTTAAATGATTACGACTGTGTAATCAAGTACCATCCGGGAAAGGCGAACGTTGTAGCTGATGCCTTGAGCCGGAAGGAACGAGTCAAACCCTTGCGCGTCAGAGCAATGGGAATGACGGTGCAGACAAGCTTACGAGACAAGATTATTCAGGCACAACAGGAATCAGTTGATAGAGGAAATCTGAAGAAAGAACTTGACTGCAGAGCAGAGAAACAATTTGATTCTAAGCCTGATGGAGTGATCTACTACCGTGAGCGTATATGGATTCCGGCGGTAGACGAATTGAGGAAACTTATCTTCGATGAAGCACACAAGACTAAATACTCTGTTCATCCAGGCGCTGATAAAATGTACCAAGACTTGGTTGGATTTTATTGGTGGCCTGGAATGAAGAAAGACACAGTCGAATACGTCGGTCGAAGTCTTACGTGCGCGAAGGTAAAGGCGGAACACCAGAAACCATCTGGTTTACTGGAACAGCCTGAGATTTCGCTCTGGAAGTGGGAACAAATAGCTATGGACTTCATTACCAAGCTACCCCGCACTTCCAGTGGTCATGATACAATTTGGGTGATCATCGACTGTTTGACCAAATCTGCTCACTTCTTGCCAATGCGTGAGACTTTCACGATGGATAAACTGGCGAGACTGTACATCAATGAGATAGTGGTACGCCACGGTGTGCCATTGTCTATTATTTCTGATAGAGACAACAGATTCACATCAAGGTTTTGGCAATCATTACAGAAATCTCTAGGGACGCAGTTAAATCTGAGTACAGCTTACCATCCACAAACGGACGGTCAAAGCGAATGTACAATTCAGACCCTGGAGGACATGTTGAGAACCTGTGTGTTGGATTTTGGTGGGAATTGGGATTCTCATTTGCCACTGATTGAATTCTCCTACAACAACAGTTATCATAGTAGCATCGGATGTGCACAGTTCGAGGCTTTGTATGGTCAGAAATGTCGATCCCCTATCTGTTGGACTGAAGTTGGAGATAACCGTATAACTGGGCCAGAGCTTATACAAGAGACTACAGACAAGATTGCCCAAATTCAGCAAAGACTACAAGCGACAAGAAGCAGACAAAAGAGCAACGCCGACAAGCGGCACAAGCCGTTGGAATTCCAAGTGGGAGACTGTGTCATGTTGAAGGTATCCCCATGGAAAGGTGTAGTACGCTTTGGAAAGAAAGGCAAGTTAGCACCACGATACGTAGGACCGTTCGAGATCATCGAGCGTATTGGTCCTGTGGCGTATAGACTGATATTATCAGATGAACCCAGTGGTGTGCACGACGTGTTTCACGTCTCAAACTTAAAAAAATGCCTTGCTGACGAGTCACTCATCATTCCAATCGAGGAAATTCAAGTTGATGAACAGTTACACTTTATCGAGGAAACTTTGGAGATTATGGATTGCAAAGTGAAGCAACTAAGGCGAAGCCGTATTCTGATTGTAAAGGTTCGATGGAACTCAAAGCGCGGACCCCAGTTTACTTGAGAACGTGAAGATCACATGAAGTCAAAGTATCCCCAACTGTTTACAGAGGAAGACGTACTGATAACAATTCTTAAATTTCGGGACGAAATTTCTCTAACAATGGGAGACTGTAATATAAGTGCCGGAAACGTCACCGGAACAGTGATCTTAACAGTAACGTGAACAGTAATCAGGTACAAACTATACGTAATTCAGTGTATTTCATATGTATATCATATTCATTACAGGAATCAATATCATTTGTGTTGTCAAACAGCAAGTTTAGAAACATTTAACAGAAAAAAAGTTCAGAACTATGGTTCTTGAGTCAGATGATTATCTGGCAATACAGAACCATCATGTGACTATTTGTTAGGATTCTAATATGTATAAACGTATGTGAGGACTTGCAGAACGAAATAACAATGGATGTCGTTATGTGAATGC
Organism: Mikania micrantha; assembly: GCA_009363875.1. NCBI lineage: Eukaryota > Viridiplantae > Streptophyta > Magnoliopsida > Asterales > Asteraceae > Mikania > Mikania micrantha. Next base: position 25,612,139 of record CM018684.1, read on the forward strand.
TGAACCGATAGATTATTCGTATAGTTGACGATCTGTACGAATAAATCTGAAAGTTTAACATTCTGAATGATATCCAATAATTAGAAAACAATATTGAAAAGTAGAGTTATCACCGTGTTCGTACGGGTGACGATTCGAACGAATACGCACGACGACCGTACGATTCAATTTTAAACCGTAAATTAAATATTTTCGTAAATTTAAAATAAACTAAAGATATTTAGTTAATTTATTAGGAATCACAACCTAAAATAATTTTTATAAATTCTATTTTAAAAACCGAGTCGTTCCGTTACGAAAAGGACGAAAAACCTACTTGTTACGCGAAACCGAACAAACCCGAACATACCCGGGTATCTTGGAGCCATTAATGAGGCTTTAATGGCCTCACCCAACCCCCACCTACCAGCCCCATCCTCATTCTCGTTCATCTCACTCTCTCTCTCTACCCTCTCACTAGAACCTCAACTTCTCTCTAAGATTTCCCATCCATTTCTCCACGAAGTCGACCCATCTTAGTGTCAAAACGACCCTTGTGACTCGTAGATCGTGAAAGTACAACGGATCTAAGCTTTCATCCGACTAATTCGAGGTAAAATCCAAGATTCAAGTGCGATTTTTAGGGTTTTTGAAACCCTTTAATCGGTCCACTCATGAGCCAGTTTTATGCTATTCTAAGCCATAGGAAACACACCACACTACCTTAGAATGATGTAGGAACAAGACCCACTCAAACCATGAGTGATTAGTTCGAAATCGATGGTTGTTCACAATGGGAGTGCATGGGAATTCCATGTGATGTTTGGGGTCCTAACTATGATTTCAATTGCAAAGCAAACAAAGAAGTAGGTTTACTAATGGAAATGGTGTTCTTAAAACACACTAACAACTCAACATGAGTCATTAATAGCTAATATTTTAGCTTAAAACACTTGAGGTTTTATAATGGGATCATGTGGGTCAAAACAATAACCTAAAAGGTTATGGGGTTGATTTAAATGTTAACACTTGAACCTTCGAGAAATATGCAAGACATACAACTAACTTAGATGGTTCATTCAAACTATCAAGAATTAGTTAATCCAAGTATTGGAAACGAATCTAGTGACGGGTCCGAGGTTAGCCCAATGGGCCTAACCCAGGCCCAACATGGATAAGATCACCTTTCTTAAAATTCATGATGCTTTAATAAAAGCAAATGGTTTATAAACTTTGTTAAATTAAAATTTAATGATTTTTCTAAATATTGGGCTTAAAAGGAGTTAAACTAAAACATGTTAATTACAGACTCGTAATAATTAACTGTTGGGGCATGGGTTACACATGGTTATTTAAATTAGACTAGTTAGATTGAATCTTAGGATCACATTAGTAATCTAGTACACTTAGTTGCACACCGTGACCAAAACCCTAGTTGAGACTATTATATATACTTATCGCATTCGAATTCTCTTAAAACAACTCAGGAACTGAAGAAACATAACTTACAAACAAAGAGCGCGTATTTTGTGATACTTCTATTGCACAGCAACACAGGTGATTTCATTGCCCCTTTTCTAAACATTTTTGTTTTCAAACGCGGGGCTGAGAAGCATGCGTAAATTATTTTCCTTGGATTATATTTACTTAAATGCTTTTACTTATCATATGTTTTATATGTGGAATTCTATCCTAGATTATGTTTAGGTATACGATATACTGGAATTCAAAGTAAGTTGTTTATTCATTATGAATAGATAACCGTGTCAAATCAAAGAACTATTTTCAAAGAACTAAAGATCTAAAACAAAGAACTATTTTCAAAGGTCTATTTCAAAGAACTAACGGACTAATCAAAGAACTATTCAGGGTGTTTTGTCAAAGAACTAACGATCTATTTCAAAGAACTACTCAATGGTGTGTTGTCAAAGAACTAACGATCTATTTCAAAGAACAAAGTACAAAGAACTATTTCAAGGGTCTAGCTGGGAAATATCAAAGACAGCATGTGCCATTCTCAGGTTTGAAAGATGTCCTAGCTAGATTGATCGAATATGAGACGCATGTTTGATGATATTTACAGTATTCCCTAACTGTTTTGCGGAACATCTGGGAAATGCTCAAAGATAACATGTGCCAAAGAACTAAAGAACTATACGAACTATGGACGGTCTAAAGAACTATAAAAGCCTATATATCAAAAGAAGTCCTAGCTAGACTGATTGATTATAGGTCGCATGTTTGATGAGGTTTACAGATCTCCTTAACTATTAAAAACCCTGATTGCTATACTAGTCTACTTGAGTTGACCAAGGCCCAATCATTAGGTCTTAGATTTTAGTAAATGTTTATTTATTTTTTTAATTAAGCATTTACTTAACTGTTTCTACAAATATTGATGTTGATCATAATTTTGTGATGAACTTAAGGAATCACTAGAGATTTCTAAGTGTATTTACAGGAACAAAGAACTGAAGAACCGAAGAACTAATGGGTTAATGGTAGTGGTAAAATGCTTAATTATCATTAATAACAATGTCCTATGTGGATTAGTATGTGGTGGGATGGCGTCTGGGCGGGTTGTAGGCTCGACCCTTTCGTATGCCATATATATAAGCATACCGATCTGGATGATACATGTGATCTTAATGAGATTAAGGTTGTTACTCGAGGGTTTAACAAATGTTTCATGCGTATGTAGAACTATGGTTGAATGGAAATGAATGATAGGTAAAAATGCTTAATTATCATTAACAACAATGTCATATGTGGCTTAGTATGTGGTGGGATGGCGTTTGGGCGGGTTGTAGGCTCGACCCTTGCGTATGCCCTATATATAAGCATACCGAACTGGATATTACAGGTGAAGTTAATGAGGTTAGGGTTTTTATCGAAAAAGAGTTACAAAACTTTTTTTCAAATACTAAACTATATGAACTCACCAACAATGTGTTGACTTGATCTTTTTGCATGACTTCTCAGGTGACGAACATGTCAATTAAGAAGTTACTGCTTTTGGCCTAGGACTTCAGATAGAGGACTAGTATTTTTGGACCTGCATACTTTTGGGACATCATTATACCATATATTTTGTATATCTTGTGCAGTTACAAGATAGGAATCTTATGATGTTTATGATAGATTTACATTGTTAAATTATGAACGATACGGATGTAATTTAACTTTGTAATTCTATTCTATTTAGCATTTCTCATTTATATCATGTGGAATGTAAACAATATGATCATCATGATTATCACTCCCGATATTGCGCCCCGGGAACCTTCCGCCCGACGGGGAATCCGATCCAACCCCGCCGGCTCGGGGTGTGACAAAGGTTTAGATGTGTTTAACTATGGGATAAAGGGTTTATTAATAGGTAATACATCTAGACTAGTTAGAAAGAATCATAGCAACACACTAGTGAGATATAGGACACATAGTTGCACACCGAGACCAAAACCCTAGATACGTCTATTATAAATACTTATAGTATTCGAATCCTCTTAAAACAACTCAGGTACTGAAGAAACATAGTCTACAAGTAATGAGCGCGTATTTTGTTGTGATTCAATTCATAGCAACACAGGTGAGTTCATTTCTCCTTTTCTAAACATTTTTGTTTTCAAACGCGGGGCTTAGAAGCATGCGTAAACCTTTTTATTTAAATATGTTTTACGTAAATGGTTTTACTTATTGTATGTTTTATATACATGTTTTATGAGTAAGATACTAATTCTAAATCAAACAATTAATCTACAAAGTTTTAATTCACATAATCCAAAATCAGTGTAAAATCATGGGAACTAAAACTAAAGATCAAATCCAAGGAAATCTAATTCAGTGGGTGTTCAATAAAACTAAGGATCAAATTCAAGAATCTAAAATCCGTGTTGTACCATGGAATTCTAAGGATCAAAATCAAGGGAATCAAGGAAATCATATCCGTGTGTGAATCAAAGAACTAATGAAATCATTAAGATCTAATGAAATCATTAATGATCAAGTTAAGGTGGATGTCAGTTGTATGCAGATGGAGACCACGTGTTAACACAAGGAAAGTCCCGTCATAAATAGTATACTTTTATAGTCAAGCTAGGTGGGCATAAATCGAACAATCAAACGAAATCAAGAAAACAGAGACGATCAAAATCAAAGGATGTCCTAAAGTCCCGACATGTACAGTAGACCTGAGGGTCAAGCTGATATGGGCACATCATGAAAGTCCCGACACATACAGGTAGACTCATTTGGGTCATGCCTGATATGGGCCACGCGTGAGACAGTACAACTTGTACACCACCAACAACTAAGTCTAAATGATTGAGTCAAATAAGTCCCAATCATCATGTCTTAGTTGTATTTAAATGATTAATTATTCATCTAATTAAGCATTTAATATTATGTTTCTACAAGTGCTATGGTTGATCATGGATGGAATGAAACGCTTAATTATCATTAACAACAATATGTTAAGCAGTCCGGTATGTGGTGGGACGGTAGCTGGGCGGGCGGTAAGCTCAACCCTACATATGCCCTATATATAAGCATACTTGATTGGATAACATAGGTGGTTGTTGATGAGGTTATGGTTGTCATTTCGGGGGATCAAGGTAAACAGATTTCAGGGTAATCAAACGTTGCGAATCAAAGGTATGGGATGAAATGCTTAATTATCACCAAGAACAATATATCATGTGGTTTGGTATGTGGTGGGACGGTGGCTGGGCGAGCGGTAAGTTCGACCCTACATATGCTCTATATATAAGCATACTGAGCTGAATGGTATAGGTGGTTAATGGTGAGGTTAAGGTTGTCATCCAAATGGTATTAAAATACATTTTTAAAATAAAACTACATGAACTCACCAACCATGTGTTGACTTGATCTTTTTGCATGACTTCTCAGGTGACGAACAGGTCTAAGTAAGAAATTATTGCTTTTGGACAAGGATGCCAGATAGAGGACCTTGTATTTTGGACCTTCATATTTGTAAAGAATCATTTTCCAAATTATTTTGTATATCTTGTGCAGATACAAGATAGAAGAATTATGATGTTGATAGTAGATTTACATTGTTAAATTATGAACAAAACTAATGTAATTTAACTTTGTAATTATATTTTCATTTAGCAGTTTCTTATTGTATATCATGTTCAATGTAAACAATCTGATCCTAATGATTATCATTCACGATATCGCGCCCCGGGGTCTTTCCGCCCGACGGGACACACGATCCGGCCCGTCGGCTCGGTGTGTGACAGATTGGTATTAGAGCCATGGTTATAGAGTAATATTGGTCATTTATTTAAACGGTTTGGCCTAGACTATAACCTAGGGACCCTTCATGTAGAGAACATAGGATTTATATACTTGCATTATGTCTTCAGCATTCGATCATTTCACTAACCGATTCCTTTTCGGCTGTGCTCAGAATGCCGTCGCGAAGACAACCTACACCACCACCGCCACCTCCTCCTCCTCCCCCACACTCTCCATCCCCAGACCTGAAAGCGAATGCGAACCTGGATCCCGTTACTATTGCTTGAGCAACCTTACTGAGCATTCAACTGACTAATCAGCTGAAAGAGGTGATTCCAGATATGATCAACCGTATCCAGAATGAGAGCAACAACTCTGGAAACTCATCAGGAGAAGCCAGTGGGAATTCTGGCAGTGCTTCTAACTATTCCTACAAGTCTTTTGTGGGATGCAAGCCGCCAAGCTTCAGTGGTAATGAAGGAGCCGTTGGATTAATCCAATGGATTGAGAAGATCGAGACTACTATGGACCTCTGCAGTTGTCTGGAGCATCATAAGGTTCGTTACTCTGTTGGCACCTTCAGCAAACGAGCCTTAACTTGGTGGGACTCCCATATACAAGCCAGAGGAAGGGAACATGCCATGTCGCTGTCATGGGAAGATTTCAAGGCCCTTCTGAGAACTGAATTATGTCCGAAGAGTGAGCTGCAAAGGATCGAAACTGAGTTAGCAAACCATGTGATGAAGGGAGCTGATCATCTGGGGTACACTACCGCAATCATGGGTTGGTAGCATTGGTGCCAGACATGGTACCAAACCTAGAGAAAATGATTGATTTGTATGTAGGTGGATTCCCGCCTGCATTAAGGGTTTAGTGGTTGCAGCAAACCCTGTTACCTTAGAGTCTGCTGTGAGTTTGTCTGGGAAACTTACGGATTTGATGGTAGCCTCTGGAGCTCTAAAGAAAGAGGCTGACTCGGGCAAACACAAGGAGGAATCTTCTAAGAAACCCCACCACCATCAAAAGAAGAAGCAGAAGCTAATCAAGAACTACACAATGGCTACTCCACTCAACCAAGTAGTCATTGCACCGCAGAACCTGCACTAGAAGCCATACACTGGCCCACACCCTCTGTGTACTAAGTGCCAGTATCATCATGCTGCTAACAATCTCTGCCGTCACTGCACGGGATGTGGAAGAAAGGACCACTGGGTTCAGCAATGCAGGATGACACCAAATCAAGCAGTCAACAATGCTGCTTTAGCTCTCCCTCCACCCAACAACCAGAACAACGGTGGATGCTATAACTGTGGCGAACTTGGCCACTTTTCAAAGAACTGCCCGAAGAAAGCACAATCGGCAGTTCCAGCACCACGTGGACGAGCTTTCGCTATAGGAGCTCCATCTGCTTGCCAAGACCCGAACATGTTCACTGGTACATTTCTCTTACATGACTTTCATGCATCTATTCTGTTTGACACTGGTGCGGATCAGAGTTTTATCTCTACCGATTTTGCATGCCAACTAGATTCTATTGAGGAACAGTTAGATTCCCCTTATATCATAGAAGTAGCGAATGGGAAACAGATTACAATTAGCACAGTATATAGGAACTGCCCATTGACACTTTATTAATGGTCATACATTCACCATCGATTTGACAGTGATGGAGTTGGGTAGTTTTGACATCGTCGTTGGAATGGATTGGCTATCTCTTAATCGAGTGGAAGTCATCTGTTCTGAAAAGCTGCTTCGAGTTCCATTGACGAATGATCGAGAAAGAGAAGGACAAGAAAAAGATTCAAGACGTGCCGGTAGTGAAAGATTATCCAGAAGTGTTTCCTGAAGATCTACCAGGTTTTCCACCTATTCGACCGGTAGAGTTTCGTATTGACTTAGTTCCTGGAGCAACTCTGTTGCCAAATCTCCTTACAGGTTAGCACCTTTGGAGATGCAGGAATTGTCAAACCAACTACAGGAGCTACTTGACAAAGGTTTCATCCAACCGAGCTACTCACCTTGGGGAGCTCCGGTTTTGTTCGTGAAGAAGAAGGATGGATCATTTTGAATGTGCATAGACTACAGAGAGCTGAACAAGCTAACCATCAAGAATCGGTATCCATTGCCGAGGATTGATGATTTTTTTGACCAATTACAAGGAGCACATCATTTCTCGAAGATTGATTTAAGGTCCGGATATCATCAACTCAGGTTTCAAGACGAAGATATACCGAAGACGGCATTCTGAACCAGATATGAGCATTACGAGTTTATGGTGATGCCTTTCGGATTGACGAATGCACCAGCGGTTTTCATGGATCTCTTGAACCAAGTGTGCAAGCCGTATCTGGATCAGTTTGTCATTGTCTTCATTGATGACATATTGATTTGTTCCAATAGCAAAACAGATCACAAGCAACATCTCAGGAAGATCTTGGAGCTGTTGAAGGAAGAGAAACTTTATGCTAAGTTCTCTAAGTGTGAATTTTGGCTAAGAGAAGTTCAATTTTTGGGTCATATAGTCAACAGCGAAGGAATACATGTAGATCCTGCCAAGATCGAAGCAATAAAGAAAAGGGATACTCCTAAGACACCGACGGAGATACGGTCTTTTTTGGGTCTAGCATGTTATTATAGAAGGTTTATATCAAACTTTTCCAAGATAGCTCTGCCTCTTACCAAGTTGACTCAGAAAAGTGAACTATTTGTTTGGGAGCGAAAACAAGAAGATGCTTTCCAGACATTGAAGCAAAATCTATGTGATGCTCCAATCCTATCTCTCCCAGAGGGCTGTGATGATTTTGTCATGTACTGTGATGCCTCCCATTAGGGGTTCGGTTGTGTGTTAATGCAACGAGACAAAGTTATCGCGTATGCATCAAGACAGTTAAAGATTCATGAGAAGAATTACACTACTCATGATCTAGAACTGGGAGCAGTAATCTTCGCACTGAAGATCTGGAGACATTATTTATATGGCACTAAGTGTACCATATTCACTGATCACAAGAGTCTGCAGCATATCTTTGATAAGAAGGAACTCAACATACGACAGGGTGTTGGGTTGAACTTCTAAATGATTACGATTGTGTGATCAACTACCATCCGGGTAAGGCAAACGTTGTAGCTGATGCCTTGAGCCGGAAGGAACGGGTCAAACCCTTGTTAGTCAGAGCAATGGGAATGACTATGCAAACAAGTTTACGTGACAAGATTATTCAGGCACAACAGAAATAAGTTGAACGAGGAAATCTGAAGAAGGAACTTGATTGTGGAGCAGAACGACAATTCGAAACAAAGCCTGATGGAGTCATCTACTACCAGGATCGTGTATGGATTCCTGCGGTAGACCAATTGAGAAGACTTATCTTTGATGAAGCGCACAAGACCAAGTACTCAGAGCATCCAGGAGACGATAAAATGTACCAAGACTTACGGGGATTTTATTGGTGGCCGGGAATGAAGAAATACATAGCCGAGTACGTCGGTCGATGCCTTACGTGTGCAAAAGTGAAGGCGGAACACCATAAGCCGTCAGGTTTACTGGAACAGCCTGAGATTCCGCTCTGGAAGTGGGAACAAATAGCTATGGATTTCATTACCAAGCTACCCCGCACTTCCAGTGGTCATGATACGATTTGAGTTATCATTGATCGTTTGACAAAATCTGCTCATTTCTTGCCAATGCATGAAACATTCACGATGGATAAACTGGCGAGACTGTACATCAACGAGATAGTGGTACATCATGGTGTACCATTGTCTATTATTTCAGATCGAGACAGCAGATTCACATCAACGTTCTGGCAATCATTGCAGAAATCTCTAGGGACACACTTAAATCTGAGTACAGCTTACCATCCTCAAACGGACGGTCAAAGCGAACGTACGATACAGACCCTGGAGGACATGTTGAGAACCTGTGTTTCGGATTTCGGTGGAAATTGGAACTCTCATTTGTCACTGATTGAATTCTCCTACAACAACAGTTACCATAGTAGCATTGGATGTGCGCCATTCGAGGCTCTTTATGGTCGAAAATGTCGGTCACCGATCTGTTGGACCGAAGTGGGAGATAATCGGATAACTGGGCCAGAGCTTATCCAGGAAACTACTGATAAGATTGCTCAGATTCAACAAAGACTACAAGCAACCAGAAGTAGACAAAAGAGCTATGCCGACAAACGGGGCAAGCCGTTGGAATTTCAAATGGGAGACCGTGTCATGTTAAAGGTGTCCCCGTGAAAGGGCGTAGTACGTTTTGGGAAGAAAGGCAAGTTAGCACCACGATGCGTGGGACCGTTCGAGATCATTGAACGTATTGGTCCTGTGGCGTATAGACTGAGATTACCAGATGAACTCAGTGGTGTGCATGACGTGTTTCACGTCTCGAACTTAAAGAAATGCCTTACCGACGAATCACTCGTCATACTAATCGAAGAAATTCAAATAGACGAGCAGTTACATTTTATCGAAGAATCTTTAGAGATTATGGATCCCAAAGTTAAACAACTAAGGCGAAGCCATATTCCGATTATCATGGTTAGATGGAATTCAAAGCGCGGACCCGAATTTACTTGGGAACGCGAAGATCACATGAAGTCCAAGTATCCCCATCTGTTTACAGAGAAAGCCATACCTGATAATGATTCTTAAATTTCGGGACGAAATTTCTCTAACAAGGGGAGACTGTAACATCAGTGCCGGAAACGTAACCGGAACAATGATCTACACAGTAACTTGCACAGTAATTCAGGTACAAACTATACGTATTACATGTATATCATTATCATTTCATGTTTATCGTAGCACAATTTCAGATTCATTGCAGAAACGTAACTCACAACCATGGTTCAACAATCCGATTTTTATCTAACGATACAGAACCATCATGTGATTGTTAGGATTCTATTAGGTATAAACGCATGTGAGGATTTACAAAACAAAACAACAACGGATGTCGTTACGTGAATGCTAAATTGAAGAATTATTCGTATAGGTGACGATCTGTACGAATATATCCGAAAGTTTAACGTTCTGAATGATGTCTAATAATTAGAAAACCATATTGAAAAGTGTAGTTACCGTCGTATTCGTACGGGAGACGATTCGAACGAATACGCGCGACGACTCTACGATTCGATTTAAACTGTAATTGGAATATTTTCAGAAAATTAAAATAAACGGAAGATATTTAGTTAATTTACTAGGAATTACCACCTAAATTAATTTAACCAACTTTACTTTTAAAACCGTGAAATTTCGTACGAAAACGAAACGAAACCGACATTTCTACGCGAAACCGAGCGAAACCAAACGAGACTGAACACACAGGTGTTTTGAAAGCCTTTAATGAGGCAATTAATGCCTCATTAATTTCTCAACTACCAACTCATCTTCACCATTTTCATTCTCTCTCTCTATACATTCTCTCTCTAGAAGCCATCCCCCAATCTCCTTCATTTCTCAACGAAATCGAGCCTTCTTGGTGTCAAAACGACCACAACAACTCGTAGATCACAGAAGTAAAACCGATCTAAGCTTTGAACCATCTGTTTTGAGGTAAAAACGAGTTCATTGTTCGGTTTTTAGGGTTCTCAAAACCCTTAGTTCGAACCATCATATAGCCGGTTCTAAACCCTCACAAAATTTGGGAAATCACACCAAATACACCTAGGATAATGTAAGAACATGGGATAGTGCTTGGGTTAGCCATTTGCTTCGAAAACGTAGGGCTTCACCTGCTGGGTTCTCGACCAGCCGAATGGGAATTTCAGCTCACCGTATGAGCACCACCTGGCCACATTCGGCCGAATGGCTCAGGCTCAGCCGACTAGGCCCTTTCGCCTGAACCAAGCGTCATACGGCCAATACCCTCTTCGGTCGGTCAAGCTGCTCATTCGCTGGGGCTGGTTCGCTCCAAGCCACATGCGGCCACATCCCATTCGGGCCATACCACCTTCGGTCGGCTAAGCCTCATTTGGCTACCCTACTTCGGCCAAAGTCCTTCGCATGCAAATATCATTCGGTCTCTCCCTTTCGGCCCAGCTACTTTCGGTTCTCATGGCTCACTCATTTGGTTGGGTACATGGGGATTGAGTTCATGTGTTCATGCATAAGTCTTATACATGAATGCATGCATGCATGGGTTGAGAAGGTGGCTAAGTACATGGAATTATATTAGGGTTGTAGTATAATGTGGTTTTGTACATCACCTATACCATGGATTTCAATATTCATCGCTCTAAACTAATATGAAATATAAACATGGATTTTTATCTGTCAAATGGGATTGATGTTAACAAGGGATTATTAGGGTTTTCAGTAACAAGAGTTCTTAAAATCATATCGCAGTCTAAACATAGTTGGTGGACATCATTTGAGTTCAACACACTTGGGAATTCATTGAGAATCAAAGATCATAGTCTAAGGTCATGGTGTTGTTCTCACTAGTAATACCCAACACTTAGACAATTCATGAGAACATCCAACTACATTAGGATGTTCTTTTGAACTACCTAGAGTGGGTTATCCAAAAAGTTGATCGAAGAACCATGGGAAAACGAAAACAGATCATCAAGGACTTAGAGTTAATCGAATGAGATTAACCTATGTCTAATCATGTAACTTATATTTTCTTAAATTAATTAATGTTTTAATAAAAGGAATTGACTTATAAACTTCTTTAAATTAAACTAAAGGATTTCTAACTTAATGATCTAACCTAAAATGAATTATTTAAAATGTTTTAATTAAAAGACTTTGAATGTATTGAACTAGACCTTATGTAAGTAAGGTTTAGATGTGTTTAACTACGGGATAAAGGGTTTATTAATGGGTAATACATCTAGACTAGTTAGAAAGAATCATAGCAACACACTAGTGAGATATAGGACACATAGTTGCACACCGAGACCAAAACCCTAGATACGTCTATTATAATTACTTATAGTATTCGAATCCACTTAAAAGAACTCAGGTACTGAAGAAACATAGTCTACAAGTAACGAGCGCGCATTTTGTTGTGATTCAATTCTTAGCAACATAGGTGAGTTCATTCCCCCTTTTCTAAACATTTTTGTTTTCAAACGCGGGGCTTAGAAGCATGCGTAAATCTTTTTATTTAAATATGTTTTACGTAAATGCTTTTACTTATTGTATGTTTTATATGTTTGTATTCCTAGACTCTTGTCTAGGTAAATTATATGCAGTTTTAACTAACGAATTAATTAATTACTCTTATGAGTAAGATACTAATTCTAATTCAAACAATTAATCTACAAAGTTTTAATTCACAGAATCCAAACTCAGTGTAAAATCATGGGAACTAAAACTAAAGATCAAATCCAAGGAAATCTAATTCAGTGGGTGTTCAATAAAACTAAGGATCAAATTCAAGAATCTAAAATCCGTGTTGTAGCCATGGAATTCTAAGGATCAAAATCAAGGGAATCAAGGAAATCATATCCGTGTGTGAATCAAAGAACTAATGACATCATTAAGATCTAATGAAATCATTAATGATCAAGTTAAGGTAGATGTCAGTTGTATGCAGATCGAGACCACATGTTAACACAAGGAAAGTCCCGTCATAAATAGTAGACTTTTATAGTCAAGCTATGTGGGCATAAATAGAACGATCAAACGAAATCAAGAGAACAGAGACAATCAAAATCAAAGGATATCCTAAAGTCCCGACATATACAGTAGACCTGAGGGTCAAGCTGATATGGGCATATCATGAAAGTCCTGACACATACGAGTAAACTCATTTTGGTCATGCCTGATATGGGCCACGCGTGAGACGGTACAACTTGAACACCACCAACAACTAAGTCTAATTGATTGAGTCAAATAAGGCCCAATCATCATGTCTTAGTTGTATTTAAATGATTAATTATTCATCTAATTAAGCATTTAATATTATGTTTCTACAAGGGCTATGGTTGATCATGAATACGTGATGAACTCAAGAAATCAGTAGTATTTCAATTTGTGGAAATCAAAATTCTAATATGACGATGGATGGAATGAAACGCTTAATTATCATTAACAAAGATATGTTAAGCAGTCCCGTATGTGGTGGGATGGTGGCTGGGCGGGCGGTAAGCTCAACCCTACATATGCCCTATATATAAGCATACTTGATTGGATAACATAGGTGGTTGCTGATGAGGTTAAAGTTGTCATTTCGGGGGATCAAGGTAAACACATTTCATGGTAATCAAACGTGGCGAATTAAAGGTATGGGATGAAATGCTTAATTATCACCAGGAAAAATATATCATGTGGTTTGGTATGTGGTGGGACGGTGGTTGAGCGGGCGGTAAGTTCGACCCTACATATGCCCTATATATAAGCATACTGAGCTGGATGGTATAGATGGTTAATGGTGAGGTTAAGGTTGTCATCCGAATGGTATTCAAATACATTTTTAAAATAAAACTACATGAACTCACCAACCATTTGTTGACTTGATCTTTTTGCATGACTTCTCAGGTGACGAACATGTCTAAATAAGAAGTTATTGCTTTTGGATTAGGATGCCAGATTGAGGACCTAGTATTTTGGACCTGCATATTTTTGAAGCATCGTTTTACAAATTATTTTGTATATCTTGTGCAGATACAAGATAGAAGAATTATGATGTTGATAGTAGATTTACATTGTTAAAATATGAACAAAACTGATGTAATTTAGCTTTGTAATTCTATTTTCATTTAGCAGTTTCTTATTATATATCATGTGCAATGTAAACAATCTGATCATCACGAGCATCATTCACGATATCACGCCCCGGGGTCTTTCCGGCCGACGGGACACACGATCCGGCCCGTTGGCTCGGGGTATGACAGTTTACATTGCACATGATATATAACGAGCAAATGCTAAATAAAATAGAATTACAAAGTTAAATTACATCAGTTTTGTTCATAATTTAACAATGTAAATCTACCATCAACATCATAATTCTTCTATCTTGTATCTGCACAAGATATACAAAATAATCTTTATAATGATGTTCAAAAGTATGCAAGTCCAAAATACTAGGTCCTCTATCTGACATCCTAGTCAAAAGCATAAACTTCTTAGTCAGACATGTTCGTCACCTGAGAAGTCATGCAAAAAGATCAAGTTAACGCATGTTTGGTGAGTTCATAAAGTTTTATTTAAAATGAATTTGAATAAACCCGTCCGAATGACAACCTTAACTTCACCATTAACCACCTATACCATCTAATTCAGTATGTTTATATATAGGGCATATGTAGGGTCAAGCTTACCGCCAGTCTAGCCACCAGCCCACCACATTCTAAACCACATGATATATTGTTCCTGGTGATAATTAAGCGTTTCATCCCATAACTTTGATTCACCACGTTTGAATAACCCGAAAATCTGTTAACCCTGATCACCCGAAATGACAACCTTAGCCTCATCAACAACCACCTATGTTATCCAACCAAGTATGCTTATATATAGGGCATATGTAGGGTAAAGCTTACCGCCAGCCCAGCCACCAGCCCACCACATACCGGACTGCTTAGCATATTGTTATTAATGATAATTAAGTGTTTCATGCCACCCATCGTCACAATAGTTTTTGAGTTCCATAAATTGAAATTCTATCGATTTCCTGAGTTCATCACGCATTCATGATCAACCATAGCATTTGTAGAAACATAATATTAAATGCTTAAATAAAAGAATAAGTAAACATTTAGTATAAGCTAAGATATAATGATTGGGCCTTGGTTAACTCAATTAATTGTTCCTAGTTGTTGGTGGTGTCCATTATGTATCGTCTCACACGTGGCCCATATCAGGCTTGACCCAAAGGAGTCTACTTGTACGTGTCGGGACTTTATGATGTGCCCATATCAGCTTGACCTTCAGGTCTACTGTTTATGTCGGGACTTTAGGATATCCTTTGATCATTGTTCACCTCTGTTCTCTTGTTGTTCGTTTGATTGTTTGATTTGTGCCCATGTTAGCATGACTATAAAAGTCTACTATATATGTCAGGACTTTCAGTGTGTTACACGAGGACTTGATCGGCATACAACTGACAGCCACCTAGAATTTGTTCTTTATTGAGTTCATTAGTTCTTTGTTACACACACTGAAATGAATTCTTTGATCTAGATCTTTAGTTTTATTGAACACAACTCTGACATTAGTTCTTTGAATTAGATGTTTAGTTTTTCTTGAACACAACACTTTTGCATTAGATCTTTAGTTTCCTTGAACACGTCTCTGAGAAATAGTTCTTTGTTTTAAAACCATTGTCTTACTCTTAAAGAGTAATTTATTCATTTTGTAAACCTGTAAATAGTTTACCTAAACAGAATATAAGATAACAATTTCGTATGTAAAACATACGTGAAATAAAGGCATTTAAGCAAATATATTTCAAGAAAATAATTTACGCATGCTTCTTAGCCTCGCGTTTGTAAAACAAAAATATTTAGAAAAGGGGCAATGAACTCACCTGGGTTTCTATGTAATGAATCACAAGAAATATGCGCTCGTTAATTGTAGCTTAAGTATCTTCAGTACCTGGGTTTATTTATTATGAATTGTATGCTATAAGTGTTCGAAGATGACGTATATAGGGTTTGGTCTCGGCGTGCAACTATGTGTCCTAGACATTACTAATGGGTTTCTAAGTTTCTCTAACTAGTCTATACTAATTATCCCTTACAACCCATTATCCCGTGGATATTCGCATTTAAACCTTACTTACATAAGATCTACATTCGTCACATCTATGATTCTTTTTAAGTAAAACATCATTAATAATTACATTTTAAGTTGAAATCTTTAAGTTAAAATCATTTAATTTATTTTAAAACATTTTAAATTGAAGAATCTTATAAATCATTTCCTTTTAATTAAAACATATGTTATTTTAAGAAAATATAAGTTAACATGTTAGACTTAGGTTAATCTCACTAGATTAACTCCAAGTCCTTTGCTAGGTCTTTGTTTCTCGTAGTCTTTTGATCATCTCTTGTGTATAACTTGCTTAGAAAGTTAAATTGAACGATCTAACTTAGTTATATGCTTGTATAGAATTACTAAGTATTGGGTGCTAACAATGAAATCAACACTCACACTTAGTTTGTTTCTTGATTCTTGATTACTCCTCAACTTTTTTTCCTTTTGTTCCTTGATAAAACTTAACACTTGACTCAATATATATGTTTGCAAGTTCGTAAAGGTTTTAATGTTGTAAAACTTAGTAGTTTTGAAACACTAAGTTGATGAATATACACATGTCCACTAGGTTTATTGTGTAATGTCACCAACTTCTTTGGAGAGTTTTCCCTCAATTTAATTAGATTCTAAGTACTCAAATGGTCATAACCCTTCACTAATATGTTCAAATAACCTTGAATAAATCGAGTTTTGAGAAACATTTGATCTCAAATAATACAAAACCGGTTACATCTCATGAAACCCTAATGGGTTTTCCAGTGTTATTGATTTCTCTACAACCCAATTGTTTCACTGAAACATTCGTTTAAATGTCAATTTGGATTAAAATATGTTTTAGGTTAGAAATCTTTAACCCCTTTCCCACCAAGTTGGTTGTCACTTCTAGAAACCCTAGTGGGTTCCCATTTTGCAATCCACGTACCAACCCCATGTATGCATGGTCCTACGAATGAAAAGCCACAAGTGAAACCCCCAATTTTTTCATTTGTTTAACACTGCCATACGAATGATATCCATGCAAATGATATACACACGAAAGTGGATGCCATGCGAATATCTCCCAAGCGAAGTGATACTGGGAGTCCGAATGAATCACGGCTTGCTAAGGGTGTTGGTGAATGTAGGCTGATCAGGCGAATGATGTTGATTGCCCAACTGAGTATTGTCATCCGAATGGGAGGTCTAATGTGAATTTGCATGCGAATAAGGGGGAAACGAATGGAAGGTCATTCGGCCATGAAGTTTATTCGGTAGCCCTTAGTTATTCGAATGAAGCTCTTTCGGCCATGAGTCTTTCGGCCATGAGTCACCATTTTCGAGTTATAAGCCTAAGCAAGATGTTTCCCATGTCCCTAAACTAACTTAGAGTGATTTCGTGCAATTTTCCTAAGGTTTGAGTGGTCTAGAATCGGTTGTGGGTGAGGGTTCGAACCAAGCGTTTAAAAACACTAAAAATCGCGACTTATGATTCGATTTTACCTCGATTTGGATGGTTCAAATGTCACACCCCTAGCCGGCAGGACTGATCGACGTCCCCGCCAGGCGGAAGGTTCCCGGGGCGCGATATCGTGAGTGATAATCATGATGATCAGATTGTTTACATAGCATCAACAATGAGAATAACTAAAGCACAATAAAGCATTAACTAGGATTACAAAGTTAAATTACAATATCAATGTTTAGTAATATAACTAAGTAAACCTACCAAAAGAATTAAATGTTTCTATCTTGTGTATGTACAAGATATCAAAAGTGACTTGCATCCATTAACAAAATATGTGCCTTCCAAAAGTCTACTAGGTCCTCTAACTGGGCTTCCTAGCATGAAATCCTGAGCCTTAGTTCAAACCTGTGCATCACCTGAGAAAGCATGTAAGAAAACAAAATCAACACAATGGTTGGTGAGTTCATATAGTTTATTTGTTGAAAAATAGCTTTAGCAAACCTCTTTCGATAAAACCTTAACCTCATTAACATCACATGTAATATCCAAATCGGTATGCGTATATATAGGGCATACGAAAGGGTCGAGCCTACAACCCGCCCAGACGCCATCCCACCACATACTAATCCGCATATGACACTGTTGTCAATGATAATTAAGCATTTTACCTACCATTCAATCCAGTCTTCATCATAGCTTTAGTGTACTGTTTAAAAGTTTACAAGTTTATAGCATTCATGTAGATTAGCTTTAGAGTATATTGTACAAACACAATAGTTTCACAGATCATAGTTTAGCTTTCACCAATTTTATGCATGGGTACAAGCTTTGCTCTAGCATAGTTTAGCATTTACCTAGCCCACGAAAAGATACAAGCTTTGCTCTAGCATAGTTTACCATTACGTATCTCATGAATTGGTTTATCTTAGCATTTGAATAGTTTAGCATTTACGTATCTCATATATGCAGATACAAGCCTTGCTCTAGCAATGTTTGGCAATTATGTATCTCATATATAGACACAAGCTGTGCACACACATAGTTTAGCATTCACATATCTCATATATGCAGATACAAGCCTTGCTCTAGCAATGTTTGGCAATTACGTATCTCATATATAGATAAAGCTTAGCATTCGCATAGTTTATCTTTCACGTATCTCAATGCATGGGTAGAAGCTTTGCTCTAGCAATGTTTAGCAATTACGTATCCCATGAATAGATACAAGCTTAGCATTTAGCATACAATCATAGCTTTGGGCATTTACGTAACATCAGTGCCGGAACCGCCACCGGAACAGTGATCTTTACAGCATATGAACAGTAAACAGGTACGAATCATATACATTCAGTATGTTTCATTATTCATATTATTTATCATTGTCATTCTGTGTGATCATAGAACAAATTCAGAAACATTTAACAGAAACAGTTCAGAACCGTGGTTCTTGAGTCAGATAATTATTTGACAATACAGAACCAACATGTGATTATTTGTTTAGGATTTATTATGTATAAACGTAAGTGAGGCTTTAAAGAACGAAACACACGAATATCGTTATGTGAATGCTAAATTGACGGATTATTCGTATAGGTGACGATCTGTACGAATATATCTGAAAGTTTAACGTTCTGAATGATATTCTATAATTAGAAAACAAGATTGAAAAGTATAGGTATCGTCGTGTTCGTACGGGTGACGATTCGAACGAATACGCGCGACAACCGTACATTTCGATTTAAACAGTAAATTAATATTTTTAAAATTTAAAATAAATAGAAGATATTAGTTAATTTATTAGGAATCACAACCTAAAATAATTTAATAAATTCTATTTTATAAACAGTGTCGTTACATCGCGAAATCTCGCGAAACGGCACTTTACACGAAACCGAACGAGACCGAGCAACCGAGTATCCACTAAGCCATTAATGAGGCCATTAATGTCATCACCAACCACCCTAAACCCTTTCTCTCTCCCTCATTTCGTTTTCTTATGTCTCTCTCTCTAGAAAAGTTGCTCCACCTTCTCTCTAAGAATTTGAGCTCTATTCTTTGTGGATTCGAGCCATCTAAGTGTCAAAACGTTCATTTTGTTGAGGGGATCACGGGAGTACAACTTATTTGAGTTTTCATCCACGAAATCGGAGGTAAGTAACCATTTTAAATTCGGTTTTAGAGCATGTTACGATCCTTAGGGTTTTATTGATGTTGTAGCCATTTTACACACTAGTAAACACTTAGATAACTCAAGTAATCAACTAGAAAAAGGGTAGGCATTATGTTGTAACATATTTGAACTAGAAAAGGAAAGAAGTTGCAGGTTCGTGGGGCTAAGGGGCTGATTGATGATACAGGTTCGCTAACCGAACCCTACACGAACCCGCATAAAGCAGCCGAACCTTGCATGGTCTCTGCAACGAACCCTGCAACCCTGGCCTGCAACGAACCTGGAGGGTCTGGGTCGCGAACCCTGAGGTTCTGCAACGAACCCTGGACCACCTGTTAACCGAACCTATATTCACTCATGAACCATAATTCCTTAGCCGAACCATAGCTGCCGAACCCTTGCAGTCGAACCCTCATACTTGAAAGAACCTGATTGCATGGCTTGGTCGAACCTTTGTGAACGCACCTCTAGGGTTCGTGGGAATTGAGAGCCGAACCCTAAGGGTTCGTTGGATTCAAAGTGTTAGCCGAACCCTACCTGGAACACATAGGTTCGTTTAAATTCCATTAGAGCCGAACCCTTGGTGACTAACCCAACAAGGTTCGCTGCCATGTATGGGGATTCGGCCAAATTGTTATAAAACCCTAAATTGTCATGATGCATGGAGATTTAAGAACAATAGAACAAGTGTAAACGATCTAGGGAATGTTAGTTGGTCATAAAAACCTAAGTAGCATGAGGAGTTAAGCCCATAATGGACATGCATGGGATATTTAAATATATGTGTGCATGGTAGACATGAGTGCATGGGATCAAGACAAGTAGTAGAGGTAAATAATGAAACTAATGGTGGGAAAGTAGAATTTCTATAACTAAGGTCATTAAAACATATTAACAACTTAAACTGAGTTGTTAACATGAATAACTTGGACGTCTATGTCATAAGGTTCAAACATTGGTGATTATGATCAAGGAAGAATCAAGAGTTTGTAATTGGGCTTAAATGGGCCCAATGGGACTTGATTAAGTCCATCAAATGTTAAACGTTTAATTAAATTTTAATAATGATGTTTTATTTAATTTGAAATGGAATTTATTTATGAATGTCAATGGTTTCTTTTAAGTTACTTTTGTTATAAAAGTTAGTTTTAATATCTTTGATTGGGATTTTGTTATAAAATGGACAATGTCATTGTCTGGATTTTAAACATAAAACAAAGGAAACTCCGCCGAAATTTCTAAAAATATAAAAGTATGTATTATAACTAACTATGGGAATTGGGATCATTAAAGAGGGTAACTAAGTTAGCTTAGATTCTAAGATGCACTTAGTACTAGGACACTTAGTTGCACACACGACAAGACCAGACCTTAGGCACGACGACTACTACGCGTACTTATTGTATTCGAATTCTATTAAAATAACTCATGAACAGAAGAAACCTAGCTACAAACAAGAGCGCGCATTTTGTGTAGATCATTTACATAGCAGCACAGGTGAGTTCATTGCCCCTTTTCTAACATTTTTGTTTTAAAACGCGGGGCTGAGAAGCATGCGTAAACTGTTTATTAAATTGTTTACTTAAATGCTTTTAATTTTATATGTTTACATATATAAATGCTATTCTAGACCCTGTCTAGGAAGGTTTTATGCAAGTTTATTAACTGATTTACTTATAAATTAAGTGAATAATCGGGTTAAACTAAAACGTTTCAAACAGATCAAAACATTTCTAAAGAATCAAATCAAACATTTTGACAAAACAAGTGTGGGAGTACAATGAATCAAATCAAACATTTGGACAAAACAAGTGTGGGAGTACAATGAATCAAATCAAACATTTTGACAAAACAAGAGTGGGAGTTCAATGAATCAAATCAGACATTTTTACGAAGTAAGTGTGGGATTTCAACGAATCAAACTAAACAATCTTTGCAAAGACAATATTCAATGTTCTACAAATCAAGTGTTTGTTGAACTATGAATCAAGTGTACATTTGATCAATGAATCTAGTATTCTACGATCAACGAATCAAGTACATCTTGTAACAGAATCAGACGAATCAATAAATCATTTTCAAGGGAAAGCCTGGGAAATATCAGAGATAACATATGCCAAAACAGACGAAACAAAAACCCTACATTTCAAGAAGTCCTAGCTAGACCGTTTGATTTGTAGGTCATATGTTTGAGGATATTTGCAGATTCCCTAACTACTAAGTACATAGATTGACAGACTAGTCTACTCGAGTATGACCAAAGGCCCCAATCAGTTGGACTTAGATTTTATTAAATGTTTATTTATTTATTTACTTAAACATTTATAACTGTTTATACAATTACTGTGGTTGATCATATTGTGTGATGAACTTATGAAATCAATATGGATTTCAAATGATTGTAATTACAGGGGCAACAAACAGAAGAACTTATGGGTCGTGTTAAGGGTAAAAATGCTTAATTATCATTAATAACAGTGTCATATACGGATTAGTATGTGGTGGGACGGTGGCTGGGCGGGCGGTAAGTTCGACCCTACATATGCCCTATATATAAGCATACGGAACCAGATATTACATGTGGAGTTAATGAGGTTAAGGTCTTTACCGGATGAGGTTTACAATTCATTTTCAAACTCTAAACTATATGAACTCACCAACCATGTGTTAACTTTTTATTTTTGCATGACTTCTCAGGTGACGAATAGGTTAATTAAGAAGTCATCTCTTTTGGACTAGGACTTCAAATAGAAGACTTAGTATTTTGGACCTGCATACTTTTGAAGACATCATTGTACGATTTATTTTGTATATCTTGTGTAAATACAAGATAGTCATATTATGATGTTTACAATAGATTTACATTGTTAAATTATAAACGATACTGATGTAATTTAACTTTGTAATTCTATTATCTTAGCATTTCTCATTTATATCATGTGCAATGTAAACAATCTGATCACTTCTGATTATCACTCCCGATATCGCGCCCCGGGAACCTTCCGCCCGACGGGGACTCCGATCCTACCCCGCTGGCTTGGGGTGTGACAGATTGGTATCAGAGCCATGGTTATAGAGAAATATAGGTCACTTATTTAAATGGTTTGGCCTAGACTATAACCTAGGGACCCTGCATATAGAGAAAACATGACTTAGGAATTATTTGCATACTGTCTTCTGTATTCGATCATTGCACTAACCGATAACTTTATTGGTTATGATCAGAATGCCGCCGAGAAGACAGCCTCCCTTGATACAGCTACCACCACAAGAATTGGCTCCACACTCCTCCACATCGTCACCAAATGATTCACCACCACCACCTCCTCCTCCCCCTCCTCCATTGATTACTCAAGCATCTGGTTCAGGCACAACACCGACACTGGATCCTGCTACTATCGCGCTGGTGACGTTACTGAGTAGCCAGATGACAAATCAGATGAAAGAAGCAATACCGGAGATGTTCCTTCGTCTTCGTAATGAAATCCTTAACACTGGCAACACATCAGGAGAAGCCAGTGGAAATACTGGAGATACATCTCATTACTCCTACAAGTCTTTTGTAGGATGTAAACCACCCAGTTTTAGTGGGTCTGAAGGTGCCGTTGGATTAATCCAATGGATTGAGAAGATTGAGGCAATCTTGGATCTTTGCAGTTGCCCCGAACACCACAAGGTCCGTTACTCAGCTGGAACATTCAACAAACGGGCTCTGACCTGGTGGAACGGTCAGATCAACGCCCGAGGAAGAGAGGAAGCTATGGCAATGCCATGGGAAGACTTCAAGGCACTGCTGCGAACAGAATTCTGCCCCAAGAATGAGCTGCAGAAGTTGGAGGTTGAACTATCCAACCATGTGATAAAGGGGGCCGATCACATGGGCTACACTACTCGCTACCACGAGCTAGTTGCTTTGGTGCCAGACATGGTACCGACTTTAGAGAAGAGGATAGACTGTTATGTAGGTGGACTTCCTGCCTGCATTCAGGGCATGGTTGTTTCAGCCAACCCTACTACGGTTGAATCTGCAGTGAGACTGTCTGGGAAACTCACTGATCTCATGGTAGCCTCTGGAGTTCTAAAGAAGGAAGCTGAACCCAGTAAGAACAAAGCTGAGCCTTCCAAGAAACTCCACCACCATCAGAAGAAGAAGCAGAAGACTATCAAGAACTACACAGTGGCCACACCTCTTCAACAAGTAGCAGCAGCACCACAGAACCCCAACCGCAAACCTTACACTAGCACGTTTCCTCTGTGTGCCAAGTGTCAGTATCATCACCCTGCTGACACTCCCTGCAAACAATGCACGGGATGTGGAAGAAAGGGTCATTGGGTCCAGTACTGTCGGATGACACCTAACCAAGCAGTCAACAATGCTGCTTTGGCTCTCCCTCCACCCGCTAATCAGAACCATGGTGGATGCTATAACTGTGGCGAACAAGGCTATTTTTTAAGGACTGCCCAAAGAAGGCACAACCAGCAGTTCAAGCACCCCGTGGACGAGCCTTTGCCATCGGAGCACCAGCTGCACGCCAGGACCCAAATGTGGTCACTGGTACGTTTCTCTTACATGACTTTTATGCATCTGTTCAATTTGATACTGGTGCGGATCAGAGTTTTATCTCTACCGACTTTGCATGCCAACTAGATTCCATAGAGGAACAGTTAGACTCCCCTTACATTATAGAAGTAGCTAACGGGAAACAGATCACAGTTAGTACAGTTTATAGGAACTGACCATTGACACTTAATGGTCATATATTCACCATCGATTTGATACCGATGGAGCTGGGTAGTTTCGATATCATTGTTGGAATGGATTGGCTTTCGTCTCATCGAGTGGAGGTCATCTGCTCTGAAAAGCTACTTCGAATTGCATTGCCGAGTGATCGTGTATTCGAAGTTAAAGGGGATCAAGCAAAACGAAATGTCAAAATCATTTCTTGCATAAAGGCGCGTAAGTGTCTACAGAAGCAGTGCGTGGCGTTCTTGGCTCATGTGGTGGAAAAAGGAAAGGAGAAGAAAAAGATTCAAGATGTACCGGTAGTGAAAGAGTATCCTGAAGTGTTTCCTGAAGACCTACCAGGTTTGCCACCTGCGCGACCGGTAGAGTTTCGTATTGATTTAATTCCTGGAGCAACTCCTGTTGCTAAATCTGCTTACAGGTTAGCACCTTCGGAGATGCAGGAATTGTCAAATCAATTGCAGGAGTTACTCGACAAGGGTTTCATCAGACCGAGCTACTCACCTTGGGGAGCTCCGGTTCTGTTCGTGAAGAAGAAAGACGGATCGTTCAGGATGTGCATAGATTACCATGAGCTGAACAAACTAACCATCAAGAATCGGTACCCATTGCCGAGGATTGATGATTTGTTTGACCAACTGCAAGGAGCTCAATATTTCTCAAAGATTGACTTGCGGTCTGGATACCATCAGCTAAGAGTTCAAGACGAAGACATACTGAAAACGGCTTTCCGAACAAGATACGAGCACTATGAATTTTTGGTGATGCCCTTCGGATTGACAAATGCACCAGCGGTTTTCATGGACCTCATGAACCGAGTGTGCAAGCCGTACTTGGATCAGTTTGTCATTGTTTTCATTGATAACATACTGATTTATTCCAAGACCAAGATGGAACATGAACAACACCTTAGAAAGATCTTGGAACTGTTGAAAGAAAAGAAACTCTATGCCAAATTCTCCAAATGTGAATTTTGGCTAAGAGAAGTTCAATTTCTGGGTCATGTAGTCAACAGCGAGGGAATTCATGTAGATCCTGCCAAGATCGAGGCGATAAAGAATTGGGACACTCCGAAGACACCGACGGAGATACAGTCTTTTCTGGGATTGGCAGGTTATTATAGAAGGTTTATCTCAAACTTTTCTAAGATAGCCTTGCCGCTCACTAAGTTAACTCAGAAAAGTGAACCGTTTGTTTGGGAGCAGAAACAAGAAGATGCTTTCCAGACATTGAAACAGAAATTGTGTGATGCTCCAATTCTATCTCTCCCAGAAGGCTGTGATGACTTTGTTGTATACTGTGATGCTTCCCATCAAGGTCTAGGCTGTGTACTAATGCAACGTGACAAAGTTATTGCTTATGCTTCAAGACAATTAAAAGTTCATGAGAAGAACTACACTACTCATGATCTTGAACTTGGAGCAGTAATCTTCGCCTTGAAAATTTGGAGACATTACTTATATGGCACCAAGTGTACCATATTCACTGATCACAAAAGTTTGCAACACATCTTTGATCAGAAGGAACTCAACATGCGACAACGTCGTTGGGTTGAACTTCTGAACGACTATGATTGTGTAATTAAGTACCATCCGGGAAAGGCGAATGTTGTAGCTGATGCCTTGAGCCGGAAGGAATGGGTCAAACCCCTACGTGTTAGAGCGATGGGGATAACCGTGCAGACCAGTTTAAGTGACAAGATTATTCAAGCACAACAAGAAGCACTTGACCGAGGTAATCTGAAGAAGGAACTTGATTGTGGAGCAGAGAAACAGTTCGACACGAAGCCTGATGGAATGATCTACTACCGAGAACGCATATGGATCCCGGCGGTAGATGAATTGAGAAAACTTATCTTCGATGAAGCACACAAGACTAAATACTCTGTTCATCCAGGCGCTGATAAAATGTACCAAGACATGCGTGGATTTTATTGGTGGCCTGGAATGAAGAAAGACATAGCCGAGTATGTCGGTCAGTGTCTGACGTGTGCAAAGGTAAAGGCGGAACACCAGAGACCGTCTGGTCTACTGGAACAGCCTGAGATTCCGCTCTGGAAGTGGGAACAGATAGCTATGGATTTCATTACCAAGCTACCCCGCACTTCCAGTGGTCATGATACAATTTGGGTGATCATTGATCGTTTAACAAAATCTGCTCACTTCTTGCCTATGCGTGAGACTTTCACGATGGATAAACTGGCAATATTGTACATCAACGAGATAGTGGTACGCCACGGTGTGCCATTGTCTATTATTTCCGATCGAGACAGCAGATTCACATCAAGGTTCTGGCAATCACTGCAGAAATCTCTAGGGACACAGTTAAATCTGAGTACCGCTTACCACCCACAAATAGATGGCCAAAGCGAACGTACTATCAAAACCCTAGAGGACATGTTAAGAACCTGTGTGTTGGATTTCGGTGGGAATTGGGACTCCCATTTGCCACTGATCGAGTTCTCCTACAATAATAGTTATCACAGCAGTATCGGATGTGCACCATTCCAGGCTCTTTATGGCCGGAAATGTCGATCACCGATCTCCTGGACTGAAGTTGGAGACAATAGTATAACTGGACCATAACTTATTCAGGAAACCACTGACAAGATAGCTCAGATTCAAAGAAGACTACAAGCTACAAGGAGCAGACAAAAGAGCTACGCTGACAAACGGCGCAAGCCGTTGGAATAACAAGTGGGAGACCGGGTAATGTTGAAGGTGTCCCCATGGAAGGGCGTTGTATGCTTTGGAATGAAAGGAAAACTAGCACCACGATACGTGGGACCGTTCGAGATTTTCGAGCGTATTGGTCCTGTGGCGTATAGACTGAGATTACCTGATGAACTCAGTGGTGTGCATGACGTGTTTCACGTCTCTAACTTAAAGAAATGCCTTGCTGACGAGTCTCTCATCATTCCAATCGAAGAGATTCAAGTCGATGAACAATTACATTTCATTGAAGAACCTTTGGAGATTATGGATCGCAAGGTTAAACAACTGAGGCGGAGCCGTATTCCGATTATAAAGGTTCGATGGAATTCAAGACGTGGACCTGAATTTACTTGGGAACACGAGGACCACATGAAGTTAAAGTACCCTCAACTGTTTGAAGAGGAAGCTGTACCCGATAACAACTCTTAAATTTCGGGACGAAATTTCTCTAACAAGAGGAGACTGTAACATCAGTGCCGGAACCGCCACCGGAACAGTGATCTTTACAGCATATGAACAGTAAACAGGTACGAATCATATACATTTCAGTATGTTTCATTATTCATATCATTTATCATTGTCATTCTATGTGATCATAGAACAAATTCAGAAACATTTAACAGAAACAGTTCAGAACCGTGGTTCTTGAGTCAGATAATTATTTGACAATACAGAACCAACATGTGATTATTTGTTTAGGATTTATTATGTATAAACGTATGTGAGGCTTTAAAGAACGAAACACACGAATATCGTTATGTGAATGCTAAATTGACGAATTATTCGTATAGGTGACGATCTGTACGAATATATCTGAAAGTTTAACGTTCTGAATGATATTCTATAATTAGAAAACAAGATTGAAAAGTATAGTTATCGTCGTGTTCGTACGGGTGACAATTCGAACGAATACGCGCGACAACCGTACATTTCGAATTAAACAGTAAATTAATATTTTTAAAATTTAAAATAAATAGAAGATATTAGTTAATTTATTAGGAATCACAACCTAAAATAATTTAATAAATTCTATTTTATAAACAGTGTCGTTACATCGCGAAATCTCGCGAAACGGCACTTTACACGAAACCGAACGAGACCGAGCAACCGAGTATCCAGTAAGCCATTAATGAGGCCATTAATGTCATCACCAACCACCCTAAACCCTTTCTCTCTCCCTCATTTCGTTTTCTTATGTCTCTCTCTCTAGGAAAGTTGCTCCACCTTCTCTCTAAGAATTTTAGCTCTATTCTTTGTGGATTCAAGCCATCTAAGTGTCAAAACGTTCATTTTGTTGAGGGGATCACGGGAGAACAACTTATTTGAGTTTTCATCCACGAAATCGGAGGTAAGTAACCATTTTAAGTTTGGTTTTAGAGCATGTTACGATCCTTAGGGTTTTATTGATGTTGTAGCCATTTTACACACTAGTAAACAATTAGATAACTCAAGTAATCAACTAGAAAGAGGGTAGGAATTGTGTTGTAACAGATTTGAACTAGAAAAGGAAAGAAGTTGCAGGTTCGTGGGGCTAAGGGGCTGATTGATGATACAGGTTCGCTAGCCGAACCCTACACGAACCCGCATAAAGCAGCCGAACCTTGCATGGTCTCTGCAACGAACCCCGCAACCCTGGCCTGCAACGAACCTGGAGGGTCTGGGTCGCGAACCCTGAGGTTCTGCAACGAACCCTGGACCACCTGTTAACCGAACCTATATTCACTCACGAACCATAAATCCTTAGCCGAACCATAGCTGCCAAACCCTTGCAGTCGAACCCTCATACTTGAACGAACCTGATTGCATGGCTTGGTCGAACCTTTGTGAATGCACCTCTAGGGTTCGTGGGAATTGAGAGCCGAACCCTAAGGGTTCGTTGGATTCAAAGTGTTAGCCGAACCCTACCTGGAACACATAGGTTCGTTTAAATTCCATTAGAGCCGAACCCTTGGTGACTAACCCAACAAGGTTCGCTGCCATGTATGGGGATTCGGCCAAATTGTTATAAAACCCTAAATTGTCATGATGCATGGAGATTTAAGAACAATAGAACAAGTGTAAACGATCTAGGGAATGTTAGTTGGTCATAAAAACCCAAGTAGCATGAGGAGTTAAGCCCATAATGGACATGCATGGGATATTTAAATATATGTGTGCATGGTAGACGTGAGTGCATGGGATCAAGACAAGTAGTAGAGGTAAATAATGAAACTAATGGTGGGAAAGTAGAATTTCTATAACTAAGGTCATTAAAACATATTAACAACTTAAACTGAGTTATTAACATGAATAACTTGGACGTCTATGTCATAAGGTTCAAACATTGGTGATTATGATCAAGGAAGAATCAAGAGTTTGTAATTGGGCTTAAATGGGCCCAATGGGACTTGATTAAGTCCATCAAATGTTAAACGTTTAATTAAATTTAAATAATGATGTTTTATTTAATTTGAAATGGAATTTATTTATGAATGTCATTGGTTTCTTTTAAGTTACTTTTGTTATAAAAGTTAGTTTTAATATCTTTGATAGGGATTTTGTTATAAAATGGACAATGTCATTGTCTGGATTTTAAACATAAAACAAAGGAAACTCCGCCGAAATTTCTAAAAATATAAAAGTATGTATTATAACTAACTATGGGAATTGGGATCATTAAAGAGGGTAACTAAGTTAGCTTAGATTCTAAGATGCACTTAGTACTAGGACACTTAGTTGCACACACGACAAGACCAGACCTTAGGCACGACGACTACTACGCGTACTTATTGTATTCGAATTCTATTAAAATAACTCAGGAACTGAAGAAACCTAGCTACAAACAAGAGCGTGCATTTTGTGTAGATCATTTACATAGCAGCACATGTGAGTTCATTGCCCCTTTTCTAACATTTTTGTTTTAAAACGCGGGGCTGAGAAGCATGCGTAAACTGTTTATTAAATTGTTTACTTAAATGCTTTTAATTTTATATGTTTACATATATAAATGCTATTCTAGACCCTGTCTAGGAAGGTTTTATGCAGGTTTATTAACTGATTTACTTATAAATTAAGTGAATAATCGGGTTAAACTAAAACGTTTCAAACAGATCAAAACATTTCAAAAGAATCAAATCAAACATTTTGACAAAATAAGTGTGGGAGTACAATGAATCAAATCAAACATTTGGACAAAACAAGTGTGGGAGTACAATGAATCAAATCAAACATTTTGACAAAACAAGGTGGGAGTTCAATGAATCAAATCAGACATTTTGACGAAGCAAGTGTGGGATTTCAATGAATCAAACTAAACAATCTTTGCAAAGACAATATTCAATGCTCTACAAATCAAGTGTTTGTTGAACTATGAATCAAGTGTACATTTGATCAATGAATCTAGTATTCTACGATCAACGAATCAAGTACATCTTGTAACAGAATCAGACGAATCAATAATTCATTTTCAAGGGAAAGCCTGGGAAATATCAGAGATAACATATGCCAAAACAGACGAAACAAAAACCCTACATTTCAAGAAGTCCTAGCTAGACCGTTTGATTTGTAGGTCATATGTTTGAGGATATTTGCAGATTCCCTAACTACTAAGTACATAGATTGACAGACTAGTCTTCTCGAGTATGACCAAAGGCCCCAATCAGTTGGACTTAGATTTTATTAAATGTTTATTTATTTATTTACTTAAACATTTATAATTGTTTATACAATTACTGTGGTTGATCATATTGTGTGATGAACTTATGAAATCAATATGGATTTCAAATGATTGTAATTACAGGGGCAACAAACAGAAGAACTTATGGGTCGTGTTAAGGGTAAAAATGCTTAATTATCATTAATAACAGTGTCATATACGGATTAGTAGGTGGTGGGACGGTGGCTGGGCGGGCGGTAAGTTCGACCCTACATATGCCCTATATATAAGCATACGGAACCGGATATTACATGTGGAGTTAATGAGGTTAAGGTCTTTACCGGATGAGGTTTACAATTCATTTTCAAACTCTAAACTATATGAACTCACCAACCATGTGTTGACTTTTTATTTTTGCATGACTTCTCAGGTGACGAACATGTTAATTAAGAAGTCATCTCTTTTGGACTAGGACTTCAAATAGAAGACTTAGTATTTTGAACCTGCATACTTTTGAAGACTTCATTATACGATTTATTTTGTATATCTTGTGTAAATACAAGATAGTCATATTATGATGTTTACAATAGATTTACATTGTTAAATTATAAACGATACTGATGTAATTTAACTTTGTAATTCTATTATCTTAGCATTTCTCATTTATATCATGTGCAATGTAAACAATCTGATCACTTGATATCGCGCCCCGGGAACCTTCCGCCCGACGGGGACTCCGATCCTACCCCGCCGGCTCGGGGTGTGACAATTTAGCTTCAAGTATTAGCATATAGTTTGAGCATAGAGTTTATAGCATAAGCATCGAGCATATAGTTTAAGCATTGAGTTTATAGCATAAGCATCAAGCTTATAGTTTGAGCATAGAGTTTATAGCATAAGCATAGAGCATATAGTTTAAGCATTTAGTTTATAGCATAAGCATTGAGCGTGTAGTTTAAGCATTAGTTCCTAGCTTCTAGAACAAGAGTTAGAAGCTTAAGCATCATGAACAAGTGTAAAAGCATTTAATAAACATTTCAATAATTCTTTAAAATGTATAACATGCTTCTCAGTCACGAGGTAAAAACAAATATGTTTGAAAAGGGACAAATGAACTCACCTTGTGTTTGAAGTGGTTGACTTAGCTTAACTAGAATGCGCGCGCTCATAGTAGTATTTATTGTTGTATTCACGATCCTGTATTGATTTCATGTCGTTATAACTTATAAGTATAATTCGTAGTGACTTGTGTGCGTGTAAGTGTTAGTGTTAGCCCTAAAGTTGGCTAACAGTTAGTGGTGTTGGTCATCATTCGGCCCTGTTTAATTGTTCTAACGTTTAGTAGCACTCATTACCATTAAGTTAAGTTTAACGTACCTTGTTACTGATTTTTATGCTCAAATTGCATTAATATCATAATACTAAAGGTTCTAAGTACCAAACCTAGACCTTAAGTCAATGGTTGAAATTCGTTGTCCGTTTAACACTTTGAAACCACGTGTAGTTCAATAAAAATCATAGGTTTTCATTGATTATCTTGCTCCTAGATCTCAAAGGTTAGGTTCTAAGTTTGATGATTAACCAAATACCCATGCATTGATATTTCATATTTTTGATTAAGATGTGTTTGCATGCTTATCATGTGGGCCGAATGTTATGTGGGCTAAAGTAGTCACATGGGCCCAAATCGGCCTCTTGGGCCGAAGCAGTTGCATGGACCGTGTAGTTATGCCAAAGGAATAAGATTTGGCCGAGTAAATGATGTTGGGCCGGAGGAGGCAGTTGGCCCGGTTAGGGGTGTGTGGGCTGCTTAGGCTAGCATGGGCCGGGGAATAATATGGCCCAACTCATGGAGTTTAGCTGGTCGGTGGTGATGTGGCTCCACTCCAGCAAACCTCTCCCAGATTAGGTTTGGCTAGGTGTTTCATGTGCATGGTTCGGTCAGCTTCAGGTTCTAGCAAACCTAATGGTTCATTCAAGAGGGTTCGGCTATCCACTGGTTCAGGTTTGTTCTACCTAAGGTTCGGTCGATAGAAGGTTCGACCATGCAAGGGTTTGTCGGCCTCGTTTCGTTCACATGTTCGTGGCTCCTAGGTGGGTTCGGCTGGACTGAAAGGTTCGTGAAAGAAACTTAGTCTGCTAGCAGGTTCGGCGGCCAAGGGTTCCTGGGATCCCCCATAGGTTCGGCTGGCTTCAAGATTCACAAAGAATGAAGGTTCGCCAGCCATGGGTTCGTAGATAGCACATGCAGGGTCCGTGGGTGATGGGTAGGTTCGGCCAAAGATGGTTCGTGACAGTAGGGTTGGCCCTTGCAGTCAAGGTTCGGCCATCCTATCACCTAACCCAAAAGGTTCGGCCGTAGCTGCATCTCTCGAACCTGCATATTTCCATCATCATCTTCATCGAACCAAGCAACTCCAGGTCATTCCCAAGGTTAGTGTTACACCGTAGAAGGTTTTTAAAGATGCGAGCTTATACAGGGGGAGGGCCTAGAAACGGTTAATGTTAGTGGGTCGAACTAGGGTGATAAAACCCTACTTTTTGTGATGTTCTTTGCTTCATACCTCGATTTTCAGTGGCTAGATGCTCCGATCGTTTGTACTTCTTTGTAGAGGATGTCAAGAGCTTCGTTTGCATACCAAACACACAAGATTTCACCAAGGAATGAAGGAGTTATGGTGATTTGAAGGTGTAGTTTTTAGAGAGAGAGAGGATGACGGGTTGGGAAGGTAGAGAGAGAGATGAGTGTGTAATAAATGAAAAAATGAACTCAATTATGGTTTATATACTCCGTGGGTGTTCAGGTTCGTTTCGGTTGCTAGGTTCTTGTTTTCGTCGTGTTTCCGGCGCGTTAAGCACGTGTTTAGTAAATTAAATAAAAATAGTTTGTTTTGTGAGGCC
Source organism: Mikania micrantha (assembly GCA_009363875.1). Classification (NCBI taxonomy): domain Eukaryota; kingdom Viridiplantae; phylum Streptophyta; class Magnoliopsida; order Asterales; family Asteraceae; genus Mikania; species Mikania micrantha. The sequence continues at coordinate 25,645,709 of CM018684.1, forward strand.
CCGAAACCGGGCACCTCGCAGAGGTTGGTTTTCATCATAACACATAGCTCTTAAACTAAAAACTTTCATAATCATGCAGCGGAAATGTAAATATAGTTTGATAAACAGAATTTAATAAAGTGTTTGTATCAAAATCATATCGAATTGCCAAAACCAACGGATCGTCTGGATTGATGCCCGAGCTCCATGCCTTCTCTTATCATAGCTTTAACCTGACATACATATCATAAACATCATTTCATACACATAGTCCATAACCTTAGCACATATCATCATTTCCATCATCGTCTTACGTTCCACTGTCAACATACGAACAGTGGGCTTATGCCGGCACAAGGCTCCATGTTTATAGTCCGATCGACTCTTACCATGTTTATAGTCCGATCGACTCTTACCATGTTTATAGCCCGATCGGCTCTTACCATGTTTATAGCCCGATCAGCTCCGTGTTTATAGCCCGGTCGGCTCCATGTTTATAGTCCGGTCGACTCTCTTGTTTATAGTCCGGTCGACTCCATGTTTATAGTCTTGTCGACTCTCATGTTTATAGCCCGGTCGGCTCCCTGTTTATAGTCCGATCGACTCCCCTGTTTATAGCCCGATCGGCTGTTCGTATCCTGATACAATCAGGTCATCATTCATATTCACCCAGTACAAGTACCGGAGCATCATCATTCTCACATATCCTATAGCACGTATAGGGACATCATTCATTCATCATACATGATACACTAGCATCATACAGTCATTCATCACAATCCTCATACATTTCATGCTAGCATTATAACATCATTCATCGGGTTAATCATGGCATCTTAGGCATGTCATACTAGCCTCATTTCATCATACCATCATAACATACTAGCATCATTTCATCATACCATCATAACATACTAGCATCGTTATCATATCATAACATCATGGTATCATACTATCATCCTAGCCACCTAGGACCTTGCCATATCCCTATAACTATTCTCATAGTTATCGTCATGAAGCATGTGATCATAAAGTCATCATCATATCATATGCTAGCATCATTATCATGTCATGTTATTTATCATCATAACTCATTTATCATGCATTCATCATAATTAGCATACTTTCATGCATACAGCATGCTAACACATAAACATGCATATATAGTCAGGGCATATCATCATTCATTCATCATCATCATAAGCACATAACATCATAGACATCACAATAAGCATGCATGTCAGCCCAAAACATCAAACATAAAAGAGGGCATCTAGAACTCACCTGATAGTAGAATCCTGTTTTCCTTAGCCGAACTCCTTAGCTAGGACTCAAGGAACCTACATCATTACATCATCCCATTACATCACATTCTTAGACTTAGAAATTATTCTAAGTCCTCATAACCAACTAGTCCCCATTATAAACTCAAGTTCCCGAATCTTAGCTAAGTATCCGAAACACTGGAGGTTCATTACACACCCCATACTCGAAACCCATGTACACGAAATTCCTGGAGTTCACGAAATGGATTGTACTCGAAATCATTAAGTGTATTCGAAGTAGCATGTGTACACGAAATGGCCCTTGTACTCGAAATGCCCTGTACACGAAGTATCCTTGTATTCGAAACAGTCATGTACTCGAAATAACAATATATTCGAAATAACAATGTATGATTTCGAGTACCCTCTATACCTGATTTCGTGTACTCATCATTTCATCATTAAACATCTCAGAAATTCATCTAAGGCTTTGGGAAGCTAGTTCTAGGTTCCTTAGGGTGTTATCTACACACTGGAACCTCAAAGTTCCGAACTTTACGCATAAAGGTGTGAGCTTTATGCATAAGTTCCCTTTTTATATAACTATCCTAACTTTTGTATAAAAATATAGCTTTATATATATGAATCACTTACTTGAAGGTAGCTGATTCTCCTGGTAGAATCCCGTGCGTTTCTTCCTTTGTTTGGTCGAACAAAAGCTCGTTTCTTGGAGTTCTCGAAATCCCCTTCGTATACTCGAGAGACTGTGCTTCCAGACAAAGGTTAGCACGTTTCCCAAGGCACTACTATTTATAGGCAGTGTCTTGTACTCGAAATTGTGGATTTCGAATACTTGGTTTTCGAGAACTAGTGTATTCGAACTTAAATTCGAGTACCCGACTTTGAGACCTGAACTCAGTCATTTTTCGTCCCTTTTCTAGCAAGTTACTTACCCGTTACTCGTACGTAGAATTCAAATACTTGTATTAGAAAATTAGGGTGTTACATGTTTTCACGTGTTTGGAAAGGTGGTTATTTCTAGTAAATCTTTTAAATTTACATTTCTTGAATTTATTTATCGTAAATGGGTTATTTTAAATGCTTCGTTAACTCGCATCACTTTTGCATGTATTTTCTGTATTTTATTTGTTTTAAATTAAATAACTTTATTTTTATAATTTCCTAAAAGATTGTGATTCCTAATAAATATTTACTATTTAACTTTCTAATATTGTTATCGTTCGATTCGTCGTTTGTTTTCGTTTCGTCAGAACGTGTCACCTTCGCGCGTATTCGTTCGAATCATCACCCGAACGAACACGACGTTGGTTTCACTTTCTGATTCTTGTTTTCTACTTTTCAGTCATCATTTCAGAAAGTTAAACTTTCAGATTCATTCGTACAGATCGTCACCTATACGAATAATTCGTCGGTTTAGCATTCCGTAACAACAACCGTTATGGTTTTGTTTTGTTTAACCTCACATACGTTTATACATAATAGTATTAAATCAAGCATTTGTGTATCTGTTCCGTGTTGTCTGATGTGTTTCTGACTGTTAACCCTAAGGCTTAAATCAGATTTCAGAACAATCGCATAATAGGTTTGTGTCAAGCATCAAGTGTCAATAGCATATACATAGTTTCACGTAGTGTGTACCTGAGTTACTGTGCAAGTTACTGTAGAGATCACTGTTCCGGCAACGCGTCTGGCACTGATGTTACAGTCTCCCCTTGTTAGGGCTTTCTCTGTAAACAGTTGGGGATACTTGAGCTTCATGTGATCTTCGCGTTCCCAAGTAAACTAAGGTCCGCGCTTTGAGTTCCAACAAACCTTGACAATCGGGATACGGCTTCGCCTCAGTTGTTTAACCTTGCGATCTATAATTTCCAAAGGTTCTTCAACAAAGTGTTAATGTTCATCCAATTGAATTTCTTCAACTTGTATGACGAGCGATTCATCAACTAAGCATTTCTTCAAGTTTGAGACGTGAAACACGTCGTGCACACCACTAAGTTCATCTGGTAGTCTTAGCCTATAAGCCACAGGACCAATGCGCTTGATGATCTCGAACGGTCCCACGTATCGTGGTGCTAGTTTGCCTTTCTTTGCAAAACGGACTACGCCTTTCCATGGGGATAGCTTTAGCATAACGTGGTCTCCCACTTGAAATTCCAACGGCTTGCACCGTTTGTCGGCATAGCTCTTTTGCCTGCTTCGAGTTGCTTGTAGTCTTTGTTGTATCTGAGCAATTTTGTCTGCAGTTTCTTGAAGGAGTTCTGGCCCGGTTATTCGATTATCTCCCACTTCAGACCAACAGATCGGCGATCGACATTTTCGACCATAGAGAGCCTCAAATGGTGCACATCCGATGCTACTATGATAGCTGTTGTTGTAGGAGAATTCGGTCAGTGGTACATGAGAGTCCCAATTCCCACCGAAGTCTAAAACACAAGTTCTCAACATATCCTCCAGGGTCTGTATAGTACGTTCGCTTTGACCATCTGTTTGTGGATGATAAGCTATACTCAGGTTTAAGGTGTCCCCAGAGATTTCTGCAAGGATTGCCAGAACCTTGACGTAAATCTGCTATCACGATTTGAGATGATAGATAATGGCACACCATGGCTTACCACTATCTCGTTGATATAGAGTTTCGCTAGTTTATCGATCGTGTAAGTTTCTCGCATTGGCAAGAAATGAGCATATTTGGTTAATCAATCAATGATAACCCAAATAGTGTCATGTCCACTGGAAGTGCGGGGTAGCTTGGTAACAAAATCCATAGCTATATGTTCCCACTTCCAAAGTGGAATTTCAGGTTGTTCCAGCAAACCGGAAGGTTTCTGGTGTTCCGCCTTCACTTTGGCACACGTAAGGCATCGACCAACATACTCGGCTATGTATTTCTTCATACCCGGCCACCAATAAAACGCCCGTAAGTCTTGGTACATTTTATCGGCACCGGAATGCACAGAGTACTTGGTCTTGTGTGCTTCATCAAAAATAAGATTTCTTAATTCATCCACTGCAGGAATCCATACACGATCCTTGTAGTAGACGATTCCATCAGGCTTTGTTTCAAGTTGCTTTTCTGCTCCACAATCTAGTTCTTTCTTCAAGTTTCCTCGTTCAACAGCCTCTTGTTGTGCTTGCATAATGTTGTCGTGTAAGCTTGTCTGCACAGTTATTCCCATTGCCCTGACGCGCAAGGGTTTGACCCGTTCCTTCCAACTCAAGGCATCAGCTACAACGTTTGCCTTGCTCGGATGGTACTTGATCACACAGTCGTAATCATTCAGAAGTTCAACCCAACGTCGCTGTCGCATGTTGAGTTCCTTCTGATCGAATATATGTTGCAGGATCTTGTGATCGGTGTAAATGGTACACTTGGTGCCATATAAGTAATGCCTCCAAATCTTCAAAGCGAAAATCACTGCTCCCAGTTCTAGATCATGAGTAGTGTAGTTCTTCTCATGAACCTTCAGTTGTCTCGAGGCATACGCGATAACTTTGTCTCGTTGCATCAGTACACAGCCAAGTCCCTGATGGGATGCATCACAGTACACTACAAAGTCATCACAACCGTCTGGGAGAGATACAATTGGAGCATCACATAGCTTTTGCTTCAAAGTCTGAAAGGCATCTTCTTGCTTCTGTTTCCAAACAAACGGCTCGCTTTTCTGTGTTAGTTTTGTGAGTGGCAGGGCTGTCTTTGAAATGTTCGAGATAAACCTTCTGTAATAGCTTGCTAAGCCTAGAAAGGAACGTATCTCCGTCGGTGTCTTCGGAGTATCCCAGTTCTTTATTTCTTCGATCTTGGCAGGGTCTACATGTATTCCCTCGTTGTTGACTACATGACCCAGGAATTGAACCTCTTTTAACCAAAATTCACACTTGGAGAATTTGGCATAGAGCTTCACTTCCTTCAATAATTCCAAGATCATTCTATGATGTTGTTCGTGCTCTGCTTCGCTTTTGGAATACATCAATATGTCATCAATGAAAACAATGACGAATTGATCTAGGTACTGCTTACACAATCGGTTCATGAGATCCATGAAAACCGCGGGTGCATTCGTCAATCCAAATGGCATCACCGTAAACTCATAATGCCCGTATCTGGTACGAAACGCCGTCTTTGGTATGTCTTCGTCTTGCACTCTGAGCTGATGGTATCCAGACCGCAAATCGATCTTCGAAAAGTATTGAGGTCCTTGCAGTTGGTCAAACAAATCATCAATCTTCGGTAATGGATACCGATTCTTGATGGTTAGTTTGTTTAGCTCCCTGTAGTCTATGCACATACGAAAGGACCCATCCTTCTTCTTTACGAACAAAACCGGAGCTCCCCAAGGTGAGTAGCTCGGTTGGATGAAACCTTTTTCGAGTAGCTCCTGTAGTTGATTCGACAGTTCCTGCATCTATGAAGGTGCTAACCTGTTAGGAGATTTAGCAACAGGTGTTCCTCCAGGAATCAAATCAATGCGAAACTCTATCAGTCGCACATGTGGCAAACCGGGTAGGTCTTCAGGAAACACTTCCGGGTATTCCTTTACTATCGACACGTCTTGCATCGTTTTCTTGTCTTTCTCCATTTCCACCACGTGAGCCAAGAAAGCTATACATTTCTTCAGTAGACACTTACGCGCTTTTATGCAGGTTATGATTTTGACACTTCGCTTCGCTTGATCCCCACGAACTTCCAATACACGATCACTCGCCAATGGAGATAGCCAATCCATCCCAACAATGATGTCGAAACTCCCCAACTCCATCGGTAGCAAGTTGATGGTAAATGTGTGATCAGTGAGTGTAAGTGGGCAGTTCCTAAGTATACTGCTAACTGTGATTTGTTTCCCATTTGCTACTTCGATAATGTAAGGGGAGTCTAAAGTTTCCTCAGTAAGACTAAGTTGGCGTGCAAAATCAGATGAAATAAAACTCTGGTCTGCACCAGTGTCAAACAGAATAGATGCGTAAGAGTCATGTAAAAGAAATGTACCAGTGACCACATTAGGGTCTTGGCGTGCTGCATTGGCTCCGATGACAAAAGCCCGTCCACGAGGTGCTTGTGCTCCTTGTTGCACTCTTTTCGGGCAATCTCGAGAGAAGTGACCCACTTCTCCACAGTTATAGCATCCTCTGTTGTTGTTAGTGTTGTTCCCTGGGGGTGGTGGTGGAGGTAATGCTCTAGCAGCATTGTTGGTAGCTTGTGTTGCAGGAGTGCAGAACTGCGCAACCCAGTGGCCAAATCGACCACAATTCGTGCACTTCCTACACTACGCTGTAGCATGATGATGATACTTGCAGTGAGTACACTGAGGATGCACTCCAACATAATTCTTGGGTGTAGCATTAGCAGGTGCTGCATGAGCTTGTCACAGGAGCCATGGTCGCCTAGTTCTTGACAACTATTTGCTTCTTCTTTTGATGGTGCTCAGGTTTCTTTGTTGTTTCCTCTTTTGCTTTCCCCGTGTCGTTCTTCAATACTCCTGACTTTACCATCACATCAGTGAGTTTAGCTGAGAGGGAGATGGCTGACTCTAGAGTAGTAGGGTTTGCAGCCAGTACAATGCTTTGAATGCAGGAGGGTAATCCTACCACATATCTGTCTATCAGCTTTTCCAGTGTTGGCACCATCTCTTGCACCAAAGCTACAGTTCATGATAGCGTGTGGTGTAAGTCATATGATCAGCTCCCTTCATCACATGGTTCGAGAGCTCAACTTCCAGCTTTTAGAGTTCATGCTTCGGACAAAATTCGTTCCTCAGAAGGAGTTTGAAATCTGCCCAAGGCATTGCCAGTGCTTCATCTCTGCCTCTTGCCCTGATCTGGGAGTTCCACCATGTTAAAGCTTGCTTGCTGAAAGACCCAGCTGCATAGCAAACTTTATGATGTTCTGGACAACCGCCTATGTCTAGGGTGGTCTCCATTTTCTCTAGCCATTGGATCAGTCCAACAGCTCCTTCAACTCTAGTAAAGCTTGGTGGTTTGCATCCCACAAATGACTTGTAGGAGCAGTCAGAAGTAGTGCCAGTGTTTCCACTAGCTTCTCCAGTAGTGTGACCAGAATTGTTGTCGTGGCCTTGAATCCTGTTTATCAACTCTGGAATGACATCCTTCAGTTGGCTGCTCAGAAGTGTTGCCAAAGCAATAGTAGCAGGATCGAGGACTGGAGCTGCATTTGGGTTAGGAGGAGGGTTTAGTGGAGGAGGAGGAGGCGGCAGTGGTGAATCAGGTGGTGTAGGTGTCGATGAGTGAGGTGCAGAAGCTTGTGGAGTCGGTTGTCTTCTAGGCGGCATTCTGATCATAACCAAAAGGAATTTGGTTAGTGCAGTGATCGAATGCAGAAGACATAATGCAAACATAAGTCCTATGTTCTCTACATGAGGGTCCCTAAGTTATAGTCTAGGCCAAACCGTTCTAAGTAAATGACCTATTATTCTCTATAAACTTGAGCTCTTATACCAATCTGTCACACCCCGAGCCGGCAGGACGGATCGACTTCCCAGCTGGGCGGAAGGTTCCCGGGGCACGATATCGTGAGTGATAATCATGATGATCAGATTGTTTACATAGCATCAACATTGAGAATAACTAAAGCACAATAAAGCATTAACTAGGATTACAAAGTTAAATTACAATATCAATGTTTAGTAATTTAACTAAGTAAACCTATCAAAAGAATTAAATGTTTCTATCTTGTGTATGCACAAGATATCAAAAGTGACTTGCATCCATTAACAAAATATGTGCTTTCCAAAAGTCTACTAGGTCCTCTAACTGGGCATCCTAGCATGAAATCATGAGCCTTAGTTCAAACATGTGCATCACCTGAGAAAGCATGTAAGAAAACAAAGTCAACACAATGGTTGGTGAGTTCATATAGTTTATTTTTTGAAAAATAGCTTTAGCAAACCTCTTTCGGTAAAACCTTAACCTCATTAACATCACATGTAGTATCCAAATTGGTATGCTTATATATAGGGCATACGAAAGGGTCGAGCCTACAACCCGCCCAGACGCCATCCCACCACATACTAATCCGCATATGACACTGTTGTTAATGATAATTAAGCATTTTACCTACCATTCAATCCAGTCTTCATCATAGCTTTAGTGTACTGTTTAAAAGTTTACAAGTTTATAGCATTCATGTAGATTAGCTTTAGACTATGTTGTACAAACACAATAGTTTCACAGATCATAGTTTAGCTTTAACCAATTTCATTCATGGGTACAAGCTTTGCTCTAGCATAGTTTAGCATTTATGTAGCCCACGAAAAGATACAAGCTTTGCTTTAGCATAGTTTAGCCATTACGTATCTCATGAATTGGTTTAGGCTTAGCATCCGAATAGTTTAGCGTTTATGTATCTCATATATGCAGATACAAGCCTTGCTCTAGCAATGTTTGGCAATTACGTATCTCATATATAGACACAAGCTGTGCACACACATAGTTTAGAATTCACATATCTCATATATACAGATACAAGCCTTGCTCTAGCAATGTTTGGCAATTACGTATCTCATATATAGATAAAGCTTAGCGTTTGCATAGTTTAGCTTTCTCGTATCTCAATGCATGGGTACAAGCTTTGCTCCAGCAATGTTTAGCAATTACCTAGCCCATGAATAGATACAAGCTTAGCATTTAGCATACAATCATAGCTTTGGGCATTTAGCTTCAAGTATTAGCATATAGTTTGAGCATAGAGTTTATAGCATAAGCATCGAGCATATAGTTTAAGCATTGAGTTTATAGCATAAGCATCAGGCATATAGTTTGAGCATAGAGTTTATACCATAAGCATCGAGCATATAGTTTAAGCATTTAGTTTATAGCATAAGCATCAAGCATGTAGTTTAAGCATTAGTCCCTAGCTTCTAGAACAAGAGTTACAAGCTTAAGCATCATGAACAAGTGTAAAAGTATTTAATAAACATTTCAATAATTGTTTAAAATGTATAACATGCATCTCTGTCCCGAGGTAAAAACAAATATGTTTGAAAAGGGACAAATGAACTCACCTTGTGTTTGAAGTGGTTGACTTAGCTTAACTAGAATGCGCGCGCTCATTGTAGTATTTATTGTTGTATTCACGATCCTGTATTGATTTCATGTCGTTATAACTTATAAGTATAATTCGTAGTGACTTGTGTGCGTGTAAGCGTTAGTGTTAGCCCTAAAGCTGGCTAACACTTAGTGGTGTTGGTCATCATTCGGCCCTGTTTAATTGTTCTTGCGTTTAGTAGCACTCATTACCATTAAGTTAAGTTTAACGTACCTTGTTATTGATTTTTATGCTCAACTTGCATTAATATGATAATACTAAAGGTTCTAAGTACCAAACCTAGACCTTAAGTCAATGGTTGAAATTCGTTGTCCGTTTAACACTTTGAAACCACGTGTAGTTCAATAAAAATCATAGGTTGTCATTGATTATCTTTCTCCTAGATCTCAAAGGTTAAGGTTCTAAGTTTGATGATTAACCAAATACCCATGCATTGATATTTCATACTTTTGATTAAGATGTGTTTGTATGGTTATCATGTGGGCCGAATGTTATATGGGCTAAAGTAGTCACATGGGCCCAAATCAGCCTCTTGGGCCGAAGCAGTTGCATGGACCGTGTAGTTAGGCCAAAGGAATAAGATTTGGCCGAGTAAATGATGTTGGGCCGGAGGAGGCACTTGGCCCGGTTAGGTGTGTGTGTGTGGGCTGCTTAGGCTAGCATGGGCCGGGGAATATGTCACACCCCTGCGCCGCGTGCGGAATCCACGGCGCGGTGACGTATGAACAGTTGATTCATGCACAAGTATTGAATAAGAACATCCACAATGGATTACTATGTTTCATAATGTTAAGACAATTGTTTAGTTACAGACAACTATCTACCAAAATAAAGACAACTATAGACCCAAAATATAGTTACAAAAGAAGACTTCAAACAAGACAATCAAACAATTAGGATTTAGTGAGTTTCTATTCCATCCTAGCATGTTTCTTCATCTTGTTCTATCTTAGAATGGTCTCCTTAGTTGTCCCTGAGAATGTCTTAAACCTGATTACCTGAAACACGTGAAAAGTAACTGTCAACTACAGACGTAGTTGGTGAGAACAATAGGTTTAAACATTTGTAAACATGAGTTTTATGATATAAGACATAGGTAAGTTAAAGCATCATAAGATTCACACGGATGAGCTGCAACCCAAACTAACATCAAGTAAGAAAATGAGTGTAAACAGTCCAATCACTGTTCGCACGACAGCCGATAATATCAAGTCCCAAACCACGTTTGGAGTTAGATAATACGTCAGCAGTTTTGATAACCATATGACACCAGACCTGCAGTTGGCTTTTAAAAGCAAATTTAAAAGCCAACTCCATCCTGGATAAGAAAACAATGACACCAGACCTGCAGTTAGCTTTTTAAAACAAATTTAAAAGCTAACTCCATCCTGGATAAGAAACAATGTGTCCGCTTTCCCTTGTTGTGATCACCCAGTACTAACGCTAATGAATATGATACTTGATGGGTTTATAAGTTTGTTTACAACAATGGACACCATGTTTTCTGAATCTTACTTTAACCGGATGTGTTAATGTCTTATTGAAAACCTGGATTTAACTCCACGAGTTGAATCCTTTGTTTATGTAACATGAAATGAATCTCTTGATTTGAATACCATGATGTGAACAACTTGACTTGAATACCATGTTTTGCACCACTTGATTTGAATACCATGTTTTGAACCACTTGATTTGTATACCACAAAATGAACCACTTGCTTTGAATACCATGATATAGTGACCTTGTGTAACAACAAGGTTTTTAACAAAAGAAAGAGTTTATGAAATCATTTATTTAAAAATGTTTATCCTTTAAAAGAACATTTGAGTAAAACTGTTATAAAACATTTCAAGAAAACATTATAAAATCCTTTTTAGTAATAAGGGTTTAATAGTAAATAATTGCTTTAAAACAGTTGACAATTTCCTTAAACAGTTGAAGAATCACTCGGATTCATAAGATAAACCTGTAATGTTTATGAATGCACATAAACTGTGCAATGAAACAAGATTGAAATAGCGGTTTTGATCACGTGTTCCACCCCAAAACAGTTATAAAACAGTAAAAGAGGGGCTAAAGTTCTCACCTGTCTGCAGTAGACTCTGAACTAAACAGTTAGCAAGTAGCAAACAGGACTTCTAATTGTTTCCTATAACATTGTAATCATACATAAGATATAGGATTTATAATTGTATAACTTTGATTCATTGATTGACTTGTGTTCTCTTGATTAACACTTGAAAGTTATGTCTTGGATAAATTGATTGATCATGGGTTCAAGAAACTAATGTGAAATGTTCTTTTGTGTACACTTCTTGTGCACAAATGATAAATGTTTGAGAATTCGATAACCATTGATTTACGTTAATAATGAAAGAATGTTCCAATTGTTTTAAGTCGTTATGATTGTGACTTGATCATGTGATTAAGATAAGTTGCAATTTAAACCCATTTATGATCACTTCACAATCATCATAATCAAGGCCACACATTGGGCCTTAAGCCCATGAAGCCATGATGGTCCTTAAACCAAAACCATAGCCACTTAGGTTAACGATCTGGCCAATTGGATATAGTGTTGGGCCAACCCACTTGTTTATGGACCGTGTAGAATGCCAAAGACCATATTGGGCCTTGTAGCATCAAGTTGGGCCGATTATGTTTTGAATTGGGCCGAGCAAAGTGAAGTTCTTGGATGTTAGGCTTCGGCCCATCACCTTGGCAGCGAACCCTTCAATTTAATGGGCCATGGTTCGGCTAACAACATGACAAGGTTCGGCTTATTGGGTGGTTCGGCCATGCATGGTGGTTCGTGAAATAGCTGGTTCGACAAAGGGCTCGTGACCCCCTTAGGGTTCGCTGATAATAATCATCAACAAGGGTTCGGTTACATCCCCATGGTTCGTGTCTATACTAAGGTTCGTGGGACACCCGAAGGTTCGTTGACTAGGAGCATCAAAGGGGTTCGGTTGATCATGGCACGAACCATACAGGGTTCGTGAAGTGTTCTACAGAAAGGTTTCGTCATAGGTTACTAGGGTTCGCTGCATGTTGCTGGTTCGCGAATGCAAGGGTTCGTCCATGATCATCAATGGTTCGCAGCAACAAAAAAAAAGTTCGTGGATGCATGAAGGCTGGAAACAGGTTTGCTAGGACTGTCTGGGTTCGTCTGGTACCCAACGAACCATGCAGGGTTCGCTGAGGTTCACCATGTTCACAAGGGTTCGGCCAGAAACCTTCGTGGTTCGTTTCCTCCTGGTTCTCACGAACCTGTTACCTGCGCCATCATCAATACATCCAACTGGTTCTAGGTCTGTAGCTAGGTCGATCTAACATCACAAAAGGTTACTATGCAGTCGAAACTCAAAGATTAGTGTAGATAAACCGGTTATGTGTGTAATTCACGAACTCACAAATGAAAACCCTAATTTCGTGATCTTTCAAGCTTCATTACCTCGAGATTGGCTGGACAAATCTGCGTAAATCTTGTACTTTCGTGTAGACAATGTTGAGAGCTTCGCGTGGACACCAAGAACACCGAATTCCGTCGAGAAACGAAGGAGATACGCGCGTTTGAAGCTCGGTTTTCTAGAGAGAGAGAGGGTTTGCGAAATTTATAGAGAGAGAGAGGGTTTGGCTGATAATAAATGAAGGAAATGGCCTTCTTTAGGGCTTTTATAGTCCGGGTAGTGTTCGGGTTCGTTTCGGTCGCTCGGTTCGCGTTTCCGGAACGTAACGCGTATTTTACGCGGCTTTAAATAAAAATGATATTAAACTCATTAAAATGATGAGTTTCAAAATTGTAAAAATATAAAATAATTAATATAATTATTTTACTCTTCGTGCGTTGCCAGATCGTTAAACATTCGAAATTACGTGTATACCCGCAATCGCGTACGTTTTCCGATCGTATTAATTATTTAAAGTCGTTTAATCATAATTATAAGTTCAACATTCGTATCTTTATGGATCGTCACCCATAACCATACTCAGTCTCGCTTACGTATTATGATTCTTGTGAATTAATTAATTGTCATAATATTCGTCTCAACACTACGCACTAACACTAACCTGTTACACCGAACGCAGTATATATATAGGGCTCACTCTCGCTGCCCACCACTGTTTCGATATAACGAGTTACTGTTCTTGCTTAGTGAAATCGACTGTAAATAAATAATACATACTTGTTTTCTGATTACTAAGATTCCTGTAACACACAAGCACACATTTTGAACATACGAATCACATTGATGAACTGAACCATGAATAGACACTGTTCTAACACTGTTTACAACTACATGACTATATGCACAAATGTTACAGTCTCCCCTAGTTAAGGGAATTTCGTCCCGAAATTAACTAGCCGAAGGTACTGTAAAAAGATGAGGGTACTTAAGCTTCATCTGGTCTTCACGTTCCCAGGTGAACTCAGCACCGCGTTTGCCCTCCCATCGCACTTTCACGATCGGGATACGGCTGCGTTTAAGTTTCTTGACCCCATGATCCATGATCTCAACTGGACGTTCAATGAATTGCATGTTGTTCTGAATCTGTATGTCTTCCAGTGGCATCTGAACATCATGATCCGCCAAGCATTTCTTAAGATTCGATACATGAAAAGTATCGTGAACATTGCTTAGCTCCACTGGAAGTTTGAGTTTGTAGGCTACGGGACCAATCCGTTCCAGGATCTCAAAAGGTCCAACGTACCTTGGTGCAAGTTTCCCTTTCTTCCCGAATCGGACAACGCCTTTCCAGGGAGAAACTTTGAGTAAGACTCGGTCACCAACTTGGAACTCAAGCGGTTTCCGACGTCGATCAGCATAACTCTTCTGCCGATCTCGTGCAGCCTTAAGCCGTGACTGAATGATTGTGATTTTGTCTGATGTTTCCTGAATGAGTTCTGGTCCTACGACCTGTGAGTCACCAATCTCGGTCCAACAGACCGGTGATCGGCACTTTCTACCATATAGAGCTTCGAATGGTGCACATTGAATGCTCGTATGATAGCTATTGTTATATGAAAACTCAATGAGTGGGAGATGAGTGTCCCAACTTCCACCGAAGTCAATGACACAAGAACGGAGCATGTCCTCAAGTGTTTGGATAGTCCTCTCACTTTGGCCGTCGGTTTGGGGATGATACGCCGTGCTAAGATTAACACGCGTTCCCAAAGCCTTTTGCAATGATTGCCAAAAGCGAGAAGTGAAGCGACTATCACGATCAGATATGATTGATGTTGGAGTACCATGTCGTGCAATGATTTCGTTGATGTATAATGTGGATAACTTCTCCATCTTGTAATCCTCTCGGATTGGAAGAAAATGAGCAGATTTGGTGAGTCGGTCAACGATCACCCAAATCGAATCGAAACCTCTCGGAGTTCTCGGCAACTTTGTTATGAAATCCATGGAAATTTGTTCCCATTTCCATTGAGGAATTTCAGGTTGCTGCAGAAGTCCCGAAGGCTTTTGATGTTCTGCTTTGACCTTTGAACAAGTAAGACATTTTCCCACGTACAGTGCTATGTCTTTCTTCATTCCCGGCCACCAGTAAGATGTCCTCAAGTCCTGATACATCTTGTCGGCTCCAGGATGAACTGAGTATCGCGACTTATGAGCCTCATCACAGATGAGTGTGCGCAATTCTTCAGACTTTGGAATCCAAATGCGGCCGTTGAGATATAACAACCCATCAGCTCGAGGTTCTAGTTTCTTCTCAATACCACAATCCAAGTCTGTCTTGAGTTGATTATCTGTTACTACTTGTTGTTGTGCAATACGAATCAAGTCTTTCAAGTTTGGCTGCGTGTTGATCTCCATGGCTCTAACACGAATTGGTTTGACTGGTTCCTTGCGACTAAGAGCATCCGCCACCACATTGGCTTTACCCGGATGGTAACGAATCTCACAGTCGTAATCAGTTAGAAGCTCAACCCAACGTCGTTGTCTCATGTTGAGTTCTTTCTGATTGAGAATGTGTTGAAGGCTCTTGTGGTCTGTATAGATAACACATTTAGTACCATAAAGGTAGTGTCTCCAAATCTTCAATGCAAAGACCACGGCCCCTAACTCAAGGTCATGAGTAGTGTAATTCTTCTCGTGAACCTTAAGTTGTCTTGAAGCATAAGCAATGACCTTGTCCCGTTGCATAAGTACACAACCGAGACCAAGGTTTGAAGCATCACAGTAGACAATGAAATCATCACTGCCTTTTGGAAGACTAAGGATAGGGGAATTGCATAACTTCTGTTTAAGAAGTTGAAATGCATCTTCTTGCTTCTGTCCCCATATAAAAGCTTGACTTTTCTGAGTCAATGTAGTGAGTGGCAAGGCTATCTTAGAGAAGTTTGCAATGAATCTTCTATAATAACCTGCCAGACCCAGAAATGAACGAATCTCTGTTGGAGTAGATGGAGTAGTCCAGTTCTTAATCGCCTCAATCTTCGCCGGATCTACATGTATCCCATCTTTGTTTATGACATGTCCTAAGAAGTGAACTTCCTTTAGCCAAAATTCACACTTTGAGAATTTAGCATAGAGTTGTTCAGCTCTTAGTAACTCTAAGACTTTCCTCAGATGATCTTCATGTTCTTGTTCTGACTTGGAATAAATTAGTATATCATCAATAAAGACGATTACAAACTGATCTAAATAAGGCCTGCAGACTCGATTCATCAAGTCCATGAACACTGCAGGTGCATTGGTCAGTCCAAAAGGCATAACCACAAACTCATAGTGTCCATATCGAGTCCTAAATGCCGTCTTTGGTATATCCTCATCATTTACTCTTAACTGATGATACCCGGATCGCAGATCAATCTTAGAGAAGCAAGTTGCTCCCTGTAATTGATCAAACAGATCATCGATCCTGGGCAGAGGATATCTATTCTTGATTGTCAACTTGTTCAACTCACGATAGTCAATACACATGCGAAACGAACCGTCTTTCTTTTTGACAAAGAGGACCGGAGCTCCCCATGGAGAGAAACTCGGTCTTATGAAACCTTTGTCTAAAAGTTCTTGAAGCTGACTAGACAGTTCTTGCATCTCAGACGGTGCTAATCGATACGGTGACTTCGCCACTGGGTTTGCTCCAGGGACGAGATCAATTCTAAACTCCACTTGTCGGACTGGTGGTAGTCCAGGCAAGTCTTCTGGAAATACGTCTGGATAATTTCTGATTACTGGAACGTCTCCGACTGTTTTCTTGTCGGGTTTCTTTTCCACCACGTGGGCTAAGAATGCATAATATTTCTTCTTCAAATACTTCCTCGCCTTGATGCACGATACAATCTTCAATCCGCGGCAGGGTTTCTCACCGTAGACTATCATCGTTTCGCCGGACGGTAGGGGAATTCGAATAAGTTTCTCCGAGCATACGATTTCAGCATTATTCTTAGATAGCCAATCCATTCCTACTACAACTTCGAAGCTTCCGAGAGTCATAGGAATGAGATCGATAGAGAAAAGATGGTCATTTAATCTTAGCTCACAAGCATTAATGATGGAATCTACAACTATGGTTTTACCATTCGCTACTTCTACAGTATAGGGAGCAGTAAGTGTGGATAGTTGCATATTAAGAACAGAAGCAGTATGAGCAGAGATAAAGCTTTTATCAGCACCAGTATCAAATATGATAGGAACATAGTGATCATTGATAAGAAATGTACCCGTGATGACTGCCGGCTCTTCACGTGCTTCAGCAGTTCCAATCACAAAAGCACGAGCAGCAGCAGTATTGTTGTTGAGTTTTGGACACTGGTTTCTGAAGTGCCCCTCTGCCCCACAATTATAACAAGCTCTTCCACCTGTAGCAGCAGAAGTTGTGGCAGCAGTTGTTGCAGCAATAAGATGAGCAGATCGACAAGTCGCTGCAAAGTGTCCCATACGCCCACACTTGTGACACTTCTTGCATGGAGTACTAGGCAGATGATGATACTGGCATTTGGTGCAGAGTGGAAACGGGCCAGTGTACTGCTTTCTGACATTAGCAGGTTGTGGCATAGCAGTGAGGGGAGTAGCATGAGTAGGTGCAGCCGCAGTCAACGCTGCAAAGTTCTTGATTGTCTTCTGTTTCTTCTTCTTATGATGGTGCTGTTCAGGCTTCTTGCCTTCCTCAATCTGTGCTCTTTTAAATCCCTTTCGGGTGAGCACTCCCGATTTAACATACTCCTCGGTCAGAGTAGCACCGAGTTGAATTGCGGCTTCCAAGGTAGTGGGGTTGTTCCCCATAACAGTTCCTCTAACAACTAAAGGCAAGCCTTCGATGTATTTCTCTATCCTGCGGGATAGAGGAGTAACCAAATGTGGTACCAAAATGCACAACTCATGGAATCGAGTTGTATACTTTGCGTTCTCTCCACTGTCTTGCACCAGATTCCACATCTCCACCTCCAGTTTCTTCAGTTCATGACGTGGACAAAACTTTTCCACAAGTAAGTTTTTGAATCCGTCCCATGGTAAAGCTAGAGCGACTTCACGTCCTCTGGTGTTCTTCTCAGAATTCCACCAGGTGAGCGCGCCTTTGTGAAAAGCGCTTGAGGCCATCTTGACCTTCAGATTCTCTGGACATCCAGTGAAGTCGAGAATGTCTTCAATGCTTTCCAGCCATTGCAGTAGGCCAGTAGCTCCTTCGGTACCAGAGTACTTAGGAGGCTTAGCATCGTTGAACTGCTTGAAAGTAAAGTTAGCAGTTCCAGCGTTTGTGGCATTTGAGTTGTGTGCAGAATCACCGGTACTTCCCCGAAGATTCTGGGTAATATCAGTGACCATACCCGGGATCACATCCCTCATGTGAACAGCGATAGCTCGAGCAATCTTGTTAATTTCATCATCATTACCGCTTGTCGAACCCCCAGCATTTGGGTCTCGTCGAGGAGGCATTCTACGAATAGAAGCCACAAGCGGGTCAGTAATGAGAAGGGATACAATTGAATTTTCATGATAAGGTCAGTAATATATCCATACTACTAGTATTATCATTCAATTGTAATATGATCCAGTACTCGTATAAGTTATCAACTTATTTGTATACTTATCATGTGAATATGTACGATGTCTCATGATCTCTCCACCAAACCTACACACTGACACTTTCCCGATATACCGAAAATAGCTTATATATAGGGCTCACTCTCGCTGCCCACCACCGTTTCGGTATACCACGATCATGCCCTTGCTAGCATTTGGCAACACGTTTGTACTGATTTCCATGTGTTTTCCATTGATTAAGAATCCCATGATCTTTGATCAACTTGAACTATGATTGATTCCATGATTGAACTATGATTATGTTATGCGTGCACCTACTAACAGTTGTTAACATGTAGAACTAAATCATACGTGTGCTCTACACTTTCCTGTTAACTTATGCCAGTAAGTACTAATGATGTAATCACTTAAGAATTTCACTTAAGGTTTACATTTATGATATGTTCACAACTTGGTTGATTCACCATAATGTCTGGTTCATCCAAGTTTGAATTTCATTATGATTTGATTCACCAATGATTGTTTCCCAAGTGATTGTATCCCATGTGTTTTGACTGATGTTCCATGTGTCCAATTGATCCCGAATCCTCACTCCAAATACAAACGCCGGATTACCCCTAACATACTGAAATAAGCTTATATATAGGGTAAGCTCTCACCGACCCACCACTTACCTCAACACGTCAGCGTTAATCCGTCGTCTATATTTGGGGCTAAGATTCCAACTGTTGATTGGTTATGATTGTCTCATGATTTCTCTTGTTCCTCGATTCTGTTTATGATTGTGTAAACCATGGTCCTTAATTTACTAGAAACTAAGACCTTAGGTTTATGTATATGTGTCCTAGGTTAATCAACCTAGTTTCCCAATACTTACAGTACTGAGCATAATGATTTCCTGTGAGAACTTCAACTAAAGAATACTGTTACACAGATTCTAAGTTATAAAGTTCCTATGATAATGAATCCATGATAATGATAACAATGACAAGGATTTCAAATCTAAGTTCTAAATTAATAGACCTCAACCTTTGAATTCCTATAATGAATATGACAAGGATCTCAAATCCAAGTTCTAAATTAATAGATCTTGACCTTTGAATCCTATAATGAATATGACAAGGATCTCAAATCCAAGTTCTAAATTAATAGATCTTGACCTTTAAATCCTATAATGAATATGACAAGGATCTCAAATCCAAGTTCTAAATTAATAGATCTTGACCTTTGAATCCTATAATGAATATGACAAGGATCTCAAATCCAAGTTCTAAATTAATAGATCTTGACCTTTGAATCCTATAATGAATATGACAAGGATCTTAGATCAAAGATACTAAATTAATAGATCTTTGCCTCTAAATCCCATAATGAATATGACAAGAAATTCATATCAAAGATACTGAAACTACAGATCTTTGCCTCTGAATTTCTATAATGATCTCTGTGTGAGAATTTCAGATCTAGGATACTAAGAATACAGATCCTTGCCTCTGAAATCCTTAAATGTATATGTGTGAGAATTTAATTCGGTTTCTAAAATTATAGAAGTCCGATTCAAATTCTTTGACTCGATGTCTAATCTTAGAAAAATGTCCCTAAGATCTTTCAAGCTTATTGTAGACTTAATGCTCACTTAAGTTACTTAGATCCTAAGTATCCTCAAGCCTATAGCACTTAGTCCTATTGGGTAGCTTAGGTTATAGTCTAGGTCATTAAACATTGGGTTTTTCCTAGTTCTCTACAACCTTGGCTCTGATACCAACCTGTCACACCCCTGCGCCGCGTGCGGAATCCACGGCGCGGTGACGTATGAACAGTTGATTCATGCACAAGTATTGAATAAGAACATCCACAATGGATTACTATGTTTCATAATGTTAAGACAATTGTTTAGTTACAGACAACTATCTACCAAAATAAAGACAACTATAGACCCAAAATATAGATACAAAAGAAGACTTCAAACAAGACAATCAAACAATTAGGATTTAGTGAGTTTCTATTCCATCCTAGCATGTTTCTTCATCTTGTTCTATCTTAGAATGGTCTCCTTAGTTGTCCCTGAGAATGTCTTAAACCTGATTACCTGAAACACGTGAAAAGTAACTGTCAACTACAGACGTAGTTGGTGAGAACAATAGGTTTAAACATTTGTAAACATGAGTTTTATGATATAAGACATAGGTAAGTTAAAGCATCATAAGATTCACACGGATGAGCTGCAACCCAAACTAACATCAAGTAAGAAAATGAGTGTAAACAGTCCAATCACTGTTCGCACGACAGCCGATAATATCAAGTCCCAAACCACGTTTGGAGTTAGATAATACGTCAGCAGTTTTGATAACCATATGACACCAGACCTGCAGTTGGCTTTTAAAAGCAAATTTAAAAGCCAACTCCATCCTGGATAAGAAAACAATGACACCAGACCTGCAGTTAGCTTTTTAAAACAAATTTAAAAGCTAACTCCATCCTGGATAAGAAACAATGTGTCCGCTTTCCCTTGTTGTGATCACCCAGTACTAACGCTAATGAATATGATACTTGATGGGTTTATAAGTTTGTTTACAACAATGGACACCATGTTTTCTGAATCTTACTTTAACCGGATGTGTTAATGTCTTATTGAAAACCTGGATTTAACTCCACGAGTTGAATCCTTTGTTTATGTAACATGAAATGAATCTCTTGATTTGAATACCATGATGTGAACAACTTGACTTGAATACCATGTTTTGCACCACTTGATTTGAATACCATGTTTTGAACCACTTGATTTGTATACCACAAAATGAACCACTTGCTTTGAATACCATGATATAGTGACCTTGTGTAACAACAAGGTTTTTAACAAAAGAAAGAGTTTATGAAATCATTTATTTAAAAATGTTTATCCTTTAAAAGAACATTTGAGTAAAACTGTTATAAAACATTTCAAGAAAACATTATAAAATCCTTTTTAGTAATAAGGGTTTAATAGTAAATAATTCCTTTAAAACAGTTGACAATTTCCTTAAACAGTTGAAGAATCACTCGGATTCATAAGATAAACCTGTAATGTTTATGAATGCACATAAACTGTGCAATGAAACAAGATTGAAATAGCGGTTTTGATCACGTGTTCCACCCCAAAACAGTTATAAAACAGTAAAAGAGGGGCTAAAGTTCTCACATGTCTGCAGTAGACTCTGAACTAAACAGTTAGCAAGTAGCAAACAGGACTTCTAATTGTTTCCTATAACATTGTAATCATACATAAGATATAGGATTTATAATTGTATAACTTTGATTCATTGATTGACTTGTGTTCTCTTGATTAACACTTGAAAGTTATGTCTTGGATAAATTGATTGATCATGGGTTCAAGAAACTAATGTGAAATGTTCTTTTGCGTACACTTCTTGTGCACAAATGATAAATGTTTGAGAATTCGATAACCATTGATTTACGTTAATAATGAAAGAATGTTCCAATTGTTTTAAGTCGTTATGATTGTGACTTGATCATGTGATTAAGATAAGTTGCAATTTAAACCCATTTATGATCACTTCACAATCATCATAATCAAGGCCACACATTGGGCCTTAAGCCCATGAAGCCATGATGGTCCTTTAACCAAAACCATAGCCACTTAGGTTAACGATCTGGCCAATTGGATATAGTGTTGGGCCAACCCACTTGTTTATGGACCGTGTAGAATGCCAAAGACCATATTGGGCCTTGTAGCATCAAGTTGGGCCGATTATGTTTTGAATTGGGCCGAGCAAAGTGAAGTTCTTGGATGTTAGGCTTCGGCCCATCACCTTGGCAGCGAACCCTTCAATTTAATGGGCCATGGTTCGGCTAACAACATGACAAGGTTCGGCTTATTGGGTGGTTCGGCCATGCATGGTGGTTCGTGAAATAGCTGGTTCGACAAAGGGCTCGTGACCCCCTTAGGGTTCGCTGATAATAATCATCAACAAGGGTTCGGTTACATCCCCATGGTTCGTGTCTATACTAAGGTTCGTGGGACACCCGAAGGTTCGTTGACTAGGAGCATCAAAGGGGTTCGGTTGATCATGCCACGAACCATACAGGGTTCGTGAAGTGTTCTACAGAAAGGGTTCGTCATAGGTTACTAGGGTTCGCTGCATGTTGCTGGTTCGCGAATGCAAGGGTTCGTCCATGATCATCAATGGTTCGCAGCAACAAAAAAAAAGTTCGTGGATGCATGAAGGCTGGAAACAGGTTTGCTAGGACTGTCTGGGTTCGTCTGGTACCCAACGAACCATGCAGGGTTCGCTGAGGTTCACCATGTTCACAAGGGTTCGGCCAGAAACCTTCGTGGTTCGTTTCCTCCTGGTTCTCACGAACCTGTTACCTGCGCCATCATCAATACATCCAACTGGTTCTAGGTCTGTAGCTAGGTCGATCTAACATCACAAAAGGTTACTATGCAGTCGAAACTCAAAGATTAGTGTAGATAAACCGGTTATGTGTGTAATTCACGAACTCACAAATGAAAACCCTAATTTCGTGATCTTTCAAGCTTCATTACCTCGAGATTGGCAGGACAAATCTGCGTAAATCTTGTACTTTCGTGTAGACAATGTTGAGAGCTTCGCGTGGACACCAAGAACACCGAATTCCGTCGAGAAACGAAGGAGATACGCGCGTTTGAAGCTCGGTTTTCTAGAGAGAGAGAGGGTTTGCGAAATTTATAGAGAGAGAGAGGGTTTGGCTGATAATAAATGAAGGAAATGGCCTTCTTTAGGGCTTTTATAGTCCGGGTAGTGTTCGGGTTCGTTTCGGTCGCTCGGTTCGCGTTTCCAGAACGTAACGCGTATTTTACGCGGCTTTAAATAAAACATGATATTAAACTCATTAAAATGATGAGTTTCAAAATTGTAAAAATATAAAATAATTAATATAATTATTTTACTCTTCGTGCGTTGCCAGATCGTTAAACATTCGAAATTACGTGTATACCCGCAATCGCGTACGTTTTCCGATCGTATTAATTATTTAAAGTCGTTTAATCATAATTATAAGTTCAACATTCGTATCATTATGGATCGTCACCCATAACCATACTCAGTCTCGCTTACGTATTATGATTCTTGTGAATTAATTAATTGTCATAATATTCGTCTCAACACTACGCACTAACACTAACCTGTTACACCGAACGCAGTATATATATAGGGCTCACTCTCGCTGCCCACCACTGTTTCGATATAACGAGTTACTGTTCTTGCTTAGTGAAATCGACTGTAAATAAATAATACATACTTGTTTTCTGATTACTAAGATTCCTGTAACACACAAGCACACATTTTGAACATACGAATCACATTGATGAACTGAACCATGAATAGACACTGTTCTAACACTGTTTACAACTACATGACTATATGCACAAATGTTACAGAATAATATGGCCCAACTCATGGAGTTTAGCTGGTCGGTGGTGATGTGGCTCCACTCCAATGAACCTCTCCCAGATTAGGTTCGGCTAGGTGTTTCATGTGCATGGTTCGGTCAGCTTCAGGTTCTAGCGAACCGAATGGTTCATTCAAGTGGGTTCGGCTATCCACTGGCTCAGGTTCGTTCCACCTAAGGTTCGGTCGATAGAAGGTTCGACCATGCAAGGTTCATCGGCCTTGTTTCGTTCACAGGTTCGTGGCTCCTACGTGGGTTCGGCAGGACTGAAAGGTTCATGAAAGAAACTTAGTTTTCTAGCAGGTTCGGCGGCCAAGGGTTCGTGGCATCCCCCATAGGTTCGGTTGGCTTCAAGATTCACAAAGAATGAAGGTTCGCCAGCCATGGGTTAATAGATAGCACATGCAGGGTTCGTGGGTGATTGGTAGGTTCGGCAAATGATGGTTCGTGACAGTAGGGTTCGCCCATGCAGCCAAGGTTCGGCCATCCTTTCACCTAACCCAAAAGGTTCGGCCGTAGCTGCATCTCTCGAACCTGCATATTTCCATCATCATCTTCATCGAACCAAGCAACTCCAGGTCATTCCCAAGGTTAGTGTTACACCGTAGAAGGTTTTTAAAGATGCGAGCTTAAAAAGGGGGAGGGCCTAGAAACGGTTAATGTTGGTGGGTCGAACTTGGGTGATAAAACCCTACTTTTTGTGATGTTCTTTGCTTCATACCTTGATTTTCAGTGGCTAGATGCTCCGATCGTTTGTACTTCTATGTAGAGGATGTCAAGAGCTTCGTTTGGACACCAAAAACACAAGATTTCACCAAGGATTGAAGGAGTTATGGTGATTTGAAGGTGTACTTTTTAGAGAGAGAGAGGATGACGGGTTGGGAAGGTAGAGAGAGAGAGGAGAGTGTAATAAATGAGAAATTAACTCATTTAGGGTTTATATACCCCGTGGGTGTTCGGGTTCGTTTCGGTTTCTTGGTTCTTGCTTTTGTCGCGTTTCCGGCGCGTGACCCGTGTGTTTAGTAAATTAAATAAAAAGAGTTTGTTTTCACATGTTTGGAAAGGTGGTTATTTCTAGTAAATCCTTTAAATTTACATTTCTTGAATTTATTTATCGTAAATGGGTTATTTTAAATGCTTCGTTAACTCGCATCACTTTTGCACGTATTTTCTGCTTTTTATGTGTTTTAAATTAAATAACTTTATTTTTAAAATTTCCTAAAAGATTGTGATTCCTAATAAATATTTACTATTTAACTTTCTTATATTATTATCGTTCGATTCCTCGTCTGTTTTCGTTTCGTCAGAACTTGTCACCTTCGCGCGTATTCGTTCGAATCGTCACCAGAACGAACACGACGTTGGTTTCACTTTCTGATTCTTGTTTTCTACTTTTCAGTCATCATTTCAGAAAGTTAAACTTTCAGATTCATTCGTACAGATCGTCACCTATACGAATAATTCGTCGATTTAGCATTCCGTAACAACAACAGTTATGGTTTTGTTTTGTTTAAACTCACACACGTTTATACATAATAGTATTAAATCAAGCATTTGTGTATCTGTTCCGTGTTGTCTGATGTGTTTCTGATTGTTAACCCTAAGGCTTAAATCAGATTTCAGAACAATCGCATAATAGTTTTGTGTCAAGCATCAAGTGTCAATAGCAAATACATAATTTCACGTAGTGTGTACCTGAGTTACTGTGCAAGTTACTGTAGAGATCATTGTTCCGGAAACGCGTCCGGCACTGATGTTACATCAAAGCTCGGTTTTCTTGTATTTTCACGATATACAAGTTGTTGTGGTCGTTTTGACACCAAAATGACTTGATTTGGTGAAGACATGAGGATTCTAGGGCTTGTGGTTCTAGAGAGAGAGTGTAGAGAAAGAAAGTAACGGTGAGATGAGAGAGAGTGGGTAGTTGGAGGAGATGAATGGCATTTATTGCCATTTCATTGTTTTAAATCGTTCGGGTTCGTTCGGTGTCGCTCGGTTTCGCGTAGAAGCATCGGTTTTCGTTCGTTTTCGTAACGAATCGTTACGGTTTTAAAATAGAATTTATAAATTTAATTTAGGTGGTAATTCCTAGTAAATTAACTAAATATCTTCCGTTTATTTTAAATTTCTGAAATCGTTAAATTTACCTGTTTAAATCGAATCGCATAGTCGTCGTGCGTATTCGTTCGAATCGTCACCCGTACGAACATGACAATAACTACACTTTTCGATATGATTTTCTAATTATTGGATATCATTCTTAACGTTAAACTTTCAGATATATTCGTACAGATTGTCATCTATACGAATAATCCGTCAGTTTAGCATTCACGTAACGACATCCGTTGCTGTTTTGTTCTGTACAGCCTCACATATGTTTATACATAATAAAATCCTAACTAAAAATCGCGTGATAGTTCTGTGTTGTCAAATGAATTTTTGACTGTTAAACTATGGTTTTTGAATCATGTTTCTGAAATGAATGTTTAATAGTTTTGTGTCAAACATCAAATGATAATAGCATACATGTAATACACATAGTTCGTACCTGAATTACTGTGCGAGTTACCGTTCCGGTTATGATTCCGGCACTGATGTTACAGTCTCCCCTTGTTAGAGAAATTTCATCCTGAAATTTAAGAATCGTTATCAGTTACGGCTTCCTCTATAAACAGATGGGGATATTTGGACTTCATGTGATCCTCGCGTTCCCAAGTAAACTCGGGTCCACGTTTTGAATTCCATCGAACCTTGACAATCGGAATACGGCTTTGCTTCAGTTGTTTAACTTCGCGGTCCATAATCTCTAAAGGTTCTTCTATAAAGTGTAATTGTTCGTCCACTTGAATTTCCTCGACTGGTATGACAAGTGATTCGTTAGCAAGGCATTTCTTTAGATTTGAGACGTGAAACACGTCATGAACCCCACTGAGTTCATCTTGTAGTCTCAGCCTATACGCCACAGGACCAATCCGTTCAACAATTTCGAACGGTCCCACGTATCTTGGTGCTAATTTGCCTTTCTTTCCGAAACAAACTACGCCCTTCCATGGGGATACCTTTAACATGACACGGTCTCGCACTTGAAATTCCAACGGCTTGCGCCGTTTGTCGGCATAGCTCTTTTATGTGCTTCTGGTTTCTTGTAACCTTTGTTGAATCTAAGCAATCTTATCAGTCGTTTCCTGAATAAGATTTGGCCCAGTTATACGGTTATCTCCTACCTCAGTCCAACAAATCGGTGACCGGCATTTTCTACCATAAAGAGCCTCGAACGGCATCCAATGCTACTATGGTAACTGTTATTATAGGAGAAATCGATCAGTGGTAAATGAGAGTCCCAATTCCCACCTAAATCTAAAACACACGTTCTCAACATGTCCTCTAAGGTCTGTATCGTACGTTCGCTTTGACCGTCTGTTTGAGGATGGTAAGCTGTACTCAGATTCAAGTGTGTCCCTAGAGATTTCTGCAATGATTTCCAGAACCTTGATGTGAATCTGTTGTCTTGATTCGAAATGATAGACAATGGTACACCGTGACGTACCACTATCTCGTTGATGTACAGTCTTGCTAGTTTATCCATCGTGAAGGTTTCACGCATCGGCAAGAAATGAGCAGATTTGGTTAATCGATCGATGATAACCCAAATAGTATCATGAGCACTAGAAGTGCGGGGTAGCATGGTAATGAAATCCATAGCTATTTGTTCCCACTTCTAGAGAGGGATTTCAGGCTGTTCCAGTAACCCTGACGACTTCTGGTGTTCCGCCTTTACTTTCGCACACGTAAGTCATCGGCCGACGTACTCGGCAATGTCTTTCTTCAATCCCGGCCACCAATAAAATCCCTGTAAGTCTTGGTACATTTTATCGGCGCCCGGATGCACTGAGTACTTGGTTTTGTGTGCATCACCAAAGATGAGTTTCCTCAAGTCCTCTACCGCAGGAATCCATACACGATCCTGTAAGTAGATAATTCCATCTGATTTTGTTTCAAACTGTCGTTCTGCTCCACAATCGAGTTCTTTCCTTAGATTTCCTCGTTCTACTGATTCTTGTTGTGCCTGAAGGATCTTGTCTCGTAGACCCGTTTGCACAGTCATTCCCATTGCTCTTACGCGTAAGGGTTTGACTTGTTCTGTAACATCAGTGCCGGAACCGAAGCCAAAACAGTGACTTGTACGGCAGATCAGGTAAGAACAATGTATATTACATGCATATTATTATCAATTGATGTTAATACGAAACTATTACAGATCTATTTCAGAATCATATCATGAATTCATGGTTTAACAGTCAGAATCTTATCTGACAACACAGAACTATTATGTGAATTGTAGTTAGGATTTATTAGGTATAAACGTATGTGAGGTTGTACAGAACAAAACGATAACGGACGTCATTATGTGAATATTAAACTGACGGAGTATTCGTGTGAGTGACGATTCGCTCGAATATACCCTTAAGTTTAACGTTCTGAACGATGTCCAATAATTAGAAAATCAAATCGAAAAGTATAGTTGTCGTCTTATTCGTACGGGTGACGATCCGAACAAAGACGAGCGAAAACCGTATTCGATTAAACCGTAAAATTAAACGTTTTTGAATTGCTAAAAATAAATAAAAGATATCTAGTTAATTTATTAGGAATTACCACCTAAAATAATTTAGAAAACTTTATTTTAAAAGATCGTAATGTTTCGTTACAAGAAAAAAAACCGAAACCGACGCGTTCGCGAGAAACCGAGCGAAACCAAACGAACCCAAACATACCCGAATGTTTAAAAAAACCATAAAAAGACATTAAAAACCATTTGAATCTTCACAAACTCATTCTCTCTCTCCAAAACCCGTAACTCTCTCTACCTTTTCTCTCACTAAAACATCCATATCTCTCTCAAATATGCACCGAATTGGGTGTGTATGGTGTCCAAACGACCGTAGCAACGCGTCGATCGTGAAGAGATGAAGAAATGGAGCTTTGAATGGCCAAAAACGAGGTAGAATCGAGTGAGAAATCACTGATTTACTGAAACATATACTATTCATTCTTCTTCCTCGACCCAACAGAATATTTCAGCTCATTTTAGACCTTCAAACCTTTAGGACTTGCACTAAATCAACATGGGGAGCTAAGGAACAACCTAGATTGAAGATTGGGTGGCTGGAAATCGAGTTGGATCATCGGGTTTGAGGTAAAAACGAACCAAACGTGACTGTTTTTATGTTTAAACACAAGTCCGAACACAACTTGTTTTTAGTTCGTTTCGGACCACTAAAACCCTTAGGTTTGCACAAAAATCGACCCAGGTGTCACACCCCGTGCGCCGCGTGCGGAATCCACGGCGCGGTGACGATCGATGGTTGAATCATGCACAAGTATTGAATAAGAACAACCACAATGCATTACAAAATTTCATAGAGATTAGACCATTGTTTAGTTACAGACAATCTATCTATCTTCCCAAAAGAATGGCAACTACAGACCCAAAAATATTGTTTACAAAATAAGACTTAAACATGACAATTAAACAATCAGGATTAAATGAGTTTCTAATCCATCCTTGCTTGTTTCTTCATCTTGTTCTATCTTAAAACGGTCTCCTTAGTTGTCCTTTAGAATGTCTTAAACCTGATTACCTTAAACACATGAAAAGTAACTGTCAACTACAAAAGTAGTTGGTGACAACAATAGGTTTAACATTAGTAAACCAGAATCTGCGTTGTAAGGCATATGTATAAGGCAGTAATTGAAATACACGGATGGTTGCAACCCAAACTAACATCAAGTAAGAATAACGTGTGCAAACAGTCAAAAGACTGTTTACTAGAAAAGCCAACATATAATCAAGTCCCAAACTACGTTTGGAGTCAGAAAATTTGTCAGCAAAATCATTCAACACGAGCTGTACTAACGAGTTTACTCAGAATGAAACTCAGTGTTGACGTAACCCGGTCAATATGACTTATGCTGGTAAACTAAATTAGCAGCAATTTCATATTACCGTAATGCAACCAATTCTGCAGTTAAATTTTAAAACAAATTTAAAAGCTAACTCCAACGTTGGTATGTCCAAATGTGTCCCACTTTCCCTTGTTGTGATCACCCAGTACTAACGCTATAAGAATAAGAATATGTGTCTTGACGTGTGTATAAGTTTGTTCACAACGATGAACACCATGCTTTTGAATACTTTGATTTGAAACCTTTGGTTGAATGCCTTGATTTGATTATCATGATTTGAAAAACCTAGCTTGAATACCATGAATTGAAATCCTTTGATTGAATACCATTATGAAAACTATTGATTGAATACCTTGATTTAAAACCCCTGATTGAATACTGAGAATAGTGTCCTAGTATAATAACAAGGTCTATAAATATTATTTTATCGAAAGCACCAAATTATAGTAAGAGTTTATAAAGCTTATCCTTTAAAAGTGTTTAACATTTATAAAACCATTTGCGTAAAACAGATATAAAACATTTTAGAGAATCCATTATAAAACCTTTTAGTAGGAAATGTTTAACAGTTCATAAAACCCTTTTTAAAACATGATAAATCCTTTAAAAATAGTTGAGAAATCCCTTGAATTTGTAAAGTGAACCTGTAACAATGGAACAGTAGCATGAATCCCGTATATGAAATATGATTTTGCATAAAAAGTGTTTGATCACGTGTTCCACCCCAAAACAGTTATAAAATGGTAAAAGAGGGGCTAATTTTCTCACCTGACAGCAGTAGACTCTGAACCAGAACAAGTAGCAAGTAGCAAACAAGACTTCTAACTGGTTCCTATATCATTGTAATCATACATAGAATATAAGATTTGTGATATTGTACTCTTTGATTGATTGATTGACTTGTGTTTTCATGATCCCGCTTATCTTTTGTATAACTTGTTTTTATGTTTAAAAGTGTTGCGTGAATCCTGATTGAATCCTTATGTTTCAATTTAGACTATCAAGAAAAAATGCGGCAACTTTGTTTAAGTTTTTGGTTTGTTATCCCTAGGATCAACGAACCTTATGGTTCGTCTACACTAGGTTCGGCATTAGCCACCCAAGGTTCGCAGACCTGGGGTTCGGCAGCCCTAGGTTCGTGGCATGCAAAACTGTCCCGCGAACCATTTAGTTCAATAGGTTCGCCAGAAGGTTCGTCTTAAATCAATAGGTTCGTTTCCCCAGGCTCGCCAGATGGTTCGTTCCTTAGGTTCGCCAGAACCAGAGGTTCGTTGCCCTCCAGGTTCGTCTGACTGGTTCGCCGCCCCAGCAGGTTCCTCTGAATATAGGTTCATCGCCCTGTAGGTTCATTTGAGTATCCAGGTTCGCCGAACCCAAAGGTTCGTTCAGTTGGTAGGTTCGTCCTTTTCAGGTTCGCCAGAAGGTTCGCCCAATTTCAATGGGTTCGTTCCCCTGGTTCGCCAGTAGGTTCGTTCCTCAGGTTCGCCAGAACCAAAGGTTCGTTGCCCCTGCAGGTTCGTCTGGATAAAGGTTCGTCGCCCAGCAGGTTCCCCTGAAAGGTTCGGCTGGGTAACAGGTTTGCCTGATCGGGATAGAACTATGGATCTTGTAAAAATCACGATTTAGCCACAATAGATGGTGATTTTTAGTGGTTATTCATGCATGAACTCATTTAGAACATGTAAAAATTAAAATGGTGTGTTAAAACTCGGTTTTAAAAGAAAGAAGATGATGAATAGTATAATACCCTTGAATCCGAACCTTCTCTCTAAGAATCTGCCTTGAATAGCTCGATGTAACTCCGATCCTTGGTACTTAAAGCTTCCTTTCGTCGAGGGGGTCGTTTTGATAGCTCGTTTGCTCGATTTGATGAAGTATTGAAGGAGATCTTGATGTTTTAATGGTGGTTTTTGTAGAGAGAGAGTGGGATGGCAAAAATTTGAGAGAGAGAGGGATATGAGCTGCAATAAATGAGGAGAAACACCTTCATTTGGTGTTTATATACTCCGGGGTATTCGGGTTCGTTTCGGTTGCTCGATTCGCGTTTTCGTCGTGTTTCCGAAAATTTTGCGCGTTTTAAATAAAAGAGTTATTATTCTCGTTATTTTGATGAGTTTCAAAATTGTAAAATGTAAATTAAGATATTTTACTTATTTTTACACTTCGTTCGCTTCCAGACCGTTAAACGACTATAATTACGTGTATACCCATAATTGCTTACGTTTGTCGGTCGTATTATTTATTTATTGTCTTTTAATCGTAATTATAAGTTCAACATTCGTATCGTTATGGATCGTCACCCATAATTATACTCAGTCTCGCTTACGTATTACGATTTTTGTTTGATTAATTCATTTGTAACGCTATTCGTCATAACACTACACACTAACACTATCCCATTATACCGAACGCAGTATATGTATAGGGCATACCCAGAGTCCAGCTAACTGCCTTATCTACGCCAGCCCACCACTGTTTCGATATAATACAATACAGTTCTTGCCTAGCGTAATCGACTGTAAATAAATAATACATACTTGTTCTTAATTAAGTAAGATCCTATAACACACAAACAAAATCATGAACACTTGAATCACATTGGAAATTACTGAATCAGATACACATTGTACTACTACAGTTTATGACTACCATGACTAAATGCACAGATGTTACAGTCTCCCCTAGTTAAGGGAATTTCGTCCCGAAATTAACTAGCCGAAGGTACTGTAAAAAGATAAGCGTACTTAAGCTTCAGTTGGTCTTCACGTTCCCAAGTGAACTCAGCACCACATTTGCCCTCCCATCGTACCTTTACGATCGGAATACGGCTACGTTTAAGTTTCTTGACTCCATGATCCATGATTTCAACCCGACGTTCTATGAATTGCATGTTATTTTGAATCTAAATGTCTTCAAGTGGAATCTGATCATCATGATCTGCCAAGCATTTCTTAAGATTCGATACATGAAACGTATCGTGAACATTGCTTAGCTCCACCGGAAGTTTGTGTTTGTAGGCTACGGGACCAACCCTTTCCAGGATCTCAAAAGGTCCAACGTACCTTGGTGCAAGTTTCCCTTTCTTCCCAAATCGGACAACGCCTTTCCAGGGAGAAACCTTGAGTAAGACTCGGTCACCAACTTGAAACTCAAGCGGTTTCCGACGTCGATCGGCATAACTCTTTTGCCTATCCCTTGCGGCCTTAAGCCTTGATTGAATGATTGTGATCTTGTCTGTTGTTTCTTGAATGAGTTTAGGTCCTACTACCTGTGAGTCACCAACCTCGGTCCAACAGACCGGTGATCGGCACTTCCTACCATATAAAGCTTCGAATGGTGCACATTGAATGCTTGTATGGTAGCTGTTGTTGTGCGAAAACTCGATTAGTGGAAGATGAGTATCCCAACTCCCACCGAAGTCAATCACACAAGAACGAAGCATGTCCTCGAGTGTTTGGATAGTCCTTTCGCTTTGACCGTTGGTTTGGGGATGATATGCCGTGCTAAGATT
This sequence comes from Mikania micrantha, assembly GCA_009363875.1. NCBI lineage: Eukaryota > Viridiplantae > Streptophyta > Magnoliopsida > Asterales > Asteraceae > Mikania > Mikania micrantha. The sequence goes on from CM018684.1 coordinate 25,678,941, forward strand.
AACACGGGTTCCCAAAGCCTTTTGCAATGTTTGCCAAAAGCAAGAAGTGAAACGACTATCACGATCAGAAATGATTGATGTTGGGGTACCATGACGAGCGATAATTTTGTTGATGTACAAGGTGGCTAACTTCTCCATTTTGTAATCCTCTCGGATTGGGAGAAAATGAGCAGATTTGGTGAGTCGATCGACGATCACCCAAATCGAATCGTAACCTAGCGGAGTTCTCGGCAACTTGGTTATGAAATCCATGGAAATTTGCTCCCATTTCCATTGAGGAATTTCAGGTTGCTGTAGAAGTCCCGAAGGCTTCTGATGTTCGGCCTTGACTTTGGAACACGTTAGACATTTCCCCACGTACAATGCTATGTCTTTCTTCATTCTGGGCCACCAGTAAGATGTCCTCAAGTCTTGATACATCTTATCGGCCCCTGGATGAACTGAGTATCGCGACTTATGAGCTTCATCACAGATGAGTGTGCGCAATTCTTCTGACTTTGGAATCCACATGCGACCGTTGAAGTATAAAACCCCATCAGCTTGAGGTTCTAGTTTACCCTCAACTCCGCAGTCTAAGTCTGCCTTCAGCTGATTGTCGATCACTACTTGTTGTTGTGCAATACGAATCAGATCTTTCAAGTTTGGTTGTGTGTTGATCTCCATGGCACTTACACGAATTGGCTTGACTGGTTCCTTACGACTAAGAGCATCCACCACCACATTGGCTTTACCCGGGTGGTAACGAATCTCACAGTCATAATCAGTTAGAAGCTCAACCCAACGCCGTTGTCTCATGTTGAGTTCTTTCTGATTGAGAATGTGTTGCAGGCTCTTGTGGTCCGTATAGATGACACATTTAGTACCATAAAGTTAGTGCCTCCAAATCTTCAATGCAAAGACCACAGCCCCTAACTCAAGGTCATGAGTAGTATAATTCTTCTCGTGAACCTTAAGCTGTCTTGAAGCATATGCAATTACCTTGTCCCGTTGCATAAGTACACAACCGAGGCGAAGGTTTGAAGCATCGCAGTAGACAATGAAATCATCACTGTCTTCTGGAAGACTAAGGATAGGGGAGTTGCATAACTTCTGTTTAAGAAGTTGGAATGCATCTTCTTGTTTCTGTCCCCATATGAAAGCTTGACTTTTCTGAGTCAGAGTGGTAAGTGGCAAGGCGATCTTTGAAAAGTTCGCGATGAACCTTCTGTAGTAACCTGCCAGACCCAGAAATGAACGAATCTCTGTTGGAGTAGATGGGGTAGTCCAGTTCTTCATTGCCTCAATCTTCGCTGGATCCACATGTGTCTCATCTCTATATATAACGTGACCTAAGAAATGAACTTCCTTCAGCCAAAATTCGCATTTAGAGAATTTGGCGTACAGCTGTTCAGTTCTTAGCAGTTCTAAGACCTTCCTCAAATGATCCTCATGTTCATGCTCCGTCTTGGAATAAATCAGTATATCATCAATGAAGACGATAACAAACTGATCTAAGTACGGTCTACAAACTCGATTCATTAAGTCCATGAACACTGTCGTTGCATTGGTCAGTCCAAATGGTGTAACCACGAACTCGTAGTTTCCATATCGAGTCCTAAAAGCAATCTTTGGTATATCCTCATCATTTACCCTGAGCTAGTGATACCCGGATCGTAGATCAATCTTAGAAAAGCAAGTCGCTCCTTGTAATTGATCAAACAGATCATCGATCCTAGGTAGGGGATATCTGTTCTTGACTGTCAACTTGTTTAACTCACGATAGTCGATGCACATACGAAATGAACCATCTTTCTACTTGACAAAGAGAACCGGAGCTCCCCAGGGAGAGAAACTCGGCCTAATGAAACCTTTATCTAGAAGCTCTTGAAGTTGACTAGACAGTTCTTGCATCTCAGACGGTGCTAATCGATATGGTGACTTCGCCACTGGGTTTGCTCCAGGGACGAGATCGATTCTAAACTCCATTTGTCTGATCGGTGGTAGTCCAGGCAAGTCTTCTGGGAATACGTCTGGATAATCTCTGATGACCGGAACGTCTTCAACTGTTTTCTTTTCAGGTTTCTTCTCTACCACGTGAGCCAGGAATGCACAGTATTTCTTCTTCAGGTACTTCCCAGCCTTGATGCACGACACAATATTAAATCCGCGGCAGGGTTTCTCGCCGTAAACTTGCATCATTTCGTCTGACGGTAGGGGAATTCGAATAAGTTTCTTCGAGCATACAATTTCGGCGTGGTTTTTGGATAACCAATCCATTCCTACTACGACTTCGAAACTTCCGAGCGTCATAGGAATAAGATCGATGGGGAAAAGATGATCGTTCAATCTTAATTCACAATCACGAATTATTGAATTCACTAATATGGTCTTACCATCCGCTACTTCTACGGTGTAAGGAGCAGTAAGTATAGATGGTTGTATATTAAACAGGGAAGCAGTATTAGTAGAGACAAAACTTTTATCGGCACCCATGTCAAATATGATAGAAACATAGTGATCATTAATGAGAAATGTACCAGTGACGACTGCCGGTTCCTCGCGTGCTTCGGTAGCTCCGATAACAAAGGCACGAGCAGTAGTAGTTGTAGCGGCATTGTTAAGTTTCGGGCACTGGTTTTTGAAGTGTCCCTCTGCTCCACAATTATAACAGACCTTTCCACCAGTAGTAGTAGGAATAGCGGTGGTAGTTGTAGCAGCAGCAAGATGAGCTGCTCGACACATTGCTGCCAGATGTCCGAACCGCCCACACTTGAGACATTTTCTACATGGGGTAGTGGGTAGGTGATGGTATTGACATTTGGTACAAAGTGGGTACATACCAGTATAAGGCTTTCTGGCCGTAGCAGGTTGTGGCATAGCAGTAACAGGAGTGGCTTGCACGGGTGTAGCTGCAGTCAAGGCTGCATAGTTCTTGATCATCCTTTGTTTTTGCTTCTTCTTCTTGGGTTGATTCTGTTCAGGCTTCTTGACTTCATCCATTTGTGGCCGCTTGTATCCCTTTCGAGTAAGTACGCCAGCCTTGACATACTCTTCAGTGAGAGTGGCACTCAGATGAATGGTCGTTTTCAGTGTAGTGGGATTACTTCCTATAACATTTCCCCTGATGACTAGGGGTAAACCTTCAATGTACTTCTCTATCCTGCGGGATAAAGGAGTAACCAGATGAGGAACCAAGATGCACAACTCATGAAAACAAGTTGTGTACTTAGCATTCTCGCCACTGTCTTGGACCAAATTCCACATTTCAGCCTCAAGTTTCTTCAGTTCATGGCGTGGACAAAACTGTTCCACAAGTATCTTCTTCAAATCTTCCCACGGTAAGGCCAAAGCAACTTCCCGTCCTCTAGTGTTCTTCTCTGAATTCCACCAGGTAAGTGCGCCCTTGTGAAAAGCGCTTGAAGCCATCTTGACCTTTAAGTTTTCTGGACATCCGGTGAAATCTAGGATGTCCTCAATGCTTTCCAGCCATTGCCGTAGACTGGTAGCTCCCTCAGTACCAGCGTACTTAGGAGGCTTAGCATCATTGAACTGTTTGTAGGTGAAGGTTGTAGTTCCGGCATTGTGGCCATTTGAGTTGTTTGCTGAATCACTGGTACTTCCCCGAAGGTTCTGGGTGATATCAGTGACCATACCCGGAATGACATCCCTCATATATAATGAGATGGCCCGGGAAATTTTGTTGATCTCATCATCATTGCCACTTGTTGAACCCTCGCCGTTGGGATCACGTCGAGGTGGCATTCTACGAATAGAGAGCCACAAGTGGTTCAATAATGAGATATGATACAATTGAGTTTACATGATAAAGTTAGTAATATGCTCATACTACTAATATTATCATTCAATTGTAATATGAGCAAGTACACAAAGTCAGTTAACATAAGATCAGTTAACCTTTTAGCATACTCATATGATTTGTGTACAATGTGTCATAAGATCTCCCATGATTTTTGATCACCTAAACTATGATTGAATCTATGGATAAATTATGGTTGAATTATGTGTGCACTTACTAACAATTGTTAACATGTAGAACTAAATCATATGTGTGCTCTACATTATTCGTGTTAACCAATGTTGGTAAGTACTAAGCATGCAATCACTTAAGACTACACATAATGATTGATTTCTTTATTTTTGATTTATCTCTGATTGATTAATACACTTGATTGATTCACACAATGATTTTATCTCAAATGGTTGCATCTCATATGTTGACTAATGTTCAATGATTCCAGTTGCTCCCGAATCTTCACTTCAAATACGAACGCCGAATTCCCCCTGTCATACTGCAGTTAGTTTATATATAGGGCATACCATGGGTCAAGCTATTGCCCGCCCAGCCGCCAGCCCACCACCACTTCCGTATGCCAGAGCTTAGCCGTCGCTTGTATTTGAAACTAGGATTCCAACTCTTGATTGATTATGATTGATTCATGATTGTCTCTTGTACTATGAATATGATTATGATTGTGTAACCCGTGGTTCTTGATTTACTTGAAATCGAGACCTTAGGTTTTAGTATATGTGTCCTAGGTTAATTAGCCTAGGTTCCTAATACTTACAGCATTGAGTATAATGATCTCCTTGTGTGAACTTCAACTAAAGAATATTGTTACACATATTCTAAGTTATGAAGTCCTAATGATGATGAATACATGATAATGATAACATGATGAGAATTTTAGATCAAAGATGCTAAGATTACAGATCTTTGCCTCTGAAACCCTTTGATGAATATGTGATGAGAATTTCAGATCAAAGATACTAAGAATACAGATCTTTGCCTCTGAAATCCATTGATGAATATGTGATGAGAATTTCAGATCAAAGATACTAAGAATACAGATCTTTGCCTCTGAAATCCATTGATGAATATGTGATGAGAAATTTTGTTCGGTTTCTAAAGTTATAGAATTCCGATCCAAATTCCTTGACTCGATATCTAATCTTAGAAAAGTATCCCTAAGATCTTTCAAGCTTAAAGTAGACTTAATGCTTACTTAAGTTTACTTAGATCCTAAGTATCCTCAAGCTTATAGCACTTAGTCCTATTGGGTAGCTTAGGTTATAGTCTAGGTCATTAATTATTGGGTTTTTCCTAGTTCTCTACAACCTTGGCTCTGATATCAACCAGTCACACCCCCTGCGCCGCGTGCGGAATCCACGGCGCGGTGACGATCGATGGTTGAATCATGCACAAGTATTGAATATGAAAAACCACAATGCATTACTAAATTTCATAGAGATTAGACCATTGTTTAGTTACAGACAATCTATCTATCTTCCCAAAAGAATGGCAACTACAGACCCAAAAATATTGTTTACAAAATAAGACTTAAACTAGACAATTAAACAATCAGGATTAAATGAGTTTCTAATCCATCCTAGCTTGTTTCTTCATCTTGTTCTATCTTAAAACGGTCTCCTTAGTTGTCCTTTAGAATGTCTTAAACCTGATTACCTGAAACACGTGAAAAGTAACTGTCAACTACAAAAGTAGTTGGCGAGAAAAATAGGTTTAACATTAGTAAACATGAATCTGCGTTGTAAGGCATATGTATAAGGCAGTAATTGAAATACATGGATGGTTGCAACCCAAACTAACATCAAGTAAGAATAACGTGTGCAAATAGTCAAAAGACTGTTTACTAGAAAAGCCAACATATAATCAAGTCCCAAACTACGTTTGGAGTCAGAAAATTTGTCAGCAAAAGCATTCAACACGAGCTGTACTAACGAGTTTACTCAGAAGGCAAATCAGTGTTGACGTAACCCGGTCAATATGACTTATGCTGGTAAACTAAATTAGCAGCAATTTCATATTACCGTAATGCAACCAATTCTGCAGTTAACTTTTAAAACAAATTTAAAAGCTAACTCCAGCGTTGGTATGTCCAAATGTGTCCCGCTTTCCCTTGTTGTGATCACCAGTACTAACGCTATAAGAATAAGAATATGTGTCTTGATGTGTGTATAAGTTTGTTCACAACGATGAACACCATGCTTTTGAATACTTTGATTTGAAACCTTTGGTTGCATGCCTTGATTTGATTATCATGATTTGAAAAACCTAGCTTGAATACCATGAATTGAAATCCTTTGATTGAACACCATTATGAAAACTATTGATTGAATACCTTGATTTAAAACCCCTGATTGAATACTGAGAATAGTGTCCTTGTATAATAACAAGGTCTATAAATATTATTTTATCGAAAGCACCAAATTATAGTAAGAGTTTATAAAGCTTATCCTTTAAAAGTGTTTAACATTTATAAAACCATTTGTGTAAAACAGATATAAAACAGTTTAGAGAATCCTTTATAAAACCTTTTAATAGAAAATGTTTAACAGTTTATAAAACCCTTTTTAAAACATGATAAATCCTTTAAAAATAGTTGAGAAATCCCTTGAATTTGTAAAGTGAACCTGTAACAATGGAACAGTAGCATGAATCCCGTATATGAAATATGATTTTGCATAAAAAGTTTTTGATCACGTGTTCCACCCCAAAACATTTATAAAATGGTAAAAGAGGGGCTAATTTTCTCACCTGACAGTAGTAGACTCTGAACCAGAACAAGTAACAAGTAGCAAACAAGACTTATAACTGGTTCCTATATCATTGTAATCATACATAGAATATAAGATTTGTGATATTGTACTCTTTGATTGATTGATTGACTTGTGTTTTCATGATCCTGCTTATCTTTTGTATAACTTGTTTTTATGTTTAAAAGTGTTGCGCGAATCCTGATTGAATCCTTATGTTTGAATTTAGACTATCAAGAAAAAAGGTGGCAACTTAGTTTAAGTTTTTGGTTTGTTATCCCTAGGATCAGCGAACCATATGGTTCGTCTGCACTAGGTTCGACATTAGCCACCCAAGGTTCGCAGACCTGGGGTTCAGCAGCCCTAGGTTCGTGGCATGCAAAACCGTCCCGCGAACCCTTTAGTTCAATAGGTTCACCAGAAGGTTCGTCTTAAATCAATAGGTTCGTTTCCCCAGGCTCGCCAGATGGTTCGTTCCTCAGGTTCGCCAGAACCAGAGGTTCGTTGCCCTCCAGGTTCGTCTGACTGGTTCGCCGCCCCAGCAGGTTCGTCTTAATATAGGTTCGTCGCCCTGTAGGTTCGTTTGAGTATCCAGGTTCGCCGAACCCAAAGGTTCGTTCAGTTGGTAGGTTCGTCCTATTCGGGTTCGCCAGAAGGTTCGCCAAATTTCAATGGGTTCGTTCCCCTGGTTCGCCAGTAGGTTCGTTCCTTAGGTTCGCCAGAACCAAAGGTTCGTTGCCCTGCAGGTTCGTCTGCATGAAGGTTCGTCGCCCCCGCAGGTTCGTCTGGATAAAGGTTCGTCGCCCAGCAGGTTCGCCTCAAAGGTTCGGCTGGGTAATAGGTTCACCTGATCGGGATACAGCTATGGATCTTGTAAAAATCACGATTTAGCAACAATAGATGGAGATTTTTAGTGGTTATTCATGCATGAACTCATTTAGAACATGTAAGAATTAAAATGGTGTGTTAAAACTCGGTTTTAAAAAAAAGATGATGAATAGTATAATACCCTTGAATCCGAACCTTCTCTCTAAGAATACGGCTTGAATAGCTCGATGTAACTCCGATCCTTGGTACTGAAAGCTTCCTTTCGTCGAGGGGATCGTTTTGATAGCTCGTTTGCTCGATTTGATGAAGTATTGAAGGAGATCTTGATGTTTTAATGGTGGTTTTTGTAGAGAGAGAGTGGGATGACGAAAATTTGAGAGAGAGAGGGATATGAGCTGCAATAAATGAGGAGAAACACCTTCATTTGGTGTTTATATACTCCGGGGTATTCGGGTTCGTTTCGGTTGCTCGATTCGCGTTTTCGTCGCGTTTCCGGAAATTTTGCGCGTTTTAAATAAAAGAGTTGTTATTCTCATTATTTTGATGAGTTTCAAAATTGTAAAATGTAAATTAAGATATTTTACTTGATATATATTTTCTAACACTAGATTTTCTCAAAACTAACTTGATATATATACAAGTGTTTATACAATCACATGGGACTAACATAAGTGGGTGTTGTCAAATAGGAACATAAATCAAGATGTTAGTATCGGCTTTGGGTCATGGGTTAGTCGATTTTGATGTCATTGGGGTGTCACACCCCGAGCCGGCGTGCCGGATTGTGTGTCCCGCCGGGCGGAAGGTTCTCGTGGCGCAATATCGTGGATGATAATAGTGAATGATCAGATTGTTTACATAGCATCAACATTGAGAATAACTAAAGCACAATTAGAATTAAACTAGGATTACGAAGTTAAATTACAATCGTGAATGTTTGATAATTTAACTGAGTAAACCTATCAAAGAATCAAATGTTTACTATCTTGTAACTGTACAAGATATCAAAAGTGATTCACAACACACAACCAAAATATGTTGCTTTCCAAAATCTACTAGGTCCTCTAACTGAGCATCCTAGCATGCAATCCTGAGCCTTAGATTATTTCTGTACGTCACTGAGAAAGCATGTAAGAAAATAAAGTCAACACAATGGTTGGTGAGTTCAAATAGTTTTAGTCTTTGAAAAATAGCTTTTGCAAACCTTTTCGGTAACAACCTTAACCTCTTTAACATCACCTGTAATAGCCAATTCAGTATGCTTATATATAGGGCATATGTAGGGTCGAGCTTACCACCCACCCAGCCACCGTCCCACCACATACTAAATCGCATATGACATTGTTGTTAATGATAATTAAGCATTTTACCTACGTCCAATTCCGTCTCCATCATAGCTTTATCATACTGTTTAAAAGTTTACATGTTTATAACATTCACATAACTCGGCTTTTACGTACATTATACACGTATATTAGCTTTGCATCAACATAGCTTAGCATTTACGAATCTCATGCATAGGTACAAGCTTTGCAATAGCACAGTTTAGCATTTACGTAACCCATTATTAGATACAAGCTTTGCACTAGGATAGTTTAGCAATTACGTATCTCATGAATCGATTCAAGCTTTGCATTAGCATAGTTTAGCATTCACGTATCTCATATATAAATACAAGATTTGCATTAGCATAGTTTAGCAATCACGTATCTCATATATATATAGATACAAGCTTTGCATTAGCATAGTTTAGCATTCACGTATCTCATATACAGATACAAGCTTTGCATTAGCATAGTTTAGCATTCAGGATTCTCATATATAGATACAAGCTTTGCATTAGCATGTAGTCTTAGGTTATAGCATATAGCACCTAGCATTAGCATGTAGTTTTAGCATATAGTGTTAGCTTGTAGCATATTGCATCTTGCATTAGCGTATAGTTTTAGCATATAGCGTATAGCATCTAGCATTAGCATATAGTTTAGCATATAGCATCTAGCATTAGCATATAGTCTTAGCTTGTAGCATATAACATCTTGCATTAGCATGTAGTTTAGCATATAGTCTTAGCTTGTAGAATATAGCATCTAGCATTAGCATATAGTTTAGCATATAGTCTTAGCTTTTAGCATATAACATCTTGCATTAGCATATAGTTTAGCATATAGTCTTAGCTTGTAGCATATAGCATCTAGCATTAGCATATATTTTAGCATATAGTTTTAGCTTGTAGCATATAACATCTTGCATTAGCATATAGTTTTAGCATATGTAACACCCCGACCGATGGCAGAAACGTCGGGATGCCACGAGGGATGTGTAGATTGTTCATAAGGTCGTGGGCATCTAATTAAATCATCACATATCAAATAATCAACCAAATTAATTACATCAAAAATCATGTTCATCATGAGCTAGTTACATCAAATACACAAAAGATTTAGCTAAACTAACTAAACTCTAGTCTCCAGAATTTCAGTTATTTTAGCTAAGTCCAAGATCCTACGTGATGACGTCCAAAAGATGTAGAGCTATCCTGCTCTACTTACTTCTCCTGATTCCCTGAAACATGTAGAAAATCAAGTGTCAACTACGAAGTAGTTGGTAAGAAATCATAAGTTTTTACATATCAAAAATGTTTATAAAATGTTTAGGAAAGTTTATAAATAGGCTTATAAAAGTTTATAATTTTCCCTGAGAAAATCCACATGTGCACCTGCGAAATAATCCAACACTACCAAAAATCCAACAAACACTACATCCAAACATTTCAAGTAATCACATACACAATAATCACAAATAATTATCCGCATATACTCAACCAATCACATCAATTCAATAAGCATCAATCATCATAATCATATCAATATAAGTTACCGCGAAGGACTCAGTCAACTCAATCAATGGCGGAATCATCGCGGAGGACCGCAGTCAACTCAACCAACGATATTCCTATAAGTGTCTTCGTGCACTACGGAGGATCATAGTCAACTCAACCAACAGTGGAATCACTGAGGAGGACGTTAATCAACTCACCAACAGTAACTCAATCATCGCGGAGGACCTAAGTCAACTCAATCAACAATGACTCATGGATAAGTAATAATCCGTCTCAATCCATAATCAATAATAACCCATTAATTTGAACATCATATTGATAATCCAGGTGTCACCCATGTGTTATCAAAATAATATTTAAATTGGTATACATGTTCCACCTCCGAGTTTAAAAAAAATAGTTTAAAAAGGAGGTTATGAGAACTCACCAGAGTCCTTAGAATCAGTGTTTTCGTAGAAAGCGCGCTCGTGTATATGAAATCAGATACAACTCAACAACCTGTAATTATCGTGTGATTCATATTCATAAGTATCTAAATGTCTTCATTATTAAGTTATCATATCCGCTCATCTTTTAATTATCATTTGTATGACCCACTTAGGTTTGTACTCTAAGTCATAGCGATAGTCCTTAAGGCTTCTTATTCTAATTATAAAAAGTCAGTCTATCACTAGTTATTTTAATCTATAAATATCATGATGTCCTATTGAGAGTATAAAGTCACACATATTGTAAATGTAATAAACTTTATACACGTGTATGCATCTTATGGGCATGCATGCATGGGCACTTTAAGTTAACTGAAATTGTATTTAAGTTATTCTCATCAAGAGTTCACATTGTATATAATCTCTTTAATTTAACTTATGTTATTAAAAAGAAGGGTGACTTTGATTGCTCAAGCATGCGTGTTTATATATGTGTATATAGATGATCATGTTCCTCCATTTTGTTCTTAATCCTAGTTCCGGAGACACCCTAGGTTCGCTGCTTACCTATGGGTAAGTTACCTAAGGTTCGTTCTTCTCCAATTCAGCTAGGTAGGGTTCGCCGGTTGAGTTCACATGGTAAGGTTCGCTGCCGAGGGATGTGGGTTCGGCCATGCAAGGTTCGGCCTTCAAGGTTCGTTCATGCCTTTCCCGCCCATAAAGGTTCGGTTCTATGTAGGTTCGTAGCCCATAAGATGTGCCAAGCCCACAGGTTCGCCATGCAGGATTCCAGGTTGGTCCATGCAGGTTCACTGCCCAGGGAACTTCGGCTGCAACCTAGGTTCGTCCCATGCACACAGGTTCGGCCATGGGTTCTAGGTTTGTAGGCTAAAGGTTCGTGATCCAGGAGGTTCTTGGCCAGGAGGGGTTCGGCCGATGGAAAGATTTGGCGCTTGTGTAGGGTTCGACCAAGAACACCCAGCCATCCATAGGTTCGCTGAACAAAGGGTTTTCATGGCTCCAGGTTCGTGGCTCAACACTAGGGTTCGGCCATCCCTTAGAAGGTTCGGCTCCCTGGATTTCGAACTAAGCAGCCCCCTTCCAACCGTATCATCATCTCCATCATCATGCATCTCATGCTGCAACATGTTACACCCGCTTATCCTAGGCTAACATGATCCATTTAGTTTTTTTAGGTGTAAAGATCGTTTAAATTACAATAACATAAACCGGTTGTGTCTAAGTGAAAAACCAAAAAGTAAAACTCGAAGTTTACCTCTGAATCGCGTTCGAAAGCTGGATTTCTTCGTATCTTCTCGTTCCCCTCGTTCACACGGTCGTTTGGACACCAAGATCTCTTGAATCGGTTGAGAAACGAGTGAGAAAAGTTAGAGAGAAGGTAGAGAGAGAGATGGGGCGTTTTTCTTGTTCTAGAGAGAGAAGGAGATGATGAAATGTGAGGAAGAAGAAGTATTTCTTCTTTCTTATATCGCGTTCTAACCCCACATGCCCGGTCTCATTTTTATCGCGATAACATCTATTAAATGATCGGATTTTGTTCGTAACTTATATTTAAAACATACAACATATAAATAAATATGTTTCGTTTTAATAAAAAAAATGATTTTAAATAAAATCGTTTAAATACAATGCCTCAGTTTGCTTTCGTTAAATTGACTGTTTAGATGAAAGGTTTTACTCGGATTTGTTTTAGGTTGTTCTGAAAGCCGTCTTGGGAATATCATCATCATGTACACGAAGCTGATGATACCCAAACCTAAGATCGATCTTTGAAAACTATGCAGAGCCTTGAAATTGATCGAAAAGATCATCGATGCGCGGCAGTGGATTTCGATTCTTAATGGTCAACTTGTTCAACTCGCGGTAATCTATGCACATTCGGAATGACCCGTCCTTTTTTTTGACAAACAGAACCGGTGCACCCCATGGCGAATGGCTCGGGCGAATGAATCCCTTATCAGTCAGTTCTTGTAGTTGGCTCGCCAATTCTTGTAACTCCGAAGGCGCAAGTCGATAAGGAGCTTTGGCGATTGGATTCGTACCAGGTACTAAGTCAATTCGAAATTCTACTTGACGTTCTGGTGGAAGACCCGGCAAGTCGTCTGGAAATACTTCAGGAAAATCTCTTATCACAGGAACGTCTTCAATGCTCTTTCCCTTCTCCTTTTTCTCCACAACGTGTGCTAAAAATGCTATACACTTCTTCCTAAGGTACTTGTGTGCTTTAGTGCATGACATCAGCTTAAGACCTTTACTAGAAGTTTCCCCAAAAACTCTAAAAGTTTCACCCGAAGGTAAGGGAATAAGAATATATTTTTCATGACAAATGATTTCCGCTTTGTGGGTGGCTAACCAATCCATGCCTATGATAACATCAAAGCTACCAAGGTGCATAGGTATAAGATCAATTGGGAAAATGTAATCATTTAAATTCACAATACATCCAATAATAAGAGTGTCAATATCAATAGTGTTTCCGTCAGCCGCTTCCACGTTAAACGGTTTATTTAAGTTTGTACGTGTTCTACCAAGCATGCATTCAAAATCATATGAAACGAAACTCCTATCAGCACCCGAATCAAATAAGACAGACGCATAAGAGTTGTTGATCAGAAATGTACCATTGACCACATCCTTGTTGGCTTGAGGAGCTGGAGCATTCAGTTGAAACGCTCTGCCTCGAGCCACCCTTTGATTGTTTCCCGTCAGTCTTGGGCACTGATTTCTGAAGTTACCCACTTCACCACACTCGTAACAAGCTCTTGCCTATACAGGTACTTGGCGAACGGGTACAACTTGAACTGGTCGCGCTTGCGGAGTTGGTAGTGCAAGCGGTGCAGGTTGCATCCTTTGTGCTTGAGGTGCACTCTGACAAACGTTAGCAAAATGGCCATACTTGCCACAGTTGTTGCAGACGCGACAAGGCAAGTTGGGCATGTGATGGTATCTTTAAGTATTGCATTGCGGAATGGCTCTATAATTCCTAGTGTTGGAATTATTGGAGGACTGTTGAGTAACAGGAGTAGTAACAGCATAACTCCTGACCTTCCGCTTCCTGTTGCTGCTTTTGGATGAACTAGCTGCCTCAGTCTTGACTTCGGTTTTTGTTTCCTTTGCAGCAGTCTTCATTTCAGTCTTCTTTGTTCCCTTTCTCGTGAGTGTTCCAGCCTTAACATGATTATCAGTCAATGTTGCAGATAAGCGGATTGCAGCTTCCAGTATTTTAGGGTTGCTTCCGTAGATAGTGTCTTGGATCTGCATAGGCAGACCGCCTATGTACTTCTCGATAGCTCTCTCCAACGGTGTCACTAGATGAGGTACCAGCAGACTATATTCATGGAAGCGAGTATTGTAAATTACATTCTCCCCGCTGTCCTGTTTGAGTTCCCAGAACTCAGTCTCAAGCTTCCTCATCTCACTGCGAGGACATAATTCGGTGGTCATCAAGTTCTTGACTTCAGTCCATGTCAGTGCTAGGGCAGCATCAACTCCCCTAGTTCGCTTTTCGCCATTCCACCAAGTCAGCGCTCTCTTTTGGAAAACACTGGTGGCATAGAGCACCTTCAGATTTTCAGGGCAGTCACTGTTGATGAAGGTGTTTTCCATACTCTCGAACCACTGCAGCAGACCTGTGGCCGTCTCAGAACCCGTAAACTTCAGTGGATTACAGGAGTTGAAGTGTTTAAATGTGCAGACTGGTGGTTTTGCACCACCTCTGTTCTGATTGAGAGTCTGATTGGCTTGAGTTAATTGATTCACCAATCCAGTAATGAGTGTTGCTAACTCTTGCATGCCTGAGTTGGCATTACTGTTGTTAGCATCCCCATTGTTCGTGTTTGTATCATCCTCGTTGTGACGGCGCAGCGGCTTGTTTCTGAAGAGGTTAGAAACATGTTACTACCGTTTACAACGTAAGTTATACAAACAATGGTCAAATGAGTTCATTTCGACAGTTAGGATTACATATAGGAACTATATTTTTCTCCTATATGTCTTTAAACTCATAACAAAATATTAAATTCCTAATATTATACTAAGGCATCCTAGTTGGTCATATCTAATATTTACTAAATATTCCTAAGTTTCAAACATTTGCCACCCTATACCAACACTGACAACCTCCCGATGCAGTGCAACAAGCTTATATATAGGGCATACGTAGACTTGACCGCAGTCGCATCATCGCCGTCCCACCACCGTTGCATTGCACCACGATTATGCCTTTGTTAGAATTTAGGGTGTGTCATTTATCTTACCATTATCTCACTTCACAAACCTTATCCTAGGTAGGATAATTTTGAGTGAAGTGGTCTCAAGTTCCCTTGGACAATTAGGTTCGCCTAATGTCTAAGTTCACCTGACATGTAGGTTTGCCTATTTCTAAGTTCACCTAATTTCTAAGTTCACCTGACATTAAAGTTCCCCTAATGTCTAAGTTCACTAAAAATCAACACTAAATCTCACCGTTCATAATTATCAATGAGGGTTCATATCATCATTGAGTGCTCTTATTGTCACTAAGTGTTCATATCTTCCCTATAATTCATTATCATCAAGTGTTCATACCATCACTAAATGTTAGTATTCCCACTATGCGTTCATGTTATCACCAAATGTCCATCTCAATACTCAAGTATTCAGTTCGTCACTAAGTGTCCATATCATTTATCATGTCCATCTCAGCGCTAAATGTCTATTTCATCATTAAGTGTTCGTATAATTCATTGATCCTATTCACCCCACGTGTCCAATAAGTGTGTTCATAAGTGAGTATGTATATATATATATATATCCATCAAATGAGTTTATCCAATATGTCAATCCAACTCAATTTAACCAACATTCCATCAACAACTTTTCCAGCACTTCCTACTAATATCCTAAGTTCCTGACACTGACAGACCCCCAATATACTACAAATGGTATATGTATAGGGCATATGTAGGGGTCAGTCGCAACTGCCCCAACCACTGTCCCATCACCTTTGTAGCATACCACGAGTGTGTCCTTGTCTGGTGATCCTAGATCAAACAAATAATTCCTAAAGCAAATAAATTCCTAAGCAGTTAATTTCCTAAGCAATTAATTTCCCAAACGGGTAGTTCCCTTATTCTTCAATACTGACATCCACCTAATGTACCGTAAATGGTATATGTATAGGGCATATGTAGGGGTCAGTCGCAATTTCCCCAGCCAACGTCCCACCACCTTTACGATACACAACGTGCATGTCCTTATCGAATCATTAGGGCAGAAGTAAGCAATAATCAGTAAGTAACATATGTGCATCAAATGTATAACAGGAGTTCAGTTAACATGTAATAAACACATAAGCATGAAATCCTAAATATACTAACTAGTGTATGAAATAATTCATACTAGGGTATCCTACAGTTATAGACTAGGTCAACCATTTCTAGTAACCTGTTTCCCTATAACCCGGCTCTGATACCAATCTGTAACACCCCGACCGATGGCGGAAACGTCGGAATGCCACGAGGGATGTGTAGATTGTTCATAAGGTCGTGGGCATCTAATTAAATCATCACATATCAATTATTCAACCAAGCTACCCCGCACTTCCAGCGGACATGATTCGATTTGGGTCGTCATTGATAGATTGACCAAGTCCGCTCACTTCTTACCGATCAGAGAAAAGTACAAGATGGAGAAACTAGCGAGACTATACATGGATGAAATAGTAGTAAGGCACGGGGTGCCCTTATCTATTATTTCAGACCGGGACAGTCGATTTACTTCGCGGTTCTGGCAATCACTGCAACAATCCTTAGGGACAAGTGTTAACTTGAGCACCGCTAATCATCCACAAACGGATGGACAAAGCGAGCGCACCATTCAGACCCTAGAGGATATGTTGAGAACATGCATCCTAGACTTCGGTGGAAGTTGGGACACACACTTACCATTCATTTAGTTCTCCTACAACAATAGCTACCACAGCAGTATGTTAGAAAATGTCAGTCTCCAATTTGTTGGACCGAAGTGGGAGATAACAGAATTACTGGGCCTGAACTTATTCAGGAAACTACTGATAAGATAGCCAAGATACAACAACGATTACAAGCAACACGTAGCCGCCAAAAGAGTTACGCAGACAAACGGCGCAAGCCTTTGGAATTCGATGTGGGTGACCGAGTCATGTTGAAAGTGTCCCCATGGAAAGGCGTAGTTCGTTTTGGGGCTAAGGGCAAGCTAGCACCACGGAATGTCGGACCGTTTGAGATTTCTCAACGCATAGGTCCTGTGGCATACAAACTCAAACTCCCTGATGAGCTCAGTGGAGTACACGATGTGTTTCACGTATCAAATCTCAAGAGGTGCTTAGCAGACGAATCCTTGATCATGCCATTGGAAGAGATACAAGTTGATGAGCAACTACACTTCATCGAAGAACCTGTAGAGATTATGGAACGTGAAGTCAAGAGAATGAAACGAAGCCGTATCCCTATTGTAAAGGTTCGATGGAACTCCAAGCGTGGACCAGAATTTACCTGGGAGCGCGAGGATAACATGAAGACAAAGTATCCCCACTTGTTCGAGAAGTAAAGCCCGACCTTTATGCTTAAATTTCGGGACGAAATTTCTTTAACAAGGGGAGACTGTGACAACTAGTACCTGACCGGCCGGCAAGTCCGTACGGTACGTGTACTATAAACAGTAACTATGTGTAAATACATGGGTGTAAACAGTATCTTATTGACAGAATTCTAAATACAAGAAACAGTTGTATGTATTTTTGTGAAACTTAAATACTGTAAGTACAACACTCAATTGAAACATTAGTTGTGTGTATTTAAGTGAAAACCTAAGTACAGTTAACACAACTAAACAGGAGAAACAACGATGTTCAAGTGAATAAAAATAACAAATCGGTTGCGATCTGATATCCATAGATGACAGGAATCAGATGGCCGACAATTCAATGTGAAGACAATGTGATATCAGGGTGTTAGTTGAGTCCGACGGTGAGGAAACACAATTCAAACATAATTTACAGTGTTGTTTCAGAATAACGAACTGACAGTGTGTTTGCGTGGGTGACGATTTACACAAACATATCTGTGAGTTTAACGTTTTGAAATAATGACTGGAAAGAGGAAAACAAAAGTCGGAAAGTAAAGCCATCGTCGTGTTCGTTCGAATGACGATTCGAACGATACGCGCGATGGTGACGCGATCTGACGAAACGAAAAGGAAAACACGACACGAACGAAATTAATTTAATAAAATAAAATGTTTAACATTTTTACAATTTTGAAACTCATCAAAGTAATTAAAATAACATTCTTTTATTTATTACAAATATACTACGCGTAACATTCCGGATACGCGACAAAATCTCGAACTGAGCAACCGAAACAAGCCCAAACACATGCGGGGTATAAAAACCCATTTACAAGCCATTAATTCTCATAAACACAACCACCTACCCAAACTCTCTCTACAACTCGTTCATCTCTCTCTCTAAAAGAAAACACCATTGTTGAAACTTCCAAGCTCCATATCTCCTTCGTTTCCCAACGGTTTGAGTGATTCTTGAACCCACGTGAAGCTCGTGAAGCCCTCTACAAGGAAGTACAACTAATCTAGAGGTTTATCCAGCCAAAAACGAGGTATGAGGCCATGAAAGAATCGAAAATTAGGGTTTTCTCAAGTTTGTTGTTTGTTTCACACACAAAGCCGGTCTTGGGATCATCCCCACCAACCTTACATTCACTGTAATCATTAGAGTGGGTTACTGATTTGGGAACGATCGCAACAACAACGGGCTCGATGGAGATGATGATGGTTAGTACAGGTTCGAGTGGAGGTTTTGGCCGGAACCCAACCAAACGAACCTTGGGTTCGCTGGGCAACAAGGATAGCCGAACCCTTGCACCTAAAAAGGGGAACGAACCTTGTAATGTCTGGACCACAAACCTTTCGAGCAAGTGCCGAACCCCTCACCGAACCTGAGCCAGCCGAGTCTCCAACATACACGAACCTTATGCTACCAGCCGAACCAAGCATCAACCACCGAACCTTATGAGCCAGCAACGAACCCTAGTGCACCGAACCATTGTGAGGTTGCCGAACCCATGACCACTGGAGGTTAGCCGAACCATTTGCCTTGGGATGGACGAACCTGTGAGCTGTTAAGCAACCTAGGCGAACCTTCATGGCCACCTTTGTTCACGAACTTTCAAGTCCTATTCGCCGAACCTTGTTGGCTGTTAAGCTTTCACCGAACATTTACATAGCTCACGAACCGTTTATGCATAGCGAACCCATGGCCATATCCTATCAGTGAACCTTGTTACCATGTTGTGACTCCACGAACCCAGCCGCATCATTGAAGGCTTCGCTGCCTTGCACCTAAGCAGCACTTCGGTTGACATGGCCCAACAGTAGTCCCAAATCCAGTTCAGTTGGTCCACATCTACCTTAGGCCCACCTAAACCATGTACAATTCAGCCCATTAACGGTCCAAAACATTCGCAGCCCAACAGGCCCAGAAATCTTGTACAATTAGGCCCAATGCGTTGAAACAGCCCAATAGGATCATCGGCCCAATAGGACTTTCATGGCCCAAACTCATTCGGCCCATCATGAAGTCCCATCAAGCCCACACATCATTCGGCCCAAATGGGTTTCACATCCGGTCACACGGTTAACGAGCAAGCTTAAAACATTAAATCAGGTTCAAGTACGATCACATACCCGGAATTACTCAATTAAATTATTACAAGGATAATAAGATTTGAAATTTGATTCATAATTCCTAAAACAATTTAGTTTGGATATACTCACGAGTGAATTCAAGTGTTAGGTCGAATAAACAAAGGAAGGTCTAAAAACACATACACAGGGCCGAATGAAGACAACCGAGACTCATGAGTGTTAACCCATTTTAGGGTTAACACATGCACATGCACAACTTCCTATAACTTAAACTCATAAGTTACAACAACATGCAATCAATACAGGAACGTGAAAACACCACAAGTGAAATCAAGAGCGCGTGCACTCTCTATTTAAGCTAAGTCAACCCTACAACAACAAGGTGAGTTCATATGCCCCTTTTACTTTAATCTTAACTGATTTTAAACTCTCGGGGCTGAGAAACTTGTTTACTTTTATTTATTTAAAAGTTCTGCTTAACATGTTATTTATACTTTGATTTAGATAATACTTAACTGTTTATTATCGCTTATCATTGTATGCATGCTTGTATGATCACGATATGACAGGGATAATCAGATGAACAATATAATATATCTTACTAATTCATCAACACATTAGAATAATATAGGTATACGATGTTATCTTATAACACTCAGTTATTCTTACATAAACAGACATTGGAACAATCACATGCAACATATGAATGTTATAAAGATATTACATATCTTTGTAATAACATTCGACACAAGAGTTAAGTAAGTGTAATAGGACAAGTCCTTTTAACACTTAGCTTTACATCTGAATACATATTACAAGAGAACATGGAACAAAGAATGATAATCATGTTAATGTAACTTCATGATAACAACATCATTCACTCAAAGAATTAACATAGTGTAATAAGACAAGTTCTTATTTAACTTTGTTAATAACATGGAGAACATATGACAATGAGAACAACAATACAGATGAACACAATTACTGTAACATTTGTACATTTAGTCATGGTAGTCGTAAACAGTGTTAGAACAGTGGGTGTCAATGTTCAGTAAATCAATGTGATTCATGTGTTCATAATGTGTGCTTGTGTGTTACATGATCTTATTTAGTTAGGAACAAGTATGTATTAATATTTACAGTCGATTACACTAGGCAAGAACAGTATTGTGTTATATCGAAACAGTGGTGGGCAGCGAGAGTGAGCCCTATATATATATTGCGTTCGGTGTAACATGATAGTGTTAGTGCGTAGTGTTAAGACGAATATTATGACAATTAATCAAACAAAATCGTAATGTGTAAGCGAGACTGAGTATAGTTATGGGCGACGATCCATGATGATACGAATGTTGAACTTATAATTACGAGTGAACGGCTTTAACTATTTTTATACGATCGGAACGCGAATGTGGGTATACACGCAATTGTTACTGTTTAACGATCTGTTTTCGAACAAATAATTAAAATGATTATTTTATATTTTTACAATTTTGAAACTCATCATTTTAATGACTTTAACAACTCTTTTATTTTAAACCGCGTAAAATACGCGTTACGTTCCGGAAACGCGAACCGAGCGACCGAAACGGACCCGAATACCACTCGGGCTATAAAAGCCTTAAACAAGGCTTATTCCCTCATTCATGTCACCAACAACCCTTTCTCTCACTAGATTTTCGTCTACCCTCTCTCTCTCTAGAAAAACTCACTTTAAACGTTCGTAACTCGCTTATTTCTCAACGGATTTCGTCATTCTTGGTGTCCACGCGAAGCTCTCAACATTGTCTACACGAAAGTACAAGAGTTTCGTAGATTCTTCCAGCCAAAAACGAGGTATTGATGCTAGAATAATCACGAGATTTGGGTTTTCGTTTGTGGGTTTGTTAAACACACACATAACCGGTTCTATTGTATCATTCTTCGAGTCTTGCATGTGTAGAAACCTTCTTTGATGTTAGATCAGCTTAGATAAAGACCTGGATCCAGAGATGCGATGATGGTGATGATGCTGGTAACAGGTTCGACGGCCGAACCTTCAGACACAGTTGGCGAACCTTGGGGGAGGCTCCACGAACCCTAATGGTTCGTAGACCTTTAGCCGAACCGTTAGGGGTCTTCACGAACTTACAGCAAGTCACCATGGATCACACGAACCCTCTTCTGGCGAACCACTATCAAGAACGAACCTATGGTTCGTCGGTTCCAGCCAGCCGAACCCTAAAGGGGTCTACGAACCTGCAACAAACCTTCCATACGCGTCGCGAACTATGTAGTGCCGAGCCTATTAGGGTTTCTCAGTCGAACCTTAGCGAACCATTTGATATCAACCGAACCATCATCAAAGCTACGAACCCTAGAGCTTCAACAGTCGAACCCTAGGGGCTTCCACGATCCTTCACCGAACCTTGAAGGTTCAACGAACCTATGTGGTGACTTAGCAACGAACCATGCAAGCTATACTAAGAGAACCGAACCCTTCGTTAACATGTAGCCGAACCTTGTTATGCTCGTTGGCCGAACCCTTGACCATCATCAGCTTCACGAACCTAGGCCCTTGAACCCAATAGGTTCGCTGCCTAAGGCGGCAGCTCAAACCTATTCGGCCCAACCCTAATCATATCCGGCCCAAATTGCAATGGTATTCAACCCCATAGGTTAAAACAAGTCCAATGGAATTATGTTGACCCATTATGATCTTAATTGGGCCAATTTTATCCTTGGTGATATACTTGGCCCAATAACTCACTCGTTTGGTTTAAGAGATCCGTTTCGGCCCAACACTACATTCAATTGGCCCAATGTCACATCCAATTGACCTATAGTGATCTAAGTGGCCCATGGCCTTTGTTGAGCCTCATTACATGGGTTTAAGGCCCAATTGTGTTGGCTTCAACTTATGATACTTGTGAATTGATCATGAATAGGTTAAGTTGTAACTTAGCAATAATCATGAAGATCAATTCACAATCACAAGGTCTTAAAACAATTGGAACATCTTTTCATAAGTCATGTTAATCAATGGTTTATCAAACTCTTAAACGCATGTGATGTTGTGCAAACAAGTTGTGCATAACAGGACATCACACATTCTTTTCTTGGACCCATGATCAAGCAAGTAACTCAATCATGACTTTCAAGTTTTCACAACAATCGTAAACATTAGTCAATCAATGAATCAAGGTCTATACAATTATAAATCTTATATCTTATGTATGATTACAATGATATAGGAAACACTTAGAAGTCCTGTTTGCTACTTGCTATCTGTTTTAGTTCAGAGTCTACTGCAGACAGGTGAGAACTTTAGCCCCTCTTTTACTGTTTTATAACTGTTTTGGGGTGGAACACGTGATCAAACTCTTTATTTACAATTGTATTTCATTACACAAGATGTGTGTATTCCTATCAACATTTCAGGTTCATATTACAAATCCGAGGGATTTATCAATTGTTTTCAGGAAATTCATCAACCGTTTTTAAAGGTTTATTAAACTATTGAACTATTCTTCTAAAAAGGTTTCATAAATGATATGTTCTTTTAAATAATGAATTTTATAAACTTTTCTGTTAAAAACCTTGTTAATATACAAGGTCACATTTCATGACATTCAAACCAAAGGATTCATTTCATGGTATTTGAATCAAGGGTTTCAAACATGGTATTCAAACAATGGTTTCATGGTGATGTTCAAATCAAGGGATTCACTTATGGTATTCAAATCAGAGGATTCATTTAACAGTATTCAAAAACTAAGGATTTAATTCATGGGATTAAATCAAGGTTTTCAATCATGTTTTCACATAAGGCATTAACACGCTCGTTTAAAGTAAGGTTCAGAAACATGGTGTCTATTGTTGTAAACAAACTTATGAATGCATCAAGTATCATATTCATTAGCGTTAGTACTGGGTGATCACAACAAGGGAAAGCGGACACACACATTTGGGCAGACCGATTGCTGCAGTTAGTTTTTAAATTTGTTTTATAAACTAACTGCAGATTTCGGTTACGTATGGTTTTATCAAAACTGTTGACACATTATCTAACTCCAAACGTGGTTTGGGACTTGATATTATATGTTGACTCTCGTGCAAACAGTGATTGGACTGTTTACACTCATTTTCTTACTTGATGTTAGTTTGGGTTGCAGCTCATCCATGTGAATCATTTATTACTTTAACATACCTATGCCTTATATCATATACTCATGTTTACAAATGATTAAACCTATTGTTCTCACCAACTACGTCTGTAGTTGACAGTTACTTTTCACGTGTTTCAGGTAATCAGATTTAAGACTTTCTCAGGGACAACTAAGGAGACCATACTAAGATAGAACAAGATGAAGAAACATTCTAGGATGGATTAGAAACACACTAAATCCTAATTGTTTAATTGTCTTGTTTAAAGTCTTATTTTGTAAACTATATTTTGGGTATGTAGTTGTCTTTCTTTTGGTAGATAGATTGTCTGTAACTAAACAACTGTCTAAACATTATGAAATGTAGTAGTCCATTGTGGTTGTTCTTATTCAATACTTGTGCATGATTCAACTGTTCATACGTCACCGCGCCGTGGATTCCGCACGCGGCGCAGGGGTGTGACAGGTTGGTATCAGAGCCAAGGTTGAAGAGAACTAGGAAAAACCCAATGTTTAATGACCTAGACTATAACCTAAGCTACACAATAGGACTAAGTGCTATAGGCTTGAGGATACTTAGGAACTATGTAACTTAAGTGAGCATTAAGTCTACATTAAGCTTGAAAGATCTTAGGGACATTTTTCTAAGATTAGACATCGAGTCAAGGAATTTGAATCGGAATTCTATAATTTTAGAAACCGAATTAAATTTCTCACACGTATTCATTTAAGGATTTCAGAGGCAAGGATCTGTATTCTTAGTATCCTTGATTTGAAATTCTCACACAGAGTTCATTATAGGAATTTAGAGGCAAAGATCTATTAATTTAGTATCTTTGATCTAAAATCCTTGTCATATTCATTATAGGAATTCAAAGGTCAAGATCTGTTAATTTAGAATCTTGATTTGAAATCCTTGTCATATTCATTATAGGAATTCAAAGGTCAAGATCTATTAATTTAGAATCTTGATTTGAAATCCTTGTCATATTCATTATAGGAATTCAAAGGTCAAGATCTATTAATTTAGAATTTTGATTTGAAATCCTTGTCATATTCATTATAGGAATTCAAAGGTCAAGAGCTATTAATTTAGAATCTTGATTTGAAGTCCTTGTCATGTTATCATTATCAGGTGTTCATTATCATAGGAACTTTATAACATAGAATCTGTGTAACAGTATTCTTTAGTTGAAGTTCTCACAGGAGATCATTATACTCGATACTGTAGGTATTGAGAACCTAGGTTAATTAACCTAGGACACACATGCTGAAACCTAAGGTTTTAATTTCGAGTAGATTAAGAACCTTGGTTTACACAATCATAATCATATCCATAGTACAAGAGGCAATCATGAAACAATCATAATCAATCAACAGTTGGAATCTTAGCCCCAAATATAGACGACGGATTAACGCTGACGTGCTGAGGTAAGTGGTGGGTCGGTGAGAGCTTACCCTATATATAAGCTTATTTCAGTATGTTAGGGGGAATTCGGCGTTCGTATTTGGAGTGAGGATTCGGGAGCAACTGGGAACATTGAACATTAGTCAAACACATGGGATACAAACATGGGAGATACAATCAGTGGTGAATCAAATCATAGTGCATTTCAAACTTGGATGAACCAAACATTATGGTGAATCAATCAAGTTGTGAACATTTTTCAATGTAAACCTTAAGTGAAATTCTTAAGTGTTTTACATGACTAGTACTTACTAACATAGGTTAACAGGAAAGTGTAGAGCACACGTATGATTAGTTCTACATGTTAACGATGGTTAGTAGGTGCACACATAACACAATCATAGTTCAATCATGGATTCTATCATAGTTCAAATTGATCAAAGATCATGGGATTCTTAATCAATGGAACACACTTGGAAATCAGTACACACGTGTTGCCAAATGCTAGCAAGGACATGATCGTGGTATATCGAAGCGGTGGTGGGATGGCATCTGGACTGGCAGTTTGCTTGACCCTTTCGTATGCCCTATATATAAGCTATCTTCGATATATCGGGAAAGTGTCAGTGTGTAGGTTTGGTGGAAAGAGATCATGAGACATCGCACATATTCACATGATAAGTATGCAAATAAGTTGATAACTTATACGTGTACTGGATCATATTACAATTGAATGATAATATGAGTAGTATGGATATATTACTAACTTTATCACGCAAATTCAATTGTATCATTCCTCATTACTGACCCGCTTGTGGCTTCTATTCGTAGAATGCCTCCCCGACGTGATCCTAACAGAGGGGGTTCGACAAGTGGTAACGACGATGAGATCAACAAGATTGCCCGAGCCATCGCTATACACATGAGATATGTCATCCCGGGCATGGTCACTGATATTACCCAGAATCTTCGGGGAAGTACTAGTGATTCAGCACATAACTCAAATGCTACAACTACTGGAACTGCTAACTTCACTTTCAAGCAGTTCAATGATGCTAAGCCTCCTAAGTACGCTGGTACCGAAGGAGCTACTGGTCTACTACAGTGGTTAGAGAGCATTGAGGATATTCTTGATTTCACAGGATGTCCTGAGAACCTGAAGGTCAAAATGGCCTCAAGCGCTTTTCACAAAGGCGCACTCACCTGGTGGAATTCTGAGAAGAACACCAGAGGACGCGAAGTTGCTTTAGCTTTACCGTGGGATGGTTTCAAGAACTTACTTGTGGAGAAGTTTTGTCCACGTCATGAACTAAAGAAACTGGAGGTAGAGATGTGGAATCTGGTGCAAGACAGTGGTGAAAACGCCAAGTATACAACTCGTTTTCATGAGTTGCGCATTCTGGTACCACACTTGGTTACTCCTCTATCCCGCCGGATAGAGAAATACATTAAAGGTTTACCTCTGGTTGTTAGAGGAACTGTTATGGGGAATAACCCCACTACTATGGAAGCAGCTATTCAACTTGGTGCTACTCTTACTGAAGAGTATGTAAAATCTGGTGTGCTCACCCGAAAGGGATTCAAGAGAGCACAGATTGAAGAAGGCAAGAAGCCTGAACAACACTATCACAAGAAGAAGAAGCAAAAGACAATCAAGAACTTTGCAGCGTTGACTGCGGCTGCACCTACTCATGCCACACCTATCACTGCTATGCCTCAACCTGCTAATGCCAGAAAGCCTTATACTGGTCCATTTCCACTTTGCACCAAATGCCAGTATCATCATCTACCCAACACTTCTTGCAAAAAGTGTCTCAAGTGTGGGCGTATGGGACACTTTGCAACTACATGCCGAGCTGCTCATCTTGCTGCTGCAACAACTGCTGCCACAACACCTACTGCTACAGGTGGAAGGGCCTGTTATAATTGTGGAGCAGAGGGACACTTTAGAAACCAGTGTCCAAAACTCAACAACAATACTGCTGCTGCTCGTGCTTTTGTTATTGGAACTGCTGAAGCACGTGAGGATCTGGCAGTCATCACGGGTACATTTCTTATCAATGATCACTACGTTTCTATCATATTTGATACTGGTGCTGATAAAAGCTTTATCTCTGCTCATACTGCTTCTTTACTTGATATGCAACTATCCACACTTACTGCTCCCTATACTGTAGAAGTAGCATGTAAGACTATAGTTGTAAATTCCATAATACATGGATGTGAATTAAGATTAAATGACCATCTTTTCTCCATCGATCTCATTCCTATGACTCTCGGAAGTTTTGAAGTTGTGATAGGAATGGATTGGTTATCCAAAAACAATGCTGAAATCGTGTGCTCGGAGAAACTCATTCGAATTCCCCTACCGTCCGGCGAAACGATGATAGTCTACGGCGAGAAACCATGCCGCGGATTGAAGATTGAATCGTGCATCAAGGCGAGGAAGTACTTGAAGAAGAAATATTATGCTTTCCTAGCTCACGTGGTGGAAAAGAAACCTGAAAAGAAAGCAGTTGGAGACGTTCCAGTTATCAGAGATTATCCAGACGTATTTCCAGAAGACTTGCCTGGACTACCACCAGTCCGACAAGTGGAGTTTAGAATTGATCTCGTCCCGAGAGCAAACCCAGTGGCGAAGTCACCGTATCGATTAGCACCGTCTGAGATGCAAGAACTGTCTAGTCAGCTTCAAGAACTTTTAGACAAATGTTTCATAAGACCGAGTTTCTCTCCATGGGGAGCTCCGGTTCTCTTTGTTAAAAAGAAAGACGGTTCATTTCGTATGTGTATCGATTATCGTGAGCTGAACAAGTTGACAATCAAGATTAAATATCCTCTACCTAGGATCGATGATCTGTTTGATCAATTACAGGGGGCAACTTGTTTCTCTAAGATTGACTTACGATCCGGGTATCATCAGTTACGAGTAAATGATGAGGATATACCAAAGACTGCATTTAGGACTCGATATGGACACTATGAGTTTGTGGTTATGCCATTTGGGCTGACCAATGCACCCGCAGTGTTCATGGACTTGATGAATCGAGTCTGCAGGCCATACTTGGATCAGTTTGTTATTGTCTTTATTGACGATATATTGATTTATTCCAAGTCGGAACAAGAACATGAAGATCACTTGAGGAAAGTCTTAGAGTTACTAAGAACTGAACAACTATATGCTAAATTCTCAAAATGTGAATTTTGGCTAAAGGAGGTTCACTTCTTAGGACATGTCATAAACAGGGATGGAATACATGTGGATCCAGCAAAGATTGAGGCGATTAAGAACTGGATTACTCCATCTACTCCAACAGAGATTCGTTCGTTTCTGGGTCTGGCGGGCTATTACAGGAGATTCATTGCAAATTTCTCTAAGATTGCTTTGCCACTTACTACACTGACTCAGAAAAGTCAAGCCTTTATATGGGGACAGAAACAAGAAGATGCATTTCAACTTCTTAAACAGAAGTTATGCAATTCCCCTATCCTTAGCCTTCCAGAAGGCAGTGATGATTTCATTGTCTACTGTGATGCTTCAAACCTTGGTCTCGGTTGTGTACTTATGCAACGGGACAAGGTCATTGCGTATGCTTCAAGACAACTTAAGGTTCACGACAAGAATTACACTACTCATGACCTTGAGTTAGGGGCTGTGGTCTTTGCATTGAAGATTTGGAGGCACTACCTTTATGGTACTAAATGTGTCATCTATACAGACCACAAGAGCCTGCAACACATCCTTAATCAGAAAGAACTCAACATGAGACAACGGCGTTGGGTTGAGCTTCTAACTGATTACGACTGTGAGATTCGTTACCACCCGGGTAAAGCCAATGTGGTGGCGGATGCTCTTAGTCGCAAGGAACCAGTCAAGCCAATTCGTGTAAGAGCCATGGAGATCAACACACAACCAAACCTGAAAGACTTGATTCGTATTGCACAACAACAAGTAGTAACAGACAATCAACTCAAGACAGACTTGGATTGTGGCATTGAGAAGAAACTAGAACCATGAGCTGATGGGTTGTTATTTCTCAATGGCTGCATTTGGATTCCAAAGTCTGAAGAATTGTGCACGCTCATCTGTGATGAGGCTCATAAGTCGCGATACTCAGTTCATCCTGGAGCAGATAAGATGTACCAAGACTTGCGTACATCTTACTGGTGGCCGGGAATGAAGAAGGACATAGCACTGTACGTGGGAAAATGTCTTACTTGTTCAAAAGTCAAAGCAGAACATCAAAAGCCTTCGGGACTTCTGCAGCAACCTGAAATTCCTCAATGGAAATGGGAACAAATTTCCATGGATTTCATAACTAAGTTGCCGAGAACTCCGCAAGGTTTCGATTCATTTTGGGTGATCGTTGATCGACTCACCAAATCTGCTCATTTTCTCCCGATCCGAGAGGATTACAAGATGGAGAAGCTATCCACTTTGTACATCAACGAAATCATTGCACGTCATGGTACTCCAACATCAATCATATCTGATCCCGATAGTCGATTCACTTCTCGCTTTTGGCAATCATTGCAAAAGGCTTTGGGAACGCGTGTTAATCTTAGCACGGCGTATCACCCCCAAACCGACGGTCAAAGCGAAAGGACTATCCAAACACTCGAAGACATGCTTCGTTCTTGTGTCATTGACTTCGGTGGAAGTTGGGACACTCATCTCCCAGTCATTGAGTTTTCATATAACAATAGCTATCATACGAGCATCCAATGTGCACCATTCGAGGCTTTATATGGTAGGAAGTGCCGATCGCCAGTCTGCTGGACCGAGGTTGGTGACTCACAGGTCGTAGGACCAGAACTCATTCAGGAAACATCAGACAAAATCACAATCATTCAATCACGGCTTAAGGCCGCACGAGATCGGCAGAAGAGTTATGTTGATCGACGTCGGAAACCGCTTGAGTTTCAAGTCGGTGACCGAGTCTTACTCAAAGTTTCTCCCTGGAAAGGCGTTGTCCGATTCGGGAAGAAAGGGAAACTTGCACCAAGGTACGTTGGACCTTTTGAGATCCTGGAACGGATTGGTCCCTTAGCCTACAAACTCAAACTTCCAGTGGAGCTAAGCAATGTTCATGATACTTTTCATGTATCAAATCTTAAGAAATGCTTAGCTGATCATGATGTTCAGATTCCACTGGAAGACATACAGATTCAGAACAACATGCAATTCATAGAGCGTCCGGTCTAAATCATGGATCATGGGGTCAAGAAACTTAAACGCAGCCGTATCCCGATCGTAAAGGTACGATGGGAAGGCAAACGCGGTGCTGAGTTCACCTGGTAACGTGAAGACCAGATGAAGCTTAAGTACCCTCATCTTTTTACAGTATCTTCGGCTAGTTAATTTCGGGACGAAATTCCCTTAACTAGGGGAGACTGTAACATTTGTACATATGCCCCTTTTACTTTAATCTTAACTGATTTTAAACTCTTGGGGCTGAGAAACTTGTTTACTTTTATTTATTTAAAAGTTCTGCTTAACATGTTATTTATACTTTGATTTAGATAATACTAAACTGTTTATTATCGCTTATCATTGTATGCATGCTTGTATGATCACGATATGACAAGGATAATCAGATGAACAATATAATATTCTTATTAATTCATCAACACATTAGAATAATATAGGTATACGATGTTATCTTATAACACTCAGTTATTCTTACATAAACAGACATTGGAACAATCACATGCAACATATGAATGTTATAAAGATATTACATATCTTTGTAATAACATTCGACACAAGAGTTAAGTAAGTGTAATAGGACAAGTCCTTTTAACACTTAGCTTTACAACTCAATACATATTACAAGAGAACATGGAACAAAGAATGATAATCATGTTAATGTAACTTCATGATAACAACATCATTCACTCAAAGAATTAACATAATGTAATAAGACAAGTTCTTATTTAACTTTGTTAATAACATGGAGAACAAATGACAATGAGAACAACAATACAGATGAACACAATTACTGTAACATTTGTACATTTAGTCATGGTAGTCGTAAACAGTGTTAGAACAGTGGGTGTCAATTGTAACATCAGTGCCGGAACCGTCACCGGAACAGTGATCGTAACAGTGCGTGAACAGTAATCAGGTACAATTTTCATGTAATTCAGTGTATTTCATGTTCATATCAAACCTCAGTATCATTTCATGCTAACAAAACAGTGAATTCACAGACATTTCAGAGAAATCAATTCAGAACAATGATTCTTGAGTCAGATAATTATCTGGCAACACAGAATCATCATGTGATTTATTTGTTAGGATTTTATTATGTATAAACGTATGTGAGGCCTTACAGGACAAAACAACACGAATATTGTTAAGTGAATGCTAAACCGACAGATTATTCGTATAGGTGACGATCTGTACGAATAAATCTAAAAGTTTAACGTTCTGAATGATATTCGATAATTAGAAAACAATATTGAAAAGTGTAGTTATCGTCGTATTTGATTCGAACAAATACGCGCGATGACCGCGCGATTCGATTTAAACGCTAAATAAATATTTTGTAAATTAAATAATTAAAAGATATTTAGTTAATTTATTAGGAATCACAACCTAAAATAAATTTTATGATTCTATTTTAAAACCGAGTCGTTTCATTTCGAAAATGACGCGAAACCGACGTTTCTACGCGAAACCACGCGAAACCGAACGAACCCGAACGAACCCGGTTTTATTCCCCACATTTATTGTGGCACTTAATGCCACAACCACCACACCAAACCAGCCATCATCATCAAACTCGTTCATCTCTCTCTCTCTCTAAAACTCTCACTAGAAAACCACTTCTCACTAAGATCTTGAGCTCAAATCTTCACCATTTCATGTGTTTTTGGTGTCAAAATCACCACTATCACTAGTAGATTCCGAAAGTACAACAGATCTGAGGTTTTATCCAACACATTTGAGGTAAATCCGTGATTTTTGCTCGGTTTTAGAGTTTGAAAACCCTAATCTTGAGCCTTTCATTTCAACCGATTCTAGCCCTTTTCGATCCATAGGAAACGCACTACCACACCCTAGGACGAAGTAGGAACAAACCCCACCTCAAAAACCCAGATGATTAGTTCGAAAAATTTAAGATTCCACATGGTTGAGTCGGCTTAGCCGAATGGGAGGGGTACAGGTCGACGAATGGCATCCCCGGCCGAATGAGGCACTCTCATTCGCCGAATGGACTTCACCCTCCTTCTGGTCGAATGAGACGACCACCGAAGCAAGCACCAACCTCATTCGCCGAATGACTATCCACTTCGGCAAGCTCTTATTCGGCGAACCAAGACCATTCGACTATGTCTTTCGGCCATGCTTCATTCGTCCATCCTGTCATTCGACATGCCCCATTCGACCAACCACATTCGGCCCACTTCATTCGACCATCTTGGTTCGGTCACCACCCCATTCGACCCTAAGGTTCATTCGACAATCATCTATTCGACCGAGCATCATTTAGGCTACTGTTATTTGATGAAATAGAGTGGTTCGGTCGGGAACTTTTAGGGTTGGCTAAGATTTGGTAAACATGGTTGCATGCATGTGAGTGTGTGCATGCATGGTGTACGCATGCATGATGTGGGTGCATGGGGTTTGACATTAGGGTTTTTATTCATGGAAAATCAAAGACTTGAACTCCCTTGAATAACTAGAAGGCCACGCATGGGGGATGATTAAGGATGCAAATCCACTTTGATAAGATAACAAATAAAGGTTTTCTTGACAACAAAGGATGTTATGGGTTCCTTATAACGAGAAATCTCTCAAAACACATTATCAACTAAATAAGTATTGATAATATCGTTTGGAGATTCAAAATATTTGAGAAAGCATAAAGAATCTAAAGCATAGCCTAAGGTTTAGAGTGTTGAGTAGATTCTTAACATCTAACCTTAGAAAGAGTTATAAAGATCTACAACTAACTTAGATGGTTATTAAAAACTATCAAGGGTGTTAGTTCATCAAAACCATGATAAGGATCAAGTGAAAAACAAAGTTCAAATCAAGTGGGTCAAGATTGGGCCCAATGGGCTTAATCTAAGCCCGTCATCATGTTAATTACACTTTTCTTAAGTAAATTATGCTTTTCATAAAAGAAATAAAATTATAAATTTTAGTAAAATAATTAAATGATTTTCTTAATTAAATGTTTAACTTAAAATAAATTAGATTGAAAATGTTTACTTTAAGTCTTTAAATGATTAATGTGGGATTTTGGTTCTGAATGGGTAATAAGGTTAGCTTAGTTAGAGAAAACCATAGAAACACATTAGTAATCTAAGACACGTAGTTGCACACCGAGACCAAACCCTAGTTACGACGTTTATTATAAATACTTATCGTCTGCGAATTCTTTTAAAACAACTCAGGAACCGAAGATACTTAGGCTACAACAACGAGCGCGCATTTTGTGGTAATTCAGTACAAAGCAACACAGGTGAGTTCATTGCCCCTTTTCTAACATTTTTGTTTTAAAACGCGGGGCTGAGAAGCATGCGTAAACTGTTTTATTTAAACTGTTTATTTAAATGCTTTTATTTATTATATGTTTTACATATATATGTTGTTGATACTCCTAGACTCCTGTCTAGGAAATTATTAAACAGATCAAGTTATCAAATAAATTTAAGTACTCTCATGAGTAATACCTTAAATTTAAACTCTAAATCAATCCTTAGTCCATCAAGCTCAGAATTCAAGAATCTAAATTCAAAGTAGAAATCATATGAACAAAATCAATAGATCAGATTCAAAGGAATCATGACTCAGTGTGGGATCTGAGAACAAAGAATCATAATCAAGAATCAAACATCATTGTGAATCATGGTAATTCTAAAGATCAAGATCAAGAGGCTCAAGAAATCAGATATCATAAGTGTGTGTGAATCATGTTAATAATGAAATCATTATGATCTAATGAACTCATTAATACTCAAGTCATGGTGGATGTCAGTTGTATATGGAATCAAGACCACGTGTAACACACATATAAAGTCCCTTCAGGTATAGAAGACTCTTGTAGTCAGGCTATACGGGCAACAACGTGAACAATCATTGGAATCATTATCAAAGTCTAAGAGAATCAAGAGATCAAGAATCAAAGGATATCCTTAAAGTCCCCGCATGTACAGAAGACCTTTAGGTCAAGCTGTAAGGGCAAAACATTAAAGTCCCCGCATGCACAGAAGACCGTTGGGTCAGGCTGTATGGGCATCATTAAAATCCCGTCACGCCCAGGTATACTCCTTGTGAGTTATGCCTGGTATGGGTCACGTGTGAGAGGTTACAACTTGGACAACCACCAACAACTAAGTCTAATTGATTGAGTAAAATTTACCCAATCATCATGTCTTAGTTGTATTTAAATGTTTATTTATTTATTCATTAAATAATTACATTTTTATTCACTATCACTGACTTTTGGGAAATCATATATCTACGATCAAAATCAAGAGGATCAAAGGCAAATCAGATTTCAAAATCATAATCTAAATCAGAAGAGTGTTAGGTAAAAATGCTTAATTATCATTAATATCAATGTCCTATGCGGATTAGTATGTGGTGGGACGTCGTCTGGGCGGGGTTGTAGCCTTGACCCAGGGGTATGCCCTATATATAAGCATACCGATCTGGATGATACAGTTGATGTTAATGAGGTTAGGGTCTTTACCGAAAGAGGTTTTCAAATCATTTTCAAATCATAAAACTATATGAACTCACCAACCATGTGTTGACTTGATTTTTGCATGACTTCTCAGGTGACGAACATGTCAACTAAGGAGTTATTCCTTTCGTACTAGGACTTCAGATAGGAGGCTTAGCTTTTGGACCTGCATTATTTTTGAAGACATCATTATGTAAATTATTTTGTATATCTTGTGTAAATACAAGATAGAAATACATGATGTTAATGGTACATTTACATTGTTAAATTATAAACAATACTGATGTAATTTAACTTTGTAATTCTATTATATTTAGCATTTCTCATTTATATCATGTGCAATGTAAACAATCTGATCATCACGATTATCACTTACGATATCGCGCCCCGGGAACCTTCCGCCCGACGGGACAACCGATCCTATTCCGCCGGCTCGGGGTGTGACAGATTGGTATCAGAGCCATGGTTATAGAGAAATATAGGTCATTTGTTTAAACGGTTTGGCCTAGACTATAACCTAGGGACCCTGCATGTAGAGAACATAGGATTTAAGGCTTATTGCATTGCGTCTTCTGCATCGATCATTGCACTAACCAATATTCATTTGGTTATGATCAGAATGCCGCCACGAAGACAACCTCTGCTGTTGACATCAACACAAGACCAAGCTCCACACTCCTCCACGCCATCACCAAATGACTCACCACCGCCACCTCCTCCACCGCCTCCACCTCCTCCTCCACTGATCACCGAGGCATCAGGTTCGGGAACAACTCCTATACTATATCCTACCACCATCGCTTTGGTGACACTACTGAGCAGCCAGATGACCAATCAGATGAAGGCGGCGATACCGGAGATGTTCAACCTTCTCCGTAATGAGATGAACAACACTGGCAACTCATCTGGAGAAGCCAGTGGGAATACTGGTGGTACCTCACACTACTCCTACAAGTCATTCGTAGGATGTAAGCCGCCTAGCTTTAGCGGATCTGAAGGAGCCGTTAGATTAATCCAATGGATTGAAAAGATTGAGGCTACTCTGGACCTCTGCAGCTGTCCAGAGCACCATAGAGTCCGCTACTCTGCTGGAACATTCAACAAGCGGGCTCTGACCTGGTGGAATGGTCAGATCAACGCCCGAGGAAGAGAAGAAGCTATGGCAATGCCATGGGAGGACTTCAAGGCGTTACTGAGAACAGAATTCTGTCCTAAGAATGAGCTGCAGAAGTTGGAAGTGGAACTGTCCAACCATGTGATGAAAGGTGCTGATCACATCGGTTACACTACTCGTTATCACGAGTTGGTTGCTTTGGTGCCAGACATGGTACCAACTTTAGAGAAGAGAATCGACAGATATGTGGGTGGACTTCCCGCCTGCATTCAGGGAATGGTTGTCTCAGCCAACCCTACTACTGTTGAGTCTGCAGTGAGACTGTCTGGAAAACTCACTGATTTGATGGTTGCCTCTGGAGTTCTGAAGAAAGAGGCTGACACCGGGAAGCGCAAGGAAGAATCTCCAAAGAAGCCACAACATCAGCAACACCAAAAGAAGAAGCAGAAATTAATCAAGAACTACACTGTGGCTACTCCCCTGAATCAAGTAGCAACGGCACAACAAAATGTGCCCAAGAGACAATATACTGGCCCACATCCTTTGTGTACTAAATGCCAGTATCATCACGCTGCAAACAACCAGTGCCGTCAATGCACGGGTTGTGGAAGAAAAGGGCACTGGGTTCAGCAGTGCAGACTGACACCAAATCCAGCAGTCAACAATGCTGCACTAGCTCTCCCTCCACCAGCCAATCAGAACAATGGTGGATGCTTCAACTGTGGCGAACAAGGCCACTTTGCAAAGAACTGCCCGAAGAAGGCACAGCAAGCAGTTCAAGCTCCTCGTGGAAGAGCTTTCGTTATTGGAGCACCAGCTGCACGCCAGGACCCGAATGTGGTCACTGGTACGTTTCTCTTACATGACTTTTATGCATCTGTTCTATTTGACACTGGTGCGGATCAGAGTTTTATCTCTGCCGATTTTGCATGCCAACTAGATTCCATAGAAGAACAGTTAGACTCCCCTTACATTATAGAAGTAGCTAACGGAAAACAGATCACAGTTAGTACAGTTCACAGGAATTACCCATTGACACTTAACGGTTATACATTCTCTATCGATTTGATACCGATGGAGTTGGGTAGTTTCGACATCATTGTTGGAATGGATTGGCTTTCCTCTAACCGAGTGGAAGTCATCTGTTCTGAGAAGCTGCTTCGAGTTCCATTGCCCGATGATCGTGTATTGGAAGTCAGAGGGGATCAAGCAAAACGAAGTGTCAAAATCATTTCCTGCATAAAGGCGCGTAAGTGTTTACAGAAGAAGTGTGTAGCTTTCTTGGCTCATGTAGTGGAAAAAGAGAAAGACAAGAAGAAGATACAAGACGTACCAGTAGTGAAGGAATATCCAGAAGTATTTCCTGAAGACCTACCAAGTTTGCCTCCTGTGCGACCGGTAGAGTTCCGAATTGACTTAGTTCCTGGAGCAACTCCTGTTGCTAAATCTCCTTACCGGTTAGCACCTTCGGAGATGCAGGAATTGTCGAATCAGTTGCAGGAGTTACTGGATAAAGGATTCATCAGACCGAGCTACTCACCTTGGGGAGCTCCGGTCTTATTCGTGAAGAAGAAAGACGGATCGTTCAGAATGTGCATAGATTACAGAGAGCTAAACAAACTAACTATCAAGAATCGGTACCCATTGCCGAGGATTGATGACTTGTTCGATCAGTTACAAGGAGCTCAGTATTTCTCGAAGATAGATCTACGGTCCGGGTATCATCAACTTAGAGTTCAAGATGAAGACATACCGAAGACGGCTTTCCGAACCAGATACGGGCATTACGAATTCCTAGTGATGCCTTTCGGATTGACGAACGCACCAGCGGTTTTCATGGATCTCATGAACCGAGTGTGCAAGCCGTATTTAGATCAGTTTGTCATTGTCTTTATTGATGACATACTGATTTATTCCAAGACCAAGACAGAGCACGAACAACACCTCAGGAAGATCTTGGAACTGTTGATGGAACAGAAACTCTATGCCAAGTTCTCCAAATGTGAATTTTGGCTAAGGGAAGTTCAGTTTCTTGGTCACGTAGTCAACAGTGAGGGAATACACGTAGATCCCGCCAAGATTGAAGCAATAAAGAACTGGGACACTCCGAAGACGCCAACGGAGATACGGTCTTTTATGGGATTGGCAGGTTATTACAGGAGGTTCATCTCGAACTTTTCTAAGATAGCTTTGCCTCTCACTAAGTTAACTCAGAAAAGTGAACCGTTTGTCTGGGAACAGAAACAAGAAGATGCTTTTCAGATACTGAAGCAGAAGTTATGTAATGCTCCAATTCTATCACTCCCGGAAGGATGTGATGACTTTGTTGTCTATTGTGATGCATCCCATCAGGGACTTGGGTGCGTACTGATGCAACGAGACAAAGTTATCGCTTATGCATCGAGACAGTTAAAAGTTCATGAGAAGAATTACACTACTCATGATCTTGAACTGGGAGCAGTGATTTTTGCACTGAAAATCTGGAGACATTACTTATATGGTACTAAGTGTACCATATTTACTGATCACAAGAGTCTGCAGCATATTTTTGATCAGAAGGAACTCAACATGCGACAACGCCGTTGGGTAGAACTTCTGAATGATTACGATTGTGTGATCAAGTACCATCCGGGAAAGGCGAATGTTGTAGCTGATGCCTTGAGCCGGAAGGAACGGGTCAAACCCTTACGCGTTAGAGCTATGGGGAAGACTGTGCAGACCAGTTTACAAGACAGGATCATTCAGGCACAACAGGAATCAGTTGACAGGGGAAACTTGAAGAAAGAACTTGACTGCGAAGTAGAGAAACATTTAGAGACCAAGTCTGATGGAATGATCTACTATCAGGATCGTATATGGATTCCGGCGGTAGATGAATTGAGAAGACTTATCTTCGATGAGGCACACAAGACTAAATATTCGATTCATCCAGGCTCTGATAAAATGTACCAAGACTTGCGTGGATTTTATTGGTGGCCGGGAATGAAGAAAGACATAGCCGAGTATGTCGGTCGATGTCTTACGTGTGCAAAAGTAAAGGCGGAACACCAGAGACCGTCTGGTTTACTGGAACAGCCTGAGATTTCACTCTGGAAGTGGGAACAAATAGCTATGGATTTCATTACCAAGCTACCCCGCACTTCCAGTGGTCACGATACGATTTGGGTGATCATAGATCGTTTAACAAAATCTGCTCACTTCTTGCCGATGCGTGAAACCTTCACGATGGATAAACTGGCAAGATTATACATCAATGAGATAGTGGTACGCCATGGTGTGCCATTGTCAATTATTTCTGATAGAGACAGCAGATTTACTTCAAGGTTCTGGCAATCACTGCAGAAATCTCTAGGGACACAGTTAAATCTGAGTACAGCTTACCATCCACAAACGGACGGCCAAAGCGAACGTACGATTCAGACCCTAGAGGATATGTTAAGGACCTGTATCTTGGATTTCGGTGGGAATTGGGATTCTCATTTGCCACTGATTGAGTTCTCCTACAACAACAGTTACCACAGCAGTATCGGATGTGCACCATTCGAGGCTCTCTATGGCCGGAAATGTCGATCACCGATCTGTTGGACTGAAGTTGGAGATAATCGCATAACTGGACCAGAGCTTATTCAGGAAACCACCGACAAGATAGCTCAGATTCAGAGAAGACTACAAGCTACCAGAAGCAGACAAAAGAGCTACGCTGATAAGCGGCGTAAGCCGTTGGAATTTCAAGTGGGGGACCGTGTCATGTTAAAGGTTTCCCCATGGAAGGGTGTAGTGCGCTTTGGAAAGAAAGGCAAGTTAGCACCACGATACGTGGGACCGTTCGAAATCATCGAACGTATTGGTCCTGTGGCGTATAGACTGAGATTACCAGATGAACTCAGTGGTGTGCATGACGTGTTCCACGTCTCGAATTTAAAGAAATGCCTTGCTGACGAATCACTCGTCGTTCCACTCGAAGAGATTCAAGTTGATGATCAGTTGCATTTTGTCGAAGAACCTTTAGAGATTATGGATCGCAAGGTCAAACAACTGAGACGAAGCCGTATTCCGATTGTAAAGGTTCGTTGGAATTCAAGACGCGGACCCGAGTTTACTTGGGAACGTGAAGATCACATGAAGTTAAAGTATCCCCAGCTGTTTGAAGAGGAAGCCGTACCCGATAACAATTCTTAAATTTCGGGACGAAATTTCTTTAACAAGGGGAGACTGTAACATCAGTGCCGGAACCGTCACCGGAACAGTGATCGTAACAGTGCGTGAACAGTAATCAGGTACAATTTTCATGTAATTCAGTGTATTTCATGTTCATATCAAACCTCAGTATCATTTCATGCTAACAAAACAGTGAATTCACAGACATTTCAGAGAAATCAATTCAGAACAATGATTCTTGAGTCAGATAATTATCTGGCAACACAGAATCATCATGTGATTTATTTGTTAGGATTTTATTATGTATAAACGTATGTGAGGCCTTACAGGACAAAACAACACGAATATTGTTAAGTGAATGCTAAACCGACAGATTATTCGTATAGGTGACGATCTGTACGAATAAATCTAAAAGTTTAACGTTCTGAATGATATTCGATAATTAGAAAACAATATTGAAAAGTGTAGTTATCGTCGTATTTGATTCGAACAAATACGCGCGATGACCGCGCGATTCGATTTAAACGCTAAATAAATATTTTGTAAATTAAATAATTAAAAGATATTTAGTTAATTTATTAGGAATCACAACCTAAAATAAATTTTATGATTCTATTTTAAAACCGAGTCGTTTCATTTCGAAAATGACGCGAAACCGACGTTTCTACGCGAAACCACGCGAAACCGAACGAACCCGAACGAACCCGGTATTATTCCCCACATTTATTGTGGCACTTAATGCCACAACCACCACACCAAACCAGCCATCATCATCAAACTCGTTCATCTCTCTCTCTCTCTAAAACTCTCACTAGAAAACCACTTCTCACTAAGATCTTGAGCTCAAATCTTCACCATTTCATGTGTTTTTGGTGTCAAAATCACCACTATCACTAGTAGATTCCGAAAGTACAACAGATCTGAGGTTTTATCCAACACATTTGAGGTAAATCCGTGATTTTTGCTCGGTTTTAGAGTTTGAAAACCCTAATCTTGAGCCTTTCATTTCAACCGATTCTAGCCCTTTTCGATCCATAGGAAACGCACTACCACACCCTAGGACGAAGTAGGAACAAACCCCACCTCAAAAACCCAGATGATTAGTTCGAAAA
Source organism: Mikania micrantha (assembly GCA_009363875.1). Lineage (NCBI taxonomy): Eukaryota > Viridiplantae > Streptophyta > Magnoliopsida > Asterales > Asteraceae > Mikania > Mikania micrantha. The sequence continues at coordinate 25,719,938 of CM018684.1, forward strand.
ATTTAAGATTCCACATGGTTGAGTCGGCTTAGCCGAATGGGAGGGGTACAGGTCGACGAATGGCATCCCCGGCCGAATGAGGCACTCTCATTCGCCGAATGGACTTCACCCTCCTTCTGGTCGAATGAGACGACCACCGAGGCAAGCACCAACCTCATTCGCCGAATGACTATCCACTTCGGCAAGCTCTTATTCGGCGAACCAAGACCATTCGACTATGTCTTTCGGCCATGCTTCATTCGTCCATCCTGTCATTCGACCTGCCCCATTCGACCAACCACATTCGGCCCACTTCATTCGACCATCTTGGTTCGGTCACCACCCCATTCGACCCTAAGGTTCATTCGACAATCATCTATTCGACCGAGCATCATTTAGGCTACTGTTATTTGATGAAATAGAGTGGTTCGGTCGGGAACTTTTAGGGTTGGCTAAGATTTGGTAAACATGGTTGCATGCATGTGAGTGTGTGCATGCATGGTGTACGCATGCATGATGTGGGTGCATGGGGTTTGACATTAGGGTTTTTATTCATGGAAAATCAAAGACTTGAACTCCCTTGAATAACTAGAAGGCCACGCATGGGGGATGATTAAGGATGCAAATCCACTTTGATAAGATAACAAATAAAGGTTTTCTTGACAACAAAGGATGTTATGGGTTCCTTATAACGAGAAATCTCTCAAAACACATTATCAACTAAATAAGTATTGATAATATCGTTTGGAGATTCAAAATATTTGAGAAAGCATAAAGAATCTAAAGCATAGCATAAGGTTTAGAGTGTTGAGTAGATTCTTAACATCTAACCTTAGAAAGAGTTATAAAGATCTACAACTAACTTAGATGGTTATTAAAAACTATCAAGGGTGTTAGTTCATCAAAACCATGATAAGGATCAAGTGAAAAACAAAGTTCAAATCAAGTGGGTCAAGATTGGGCCCAATGGGCTTAATCTAAGCCCGTCATCATGTTAATTACACTTTTCTTAAGTAAATTATGCTTTTCATAAAAGAAATAAAATTATAAATTTTAGTAAAATAATTAAATGATTTTCTTAATTAAATGTTTAACTTAAAATAAATTAGATTGAAAATGTTTACTTTAAGTCTTTAAATGATTAATGTGGGATTTTGGTTCTGAATGGGTAATAAGGTTAGCTTAGTTAGAGAAAACCATAGAAACACATTAGTAATCTAAGACACGTAGTTGCACACCGAGACCAAACCCTAGTTACGACGTTTATTATAAATACTTATCGTCTGCGAATTCTTTTAAAACAACTCAGGAACCGAAGATACTTAGGCTACAACAACGAGCGCGCATTTTGTGGTAATTCAGTACAAAGCAACACAGGTGAGTTCATTGCCCCTTTTCTAACATTTTTGTTTTAAAACGCGGGGCTGAGAAGCATGCGTAAACTGTTTTATTTAAACTGTTTATTTAAATGCTTTTATTTATTATATGTTTTACATATATATGTTGTTGATACTCCTAGACTCCTGTCTAGGAAATTATTAAACAGATCAAGTTATCAAATAAATTTAAGTACTCTCATGAGTAATACCTTAAATTTAAACTCTAAATCAATCCTTAGTCCATCAAGCTCAGAATTCAAGAATCTAAATTCAAAGTAGAAATCATATGAACAAAATCAATAGATCAGATTCAAAGGAATCATGACTCAGTGTGGGATCTGAGAACAAAGAATCATAATCAAGAATCAAACATCATTGTGAATCATGGTAATTCTAAAGATCAAGATCAAGAGGCTCAAGAAATCAGATATCATAAGTGTGTGTGAATCATGTTAATAATGAAATCATTATGATCTAATGAACTCATTAATACTCAAGTCATGGTGGATGTCAGTTGTATATGGAATCAAGACCACGTGTAACACACATATAAAGTCCCTTCAGGTATAGAAGACTCTTGTAGTCAGGCTATACGGGCAACAACGTGAACAATCATTGGAATCATTATCAAAGTCTAAGAGAATCAAGAGATCAAGAATCAAAGGATATCCTTAAAGTCCCCGCATGTACAGAAGACCTTTAGGTCAAGCTGTAAGGGCAAAACATTAAAGTCCCCGCATGCACAGAAGACCGTTGGGTCAGGCTGTATGGGCATCATTAAAATCCCGTCACGCCCAGGTATACTCCTTGTGAGTTATGCCTGGTATGGGTCACGTGTGAGAGGTTACAACTTGGACAACCACCAACAACTAAGTCTAATTGATTGAGTAAAATTTACCCAATCATCATGTCTTAGTTGTATTTAAATGTTTATTTATTTATTCATTAAATAATTACATTTTTATTCACTATCACTGACTTTTGGGAAATCATATATCTACGATCAAAATCAAGAGGATCAAAGGCAAATCAGATTTCAAAATCATAATCTAAATCAGAAGAGTGTTAGGTAAAAATGCTTAATTATCATTAATATCAATGTCCTATGCGGATTAGTATGTGGTGGGACGTCGTCTGGGCGGGGTTGTAGCCTTGACCCAGGGGTATGCCCTATATATAAGCATACCGATCTGGATGATACAGTTGATGTTAATGAGGTTAGGGTCTTTACCGAAAGAGGTTTTCAAATCATAAAACTATATGAACTCACCAACCATGTGTTGACTTGATTTTTGCATGACTTCTCAGGTGACGAACAGGTCAACTAAGGAGTTATTCCTTTCGTACTAGGACTTCAGATAGGAGGCTTAGCTTTTGGACCTGCATTATTTTTGAAGACATCATTATGTAAATTATTTTGTATATCTTGTGTAAATACAAGATAGAAATACATGATGTTAATGGTAGATTTACATTGTTAAATTATAAACAATACTGATGTAATTTAACTTTGTAATTCTATTATATTTAGCATTTCTCATTTATATCATGTGCAATGTAAACAATCTGATCATCACGATTATCACTTACGATATCGCGCCCCGGGAACCTTCCGCCCGACGGGACAACCGATCCTATTCCGCCGGCTCGGGGTGTGACAGATGTCAATGTTCAGTAAATCAATGTGATTCATGTGTTCATAATGTGTGCTTGTGTGTTACAGGATCTTATTTAGTTAGGAACAAGTATGTATTAATATTTACAGTCGATTACACTAGGCAAGAACAGTATTGTGTTATATCGAAACAGTGGTGGGCAGCGAGAGTGAGCCCTATATATATATTGCGTTCGGTGTAATAGGATAGTGTTAGTGCGTAGTGTTAAGACGAATATTATGACAATTAATCAAACAAAATCGTAATGTGTAAGCGAGACTGAGTATAGTTATGGGTGACGATCCATGATGATACGAATGTTGAACTTATAATTACGAGTGAACGGATTTAACTATTTTTATACGATCGGAACGCGATTGTGGGTATACACGCAATTGTTACTGTTTAACGATCTGTTTTCGAACAAATAATTAAAATGATTATTTTATATTTTTACAATTTTGAAACTCATCATTTTAATGACTTTAACAACTCTTTTATTTTAAACCGCGTAAAATACGCGTTACATTCCGGAAACGCGAACCGACCGACTGAAACGGACCCGAATACCACTCGGGCTATAAAAGCCTTAAAAAAGGCTTATTCCCTCATTCATGTCACCAACAACCCTTTCTCTCACTAGATTTTCGTCTACCCTCTCTCTCTCTAGAAAAACTCACTTTAAACGTTCGTAACTCGCTTATTTCTCAATGGATTTCGTCATTCTTGGTGTCCACGCGAAGCTCTCAACATTGTCTACACGAAAGTACAAGAGTTTCGTAGATTCTTCCAGCCAAAAACGAGGTATTGATGCTAGAATAATCACGAGATTTGGGTTTTCGTTTGTGGGTTTGTTAAACACACACATAACCGGTTCTATTGTATCATTCTTCGAGTCTTGCATGTGTAGAAACCTTCTTTGATGTTAGATCAGCTTAGATAAAGACCTGGATCCAGAGATGCGATGATGGTGATGATGCTGGTAACAGGTTCGACGGCCGAACCTTCAGACACAGTTGGCGAACCTTGGGGGAGGCTCCACGAACCCTAATGGTTCGTAGACCATCAGCCGAACCCTTAGGGGTCTTCACGAACCTACATCAAGTCACCATGGATCACACCAACCCTCTTCTGGCGAACCACTATCAAGAACGAACGTATGGTTCATCGGTTCCAGCCAGCCGAACCCTAAAGGGGTCTACGAACCTGCAACAAACCTTCCATGCGCGTCGCGAACTATGTAGTGCCGAGCCTGTTAGGGTTTCTCAGTCGAACCTTAGCGAACCATTTGATATCAACCGAACCATCATCAAAGCTACGAACCCTAGAGCTTCAACAGTCGAACCCTAGGGGCTTCCACGATCCTTCACTGAATCTTGAAGGTTCAACGAACCTATGTGGTCACTTAGCAACGAACCATGCAAGCTAAACCAAGAGAACCGAACCCTTCGTTAACATGTAGCCGAACCTTGTTATGCTCGTTGGCCGAACCCTTGACCATCATCAGCTTCACGAACCTAGGCCCTTGAACCCAATAGGTTCGCTGCCTAAGGCGGCAGCCCCAACCTATTCGGCCCAACCCTAATCATATCCGGCCCAAATTGCAATGGTATTCAACCCCATAGGTTAAAACAAGTCCAATGGAATTATGTTGACCCATTATGATCTTAATTGGTCCAATTTTATCCTTGGTGATATACTTGGCCCAATAACTCACTCGTTTGGTTTACGAGATCCATTTCGGCCCAACACTACATTCAATTGGCCCAATGTAACATCCAATTGACCTATAGTGATCTAAGTGGCCCATGGCCTTTGTTGAGCCTCATTACATGGGTTTAAGGCCCAATTGTGTTGGCTTCAACTTATGATACTTGTGAATTGATCATGAATAGGTTAAGTTGTAACTTAGCAATAATCATGAAGATCAATTCACAATCACAAGGTCTTAAAACAATTGGAACATCTTTTCATAAGTCATGTTAATCAATGGTTTATCAAACTCTTAAACGCATGTGATGTTGTGCAAACAAGTTGTGCATAACAGGACATCACACATTGTTTTCTTGGACCCATGATCAAGCAAGTAACTCAATCATGACTTTCAAGTTTTCACAACAATCGTAAACATTAGTCAATCAATGAATCAAGGTCTATACAATTATAAATCTTATATCTTATGTATGATTACAATGATATAGGAAACACTTAGAAGTCCTGTTTGCTACTTGCTATCTGTTTTAGTTCAGAGTCTACTGCAGACAGGTGAGAACTTTAGCCCCTCTTTTACTGTTTTATAACTGTTTTGGGGTGGAACACGTGATCAAACTCTTTATTTACAATTGTATTTCATTACACAAGATGTGTGTATTCCTATCAACATTTCAGGTTCATATTACAAATCCAAGGGATTTATCAATTGTTTTCAGGAAATTCATCAACCGTTTTTAAAGGTTTATTAAACTATTGAACTATTCTTCTAAAAAGGTTTCATAAATGATATGTTCTTTTAAATAATGAATTTTATAAACTTTTCTGTTAAAAACCTTGTTAATATACAAGGTCACATTTCATGACATTCAAACCAAAGGATTCATTTCATGGTATTTGAATCAAGGGTTTCAAACATGGTATTCAAACAATGGTTTCATGGTGATGTTCAAATCAAGGGATTCACTTATGGTATTCAAATCAGAGGATTCATTTCACGGTATTCAAAAACTAAGGATTTAATTCATGGGATTAAATCAAGGTTTTCAATCATGTTTTCACATAAGGCATTAACACGCTCGTTTAAAGTAAGGTTCAGAAACATGGTGTCTATTGTTGTAAACAAACTTATGAATGCATCAAGTATCATATTCATTAGCGTTAGTACTGGGTGATCACAACAAGGGAAAGCGGACACACACATTTGGGCAGACCGATTGCTGCAGTTAGTTTTTAAATTTGTTTTATAAACTAACTGCAGATTTCGGTTACGTATGGTTTTATCAAAACTGTTGACACATTATCTAACTCCAAACGTGGTTTGGGACTTGATATTATATGTTGACTCTCGTGCAAACAGTGATTGGACTGTTTACACTCATTTTCTTACTTGATGTTAGTTTGGGTTGCAGCTCATCCATGTGAATCATTTATTACTTTAACATACCTATGCCTTATATCATATACTCATGTTTACAAATGATTAAACCTATTGTTCTCACCAACTACGTCTGTAGTTGATAGTTACTTTTCACGTGTTTCAGGTAATCAGGTTTAAGACTTTCTCAGGGACAACTAAGGAGACCATACTAAGATAGAACAAGATGAAGAAACATGCTAGGATGGATTAGAAACACACTAAATCCTAATTGTTTAATTGTCTTGTTTGAAGTCTTATTTTGTAAACTATATTTTGGGTCTGTAGTTGTCTTTCTTTTGGTAGATAGATTGTCTGTAACTAAACAACTGTCTAAACATTATGAAATGTAGTAATCCATTGTTGTTGTTCTTATTCAATACTTGTGCATGATTCAACTGTTCATACGTCACCGCGCCGTGGATTCCGCACGCGGCGCAGGGGTGTGACAATTACAATTGGTTTCTATTGACCTGTTGTATTATATCACTTCAATCATGTGCCAATTGTACAAGTTGATCACGTAAGTCCCTATAATTCGCTGACCAGTTAGTTTGACGTGACTAAACCGACGATAGCATAGTGGTACCATAGGTTTGACAAACCTCTAGCTTTTAGGGCTAGTATGTTGATCGTATTGATTCATTGGCCGGTAACGTATGACCGGTGACAGGGCGACTTCAAGTCAGGTTCTGGAAAGCGACACATGGTGATATTAATCTGCAGTGATAAGTAATTAATCCATCGTTTTATGTTGTCTAGTAGACTGAGTAATGTATATTCTCATGTCATATTACTAGTAACTGTTTCGATGAGGTCTCTGGGTTTACAAAGTGGTAGAATTAAATCTGATGCATTGAAATATGATTACGTGAGGATTTCAATGGATTCCTTTTAGGCTCTATGCACTATAGTTCAAGAACAAATTACAAGTGGTTAACTAACACTCTTGATATTTAAAAGTGAAACAATAGTTAACCCGACAAATATAGAATAATACAAGGAACAGATTTGATAAATCTAATATCCTTAACATATATAATGGTTATCTAAACTTCGGTTCGATAACAACAATTACATCATTATATTTTTCTATACAAGTTATCACAGGTGATCAAGAATGAGATGGACAAGTGGAAATTGTGTTGGAAATCCATAGTTGTATTGCAAGTAGTGTGAAACTTGTTTGAGCATGTGGTGGGATGGCGTCTGGGCTTGACCCTTTCGTATGCCCTATATATAAGCATGCTTGATCGGGTGTCACATCACTTGTACATACAACTAGGGAGAAGCCATTGGGTGAACAAGTGAACAAATGACATACAAGTAACATAATATACATTGTGATTGTGCACGTGAATGAATCAAGGTTTTCAATTGACTTACTTATGAACTCACCAACCTAGTGTTGACTTTGTTTAAATACATGTTTTCTCAGGTGACGAACAGGTGTAGGTACTTACATGCAAGAAGTAAGCTAGTGGACTTTTAGAAGACCTAGCTTTATTTTGTGTTGCATGCTTTTGATGACAAGAACAATGAATCATCTTTTGTGTATCTTGTACTGATACAAGATATAGTTACATTGATTGTTTTGATAGATTTACGTGGTTAAATTAGGAACGATACATTGTAATTTAATCTTGTAATTCTATGTCATGGATGTGTTAGCATTTCTTATTTTTTTATCATGTGCTATGTAAACAATCTGATCATTTGATTATCACTCAAGATATCGCACCCCGGGAACCTTCCGCCCGACGGGAAAACCCGCTCCGTTCCCGCCGGCCTGGGGTGTGACAGATTGGTATCAGAGCCATGGTTATAGAGAAATATAGGTCATATTACTTAAACGGTTTGGCCTAAACTATAACCTAGGGACCCTCGTATAGAGATCATGTGACTTAGGATTCTATTTGCATATGTCTTCTGCTTCTGATCACTACACTAACCGATTTCTTTTCGGTTATGATCAGAATGTCGCCGAGAAGACAACCACCAGCTTTATTGCCACTACCACCACAGGACTCTGCTCCTCACTCTTCGACACCGACACCGCCTGACTCTCCTCCACATCTACCACCGCCTCCACCTCCACCTCCGCCACCACCAGTTCATCAGTTGGACCCTGCTACTGTGGCATTGGCCACTCTTCTGACTAGCCAACTGAGGGATGTGATTCCCGGGATGATGAACCGTATCAACAACAACAACAGCAACAATGTTGCTAACTCATCCGGAGAAGGCAGCGGTAACACCCGCCAGCAACAGGACTATGCCTACAAGAACTTTGTAGGTTGCAAGCCACCCAGTTTCAGTGGCAGTGAGGGTGCCGTTGGATTTATCCAGTGGATCGAGAAGATGGAGACTACCCTCGACATCAGTGGCTGTCCTGAAAAAAACAAAGTCAAGTATGCTGCGGGTTCATTTCACAAGAGAGTGTTGACTTGGTGGAACGCTCAAGTTTCGATCAGAAGCCGGGATGAGGCCTAGGCTATGCCTTGGGATGATTTTAAAGCCATGCTGTGGGCAGAGTTTTGCCCAAGGAATGAACTGAAAAAGGTTGAAACTGAACTGTTCAACCTGGAGATGATTGGTGCTGGGCATCTGGCCTACACCACAAGATTTCATGAGTTAGCCACTTTGGCACCTGACGTGGTGCCAACACTAGAGAAGAGGATAGAGCGGTATATTGGTGGATTACCATCCAGCATCCGGGGACATGTGATTTCTGCCCATCTTACTACCATGGAGTTAGCTGTTACTCTGTCAGCATCGTTGACAGACATGATGGTTGCCTCTGGGGCATTCAAGAAAGAGGCTGACTCAGCCAAAGCTGGAACTTCAAGGAAGCCGGATAAGACGCCGGCGAAGAAACAAAAGGTGGTTAGGAACTTTGTAGCGACCAACCAGACACCGATGGTCAACCAACCACCACCACAGCAAGTAAGAAAGCCCTACACTGGCACTGCACCTTTGTGCAACACTTGTCAGTATCATCACGCGCCAAACACTCAGTGCATGCAATGCACAAACTGTGGAAAGTTTGGCCATTGGGCAAACCGCTGCAGGAGCACGGGAGCTCCAAACAGAAACAACAATGCAGCTACTGCTACTGCTGCTGATCACAGGTCTTGCTACAACTGTGGCGAACCTGGACATTTTTCTCGGGATTGTCCCAAGAGGACGAGCCTTTCAGATCGGAGCAGCTGCAGCTCGACAAGACCTGAACGTGATCACGGGTACATTTCTCTTATCTGACTTCTATGCATCCATATTATTTGACACTGGTGCGGATCAGAGTTTTATCTCATCCGACTTTGCATGCCATCTTAATTATGATAAGGAATTGTTAGACTCCCCTTACACTATTGAGATAGCGAACGGCAAACAGATCACAGTAGACACAATATTTAAGAATTGCCCACTAACACTTGGCGATCACACATTTTCCATCGACTTGATACAGATGGAGCTGGGCAGTTTCGACATCATTATCGGAATGGATTGTCTATCTCTTAACCGTGTTGAGTTCATGTGTTCCGATAAACTATTACGCATTCCAGTGGAGAACAATGAGGTCTTAGAGATTCGTGGAGACCAAGCGAAACGCAGTGTCAAGATAATATCGTGCATGAAGGCTCACAAGTACTTACGAAAACAACGTGTAGCATTCTTATCTCACGTGATCGAGAAAGACAAGAAAGCGATCAAGATTCAAGACGTACCAATTGTGAGAGACTATGCGGACGTATTTCCGGATGATTTACTGGGACTGCCACCCGAGAGATCAGTGCAGTTCCGAATCGATCTGATTTCGGGAGCGACTCATGTCGCTAAGTCTCCTTATATACTTGCACCATCTGAGATGCAGGAGTTTTCCAATCAATTACAAGAGCTACTCGATAAAGGATTCATCCGACCGAGCTTTTCCCCGTGGGGAGCTCCGGTTCTTTTTGTGAAGAAGAAGGATGGAACTTTCAGGATGTGCATTGATTACCGAGAGCTCAACAAACTTACCATCAAGAATCGGTATCCGTTACCGAGGATTGATGATTTGTTTGATCAGTTACAGGGAGCACAGTACTTTTCAAAGATAGACCTGAGATCAGGCTATCATAAGCTCCGGATTCAAGAGGAAGACATACCAAAGACGGCCTTTCGTACCCGATATGGTCACTACAAGTTCATGGTGATGCCATTCGGATTGACGAATGCACCGGCTGTGTTCATGGATTTGATGAACCGGGTGTGCAAGCCGTATTTAGATCAGTTTGTTATTGTCTTCATTGATGATATACTGATTTATTCAAAGAACGAGAAGGAACATGAACAACACCTCAAGACAGTCTTGGAACTCCTAAAGGAGGAACGACTCTATGCCAAATTCTCCAAGTGTGAATTCTGGTTAAGAGAAGTTCAGTTCTTGGGTCACGTGATTAACAGTAATTGTATTCATGTGGATCCTTCCAAGATTGAGGCAATCAAGAACTGGGATGTGCCTACAACACCAACAGAGATTCGATCATTCTTGGGATTGGCGGGTTATTACAGGAGATTCATCTCGAATTTCTCTAAGATAGCTTTGCCTCTCACCAAGCTCACACAGAAGTCTGAACCTTTTGTGTGGACTCATAAACAAGAGGAGGCATTCCAGACACTAAAAGAAAGATTGTGCAATGCTCCAATCTTAACACTCCCAGAAGGCAATGATGACTTTGTAGTTTACTGTGATGCTTCCCATCAGGGACTCGGATGTGTTTTGATGCAACGAGACAAAGTCATTGCTTATGCCTCACGACAGCTGAAGATACATGAGAAGAATTACACGACACACGATATCGAACTGGGAGCTGTTGTCTTTGCTTTAAAGATTTGGAGACACTACCTTTATGGTACTAAATGCACTATCTTAACAGATCACAAGAGTTTACAAAACATATTTCATAAGAAGGAGCTTAACATGAGACAGAGACGTTGGGTTGAGCTCCTGAACGATTACGATTGTGTGATCAAATACCATCCGGGCAAAGCAAATGTAGTTGCAGATGCTTTGAGTTGGAAGGAAAGAGTCAAACCCTTACGCGTTCGCGCAATGGGAATGACTGTACAAACAAGTTTGAGAGATCACATTCTACAAGCACAACAAGAGGCTGTGGCAAGAGACAACCTGAAACGCGAGCTCGATTGTGGAGCCGAGAAACATTTCAAGACAAAACAAGACGGAGTTATCTATTATCTGGATCGTGTTTGGATTCCAGTAGTAGATGAACTCCGAACACACATACTTGACGAGGCACACAAGACACGTTATTCAGTTCATCCTGGTGCCGATAAGATGTACCAAGATCTTAGGTCATTTTATTGGTGGCCGGGTATGAAGAAAGACATTGCCACTTATGTTGGCAAATGTATTACATGTGCCAAAGTCAAAGCAGAACACCAGAAACCTTCGGGTTTGCTGGAACAACTGGAGATACCACAATGGAAGTGGGAACAAATAGCTATGGAATTCATTACCAAGCTACCCCGCACTTCCAGCGGACATGATTCGATTTGGGTCATCATTGATAGATTGACCAAGTTCGCTCACTTCTTACCGATCAGAGAAAAGTACAAGATGGAGAAACTAGCGAGACTATACATGGATGAAATAGTAGTAAGGCACGGGGTGCCCTTATCTCTTATTTCAGACCGGGACAGTCGATTTACTTCGCGGTTATGGCAATCACTGCAACAATTTTTAGGGACAAGTGTTAACTTGAGCACCGCTTATCATCCACAAACGGATGGACAAAGCGAGCGCACCATTCAGACCCTAGAGGATATGTTGAGAACATGCATCCTAGACTTCGGTGGAAGTTGGGACACACACTTACCACTCATTGAGTTCTCCTACAACAATAGCTACCACAGCAGTATCGAATGTGCTCCTTTTGAAGCACTCTATGTTAGAAAATGTCAGTCTCCAATTTGTTGGACCGAAGTGGGAGATAACAGAATTACTGGGCCTGAACTTATTCAGGAAACTACTGATAAGATAGCCCAAATACAACAACAATTACAAGCAACACGTAGCCGCCAAAAGAGTTACGCAGACAAACGGCGCAAGCCTTTGGAATTCGATGTGGGTGACCGAGTCATGTTGAAAGTGTCCCTATGGAAAGGCGTAGTTCATTTTGGGGGTTAGGGCAAGCTAGCACCATGGTATGTCGGACCGTTTGAGATTTCTCAACGCATAGGTCCTGTGGCATACAGACTCAAACTCCCTGATGAGCTCAGTGGAGTACACGATGTGTTTCACATATCAAATCTCAAGAGGTGCTTAGCAGACAAATCATTGATCATGCCATTGGAAGAGATACAAGTTGATGAGCAACTACACTTCATCGAAGAACCTATAGAGATTATGGAACGTGAAGTCAAGAGACTGAAACGAAGCCATATCCCTATTGTAAAGGTTCGATGGAACTCCAAGCGTGGACCAGAATTTACCTGGGAGAGCGAGGATAACATGAAGACAAAGTATCCCCACTTGTTCGAGAAGTAAAGCCCGACCTTTATGCTTAAATTTCGGGACGAAATTTTTTTAACAAGGGGAGACTGTGACAACTAGTACCTGACCGGCCGGCAAGTCCGTACGGTACGTGTACTATAAACAGTAACTATGTGTAAATACATGGGTGTAAACAGTATCGTATTGACAGAATTCTAAATACAAGAAACAGTTGTATGTATTTTTGTGAAACTTAAATACTGTAAGTACAACACTCAATTGAAACATTAGCTGTGTGTATTTAAGTAAAAACCTAAGTACAGTTAACACAACTAAACAGGAGAAACAACGATGTTCAAGTGAATAACAATAACAAATCGGTTGCGATCTGATATCCATAGATGACAGGAATCAGATGGCTGACAATTCAATGTAAAAACAATGTGATATCAGGGTGTTAGTTGAGTCCGACAGTGATGAAACACAATTCAAACATAATTTACAGTGTTGTTTCAGAATAACGAACTGACAGTGTGTTTGCGTGGGTGACGATTTACACAAACATATCTGTGAGTTTAATGTTCTGAAGTAATGACTGGAAAGTGGAAAACAAAAGTCGAAAAGTAAAGCCATCGTCGTGTTCGTTCGAATGACGATTCGAACGAATACGCGCGATGGTGACGCGATCTGACGAAACGAAAACGAAAACACGACACGAACGAAATTAATTGAATAAAATAAAATGTTTAACATTTTTACAATTTTGAAACTCATCAAACTAATTAAAATAACATTCTTTTATTTATTACAAATAAACTACGCGTAACATTCCGGATACGCGACAAAATCTCGAACTGAGCAACCGAAACGAGCCTGAACACATGCGGGGTATAAAAACCCATTTACAAGCCATTAATTCTCATAAACACAACCACCTACCCAACCTCTCTCTACAACTCGTTCATCTCTTTCTCTAAAAGAAAACACCATTGTTGAAACTTCCAAGCTCCATATCTCCTTCGTTTCCCAACGGTTTTGAGTGATTCTTGAACCCACGTGAAGCTCGTGAAGCCCTCTACAAGGAAGTACAACTAATCTAGAGGTTTATCCAGCCAAAAACGAGGTATGAGGTCATGAAAGAATCGAAAATTAGGGTTTCCTCAAGTTTGTTGTCTGTTTCAAACACAAAGCCGATCTTGGGATCATCCCCACCAACCTTACATTCATCGAACTCATTAGAGTGGGTTACTGATTTGGGAACGATCGAAACAGCAACGGGCTCGATGGAGATGATGATGGTTAGTACAGGTTCGAGTGGAGGTTTTGGACGGAACCCAACGAAACGAACCTTGGGTTCGCTGGGCAACAAGGATAGCCGAACCCTTGCACCTGAAAAGGGGGACGAACCTTGTAATGTCTGGACCACGAACCTTTCGAGCAAGTGCTGAACCCCTCACCGAACCTGAGCCAGCCGAGTCTCCAAAATACACAAACCTTATGCTACCAACCGAACCAAGCATCAACCACCGAACCTTATGAGCCAGCAACGAACCCTAGTGCACCGAACCATTGTGAGGTTGCCAAACCCATGACCACTGGAGGTTAGCCGAACCATTTGCCCTGGGATGGACGAACCTGTGAGCGGTTAAGCAACCTAGGCGAACATGCATGGCCACCTTTGTTCACGAACTTTCAAGTCCTATTCGCCGAACGTTGTTGGCTGTTAATCTTTCACCGAACATTTACATAGCTCACGAACCATTTATGCATAGCGAGCCCATGGCCATATCCTATCAGTCGAACCTTGTTACCATGTTGTGACTCCACGAACCCAGTCGCATCATTGAAGGGTTCGCTGCCTTGCACCTAAGCAGCACTTCGGTTGACATGGCCCAACAGTAGGCCCAAATCCAGTTCAGTTGGTCCACATCTACCTTAGGCCCACCGAAACCATGTACAATTCAGCCCATTAACGGTCCAAAACATTCGCAGCCCAACAGGCCCAGAAATCTTGTACAATTAGACCCAATGCGTTGAAACAGCCCAATAGGATCATCGGCCCAATAAGACTGTCATGGCCCAAACTTATTCGGCCCATCATGAAGTCCCATCAAGCCCACACATCATTCGGCCCATGTAACCTTTCGGCCCAAATGGGTTTCACATCTGGTCACACGATTAACGAGCAAGATTAAAATATTAAATCAGGTTAAAGTACGATCACATACCCGGAATTACTCAATTAAATTATTATAAGGATAATAAGATTTCAAATTTGATTCATAATTCCTAAAACAATTTAGTTTGGATATACTCACAGGTGAATTCAAGTGTTAGGTCGAATAAACAAAGGAAGGTCTAAAAACACATACACAGGGCCGAATGAAGACAACCGAGACTCATGAGTGTTAACCCATTTTAGGGTTAACACATGCACATGCACAACTTCCTATAACTTAAACTCATAAGTTACAAGAACATGCAATCAATACAGGAACGTGAAAACACCACAAGTGAAATCAAGAGTGCGTGTACTCTCTATTTAAGCTAAGTCAACCCTACAACAACAAGGTGAGTTCATATGCCCCTTTTACTTTAATCTTAACTGATTTTAAACTCTCGGGGCTGAGACACATGTTTACTTTTATTTATTTAAAAGTTTTGCTTAACATGTTATTTATACTTTGATTTAGATAATACTTAACTGTTTATTATCGCTTATCATTGTATGCATGCTTGTATGATCACGATATGACAGGGATAATCAGATGAACAATATAATATATCTTATTAATTCATCAACACATTAGAATAATATAGGTATACGATGTTATCTTATAACACTCAGTTATTCTTACATAAACAGACATTGGAACAATCACAGGTAACATATGAATGTTATAAAGATATTACATATCTTTGTAATAACATTCGACACAAGAGTTAAGTAAGTGTAATAGGACAAGTCCTTTTAACACTTAGCTTTACAACTCAATTCATATTACAAGAGAACATGGAACAAAGAATGATAATCATGATAATGTAACTTCATGATAACAACATCATTCACTTAAAGAATTAACATAATGTAATAAGACAAGTTCTTATTTAATTTGTTAATAACATGGAGAACATATGACAATGAGAACAACAATACAGATGAACACAATTACAATTAGTTACTATTGACCTGTTGTATTATATCACTTCAATCATGTGCCAATTGTACAAGTTGATCATGTAAGTCCCTATAATTCGCTGACCAGTTAGTTTGACGTGACTAAACCGACGATAGCATAGTGGTACCATAGGTTTGACAAACCTCTAGCTGGTAGGGCTAGTATGTTGATCGTATTGATTCATTGGCAGGTAACGTATGTCCGGTGACAGGGCGACTTCAAGTCAGGTTCTGGAAAGCGACAGATGGTGATATTAATCTGCAGTGATAAGTAATTAATCCATCATTTCATGTTGTCTAGTAGACTGAGTAATGTATATTCTCATGTCATATTACTAGTAACTGTTTCGATGAGGTCTCTGGGTTTACAAAGTGGTAGAGTTAAATCGGATGCATTGAAATCTGATTACGTGAGGATTTCAATGGATTCCTTTTAGGCTCTATGCACTATAGTTCAAGAACAAATTACAAGTGGTTAACTAACACTCTTGATATTTAAAAGTGAAACAATAGTTAACCCGACAAATATAGAATAATACAAGGAACATATTTGATAAATCTAATATACTTAACATATATAATGGTTATCTAAACTTTGGTTCGATAACAACAATTACATCATTATATTATTCTATACAAGTTATCACAGGTGATCAAGAATGAGATGGACAAGTGGAAATTGAGATGGAAATCCATAGTTGTATTGCAAGTAGTGTGAAACTTGTTTGAGCATGTGGTGGGATAGCGTCTGGGCTTGACCCTTTCGTATGCCCTATATATAAGCATGCTTGATCGGGTGTCACATCACTTGTACATACAACTAGGGAGAAGCCATTGGGTGAACAAGTGAACAAATGACATACAAGTAACATAATATACATTGTGATTGTGCATGTGAATGAATCAAGGTTTTCAATTAACTTACTTATGAACTCACCAACCTAGTGTTGACTTTGTTTAAATACATGTTTTCTCAGGTGACGAACAGGTGTAGGTACTTACATGCAAGAAGTAAGCTAGTGGACTTTTAGAAGTCCTAGCTTTATTTCGTGTTGCATGCTTTTGATGACAAGAACAATGAATCATCTTTTGTGTATCTTGTACTGATGCAAGATATAGTTACATTGATTCTTTTGATAGATTTACGTGGTTAAATTATGAACGATACATTGTAATTTAATCTTGAAATTCTATGTCATGGATGTGTCAGCATTTCTCATTTATTTATCATGTGCTATGTAAACTATCTGATCATTTGATTATCACTCAAGATATCGCGCCCCGGGAACCTTCCGCCCGATGGGAAAACCCGATCCGTTCTCACCGGCCCGGGGTGTGACATTAGAATCAGTGTTTTCGTAGAAAGCGCACCCGCGTATATGAAATCAGAACCAACTCAACTACCTGTAATTATCGTGTGATTCATATTCATAAGTATCTAAATGTGTTCATTATTAAGTTATCATATCCGCTCATCTTTTAATTATTATTTGTATGACCCACTTAGGTTTGTACTCTAAGTCATAGAGATAGTTCTTAAGGCTTCTTATTCTCAATATAAAAAGTCAGTCTATCACTAGTTATTTTAATCTATAAATATCATGATGTCCTATTAAGAGTATAAAGTCACACATATTGTAAATGTAATAAACTTTATACACCTGTATGCATCTTGTAGGACGAAATGGGAGTTCGGAAACAATCCGATTCCAACGGATATCTACTAGACTGTAACACCCCGACCGATGGCGGAAACGTCGGGATGCCACGAGGGATGTGTAGATTGTTCAAAAGCTCGTGGGCATCTAAATTAAATCATCACATATCATTCAATCAACCAAATTACTTACACAAAAATGATGTCTATCATGAATTAAATACATCAATTGCACAAAAGAATTAGCTAAACTAACTAAACTCTATTTTCCAGAAATTCAGTTAATTTTAGCTAAGTCCAAGATCCTATGTGATGATTGTCCAAAATATACAAGATCATCCTTCTCAACCTACTTAGCTTCATCACCTGAAACATGTAAGAAAATCAAGTGTCAACTACGAAGTAGTTGGTGAGTAATCATAAGTTTTTATACTTAAAAGTATTTTAAAAAATGAGTATAAGAGTTTATGTTTAAAAGGTTTTATAAAAAGTTTTAATTAAAATGAGTATAAAAACTTATAGTCTTTCTGAGAAAATCCACAAGAGTACCTGTGTGAAAATAAAACACATATCCTAGCACAACAATCAAACACATAAACCAACACATAATCACATATTCAATTTAATCATAGTTAATCATAGATAATCATAGATAATCATAGACAATAATAGATAATCAACCTCACAACCATTCAACAAAACTCAAACATCAATATTCTCAAATAATATCTGTGACTATACATGGAAATTATGTAATTAACATAAGTTAAAAACATGATCCATGGAGTGGTGGCTAACCACGTGCCAATACATGAAACCAATGCAATTAACCAAAGTCAAAAGCAATGATTCACGGAGTTGTGATAATCCAAGTGGCAATACATGTAATCTTTGTTATTAACCGAAGTCAATGACAATGTTACACGGATATATGATAATAAATGATAATCCATAATTAATGATAATTCTTTAATGTGAATATCATATTGATAAACAGGTATCATCCTTGTGTTATCAAAATAATATTTAAAGTTGGTATACATGTTTCACCTCCGAGTTTTAAAACAAAACAGTTTAAAAGAAAGGGAGGTTATGAGAACTCACCTGAGTCCTTAGATCCGGTGTTCTTGAATTATGCGCGCTCGCGTATGTAAACTCAAAGCAACTCAAAGATCTGTAAATAGCGTGTGTTCGTGTTCATAAGCATACGTGTCTTAATTTAGTTAAGCGATCTTAAGTGTTTACTTTTAAATTACTAGTGTTTCCTTAACTTAGTTCTTTTATCCCAAGTTAGGTTGTTACACTTAAGATTTTAATGTTTATCATCTCACAAGAATAATTCAAACTTGTTAGTGTTGATTTTCTTATATATGATGATCATTTATATAATATATCAAAGTTATATAAGTTGTAAAAATTGATTCCTTGTAAACGTATAATAACATTGTCATAGTTGCATGCATGTAGGGTCATTATAGTCACCACAAATTAAGTTATTAAAACCCATTTTCTTAGTTTAAAGAAACCGTGTTTGAATTAATCCTATCAATTACTTTTATCGATTAAAAATCTCACACCTTAACTTATGTATTTAAACGAAAAGGTGGTGACTATTGTCTTTCGTGCATGCATGGCTATCCTTAATCCCACGGTTAACACAAAGAAGTTAGGTTAGATCACCTTAAGGTCAGCGAACCTTTACACAGCCCACACAGGTTCGGCTGCCATTCCATTCCACTCCACGAACCATTAGGTTCGGCTTGGTCAGGAAGTCCTTAAGTTCGTCTGTCTCATGGATGGTTCGCTGGAACAAGGACGTTCGGCATGCTAGGGTTCGACCAAGTGAGGTTCGGCCCAAAGGGTTCGCTTGGGGGGGGGGGGGGGGGTAGGTCAGCCACAGGTTCGCTAGCCTAGGGTTCGCAGCCCAAGGTTCGCTGGTTATAGGTTCAGCCGAGTGGGTTTGCTGCCAAGAAATGTTCGTCCAGGATGGAAAGGTTCGGCTCCCTTGTTCAGCAGGTCTAGGGTTCGGTGATGGCATGGGTTCGTGACTAGCCAAAGTAGGGTTCGTGGCATCATAAGGTTCGGTTTGTTTGATAAGGGTTCGGCTGTTTGAGGGTTCTCCCCTGCTACGAAGAGTTCGGCCACCTGCCCTTTTCCCGCCCATACAGGTTCGGCCATATGGGTTGCAGGGTTCGGCTGCCTGTGTGTGTCGCGAACCAGTCAGCCTATCATCCTCACCCTCAAGCTTTTCAGGTCCTAAGGTCATCTATGGCTTCCCATGTTTCAACAACAAATCGATTTAACATCTAATGACACCCTAATCTCGATTATAAATTGTCAACCATATACACATCTTGTTTTTAACAAAACCGAAAAGAAAAACTTAGATTTACCACGATTCATGGTTCAAATGTATGGGTTCTTCGTATCTTCTTGTTCCTCTCGATCACACGAACGCGTGGACACCAAGATCTCTTAAATCCGTCGAGTAACGAGCGAGAAAAGTTAGAGAGAAGGTAGAGAGAGAAAGGGTGGACGTGAGTGTGTGTTTTAGAGAGAGAAAGGAGGTTGAAGAATGAAGAAGAAGGTGGAGCTCTTCTCATTTAATTACCCGTGTAACCCCGCGTGCTCGGTCTCGTTTTTATCGCGATAACTCGCATCAAACGTTCGGTTTTTAACGTAAAGCATTTTCAAGCATTACATATTTAAATAAATAAGTTTCGCTTTAAGTAAAATGATTTTAAAGACATTGTTTCGCAAAACGATTCCGTTTCATTTACGATAATTCATTTATTTAATTAAACGGTTTATACGATTTCGTTATAGGTCGTGATTCCTAATAAACGTTTTTAGTTTTCATTTGTTTATTTATTTATTATTATTATCAATCTAATATCGTTAGATATTATTTAATTATCTCGTCGAAACGCGTTACCCACGTACGTATTCGTAAAGATCGTCACCTTTGCGAATCCAACGCTCGTATCGTATTTCGATTTGATTTACGAATTAAGGAATATCGTTTCAGAATATTATTCTTAATAATTATATTCGTGTGAATCGTCATCCACGCGAATACATTATTAAGTTAATATTTCTGAATTAATAATCGCGTTTAAATTATGACTGTAACCTCACCATCGCGTATTTATTTCCAATATCATTTTCATTATTTAATTATCTTTAATATTATAAATCCCAATCCAAAACCCACTAAACCCAAGTCACTGACACATCCATGATAGACCGAAATATGCATATGTATAGGGCATATGCAGAGGTAGATCGCAACCTCCCCTACACCGTCCGACCGCTATTTCGATAAACCATGACCATGTGTCCTTGACTATGTTTAGCAACCAAAACATAACCAACTCCCAATCCCATTCCATTCCATATCAACATCCATGATCTGTGAAATGTAACTGCAATAAACTCTCTGGTCCTGTTTAGTTGGGTTTCAACTAAACTCACCATGGTTTATGCAGAGAATAATATATTCACAATGTATACCAATAATCAATAATATTCACAAATGATTCATTTTTATTAATAATCTCAGGTCGTAACAGTACAATCGTACGGATGTACGGACGACTGGAAATACAGTGATGTGACAGTCTCCCCTAGTTAAAGTAATTTCGTCCCGAAATTCTACTTGGAGTGACTGTAGTGAATAAATGTGGGTACTTAAGCTTCATCTGATCTTCTCGTTCTCTGGTGAATTCTGGACCCCGCTTCGATTCCCAACGTACTTTGACAATTGGAATTCTACTGCGTTTGAGCTTTTTAACCTCACAATCCATTATCTCAACTAGCTTTTCAACAAAGTGCATGGTATCATCGACGCGAATGTCATTGAGTGGTACCTGAAGATCCTGATCAGCTAAGCGCTTTCTTAAATTGGACATGTGAAACGTTGGGTGTACATTGCTAAGTTCAGAAGGCAGTTCCAATTTGTAGGCAACCTTCCCGATCCGTTCAAGGATCTTAAAAGGGCAAACATAAGGTGGAGAAAGTTTACCCTTCTTCCCGAATCGGACAACGCCCTTCCAAGGCGATACTTTGAGTAATACCATATCGTTGACTTCAAACTCTAAAGGTTTCCTTCGCTTATCCACGTAACTCTTCTGTCGACTGCGTGCAGCTAACATATTTTCACGGATCTGGCGGATCTTGTCAGTCGTTTCTTGAATAATCTCTGGACCAGTGATCTGCGACTCGCCGACCTTGGTCCAACAAATAGGTGATAACTGTTGTTATACGAGAACTCAACCAGTGGTAGATGGCTATCCCAATTGCCACCAAAATCAATGACATAAGCTTTCAACATATCCTCTAATGTCTGAATCGTTCGCTCCGTCTGACCATCCGCTTGAGGATGATAAGCGGTGCTAAGATCCAATCTTGTTCCAAAGGCTTCATGAAGTGATTCCCAAAATCGTGCCGTGAAGCGAGCATCACGATCCGATATTATGCGTAAGGGAATACCATGTCGGCTAACGATCTCATCAACATAGATACGAGCTAATTTCCGCACAGGGAACGTCTCGCGTATCGGTAAGAAATGAGCCGACTTGGTTAATCTGTCAATTATCACCCAGATACTATCCTTGTCGTTTGTGGTTCGTGGAAGTTTAGTAATGAAATCCATAGAGATATTCTCCCACTTCCACATCGGTATTTCTGGTTGTATTAACAATCCCGAAGGTCGCTGGTGTTCCGCCTTGACTTTGGCACAGTTAAGGCACTTGGACACATATTCAGCAATATCCTTCTTCATACCAGGCCACCAGTAAAAGGCCCTAAGGTCTTGATACATCTTGTCAGCACCCGGATGAATCGAGTATCGATTCTTATGAGCTTCATTCATAATCACCATCCTAAGATCACCTCTGTTCGGTATCCACAACCGATTCAAGTAATACATCAAACTATCATCCTTAGTTTCCAATAAAATCTCAGCCCCGCAAGACATCTCATTTTTCAAGTTATCTTGAGCTAATGAGTGTTGTTGGGCTGTGAGAACATCATTACGGAGATTAGTGTGCACTCGGACACTACGGATCTGAACTTGACTTTTGCGACTAAGCGCATCTGCTACTACATTCACTTTACCAGGATGGTAGCGAATTTCACAGTCATAATCGTTCAACAGTTCAACCCATCTCCGTTGTCTCATATTAAGCTCTTTCTGATTGAGAATATGCTGTAAAATTTTATGATCAGTAAATACTACACACTTTGTGCCATAAAGATAATGCCTCCATATCTTCAAAGCAAACACAACTTCACCAAGTTCCAAGTCGTGTGTAGTGTAGTTCTTTTCATGAATTTTCAACTGTATAAATGCATATGCCACAACCTTCCCCGTTGCATGAGGACACAACCGAGACCTAGGTTGGATGCATCACAGTAAACTACACAATCCTCATTTCCATCAGGTAGTGTCAAGACAGGAGCATCACAAAGTTTCTGCTTTAAAGTCTGAAATGCCTCTTCCTGCTTTGGTCCCCACTCATATGGTTTATTCTTTTGAGTCAAAGAAGTGAGAGGGACAGCAATCCTGGAGAAATTCGAAATAAACCGCCGATAGTAACCGACAAGTCCAAGAAACGATCGAATCTCCGTCGGTGTCTTCGGTGTACTCCAATTCTTCACCGCATCAATCTTCGCAGGATCCACGTGAACACCATTTTCATTGACTATGTGCCCCAAGAATTGAACTTCCTTTAGCCAAAGTTCACACTTTGAGAATTTGGCATACAGTCGCTCTTCTCTTAGGATCTCCAAAACCAACTTAAGGTGTTTCTCGTGTTCTTCCTTGGTCTTTGAGTATATCAAGATATCATCAATGAATACAATCACAAACTTATCCAAGTATGGCCTGCAAACACGGTTCATGAGGTCCATGAAAACCGCAGGTGCATTGGTAAGGCCGGAAGGCATTACCAGAAATTCATAATGGCCATATCTTGTTCTGAAAGTTGTCTTGGGAATATAATCATCATGTACGCGAAGCTGATGATACCCAGACCTGAGATCGATCTTAGAAAACCATGTCGAGCCTTGCAGCTGATCGAAGAGGTCATCGATGCGCGGCAATGGATATCGATTCTGAATTGTGAGCTTGTTCAATTCGCGGTAGTCGATACACATTCGGAATGACCCGTCCTTTTTCTTGACAAACAGGACCGGTGCACCCCACGGCGAATGGCTCGGGCGAATAAATCCTTTATCAGTTAACTCTTGCAGTTGGCTTGCCAATTCTTGTAACTCTGAAGGCGCAAGCCTGTAGGGAGCTTTGGCGACTGGATTCGCACTAGGTATTAAGTCAATTCGAAACTCTACTTGACGTTCTGGTGGAAGACCCGGCAAATCATCTGGAAATACTTCGAGAAACTCTCTTATCACAAGAACGTCTTCAATGCTCTTTCCTTTCTCTTTCTTCTCCACAATATTAGCTAAAAATGCTATACATTTCTTCCTAAGGTACTTGTGTGCTTTAGTGCATGACATCAACTTAAGACCTTTACTAGAAGTTTCCCCAAATACTCTTAAAGTTGCACCCGAAGGTATAGGAATACAAATGTATTTCTCGTGACAAACAATCTTCGCTTTGTGGGTGGCTAACCAATCCATGCCTATGATAACATCAAAGCTACCAAGATGCATAGGTATAAGATCAATTGGGAAAACGTGATCACTTAAGTTCACAGTACATCCAATAATAATAGTGTCAATATCAATAGTGTTTCCGTCAGCCACCTCCACGTTAAACGGTTTATCTAAGTGGGTACGTATTCTACCAAGCATACATTCAAAGTCATATGAAACGAAACTCCTATCGGCACCAGAATCAAATAAGACAGATGCATAAGAGTTGTTGATCAGAAATGTACCGTTGACCACGTCCTGGTTGGCTTGAGCAGTTGGAACATTCAGCTGGAACGCTCTGCCTCTTGCCACCCTTTGATTATTTCCTGTCAGTCTCGGGCACTGGTTTCTGAAGTGACCCAGTTCACCACACTCATAACAGGCTTTTGCCTGTGCAGGAGGTACCTGGCGAACGGGTACAACTGGAATAGGTTGTGCATGTGGAGCTGGCAGTGCAAGCGGAGCAGGTTGCATCCTTTGTGCTTGCGGTGCACTCCAACAGACATTAGCAAAATGACCATACTTGCCGCAGTTGTGGCAGACGCGACACGACAAGTTAGGCGCATGGTGATATCGGCAGGTATTACATTGGGGGGTGTTCCCAACATAATTCTTGGCAGTAGTGTTATTTGATGATTGCTGCGCGGACTTAGAAACAGGAGCAGTGACCATGAAGTTCCTGGTCTTTCTCTTTTTGTTGCTGCTCTTTGATGAACTAGGAGCCTCAGTCTTGATCTCAGTCTTTGCTTCATTTGTGGTATTCTTCGCCTCAGTCTTCTTCGTTCCTTTTCTCGTGAGAGTTCCAGCCTTTACATGGTTATCAGTAAGTGTAGCAGAAAAACGGATCGCAGCCTCAAGTGTTTTGGGGTTGCTTCCGTAAACAGTGTCTTGGATCTGCATGGGCAGACCGTCGATGTACTTCTCGATAGCTCTTTCCAAAGGTGTCACCAGATCAGGCACCAGCAGACTATACTCGTGAAAACGAGTATTATAGATGACATTCTCGCCACTATCCTGTTTGAGTTCCCAGAACTCAGTCTCCAGTTTCCTCATTTCGCTGCGAGGACAGAATTCAGTGGTCATTAAGTTCTTGACCTCAGTCCAAGTCAGTGCCAGGGCAGCATCAACTCCCCTAGTTCGCTTTTCGCCATTCCACCAAGTCAGTGCTCTCTTTTGGAAAACACTAGTGGCATAGCGCACCTTCAAGTTATCAGGGCAATCACTGTTGATGAAGGTGTTCTCCTTACTCTCAAACCACTGCAGCAGACTAGTGGCTGTTTCAGAACCCGTAAACTTCAGGGGATTACAGGAGTTGAAGTGTTTGAATGTGCAAGTTGGTGGGTTTGCACCACCTCGATTCTGATTGAGAGTTTTATTGGCTTGAGTCAGTTGGTTCACCAATCCAGTAATGAGTGTTGCTAACTCTTGCATGCCTGAGTTGGCATTACTGTTGTTAGCATCCCCATTGTTCGAGTCATCTTCGTTGTGACGGCGCGGCGGCATGTTTCTGAGGAATTAGAAACATGTTACTACCGTTTACAACGTAAGTCATACAAACAATGGTCAAATGAGTTTATTTAAATAGTTAGGATTACATATAGGAACTATATTTCTCTCCTATCTGTCATTAAACTCATAACATTTATCAATTTCCTAATATTATACTAAGTGTCCTAGTTGGTCATAACTAATATTAGCTAACTATTCCTAAGTTCCATACATTCCCCACCCTATACCAACACTGACAACCTCCTGATGCAATGCAACAAGCTTATATATAGGGCATATGCAGAGGTAGATCGCAATCTCCCCTACACCGTCCCACCACCGTTCCATTGCACCACGTTATGCCCTTGTTAGCATTTAGGGTGTATCATGTATCTTACCATAGTCTTACTTCACAAACCTTATCCTAGGTAGGATAATTTTGAGTGAAGTGGTCTCTAGTTCCCTTGGACAATTAGGTTCGCCTAATGTCTAAGTTCACCTGACATGTAGGTTTGCCTATTTCTAAGTTCACCTATTGTCTAAGTTCACCTGACATTAAAGTTCCCCTAATGTCTAAGTTCACTAAATTCCATTCCAAATCTCAATGTCCATAATCATCAATAAGGGTCCATATCATCACTGAGTGCTCTTATTGTCACTAAGTGTTCATATCCTCCCTATAGTTTATCCTCATCAAGTGTCCATACCATCACTAAGTGTTAGTATGATCACTATGCGTTTATATTATCACCAAGTGTCTATATCATCACCCAAATCCATATTCCATCACTAATCGCTCATATCGTTCGTTAATCCTATGCACCCTACGTGTCCAATAAGTGTGTTCACAAGTGATTTTATAAGTGTTTATTAAGTGTGATCATCCATGAGTCATGTCACACCCCGAGCCGGCGGGGTAGGATCGGAGTCCCCGTCGGGCGGAAGGTTCCCGGGGCGCGATATCGGGTGTGATAATCAGGAGTGATCAGATTGTTACATTGCACATGATATAAATGAGAAATGCTAATTAAAATAGAATTACAAAGTTAAATTACAGCAGTAACGTTTATAATTTAACAATGTAAATCTATTGCAAAACATCAGTAAATGACTATCTTGTATTTACACAAGATATACAAAATAATTTATATCATGATGTCTTCAAAAGTATGCAGGTCCAAAATACTAGTCTTCTATCTGAAGTCCTAGTCCAAAAGAAATGACTTCCTAATTGACCTGTTCGTCACCTGAGAAGTCATGCAAAAATAAAGGTCAACACATGGTTGGTGAGTTCATATAGTTTAGTATTTGAAAATGATTTGAAAATGATTTGAAAACCTTCTTTGGTAAAGACCCTAACCTCATTAACACCACATGTATCATCCAGATCGGTATGCTTATGTATAGGGCATACCCCTGGGTCGAGGCTACAACCCCGCCCAGACGCCGTCCCACCACATACTAATCCGCATAGGACATTGCTGTTAATGATAATTAAGCATCTTTACCTATCACACACTCTTGTTCACAATGACTCTAATGTTCTCACAAAACCTTTGTTTAACCCATGGGTAACAACCTTAATCTCATTAACATCACATGTATCATCCGGATCGGTATGCTTATGTATAAGGCATACCCCTGAGTCGAGGCTACAACCCCGCCCAGACGCCATCCCACCACATACTAATCCGCATAGGACATTGTTGTTAATGATAATTAAGCATTTTACCCCTACCTTTAACCCAATGATTCTTCTGTTTGTCGTCCCTGTAATTACAATTATTTGAAATCCACTATTGATTTCATAAGTTCATCACATAATATGATCAACCACACAATTGTATAAACAGTTATAAATGCTTAATTAAACAAGTAAATAAACATTTAATAAAATCTAAGTCCTTATGATTGGGGCCTATGGTCATACTCGAGTAGACTAGTCTGTCAATCTAGGTACTTAGTAGTTAGGGAAACTGTAAATATCCTCAAACATACGACCTACAAGTCAAACGGTCTAGCTAGGACTTCTTGAAATGCAGGATTTTATGTTTCGTCAATGTTTTTGGCGTATGCTATCTCTGATATTTCCCAGACTTCCCTTAAAATTGATTTAATGATCGTCTGATTTTGTCACAAGATGTACCTGATGTGTTGATCGTAGAATACAAGATTCATTGATCGGTTGTACACTTGATTAATTGTTCAACAAACACTTGGTTTGTAGAACATTGAATGTTGTCTTTGCAAAGATTGTTTTGTTGATGTTTTGATGTCCCCCACTTGTTTTGTCAAAATGTTTGATTTGATCCCTTGAATTCACCCACTTGTTTTGTCAAAATGTTTGATTTGATCCCTTGAATTCACCCACTTGTTTTGTCAAAATGTTTGATTTGTTTCCTTGAATCCACTCACTTGATTTCCCAAAATGTTTGTTTTGACTTGTTTGAAATGTTTTGACTTATTGAAAGGTTTAGTTTGACTTGATTATTCACTTAATATATAAGTGAATCAGTTAATAAACCTGCATAAAATCTTCCTAGACATGGTCTAGGATAACATTTATATATGTAAAACATATAAATTTAAAAGCATTAAAGTAAACAATTTAAGTAAACAGTTTACGCATGCTTCTCAGCCCCGCGTTTTAAAACAAAAATGTTAGAAAAGGGGCAATGAACTCACCTGTGTTGATGTCTAATGTACTATCACAGAATACGCACTCTTGTTTGTAGTCTAAGTTTCTTCGGTTCCTGAATTATTTTATAAGAATTCGAATATAATAAGTACGCGTAGTAGTCGTTGTGCCTACGACTTTGAGTCTTGCTGTGTGTGCAACTAAGTGTCTTAGTACTAAGTGTATCTAAGATCTACTCTATCTTAATTACCCTTCTTAAGATCCCAATTCCCATGATTAGCTACAACTTACCTTTAAATTTTAGAAAATTTCGGCAGAGTTCCCTTTGTTTTTAAAACAATTCCAGACAATTTCATTGTCTCTTTTATAACAAAATCCCAATTCAATCAATTCAAATAAATATTTAAACCAAAGCGTTACAATTTAATATTTCATTTTAATTTAATATCATGTTAAAACCATTTAGTGAGATATAACAAATTATCATTAAGTGTTCTTCATTAAACTCTCTTTACAAGAGTTTAAATGACATTATAAATATGATGGACTTAACTAAGTCCCATTGAGCCCATTTTGACTCAATTGATTATCTTGGTTTCCTATTTGATTAACCAACTTGGGTTATTGATGATCATGAATTTGTACCCAATTCTCTATAGTTGTTAAACTATCTTGTATGATCAACAATTAGTGCTAGACATGCATGTATGATTAGGGTTTCCTCCTTACTCATGCACTCCCACATGTGTATATATATATGCATTTGATCCTCTTATACCCATGGATGAAATTTACCCATCAACCCTTATGAAATACTTAGGTTATCAATCAAGTAATCACTTGTTGTGTTATCCATACCAGTCCCATTGATCCTAGGTCCATCTTGACTCAATTAAACTATTCTAAGAGTTGATTCATTGTATTGGGCAGCGAACCTTTTTAAGAGAACCCATAAGGTTCGGCTAAGGTGGCAACATGTAGGGTTCGGCCTAACAGAAAGGTTCGTTAACCCATGGTTCGTCACCCTATGGTTCGCGAGTTGCATGGCCATGGTTCGGCCACGCAAGGGTTCGTCTCCCGTATGGTTCGGCTGAATACTGGTCCTATAGGTTCGTTGCAGGGTTAGGTGCGGTTAACAGGTTCGTTTAGCAGGAGTGGCAGGGTTCGTTGCAGGTGCAGGCTTGCAGGGTTCGCCCAACCATCGAGGGTTCGTTTAACAAACCCTTGGGTTCGTGAGGTGCCTACAAGGTTCGGCTCCCAATTTCGCGATTCAACAGGGTTCGGTTATCCTAATGGTTCACGAACCTGCAACATCTCTTCTTTGATTTGCAGCTACAATCTGTTATAATCACATTTCTAACAATACCTAAACATGTATACACTCCCGTCTAAGTGTTCTAAGTGCTCCAATTCGGTCATATCATCAAAACCATATGTATTCAAGAAAACTCCTCTAAAAACCGAATTTAAAATGGGTGTTTTACCTTAGGTTTGGTGGATGAAAACTGGAAATTCTTGTACTTCTGGAATCTACACGATGAGGGGATCGTAGTGACACCAAAATGGCTTGAATCCGACTCGAAACGTGCAAGATCTTCTAGAGAGAAGTTGAGAGAACAATCCTTGTAGAGAGAGAGAGAAGGTAGACGAGAATGAGAGAGAGATTGGGTATTGGTGGTGGTTGTTGGAACCTTAATGGTTCATTAAATGTTTTAGAAAAATGCCCGGTCGCTCGGTCTCGTTCGGTTTCGCGTAATAATGTTGTTTCGCGTAGTTTTCGCGACGAAATGACACGGTTATAAAAATTAGAAATCTTTTAATTATTCAAGGTTGTAATTCCTAATAAATTAACTAATATCTTCTTATTTATTAAAAATTTAAAACAAAATTAACTGTTTAAATCGAAATGTACGGTCGTCGCGCGTATTCGTTCGAATCGTCACCCGCACGAACACGACGATAACTATACTTTTCAATCTTGTTTTCTAATTATAGAATATCATTCAGAACGTTAAACTTTCAGATATATTCGTACAGATCGTCACCTATACGAATAACCCGTTCATTTATCATTCACATAATGATATTCGTGTGTTTTGTTCTTTAAAGCCTCACATACGTTTATACATAATAATTCCTAAGCAAACAATCACATGATGGTTCTGTATTGCCAGATAATTATCCGACTCAAGAACCATTGTTCTGAACTGTGTTTCTGTTAAATGTGTCTGAAACTGTTCTATGACAACTCACCATGATAATGATAAATGACATGAATATGAAAATTACTGAAATGTGTATGATTCATACCTGTTTTACTGTTCATGTACTGTAGAGATCACTGTTCCGGTAACGGTTCCGGCACTGATGTTACAGTCTCCCCTTGTTAGAGAAATTTCGTCCCGAAATTTAAGAGTTGTTATCAGGTACCGCTTCCTCTTCAAACAGTTGGGGATACTTTAACTTCATGTGATCTTCACGTTCCCAAGTAAACTCGGGCCCGCGTCTTGAATTCCATCGAACCTTTACAATAGGAATACGGCTTCGCCTCAGTTGCTTAACCTTGCGATCCATAATCTCTAAAGGTTCTTCAATGAAATGTAACTGTTCATCGACTTGAATCTCTTCAATTGGAATGACAAGACTCTCGTCAGCAAGGCATTTCTTTAGATTTGAGATGTGAAACACATCATGCACACCACTGAGTTCATCTGGTAATCTCAGTCGATAAGCTACAGGACCTATACGTTCGATGATTTCGAACGGTCCCACATATCGTGGTGCTAATTTGCCTTTCTTTCCAAAGCGTACCACTCCTTTCCATGGGGATACCTTTAACATTACACGATCTCCCACTTGGAATTCCAATGGTTTGCGCCGTTTGTCGGCGTAGCTCTTTTGTCTGCTCCTTGTTGCTTGTAGTCTTCTTTGAATCTGAGCTATCTTGTCAGTGGTTTCTTGAATTAATTCTGGCCCCGTTATTCGGTTGTCTCCAATTTCAGTCCAACAGATCGGTGATCGACATTTCCGGCCATAAAGAGCCTCGAATGGTGCACATCCGATACTACTGTGGTAACTGTTATTGTAGGAGAACTCAATCAGTGGCAAATGGGAATCCCAATTCCCACCGAAGTCTAGAACACAGGTTCTCAACATGTCCTCTAGGGTTTGAATAGTACGTTCACTTTGACCATCCGTTTGTGGGTGGTAAGCTGTACTCAGATTCAACTGTGTCCCTAGAGATTTCTGTAATGATTGCCAGAACCTTGAAGTAAATCTGCTGTCTCTATCAGAAATAATAGACAATGGCACACCGTGGCGTACCACTATCTCATTGATGTACAACCTTGCCAGTTTATCCATTGTGAAGGTCTCACGCATAGGCAAGAAATGAGCAGATTTTGTTAAACGGTCAATGATCACCCAAATTGTATCGTGACCACTGGAAGTGCGGGGTAGCTTGGTAATGAAGTCCATAGCTATTTGTTCCCACTTCCAGAGTGGAATCTCAGGCTGTTCCAGTAGTCCAGACGGTCTCTGGTGTTCCGCCTTTACTTTCGCACACGTAAGACACTGTCCGACATACTCGGCTATATCTTTCTTCATTCCCGGCCACCAATAAAATCCACGCAAATCTTGGTACATCTTATCAGCGCCTGGATGAACAGAGTATTTAGTCTTGTGTGCTTCATCGAGTATAAGTTTCCTCAATTCATCTACCGCAGGGATCCATATACGTTCCTTGTAGTAGATCATACCATCAGGCTTCGTGTCAAACTGTTTCTCTGCTCCGCAATCAAGTTCTTTCTTCAGATTATTTCGGTCAAGAGCTTCTTGTTGCGCTTGAATAATCTTGTCACTTAAACTGGTCTGCACGGTTATCCCCATTGCTCTAACACGTAGGGGTTTGACCCGTTCCTTCCGGCTCAAGGCATCAGCTACAACGTTCGCCTTTCCCGGATGGTATTTGATCACACAATCGTAATCATTTAGAAGTTCAACCCAACGGCGTTGTCGCATGTTGAGCTCCTTCTGATCGAAGATGTGTTGCAGACTCTTATGATCAGTGAATATGGTACACTTGGTGCCATATAAGTAATGTCTCCAAATCTTCAGTGCGAAGATTACAGCTCCCAGTTCAAGATCATGAGTAGTGTAGTTCTTCTCATGAATCTTTAACTGTCTTGACGCATAGGCTATGACTTTGTCCCGTTGCATTAACACACAACCGAGTCCCTGATGGGAAGCATCGCAGTACACAACAAAGTCATCACAGCCCTCTGGGAGAGATAGAATTGGAGCATCACATAATTTCTGTTTCAATGTTTGAAAAGCATCTTCCTGTTTCTGCTCCCAGACAAACGGTTCACTTTTCTGGGTTAGCTTAGTGAGAGGCAAAGCTATCTTAGAAAAGTTTGAGATAAACCTTCTGTAATAACCCGCCAATCCCAGAAAAGACCGTATCTCCGTTGGTGTCTTTGGAGTGTCCCAATTCTTTATCGCTTCAATCTTGGCAGGGTCTACATGAATTCCCTCGCTGTTGACCACATGACCCAGAAATTGAACTTCTCTTAGCCAAAATTCACATTTGGAGAATTTGGCATAGAGTTTCTCTTCTTTCAACAGCTCCAAGATCTTTCTAAGGTGTTGCTCATGTTCTGTTTTGGTCTTGGAATAAATCAGTATGTCATCAATGAAAACAATGACAAACTGATCCAAGTACGGCTTGCACACTCGGTTCATGAGGTCCATGAAAACCGCGGGTGCATTTGTCAATCCGAAGGGCATCACCATAAATTCGTAATGCCCGTATCTGGTTCGGAAGGCCGTCTTCGGTATGTCTTCATCTTGAACTCTCAACTGATGATATCCAGACCGCAAGTCAATCTTAGAGAAGTATTGAGCTCCTTGCAGTTGGTCAAACAAATCATCAATCCTCGGTAATGGATACCGATTCTTGATGGTTAGTTTGTTCAGTTCACGGTAATCTATGCACATTCTGAACGATCCGTCTTTCTTCTTCACGAACAAGACCGGAGCTCCCCAAGGTGAGTAGCTCGGTCTGATGAAACCCTTGTCAAGTAACTCCTGTAACTGATTAGACAATTCCTGCATCTCTGAAGGTGCTAACCTGTAAGGAGATTTAGCAACAGGAGTTGCTCCAGGAATTAAGTCAATACGAAATTCTACCGGTCGCGCAGGTGGCAAACCAGGTAGGTCTTCGGGGAATACTTCAGGATATTCTTTCACTACTGGTACATCTTGAATCTTTTTCTTGTCTTTCTCCTTTTCCACCACATGAGCCAGGAATGCTATGCACCGCTTCTGTAGACACTTACGCGCCTTTATGCAAGAAATGATTTTGACACTTCGCTTTGCTTGATCCCCTTTAACTTCCAATACACAATCACTCGGCAATGGAATTCGAAGCAGCTTCTCAGAACAGATGACTTCCACTCGGTTAGATGAGAGCCAATCCATTCCAACAATGATGTCAAAACTACCCAGCTCCATCGGTATCAAATCGATGGTAAATGTAAAATCATTTAGTGTCAATGGGCAGTTCCTATAAACTGTACTAACTGTGATCTGTTTCCCGTTAGCTACTTCTATAATGTAAGGGGAGTCTAACTGTTCCTCTATGGAATCTAGTTGGCATGCAAAGTCGGTAGAGATAAAACTCTGATCCGCACCAGTATCAAATAAGACAGATGCATAAAAGTCATGTAAGAGAAACGTACCAGTGACCACATTTGGGTCCTGGCGTGCAGCTGGTGCTCCGATAGCAAAGGCTCGTCCACGGGGTGCTTGAACTGCTGGTTGAGCCTTCTTTGGGCAGTTCCTCGCAAAGTGGCCTTGTTCGCCACAATTATAGCATCCACCATGGTTCTGATTAGCTGGTGGAGGAAGAGCCAAAGCAGCATTGTTGACTGCTTGATTAGGAGTCATTCTACAGTGTTGGACCCAATGGCCCTTT
Organism: Mikania micrantha; assembly: GCA_009363875.1. Lineage (NCBI taxonomy): Eukaryota > Viridiplantae > Streptophyta > Magnoliopsida > Asterales > Asteraceae > Mikania > Mikania micrantha. The sequence goes on from CM018684.1 coordinate 25,754,169, forward strand.
CTTCCGCATCCCGTGCAATGCTTGCAGGGAGTGTCAGCAGTGTGGTGATACTGACACTTGGCACACAAAGGAAACGTGCCAGTGTAGGGTTTGCGGTTGGGGTTTTGTGGTGCTGCTGCTATTTGTTGCAGAGGTGTGGCCACCGCGTAGTTCTTGATGGTCTTCTGTTTCTTCTTTGGATGGTGGTGGGGTTTCTTGGAAGACTCAGCCTTGTTCTTGCTGAGTTCAGCCTCTTTCTTTAAAACTCCAGAGGCTACCATGAGGTCAGTGAGTTTTCCAGACAGTCTCACTGCAGATTCAACAGTAGTAGGGTTGGCTGAAACAACCATGCCCTGAATGCAGGCGGGAAGTCCACCTACATAACGGTCTATCCTTTTCTCCAAAGTTGGTACCATGTCAGGTACCAAAGCAACCAACTCGTGGTAACGAGTTGTATACCCCATGTGATCAGCTCCTTTCATCACATGGTTGGATAGTTCAACCTCCAATTTCTGCAGCTCGTTCTTGGGACAGAACTCTGTTCGCAGCAGTGTCTTGAAATCTTCCCATGGCATGGCCATGGCTTCTTCTCTTCCTCGGGCATTGATCTGACCGTTCCACCAGGTCAGAGCCCGTTTGTTGAATGTTCCCGCTGAGTAACGGACCTTGTGATGTTCGGGGCAGCTGCAGAGATCCAACGTTGCCTCAATCTTCTCAATCCATTGGATTAGTCCAACGGCACCTTCAGACCCACTAAAACTGGGTGGTTTACATCCTACAAAGGACTTGTAGGAGTAGTGAGATGAATCTCCAGTATTCCCACTGGCTTCTCCTGATGTGTTGCCAGTGTTGAGAATCTCATTACGAAGACGAAGGAACATCTCCGGTATTGCCTCTTTCATCTGATTCGTCATCTGGCTACTCAGTAACGTCACCAGAGCGATAGTAGCAGGATCCATAGTCGGTACTGTGCCCGAACCAGATGCTTGAGTAATCAATGGAGGAGGGGAGGAGGAGGTGGAGGAGGTGGTGGTGGAGAGTCATTCGGAGACGGTGTTGAGGAGTGTGGAGCCAAGTCTTGAGGTGGTAGCTGTATCAAGGGAGGTTGTCTTCGTGGAGGCATTCTGATCATAACCAATAAAGTCATCGGTTAGTACAATGATCGAATACCGAAGACAATATGCAAATAAGTCTTAAGTCCTATGTTCTCTATATGCAGGGTCCCTAGGTTATAGTCTAGGCCAAACCATTTAAATAAGTGACCTATATTTCTCTATAACCATGGCTCTGATACCAATCTGTCACACCCCGAGCCGGCGGGGTAGGATCGGAGTCCCCGTCGGGCGGAAGGTTCCCGGGGCGCGATATCGGGTGTGATAATCAGGAGTGATCAGATTGTTACATTGCACATGATATAAATGAGAAATGCTAATTAAAATAGAATTACAAAGTTAAATTACAGCAGTAACGTTTATAATTTAACAATGTAAATCTATTGCAAAACATCAGTAAATGACTATCTTGTATTTACACAAGATATACAAAATAATTTATATCATGATGTCTTCAAAAGTATGCAGGTCCAAAATACTAGTCTTCTATCTGAAGTCCTAGTCCAAAAGAAATGACTTCCTAATTGACCTGTTCGTCACCTGAGAAGTCATGCAAAAATAAAGGTCAACACATGGTTGGTGAGTTCATATAGTTTAGTATTTGAAAATGATTTGAAAATGATTTGAAAACCTTCTTTGGTAAAGACCCTAACCTCATTAACACCACATGTATCATCCAGATCGGTATGCTTATGTATAGGGCATACCCCTGGGTCGAGGCTACAACCCCGCCCAGACGCCGTCCCACCACATACTAATCCGCATAGGACATTGCTGTTAATGATAATTAAGCATCTTTACCTATCACACACTCTTGTTCACAATGACTCTAATGTTCTCACAAAACCTTTGTTTAACCCACGGGTAACAACCTTAATCTCATTAACATCACATGTATCATCCGGATCGGTATGCTTATGTATAGGGCATACCCCTGAGTCGAGGCTACAACCCCGCCCAGACGCCATCCCACCACATACTAATCCGCATAGGACATTGTTGTTAATGATAATTAGGCATTTTACCCCTACCTTTAACCCAATGATTCTTCTGTTTGTCGTCCCTGTAATTACAATTATTTGAAATCCACTATTGATTTCATAAGTTCATCACATAATATGATCAACCACACAATTGTATAAACAGTTATAAATGCTTAATTAAACAAGTAAATAAACATTTAATAAAATCTAAGTCCTTATGATTGGGGCCTATGGTCATACTCGAGTAGACTAGTCTGTCAATCTAGGTACTTAGTAGTTAGGGAAACTGTAAATATCCTCAAACATACGACCTACAAGTCAAACGGTCTAGCTAGGACTTCTTGAAATGCAGGATTTTATGTTTCGTCAATGTTTTTGGCGTATGCTATCTCTGATATTTCCCAGACTTCCCTTAAAATTGATTTAATGATCGTCTGATTTTGTCACAAGATGTACCTGATGTGTTGATCGTAGAATACAAGATTCATTGATCGGTTGTACACTTGATTAATTGTTCAACAAACACTTGGTTTGTAGAACATTGAATGTTGTCTTTGCAAAGATTGTTTTGTTGATGTTTTGATGTCCCCCACTTGTTTTGTCAAAATGTTTGATTTGATCCCTTGAATTCACCCACTTGTTTTGTCAAAATGTTTGATTTGATCCCTTGAATTCACCCACTTGTTTTGTCAAAATGTTTGATTTGTTTCCTTGAATCCACTCACTTGATTTCCCAAAATGTTTGTTTTGACTTGTTTGAAATGTTTTGACTTATTGAAAGGTTTAGTTTGACTTGATTATTCACTTAATATATAAGTGAATCAGTTAATAAACCTGCATAAAATCTTCCTAGACATGGTCTAGGATAACATTTATATATGTAAAACATATAAATTTAAAAGCATTAAAGTAAAGAATTTAAGTAAACAGTTTACGCATGCTTCTCAGCCCCGCGTTTTAAAACAAAAATGTTAGAAAAGGGGCAATGAACTCACCTGTGTTGATGTCTAATGTACTATCACAGAATACGCACTCTTGTTTGTAGTCTAAGTTTCTTCGGTTCCTGAATTATTTTATAAGAATTCGAATATAATAAGTACGCGTAGTAGTCGTTGTGCCTACGACTTTGAGTCTTGCTGTGTGTGCAACTAAGTGTCTTAGTACTAAGTGTATCTAAGATCTACTCTATCTTAATTACCCTTCTTAAGATCCCAATTCCCATGATTAGCTACAACTTACCTTTAAATTTTAGAAAATTTCGGCAGAGTTCCCTTTGTTTTTAAAACAATTCCAGACAATTTCATTGTCTCTTTTATAACAAAATCCCAATTCAATCAATTCAAATAAATATTTAAACCAAAGCGTTACAATTTAATATTTCATTTTAATTTAATATCATGTTAAAACCATTTAGTGAGATATAACAAATTATCATTAAGTGTTCTTCATTAAACTCTCTTTACAAGAGTTTAAATGACATTATAAATATGATGGACTTAACTAAGTCCCATTGAGCCCATTTTGACTCAATTGATTATCTTGGTTTCCTATTTGATTAACCAACTTGGGTTATTGATGATCATGAATTTGTACCCAATTCTCTATAGTTGTGAAACTATCTTGTATGATCAACAATTAGTGCTAGACATGCATGTATGATTAGGGTTTCCTCCTTACTCATGCACTCCCACATGTGTATATATATATGCATTTGATCCTCTTATACCCATGGATGAAATTTACCCATCAACCCTTATGAAATACTTAGGTTATCAATCAAGTAATCACTTGTTGTGTTATCCATACCAGTCCCATTGATCCTAGGTCCATCTTGACTCAATTAAACTATTCTAAGAGTTGATTCATTGTATTGGGCAGCGAACCTTTTTAAGAGAACCCATAAGGTTCGGCTAAGGTGGCAACATGTAGGGTTCGGCCTAACAGAAAGGTTCGTTAACCCATGGTTCGTCACCCTATGGTTCGCGAGTTGCATGGCCATGGTTCGGCCACGCAAGGGTTCGTCTCCCGTATGGTTCGGCTGAATACTGGTCCTATAGGTTCGTTGCAGGGTTAGGTGCGGTTAACAGGTTCGTTTAGCAGGAGTGGCAGGGTTCGTTGCAGGTGCAGGCTTGCAGGGTTCGCCCAACCATCGAGGGTTCGTTTAACAAACCCTTGGGTTCGTGAGGTGCCTACAAGGTTCGGCTCCCAATTTCGCGATTCAACAGGGTTCGGTTATCCTAATGGTTCACGAACCTGCAACATCTCTTCTTTGATTTGCAGCTACAATCTGTTATAATCACATTTCTAACAATACCTAAACATGTATACACTCCCGTCTAAGTGTTCTAAGTGCTCCAATTCGGTCATATCATCAAAACCATATGTATTCAAGAAAACTCCTCTAAAAACCGAATTTAAAATGGGTGTTTTACCTTAGGTTTGGTGGATGAAAACTGGAAATTCTTGTACTTCTGGAATCTACACGATGAGGGGATCGTAGTGACACCAAAATGGCTTGAATCCGACTCGAAACGTGCAAGATCTTCTAGAGAGAAGTTGAGAGAACAATCCTTGTAGAGAGAGAGAGAAGGTAGACGAGAATGAGAGAGAGATTGGGTATTGGTGGTGGTTGTTGGAACCTTAATGGTTCATTAAATGTTTTAGAAAAATGCCCGGTCGCTCGGTCTCGTTCGGTTTCGCGTAATAATGTTGTTTCGCGTAGTTTTCGCGACGAAATGACACGGTTATAAAAATTAGAAATCTTTTAATTATTCAAGGTTGTAATTCCTAATAAATTAACTAATATCTTCTTATTTATTAAAAATTTAAAACAAAATTAACTGTTTAAATCGAAATGTACGGTCGTCGCGCGTATTCGTTCGAATCGTCACCCGCACGAACACGACGATAACTATACTTTTCAATCTTGTTTTCTAATTATAGAATATCATTCAGAACGTTAAACTTTCAGATATATTCGTACAGATCGTCACCTATACGAATAACCCGTTCATTTATCATTCACATAATGATATTCGTGTGTTTTGTTCTTTAAAGCCTCACATACGTTTATACATAATAATTCCTAAGCAAACAATCACATGATGGTTCTGTATTGCCAGATAATTATCCGACTCAAGAACCATTGTTCTGAACTGTGTTTCTGTTAAATGTGTCTGAAACTGTTCTATGACAACTCACCATGATAATGATAAATGACATGAATATGAAAATTACTGAAATGTGTATGATTCATACCTGTTTTACTGTTCATGTACTGTAGAGATCACTGTTCCGGTAACGGTTCCGGCACTGATGTTACAAGTCACTCCAACCATTCCAACAAACATACCATCAACATCCATATCCCATCAATCTCAACTTTACATCAATTCCTAGTAATATCCTAAGTTCCTGACACTGACAGACCCCCAATATACTACAAATGGTATATGTATAAGGCATATGTAGGGGTCAGTCACAACTGCCCCAGCCAACATCCCACCACCTTTGTAATATACTACGAGTGTGTCCTTGTCTGGAGATCAGAAAATCTATCAAATAATTCCTAAAGCAGATAAGTTCCTAAACAGTTAATTTCTTAAGCAGATAGTTTTCCCAAACAGGTAGTTCCCTTATTCCTCAATACTGACATCCACCCGATGTACTGTAAATGGTATATGTATAGGACATATGATAAGGGTAGGTCGCAACCGCCCAAACCACCGTCCCACCACCTTTACAATACACCACGAGTATGTCCTTATAGAGTCATTAGGGCACAAGTAAGCAAGCAATCAGTAAGCAGTATATATAATCAAATGTATAACAGGGGTTCAGTTAACATGTAATAAACACATAAGCATGAAATCCTGAATATACTAACTAGTGTATGAAGCAACTTCATACTAGGGTATCCTACGGTTATAGACAAGGTCAACCATTTCTAGTAACCTAATTCCCTATAACCCAGGCTCTAATACCAATCTGTAACACCCCGACCGATGGCGGAAACGTCGGGATGCCACGAGGTATGTGTAGATTTGTTCAAAAGCTCGTGGGCATCTAAATTAAATCATCACATATCATTCAATCAACCAAATTACTTACACAAAAATCATGTCTATCATGAATTAAATACATCAATTACAAAAAAGAATTAGCTAAACTAACTAAACTCTATTCGCCAGAAATTCAGCTGATTTTAGCTAAGTCCAAGATCCTATGTGATGATTGTCCAAAATATGCAAGATTATCCTTCTCAACCTACTTAGCTTCATCACCTGAAACATGTAAGAAAATCAAGTGTCAACTACAAAGTAGTTGGTGAGTAATCATAAGTTTTTATACTTAAAAGTATTTTACAAAATGAGTATAAGAGTTTATGTTTAAAAGGTTTTATAAAAAGTTTTAATTAAAACGAGTATAAAAACTTATAGTCTTTCTGAGAAAATCCATAAGAGTACCTGTGTGAAAATCCAACACATATCCTGGCACAACAATCAAACACATAAACCAACACATAATCACATATTCAATTTAATCATAGTTAATCATAGATAATCATAGACAATAATAGATAATCAACCACATAACCATTCAACAAAACTCAAACATCAATATTCTCAAATAATATCTGTGACTATACATGGAAATTATGTAATTAACATAAGTTAAAAACATGATCCATGGAGTGGTGGCTAACCACGTGACAATACATGTAACCAATGCAATTAACCAAAGTCAAAAGCAATGATTCACGGAGTTGTGATAATCCAAGTGGCAATACATGTAATCTTTGTTATTAACCAAAGTCAATGACAATGTTACACGGATATATGATAATAAATGATAATCCATAATTAATGATAATTCTTTAATGTGAATATCATATTGATAAACAGGCATCATCCTTGTGTTATCAAAATAATATTTAAAGTTGGTATAAATGTTTCACCTCCGAGTTTTAAAACAAAACAGTTTAAAAGAAAGGGAGGTTATGAGAACTCACCTGAGTCCTTAGATCCGGTGTTCTTGAATTATGCGCGCTCGCGTATGTAAACTCAAAGCAACTCAAAGATCTGTAAATAACGTGTGTTCGTGTTCATAAGCATACGTGTCTTAATTTAGTTAAGCGATCTTAAGTGTTTACTTTTAAATTACTATTGTTTCCTTAACTTAGTTCTTTTATCCCAAGTTAGGTTGTTACACTTAAGATTTTAATGTTTATTATCTCACAAGAATAATTCAAACTTGTTAGTGTTGATTTTCTTATATATGATGATCATTTATATAATATATCAAAGTTATATAAGTTGTAAAAGATTGATTCCCTATAAACCTATAATAACATTGTCATAGTTGCATGCATGTAGGGTCACTATAGTCACCACAAATTAAGTTATTAAAACCCATTTTATTAGTTTAAAGAAACCCTGTTTGAATTACTCCTATCAATTACTTTTATCGATTAAAAATCTCACACCTTCACTTATGTATTTAAACGAAAAGGTGGTGACTATTGTCTTTCGTGCATGCATGGCTATCCTTAATCCCACGGTTAACACAAAGAAGTTAGGTTAGATCACCCTAAGGTCAGCGAACGACACAGCCCACATAGGTTGGGCTGCCATTCCATTCCACGAACCATTAGCTTCGGCTAGGTCAGGAAGTCCTTAGGTTCGTCTGTCTCATGGATGGTTCGCTGGAACAAGGAGGTTCGGCATGCTAGGGTTCGTCCAAGTGAGGTTCGGCCCAAAGGGTTCGCTTGGGGGGGGGGGTAACTCAGCCACAGGTTCGCTAGCCTAGGGTTGGCAGCCCTAGGTTCGCTGGTTATAGGTTCGGCCGAGTGGGTTTGCTGCCAAGAAAGGTTCGTCCACGATGGAAAGGTTCGGCTCCCTTGTTCAGCAGGTCTAGGGTTCGGCGATGGCATGGGTTCGTGACTAGCCAGAGTAGGGTTCGTGGCTTCATAAGGTTCGGTTGGTATGATAAGGGTTCGGCTGTATGAGGGTTTGCCCCTGCTACGAAGAGTTCGGCCACCTGCCCTTTTCCCGCCCATACAGGTTCGGCCATATGGGTTGCAGGGTTCGGCTGCCTGTGTGTCACGAACCAGTCAGCCTATCATCCTCACCCTCAAGCTTTTCAGGTCCTAAGGTCATCTATGGCTTCCCATGTTTCAACAACAAATCTATTTAACATCTAATGACACCCTAATCTCGATTATAAATTGTCAACCATATACACATCCTGTTTTTAACAAAACTGAAAAGAAAAACTTAGATTTACCTCGATTCGTGGTTCAAATGTATGGGTTCTTCGTATCTTCTTGTTCCTCTCGATCACACCAACGCGTGGACACCAAGATCTCTTAAATCCGTCGAGTAACGAGCGAGAAAAGTTAGAGAGAAGGTAGAGAGAGAAAGGGTGGACGTGAGTGTGTGTTTTAGAGAGAGAAAGGAGGTTGAAGAATGAACAAGAAGGTGGAGCTCTTCTCATTTAATTACCCGTGTAACCCCGCGTGCTCGGTCTCGTTTTTATCGCGATAACTACCATCAAACGTTCGGTTTTTAACGTAAAGCATTTTCAAGCATTAAATATTTAAATAAATAAGTTTCGCTTTAAGTAAAATGATTTTAAAGACATTGTTTCGCAAACCGATTCCGTTTCATTTACGATAACTCATTTATTTAATTAAACGGTTTATACGATTTCGTTATAGGTCGTGATTCCTAATAAACGTTTTCAATTTTCATTTGTTTATTTATTTATTATTATTATCAATCTAATATCGTTAGATATTATTTAATTATCTCGTCGAAACGCGTTACCCACGTATGTATTCGTAAAGATCGTCACCTTTGCGAATCCAACGCTCGTATCGTATTTCGATTTGATTTACGAATTAAGGATTATCGTTTCAGCATATTATTCTTAATAATTATATTCGTGTGAATCGTCATCCACGCGAATACATTATTAAGTTAATATTTCTGAATTAATATTCACGTTTAAATTATGACCGTACCTCACCATCGCGTATTTATTTCCAATATCATTTTCATTATTTAATTATCTTTAATATTATAAATCCCAATCCGAAACCCACTAAACCCAAGTCACTGACACATCCATGATAGACCGTAATATGCATATGTATAGGGCATATGCAGAGGTAGATCGCAACCTCCCCTACACCGTCCGACCGCTATTTCGATAAACCATGACCATGTGTCCTTGACTATGTTTAGCAACCAAAACATAACCAACTCCCAATCCCATTCCATTCCATATCAACATCCATGATCTGTGAAATGTAACTGCAATAAACTCTCTGGTCCTGTTTAGTTGGGTTTCAACTAAACTCACCATGGTTTATGCTGAGATTAATATATTCACAATGTATACCAATAATCAATAATATTCACAAATGATTCATTTTTATTAATAATCTCAGGTCGTAATAGTACAATCGTACGGATGTACGGACGACTGGAAATACAGTGATGTTACATCGACTGCCTCTGGAATAGTGCGAAATCCTATTCCAGGGTCTTCCAATCGAAACCAACAGCAACCGTGGTGATACGAAGGTGCACGAAGGACGTTTAAGTGAGAATCGAACACCACGGGTTGTGAATCGAACTTTGACGAACAATGGCCGCTCAGATCTTCTAGGGTTTGACACTAGGTGCTCTGGGAAGAAGGAGGGCTCTTAGAAGATTTGTTTGAAATGATTTGTACTTGTATATATAGGCTGTCATCATTCGTCCGAATGAGTGGCCGAAGCAGCTCATTCGGCGAATGACTTGGCCGAATGTACATGTCAGTCGAATGAGTCATTCAGCGAATGACTCATTCGCTCGCCTATGTCATTCGCTAAGGCGTTCATTCGGCGAATGACTTCATTCATAGAGTCATTCGCCCGAATGGTCAGAATTCATACTCAAATATAACTAAACCAAATCAAACAATCATATAATTAATATTAAACATTAAGAACAATATATAAAGACAACTTCCATTAAAATAGCTTGAACTTTACATGATGAATAATACAAAATCGAACTAGGACATATAGTGCATCTACAAACTCCCCCTTGGACCTAGTTCAATCCTTAGAAGTGTCTTTCTTGAGAAACATGGCAGAAATGTCTTTCCAATCTGCTCCAGCATGGACCTTTAAGCATATGCAGATCCGGATCACCCTCATGAACTGAAGTGCCTATTCTATATCTTGTACATCAAAGAATATCTGGTGACGATAAAGAGCTTTGACATCGTTGTATGACAAGTTAGTCAACCACATCGGGTCAAATATTCGTTCAGTCTCCCATTTCTTCTTCTTGCACATAACAATCACTGCTTCTCCACTCCGACCGTCGTAGTACCACCATCAGAATCCCTCTATAAAATCTTGTCGCATCTTCCTTAACGGAATCTTCTTCAAAACTTTAGGAGGAAGCCACTTCAGTATAACTTTGTGCTTTCGGGTGTCTCCATCAATCTCTGGTAAATAATAACGTTCAGGTTGTTGGGGCTGGAAGTTCACCCATCTCTTTCTGTATTCGTACTAAATTTGACGAGAAAACCAGGCTGACATTCCAGAATCTTCAATATAAAGCATCCTCAGACGTGCTAATTGATTGACTTCGAAACCGGGCAACGTCTTAAAATCATGAGGATGCTTGAAGTAGTCAATGCCTCTTTCCCTATTTACTGCATAGCACCCAAGATCATGAAAGTATGCCCAGCTCAAGATTTGACCTCCAGCTTTGTAGCCTTTGGTTTCTGTAGACCTTCTTGTGCGTAGCTGGCATCTTTGCGGTGTTTTCTTTTTTCAAGACCTCCCAATAGGCCTTCCATTCATCTTTTCTTCTTTTCTGTTCATCAGCTTCAGCTTTGCTAACTTCAACTTGTTCTTCCAAATACCTGACTAGTAGATCTTCAGTGGCTTGATCGAACTGATCAGTGAAAGTAGGCAGCTCTTTCTCAGCAGATGTATACTTTGGATATTCTTCACCAGTGATATCTTCAAGAATAACTTCATCTACATCGTCAAAGACCTCTGGAGTGGGCTCATCAAACACTGGAACAGAGGTATCATCAGTTATAACCTCATCTGGATTTAGCCTGAATAGTTCGGCAATCTGCTCCCTTGATAAGCAGTGTATGATTTCTCCCTCCTCTTTATCATAGCTAACTGAGTGCTATATGATGCCTTGAGCGTCAAGAATCATAGTAAGAGTCTCATCCAGTTGACGTCTCACAGGCACAGCTTCGACTTCCTCAGTAGCAACTGGTTCTTCTGTCTGTTAGGAGATGGATGAGGAGCTTTCATCTTGTCGTGCATTGACTTAGACCTGATCTCAAGAGAGGGAGGATCTAGATCATCATCCTCATCATCATCTGAACTAGACGAACCAGAAGACCCACTCCCTGATTCATCCTGATCATCTCCGTCTGAGTCATCATCTTTATCAGTGTCTTCATAATCCACTTTCTCCTCATCAGATTCTTCTTCCCCTTCTTCCTCTTCCTCTTCCTTCTCTTTCTCAGAATCTGAATCATTGGAGTGAGCAGCAGTACCTTCGATCCTAGGATTGCTATCCTTAAAGCTATCAAGCTGATCAGCTAGCCTAGCATTCTCCGTCTCTAGAGACAGGATCTGGTCACAGAAATCAGTGACAGTCAATGCCAACTGATGATGCTCATCAATGTACTTCAGCAATAGCTCCTCTTGTTGAGCAGAACGAGCTCGCAGATCAGCTCGTTGATCAGCAACCTATAGTAATAAGGCGTCCTGATCATTTACCTGCTGGGTAAGTTGATCAATAACCAATTCCTACTCCTTGCTCTTCCTTTCCTGTTCAAGGCTCCTCTCTATCACCTTAAGTACCATACTGTTCAGTGAGCTCAGCTGATCAACAACTGAAACAGTAGGCACGAATGTGTCAGCTCGAGAAATAGAGGGACCAGCAGAGGCAGCAGTGAAAATGGGAGCTTGTGCAATAGAGGTGGTCAGAGGGACCGTAGTAGCACGAATCGGAATAGCCCTTGACCTGGTCAGTGTGGAAACTGAGACAGTTGCTATTGATGTAACAGTAGTTGTAGCAGCTGTCGCCAGTTCTGACCTCCTCTGAAAGAGGAACCTCGATCTCTTCCTCCTGCTGGCTGGAGATGAAGAAGACTGAACTGCAGTAACAGAAACGGCTGTAGTAGCTGGAACAGAGGAACGAGGAGGAGATGAAATATCAAACTCAGGAATGAATGAAGGATCAGTAATCTTATCCATCTCAGTTTCACTCCTCTTCCTCTTCCTCTTCATCAATCTCCCTCCTATCCAGACACTATCAAACTCATCATCGGGTGTATCTTCCGAGTCTGAACTATCAGCATTTTCACCTACTGCTTTACCACCATCATCACTTGAGTCATCTGACTCATCCCCGTCAGCAGCAACTGTGGTGCCTGTCATATCAACTGGAGCAGAGGTAGTAGCTGTAGATGTAGCCATGAAATCTAACTCTAGTAATGAATCAATATCAACATTCCCTTCTTCTGCAACAGATACACCAGCTCCACCTCCAACAATCACATCACCTGTACTCACAACACCTGCACTCTCCAAACCAACACTCACAACACCAGCACCAATCGAGCTAACTTCAGCAACAATGCTCACAGCAACTGTGCTAACAACCATACCAGTACTAGCACCACTGCCACCTGCACCAACATCTTCTCCACCATCATCATCAGGTATAAGTATATCCTCCATATCTGAATCAGAATCCTCGTGCCTCCATCTCCGACCAACAGGGGCTATGTAATCCGGCCTAGAAAGTTGACCAAACAAAGACCGAACTGCAGGCTTCCTCTCTTTGCCTCTGTATGAAATCACCCTGTTTAGATTGATGTCATTTATGTGCTCCAGCCTAATGATATCAGCGTTGATCTTTGGCAGATCAGGCAGCTGTGCATCGATCAACTGCTGCAAGAACCTCGGATACATCAAGAACTTCTTATCTCCCTTCAAAGCCACATTCTCCTTCATATGAGTGAAGATCATCTCAGAGAAGTTGAATGGTCGGTTCAGCACCAGGGCAACGAATGCACACTGTATCGTCTCCCTCATATCATCAAAACCTCCTCTCCTAGATCCAAGGCAGTGAATCAATACATAAGCGAGGTACTTGAACTATGGAGACATATAAGCCTTGTTCAGGATTCCTGCTCCAAGATCGCCTTCGTACTTGCACCGCATGAAGCAGCCATGAACCAAATAACGATCTAACAAATACGGCTGATCAGGTGTATCCTGGAAACCACAAACTCTCCTGATGTGCTCAGCGGATACAACAACATCTTGTCCAAGCACCTTTCCTCTGATAACGGGAGGCTCAACCTCACAATCGATATCGGCAGAAGTCCAGAAATCCTGTTGATGAGAATGGTATGCCACATGCATGGTAGAGATGGCAGTGAAAATCCTTTAACAACGCAAAAATGTGATAATCTCGGTGTAATGTCTGGCATTTGGAGTAGTAAGATCCAAATGTGCACAGATGTTGTTCTTCGTTACTGACTTGTATCCAGCCATTCTGAAAGTTAGATAAAAACTTGTTAGAACCAATCTGATTCACAAAATACAGAAAACAGATCAAAAACACAGTTAAAACATATTGGTCGAATGAGTCTGATTTGGACGAATGAACTCTTTGACCGAATGAGTCATTCTGTCGAATGAACCATTCGCCGAATGTGCCATTCGGTCGAATGAGTCATCCGTCGAATGTGATTCATTCGCCGAATGGCGTCATTCGGCTGACTTTTGAGATTCACACTCCAGATTACAAAAACTCAAATCAGTACACAAAAATCATATATCCATGTTCAGAAACGACCGACTAACAACTTTAAAACATGGTTCTAGCATTATCAGGCCCATTTTGATGGTCTATTTACAGGGCGAACTTAAAAACCCTAAAACCCTCAAATCTGTGCGGTTTGTGATGATTTCACGGTCCAAATTTGATGATACTAGACCCATAAGTACCTGAGATAATAAGAAACACTATGATCAGAAGCTGAGTCAGTATAAATCACGAGAAAAAGATGGATAGTAGAAAGAGGTTAGTTCGGGCGAATGAGGTTCACACAGTATCGGGCGAATAGAATTTTGGAGAATGAGGTAGTTCAGCCGATTGAATGCTTATATATGTTGAGTCATTCGCCGAATGAAGCTGGCGAATGAGCTCTTTCTCCCCAAAAATCATTCGCCGAATGAAACTCAAATTCGACAGTCATTCGCCGAATGAGAAGGACGAATGAGTTATTCGACACAAATCATTCGCCGAATGAAGTGATTCTGTCATGAGTGATTCGATCGAATGACTCATTCGCCGAATAAAGTTATTCGGTCGAATGAGTGATTCTCACAACTCATTCGGGCGAATGAAGTTTTTCACCCACAAAACACAAGACAATTTCAATATTTTTACATTATGATCATCAAAACCTATGCCATTTATGAAGATAAGTCTGGTTGGTTCAGGATTCAGATAAGACAGACATCTGAACTTACAAATGATCATCTAAACTGAAATTGAAAATATAAAATCTTTTTGTAATTTTCTGAAACAAAATACAACAGTACACCTAGCAACTAAGGACAAAGAAACACATGTTTTTGTGAGAAGTCTATTGAGAAAATAGCACACACACCTAATCATATCAGATCAACATCAACGAATGTTTCACTTCAGACACATTTGTCCTATAACACGATTACTGATATATTTGTCCAATCTTAAAACTGACTTTACATAACTTCTAAACAAGCTTTATGATCACTCATGTTTTCTGATTGAGTTACCCATTTCATTTTACCAGTTAAAGATCAAAATCAGTTTATAACTCATTTCAGCACATCTTAATACCAGTCATCATAAATTCTATAAGATTTCAATTTTATTATCTTTTTGTATTTTTCTTGTTCTATCCAAATGGACGGCCTCAGCTAGGTTCGTCCCAGCAATATGGCACGTGTATGGAATCAAGCTTATTTTGTTTATGTATTTCTCAAGCTTAATACCAGCTTGTTTTTATCTTTTTTCTAGCTTAATACCAGCTTGTTTTTGTTTGAAACCTCATTTGATTCTATGATGACCGGTGTATGCTTGATTTGAATCAAAAACTATTTCTCACTCAACTGGTTTGCTGAAACAGATCCCACAAATCAAACTTTCAAAGTCATCACAAATTGTCTATTCATTTTGTAAAATCGGCCTATCAGTACATCACATCATAATTCTCATGTGTTTTCAGTTTTCACATTCACCTCAGTTTCTATGACATGATAGATTAATATATAACTTTCTCAAAAAAAAAAAACTTTCTCATTTTTACTAATTCAAAAAAAAACTTTCTCATTTTTACTAATTTTTCAAATGTTTTTGGATTTTTCAAAATTTTTATTGTTTTTGGTTTTTCACATAGCATACTTTTTCTCCCCCTAAAAACCTAAAACAGAAAATCTTTTTGTATTTTCGATTAGAATAATGATAGAACAGGAATACTAAATTAAAGAAAGAAATGAAAAAAAACAAAAATGATTGAGGAACTCGATGATCATTTGTTAGATTCAGATGAAGGTAGGATTTCATCCCTTTGGAAAACACCATTAGCCGATAGCGGATATAAAAATCTGGGTTTATCAAAAGCTTTTGTGAAAAGATCGGCTTTCTGGTGATCGGTGAATTTTAACAACATCGATTAATTTCTTTTCAAAACAATCACGTATGAAGTGATATTTTATGTCGATGTGTTTTGTTTTCGAGTGCTGAACATGATTTTTAGTGACAGCTATGGCAACAGTGTTATCAACATATATAGGAGTGTTAGAAAAATGTAACCCATAGTCCCTGAGTTGGTGTTGGATCCAGATGATCTGAGAACAGCAACTAGCAGCAGCAATATATTCAGCTTCACAGGTTGAAGTGGACACCGACGTCTGCTTCTTGCACTACCAGGTAACTAATCGGGTTCCAAAGAACTGACATCCAGCAGATGTTGACTTGAAGTCTCTCTTGCAGCCACCATAATCGGAGTCACTATATGCAGTAAGCTCAAAATTATCATCATTAGGGTACCATAAACCAAGATCAGGAGTACCCTTCAGATAACGCATAATCCTTTTCACAGCAATCAGATGAGACACTCTTGGTTTTGATTGATAACGTGCACACAAGCATGTGGCAAACATGATGTCTGGCCGAGAAGCAGTAAGATACATCAGAGATCCAATCATTCCTCAGTACAGAGTGGCATCGATTAACTCCCCCTTTTCATCTGGTGTAATCCCGTGATTAACAGCCAGTGGGGTACCAGCAGGTTTCGCATCTAACATACTGAACCGGCTCAGTATATCACCAACATATTTGGTCTAATGAATAAAGATTCCTGCCTCAGACTGATCCACCTGTAATCCCAGAAAAAATTTCATCTCTCCCATTGAGCTCATCTCGAACTTCTCTTTCATAACCTTCTCAAAATCCTTGCTCAGATCAGCATTTGTTGAACCGAAGATGATGTCGTCAACATAAACTTGTACCAAGAGTAAATCACCATCCTTTTCTCGAATAAACAATGTACAGTCAATGACACCTCTTCTGAACCCATTGTTCAGAAGGTGAGTAGACAGTGTCTCATACCATGCTCGCGGCGCTTGATGCAATCCATATAAAGCCTTGTCTAGCTTGTAGACTTGGCCTCGATGCAATGGATCCTCAAACCCGAGAGGTTGACTGACATACACTGTTTCATTAATCACACCATGAAGGAATGCACTCTTGACATCCATCTGATAAACTTTAAACTTCTTGAAGGATGCATATGCCAAGAAAATACGAATTGCTTCAAGTTGAGCAACCGGTGCAAACACTTCATTATAATCCAATCCTTCAACTAGTCTGAATCCTTGAACAACCAGACGTGCCTTGTTTCGCACAATGATCCCGTGATCATCCTTCTTGCAACGAAGAACCCACCTGGTGCCTATGACTTTCACACCTTTTGGTCTGTCAATAAGTTGCCAGACCCCTAACTTTTTGAATTGCAGGAGTTCTTCTTGCGGCGTCAACCCATGATTCTTCCTTCAAGGCTTCAGTAAAAGTACGTGGTTCAACTTGAGAGATAAAACAGGAATGAGCACAAAAGCTTACATATGCAAAGTCAAGAATATCTGCAAGTCCCCCTGAAGAAAGTTGATTTCTGGTCTTAACCCCATCTAATGGACTTCCAATAATGTTTTCTTGAGTATGAATCTGATTAATTCCTCCAACAGGATGAGCAGGAACTACAACCTGTGGATCAAGATTGTTCAGATTCAGGTCCTCAAGACCTGGCACAAGATTGTCAACATTTGGTTCAGGGGCAGCTGGCGGAACTGGGTTGTCGTCTGTGTCTGAACTGTCATCATTTGTCTGTCCTGTAGGAATTGAAGTGGATGAAGGTTGCATTGGTTCATCAGGTGCATTTTGTGCATCATATAACATTTGAACTTCAACATCTTCATCTGAGTACATGGGAGGCATATTGAAAGAATCAAAGAGACCCGAATAATCAAACATCCAGTCTGGGCCTTTTCCAGGTGGGGGAATAGAATGTCTTTGAACATCAACATGGTACCACTCCTCTACATTCTGAGTTGATCTATTATACACCCTTTTATTTGGAGTGTTGTACCCAAGAAAGTACCCTTCTTCCACCTTCTCATTGAACTTGCCCTGCTCATGTTTCTTAAGCATCGTGCACGGTGCACCGAAAGGTTCAAGATACTTAAGGTTTGGCTTTCTGTTATGAAGCAGTTCAAAGCAAGTCTTCCCATGCCTCTTCACTATCAAAACCATGTTCAATGTGTAACAAGCATTTGCTACAGCCTCATTCCAGAACTGAACTGGAAGAGATGAATCAGCAAGCATAGTCCTAGCAGCCTCAATCAGAGTCCTGTTCTTTCGCTCAGCAACACCGTTCATTTGAGGGACATATGGAGCACTAAATTGTTGAACAATACCCCGTTCTTTACAAAATTTCTCCATGTTGTGGTTTTTGAACTCTGTCCCATTGTCGGTTCTGAGTATACGAATCTTGAGCTTATAAAGAGATTCAAGTTTGGTAACCAACACTTGAATGCAGTCAAACGTTTCAGATTTTTCCTTTAGAAAGAAAACCCAAGAGTATCTGGAATATTCATCAGTGATGACAAGACAGTATTGATCCCCAGCTATACTCTTGCGGTTAACCGGACCAAAAAGATCCATATGGAGAAGCTCAAGAGGAACAGTGATTGAGTGATACTTCCTTGGTTTGTGAGACTGCTTGACTTGCTTTCCCTTCTTGCAAAATACACAGACATCAGACAGCTTGAAATTCTTTAGACTAACCCCTTCAACCATATTGTTGTGTACCAGGTGATTCATCTTGCGTAGACTCAAATGACCCATCCTCTTATGCCAAAGAATTGAATCTTTCTCAGTTGCATTTGACATAAAACATGAAGCTGTGGAGGATGTAGTTGAAGCTGTGGCCATATTGAGTACATACAAGTCTTGCTTCCTAGGGGCTGACATCAAGATCCAATCTTCAGGGATGGTAATACCTTGCTTTAGAATATAGCATTTGGAATCATCGAAGAGAACTTTGTACTGCTTATCACAAATCTGTGATACAGAAAGAAGATTATTCACCAATTGCTTGACATATCTGACTTTGTCAAAAGAAACTTGCCCATTTGATAGAATACCCTCTCCTGTGATGAACCCCCTTTGTCACCGGCAAATGCTACATATCCACCATGAAAAGAATGAACATTTGAGAGCAGAGAAATATTTCCAGTCATGTGCCTTGAAGCCCCACTATCGACAATCCAAGAGCTGTTAAGAGCAGCTTTTGGGGCAACCTGCACAAAATTGAAACAATTAGTTCCTTTTGGGAACCCAAGCCTTTACTGTCTTGGGTTGACCCAAAGATTCTCGGATCAAAACATCGATCCATTTACCATTAGAAACAGCCTTGTCTGAAATAGGTGGAACTGAAGTCTCTAATGACTTGACTTTCCAGACGGCATTTTTACTGAAAGAATTTTTCAGATAAATGGATGATGACTTTGTTTAATTTACATTAATCACTTGTGAAACATCCAAGTTTACCAGTTTTCCTTTACCCTTGTCCAAAGATTTAACCTGTGTTGGTTGTTTGAATTTTCTCTGAATTGACTTGGATTCAGATTTGACATCTTTGACAAAAATTGGATTTAGTTTTCTGGGTGGTGCAACCTTCGGTCCAAGCAACTACGGGCAAGATCTAACAATGTGCCTAGGTGCACCACATTCAAAACAAACTTTGTCCCCCTTTTTATGGAAATGTTTTAATTCAGAAAAAGACTGCCTTTTTGGTTTGAAAACATTTGTTTTAGGCTTGTTCTGATTAAAACCCAATCCCTTTTTACCATTATGAGCAAGATTGTCAATCTTGTTTGATAGACAAGCTTCATTTTCTTTTGAAGCTTTCACAAAGTTTAAAGCTTGATAAATTTTTGAAGATGAGATTGGGTCGCCTTTCATGACAACAGGGGGCTGATTCTGAACAGCATTACCATCTGATGAATTATCAGATTCATCCTTAGAATCTAAGACCCAATCCTCTACAATACCATCCACCAAAAGATTCCTCTGACAAGGAGGAACCCTCATCAGTAATCATCCCAATTGGATCAATTACTAATGGAGTGAGAACTTGAAATGTTTAACATCTTTGTCATTTGGTGAATTGACAAAGCTGTTTAAGATTGGTGGAGGACACCTTTGATAACTCACTGTTCCCTTACCCTTATGATCAGCACCTTTGCTGATCATGTGCTCAATAATATAAGATGAGCTTTCATAGCTCTTGAGCTCTTGTCCTAGGGTCTCATAATCACACTCAACTATGGCTAACGTCTTCTTTATCTCATTGATGGTATTGAGATAAGAAGTTATAGCATCTTGCTTGTTAAGAACAACAATCTCAGCCTCATGAAGTTGTCTGTTTAAAAGTTCAATTTTAGCTTGAAAATTTTTTCATTAGATTTTAAAACTTTGTTTGCTTCAATATACTGGTTGAGATCGCTGATCAAAGCAGCATTGTGATTATGATAAGAAAGGACCTTGTTGTCAAGGTCAACACAATTAAAACATCTAGAACAAGAAGATGAACATTCATCAGATACCTGATCAGACTGTGAAGTTTCAGCAGGAGTAGCAGATGAGTTTACCATCAAAGCAAATTGTGTTAGAGATTCTTCAATATCAGCATCAGAATCAGATTGAGTATCAGAATCAGACAAGCTTTCAGACTCTGACCCAGATGTTTCCTCTATCTTGATATGTGCTTTTTCAGAAGTGCCATCATCATTGGAATCATCAATCTTCTGAATCTCAGCAACACATGCTTTATCTTGTCCTCCTTGTTCAGAATTGAATCTGAAATCCCAATTTTCACCTTCATCCTGCTGTACCATCAAAGCTTTTCCTGCATTTGAGGAACTTGTTTGAGCATTAGAATCAATAGGAACAAGTCTTCTCTCCGGATTAGCTGTAGAAGATTTCTGATGCTAAAAAGGATTTTTGTTTCCAGTTTTCCTTGGATGCTTGCATTGTCTTGCAAAGTGACCCTTCTCCCCACAATTGTAACAAGTGACAAACGCCATGTCAAATCCAAACTTAGATTCCTTGTTTAGATTGAAAACTTTTCCAGTTTTTCTCACAAACTCCTTGGCTCTTCTGACAGCACTTGCTAGAGCCTACATGATGTCAATTCTTTCCATGTCATCTGGATCTATCTGAGAGTAGTCATCATTTGTCAGATAAGGATTACCAATATGTCCTGCTGCCAGTCCATCATAAGAACTAACCAAAGTAGACAAAAGACCCATATGCTCTTTAGCAATCTCAACTGTAACTTTATCAAAATTCTCTGTCTTCAGACTTGTGACAGGTTGATGATGTTCCTTTTGAGAGCTGGATGAAGAGGATGGCTGACTGAAATGAATCTGATTAGGAGATGGAGCTTCAGTAGTCTGAGAAACAAAGGCAGTCTTCAGTGGAGCATGAGAAGATGCTTTCTCAATAGTCGGAGTAGAATAATACAGTGAAGGTTCCTGGACTTGAGCTACTCTCTTTGCCTTCCACTTGTTCTCTATTTCTTGCTCCTTCAACTTCCGAATGAAATCATTTATGTCCATATGTGCCATCATCTCATTCTACTTAAGTACCATCAAAAATGACTCCCACTTTGGAGGTAGAGCATCTGCCAAACACTGGATCTTTTCCTGAGTAGTAGTCTTGACTTCAAGATTGAACAATTCACTCAAAAGATGATAGAATCTGGCAATCAAATCATCCAAAGACTCATTTCCAACATACATAAAACTGTTGAACTCCTTCCTCAAAGCCTTTGACTTGATGTTCTTCAAAGCATCATTGCCCTCATACCGTTGCTGCAAAGCATCCCACAAATACTTAGAAGATGTAAACTGTCTGAACTGATGGAAAATATCAGTAGCAATGGATTGAGATAGAATAGCATAAGCTTTCTTCTCATAATCATATAGCTTCCTCTGTGGCTCAGTCATCCGTGTGACTAGCATAGGAGTTCCATCTTCATTTAGAGGCATCAGATAACCTCCTTTAATCATCATCTATAAGTTAGTATCCTCCCCATTAATGTGAATCTCAAATCTGTATTTCCAGTGTGGATAATCATCCAAAGATAACAACTCGGGAGCTTTGTTGGAGTTTCCTGTCTCAGTCTCAGTCAACAGTAAAGTCTGAATGCGATGATTCTGATTAGCCATCAATGCTAAATCCTCCATTTAATCAAGAACAACAAGATTCAACACTTAGAAAACTTTTCAGACTGATCGCCGAATGAAGATGCTTGGGGCGAATGTCGGGCCCCAAATGAACTGATTCTAGCGAATGAGAAGCTGAGTATGAGTATTGGGCGAAAGAACCTATTCGCCGAATGAATATGACGAATGGAGCTATTCGGCGAATGAGACTGTCAAATGATGCTATTCGGCGAATGAGTGTGATTCGGCCAAACTTATTCGGCCGCCATGCTCATTCGGCCGATCTGAGGGTTTCAACAACAAAAATCGCAATATCTTTTGATTTTGACTAGATCTATGCACCAAAATTTGTACAGAACACCATGACAATATTACTAACCAATTGGGATAAAGATTTTGACAAACACACCACAAAAATCCACGGATTTTGAATGAAACAGTAACTTTGGGCCAAGGAAATCAGGGTTTTAAAGATTTCGAACAAACAATGTGAGATCTGATGATTTCGAATGGAAATCGAGTAGAATCAAGAGCCAATTCTCTGATACCACTTTGTAGGACCAATTGGGAGCTCGGAAACAATCCGATTCCAACGGATATCTACTCGACAGCCTCTGGAATAGTGCGGAATCCTATTCCAGGGTTTTCCAATCGAAACCAACAGCAACCGTGGTGATACGAAGGTGCGGGAAGGACGTTTGAGTGAGATTCGAGAACCACGGGTTGTGAATCGAACTTGGATGAACAATGGCCACTCAGATCTTCTAGGGTTTGACACTAAGTGCTCTGGGAAGAAGGAGGGGTCTCAGAAGATTTGTTTGAAATGATTTGTACTTGTATATATAGGTTGTCATCATTCGGCCGAATGAGTGGCCGAAGCAGCTCATTCGGCGAATGACTTGGCCGAATGTACATGTCAGTCGAATGAGTCATTCGGCAAATGATTCATTCGCTCGCCTATGTCATTCGCTAGGGCGTTCATTCGGCGAATGACTTCATTCGTAGAGTCATTCGCCCGAATGGTCAGAATTCAAACTCAAATATAACTAAACCAAATCAAACAATCATATAATCAATATTAAACATTAAGAACAATATATAAAGACAACATCCATTAAAATAGCTTGAACTTTACATGATGGATAATACAAAATCGAACTAGGGACATATAGTGCATCTTATGGGCATGCATGCATGGGCACTTGAGTTAACCAATATATTTTAATTTGTTGAATATTAATTAGGTTTAAGAAATCATTTTAAGTGATTTTCATTACCTATTTAAGTTACAAAATCCTTAAATTCAACATGTTCTTATGTAAAAATATAATCCACTTTACGTTAACTGAAATTGTATTTAAGTTATTCTCATAAAGAGTTCACATTATATATAATCTCTTTAATTTAAGTTATGTCATTAAAAAGAAGGGTGACTTTGATTGCTCAAGCATGCATGTTTATATATGTGTATATAGATGATCACGTTCCTCCATTTTATTCTTAATCCTAGTTCCGGAGACACCCTAGGTTCGCTGCTTACCTATGGGTAAGTAACCTAAGGTTCGTTCTTCTCCAATTCAGCTAGGTAGGGTTCACCGGTTGAGTTCACATGGTAAGGTTCGCTGCCAAGGGAAAGGTTCGGCTGAGACATTAGGGTTCGCCACTTGTGGGTTCGGCCATGCAAGGTTCGGTCTTCAAGGTTCGTTCATGCCTTTCCCGCCCATAAAGGTTCGGTTCTATGTAGGTTCGTAGCCCACAAGATGTGCCAAGCCCACAAGATGTGCCAAGCCCACAGATTCGCCATACAAGATTCCAGGTTGGTCCATGCAGGTTCGCTGCCCAGGGAACTTCGGCTGCAACCTAGGTTTGTCGCATGCACACAGGTTCTGCCATGGGTTCTAGGTTTGTAGGCTAAAGGTTCGTGATCCAGGAGGTTCTTGGCCAGGAGGGGTTCGGCTGATAGAAAGATTTGGCCCTTGTGTAGGGTTCGACCAAGAACACCCAGCCACCCATAGGTTCGCTGAACAAAGGGTTTTCATGGCCCCAGGTTCGTGGCTCAACACTAGGGTTCGGCCATCCCATAGAAGGTTCGGCTCCCTGGATTTCGAACTAAGCAGCCCCCTTCCAACCGTATCATCATCTCCATCATCATGCATCTCATGCTGCAACCTGTTACACCCGCTTATCCTAGGCTAACATGATCCATTTAGTGTTTTTTTAGGTGTAAAGATCATTTAAATAACAATAACATAAACCGGTTGTGTCTAAGTGAAAAAACAAAAAGTAAAACTCGAAGTTTACCTCTGAATTGCGTTCGAAAGCTGGATTTATTCGTATCTTCTCGTTCCCCTCGTTCACACGGTCGTTTGGACACCAAGATCTCTTAAATCGTTTGAGAAACGAGTGAGAAAAGTTAGAGAGAAGGTAGAGAGAGAGATGGGGCGTTTTTCTTGTTCTAGAGAGAGAAGGAGATGATGAAATGTGAGGAAGAAGAAGTATTTCTTCTTTCTTATATCGCGTTCTAACCCCATGTGCCCGGTCTAGTTTTTATCGCGATAACATCTATTAAATGATCGGTTTTTGTTCGTAACTTATATTTAAAACATACAACATATAAATAAATATGTTTCGTTTTAATAAAAAGAATGATTTTAAATAAAATCGTTTAAATACAATGCCTCAGTTTGCTTTCGTTAAATTGACTGTTTAGATGAAACGTTTTACTCGGATTTGTTTTAGGTTGTGATTCCTAATAAACGTTATTAGTTTCCATTTATTAATTTAAAATCGTTAGATATTATTTCATTATATCGTCGAAACGCGTTACTTACGTACGTATTCGTAAAGATCGTCACCTTTCCGAACCCAACGTTCGTAACTTATCTCGATTCGATTTACGATTTATGGAATATCGTTTCAGAATATTATTCTTAATAATTATATTCGTGTGAATCGTCACCCACGCGAATACATTATTAAGTTAATATTTCTAAAATAACATTCACGTTCAATTTATATTCGTAACCTCACCATCGCGTAATTATTTCAATAAAGCTTTCATTATTTTATTATATTGAATATTATAGCTTCCCAATCCAATCCCACTAAACCATATCACGGACACATCCGTGATAGACCGAAATATGCATATGTATAGGGCATATGTAGGGGTAGGTCGCAACCTCCCCAGCCACCGTCCCATTGCAATTTCGATAAACCATGACCATGTGTCCTTGACTATGTTTAGCAACCAAACAATAACAAACTCCTAATTCCTTTCCATGCCTAACCACAATCCATAATCTGTGAATTCAACTGCGATAAAGTCTTTGGTTCTGTTTAGTTGTGTTTCAACTAAACTTCCCATGGTTTATGCATATAATAATATGTTCTCAATATGCATACCAATATCAGTAATAACATCCAATAATTCATCATCATTAATAATTATCATATCAGGTCATAATGGTACAATTACACATGTACGGACAACCTGAAATACAGTGATGTTACAGCATATAGCGTATAGCATCTAGCATTAGCATATAGTGTTAGGTGTATGAAATATTAGCAACTTGTATAAAGTCTTAGCTTTTAGCTTTTAGAATTTGCTTTTAGAATAAGTGTATAAGCATTAGCATTTGCATTATGATTTATATGTAAAGCATTTACAAAACATTTAAACATCTGTTTAAAATGGATAACATGCTTCTCAGTCCCGATGTAAAATCCAAAATAGTTTGAAAAGGGACAATGAACTCACTTGTGTGGCTAAGTATAAGTTACCACATATAATGCGCGCTCGTTGATTGTAGCTTAAGTATCTTCAACACCTAAGTTGTTTTAAGAGATTTAAATACTATAAGTCGTTATAATAGACGCAAACTAGGGTTTTGGTCTCGGTGTGCAACTAAGTGTCCTATGTTACTAATGTGTTTTCTAGAATTTCATCTAACTAGGTATTACCCGTAAGTAAACCCTTGATCCCGCAAGTAACCATTACCAGACTTTAATTAAATATGTTTAAGATAATTCATTTGAAGTTAATCTTGGGTTAGAAATCATTTAATTAGTTTAAGAAAGTTTATCATTGATTTCATTTACTAAAACCATATTATATTTTAAGGAAAACATAGCTTAGTTTATTAGACTTAAGTTAATCCAATTGGATTAACTCTAAGCCTAAGATTTAGTTTTTAGCTTCCTTCGTTTCTTGGATCGTTCGTGTGTACAACTTAGCTCAGAAGTCCGTTGGGACTATCTAGCTTAATTGGTTCCTTATATCTTTGCATCTAATGTTTTTCACTAGAATAGTTAATACTCTTGTTGTTATTGCATAATTCTTTGTTTACCCTCAACCCCATGTGATAGACAAGATATAGGTTTTGCATTTACTTAGCAAAATTTTTAGTGTCTCAATCGTGATTAGCTTATAAGATGATCACCTTTGTGTAAAACTAAGTTGGTTTCTTTTTTAGGAAACCCTAGACATTTCCCATGCACACACACACCATGCATGCAAGAGGGTGTGTGTGTGTTTATACTTCCCATATGCATCATAGTGTAGTCACCTCCTTCTAAACCTCCTCTCCTTGTTTCGGTTAACCTTTAATCGAAAAGTCCTTGGACCGAATGGGTTTAGCCAAAAGGACTTAACCCTACTAGCTCAGCCGACCGGAACAGCCTCCTGGCCGAAGGAGTTGAGCAGACTGACCTTGGCCGAACCAGCCCCACCGAATGGGTGCTGGCCGGATGTGCTTGGCCGACTAGAACTAGGGCGACCGAAGGAAAAGGTTGGTCGAATGAGAGAGGCAGCTGGTCACATGGCCGAATGAGGCTGTGCCGACCGAACCAGCACCTGGGCCGATCAAATGGGAGCTCTTTTGGAGGTTGTCCTTTCGGCCGAATAGAGGCTCATGCACCCTGTGTGGTCATTCGGCTCACCCGAACCCTAGGCAATTCGGCCGTTCGGGCAGCAGCCCAAGCTAACCTGGTGTTCGATCTAAACAGCTAGGGTTCGAAATGACATTTGTTCCTACGTTATCCTAAGGGGCTAGGGTGTGATTTCCCTAAGGTATTTGAGGGTTTAACCGGCCAAGATGGTGGGTTGACCACGGGGTCATGAAAACCCTAAAACTCGAACTTAGAACTCAGATTTACCTCGTTTAAGGTGGTTCCAACCTCAGATCTTCTGTACTTTCGAGATCTACGTGATGTGGTGGTCGTTTAGACACCAAAATGGCTTGAATCGGTTGAGAGATGAGTGAGATAGAGGGTGGGTTTCTAGAGAGAGAGTATAGAGAGAGAGGGCCGAAATTTTGGGGAAGAAATGGGTAGGTGAAAGCTTGAATGTGGCATTTAATGCCATATTAAAGACTTTCAAAATACCCAGGTTCGTTCAGGTTCGTTCGGTTTTGCTCGGTTTCGCGTAAAAGTGTCGTTTCTCTTTCGTTTTCGCGACGAACGTCTCGGTTTTAAAGATAGAGTTTAATAAATTAATTTAGGTGGTTATTCCTAGTAAATTAACTAATTATCTTTCGTTTATTTAAATTTTCTGAAAACGTTTAAATTACAGTTTAAATCGAATCGTATAGTTGTCGCGCGTATTCGTTCAAATCGTCACCCGTACGAATACGACGATAACTACGCTTTTCAATATGGTTTTCTAATTGTTGGACATCATTTAGAACGTTAAAATTTCAGATGTATTCGAACAGATCGTCACCTATACGAATAATCCGTCCATTTAGCATTTTTGTAACGACGTCCGTTATTGCTTTGTTCTGTTCAACCTCGTATACGTTTATACAAAACAGCATATTAACAAGCATTCGTGTGTCAATTCAATGTTGTCTGAAACAATTGCATAATAGTTTAGTGTCAAGCAGTACATGATAATAGCATACAAATAGTTCACATAGTTTGTACCTAAGTTACTGTGCAAGTTACTGTATAGATCACTTTTCCGGTAACGTTTCCGGCACTGATGTTACATGGGGTTTTGAATGATAAACTGGTTTTGGTTGCCATCGATATTAAGGGTTCAACTTCAATCTTTTCTAAACTCTCTTAACATTTAAACAAAGGTTTTAATGATAATTTGTGTGTAAAATTTGCTGGTTTGATTAACTAGAATTGATGAGACTATTTGAGGTGTTAACCGGTTTTACTTAAACATCATTAATAGTGAGACTTTAAACTCGAAAGAATTTTTGTTTAAAACTAGTTTAACATCTAAGCATATGTTTTAAAATATTATGGGACTAATATACATGAGTTTTGTTAAATAAAACCATACCTTAAGAGGTTCAAGGATGGGTTACGAGGTGTTAGCTAAAAAGCTTAATGTCACCCATACTCATCAAAAGGTTTTCTAAACTAATAAGTTAAGTTTATTTAGTTATGTACATTAAGTTAATAATATGACAAGTAGCCATGGGTTGTAAAGGAACTAAAGAACAAGAGGAAACCTAAGTAAGTTCAAGGAAAATAACTAAGTATGGGTTATGTTCACTTCGTATGATCAACCCCAACACTTAGAATTCTTCATCACATCGATATGCACCTTAGTTATTCAAAGGGATCACTTTAGTTGATAAACAACTCAAGAACGAACCAGAACAAGGTCGTAACAAAGAACTAATGAGGAACTTGTTGTTAACCTAGTCGGGTTAACTTAAGTTCTAACATGTATAACTTATACATTTCACAAAAATAACTTACATTGTATTAAAATGAAATGACTTATAATATGAACCATAAGATCTCAAAGATCGTCATGATTTATTTTATTAAAATATTTAAAGTAATTCAAAGGATTTTCTAAAGTTAAATTGTTTATAACTTAATAAAATTTTATAAATGATAATTTCTAAAAGTTTGCGTCTTTAATCTAGCAAGCCTTATGTAAGTAAGGTTTAGTTGTTATTAACTAACTGATAAGGGTGCATAGAGGGTATGTAACATAGAATAGTTAGAGAAAATCTTAGTAACACATTAGTTCGTATATAGGACACATAGTCGCACACCGAGACCAAAATCCTATATACGTCATCTTCCGAAACTTATTGTATTCGAATCATAATAAATCAACACACGTGCTGAAGATACTTAACTTACAACAAACAAGCGCGCATATTTTCCTTGTTAAATCATAAGAGATACAACACAGGTGAGTTCATTGCCCATTTTCTAAACATTTTTATTTTATAAACGTGGGGCTGAGAAGCATGCGTAGATTATTTTCCTTGGATTATATTTACTTAAATGCTTTTACTTCATATATGTTTACATGTATAATTATTAGCCAAGATTTTGTCTAGGTAAACTATTTGCAGGTTTTCAAAATGGGTTGTTCATTCATCAAGAATAGATAACTATTTAAAATCAAACAACTATTTCCAACGATCTATTTCAAAGAACTATTTTCCGTGGTCGGTTTTCAAAGAACTAACGATCTATTTGAAAGAACTATTTTTCAAAGGTCTGTTTTCAAAAAACTAAAGATATATTTCGAAGAACTATTTTCAACAATCTATTTTCAGAGGATTATCTGGGAAATATTCAAAGATAGCATGTGCGAAAGAACTAACAATCTATACGAACAAGAACGAACAAGGACGATCTAGAACGAACTATAAAATCCTATACATCAAAAGATGTCCTAGCTAGACTGATTGATTATAGGTCGCATGTTTGATGATATTTACAGATTTCCTCAACTACTAAGAATCTAGATTGCTAGACTAGTCTACTCGAGTATGACCAAGGCCCAATCATTAGGTCTTAGATTATATTAAATGTTTATTTATTTGTTTATATAAGCATTTTAACAAAATGTTTCTACAATTTCTATGGCTGTTCATATGTATGTGATGAGTTTAAGGAATCTAGAGAATTTCCACATTTTGTTGAAACTAACAAGAACTAAAAACTGGTGTGTTGATGATGGGGAATGAAACGCTTAATTACCATTAACAACAATGTACTATGTGGTTTGTTATGTGGTGGGATGTCGGCTGGGGCTTGTCCCCTACGTATGCCCTATATATAAGCATATTTGACTGGATAGTATAGGTGGTTGTTGGTGTGGTTGAGGTTGTCATTCGGACAGGTTTTGTACAAATCCATTTCAAACGAAATTATATGAACTCACCAACCATTTTCAAACGAAATTATATGCCCAGATAGCGGACCTAGCATTTTGGATGAGCATATTTTGAACATCATTATACATATTATTTTGTACATCTTGTGCAGATACAAGATGGAAGATTTATGATGTCATTGGTAGATTTACATTGTTAAATTATTAACGATATCGATGTAATTTAACTTTGTAATTCTATTTCATTTAGTGCTTTCTAATTTTATATCATGTGCAATGTAACAATCTGATCACTCCGATTATCATCCCGATATCACGCCCCGGGACCATTCCGCCCGACGGGACATTCGATCCGGCCCGCCGGCTCGGGGTGTGACAGATTGGTATCAGAGCCATGGTTATAGAGAAACATAGGTCATTTATTTAAATGGTTTGGCCTATACTATAACCTAGGGACCCTTCATGTAGAGAACATAGGATTTATACTTGCATTGTGTTTTCTCCATTCGATCATTACACTAATTGATGTTCTTTTGGTTGTGATCAGAATGCCGCCGAGAAGACCACCTCCTCTATTGCCTCCACCAACACTGCCACCTCCTCCCCTACCTCCTCCTCCTCCACACACTCTGGCTCCCAACCCGAACGCGAATCCGAATCTGGATCCTGCCACTGTGGCATTAGCCACCCTATTGAGCTGTCAGCTGACTAACCAACTAACAGCAACAACTCTTGTCACTCCTCAGGAGAAGCTAATGAAAACACTGGCACTACACCCAATTACTCTGACAAATCATTTGTGGGATGTAAACCGCCTAGCTTCAGCGGTACTGAGGGAGCCGTTGGTATAATCCAATGGATTGAGAAGATAGAGACTACTCTGGATATTAGCAGTTGTCCCGAGCACCACAAGGTTCGCCACTCTGCAGGGTCATTCAACAAGCGAGCCTTAACTTGGTGGAATTCTCAATTCAAGGCTAGGGGAAGAGAAGAGGCAATGGCAATGCCGTGGGAAGACTTCAAGACTCTGTTCAGAAATGAGTTCTATCCCAAGAATGCGTTACAAAGGATGGAAACTGAACTATCCAACCATGTAATGAAAGGAGTTGGTCACATGGGATATACTACTCGCTATCATGAATTGGTAGCATTGGTGCCAGATATGGTACCAGCTTTGCAGAAAAGGATTGACAGGTATGAAGGTGGATTACCTACCTGCATATAGAGTTTGGTTATTGCAGCAAACCCTTTAACTTTAGAGTTAGCCATCAGTTTGTCAGGGAAACTCACTGACGTAATGGTAGCTTCTGGGAATCTGAAAAAGGAAGCTGACACTGGAAAATCAAGGGAAGAATCATCAAAGAAATCCCACCATCATCCCAAGAAGAAACAAAAGGTCATCAAGAACTACACGATGGCGGCCCCACTCAATCAAGTAGCAGCTGCACCACAGAACCCCAACAAGAGACCATACAGTGGCACGTACCATTTGTGTGCCAAATGTCAGTATCATCATGCTGCTAATACTCCTTGCAAGCACTGCATAGGATGTGGAAGAAAAGGCCATTGGGTCCAGCAATGTAGAATGGCACCTGCTCAATCAGTGAACAATGCTGCTTTAGCTCTCCCTCCACCCCACAATCAAAATCAAAACAATGGCGGATGCTATAACTGTGAAGAAACTGGTCACTTTTCAAGGAACTGCCCAAAGAGGATGCAACAGGCAGTTCAAGCACCGCGCGGAAGAGCTTTTGCTTTGGAAGCTCCAGCTGCTCGTCAGGACCCGAATGTGGTCACTGGTACTTTTCTTTTACATGACTTTTATGCATCTATTCTATTTGACACTAGTGTGGATCAGAGTTTTATCTCGGCGGACTTTGCAAGCCAACTTAATCATGTTGAAGATTCTTTAGAGTCCCCTTATATCATTGAAATAGCAAATGGGAAACAAATCACAGTTAATACAGTATTTAGAAACTGCCCATTAACACTTAATGGCCAAACATTCACCATCGATTTGATGCCGATGGAATTGGGTAGTTTTGATATCATTGTCGGGATGGATTGGCTATCTCTCAATAGGGTGGAAGCCATCTGTTCCAAAAAGTTGCTTCAAATTCCAATGACGAATGATCGAGTGTTGGAGTTCGAGGGGATCAAGCAAAACAGAGTGTCAAAATCATATCTTGCATAAATGCGCGTAAGTGTGTATAGAAGCAGTGTGTAGCCTTCCTGGCTCATGTGGTGGAAAGAGAGAAAGACAAGATCAAGATACAAGACGTGCCGGTACTAAAAGTGTATCCGGAAGTATTTCCTGACGATCTACCAGGTTTGCTGTGACACCCCGAGCCGGCGGGGTTGGATCGAAGTCCCCGTCGGGCGGAAGGTTTTCGGGGCGCGATATCGTGAGTGATAATCGTGATGATCAGATTGTTTACATAGCACCAATGTTAGGAATAACTAAAGCACGATAACGCATTAATCTAGGATTTACAAAGTTAAATTACAATGATCAATGTTCAGTAATTTAACTAAGTAAACCTATCAAAAGAACCATATGTTTCTATCTTGTGTCTGTACAAGATATCAAAGGAGATTCATTTCAATGTCAAAAGATGTGCTTTCCAAAAGTCTACTAGGTCCTCTATCTGGGCATCCTAGCATGCAATCCTAATCCTTAGCTTATACATGTGCATCACCTGAGAAAGCATGTAGGAAAACAAAGTCAACACAATGGTTGGTGACTTCATATAGTTTTAGTGTTTGAAAAAAAATGTTTTGCAAACCTTCTCGATAAAACCTTAACCTCATTAACAACACCTGTATCATCCAACTCGGTATGCTTATATATAGGGCATACCCCTGAGTCGAGCCTACGACCCGCCCAGACGCCGTCCCACCACATACTAAATCACATAGGACATTGTTGTTACTGATAATTAAGCATTTTATCTACCATTCAATTTCCTCATAGTTTCATTATATCCTGTTTATAAGTTTATGATATCTACCCAATAGCATTCACAATCCCCTCGGTGGCGACCTTAATCTCATTAACACCACCTGTATCATCCAACTCGGTATGCTTATATATAGGACATACCCCTGACTCGAGCATACCACCCGCCCAGACGCCGTCCCACCACATACTAAGCCGCATAGGACATTGCCGTTATTGATAATTAAGCGTCTTACCTACCATCCAATCCTATCATAGCTTCAAGTGTTCTAGTTAAGACTTAGTATTGTTAATGATCTATAATTTCCTTTAGCATCCCCCTAGGTAACAACCTTAACCTCATAAAATCACCTGTATCATCCAACTCGGTATGCTTAAGTATAGGGCATACCCCTGAGTCGAGCCTACGACCCGCCCAGACGCCGTCCCACCACATACTAAGCCGTATAGTACATTGATGCTAATGATAATTAAGCATTTTACCCCTACCATTAACCCAAAAGTTATTCAGTTCATTGTTCCTGTAAATACAATCATTTGAAATCCCTATTGATTCCATAAGTTAATCACACAAATATGATCAACCAAAGCAATTGTAGAAACACTTATAAATGCTAAATTTCATAAATAAATAAACATTTAATAAAATCTAAGTCCTAATGATTGGGCCTTGGTCATACTCGAGTAGACTAGTCTAGCAATCAAGGTTTTTAGCAGTTAGGGAATTCTATAAATATCATCAAACATATGACCTACAATTCAAACGGTCTAGCTAGGACTTCTTGAAATGTAAGATTTTTGTTTCGTACTTGATTCATTTTGTTTCGTTAGCATATGTTATCTTTGATATTTCCCAGACTTTCCCTTGAAATTGATTTGTTGATTCGTCTAGTTTCGTTGAAAGATATACTTGATTCGTTGATCATTGAATACTAGATTCGTTGATCAAATGTACTCTTGATTCGTTGATCGTCAAACACTTGGTTCGTTGAACATCGAATATTAGTTTCGTAAAAGTAGATTCATTTGATTCGTTGAACTCACACACTTGTTTCGTCAAATTAGTTTTATTTGATTCATTTAACTCACACATTTGTTTCATCTAAATAGTTTCGTTTGATTCATTGAACTCACACACTTGTTTCTTCAAAATAGTTTGATTTGATTCATTTAACTCACAGACTTGTTTCGTCTAAATAGTTTCGTTTGATTCATTGAACTCACACACTTGTTTCGTCAAAATAGTTTCGTTTGATTCATTGAACTCACACACTTGTTTCGTCAAAATAGTTTCGTTTGATTCGTCAAAATTTTAGTTTAACTCAATTATCCACTTAAGTCATAAGTAGATAAACTTAGTAAAACCTGCATAAAATTTACCTAGACATGATCTAGGAGAACATTTCACATATAAAACATATGTTAAGTAAAAGCATTTAAGTAAACAATTAAAATAAAACAGTTTACGCATGCTTCTCAGCCCCGCGTTTTAAAACAAAATGTTAGAAAAGGGGCAATGAACTCACCTTGTGTTTAAAGTGGTTGACTTAGCTTAAACTAGACCGTGTGCGCTCTTTGTTGTGTTTGTGGTAGTATTCACGTTCCTGTATTGATTTCATGTGGTTTGTAGTTTATATGTATACGTTCTAGATAAATCGTGTGCGTGTAGGTGTTAGCCCTAAGTTGGCTAACCCCTATGAGTCTTGGTCATCATTCGGCCTTTGCTAAACGGTCATGGAAATTACTAACACTTAACTAGTTTAAGTTAATCTTAGTAACCAGTGTTGTTGACTTTATGTTTTTCCTTCTTTGGTTTATCCTTGAACCCCAAACTTTTACATCATATGTTAGTTACCCGTATTATTTAGGATTCTTGTAATCTAACCTAAGAATAACTTAGGTTTGGAATTCAAGGTCCCACATGTTTTCCTTGTTAACTAAGAGCACTCATTACAAGGCTAATAGATAACTTAACCAAAAATTCATGCTAAAACTTGATATTAACCAATCCATGTATGTTGTATTGACCTTAACCCATTTCTAGTGTTTACTTCACAATGATCCCTTGGGCCGAATGATAAGTGGTCTTGGGCCGTTTGTGTGGCGTGGGCTCTTGTTTATGATTGGGCCGCAACAATGGGCCTCGATTTCGTGGAGCCATAGTGGCCGAGCATGGGGATTAAATCAAGACCTTGGGCCGCATGGGCTAAAATAATCTAAATAATGATTTGGGCCTTGTAAGTGTGTGGTCCACTTGGGCCAAAGTATTTATGATGCTCACAAAATGGGATTTCGGCCGAAGACAATTCGTGGGGAAATCTCTTGGGCCGAATTAAATCGCTTGGGCGGTTTGAACCTTATGGGCCGAGGCTAAGTATGGGCCAACTAAAACGAATGTGGGCCGTGTGTAATGGTATAGGCCGAAGTTTTCTGCTGGCCTAATAGATTTTTAGGGAATGCATCCAACTAGTATAACGGTTAGTATAGTTAGGGTTCGGCTGAGTGAGCCTATAGGTTCGCTAGGGGCAGGTTCGGCCACTGTAGTTTTCGAGTACTAGGGTACGCCACATATGTGTAAGGTTCGAGCAATCCACAACCAGTTACCCAGTTATCTTGGGTTCGGCAGTAGTGTGGTGTACATGGAGGTTCGGTTCCCACATGTATAACAGGTTCGTGGGCTTCCCCATTCCTCCTCAGTCATGGGGTGTTTTAGCAACGGGTTCGGTGCTGCTAGGGTGAGGTTGGCCGAGGGTTCCGCTGCTACTTCGCCACACCAGGTTCGCCTGAAACTTAAAAGGTTCGTCGCTGGAGGATGGAAACAAAAGGTTCGTTGGTGATGCATGTTAGAAACTGATGAGGAGAGGTTCGGTTGTTGACCGAAGGTTCGCCTAGGGTTCGTTGTCACACAAGGTTCGGCAACAAGGGAAAGCTTCGGCTAGGGTTCGCCAACCTTTTACAGGTTCGCAGCATGAAGGTTCGCTTCCATGTGCAAGGTTCGATTGACAAGTGAGGTTAGGCTGAACTAGGAGGTTCGGCTAGTAGTTCCTAGACCTAAGGTTTGGCCAGGTGATGGTTCGGCCATCTGGGAGTTCAACCTAGAAAGGTTTGCCTGAAGAGGCAGCTGGGTTTGGCCATTACCCACGCAGGTTCGGTCCTTGCTGTTCATTCACGAACCCTGTTCGAGCATCATCATCTTTATCGACCCACACAGTCCCAGCCCATCTCCATGGCTATGTTTATACCACCGACGGTCCTCTGAGGTGTGGGGTGTAGTAGGTTATGCATAGGACCGATTTAATATGGGTGGGTTAAACTAATGCCAAGAAAACCCTAAATTCGTAAGATTTCTAGATCCATACTTCGAATTCGGCTGGATAATACTCCAGATCAGTTGTACTTTCGTGTAGAGAATGACGAGAGCTTCGCGTGGACACCAAGAACGCGTGATTCCGCCAAGAAACGAGCGAGTTATGATCGTTTGAAGTCTTGAACTTCTAGAGAGAGAAAACAGGAGAGTGTTTTAGAGAGAGAGAGAGGCTGAAAAATGAGATGAAAGCCTCATTTGGGCTTTAAATACCCCGAGGGTATTCGGGTTTGTTTTGGTTGCTCGGTTTTCGTCTCCGTTGCGTTTCTGGACCGTAACGTGTGCGTTCTTGCAATTTAATTGAAAGAAGTTATTTTAAATGTTTGGAAGTTGGTTATTTATAGTAAATATTTTAAATATTATTTTCTTGAATTATTTGTCGTAATTTATTGTTTTACGCGTTTCGTTATTTGCTTCGTGAATTTTACGTATTTTAATTTAATGTGGTTTCTTTTTAATTCATTTATGATGAGTTTTAAAATTGTAAAACAGGAAATATTATATTTCCTTAAATTTATTATCATTCGTATTGTCTTTGTTTTCATTTCGTCAGAACGCGTCACTTACGCGCGTTTTAGTACAGAGCGGTAACTGTACGAACACGATCGTATGTTTCACTTTCTGATTTGGTTTTCTACTTTTCAGTCATCATTGCAGATCGTTAAACTATCAGATTTATTCGTACATATCGTCACCTATACAAATAACTCGTCGGTTTAGCGTTCTGTAACAACAACTGTTATGGTTTTTGTTCTGTTTATTCTCACATACGTTTATACATAATAGTATCAAATCAAACACGTGTGTACCTGTTCATCGTTGTCTGATGTGTTTCTGACTGTTAAACCGTGAGGTTTAATTCAGATTTCATAACAATAGCATAGTAGTTTAGTGTTTAACATAAAGTGTTCCTTGCATAGACCTAGTTTACATAGTTCGTACTTGAGTTACTGTTCATGTTACTGTGCAACTTACTGTTCCAGTAACGATTCCGGCACAGATGTTACAGTCTCCCCTTGTTAAAGAAATTTCGTCCCGAAATTTAAAAGTTACTATCGGGTACTACTTTTTCTATAACAATTGGAATGCTTTGGTCGGTGTGATATCCTTACGCTCCTAGATTAAACTCTAGGTTGCGTTTGGGATTTCCTACGTATGGCCTCAAAGTTTTGCTAGTCTTATTGCTCATAGTTGTCTTACTGTTATGGCTTGCTTAATCCTTGTGAGACTCTAAAGGTGTTCAAAATAACCGATGCTATGAGCATCAATTGTTACACAACTTTAGTGTTAGCTATGGTTTCCTACATATGTTATGTGCATCAACCAAGGATTCTTTCATTGTTTCTATTTCAATAAAAGGAGTCCTAAATTTTCATGGAATACTTATGTGGTTATACGGATAGGAATAGGATAAATTTCTTATGCATACTAGTATCAAATGAAACAAGCACTTATGGGTTATAGCGTATCACATGCCAATACCCATCTTTGGCATATCTTCGTCTTGTATTCGCAATTGATTCACCCGGTCTACTTGTTTAGTTTAACTATAATTTCTGCATAGTCTTGACATTCATCCTTCCTTCCTTAATATCCTAGAACCGAAGTTCTCCAAATTGTGAAATTCGAGTTTTATGAGGTCTAGGTGGGAAAATGATAGCTTACCCGCTAGTTTTAGCATTTTGACTTTCTATGGATTTTAGCGTTCTAATCAGATAGGGTCCTCTTTCTGATTGCAGTAATTAAGCTATAATAAAGAATTACCCTATCTTTATTTAATCATTTAATGCTTATTTGATCTAAGGATTTCTTAGGTTACTACTCCGATTATTTTATTGGCACTGAGTTTGTTTACTGTTACCTTAGATTTATGGTTCCTGAAGCCACAATGGGTATGCATTTCAAATTAAGGTGCCCATCAATAATTTAAAGCACAAGATGAAATATGCATACCTGTAGGGTCATCGCACCCCAAATCTGCATCAGAAGCTGGTAAAGTAACCATTTTCTCAGAACGCGCAGCACCTGC
The DNA here is from genome assembly GCA_009363875.1 of Mikania micrantha. NCBI lineage: Eukaryota > Viridiplantae > Streptophyta > Magnoliopsida > Asterales > Asteraceae > Mikania > Mikania micrantha. The sequence goes on from CM018684.1 coordinate 25,792,590, forward strand.
TGAAGATATCCTCACGGGGCAGTCTTGTGCAATGTGTTCGGACATTCCGCACACATAACAATCCTTGCTGTGTCGAGGAAGGAATATGTAGTGTTTCCAGAGTTCTGGTTATGAGTTGGGGGATTATTACAATCACGACTCCAGTGTCCCTTTCTCCCGCAGTTCAGGCAATGTTTGTACAGTTTATTCTTAGCATGGTGAAGACCGCACGTGGCACATAAAGGAAATTTTCCAGCATTCTGTTTGCATCTTAATTCCATTAAAGATATGCATTGATGATCCCAATGGTTCGTCTCACCACAACGGGTGCATTGTTTGCATGAGATTTCAGCACGATGGAGATAGTGATAGCTAGCGCAAAGGGGGCTTTTTCCAGCGTAACGCTTACGACCCTATGACTCATAAGCAACGGCCATTTGGCAAAGGGGAATGGCGTCAGTGTAGATTACAGGATCTCTTGATTTCTTAGGAAGACACCGTTTTCGCTTCTTGCTTGTTTCTCCTTGTACCACTTCTTCAGTTCTCGTGATTGTCTTTGGGTAGCTTCGAGTGTTCTCCTCACCGTTCATGACTTGAGCGATGATTCTAGGGAGAACCGTCATCATCTGTTCAGTAACTAGGGTTGCGAGTGCAATGGCTGCTGGGTCCGTCTCCTGTATAGGAGAAGGTGGTGATGGTTGCCTTCGTGGTGACATTCTGCTTATACCCGAAAGAACATCGGTTAGCGTAATGACCGAACGTAAAAGACACAATGCAAGCTTAAAAATTATGTTCTCTATATGAGGGTCCCTAAGTTATAGTCTAGGCCAAACCGTTTAAGTAAATGACCTATTATTCTCTATAACCTTGAGCTCTGATACCAATCTGTCACACCCCGAGCCGGCGGGGTTGGATCGAAGTCCCCGTCGGGCGGAAGGTTCTCGAGGCGAGATATCGTGAGTGATAATCGTGATGATCAGATTGTTTACATAGGACCAATGTTAGGAATAACTAAAGCACCATAACGCATTAATCTAGGATTTACAAAGTTAAATTACAATGATCAATGTTCAGTAATTTACCTAAGTAAACCAATCAAAAGAACCATATGTTTCTATCTTGTGTCTGTACAAGATATCAAAAGAGATTCGTTTCAATGTCAAAAGATGTGCTTTCCAAAAGTCTACTAGGTCCTCTATCTGGGCATCCTAGCATGCAATCCTGATCCTTAGCTTAAACCTGTGCATCACCTGAGAAAGCATGTAGGAAAACAAAGTCAACACAATGGTTGGTGAGTTCATATAGTTTTAGTGTTTGAAAAAAAATGTTTCGCAAACCTTCTCGATAAAAGCTTAACCTCATTAACAACACTTGTATCATCCAACTCGGTATGCTTATATATAGGGCATACCCCTGAGTCGAGCCTACGACCCACCCAGACGCCGTCCCACCACATACTGAATCACATAGGACATTGTTGTTACTGATAATTAAGCATTTTATCTACCATTCAATTTTCTCATAGTTTCATTGTATCCTGTTTATAAGTTTATGATATCAACCCAATAGCATTCACAATCCCCTCGGTGGCAACCTTAATCTCATTAACACCACCTGTATCATCCAACTCGGTATGCTTATATATAGGGCATACCCCTGAGTTGAGCATACCACCCGCCCAAACGCCGTCCCACCACATACAAAGCCGCATAGGACATTGCTGTTATTGATAATTAAGCGTCTTACCTACCATCCAATCCTATCATAGCTTCAAGTGTTCTGGTTAAGACTTAGTATTGTTAATGATCTAGAATTTGCTTTAGCATCCCCCTAGGTAACAACCTTAACCTCATTAACATCACCTGTATCATCCAACTCGGTATGCTTATGTATAGGGCATACCCCTGAGTCGAGCCTACGACCCGCCCAGACGCCGTCCCACTACATACTAAGCCGCATAGTACATTGATGCTAATGATAATTAAGCATTTTACCCCTACCATTAACCCATAAGTTATTCAGTTCATTGTTCCTGTAAATACAGTCATTTGAAATCCCTATTGATTCCACAAGTTCATCACACAAATATGATCAACCAAAGCAATTGTAGAAACAGTTATAAATGCTTAATTTCATAAATAAATAAACATTTAATAAAATCTAAGTCCTAATGGTTGGGCCTTGGTCATACTCGAGTAGACTATTCTAGCAATCAAGGTTCTTAGCAGTTAGGGAATTCTGTAAATATCATCAAACATATGACCTACAATTCAAACGGTCTAGCTAGGACTTCTTGAAATGTAGGATTTTTGTTTCGTACTTGATTCGTTTTGTTTCGTTAGCATATGTTATCTTTGATATTTCCCAGACTTTCCCTTGAAAATGATTTGCTGATTCGTCTAGTTTCGTTGCAAGATATACTTGATTCGTTGATCATTGAATACTAGATTTGTTGATCAAATGTACTCTTGATTCGTTGATCGTCAAACACTTGGTTCGTTGAACATCGAATATTAGTTTCATAAAATTAGATTCTTTTGATTCGTTGAACTCACACACTTGTTTCGTCAAAATAGTTTGATTTCATACATTGAACTCACACACTTGTTTCGTCTAAATAGTTTCGTTTGATTCATTGAACTCACACACTTGTTTCGTCAAAATAGTTTCGTTTGATTCATTGAACTCACACACTTGTTTCGTCAAAATAGTTTCGTTTGATTCGTCAAAATGTTTAGTTTAACTCAATTATCCACTTAAGTCATAAGTAGATAAACTTAGTAAAAACTGCATAAAATTTACCTAGACATGATCTAGGATAACATTTCACATATAAAACATATGTTAAGTAAAAGCATTTAAGTAAACAATTTAAATAAAACAGTTTACGCATGCTTCTCAGCCCCGCGTTTTAAAACAAAATGTTAGAAAAGGGGCAATGAACTCACCTTGTGTTTGAAGTGGTTGACTTAGCTTAAACTAAACTGTGTACGCTCTTTGTTGTGTTTGTGGTAGTATTCACCTTCCTGTATTGATTTCATGTGGTTTGTAGTTTATAAGTATACGTTCTAGATAAATCGTGTGCGTGTAGGTGTTAGCCCTAAGTTGGCTAACCCCTATGAGTCTCGGTCATCATTCGGCCTTTGCTAAACGGTCATGGAAATTACTAACACTTAACTAGTTTAAGTTAAAATTAGGAACTAGTGTTGTTGACTTTATGTGTTTCCTTCTTTGGTTTATCCTTGAACCCCAAACTTTTACATCATATGTTAGTTACCCGTATTATTTAGGATTCTTGTAATCTAACCTAAGAATAACTTAGGTTTGGAATTCAAGGTCCCACATGTTGTCCTTGTTAACTAAGAGCACTCATTACAAGGCTAATAGATAACTTAACCAAAAATTCTTGTTCAAACTTGATATTAAGGCTTGTGGAGTTCCTTAAACCAAAGAGATCCCACCACCTTTGTAGTATTTAACCAATCCATGTATGTTGTATTGACCTTAACCCATTTCTAGTGTTTACTTCACAATGATCCCTTGGGCCGAATGATAAGTGGTCTTGGGCCGTTTGTGCGGCATGGGCTCTTGTTTATGATTGGGCCGCAACAATGGGCCTCGATTTCGTGGAGCCATAGTGGCCGAGCATGGGGATTAAATCAAGACCTTGGGCCGCATGGGCTAAAATAATCTAAATAATGATTTGGGCCTTGTAAGTGTGTGGTCCACTTGGGCCAAAGTATTTATGATGGTCATAAAGTGGGATTTGGGCCAAAGACAATTCATGGGGAAATCTCTTGGGCCGAATTAAATCGCTTGGGTGGTTTGAACCTTATGGGCCGAGGCTAAGTATGGGCCAACTAAAACGAATGTGGGCCATGTGTAATGGTATAGGCCGAAGTTTTCTGCTCGCCGAATAGATTTTTAGAGAATGCATCCAACTTGTATAATGGTTAGTATAGTTAGGGTTCGGCGGAGTGAGCCTATAGGTTCGCTAGGGGCAGGTTCGGCCACTGTAGTTTCCGAGTACTAGGGTACGCCACATATGTGTATGGTTCGAGCAATCCACTACCAGTTACCGAGTTATCTTGGGTTCGGCAGTAGTGTGGTGTACATGGAGCTTCGGTTCCCACATGTATAACAGGTTCGTGGGCTTCCCCATTCCTCCTCAGTCAAGGGTTCGCGGCCATGGGGTGTTTTAGCAATGGGTTCGGTGCTGCTAGGGTGAGGTTGGCCGAGGGTTCGGCTGCTACTTCGCCACACCAGGTTTGCCTGAAACTTAAAACATTCGTCGCTGGTGGTTGGCAACAAAAGGGTCGTTGGTGATGCAGGTTAGAAACTGATGAGGAGAGGTTCGGTTGTTGACCGAAGGTTCGCCTAGGGTTCGTTGTCACACAAGGTTCGGCAACAAGGGAAAGCTTCGCCTAGGGTTCGCCAACCTTGTACAGGTTCGCAGCATGAAGGTTCGCTTCCATGTGCAAGGTTCGGTTGACAACTGAGGTTAGGCTGAACTAGGAGGTTCGGCTGGTAGTTCCTAGACCCAAGGTTTGGCCAGGTGATGTTTCGGCCATCTAGGAGTTCAACCTAGAAAGGTTTGCCGGAAGAGGCAGCAGGGTTCGGCCGTTACCCACGCAGGTTTCGGTCCTTGCCGTTTATTTGCGAACCCTGTTCGAGCATCATCATCTTTATCGACCCACATAGTCCCAGCCCATCTCCATGGCTATGGTTATACCACCGACGGTCCTCAGAGGTGTGGGGTGTAGTACGTTATGCATAGGACCGATTTAACATGGGTGGGTTAAACTAATGCCAAGAAAACCATAAATTCGTGAGATTTCTATATCCATACCTCGAATTCGGCTGGATAATACTCCAGATCAGTTGTACTTCCGTGTAGAGAATGACGAGAGCTTCGCGTGGACACAAAGAATGCGTGATTCCGCCAAGAAACGAGCGAGTTATGATCGTTTGAAGTCTTGAACTTCTAGAGAGAGAGAAAACGGGAGAGTGTTTTAGAGAGAGAGAGAGAGAGGCTGAAAAATGAGATGAAAGCCTCATTTGGGCTTTAAATACCCCGAGGGTATTCGGGTTTGTTTCGGTTGGTCGGTTTTCGTCTCCGTTGCGTTTCTGGACCCTAACGCGTGCGTTCTTGCAATTTAATTGAAAGAAGTTATTTTAAATGTTTGGAAGTTGGTTATTTATAGTAAATATTTTAAATATTATTTTCTTGAATTATTTGTCGTAATTTATTGTTTTACGCGTTTCGTTATTTGCTTCGCGAATTTTACGTATTTTAATTTAATGTGGTGTCTTTTTAATTCATTTCTGATGAGTTTCAAAATTGTAAAACAGGAAATATTATATTTCCTTAAATTTATTATCATTCGTATTGTCTTTGTTTTCGTTTTCCTTTTCGTTTTCGTTTCGTAAGAACGCGTCACTTACGCGCGTTTTCGTACAGAGCGCTAACTGTAAGAACACGATCGTATGTTTCACTTTCTGATTTGGTTTTCTACTTTTCAGTCATCATTGTAGATCGTTAAACTATCAGATTTATTCGTACAGATCGTCACCTATACAAATAACTCGTCGGTTTAGCGTTCTGTAACAACAACTGTTATGGGTTTTGTTCTGTTTATTCTCACATACGTTTATACATAATAGTATCAAATCAACTGTTATGGGTTTTGTTCTGTTTCTGACTGTTAAACCGTGAGGTTTAATTCAGATTTCAGAACAATAGCATAGTAGTTTAGTGTTTAACATAAAGGGTTCCTTGCATAGACCTAGTTTACATAGTTTGTACTTGAGTTACTGTTCATGTTACTGTGCAACTCACTGTTCCGGTAACGATTCCGGCACAGATGTTACATTTGCCACCAGCACGACCGGTAGAGTTCCGTATTGACTTAGTTCCTGGAGCAACTCTCGTTGCTAAATCACCTTATAGGTTAGCACCTTCAGAGATGCAGGAATTGTCAAAATTAGTTGCAAGAATTATTGGATAAGGGTTTCATCAGACCGAGTTACTCACCGTGGGGAGCTCCGGTTTTGTTCGTGAAAAAGAAGGATGGATCCTTTCGAATGCGCATAGATTACACGGAGTTGAACAAATTAACCATCAAGAATCGGTATTCATTGCCGAGAATTGATGATCTTTTTGACCAACTACAAGGAGCACAGTATTTCTCGAAGATCGATTTACGATCCGGATATCATCAACTCAGAGTTCAAGAAGAAGACATACCTAAGACGGCTTTCCGAACCCGTTATGGGCATTATGAGTTTTTGGTAATGCCCTTCGGATAGACAAATGCACCAGCGGTTTTCATGGATCTCATGAACCGTGTGTGCAAGCCGTATCTGTATCAGTTTTTCATTGTCTTTATTGATGACATACTGATATATTCCAAGAGCAAATCAGAACATGAGCAACACCTTAGGAAGATCTTGGAGCTGTTGAAGAAAGAACAACTCTATGCTAAATTCTCTAAGTGTGAATTTTGGCTAAGGGAAGTTCAGTTTTTGGGCCATGTAGTCAACAGTAAAGGAATACATGTGGACCCTGCCAAGATCGAAGCTATTAAGAACTGGGATGCTCTACAACCCTGACGGAGATACGGTCTTTTCTGGGACTAGAGGGTTATTATAGAAGGTTTATTTCAAACTTTTCTAAGATAGCCTTGCCTCTTACCAAGTTAACTCAGAAAAGTGAGCTGTTTGTTTGGGAGCAGAAACAAGAAGATGCTTTCCAGACATTGAAGCAGAAGTTATGTGATGCTCCAATCTTATCTCTCCCAGAGGGTACAGACGATTTTTAAGTGTATTGTGACGCTTCCCATCAGGGACTAGGTTGTGTGTTAATGCAGCGAGATAAAGTTATCGCGTATGCCTCAAGACAGTTGAAGATACACGAGAAGAACTACACTACACATGATCTAGAACTTAGAGCAGTAATCTTCGCACTGAAGATTTGGAGTCATTACTTGTATGGTACTGTAACATCAGTGCCGGAACCGTCACTGGAATAGTGATCTCTACAGTATATGAACAGTAAATCAGGTACATATTTTAGTTATCAATTGCATATCATATTCATTACATGTTATCATAGAACAGTTCAGATTCAAATTCAAGAAAACAAGTTCAGAACAATGGTTCTTGAGTCAGATAATTATCTGGCAACACAGAACCATCATGGGATTTATTTGTTAGGATTTTATTATGTATAACCGTATGTGAGGCTTTACAAAACAAGACAACACGGATGTCGTATGTGAATGCTAAATCGACAGATTATTCGTATAGGTGACGATCTGTACGAATAATTCTGGAAGTTTAACGTTCGGAATGATATCCGATAATTAGAAAACCATATTGAAAAGTGTAGTTATCGTCGTATTTATTCGGGAGACGATTCGAACAAATACGCGCGATGACCGCGCGATTCGATTTAAACGTTAATTAATGTTTTGAAATGTTAATAAATAAAAGAAATTTAATTAATTTATTAGGAATCACAACCTAAAATAATTTTATAACTTCTATTTTTTAAAACCGAGTCGTTTTGCAACGAAAACGACGAGAAACCGACACTTCTACGCGAAACCGAGCAAAACCGAGCGAGATCGAGCAACTTGGACAACCACCAACAACTAAGTCTAATTGATTGAGTTAAATAAGGCCCAATCATCATGTCTTAGTTGCATTTAAATGTTTTATTTAATTATTTAATTAAATATTTAACATTATATTTCTATCACTGACTTTTGGGAAATCATATATCTATGAGGAACTCAAGAGGATCAAAGGTAAATCAAGTTTTGGAAAACATAATTCAAATCCGAGGTTGTAGGGTAAAAATGCTTAATTATCATTAACAACAGTGTCATATGCATATTAGTATGTGGTGGGATGTTGGCTAGGGCTTGTCCATTACATATGCCCGATATATAAGCATACCGATGTGGATATTACATGTGGAGTTAATGAGGTTAGGGTCTTTACCAAAAGAGGTTTCAAATCATTTTCAATTACTAAACTATATGAACTCACCAACCATGTGTTGACTTTATTTTTGCATGACTTCTCAGGTGACGAACAGGTCAATTAGGAAGTCATTTCTTTTGGACTAGGACTTCTGATAGAAGACTTAGTATTTTGGACCTGCATACTTTTGAAGACATCATTATACCAATTATTTTGTATATCTTGTGTAAATACAAGATAGAAATTTATGATGTTGATGGTAGATTTACATTGTTAAATTTTAAACACTACCGATGTAATTTAACTTTGTAATTCTATTTTACTTAGCATTTCTCATTTATATATCATGTGCAATGAAAACAATCTGATCATATCGATTATCACTCACGATATCGCGCCCAGGGAACCTTTCGCCCGACGGGGAAACCCGATCCTACCCCGCCGGCTCGGGGTGTGACAGGTACCAAGTGTACCATCTTCACTGATCACAAAAGTCTACAGCACATATTTGATCAGAAGGAACTCAACATGCGACAGCGTCGTTCAGTTGAACTTCTGAATGATTACGACTGTGTGATCAAGTATCATTCGGGTAAGGCAAATGTTGTAGCAAATGCTTTAAGTCGGAAGGAACGGGTCAAACCCCTGAGTGTAAGAGCAATGAGAATGACTGTGCAGACAAGTCTACATGACCAGATTTTACAAGCACAATAGGAATCAGTAAAACGGGGTAGTCTGAATAAAGAACTTGATTGTGGAGCAGAACGACCGTTTGAGACGAAACCAGATGGTGTTATCTACTACCAGGATCACGTGTGGATTCCTGCGGTAGATGAACTGAGGAAACTTATTTTTGATGAAGCGCACAAAACCATCTGCTCAGTACACCTGGGCGCGGATAAAATGTACAAAGATTTACGGGGATTCTATTGGTTGCCGGGAATGAAGAAAGATATAGCTGAGTATGTCAGTCGATGTCTGACATGTGTGAAGGTTAAGGCGGAACACCAGAAACCGTCAGGTTTACTGGAACAACCGAGATTCCGTTATGGAAGTGGGAACAAATAGCTATGGATTTCATTACCAAGCTACCCCGCACTTCTAGTGGTCATGATACAATTTGGGTTATCATCGATCGGTTAACCAAATCTGCTCACTTCTTGCCAATGCGTGAAACCTTCACGATGGATAAACTGGCGAGATTATACATCAATGAGATAGTGGTGCGTCACGGTGTACCATTGTCTATTATATCAGATTGAGATAGCATATTCACATCAAGATTTTGGCAGTCGTTGCAGAAGTGAATAGGGCCGAACATGAACTTGAGTACAGCTTACCATTCACAAACGGATGGTCAAAGCGAACGTACTATACAGACCCAAGAGGACATGTTGCGAACATGTATTTTGGATTTCGGTGGGAAGTGGGATTCCCATTTGCCACTGATAGAATTCTCCTATAATAACAGTTACCATAGTAGCATCAGATGCGCTCCATTCGAGGCACTTTATGGTAGAAAATGCCGGTCACCGATCTGTTGGACCGAGGTAGGAGATAACCGAATAACTGGGCCTGAGCTTATTCAAGAAACCACAGATAAGATTTTTCAGATACATCAGAAGTTACAAGAAGCCCGAAGCAGACAAAAGAGCTACGAAGACAAACGACGCAAGCCGTTGGAATTCCAAGTGGGAGACTATGTCATGTTGAAGGTATCCCCATGGAAGGGCGTAGTCCGCTTCGGAAAGAAAGGCAAATTAGCACCACGATACGTCAGACCATTCGAGATCATTCAACGAATCGGTCCTATTGCGTATAAGCTGAGATTACCAGATGAACTCAGTGGTGTGCATCATGTGTTTCACGTCTCAAACCTTAAGAAATGCCTTGCGGGCGAATCGCTTGTCATACCGGTTGAGGAAATTCAAGTGGACGAACAACTGCATTTTATCGAGGAACCTTAAGAGATTATGGATCGTGAAGTTAAACAACTGAAGCGAAGCCGTATTCCGATCGTCAAGGTTCGATGGAATTCAAAGCGCGGACCTGAGTTTACTTGGGAACGCGAGGATCACATGAAGTCCAAGTATCCCCATATATTCGCAGAGGATGCCGTACCTGATAACAATTCTTAAATTTCGGGACGAAATTTCTCTAACAAGGGGAGACTGTAACATCAGTGCCAAAACCGTAGTCGGAACAGTGACTTGTACGGCAGATCAGGTACGAACAATGTATATTACATGTGTATTATTATCAATTGATGTTTAATACGAAACTATTATAGATCTATTTCAAAATCAAATCATGAATTCATGGTTTAACAGTCAGAATCTTATCTGACAACACAGAACTATTATGTGAATTGTAGTTAGGATTTATTAGGTATAAACGTATGTGAGGTTGTACAGAACAAAACAATAACAGACGTCATTATGTGAATATTAAACTGACGGAGTATTCGTGTGAGTGACGATTCGCACGAATATGTTTGTAAGTTTAGCGTTCTGAACTATGTCCAATAATTAGAAAATCAAATCGAAAATTATAGTTGTCATCTTATTCGTACGGGTGACGATCCGAACGAATACGCGTGAAAACCATAAAATTCGATTAAACCGTAAAATTCAACGTTTTTGAAATGCTAAAAATAAAAAAAAGATATCTACTTAATTTATTAGGAATTACCACCTAAAATAATTTAGAAAACTTTATTTTAAAAGATCGTAATGTTTCGTTACGAGAAAAAAAACCGAAACCGACGCGTTCGCGCGAAACCGAGTGAAACCGAACGAACCCGAACATACCAGAATGTTTAAAAATCCATAAAAAGACATTAAAAACCATTTGAATCTTCACGAAACTCATTCTCTCTCCAAAACCCGTAACTCTCTCTCTCGCTACCTTTCCTCTCACTAAAACATCCATATCTCTCTCAAATCTGCACCAAATTGGGTGTTTTTGGTGTCCCAGCGACCATAGCAACGCGTAGATCGTGAAGAAATGAACAAAAACGAGGTAGAATCGAGTGAGAAATCACTGATTTACTGAAACATATTCTATTCATCTTCTTCCTCGACTGAATATTTCAGCTCATTTTCGACCTTCAAACCTTTAGGACCTGCACTAAATCAACTTGGGGAACTAAGGAACAACCTAGATTGAAGATTGGGTGGCTGGAAATCGAGTTGGATCACCGGGTTTGAGGTAAAAACGAACCAAACGTGACTGTTTTTATGTTTAAACACAGGTCCGAACACAACTTGTTTTTAGTTCGTTTTGGACCACTAAAACCCTTAGGTTTGCACAAAAATCGACCAAGGAAAGTTAGGAACATCTTGGAATGAAGTTTGGTATAATTTATTTCGGGTTTAGGACTGGGTTTGAGCTAATATCGACACAAGAATGAAGAAAGGTATAGTATGGCAGAAGCAGATTGTTTGTTGGGTTCTTGGGTCGATATTGCTCAGATCGACCAAGCAAATTCGATGGAACCTCTTCGGACTTGCTGATATCGAAGGTCTCTAATGTCTGAACCATCCAGGGCCGATGATTCTATCAATATTGGTGGCCAAGAACTGGTTGAACATGGCTGGTCGACATTAGTAGAAACGACAGGGCTGGGTTTCATTTCTGCTCGGTATTGAGCTGCCTTGGTTATGGGTTTTAGTTCAGCTCTTGTTGACACTAATGCTGAAACATGTTACAAGTATTTAGAACTTGAAATCAGCCACTAACAATCAAAATTAAAGTGGTGGGAGCTGATTGAACACATGGGAGCCAAGTAAGAAACTATTAGGATTGCTAGAGTGCTCCTCCTTTTTCTAGTCCATCGGAATTAATATTTTTCTAACACTTGATTTTCTTAAAACTAACTTGATATATCTACAAGTGTTTATACAATCACATGGGACTAATATAAGTGGGTGTTGTCAAATAGGAACATAAATCAAGATGTTAGTTGTAACATCAGTGCCGGAACCGTACCGGAACAGTGATCTTAAACAGTAACATGAACAGTAAACAGGTACGAACAATAAACATTTTAGTGCATTTTCAATTCATGTCCATTGTCATTATTATTTTGTGTTATCAAACAACAAGTTCAGAAACATTTAACAGAAACAAAGTTCAGAATTTTTGTTCTTGAGTCAGATAATTATCTGACAACACAGAACCATCATGTGATTATTTGTTAGGATTTATTATGTATAAACATATGTGAGGCTTTATAGAACAAAACAGAACGGATGTTGTTATGTGAATGCTAAATTTACGGGTTATTTGTGTAGGTGACGATCTGTACGAATATATCTGAAGGTTTAACGTTCTGAATAATATCCAATAATTAGAAAACAATATTGAAAAGTATAGTTATCGCCGTGTTCGTACGGGTGACGATTCAAACGAATACGCGCGACGACCGTACGATTCGATTTGAACAGTAAATTAATCAATTCTGGAAATTTTTAAATAAATAAATTAAGAAATCTTATTTTATAAATCGTGTCGTTTCGTGACGAAACCCACGAAAAAACGACATTTTACGCGAAACCGATCGAGACCGAAATCGGGTATCGGTGATACATTAAATGAGAACATTTAATGCATCACCAACCATCACCACCTAAATTCTTCCCTCTCTCTCGTCACTCTCTCTCTAGCTCTCTCTCTCTCTCTAGAAATTCCAACTTCTCTCTACAATTTCGAGCTCATTCCTTGTTGAATTCAAGCATTCTTGGTGCCAAAACGACCACCATCATCTGTAAATCACGGAAGTACAAGAGATTCAAGCCTTTATCCATCGATTTTGAGGTAAATATCAAGTTTACATTCGGTTTTAGTGGTTATCACGAACCCGTTTATATTTTTGTAGTTTTAAGCACATTGAACACTTAGAAACACTTAGATAAACACTTATGAATGACTAGGAAGTTGTAGGAACTGATTTGTAACAGATCTGGATCGAAAAAGGAAGAAGAAAGTGCAGGTTCGCGAACCAAATGCGATCAGGCGAACCTTTTTACAGGTCGCCGAACCTTTTATTGGGAGCCGAACCTGTCACGAACCTGCATACCTGCACCGAACCTGTTAGATAGTATGCAACGAACCTGTGGCGGCTCTGCTAGCCGAACCTGTCAACCTAGACCAACAAACCTTTGATCACGAACCTTTGAGCAAAGAACCTTTTCCTTAGACGAACCTTCCAAGTCAAACGAAACCATGTTGCCACGAACCTAGGATGGACGAACCTTGAATCGCCGAACCCAGAAGGTTCGCCGAACCCAGAAGGTTCGCCGAACCTACACCAAATGGCAAATAGGTTCGCTGCCCAAAGTGGTTTGAACCCCAAAGTGTTAGCTAATCAGGGAAATTCAGTACCTAGGACTATTGAACTTAGTTGCAAGAACAAGGAAATGAATATAAGTGTACTCAAAGTTTAGAACGAACTAAGAACACACATTGGTGGATGTTATTGCATAAGGTGTTGGTGTAAATCTCAACATTTACATCTAACACTTATATAACTGAATTGGATTGCTCAATTGTGCACTCTAAGCTAAGTTATATACACGGGAAACAAAGAACTATCAAAGGACTTGGAATTGACCTAAATTGGGTTAACTCAAGTTCTAACACGTTTAACTTGTATTTTTCATGAAAATAACTTATGTTTTAATAAATAAAATGACTTTAAATAATAGTTAATTGTATATTTTATAAATGTCATGGGTTTCCTTTGAAGTTTATATATAGTTACAAAAGTTTGTTTATTATAAATGATTGGGAATTGATTGTAAAATAGACAATGTCAATTGTCTGGGTTTGAACTAAATACAAAGGAAACCCTGCCCAAATTTTGTGAAAATTTAAATGTAAGTTGCTGTAACTAGTTATGGGATTGGGTCATAAGAAGGGTAACTAAGTTAGATTAGATCATAAAAATCACTTAGTAAAGTAGGACACTTAGTTACGCACACCAAGACCAAACCTTAGGTGCGACGATTATTACGTATACTTATCGTATTCAAACTCTTATAAAACAACTCAGGAACCGAAGAAACCTAAGCTACAAACAAGAGCGCGCATTTTGTGATAGATCAGTTACATAGCAACACAGGTGAGTTCATTGCCCCTTTTCTAACATTTTTGTTTTAAAACGCGGGGCTGAGAAGCATGCGTAAACTGTTTTATTTAAATCGTTTACTTAAATGCTTTTATTTAACATATGTTTTATATGTAAATTGTTAACCTAGAATCATTTCTAGGTGAATTTTTATGCAGGTTTTTACTAAATTCATCTACTTATAATTTAAGTGGATAATTGGGTTAAACTAAACATTTCAACGAATCAAACAAAACATTTTTGACAATTCAAGTGGGTGATTTCAACGAATCAAACAAAACATTTTGACAAATCAAGTGTGTGAGTTCAACGAATCAAACGAAACATTTTGACAATTCAAGTGGGTGATTTCAACGAATCAAACAAAACATTTTGACAAATCAAGTGAGTGAGTTCAATGAATCAAACGAAACATTTTGACAAAACAAGTTTGGAGGTTCAACAAATCAAACGAAACAATCTTTGCAAAGTTGATATTCGATGTTCAACAAATCAAGTGTTTGATGAACAACGAACCAAGAGTACATTTGATCAACGAATCTAGTATTCCATGATCAACGAATCAAGTACATCTTGTAACAAAATCAGACGAATCAATAAATCATTTTTGGGGAAAGTATGGGAAATATCAAAGATAACATATGCCAACGAATCAAAACGAATCAAGTACGAAACAAGAAATCCTACATTTCAAGAAGTCCTAGCTAGACCGTTTGAATTGTAGGTCATATGTTTGATGATATTTACAGAACCCCTAACTACTAAGTACCTTGATTGAAAGACTAGTCTACTCGAGTTTGACCAAGGCCCAATCATTAGGACTTAGATTTTATTAAATGTTTATTTATTTATTTAATTAAGCATTTATAACTGTTTCTACAATTGTTGTGGTTGATCATATTGTGTGATGAACTTATGAAATCAACAAGGATTTCAAATGATTGTAATTACAGGGATAAAGAACAGAAGGATTTTGGGATTAATGAGAAGGGTAAAAATGCTTAACTATCATTAACAACAGTGTCATATGTGACTTAGTATGTGGTGGGACGGCGTCTGGGCGGGTTGTAGGCTCGGCTCAGGGGTATGCCCTATATATAAGCACACCGAGTTGGATATTACATGTGGAGTTAATGAAGTTAAGGTCTTTACCGGAAGAGGTTTACAAATCATTTTCAAACTTTAAACTATGTGAACTCACCAACCATGTGTTGATTTTATTTTTGCATGACTTCTCAGGTGACGAACAGGTCAACTAGGAAGCTTATGCTTTTGGACTAGGACTTCAAGTAGAAGGCTTAGTATTTTTAGACCTGCATATTTTTGGAAACATCATTATACAATTATTTTGTATATCTTGTGCAGTACAAGATAGTTATTTTATGATGTTTATGATAGATTTACATTGTTAAATTATGAACGCTTCGGATGTAATTTAACTTTGTAATTCTATTCTATTTAGCATTTCTCATTTATATCATGTGCAATGTAAACAATCTGATCACTTTTGATTATCACTCACGATATCGCGCCCCGGGAACCTTCCGCCTGACGGGGACTCCGATCCAACCCCGCCGGCTCGGGGTGTGACAGATTGGTATCAGAGCCATGGTTATAGAGAAATATAGGTCACTTATTTAAACGGTTTGGCCTAGACTATAACCTAGGGACCCTGCATGTAGAGAACATAGGACTTAAGACTTATTTGCATACTGTCTTCTGAATTCGATCATTGCACTAACCGATAACTTATTGGTTATGATCAGAATGCCGCCGAGAAGACAGCCTCCCTTGTTGCCTCCACCACCGCAAGACTTAGCACCACATTCATCTACTCCTTCACCACCTGATTCACCACCGCCACCTCCTCCTCCTCCATTTGTTCCTCCTCCAGTCAACCCACCACCAGGCTCGAGCACAACACCGACTCTGGATCCTGCTACTATTGCTCTGGTGACGTTACTGAGTAGCCAGATGACAAATCAGATGAAAGAGGCAGTACCGGAGATGTTCCTTCGTCTTCGAAATGAAATCAACAACACTGCAATTCATCAGGAGAAGCCAGTGGGAATACTGGAGGTTCATCACATTACTCCTACAAGTCATTTGTGGGATGTAAAGCACCCAGCTTTAGTGGGTCTGAAGGAGCCGATGGATTAATCCAATGGATTGAAAAGATTGAGACAACCCTGGACCTTTGCAGCTGTCCAGAACACCACAAGGTCCGCTACTCATCTGGAACATTCAACAAACGGGCTCTGACCTGGTGGAACGGTCAGATCAATGCCCGAGGAAGAGAGGAAGCTATGGCCATGCCATGGGAAGACTTCAAGACGTTGCTGAGAACAGAATTCTGCCCTAAGAACGAGTTGCAGAAACTGGAGGTTGAATTATCCAACCATGTGATGAAGGGGGCTGATCACATGAGGTACACTACTCCTTACCACGAGTTAGTTGCTTTGGCGCCATACATGGTACCAACTTTAGAGAAGAGGATAGACAGATATGTAGGCGGACTTCCCGTCTGCATTCAGGGCATGGTTGTTGCAACCAACCTTACCACTGTCGAGTCTGCAGTGAGATTGTCTGGGAAACTCACTGACCTTATGGTAGCCTCTGGAGTTCTAAAGAAGGAGGCTGAGCCCAGCAAGAACAAAGCTGAGTCTTCAAAGAAAACTCACCACCATCAGAAGAAGAAGCAGAAGACCATCAAGAACTACACGATGGCCACACCTCTTCAACAAGTAGCAGCGGCACCACAGAACCCCAACCAAAAACCCTACACTGGCACGTTTCCTCTGTGTGCCAAGTGTCAATATCATCATACTGCTGACACTCCCTGCAAGAAATGCACGGGATGTGGAAGAAAGGGCCATTGGGTCCAACACTGCCGGATGACACCTAACCAAGCAGTCAACAACGCTGCTCTGGCTCTTCTTCCACCAGCTAATCAGAACAACGGTGGATGCTATAACTGTGGCGAACAAGGCCACTTTGCGAAGAACTGCCCGAAGAAGGCACAACCAGCAGTTCAAGCACCCCGTGGACGAGCCTTTGCCATCGGAGCACCAGCTGCACGTCAACCATCACCGAATCAAACATTTCAACGAATCAAACAAAACATTTTTGACAATTCAAGTGGGTGATTTCAACGAATCAAACAAAACATTTTGACAAATCAAGTGTGTGAGTTCAACGAATCAAACGAAACATTTTGACAATTCAAGTGGGTGATTTCAACGAATCAAACAAAACATTTTGACAAATCAAGTGAGTGAGTTCAATGAATCAAACGAAACATTTTGACAAAACAAGTTTGGAGGTTCAACAAATCAAACGAAACAATCTTTGCAAAATTAATATTCGATGTTCAACAAATCAAGTGTTTGATGAACAACGAACCAAGAGTACATTTGATCAACGAATCAAGTACATCTTGTAACAAAATCAGACGAATCAATAAATCATTTTTGGGGAAAGTATGGGAAATATCAAAGATGACATATGCCAACGAATCAAAACGAATCAAGTACGAAACAAGAAATCCTACATTTCAAGAAGTCCTAGCTAGACCGTTTGAATTGTAGGTCATATGTTTGATGATATTTACAGAACCCCCTAACTACTAAGTACCTTGATTGAAAGACTAGATTACTCGAGTTTGACCAAGGCCCAATCATTAGGACTTAGATTTTATTAAATGTTTATTTATTTATTTAATTAAGCATTTATAACTGTTTCTACAATTGCAGTGGTTGATCATATTGTGTGATGAACTTATGAAATCAACAAGGATTTCAAATGATTGTAATTACAGGGATAAAGAACAGAAGGATTTTGGGATTAATGAGAAGGGTAAAAATGCTTAACTATCATTAACAACAGTGTCATATGTGACTTAGTATGTGGTGGGACGGCGTCTGGGCGGGTTGTAGGCTCGACTCAGGGGTATGCCCTATATATAAGCATACCGAGTTGGATATTACATGTGGAGTTAATGAAGTTAAGGTCTTTACCGGAAGAGGTTTACAAATCATTTTCAAACTTTAAACTATATGAACTCACCAACCATGTGTTGATTTTATTTTTGCATGACTTCTCAGGTAACGAACAGGTCAACTAGGAAGCTTATGCTTTCGGACTAGGACTTCAAGTAGAAGGCTTAGTATTTTTGGACCTGCATATTTTTGGAAACATCATTATACAATTATTTTGTATATCTTGTGCAGTACAAGATAGTTATTTTATGATGTTTATGATAGATTTACATTGTTAAATTATGAACGCCTCGGATGTAATTCAATTTTGTAATTCTATTCTATTTAGCATTTCTCATTTATATCATGTGCAATGTAAACAATCTGATCACTTTTGATTATCACTCACGATATCGCGCCCCGGGAACCTTCCGCCCGACGGGGACTCCGATCCCACCCCGTCGGCTAGGGGTGTGACATTAGTATCGGCTTTGGGTCATGGGTTAGTCGATTTTGATGTCATTAAGGGTTCAAATTAAATCTTTTCTAAACTCACTTAACATTTAAACAAAGGTTTTAATGATAATTTGTGTGTAAAATTTGCTTGTTTGATTAACTAGAATTGATGAGACTATTTTAGGTGTTAACCGGTTTTACTTAAACGTCATTAATAGTGAGACTTTAAATTCCAAAGCATTTTTTTTTAAAACTAGTTCAACATCTAAGCATATGTTTTACAATATTATGGGACTAATATACATGAGTTTTGTTAAATAAAACCATACCTTAATTAAGAGGTTCAAGGATGGGTTACGAGGTGTTAGCTAAAAACCTTAATGTCACCCATACTCATCAAAAGGTTTTCTAAACTAATAAGTTAAGTTTATTTAGTTATGTACATTAAGTTAATAACATGACAAGTGGCCATGGGTTGTAAAGGAACTAAAGAACAAGAGGAAACCTAAGTAAGTTCAAGGAAAATAATTAAGTATGGGTTATGTTCACTTAATATGATCAACCCCAACACTTAGAATTCTTCATCACATCGATATTCAACTTAGTTATTCAAAGGGATAACTTAACTTATAAACAACTCAAGAACGAACCAGAACTAGGTCGTAACAAAGAACTAATGAGGAACTTGATGTTAACCTAGTCGGGTTAACTTAAGTTCTAACATGTATAACTTATACATTTCATAAACATAACTTACATTGTATTAAAATGAAATGGCTTAGAATATGAACCATAAGATCTTAAAGATCATCATGATTTATTTTATTAAAATATTTAAAGTAATTCAAAGGATTTTCTAAAGTTAAATTGTTTATAACTTAATAAGATTTTATAAATGATAATTTCTAAAAGTTTTCGTCTTTAATCTAGCAAACCTTATGTAAGTAAGGTTTAGTTGTTATTAACTAACTGATAAGGGTGCATAGAGGGTATGTAACATAGAATAGTTAGAGAAAATTTTAGTAACACATTAATTCGTATATAGGACACATAGTCGCACACCGAGACCAAAATCCTATATACGTCATATTCCGAAACTTATCGTATTCGAATCATAATAAATCAAAACAGGTGTTGCGTATACTTAATTTACAACAAACGAGCGCGCATATTTTCTTGGTTAAATCGTAAGAGCTGCAACATAGGTGAGTTCATTGCCCTTTTTCTAAACATTTGTATTTTATAAACGCGGGGCTGGGAAGCATGCGTAAATTATTTTCCTTGGATTATATTTACTTAAATGCTTTTACTTCATATATGTTTACATGTATAATTATTAGCCTAGATTTTGTCTAGGTAAACTATTTGCAGGTTTTCAAAATGGGTTGTTTATTCATCAAGAATAGATAACTATTTTAAATCAAACAACTATTTCCAACGATCTATTTCAAAGAACTATTTTCCGTGGTCGGTTTTCAAAGAACTAACGATCTGTTTCAAAGAACTATTTTTCAGAGGTCTGTTTTCAAAGAACTAAAGATCTATTTCGAAGAACTATTTTCAACAATCTATTTTCAGAGGATTATCTGGGAAATATTCAGAGATAGCATGTGCTAAAGAACTAACGATCTATACAAACAAAAACGAACAAGGACGATCTAGAACGAACTATAAAATCCTATACATCAAAAGATGTCCTAGTTAGACTGATTGATTATAGGTCGCATGTTTGATGATATTTACAGATTTCCCCAACTACTAAGAACCTATATTACTATACTAGTCTACTCGAGTATGACGAAGGCCCAATCATTAGGTCTTAGATTTTATTAAATGTTTATTTATTTGTTTATTTAAGCATTTTAACTAAATGTTTCTACAATTGCTATGGTTGTTCATATGTATGTGATGAGCTTAAGGAATCTAGAGAATTTCCACATTTTGTTGAAACTAACAAGAACTAATAACTGGTGTGTTGATGATGAGGAATGAAACACTTAATTATCATTAACAACAATGTACTATGTAGTTCGGTATGTGTTGGAATGCCGGCTGGGGCTTGTCCCCTACGTTTGCCCTATATATAAGCATATTTGACTGGATAGTATAGGTGGTTGTTGGTGAGGTTGAGGTTGTCATTCGGACAGGTTTTGTACAAATTCATTTTCAAACGAAATTATATGAACTCATCAACCATGTGTTGACTTTATTTTTGCATGACTTCTCAGGTGACGAACAGGTTAATTAAGAAGTTCGTGCTTTTGACTAGGATGCCCAGATAGCGGACCTAGCAGTTTGGATGACCATATTTTGAACATCATTATACATATTATTTTGTACATCTTGTGCAGATACAAGATGGAAGATTTATGGTGTCATTGGTACATTTACATTGTTAAATTATGAACGATACTGATGTAATTTAACTTTGTAATTCTATTTCATTTAGTGCTTTCTCATTTTATATCATATGCAATGTAACAATTTGATCACTCCGATTATCATCCCGATATCACGCCCCGGGACCATTCCGCCCAACGGGACATTCGATCCGGCCCGCCGGCTCGGGGTGTGACACGTTCTTTCCTGCTTAAAGCATCTGCTACAGCATTCGCTTTACCCGGATGGTAATTGATCACACAGTCGTAATCATTCAAAAGTTCAACCCAACGACGTTGTCGCATGTTGACTTCTTTCTGGTCAAAGATGTTTTGTAGACTTTTGTGATCAGTGAAGATGGTACACTCAGTGCCATATAAATAATGTCTCCAAATCTTTAGTGCAAAGACTACTGCTCCCAGTTCCAGATCATGAGTAATGTAGTTCTTCTCATGAATTTTTAACTGTCTCGATGCGTACGCAATAACTTTGTCTCCCTGCATTAGCACACAACCGAGTCCCTGATGGGAAGCATCACAATACACTACAAAGTCATCACAGACTTCTGGGAGAGATAAGATTGGAGCATCACATAACTTTTGTTTCAATGTTTGGAAAGCATCTTCTTGTTTCTGCTCCCAAACAAACTGCTCACTATTCTGAGTTAACTTGGTGAGAGGCAAGGCTATCTTAGAAAAGTTTGAGATAAACCTTCTATAATAGCCCGCTAGTCCCAGAAAAGACCGTATCCCAGTTCTTTATTGCTTCGATCTTGGCCGGGTCCACATGTATTCCTTCCCTGTTGACTTCGTGATCCAAAAACTGAACTTCCCTTAGCCAAAATTCACACTTAGAGAATTTAACATAGAGTTGCTCTTTCTTCAACAACTCCAAGATCTTCTTGAGATGTTGCTCATGTTCTGCTTTGCTCTTGGAATAAATCAGTATGTCATAAATAAAGACAATGACAAACTGATCCAGATACGGCTTGCACACTTGGTTCATGAGGTCCATGAAAACCGCAGGTGCATTTGTCAATCCGAAAGGCATCATCATAAACTCGTAATGCCAATACCTGGTTCGGAAAGCCGTCTTGGGTATGTCTTCTTCTTGAACTCTGAGCTGATGATATCCGGACCGTAAATCAATCTTCGAGAAGTACTGAGCTCCTTGTAGTTGGTCAAACAAATCATCAATCCTCGGCAATGGATACCGATTCTTGATGGTTAATTTGTTCAACTCTCTGTAGTCTATACACATACGAAAAGATCCATCCTTCTTTTTCACGAAACAAAACCGGAGCTCCCATGGTGAGTAGCACGGTCGGATGAAACCATTGTCCAATAGTTACTGCAACTGATTTGAAAATTCCTGCATTTCTGAAGGTGCTAACCAGTAAGGAGATTTAGCAACAGAGTTGCGCCAGGAACTAAGTCGATACGGAACTCTAAAGGTCGTGCAGGTGGCAAACCTGGTAAATCTTCGGGAAATACTTCCGGATACTCTTTTACTACTGGCACGTCCTGAATCTTGGTCTTGTCTTTCTCTTTCTCCACCACATGAGCCATAAAAGCTACATACTGCTTCTGTAAACACTTATGCTCCTTTATGTAAGATGTGATTTTGACACTACGTTTTGCTTGATCTCCTCGAACTTCCATCACATGATCGTTCGTCAATGGAATCCGAAGTAGCTTTTTAGAACAGATGACTTCTGCTCTATTAAGAGATAGCCAATCCATCCCGACAATGATGTCGAAACTACCCAATTCCATCGGTATCAAATCGATGGTGAATGTTTGACCGTTAAGTGTTAACGGGCAGTTTCTATATATTGTACTAACTGTGATTTGTTTCCCATTCGCTACTTCTATTATGTAAGGGGAATCTAAAAGTTCCTCAACCTGGTTAAGTTAGCATGCAAAGTCGATTGAGATAAAACTCTGATCAGCACCAGTGTCCAACAGAATAGATGCATAAAAGTCACGTAAGAGAAATGTACCAGTGACCACGTTCGGGTCTTCCACGTGGTGCTTGAACTGCCGGTTGTGCTTTCTTTGGGCAGTTTTTTGAAAATTGGCCAATTTCACCACAGTTATAGCATCCACCATTGTTCTGGTTCTGATTGTTGGGTGGAGGGAGAGCTAAAGTAGCATTGTTTACTGCCTGAGTAGGTGCCATCCTGAATTGTTGGACCCAATGGCCATTCCTTCCACACCCCGTGCAGTGTCGGTAGGGAGTGTTAGCAGCATGATGGTATTGGAATTTAGCACACAGGGGATGCGGGCCAATGTATGGTTTCTTGTGAAGGTTCTGTGGTGCAACAGCTACTTGGTTGAGTGGAGTAGCCATCGTGTAGTTCTTGATAACCTTTTGTTTCTTCTTAGGGTGATGACGGGGTTTCTTGGATGGCTCTTCTTTGTGCTTTCTTCAGAGTTCTAGAGGCTACCACTAAGTCAGTAAGTTTTCCTGACAGGCTAACAGCTGACTCTAGAGTGACAGGGTTTGCTGAAATGACTAAACCTTGTATGCAGGCAGAAAGTCCACCTACATATATGTCAATCCTTTTCTCCAGAGTTGGTACCATGTCTGGCACCAATGCTACTAAATCGTGATATCGAGTAGTATACCCCAAGTGATCTGCTCCTTTCATCACATGGTTTGACAATTCAGTCTCCATCCTTTGCAGCTCATTCTTAGGACAGAATTCATTCCTCAGTAGAGTCTTCAAATCTTCCCATGACATCGACATGGCTTCTTCTCTTCCTCTAGCTTGAATCTGTGAGTTCCACCAAGTTAAGGCTCGCTTGCTGAATGATCCCACAGAGTAATGAACCTTATGATGCTCTGGACAACTACAGAGATCCAGAGTAGTCTAAATCTTCTCAATCCATTGGATTAAACCAACGGCTCCCTCATTACCGCTAAAGTTAGGCGGCTTACATCCAACAAATGATTTGTAAGAGTAGTTAGATGCATTGCCAGTATTTCCACTAGCCTCTCCTGATGAATTCCCAAAGTTGTTGCTGTTGTTCTGGATACGGTTGATCATATCCGGAATCACTTCTTTCAGCTGGTTCGTCAGCTGGCTGCTCAGTAGGGTTGCCAGGGCAACAGTAGCAGGATCCATATTTGAATTCGCGTTCGGATCAGTAGGTGGAGTGTGTGGGGGAGGAGGAGGTGGCGGTGGTGGTGGTGGTGGAGGCATAAGAGGAGGTGGTCTTCTTGGCGGCATTCTGATCACAACTAATAGAATATTAGTTAGTGCAATGATCGAATGTAGAAGACACTATGCAAGTAAATTCCTAAGTACTATGTTCACTACATGAAGGGTCCCTAGGTTATAGTCTAGGCCAAACCATTAAAATAAATGACCTATATTTCTCTATAACCATGGCTCTGATACCAATCTGTCACACCCCGAGCCGGTGGGCCGGATCGTGTGTCCCGTCGGGCGGAAAGGCCTCGGGGCGCAATATCGGGAATGATAATCGTGATGATCAGATGGTTTACATTGCACATGATATATAATGAGAAAATGCTAAATAAAATAGAATTACAAAGTTAAATTACATCAGTTTTGTTCATAATTTAACAATGTAAATCTACCATCAACATCATAATTCTTCTATCTTGTATCTGCACAAGATATACAAAATAATCTGTATAATGATGTTCAAAAGTATGCAAGTCCAAAATACTAGGTCCTCTATCTGGCATCCTAGTCAAAAGCATAAACTTCTTAGTCAGACATGTTCGTCACCTGAGAAGTCATGCAAAAAGATCAAGTTAACACATGGTTGGTGAGTTCATATAGTTTTATTTAAAATGGATTTGAATAAACATGTCTGAACGACAACCTTAACCTCACCATTAACCACCTTTACCGTCTAATTAAGTATGCTTATATATAGGGCATATGTAGGGTCGAGCTTATCGCCAGCCCAGCCACCAGCCCACCACATACTAAACCACATGATATATTGTTCCTGGTGATAATTAAGTGTTTCATCCCATAACTTTGATTCACCACGTTTGAATAACCCAAAAATCTGTTAACCCTGATCACCCGAAATGACAACCTTAACCTCATCAACAACCACCTATGTTATCCAATCAAGTATGCTTATATATAGGGCATATGTAGGGTCAAGCTTACCGCCAGCCCACCACATACTAAACCACATGATATATTGTTCCCGGTGATAATTAAGCGTTTCTCCCATAACTTTGATTCACCACGTTTGAATAACCCGAAAATCTGTTAACCCTGATCACCCGAAATGACAACCTTAACCTCATCAACAACCACCTATGTTATCCAATCAAGTATGCTTATATATAGGGCATATGTAGGGCCAAGCTTACCGCCAGCCCACCACATACCGGACTGCTTAGCATATTGTTATTAATGATAATTAAGCGTTTCATTCCACCCATCGTCGCAATAGTTTTTGAGTTCCACAAATTGAAATTCTATCGATTTCCTGAGTTCCTCACGCATTAATGATCAACAATAGCATTTGTAGAAACATAGTATTAAATGCTTAAATAAATGAATAAGTAAACATTTAGTACAAGCTAAGACATAATGATTGGGCCTTGCTTAACTCAATCAATTGTTCTTAGTTGTTGGTGGTGTCCAGTATGTATCGTCTCACACATGGCCCATATCAGGCTTGACCTAAAGGAGTCTACTTGTATGTGTCGGGACTTTATGATGTGCCCATATCAGCTTGACCTTCAGGTCTACTGTTTTTGTCAGGACTTTAGGATATCCTTTGATCATTTTTCACCTCTGTTCTCTTGTTGTTCGTTTGATTGTTCGATTTGTGCCCATGTTAGCACAACTATAAAAGTCTACTATATATGTCAGGACTTTCAGTGTGTTACACGTGGTCTTGATCGGCATACAACTGACAGCCACCTAGAATTTGTTCTTTATTGAGTTCATTAGTTCTTTGATACACACACTGAAATGGATTCTTTGATCTAGGTCTTTAGTTTTATTGAACACAACTCTGACATTAGTTCTTTGAATTAGATGTTTAGTTTTTCTTGAACACAACACTAACATTATTTATTTGCATTAGACCTTTAGTTTCCTTGAACACGTCTCTGAGAAATAGTTCTTTCTTTTAAAACCATTGTCTTACTCATAAAGTGTAATTTATTCATTTTGTAAACATGTAAATAGTTTACCTAAACAGAATATAAGATAACAATTTCGTATGTAAAACATACGTGAAATAAAAGCATTTAAGTAAATATATTTCAAGAAAATAATTTACGCATGCTTCTCAGCCCCGCGTTTGAAATACAAAAATGTTTAGAAAAGGGGCAATGAACTCACCTGTGTTGTTATGTAATGAATCACAACAGATATGCGCGCTCGTTAATTGTAGCTTAAGTATCTTCAGTACCTGGGTTTATTTATTATGAATTGTATACAGTAAGTATTCGAAGATGACATATATAGGGTTTGGTCTCGGCGTGCAACTATGTGTCCTAGACATTACTAATGGGTTTCTAAGTTTCTCTAACTAGTCTATACTAATTATCCCTTACAACCCATTATCCAGTGGATATTCTCATTTAAACCTTACTTATGTAAGATCTACATTCGTCACATCTATGATTCTTTTTAAGTAAAACATCATTAATAATTACATTTTAAGTTGAAATCTTTAAGTTAAAATCATTTGATTTATTTTAAAACATTTTAAATTGAAGAATCTTATGAATCGTTTCCTTTTTATTAAAACATATATTATTTTAAGAAAATATAAGTTAACATGTTAGACTTAGGTTAATCTCACTCGATTAACTCCAAGTCCTTTGCTAGGTCTTTGTTTCTCGTAGTCTTTTGATCATCTCTTGTGTATAACTTGCTTAGAAAGTTCAATTGAACGATCTAACTTAGTTATATGCTTGTATAGAATTACTAAGTATTGGGTGCTAACAATGAAATCAACACTCACACTTAGTTTGTTTCTTGATTCTTGATTACTCCTCAACTTGTTTTCCTTTTGTTCCTTGATAAAACTTAACACTTGACTCAATATATATGTTTGCAAGTTTGTAAAGGTTTTAATATTGTAAAACTTAGTAGTTTTGAAACACCAAGTTGATGAATATACACATGACCACCAGGTTTATTGTGTAATGTCACCAACTTATTTGGAGAGTTTTCCCTCAATTTAATTAGATTCTAAGTACTCAAATGGTCATAACCCTTCACTAATATGTTCAAATAACCTAGAATAACTCGGGTTTTGAAAAACATTTGATCTCAAATAATACAAAACCGGTTACATCTCATGAAACCCTAATGGGTTTTCCCATTGTTATTGATTTCTCTACAACCCAATTGTTTCACTAAAACATTCGTTTAAATGTCAATTTGGATTAAAATATGTTCTAGGTTAGAAATCTTTAACCCCTTTCCTACCAAGTTGGTTGTCACTTCTAGAAACCCTAGTGGGTTCCCATTTTGCAATCCACTTACCAACCCCATGCATGCATGGTCCTACGAATGAAAAGCCACGAGTGAAACCCCCAATTTGTTTCATTCGTTTATCACTGTCATACGAATGATATCCCTGCGAATGACATACACACGAAAGTGGATGCCATGCGAATATCTCCCACGCGAAGTGATACAGGGAGTCCAAATGAATTACGACCTGCTAAGGGTGTTGGCCGAATGTAGGCTGATCAGGCGAATGATGTTGATTGCCCAACTGAGTATAGTCATGCAAATGGGAGGTCGAATGTGAATTTGCATGCGAATAAGGGGGAAACGAATTGAAGGTCATTCGGCCATGAAGTTTATTCGGTCGCCCTTAGTTATCCGAATGAAGCTCTTTCGGCCATGAGTCATTCGGCCCATCTGGGTGATGCCATTCGCCTGTTCGAACCCATGGACTTCAATTTTGCCATTTTCGAGTTATAAGCCTAAGCAAGATGTTTCCCATGTCCCTAAACTAACTTTGAGTGATTTCGTGCAGTTTTCCTAAGGTTTGAGTGGTCTAGAACCAGTTGTGGGTGAGGGTTGAAAAAACGTTCAGGATCGGCAAAATATGTATTGGACGGAAGGTTAGGGCTAGAACACATGAAGATATGAATCAAATTGAATGGTATATTGATTAAATCCAATGATTACAAGATCGAATCCACATAATAAAAGAACATAGTGTTGCCGGGGAGAGATCGCGCATGATCCCTCCCCCCTCTCGTGCTCAAAACCCTAGAACACCAAAAACCCTTGACTTCTCAAATCTGGAAACTGGTATTTATAGGGGCTGTATCCCATTCGTACGAATGAAGCCATTTGTATGCTCATTCGTACGAATGGACCCTTTTACACTAAATTCATTCGCATATGCTCCTGCGAACGACTCAGTTTCCAGTGTAACAACACAAAAATACATACAGGTGATTACAAATAAACAAATACTAATCTAAGCTATTCGACCAGCAGCGGACACCCAAAATATGCACCAACAAGAATTCGAACCAAGGGTTTAAAAACCCTATAAATCGCGACTTATGATTTGATTTTACCTCGATTTGGATGGTTCAAAGCTCGGTTTTCTTGTACTTTCACGATCTACAAGTTGTTGTGGTCGTTTTGACACCAAAATGGCTTGATTTGGTGAAGAAATGAGGATTCTCGGGCTTGTGGTTCTAGAGAGAGTGTGTAAAGAGAGAAAGTGACGGTGAGATGAGAGAGTGGGTAGTTGATGGAGATGAATAGAATTTATTTCAATTTCATGGTTTTAAATCGTTCGGGTACATTCGGGTTCGTTCGGTCTCGCACGGTTTCGCGTTGAAGCATCGGTTTTCGTTCGTTTTCGTAACGAATCGTTACCGTTTTAAAATAGAATTTATAAATTTAATTTATGTGGTAATTCCTAGTAAATTAACTAAATATCTTCCGGCTATTTTAAATTTCTGAAATCGTTAAATTTACCTGTTTAAATCGAATCGCATAGTCGTCGCGCGTATTCGTTCGAATCGTCACCCGTACGAACACGACGATAACTTCACTTTTCGATATGATTTTCTAATTATTGGATATCATTCAGAACGTTAAACTTTCAGATATATTCGTACAGATCGTCATCTATACGAATAATCCGTCAGTTTAGCATTCACGTAACGACATCCGTTGTTTTGTTATGTACAGCCTCACATACGTTTATACATAATAAAATCCTAACTAACAATCACGTGATAGTTCTGTGTTGTCAGATGAATTTCTGACTGTTAAACCATGGTTTTTGAATCATGTTTCTCAAATGAATGTGTAATAGTTTTGTGTCAAGCATCAAATGATAATAGCATACATGTAATACACATAGTTCGTACCTGAATTACTGTGCGAGTTACCGTTACGGTTATGATTCCGGCACTGATGTTACATGTAATGGTCTGTCATATTGGAGATTTTGATTGTGGTGGGATGAAATGGATATCTATAGCTACAATACAGGTGGTATTGAGTTCTGTCAAGGGTGTGGTGGGATGTCGGCTGGGGCTTGTCCCCTACGTATGCCCTATATATAAGCATGCTTGACTGGACAATATCCTATCTGTAGGTGTATCTATTGAGAGGACATGGGGACGAGTTAATGCCAAACGAGAATAACTGAGATTTGTGTATTACAAGATATTGTGTAAATAACTTTGAAAGCTTTCCAATAACTAAACTTATGAACTCACCAACCTAGTTTTGACTTTGTTTAAATGCATGTTTTCTTAGGTGACGAAAAAGTCTAGTTACCAAGCATCAGTGATTAAGCTAGAGGACTTTATAGAATACCTAGCTTGCTTTTTGGATGCTTATATTTTGATGACATTTTGAATCTCTTTTGTATTGTGCAGTTACAAGATAGAAACTATATGATTCTTTTGAGTAGATTTACATAGTTAAATTACGAAAACGTACTGTGTAATTTAACTTTGTAATTCTATGTATTGAATGTCATGTTAGCATTTCTCATTATATATCATGTGCCATGTAAACAATCTGATCACTATGATTATCACCCGATATCGCGCCCCAGGAACCTTCCGCCCGATGGGAAAGTCGATCCAGCCCGCCGGCTTGGGGTGTGACACATTAACTCCCACTCACCTACCACTCTCTCTCTCTAAACTGTCACTCTCTCTCTGAAAAGCCTATACTATCTCACTCAATCCTTCATCAAATCGGACGTTCTTGGTGTCAAAACGACCAGCGAAACGAGTAGATCAAGAAGAGACGAAGAGATCGAGCTCAAGATCATCGAAGTTGAGGTAAAAACGAGCAATAACAGCCGTTTTCTTTTAGGGTTTTTCCCTCTCGAACACTCGGCCATTTCAGCCGATTCTTGCTTTCCAAAACCTATAGGAGACACACAAAACTAGCCTAGAATGGTGTAGGAACTTCGGAATACCTTAAATTGGTCTCCATCTTGGAAATGGTGACATGGGAGGTTTGGCAGCAGGTGGTACGAATGAACAGCATCTGGTCTCAGATCAGACGAACAGCTTTACACGAACGAATGTTAGGGATGAAGGAACGTCTGATTCGCACGAACTGGGGACGAACGAATGGGTTGCATGCGAAGAAAAATCAGACATGTTCAGACGAATGGAGCTTCCTTCATAGGATGTCTTCATTCGTGTGAAGCTGACAAACGAAGCAGAATGTCATGCGAATGGGTTCCTTCGTGAGTTTTCATGCGGGTGACCATCTTCCTTCGTCCAAACAGCACGACCGAATGAAGAGCCAAGTGAAGTGCTTCATTCGTGGGTTCTCATTCGTGGAACCTTGCTTCCCTCGTACGAACCATGAAGTCATTAGGGTTTTTCAAAGAGTGTTAACCAATTTTTTTGTTAATCATCTATGCTTAGGTTTCAATATCAAAAGTTTTCTCAACTACTTTAACATGTAACCATGAGTGATAACAATCAAAGGGCTTTAAAACACTTGCGTTCTTGTCAACTAAAAATTTTCTCATGGGATATGAAATGAAACTTTAACTAAGGTTTTTTAAAATGGAAACCAAATCAAGAAAGGAACTTTATCATGATTAACATAAAGAGAATGGACTGAACTTAGGATGGTTTTGAACAACTAAGTCTAATTAACATGGGAAAAGAACATGAAATAAACACAAACTTACAAATCATGAATTATGTCAACACGATTAGGATTTGAGCACATCAACAACAAGTGAAAGCATCATACATTGATTCTTCGTTCATCGTACACTTCAACCATTCAAGGTGAGTACATAGCCCTTCCTTTCCTACTTTTAAATATTTTGGGGTGGAACAAGTGAATACTGTTTTCGAAACTAAAATTCTTATTTGGTTTTCATTACTCGATTACTTGAACGGTTTTCATTATTTAAAAACTCATGTTTGGCTATGTTGGTATACTTTAATACATTTGAACAATAAACATTGGATATAAGGCATTTAGTCATGATTTGTCATGGCACACGACCTAATCCAATTCATTTCGTACAAGTACAAGTTGATTTTCAATTAAACTATGTAACATGGATGCACAATATGTAAACAAGCTTATTCACATCATGTATGCCAATGTCTAGGACTTCGAGGACTGAAATCACTATTCTTAGATTTCAGACTTGAAGTTCACGCATTAGTACATTTAGGACTCAAGGGTTAGAAGTTATTAATTTAACCTCTAAACTTGATTTCACGCATGGGTTCAACGTTAGTACTGGGTGATCACAACAAGGGAAAACAGATTCTACACTAAGGTCAGAGTTGGCTTTAATCAAGTTTATAGCCAAAGATGGATTGGTGTAGTTTAGCAATGTGAATTAACTGTTGATTAATTTTGACAGTTTAGGTCATATTGAGTACATTTTCATTGAAACAGAGTTGGTTCTAATTTGTTTTATTACCATGGACCGTGTTGGTTATTCGTCAGTCTTTGCCTAACTCCAAACGTAGTTTGGGACTTGGATTTAAGATGACAATAGGATATACTTGATGATAGTTTGTGTTACATTAGCATGTTACAACTTTTACATTTATACATGTACATTTTATACAAAGTGGTTGTTCACAGTGGTTGTTTGAACATGTTTCATTGGTTGTTTGAACACAGGTTTTTATACAAGTTTTGTACAGGTTACACTCACATGATTTCAATGGATATCTTTACGAACTATTATTTTCATATTCATAAGCTATTTGTTTTACAAGATTTTAAACCTATGTATCTCACCAACTACTATTTGTAGTTGATAGATTTTCTTCGCATGTTTCAGGTGATCAGAAATAGGCACAGAACATGGACAACTAAGGCGACCTAGTCTAAGATAGAAACAAGCTAGGATGGATTAGAAACACATTAAATCCTTGTTGTTTAATTATCTTATCTGTTCTTATTTTTTAAACATTATTTTGAGGTCGGTTAGTTGTATTCTTTTGGTAGTTAGACATGATCTGTAAACATTATTTTAATCATATGAAATGTAGTAATTCATTGTGGTTGTTCATCGTTAATCGTGTGCAATTGAATCAACCGATCATCCTATCAAGTCGTCACCGCGCCGTGTATTCCGCACGTGACGCAAGGGTGTGACAAAACATCTAGTTAGTTATTAAACCCTAAAGAGGGTGTCCCCGTTTAATGAAATTCTTTCACGCAGAAAGGAGATTTTGCATTTGTCGCATATCTCAGTACAATAGGCTTAAGAATTGCATCAACATGTCCTTAGTATGAAAAGTATTACGTTGTTTAAAACATATAGTATAATTAGCAATTATACTTTCTTTAAAGAGGTCATGTGAAAAAATCATGAAGTACTCAGTTTGTACTTATACAAACCATATATACACATCACTACTAGGAAAAACTCAAAATTCTGACGAAAGTTTTGGTCGGAAAATTATCTGAGATAATACTTTCCGACAATATTCCGACAAACTTCCAAGAGCTTTTTACGACAACTTTCCGACGACACGATTTTCGACAACTTTCTCATGACACGATTTTCCGAGAGCTTTTTACGACAACTTTCCGACGACACGATTTTCTATCAAATATTGCCGACAAATTTCCGACTAATATATTTCCGA
This sequence comes from Mikania micrantha, assembly GCA_009363875.1. Lineage (NCBI taxonomy): Eukaryota > Viridiplantae > Streptophyta > Magnoliopsida > Asterales > Asteraceae > Mikania > Mikania micrantha. The sequence continues at coordinate 25,825,614 of CM018684.1, forward strand.
CAAACTTCCGACACTACCTTTTCTTATCTATTCTTACCAGTTTCCGACAAAAAACGTTTCAAAGAAGAAAAAAATTATAAAACTACAGTAAAACCAAATTTTTTCCTGCTTTAAATGTCAAAAATTTCAATACAAATCTAGTTCAACAACAAGATAATATCATTGTTAAGTTACAAATTCTACCACAAAAAACTACCATCATCAAATTACAATTTTTACCCCAAAAGATCACAATCATCAAATTACAAGTTCACCATAAATGATTACCATCATCAAACTACAAGTTCAACGACAAAACATGAATATATAAGCCAAACCATCACGTAGGATTGCCGGGATTACCAAATTTTTTAATCTATTTGTCATTGCATCTCTTCCTTCATCTCTTCTCTCATTTGTTGTTGTATTTCTTCTCTCACGTGGTGTTGCACCTCTTTCCTCATTTTTTGTTGCACATCTTCGACTCGATTATGCAATTCTTCAACTTGGGATTGCAAGTCTCGCACCTAAAAAAATGTTAAAACATAAATCAATAACCAAAAAAGATAATAAGTAATGACGATCTTCATTAATAAACAAAAAAAAATAACGAACTATCAATATATAAATTTTCATGAATACATGTTTCTTTATATACTTAAGTCCTTCTTTATCATATTATGTACATAAAACGATGTTAAGAGCCTAAAAATTAAAAAAAAAGTAAAACTTGTAGTAGAAATATAGTCGGAAAATTCCTACTACTTTCCAACAAAATGTTCAGTTTGGTCGGAATTGTAACACTGAAAATATCAGTTTCGTCGGAAAACTGTCGGAATTTTAACAATGAAAATATGAGTTTTTTTTGTCGGAATTCCGTCGGTATCTACCGAGAAGTTTCTGACCAAAATATGTTTTGTCGATAAATTGTCGAAATTTAAACACAAAAAATACGGGTTTTTTTTGGTGTCCAAATTTGTTCGGAAAATCGTTGGAAACTTCCGACCATATTTTCTTGTCGGAAAATTTTGTTGGTAAATTCCAGTTTTCTAGTAGTGCATTGAAAGTAAAGATAAAGTCAAAGTAAAAGCTAATGTTATAGATAAAGTTAAACAAAATATATTGTAAACCTAAAGAATAAAAGTTACAAAAAGTTATAAAAGTGGTTAAATATTTTTATCAATGAATCACAACATATAGGCAAAATTGTGATGTGCTTAAATTTCAATAGTGTTACTTTATACATTACTTTTGTTGTAAATAAATAAGAGACCTCATTCAACATTTCTTACTTTTATGCTTACTAGTTTGACAAATATAACATAAAAGAACACCAGCAGATTCTAGTTAACGAGACTAATCAGACATGAAGATATGACATTCTTGCATTAAGACAAGTATTAACATTTAAAGTTATTTTAAAAAAGTTTTAATTCAATGCGGTCATCGTTTTATTTTTTTTTATTTGAAGTGCTAGATTTCATATGTGAATGTTTTTAGTTTATAAATTATGAACGATGCGTAAATCCAACAAAGCCTATATAATGAAATAGGCAGTATATTTAGGAATTAATCTTATTAGAATGATAACAATATATAATAATGACAAATAGAAAGACACATTAATACGTTAAAATATACAATGAGCTAAAAATATAAAATTAAAATTATTTTTATATGTAAGGTACTATACTCATTTTAGAATTATAAAACATTAGTTTTTAATAGTTTTTTTTTAAAATAATATGGTATATATAAGTTATAATGGAAATCTAAAAAGAAAAAAGAAACTTCATAAAAAGTTGACAAACGTGAATGTAAATAATGTAATTTTACTAATTATCTCAATCACTAATTTAAAATTTAAATGATTAAAATTGATGTCATGCTTTTTGGCCAGAATACTTTTTTTTTATTTAATTAAAAAAGGAGATAAATTAAAATTAAGCTTTAAACCGTACGTATACTACCGTTTTTATGATGAGTTTAGCTTAAGCCACACATCAATACAACTACAGTTAAAAACAGAACAAACATATTAATAATAAACTTGTACAAAAGAATGGTTTTTTTTTTTCCTAAAATATATGTTAAATAATAATATTATAAAATTATTTTTATAATCAAAGATAAGATTTAGATGTAATAAAAGATTCATATCCATACAATATATTTTAAATTTTAAAAATTTTGTTTCTTGTCAACTTAATTGTTTTATTATTTCTAAATTAACATTACTAAATATTATTTAACTTTTTTTTGTTAAACACTAGGTTAAATATATGTATACTGCACAAATTAAATAAATTAAATAATTTTTAACATTATATATTTTTTAAATAATAAAAAATAAAAATATAATATATAGTATGTTAAAGTTTGTCTTCGTCGTTCAACCCTCTTCAGATTCTACTGGTCAGTATGATTACACTTTGTAAGTTTGTTGTTTATTATTATACTAGTCTATTACCCGTGTGAACACACGGATTAAATATAAAATATTAAACAATTAATAATAAAAATTTAAAAATTATAAATGATGATATTTTTATATAAAATGATTAAATTATGTATTAATAATTACTTTAGATAATAAAATAATAATCAAATTTTTTAATAACAACATTAATATCTTCAACATTCTTGATTTGTAATAACTGAAATATTTGAACTAACTAAAGTTAAAGATCTAATTAGTTAGTTTTATATCAAAAACTAACTATTTTAAAGTAAGATGATAGGTAATATTTTTGTAATTATTATAGTTAAATAACCTAATTTGAAATTACCGTTAAGCATATAAAACAAAAAAAAAATGTAACTTTTATCATCATTTACGTGTTTTTCTGCTTATATTTTATTTTTTTGAAAAAAATTGTTTTTTAAGAATTTTTTTTTGTAAAACTATTATTTTCTAAAACAAATTGAAATATTTTTTATTTTTTTAAAAATTGATATTTATGAAAAAATATATTTTGTAAACTTTTTAAAATATATTTTATAATAAAATTATTCGATTTAAATATATAAAAACTAATTTTAAATTTGCAAAATAAAAATAATATCATTAGTTATTATTATTATTATTATTATTATTATTATTATTATTATATAATAAGATAGTTAATATAATATGAGAGATAATATAATGTATTTAATAAAAGATACTTAAATGATTTTATAAGAAATTGACAAGTGGCATTGTGGCATTAGAATATGACAAGTGGCATATGTAGATTTTTGTTTATTAGAGTACATAGATATCTTTCAAGGATGTTCTTTAAAAGGTATAATTACATATGTATAATAATTCCTTAATTCATTTTAATTAAAATGGGTATATTTGAAATTTTTAGAATTGGAGGAGGGGATATATGTAATTAAAATTTTGGATTGCGTATATATGTAATAGATGAAATTTATAGGAGGATATATGTAATTAAAATTTTGGATTGGGTATATATGTAGTAAATGAAATTTATAGGGGGGTATATGTAATTGCCCCTTTTTAAAAATATAAAGAATGTAATTTGTGATTTAATCGAATTATTTATTAAACAAAATAAAATCATTATTATTTAACATGGTTGTAGAAATCGCTAGGCGCTAGTCGGGCGGCGAGGTACCGCCTAGGGATTAATCGGGATTAATCGGCGCTAGACGGATTGGAATTTTTATATGTAATTTTACAAATATATATTATATACACATATCAATATCAATAATTTAATACAATACTTCAAATAATTTTAAAAAATATATACTTAAATATACTATAAAAAGTACTTTAAAGTGCAAACTTAAACACGAGTTCAATGTTTAGAGATAAATTTCGATGTTAATCGTCTGGATTCGATATTTCAGAGATATATTAAAGATTTTTGGTTGAGAAATGTCTAAATAATCATGAAATTGGTCCCTTTTTACCATAAAAAAGTCAAAAAAAGTCAAAAAAAATAAAAAAAATGAAAAAAAAATAAAAATCTGATCGGGCCGCCTAGGCCCCGCCTAGGCCCCGCCTAGGCCGCCTAGCACCGCCTAGCGCCTAGGTGCCGCCTAGGCGGCCGCCTAGGCCGATTTTTACAACACTGTTATTTAATAAAAAAGTAAGAAAAATTAAAATATCAGAGAAAGATGAGAAAACTAATTTTTAAATAAGTTATAATATTGGCACGTTTCAAATTTAATCTCTTTTTTATTATATAGTATATAGTATAGATATTACTTGGTAATACATAAATTTTAATATCAGTAAACAGTAAGCAAACTGGGTGGAATCTAAAACATATTCTATTTTTGTTCAATTGTATTTTTATTCCCATATATAGGATGATATATAATTAGAAAGGAGATATTTAATTACTTAAAATAAAATCTAATTAATCAGCAAAACTACAAATTCATTTTGCATATTACCTTATGTGAACGTGCGTTATGTTCATTGACAAATATATGCAAAGAAAAATTAAACTTCTCTTTTAGCAATATAAGTAACGACTTTAGATTTCATGCATATGTTCATTGACAAATTTATGCAAAGAAAAATCTTTCAACGCAAAGCAGCAAACATCTATTTTGCTACATATTTGTATGACAGCAAGAGGTGCAAACCAGTTACATAATTGGAAACCGGTTTGAGATTAACAGAAACGGTTAAACCGGTTCATTAGGATTTGTTGGTTTTCCTAACACGGTATAACCAGTATTTTATAATACAGGGAACCAAAACAATTAATAACCGAACTAGCTGACCTTGTTTTTTTTTTTTAATTCCCATATTTATACTTATTTTATTATATATAAATTAGTAAAGACTGAAAAAAATTAAAATAAAATATTTTATTTAATTAGTTTACAAATACCAAACGAAAACAAAACGTTAAATCTAATCCAAATTTTGAACAAAAAAATTAATACCCAGAAAAATCTTCTATTTCTTACACAATAATAAACACAAACAAAAATATAAAAAGTTTGTTTCGCATTCATTCATTTATGACTTGTTTTTCATCAGAAACAAGTAATGTCAATACTTTTTCAAATTCAACCCATGTATCATTTGTTTCAACCAGAGCATGCATTAAAGATTTCCCTTGTATTGTGTACGTCTCTAATGATGCTAAAGTGAGTCTCGTCCTTCGTATTCTCATTCATAGAAACTTGTCATTAAGATAAAAAGCACATTTCGAATATACCACGTAAAAAGCTTGGATGCTTAGTAAATCACGAAGCATGTCATCTAGAATTGGAAATTAGGATTACTATACTTTCAAATAGACCAAAATATCAAAGTTTTCAGATTTATTAAATTATACCAAAAATCTCCGTTCCTAGGTACCACCCAAGTTTGCTGCTTGTGCAAATATCTCAAACCCATATGGTAACACTTTGCATTAAGGTGTTAAACAAATTAAGGTTAACATATTGGCTTCTACTCGAACTAAAAGCTGCATACATTAATTGTTAAATGTTTGATATCCAACCATATTTTTGTAAATTAATGATCAAACTTGTGTTTAGGACCCGCGCGTTGCAGCAGGGTCTGATATACTGACGTGAAGCAATATAGAAATAAAAACAACCAACAGATCATGAGGTTAAAATTGTGTACAATAACATGCATGAAGGAGGAAATCTTGCACCTTTTACGTGTCATTGCCCAGCCAGCTGAATACTCAAACACCAAAGAGACAAAGGTAGCTACCGAGTGCCAGTGGTATATGAGGCACGTATGTTGATGGTGCTGCTCTGCTTGTAATTTTAACTTTCATGACATTATAATAGATGGTTATCAACCAAATATGAATTTCATGTTTGGTTGACACCTCTGTCATGGAAAGTCAGTATTAGCCTCTGATATACATTGTAACATCACTGTATTTCAGGTCGTCCGTACATCCGTACGATTGTACTGTTACGACCTAAGATTTTGTAATTACTAATGATGATATATTATTTGATGATTATCACTGTTATTGGATACATACTTAGAACATATTATTATATGTGTAAACCATGGGAAGTTTACTTGTAACCCAACTAAACAGAACCAGAGAGTTTGTCGTAGATGTAAACACAGATAATGGTTTAGTGGTTGAAATGGAAAGGAATTAGGAGTTGGTTGTTGTTTGGTTGTGAAACGTAGTCAAGGACACATGGTCATGGTCTATCGAAATAGCGGTGGGACGGTGGCTGGGGCAATTGCGACTGACCCCTACATATGCATATTTCGGTCTGTCACAGATGTGTCAGTGACTTGGTTTAGTGGGTTTTGGATTGGGATTATGATATTAAAGTTAATAAAATAATGAAAGCCTTATTGGAAATGAATACGCGATGGTGAGGTTACGAACATAGTTAAAACGCGAATGTTATTTCAGAAATATAAACTCGATAATGTATTCGCATGGGTGACGATTCATACGAATATAATTACTGAGAAGAATACTCTGAAACGATATTCCATAAACTGTAAATCTAATCGAAATACAGTACGAGCGTCGGATTTGCAAAGGTGACGATATTTACGAATACGTACGTGAGTAACGCGTTCCGACGAGATAACAAAATAAATATTTATGATATTAAATTAACAAATGAAATATAAAAATATTTATTAGGAATCATAACCTATAACGAAATCGAATAAACCGTTTAATTAAATAAATGAATTATTGTACGTGAAACGGAATCGTTTTACGAAACAATTTCTTTAAAATCATTTTATTATAACGAAATCTATTCATTTAAACGTTTTACGTGTTAAATATGTTTTACGTTAAAAACCGAGCACCTAATATAAATTATCGCGATAAAAACGAGATACGCGTTATAAGAAAGAAACCTCCTTTCTTTTTTCCTCATTTCCATCTTCTTCTCTCTCTCTCTACAATCAATTTTCGCCACCCACCAACTACCCTACTTCTCTCTAGCCTCTCTTCTTCAATTATTGACGGATTCAAGTGATTCTTGGCCCTAAACGACCACAAGATCAAGGAAGTACAAGAAAAACTCACGTTTGATCGAGTCATTCGAGGTAAATCTCGTGTTTAGTTTCGGTTTCTCACTCTAAAAAGATTGTTTGTATTTTCTTGCTAATAAGTTGATGTAATCAAGCTTTAATCTCAACGTGAACTAGTATAAACTGGGAAGCAATATATACAATGTGTTTAGAAGCGATTAGAGTCGGAGATGATGGTGATGAACAGTGGGCCGAAACTCAAGATGCAGGTGGCCGAACCTATTAGGTCACGAACCTGCATCATCTCTGCAACGAACCCTGTTTCCCGTACATTAGCCGAACCTAGAGCTGAATAATGGGGGCTACGAACCTATCAGGGCCGAACCTAGGGTAGTCGAACCCTAAGAGCTGCGAACCCGTAACATAGCACCGAACCTTGTTCTTGTTGGGCGAACCTGTTTGATGATTTAGCCGAACCATAGTGTGTAACGAACCTAGCCATGCAGAACTTTGGCCGAACCTTTAAGGGACCGGCGAACCCTTTGGCTTGGCCTAGCCTCTACTTCCTCTATTGGCCGAACCTTTGGTCGAGCTTTGATGGCCGAACCTTCTCCTTCCTTATGAGCTGAACCCTTTCATTCCTTTTGGCCGAACCTAATGAAGCCGGGATCACATGGGAGGGACGAACCCTACCCAACCTTTTCTTGCATGTGGTCAAACCTTATGTATCATGAAGCTGAGAAGGAACGAACCTTCTTGGCCGAGCCTTCCATTGGGGACGAACCTTAGCCTCAAACGAACCAGCCGAACCCTAATGCCCTGGCAGCGAACCTTGGGCTAGGTAGAAGCTACATTGGCCGAACCTTTCTATGAAACGAACCCTTGGTTTAAACGCCACCTTAGGCCGAACCTTGGGTCGTTAAGGAACTCACGAACCCTAGCAACATACTAGCCGAACCTTATCACCACAATTGGGCCGAACCTATTTAACCGAACCCTAAGTACACTGAACCAAAAGGTTCGCTGGTCCTAGGGTAGCCGGAACTTAATTTTTGAAAACAAGGGATTAAAGGGGGGGGGGAACTTAAGAACAAGAATGTGAGGATCATTATGCATGCATGAATTAAATTAGGTTGCCACCTTTTCTTGACAATATGAGTCAAATATAAGATTTTATATAGTAAAAGCATTTTATGGGGATAACTCAAATGTAATTTTCTCTAACATAAATTGGATAATAATGATTTAAAATAGGGTGGTTACTTTAATTAAGCATGCATTCAAATATGATTATAGATGTATTATAACAAGGACTAACACACTTGACTACATATCTATCTAAAGGAATTATACCTAGGAGTTCACAATTAATTATCATTATTGAGTAATTTAAAATTTACAAGTTTAAAACTCCATTTTTATGATAATCAAGAATGGAACCTTAGGTATTACAATCTAACTTCGATTAAAGGGTTAAAGTTAAAGAGGTATTTAATGATAAATAGGAGAACATTTATGATACTTGAATTTTACTCACATACTTATGAATATGAAATGCGCAATAATTACAGATCTTTGAGTTGTTTGAGTTTACATACATGAGCGCGCATTATACGAGAACACTGAATCAAAGGACTCAGGTGAGTTCTCATAACCTCCCTTTCTTTTAAACTATTTTGTTTTTAAACTCGGAGGTGAAGCATGTATACCAATTTACATATTGACTTGATAACACAGGGATGACACTTAGTTACTTGTATGAGATCCATAGTTATGGATTGTCATATTCCATGAGTTGTTACTAATGACCTTGGTCATCTGTAATGACTGCATGTATTGTCACTATTCCATGAGTTGAAGCTAATGACTTTGTGTCATTCGCGACGACTGCATGTATTGTCACGTGGATGTTTCCACAACTCCGTGTATTCGTTGTGGTTGACTTCGGTCTTCCTCAATGTTTGCATGTATTATCACGTGGATGTTTCCACAACTCCGTGTGTCATTGTCATTGACCTCGGTCATATACAATGATACATGTATGGTCACTTATATTAATTGAGAAGATTGATGGATTGTGATTGGTTGATTGGACATATGATTTATTATCTATGATTTATTAATATATGTGATTATGTGTTTGAATTATGTGTTGGGATTGTGTTATTTGAATATTGTGTTGAATGATCTCACAGATGCTCATATGAATGTTATCAAGAAAATATAAACTCTTCAAAACTCTTTGTAAAATATTTTAAATATAAAACTTATGATTACTCACCAACTACTTTGCAGTTGATACTTGATTTTTACATGTTTAAGGTAATGAAGCTAAGTAGGTTGAGGAAGATGAACTCACACTTTTGGACATCATCATATAGGATCTTGGACTTAGCAAAATAACTGAAATTCTGGCTATTAGAATTTAGTTAGATAGCTAAATCTTTTTTGTAATTGATGTAACTATTTCATGATGAACATGATTTTTGTGTAATTAATTTGGTTGATTGAATGATATATGATGATTTGATTTAGATGCCCACGAGCTTTTGAACAATCTACACATCCCTCGTGGCATCCCGACGTTTCCGCCATCGGTCGGGGTGTTACATACATATATAACTAAATAATAAATACAACTTAATTAATGATGCCAAAAATGCATCCCATACTTGGTTTTGCAGTCAGCACACTTCCTATTCTCTGGCAATTTAAGAAGTCCTTCCAGTATCTGAAAACAAATAATTCACATAAAAGTAATTAAACGCTTGCACAACCTTATACTGTTAATCTGTTATACAAAACAACACTTTGAAATAATTCAAAAAGTATGGGAATTATATTGTTTTTGCTTTGCAAGTGAATGTGCAGACAATTTAACTTTTAAAAGTACAATGCTCAATCTTGATGACCAAATCCACAAAGGGATGATCGTTTGTCTTCTATAGTCTCTAACATTATCGTCCAATTATATCATTTCGGTAGCATTAGTATCTAAAGAATTTATAGATTGTAATCTGCCTATTGTGTCACAAATTTCCTTATGAGGAAAATGTACAAATGCCTATTAGTATAAGCAATTTAACCAAAATCATTCAAATGATCTTTTAGCACCCAGGATCTTTCTTCTATTAGATTTAATGATGCAAAAGTTTTGTATAATCCCAGTATCCACTGTCATAGACCATTTTTTAATCATGGATGCTAAGTGATCAAAAACCAGTAAATTTACCAACGAAAATACTCATAGCCTAGCTGGCTATAAATAAAACCTATTCCGTCTAATGATCACAGTAAATTTACCAACGAAAATACTCATTCAATATGCCAAACATGCTGATCTTAATTACTTGTTATATTTTTCGATGTGAAGCTGCAAAACATAAAGTGCCAGATCTCTACAATCACCACAGATCAGCAAATCCTAAATCAAAAATTAAGATAAAATACGAAAAATCAAACACAGATCAAGTGAAAAGAGATAAATAATGAGACCTTTCTGTGCCTAGCATTAAGCTCCTTGGAGGCCCCTACCTTCTCGTTCGTATTTGCCGATGAAATTTATGAGAAGAATCGGTGTCGGCCGGTTCTATCGTAATTGAGATCCAGACAACCTCAAGCATGTACCACCGTCGCCGGCGTGCCACCGTAGCTAACACCGCCGGAATCACCAACCAAATCCCAAACATCATCCAAATTTTTAAATCACCTCCAAACATAAAAATTACCAACAAAATAAATCTCCAATATAGGAAATTATAAGTGAGATTTACGCATGCAATCGGAAATTAATCCTAAAATCAACAGTTATTTACCTCTATCGGGAAAACACCATGGTTGGAATGGTCCACGTCCAGCGCAACCGCCAGCTTTAGAGGGAAAGAAACTTAGCCGCCGTCGTGACTCGGCAAGAACCCTTGCCGCCACTGTCACCTGTAATTGAGTAAAACCCTAACCGTCGTCGTCCTAAGCAACACAACCATCCGCCGCCATCGCCATTGAAGCAAGGAAATCGACCCATCGCAGCGGTGTAAATCGCAAGAGAGAGTAAAACCCTAACCGCCGTCGTCATAAGCAGCACAACCATCCGACGCCATCGCCATCGCCATCGAAGCAAGGAAATCAAGCTGTCGCAGCTGTGTAAATCGCAAGAGAGAGAACTATATGAAATGTAAAGTGCAGATACAAAGAAAACAATAGAACAATATATAAGGAATGCATAGATCAATATATAGAGCCATTGAAACCCTAACCCAAAAGAGGTGAAGCATACGTACCATATGAGGGTAGAAAAGAGAAGGCAAAAGCTTGAAGATATGCAAGGAGGCAACGCTTTGAGGGCAAGGTATGGAAGATTAGAAAGAAACTGAAGAAATAAGCTTTGAGAAGCAAGAAGGCAAGCTATCGGAGAATAAAAAGAAAAAGAACGTGGTTTAGAAATGTTAGCCAGAGTAGTGGTCATGCATAATAGAGTTGCACCACACGTAAAAGAAGATGTGCAAAGTGAATAGTGTTTACCTCTCACAATGAAAATTTGGTAATTAATATATATAATAATTATTTGAAAATATATGTAAAATTATTTTTTGGGTTTGATGCAAAGTTTAGGTCCATATAAAACACAAGAAATAACTATTTCATCAATTAATGTTTCAATATTGACACCATTGAAACATGAGTTCAATGTTTTCGCACACATCAAAATGGACGATATTTCTTGAAATATTTCATATGTTTTAATTTTAGTGGAAGCATTAACATTGTTGTATGTATGTCACTTCTCGATTCATATTCGCTAATTTTTGAAGACATAATAAATAATTGTTGAATTGTCAAAGACGGTGTGGGATAATAAACCCTTGATACATGCCACACCCTAACCAACGGCAAAATACGTCAGGGCGCGAGTTTAATTGTTCATTAGCACATAGCGCTATGTTAAAGTTAAAAAAATCTAACATTTACTAATATCAACCATTCATTCAACATAGACAATCAAATTGCGGTTACATGAATTCAAAAAATAAACAATAGATAGCAAAGTCTAAACAATTGTTTGAAAAATTAAACTAAGTCCCTATGCCTTTCTTATGTTTAACCCAAGCTTCCTTAGCATGTTACACAAGTAAAATAAAAGGTTTGTCTACTATTTGCATAGTTGGTAAGATCACATACTTAATTTAGAAATACATAGGAAAAGATGCAAACTATATCCTAATAAGGTAATGTATCACAAGCACACATGAATACAAGTTTGACAAGTAAGAATGAACAAACCAATAATTTCCAAACAAGTATCTATACAACATGTTAATTCAAGCATAGCTATACTTTAAATTAACATTTGTATTTCAGTAAGTTTGCGAGTTGTAGTTTTCGCGTTTTTAACATAATGGCAAAAGCCAATGCGAATGTGGTATCTAACCAACGTTAGGCTACTAAACACTAGCTTGCTTGACCGACAGCACACAAAGAATCGACAGACGAATATAGCATAGCATCTAACATAATCTAAATATGTCTAAGGCTTGCATCATAGTTTGAATAATTGCTAGAAATTAATAAGTTTGAATACATACAAGTGTAGCATTTCTAAAAACAAAATACGTAAAAATGGAGTATGAGAACTCACTTGATTGTTTGCATAGTTATTCCATATGTCTTTGAATTTTGTCTAGGGAAGCAAATGCAATTTACCTCGCCCTAAAGTTTGAGTAAGAAGAGTCTTAGTATCTTAAAGTTAAAAATCAAAGTCGTAATAACTATGACATTATATGAAAGTCCTAATTGAATAAGCCTAAGTTTGAATGGTGTTTAAATAAATCAAAAAGTACTTTGCGAATATTTATTTATCACTATAATTAAATATTATCGTAATAAAATTGAATACTGAGAGTATTCTATTTATTATTTACATTTAAAATAATAAGAATAATATTTGCTTATGTATGTCATATTTTTTATTTCAAAGTGTATGTTAAGGATTCATATATTATAATTTAGAATGATTTATTATTATTTAAAATAAATCGCATAAAATTATTCCATTTTTTTGGATTATAAAAAGTTAGTTTGTTTTAGATCTTTGAAATAACCAAAACCTAGATATTTTATTTGATTATAATATTTTAAAACATGTCTTTAAATATTTTGTTATGATATAAAATTTTATTTTAAGAAAAATATCTACGTGGTCAATAATAACTTGCATTAAAAGTTGATAGAATTTTTGAATTTTTTCTGTTTACGTAGAAATTAAAGTAATTTTCTAAAAAGCTTCATTATTTACTTATTTATTTTCCCCAGAATATAATTAATTATTTTCTATTTATATTCTTTTAAGGATTTTTAAAGACTGTTTTGAAAAAAAAAATTACTTGATTAATTTTCTAAAATTATATAAATTGGATTATTTTGTTCAAAACTAATTTTTAGATTTTTATGATATTTTTGGGATTCTTTTTATAGAAAGGAATAGCTGGAAAAGAGTATAAAGCAGTAAAAACCAGTTTTGGAGTCGGCGACCGGGTTTCGAACATGGGCCTCTTGGCCGAAACCGAAGCATCTTCCTACTCGGATGCCAAGAGGTTCGCTGTTAGACACCGGTTTCAATTATCCTTATACAAAAACAGAATGATTACCAATTTCACCTAAAAACCCTAGATAGTTCGGTCCAAATTGAGAATTTTAACGAATCATGAGCCCTCATATGCATAGGGCTTTTGCTCCTCATATGATAACGATCATTTGGATGTAATTAATATCTGGTTAATGATCGGATACAAAGAATTCGAGTGAGCTGCAGAAGTCGGTTTCTTGAGTCCTAATCGTGCTCTAGAGAGTTTGTGAGTGTCTTTTTGATGTGTAGACAAGGTTGTGAAGGTTAGGAACATAATGTGTTAATTTAATTTGAGTTTTATACTATATCCGTTCGATTTTGAATTCCAATAACAATCGGTACTTTTGGCATCTAATCAACGTGATTAAAAGGTTTTAATTCATTAATTGTTGATTGCAAAAGATTTGTGTGATTGATTTCTTGCCTAAAACACTAACAATCGAGTTGTTTAACGCGATTGGGAGCTGGAACAAGACCGGGTTGCGGTTATGAGGTGAGGATCCGATGGACTTTTCGAGCGAGAAAGAAAATTATAGATTAGGAGGTTGACACTTTCAACCCTTCATGTTTTGATGTTTTGACGTTTTGGCATTGTGGTTTCACAACTGAATTTAGTTTAAAATTATTTACATGTTTGATCCCTCCCATTTTTCAATTTTATAATTTTTTTTGTAAAACTTTCATAATTATTTTAAACTTTTTTGATTTAGGTTTCTAAGGAGATGACGATGTTGCAGAGAAGGAGCAACACGACTAATATATTTTGGTTAATATTAGTCGTTTCACTACAACGAGCCATTGAAAAGGATCTGAAGACTTGAAGATCTAAAGCCTTTGTACAAGAAATTATAGTAAAATGACTAGATTTGTAATTAGGTCATTCATTTGTACTTAACTGTAATTTTGTACTAAATAGGGCTAGTGGTAATGGTTATAAATAGCCACATTCTCTATATAAAATATATGGGCGAATGAGGGCTTTCTCTTTGACGTAATAATTCACCTCCATGGAAGGTGCATCCATGGAGGTTGAGCATATAATGAATTTTCAAATCATTTTCTTATAAAAATAAGATCAAACAATTGGTATCAGAGCCTTGTTTTTCAGATTTTGATCTAAGAATCAAATATGAAATTCTAAGTTCATATTAACATTCGATTGCTTAGACTCTATTTACGTATACGTTTTCTCTTATTTTCTGTTAACAGATTTTGATTTCGAACTCACTACTTTATTTGAAATCATTTATAAATAAAATACTTGAAAATCAATGTTCTATTGATTAGTTTAAGTTGTTCATAAGTTAAAAAATGGCAGAGAAATTTACCCTTTACCCTCATAATACTCGATCTGCAAAAAAAAAAAAAAACCTCCTATTCTTGTTTGCCGTTAGTACAACATATGACAAAGGAGGATGATCCATTTCCTGTATAACAACCACACTAGTTGTTGGAGATCTGTTGTGTTCGGACCTCACAAGCCCATGGTCTTGGACACTGAAACATGAAATCTTATTCCTAAAGACCCTCGAAATAACATCAAGAAAGACTTCTAGAAGCTTGAGCTTGATGCCAAAGCTCATGCTCAAATTGCTATGCCGTTACCAAAAGAAATCTACTCTGGCCTTCTATACCATGACTCTACTAAGGATCTCTAAGATGCACTCAAAGAGAAATTTGGAGGTACTATAGATGTTGTTGCCAATACAAGGAAGATATTGGCTCGACAGTATGAAACCTTCTCTCATCTCAACAGTTTGTCCTTGACTCAACATATTGAAAGGTTCACTTCTCTTTTAAGTGAGCTAAAACTGGCAGGACAAGAGTGTCCTACTATCTCAGTCCTGAACCGTTTTCTCAGATCTCTACCTGACAAATAGGAGTCCCATTCCATTTTCATAAGATCCTCTCCTGATTTTGGAAATCTCTCACTTACCCAACTACATGGTAAGTTACTCACCTTTGAGACAAATTGATCGGAAAAAGAAACTAATAAAGTCTGGGAAAATCACAAACGAATATGTTCTAGGAAACACTGTCCTTCTCAGTCATGAGCATAACTCTGAATGCTCAGATCACAGTTATGATGAACATGTTGACAAAACATCTAGCGTCTCAACTATCATTGCTACCAATGATGATCCTTCCCTTTCCCCTGAAAATCTGTGTTTTATCATGGATGACCTTCATCACATCCGTAGTAATGATCTGGAGGAAATGGATATCTTGAATCAGCTCGTCTGTCACACCCCGAGCCGGCGGGGTAGGATCGGGTTTCCCGGACGGGCGGAAGGTTCCCGGGGCGCGATATTGTGAGTGATAATCGGAAATGATCAGATTGTTTACATTGCACATGATATAAATGAGAAATGCTAGTATAATAGAATTACAAAGTTAAATTACATCAGTATCGTTTATAATTTAACAATGTAAATCTATTGTAAATATCATAGAATGACTATCTTGTATTTACACAAGATATACAAACTAAATTGTATAATGATGTCTTCAAAAGTATGCAGGTCCAAAATACTAAGACTTCTATCTGAAGTCCTAGTCCAAAAGAAATGACTTCTTAATTAACCTGTTCGTCACCTGAGAAGTCATGCAAAAAGATCAAGTCAACACATGGTTGGTGAGTTCTTATCGTTTTAGTAATTGAAAATGATTTGAAAACCTCCTTTGGTAAAGACCCTAACCTCATTAACACCACATGTAATATCCGAATTGGTATGCTTATATATAGGGCATATGTAGGGTCGAACTTACCGCCCGCCCAGCCACCGTCCCACCACATACTAATCTGTATATGACACTGTTGTTAATGATAATTAAGCATTTTTACCCTTAACACCACCCATAAGTTCTTCTGTTTGTTGTCCCTGTAATTACAATTATTTTAAATCCCTATTGATTTCATAAGTTCATCACATAATATGATCAACCACAGTAATTCTATAAACAGTTATAAATGTTTAAGTAAATGAATAAATAAACATTTAATAAAATCTAAGTCCAAATGATTGGGGCCTTGGTCAAACTCGAGTAGACTAGTCTGTCAATCTAGGTACTTAGTAGTTAGGGAATCTGTAAATATCCTCAGACATATGACCTACAAATCAAACGGTCTAGCTAGGACTTCTTGAAATGTAGGGTTTTTGTTTCGTCTGTTTTGGCATATGTAATCTCTGATATTTCCCAGGCTTTCCCTTGAAAATGATTTATTGATTCGCCTGATTCTGTTACAAGATGTACTTGATTCGTTGATCGTAGAATACTAGATTCATTGATCAAATGTACACTTGATTCATAGTTCAACAAACACTTGATTTGTAGAACATTGAATATTGTCTTTGCAAAGATTGTTTCGTTTGATTTGTTGAAGTCCCACACTTGTTTTGTCAAAATGTTTCGTTTGATTCATTGAATTCACCCATTTGATTCGTCAAAATGTTTAGCTTGATTCCTTGAACTCTCACACTTGTTTTGTCAAAATGTTTGATTTGATTCTTTTGAAATGTTTTGATCTGTTGAAATGTTTTAGTTTAACCCGATTATTCACTTAATTTATAAGTAAATCAGTTAGTAAACCTGCATAAAACCTTCCTAGACATGGTCTAGGATAACATTTATATATGTAAACATATAAAATTAAAAGCATTTAAGTAAACAATTTAATAAACAGTTTACGCATGTTTCTCAGCCCCACGTTTTAAAACAAAAATGTTAGAAAAGGGGCAATGAACTCACTTGTGCTGCTATGTAAATGATCTACACAAAATGCGCGCTCTTGTTTGTAGCTAGGTTTCTTTAGTTCCTGAGTTATTTTAATAGAATTCGAATACCATAAGTACGCGTAGTAGTCGTTGTGCCTAAGGTTTGGGTTTTGTTGAGTGTGCAATTAAGTGTCTTAGTACTAAGTGTATCTAAGATCTAAATCTATCTTAATTACCCTTTTATATGATCCCAATTCCCATAGTTTATCATAATAATTTACTTTTTATATTTTTAAAAATTTCGGCAGAGTTTCCTTTGTTTTACGTTTAAAAATCCAGACAATTACATTGTCTATTTTATGACAAATCCCAATCAATGATATTACAACTCACTTTTATAACAAAAATTAACTTAAAAGAAATCAATGCCATTTATAATTCTCATTTCTAATCAAACAAAACTTTAGAAATTATTAAATCAACTTTTATAATTTTATAACGTCTTCATCTTATGTAAACATCATTATTTGAATTTAAATAACATCTCATGTATAATGGGCTTAGTTAAACCCCATTGGGCCACTTTGGCCCAATTGAATATCTTTGATTTCTAGTTGATTAACCAACTTGTGTTGGCGATTCTCATGAACTTGTAACCAATTTACCTTAGTTGTTAAACTATCTTGTACGGCCAACATTTAGTGCTAGATATGCAAGCATTCATGTGATTTCCCATGCACTTATATTCCCATGTACCCACATGCATGCAACTTATATGATCAACTCCTCATGAAATTGTTAGTTTAGTGATCCACAATTCTTTCCTAGTTTATATCATTAGTATCATTGATCCTAGGTCCATACTACCCTCATTAGACAATTCCTAGATTCAACTTGTAATCCAGGGCAGCGAACCTTTTTTATTTTGGTCAAGGGTTCGGCTACTTCAACTCCAACGAACCCTTAAGGTTCGGCTAAGTTATACCATGTAGGGGTTCGGCTACATTAGAAGTGATTCTAGGGTTCGGCTGGTTCTAAGCATAACACTTAGGTTCGCTGCTAGTAGTGGTATACAAGGGTTTGGTCATTGATTCGGCTAATCTGGGAAAGGTTCGGTCCATGCAAGGTTCGCCACCTTTGGTTCGTGAGTTGCATGGCCAAGGTTCGGCCATGCAGGGTTCGTCTCCTATGTGGTTCGGCTAAAAGCTGGTCACAGGTTCGGTGCTGCAAGCTCACAGGTTCGTGGCAGGTATACTCAAAATGATGCAGGGTTCGTTCCAGAAAGGAGGGTTCGGCTGCACCTGAAGGGTTCGTGGTTCAGATGGTTGAAAGGTTCGGCACAGGGTTCGCCTAACAAACCCTTGGGTTCGGCCGGCTGCTGTTGGGCTCGGCCAATGGTTCTCACGAACCTGAAACTTTCCATGGCTTCCATCCTCCTTCTTGAGACCTTAAATCTGTCACAAATCATCCCTAACAATACCTAAACGTGTGTAATCTATGTATTTTAAGTGTTTAATGTTGATTATAATAGCAAAACCAATGAACTCGTGAAAACCCTCTAAAACCCGAAAATAGAATGAATATTTACCTTAAAATCAGTGGGTAAACTCGTGAAATTCTTGTACTTCCTTAATCCATGTAGTGTGATGATCGTTTTGACACCAATCTTGCTTGAATCCGGCTTGAATCGAGCTCCCAGTCGTAGTGAGAAGTTAAAATTTCTAGAGAGGGAGAGTGCTAGAGAGAGAGTGACTAGATTGAGAATGAGAAGGGAGGTTGGTGTAGGTTGTTGGGACATAAATGCTAGCATTAAAGGTTTAGCAAAATACCCGTTCGTTCGGTCTCGTTCGGCTTCGCGTAAAATGTCGTTTCGCGTAGTTTTCGCGACGAAACGGCACGATTTTAAATGTAGAAATCATTTAATTATTCTAGGTTGTGATTCCTAAAAATTAACTAATATCTTCGATTTATTTTAATTTAAAATATTAATTTACTGTTTAAATCGAAATGTACGGTCGTCGCGCGTATTCGTTCGAATCGTCACCCGTACGAACACGGCGATAACTATACTTTTCAATCTTGTTTTCTAAATATAGAATATCATTCAGAACGTTAAACTTTCAGATTTATTCGTACAGATCGTCACCTATACGAATATTCCGTCAATTTAGCATTCACGTAACAATATTCGTGTGTTTTGTTCTTTATAGTCTCACATACGTTTATACATAATAATTCCTAAACAAGAAATCACATGATGGTTCTGTATTGTCAAAGAATTATCTGACTCAAGAACCATTGTTCTGAACTTTGTTTTCTGAATTGAATCTGAACTGTGATTTGATAACATGAAATGAAAATGATATACAATTGTTAACTGAAATACGTACCTGATTTACTGTTCATGTACTGTAGAGATCACTGTTCCGGTGACGGTTCCGGCACTGATGTTACAGTCTCCCCTTGTTAGAGAAATTTCGTCCCGAAATTTAAGAGTTGTTATCGGGTGCAGCTTCTTCTTTAAACAATTGGGGATACTTTGACTTCATGTGATATTCGCGTTCCCAAGTAAACTTGGGTCCACGTCTTGAATTCCATCGAATCTTTACGATCGGGATACGGCTTCGCCTTAGTTGTTTAACCTTGCGATCCATAATTTCCAAAGGTTCTTCAATGAAATGTAACAGTTCATCCACTTGAATTTCTTCAATCGGGATGACGAGTGATTCGTCTGCAAGGCATTTCTTTAAGTTTGAGACGTGAAACACGTCATGCACACCACTGAGTTCATCCGGTAATCTCAGTCTATACGCCACAGGACCAATTCGTTCAATGATCTCGAACGGTCCCACGTATCGTGGTGCTAATTTTCCTTTTGTTCCAAAGCGTACAACGCCTTTCCATGGGGATACCTTCAACATGACTCGGTCTCTCACTTGGAATTCCAACGGCTTGCGCCGTTTGTCGGCGTAGCTCTTTTGTCTACTCCTTGTTGCTTACAGTCTTCTTTGAATCTGAGCTATCTTGTCAGTGGTTTCTTGAATAAGTTCTGGCCCAGTTATTCGATTGTCTCCAACTTCAGCCCAACAGATCGGTGATCGACATTTCCGACCATAAAGAGCCTCGAATGGTGCACATCCGATACTGCTGTGATAACTGTTATTATAGGAGAACTCGATCAGTGGCAAATGGGAATCCCAATTTCCACCGAAATCCAACACGCAGGTCCTTAACATGTCCTCTAGGGTTTGAATAGTACGTTCGCTTTGACCATCCGTTTGTGGATGATAAGCTGTACTCAGATTTAATTGTGTTCCTAGGGATCTATGCAGTGGTTGCCAGAACCTGGATGTGAATCTGCTGTCTCTATCAGAGATAATAGACAATGGCACACCGTGGCGCACCACTATCTCGTTTATGTACAATCTTGCAAGTTTATCCATCGTGAAAGTCTCACGCATAGGCAAGAAGTGAGCAGATTTGGTTAAACGATCAATGATCACCCAAATTGTATCATGACCACTGGAAGTGCGGGGTAGCTTGGTAATGAAATCCATAGCTATCTGTTCCCACTTCCAGAGCGGAATCTCAGGCTGTTCCAGTAGACCAGACGGTCTCTGGTGTTCCGCCTTTACCTTTGCACACGTAAGACACTGACCGACATACTCGGCTATGTCTTTCTTCATCCCCGGCCACCAATAAAATCCACGCAAGTCTTGGTACATTTTATCAGCGCCTGGGTGAACGGAGTATTTAGTCTTGTGTGCTTCATCGAAGATCAGTCTTCTTAATTCGTCTACCGCCGGGATCCATATACGTTCCCGGTAATAGATCATTCCATCAGCCTTCGTGTCGAACTGTTTCTCTGCTTCACAATCAAGTTCCTTCTTCAGATTACCTCGGTCAAGTGCTTCTTGTTGTGCTTGAATAATCTTGTCACTTAAACTGGTCTGCACGGTTATCCCCATTGCTCTAACACGTAGGGGTTTGACCCATTCCTTCCGGCTCAAGGCATCAGCTACAACGTTCGCCTTTCCCGGATGGTACTTAATTACACAATCATAGTCGTTCAGAAGTTCAACCCAACGACGTTGTCACATGTTGAGTTCTTTCTGATCAAAGATGTGCTGCAGACTCTTGTGATCAGTGAATATGGTACACTTGGTGCCATACAAGTAATGTCTCCAAATCTTCAAGGCGAAGATTACTGCTCCCAGTTCAAGATCATGAGTAGTGTAGTTCTTCTCATGAATCTTTAACTGTCTTGATGCATAGGCTATGACTTTGTCCCGTTGCATTAACACACAACCAAGTCCCTGATGAGAGGCATCACAGTATACAACAAAGTCATCACAGCCCTCTGGGAGAGATAGGATTGGAGCATCACATAGTTTTTGTTTCAGGGTCTGGAAAGCATCCTCTTGTTTCTGCTCCCAGAAAAACGGTTCACTTTTCTGGGTTAACTTAGTGAGTGGCATGGCTATCTTAGAAAAGTTTGAAATAAACCTTCTGTAATAACCTGCCAATCCCAGAAAAGACCGTATCTCCGTCGGTGTCTTCGGAGTGTCCCAATTCTTTATCGCCTCGATCTTGGCAGGATCTACATGAATTCCCTCGCTGTTAACTACATGACCCAGAAATTGAACTTCTCTTAGCCAGAATTCACATTTAGAGAATTTAGCATAGAGTTGTTCTTTCTTCAACAGCTCCAAGATCTTTTTAAGGTGCTGCTCATGTTTTGTTTTGGTCTTGGAATAAATCAGTATGTCATCGATAAAGACAATGACAAACTGATCCAAGTACGGCTTGCACACTCGGTTCATGAGGTCCATGAAAACTGCTGGTGCATTTGTCAATCCGAAAGGCATCACCATGAATTTGTAATGCCCGTATCTGGTTCGGAAGGCCGTTTTCGGTATGTTTTCGTCTTGAACTCTTAGCTAATGGTATCCAGACCGCAAGTCAATCTTTGAGAAATATTGAGCTCCTTGCAGTTGGTCAAAAAAATCATCAATCCTTGGCAATGGATACCGATTCTTGATGGTTAGTTTGTTCAGCTCCCTGTAGTCTATGCACATTCTGAACGATCTGTCTTTCTTCTTTACGAACAAAACCGGAGCTCCCCAAGGTGAGTAGCTCGGTCTGATAAAACCCTTGTCAAGTAGCTCCTGTAACTGATTAGACAATTCCTGCATCTCTGAAGGTGCTAACCTGTAAGGTGATTTAGCAACTGGGGTTGCTCCAGGAATTAAATCAATACGAAACTCTACCGGTCGCACAGGTGGCAAACCTGGTAGGTCTTCAGGAAACACTTCAGGATATTCTTTTACTACCGGTACATCTTGAATCGTTTTCTTCTCTTTCTCCTTTTCCACCACATGAGCCAAAAACGCCACGCACTGCTTCTGTAAACACTTACGCGCCTTTATGCAATAGATGATTTTGACACTTCATTTTGCTTGATCCCCTTTAACTTCCAATACGCGGTCTCTCGGCAATGGAATTCGAAGTAGTTTTTCAGAACAAATGACTTCCGCTCGATTAGAGGAAAGCCAATCCATTCCAACAATGATATCAAAACTGCCTAACTCCATTGGTATCAAATCGATGGTGAATGTATGACCATTAAGTGTCAATGGGCAGTTCCTATAAACTGTACTAACTATGATCTGTTTCCCGTTAGCTACTTCTACAATATAAGGGGAGTCTAACTGTTCTTCTATAGAATCTAATTGGCATGCAAAGTCGGTAGAGATAAAACTCTGATCCGCACCAGTATCAAATAGAACAGATGCGTAAAAGTCATGTAAGAGAAACGTACCAGTGACCACATTTGGGTCCTGGCGTGCAGCTGGTGCTCCAATGGCAAAGGCTCGTCCACGGGGTGCTTGAATTGCTGGTTGAGCCTTTTTCGGGCAGTTCTTCGCAAAGTGGCCTTGTTCGCCACAGTTATAGCATCCACCATGGTTCTGATTAGCTGGTGGAGGGAGAGCCAAAGCAGCATTGTTGACTGCTTGGTTAGGTGTCATTCGGCAGTACTGGACCCAATGACCCTTCCTTCCACATCCCGTGCATTGTTTGCAGGGAGTGTCAGCAGGGTGATGATACTGACACTTGGCACACAGAGGAAACGTGCCAGTGTAAGGTTTGCGGTTTGGGTTCTGTGGTGCTGCTGCTACTTGTTGAAGAGGTGTGGCCACCGTGTAGTTCTTGATAGTCTTCTGTTTCTTCTTCTGATGGTGGTGGGGTTTCTTGGAAGACTCAGCTTTGTTCTTACTGGGTTCAACCTCCTTCTTTAGAACTCCAGAGGCTACCATAAGGTCAGTGAGTTTCCCAGACAGTCTCACTGCAGATTCAACAGTAGCAGGGTTGGCTGAAACAACCATGCCCTGAATGCAGGCAGGAAGTCCACCTACATAACGGTCTATCCTCTTCTCTAAAGTCGGTACCATGTCTGGCACTAAAGCAACTAGCTCGTGGTAGCGGGTAGTATAGCCCATGTGATCAGCCCCCTTAATCACATGGTTGGATAGTTCAACCTCCAACTTCTGCTGCTCATTCTTGGGACAGAATTCCGTTCGCAGCAGTGCCTTGAAGTCTTCCCATGGCATTGCCATAGATTCCTCTCTTCCTCGGGCGTTGATCTGACCGTTCCACCAGGTCAGAGCCCGTTTGTTGAATGTTCCAGCTGAGTAACGGACCTTGTGGTGTTCGGGGCAGCTGCAAAGATCCAAGGTTGCTTCAATCTTCTCAATCCATTGGATTAATCCAACGGAACCTTCAGACCCACTAAAACTGGGTGATTTACATCCTACAAAGGACTTGTAGGAGTAATGAGATGAATCTCCAGTATTTCCACTGGCTTCTCCTGATGTGTTTCCAGTGTTAAGGATTTCATTACGAAGACGAAGGAACATCTCCGGTATTGCTTCTTTCATATGGTTTGTCATCTGGCTACTCAGTAACGTCACCAGAGCGATAGTAGCAGGATCCAGAGTCGGTGTTGTGCCTGAACCAGATGCTTGAGTAATCAATGGAGGAGGAGGTGGAGGAGGCGGTGGTGGTGAATCATTTGGCGACGGTGTGGAGGAGTGTGGAGCCAAGTGTTGTGGTGGTAGCTGTATCAAGGGAGGCTGTCTTCTCGGCGGCATTCTAATCATAACCAATAAAGTTATCGGTTAGTGCAATGATCGAATACAGAAGACAGTATGCAAATAATTCCTAAGTGTTGTTTTCTCTATATGCAGGGTCCCTAGGTTATAGTCTAGGCCAAACCATTTAAATAAGTGACCTATATTTCTCTATAACCATGGCTCTGATACAAATCTGTCACACCCCGAGCCGGCGGGGTAGGATCGGGTTTCCCCGACGGGCGGAAGGTTCATGGGGCGCGATATCATGAGTGATAATCGGAAATGATCAGATTGTTTACATTGAACATGATATAAATGAGAAATGCTAGTATAATAGAATTACAAAGTTAAATTACATCAGTATCGTTCATAATTTAAGAATGTAAATCTATTGTAAACAACATAGAATGACTATCTTGTATTTACACAAGATATACAAACTAAATTGTATAATGATGTCTTCAAAAGTATGCAGGTCCAAAATACTAAGTCTTCTATCTGAAGTCCTAGTGCAAAAGAAATGACTTCTTAATTAACCTGTTCGTCACCTGAGAAGTCATGCAAAAAGATCAAGTCAACACATGGTTGGTGAGTTCATATCGTTTTAGTAATTGAAAATGATTTGAAAACCTCCTTTGGTAAAGACCCTAACCTCATTAACACCACATGTAATATCCGAATTGGTATGCTTATATATAGGGCATATGTAGGGTCGAACTTACCGCCCGCCCAGCCACCGTCCCACCACATACTAATCCGTATATGACACTGTTACTAATGATAATTAAGCATTTTTACCCTTAACACCACCCATAAGTTCTTCTGTTTGTTGTCCCTGTAATTACAATCATTTGAAATCCCTATTGATTTCATAAGTTCATCACATAATATGATCAACCACAGTAATTGTATAAACAGTTATAAATGTTTAAGTAAATGAATAAATAAACATTTAATAAAATCTAAGTCCAAATGATTGGGGCCTTGGTCAAACTCGAGTAGACTAGTCTGTCAATCTAGGTACTTAGTAGTTAGGGAATCTGTAAATATCCTCAAACATATGACCTACAAATCAAACGGTCAAGCTAGGACTTCTTGAAATGTAGGGTTTTTGTTTCGTCTGTTTTGGCATATGTTATCTCTGATATTTCCCAGGCTTTCCCTTGAAAATGATTTATTGATTCGCCTGATTCTGTTACCAGATGTACTTGATTCGTTGATCGTAGAATACTAGATTCATTGATCAAATGTACACTTGATTCATAGTTCAACAAACACTTGATTTGTAGATCATTGAATATTGTCTTTGAAAAGATTGTTTCGTTTGATTTGTTGAAGTCCCACATTTGTTTTGTCAAAATGTTTCGTTTGATTCTTTGAATTCACCCATTTGATTCGTCAAAATGTTTAGTTTGATTCCTTGAACTCTCATACTTGTTTTGTCAAAATGTTTGATTTGATTCTTTTGAAATGTTTTGATCTGTTGAAATGTTTTAGTTTAACCCGATTATTCACTTAATTTATAAGTAAATCAGTTAGTAAACCTGCATAAAACCTTCCTAGACATGGTCTAGGATAACATTTATATATGTAAACATATTAAATTAAAAGCATTTAAGTAAACAATTTAATAAACAGTTTACGCATGCTTCTCAGCCCCGCGTTTTAAAACAAAAATGTTAGAAAAGGGGCAATGAACTCTCCTGTGCTGCTATGTAAATGATCTACACAAAATGCGCGCTCTTGTTTGTAGCTAGGTTTCTTCAGTTCCTGAGTTATTTTAATAGAATTCGAATACCATAAGTACGCGTAGTAGTCGTTGTGCCTAAGGTTTGGGTCTTGTTGTGTGTGCAATTAAGTGTCTTAGTACTAAGTGTATCTAAGATCTAATCTATCTTAATTACCCTTTTATATGATCCCAATTCCCATAGTTTATCATAATAATTTACTTTTTATATTTTTAAAAATTTCGGCAGAGTTTCCTTTGTTTTACGTTTAAAAATCCAGACAATTACATTGTCTATTTTATGACAAATCCCAATCAATGATATTATAACTCACTTTTATAACAAAAATTAACTTAAAAGAAATCAATGCCATTTATAATTCTCATTTCAAATCAAACAAAACTTTAGAAATTATTAAATCAACTTTTATAATTTTATAACGTCTTCATCTTATGTAAACATCATTATTTGAATTTAAATAACATCTCATGTATAATGGGCGTAGTTAAACCCCATTGGGCCACTTTGGCCCAATTGAATATCTTTGATTTCTAGTTGATTAACCAACTTGTGTTGGTGATTCTCATGAACTTGTAACCAATTTACCTTAGTTGTTAAACTATCTTGTACGGCCAACATTTAGTGCTAGATATGCATGCATTCATGTGATTTCCCATGCACTTATATTCCCATGTACCCACATGCATGCAACTTATATGATCAACTCCTCATGAAATTGTTAGTTTAGTGATCCACAATTCTTTCCTAGTTTATATCGTTAGTATCATTGATCCTAGGTCCATACTACCCTCATTAGACAATTCCTAGATTCAACTTGTAATCCAGGGCAGCGAACCTTTTTTATTTTGGCCAAGGGTTCGGCTACTTCAACTCCAACGAACCCTTAAGGTTCGGCTAAGTTATACCATGTAGGGGTTCGACTACATTAGAAGTGATTCTAGGGTTCGGCTGGTTCTAAGCATAACACTTAGGTTCGCTGCTAGTAGTGGTATACAAGGGTTCGGTCATTGATTCGGCTAATCTGGGAAAGGTTTGGTCCATGCAAGGTTCGCCACCTTTGGTTCGTGAGTTGCATGGCCAAGGTTCGGCCATGCAGGGTTCGTCTCATATGTGGTTCGGCTAAAAGCTGGTCACAGGTTCGGTGCTGCAAGCTCACAGGTTCGTGGCAGGTATACTCAGAATGATGCAGGGTTCGTTCCAGAAAGGAGGGTTCGGCTGCACCTGAAGGGTTCGTGGTTCAGATGGTTGAAAGGTTCGGCACAGGGTTCGCCTAACAAACCCTTGGGTTCGGCCGGCTGCTGTTGGGCTCGGCAAATGGTTCTCACGAACCTGAAACTTTCCATGGCTTCCATCCTCCTTCTTGAGACCTTAAATCTGTCACAAATCATCCCTAACAATACCTAAACGTGTGTAATCTATGTATTTTAAGTGTTTAATGTTGATTATAATAGCAAAACCAATGAACTCGTGAAAACCCTCTAAAACCCGAAAATAGAATGAATATTTACCTTAAAATCAGTGGGTAAACTCGTGAAATTCTTGTACTTCCTTAATCCTTGTAGTGTGATGATCGTTTTGACACCAATCTTGCTTGAATCCGGCTTGAATCGAGCTCCCAATCGTAGTGAGAAGTTAAAATTTCTAGAGAGGGAGAGTGCTAGAGAGAGAGTGACGAGATTGAGAATGAGAAGGGAGGTTGGTGTAGGTTGTTGGGACATAAATGCTAGCATTAAAGGTTTAGCAAAATACCCGGTCGTTCGGTCTCGTTCGGTTTCGCGTAAAATGTCGTTTCGCGTAGTTTTCGCGACGAAACGGCACGATTTTAAAAGTAGAAATCATTTAATTATTCTAGGTTGTGATTCCTAAAAATTAACTAATATCTTCGATTTATTTTAATTTAAAATATTAATTTACTGTTTAAATAGAAATGTACGGTCGTCGCGCGTATTCGTTCGAATCGTCACCCGTACGAACACGGCGATAACTATACTTTTCAATCTTGTTTTCTAAATATAGAATATCATTCAGAACGTTAAACTTTCAGATTTATTCGTACAGATCGTCACCTATACGAATATTCCGTCAATTTAGCATTCACGTAACAATATTCGTGTGTTTTGTTCTTTAAAGTCTCACATACGTTTATACATAATAATTCCTAAACAAGAAATCACATGATGGTTCTGTATTGTCAAAGAATTATCTGACTCAAGAACCATTGTTCTGAACTTTGTTTTCTGAATTGAATCTGAACTATGATTTGATAACATGAAATGAAAATGTATACAATTGTTAACTGAAATACGTACCTGATTTACTGTTCATGTATTGTAGAGATCACTGTTCCGGTGACGGTTCCGGCACTGATGTTACATCGTCCATCTGAGCATTAGGTCAAATAAGTTCTAAAAAATAATAAGAAGAAAATTTCCCAGCATCCATGGAAAATCAAAGGTTCGTCTTAATAATGTTGAAGTCCAATGCTACAAATTCCATGGCTTTAGACACTTTGCTAGGAAATGCAGAAGTGCATAAAACAGTCACACCACTCCTTTTGTGACTTTCCCTTGTTCTTCTTCAACTTCTTCTCCTTCACACTCTTACTTTCATATGCACAATACCAAATAGGCTACGACTCTATTGTTCAGCCTACTCTTCAAATGGTTATTCAATATATACAATCTGCCAATTGTGGTTTGAATCAGCTGGTGCCTACTTCTCAACCTTATCTGATTCCTTGACATTCTTAACCTCTAATAATAATTCCAAGTCCAACTGAACATGTTTCTCAATCCTGTCAACAAGCTCAATGTTCTCAAGATTATGTAGAATGGAGCAGTCTACCTCATAATGAAGGTCAAGCAATCTATGTCAACAAGCCATCAACAAACTTTGCTCTTATGGCTATTGATGAATCTACTGATTCAAAACCCTCACCACTTGGTAATCCTCAACCCATTTATGCTCAACCTGCTTTAGCTACTAAATCCTCATCATCAAATGCTGCTCGGGTATTACCTGTTATCCTTGATAAATTATGTTCTGAGTCTTTTATATAGGCATTTGCTAACATCAAGAAGGCAAATGTTTTGTTACAAGCTCAAGCATTGGAACTTTAAAAGCAGCAAATAACAAAGAATGCATATTTTGAGAAAAAATAATAAAGGAAAAAAATAATCATATTTCTACAATGAAAGCTGAAAAATCTGATTTACATGCTCAATTTGACCTTTTGCAAGATAAATATACAGCCTGCAAATCTGAATTGTTTGAAATAGAAGTAAACTTTGACAAATGGGTTGAATTCTCCAAATGATTTGAATTACTTCTAAAGAAGCAAGTTCACAAAAAAAGATGAATTTGGCATTAGATAAATCATATAGGCTCTCCTGATGATTCTACTCCCATTGACAAAAATATAGAAGTAAGTGAGACTGAATTCATCTCACCTACTTTTCCTCCTGAAACTTATCCTAAAATGAAAGAGCCTCTTCTCAAAGAATATCCTTTAGGAATACTGCAAAAGTTTGTATATCCTGCTGATACAAGTTTGGATAAATTTGATGAAAGTTTATTAGAAGAGGCTAACATTAAAACCACTTCATAATTAATAAAGATCATTAAATCAATGAATATTTCTTTAACTCCTGAAGTTTCAAATCATCATAACAGACTTGGTGTTGCTGAGGATGATATATCTAATGAGAAGCAACATATAGTAAATGTCAAGTTTCCACCATCCTTTCCTCACCTCCTTATCCAGTGATGAAAGCACACCAACCTTTCATCCCAAACATTCTGTATTGACACCCATATGAACTAAGTGTTTCAAGTCAAACTACACTACGGTTGAGTGTTGGTCTAAAGCTCCACTTGAAAAACTTAGAAACAAATTAAAAGCTGAAAAGCTTGTAATCCCTATGGGCTTTTTTTTACCTGAAAATGGGAAATATCCCTAACGATTTTGCTTGACAACCCTCCTAATGGTGCGGAATCCTATTCGTGGGTTTTCCAATCGAAATCCTTGCAACCCGTGATGATATGATGATTTGGAATCAACGTTATGCATGAAATCGACCACCACGGGCAAGAAGACGAAATTGGAGATGAAAGAGAGGCTCTGAAAATGAGGAGTGTCACACCCCCTGCGCCGCGTGCGGAATCCACGGCGCGGTGACGATCAATGGTTGAATCATGCACAAGTATTGAATAAGAACAACCACAATGCATTACTAAGTTTCATAAAGTTTAGACCATTGTTTAGTTACGAACTTTCCAACTATCTACCAAAAGAATGACAACTATAGACCCAAAATATAGTTTACAAAATAAGACTCAAACAAGACAATTAAACTATCAGGATTTAGTGTGTTTCTAATCCATCCTAGCTTGTTTCTTTATCTTGTTCTATCTTAAAACGGTCTCCTTAGTTGTCCTTTAGAATGTCTTAAACCTGATTACCTGAAACACGTGAAAAGTAACTGTCAACTACAAAAGTAGTTGGTGAGAACAATAGGTTTAACATTTGTAAATATGAATCTGCATTGTAAAGCATATGCATAAAGTAGTGAATGAAAAATACATGGATGGTTGCAACCCAAACTAACATCAAGTAAGAATAACGTGCGCAAACAGTCAACAGACTGTTTACTAGAAAACCAACATATAATCAAGTCCCAAACTACGTTTGGAGTCAGAAAATTTGTCAGCAAATGCATTCAACACGAGCTGTACTAATGAGTTTACTCAGAAGACAACTCCGTGTTGACGTAACCCGGTCAATATGACGTATGCTGGTAAACTAAATTAGCAGCAATTTCATATTACCGTAATGTAACCAATTCTGCAGTTAGCTTTTAAAACAAATTTAAAAGCTAACTCCAGCTTTGGTATGTCCGAATGTGTCCGCTTTCCCTTGTTGTGATCACTCAGTACTAATGCTAAAAGAATATGTGTCTTGATGTGTGTATAAGTTTGTTCACAACGATGAACACCATGCTTTTGAATACTTTGATTTGAAACCTTTGGTTAAATGCCTTATTTGATTACCATGAATTGAAAACCTTGCTTGAATACCATGAATGAAAATCCTTTGATTGAACACCAATCATGAAAACTAATGATTTGATACCTTGTTTTGAAATCCCTGATTGAATACTGAGAATATTGTCCTTGTATAATAACAAGGTTTATAAAGACGTTATTTTATTGAAAAAGCACAATTTATAGTAAAAGAGTTTATAAAACTCATTCTTTAAAAGTATTTAACATGTATAAAACCATTTATGTAAAACAGATATAAAACAGTTTAGTGAACCTTTTATAAAACCTTTTAGTAGAAATTGTTTAACAGTTGATAACACCATTACAACAGTTGATAACACCATTACAACAGTTGATAAATCCTTTGAAAATAGTTGAGAAATCCATTGAACTTATAAAGTGAACCTGTAACAGTTGAATAGTAGCATAAATCCTGTATACGAAATAAGATTTTCATAAGAGTGTTTGATCACGTGTTCCACCCCAAAACAGTTGAAAAACAGTAAAAGAGGGGCTAATGTTCTCACCTGACAGCAGTAGACTCTGAACCTGAACAAGTAGCAAGTAGCAAACAAGACTTCTAACTGGTTCCTATATCATTGTAATCATACATAGAATATAAGCTTTGTGATATTGTACTCTTTGATTGATTGATTGACTTGGGTTATTTTGATCCGAATTAACCATTGAATAGCTTGTTTTTATGTTTAAAAGTGTTGCACAAATCCTAATCGAATACTTAGTTCAACTTTTGGAATCGTTATCCCTAGGACCAGTGAACCTTATGGTTCGCCTACACTAGGTTCGGCAATAGCCTTCCAAGGTTCGCAGACCTGAGGATCGGCAGACCTAGGTTCGTTCACCTCTGCAGGTTCGCCCAGCTTCTAGGTTCGCCGAACCTAGAGGTTCGCTAAGCTTCCAGGTTCGCCGAACCTTACGGTTCGCTCAGCTTCTAGGTTCGCTCAGCTGCTAGGTTCGCCGAACCTAAAGGTTTGCTGAAATGTAAGGTTCGTTCGCCCCTATAGGTTCGTTCAATGAAAGGTTCGCCCCTTACAGGTTCGCAGGTCGCGAATCAGCTACGGATCTCGGCGAAATCATGATTTAGCCACAATAGATGTTGATTTTCAGTGGGTAATCATGCGAAAACTCATTTAGAACGTGTAAACATCAAAATGGTGTGTTAAAAACCGGTTAAATACTGGATAGGTTCGGGTTTGATGAAAACCCTTAAATCCGAACCTTCTCTCTAAGATTTCGGCGTGAATAGCTCGATGTAGCTTCGATACTTGGTACCGCAAGCTTCCTTTCGTCGAGAGGATCGTTTAGATAACTTGTTTGCTCGATTTGATGAAGTATTGACGAAGATCTTGGTGTTTTAATGGTGATTTTTGTAGAGAGAGTGAGGTGACGAAAATTTTAGAGAGAGGGAGATGTGAGCTGCCAAAAATGAGGAAGAGAGGGAAAAATAAGGGCTTTTATGCCCCGGTTGGTTCCCCGCGTGTTCGGTCTCGCTCGGTGTCGGTTTAGCGTATTTTTACGTACGCGTCATCACGATTGCATAATTGAACATTTTAGATTATAAAATAGATTTCTTGAATTATCAGTGATGAGTTTCAAAATTGTAAAACGAAAATAAAATATTTTACTTATGTTTATTTGTTCGTTCAAAATCCGACCGTTAAACGAATACAATTACGTGTATACCCGAAATCGCGTACGTTTTTCGGTCGTATTAATTATTTATTGTCGTTTAGTCGTAATTATAAGTTCAACATTCGTATCTTCATGGATCGTCACCCATAATGACACTCAGTCTCGCTTACGCGTTACGATTTGTTTAATTGATTTGTTTGTCATACTATCCATCTGAACACTACGCACTAACACTATCCCATTACACTGAACACAGTATATGTATAGGGCATACCCAGAGTCCAGCTAACTGCCTTATCTACGCCAGCCCACCACTGTTTCGATATAATACGATACTGTTCTTGGCTAGCGTAATCGACAGTAAATAAATAATACATACTTGTTCCTAATTAAATAATATCCTATAACACAAAAACACAATCATGAACATTTGAATCACATTGGACATACTGAATCAAATACACATTGTATTAACACTGTTTATGACTACCATGACTACATGCACAAATGTTACAGTCTCCCCTAGTTAAGGGAATTTCGTCCCGAAATTAACTAGCCGAAGGTACTGTAAAAATATGAGGGTACTTAAGCTTCATCTGGTCTTCACGTTCCCAGGTGAACTCAGCAGCACGTTTGCCCTCCCATCGTACCTTTACGATCGGGATACGGCTACGTTTGAGTTTCTTGACTCCATGATCCATGATTTCAACCGGACGTTCTATGAATTGCATGTTGTTTTGAATCTGAGTGTCTTCCTGTGGAATCTGAACATCATGATCCGCCAAGCATTTCTTTAGATTCGATACATGAAATGTATCGTGAACATTGCTTAGCTCCACCGGAAGTTTGAGTTTGTAGGCTACCGGACCAATCCTTTCCAGGATCTCAAAAGGTCCAACGTACCTTGGTGCAAGTTTCCCTTTCTTCCCGAATCGGACAACGCCTTTCCAGGGAGAAACCTTGAGTAAGACTCGGTCACCAACTTGAAACTCAAGCGGTTTCTGACGTCGATCGGCATAACTCTTTTGTCGATCCCTTGCGGCCTTAAGCCTTGATTGAATGATTTTGATCTTGTCTGTTGTTTCTTGAATGAGTTCAGGTCCTACGACCTGTGAGTCACCAACCTCGGTCCAACAGACCGGTGATCGGCACTTCCTACCATATAAAGCTTCGAATGGTGCACATTGAATACTTGTATGGTAGCTGTTGTTGTACGAAAACTCAATGAGTGGAAGATGAGTATCCCAACTCCCACCGAAGTCAATCACACAAGAACGAAGCATGTCCTCGAGTGTTTGGATAGTCCTTTCGCTTTGACCGTCGGTTTGGGTATGATATGCCGTGCTAAGATTAACACGGGTTCCCAAAGCCTTCTACAATGTTTGCCAAAAGCGAGAAGTGAAACGACTATCACGATCAGAAATGATTGATGTTGGAGTACCATGACAAGCAATGATTTCGTTGACGTACAAAGTAGCTAACTTCTCCATTTTGTAATCCCCTCGGATTGGGAGAAAATGAGTAGATTTGGTGAGTCGATCGATGATCACCCAAATCGAATCGTAACCTCGCGGAGTTCTCGGCAACTTGGTTATGAAATCCATGGAAATTTGTTCCCATTTCCATTGAGGAATTTCAGGTTGCTGCAGAAGTCCCGAAGGCTTTTGATGTTCTGCCTTGACTTTGGAACATGTTAGACATTTTCCCACGTACAGTGCTATGTCTTTCTTCATTCAGGGCCACCAATAAGATATCCTCAAATCTTGGTACATCTTATCGGCCCCGGGATGAACTGAGTATCGCGACTTACGAGCCTCATCACAGATGAGTGTGCGCAATTCTTTTGACTTTGGAATCCACATGCGATCGTTGAAGTATAAAACCCCATCAGCTCGAGGTTCTAGTTTACTCTCAATTCCGCAGTCTAAGTCTGTTTTCAGCTGATTGTCTATCACCACTTGTTGTTGTGCAATACGAATCAAGTCCTTCAAGTTTGGCTGTGTGTTGATCTCCATGGCTCTTACACGAATTGGTTTGACTGGTTCCTTATAACTAAGAGCATCCGCCACCACATTGGCTTTACCCGGGTGGTAACGAATATCACAGTCATAATCAGTTAGAAGCTCAACCCAACGCCGTTGTCTCATGTTGAGTTCTTTCTGATTGAGAATGTGTTGCAGGCTCTTGTGGTCCGTATAGATGACACATTTAGTACCATAAAGGTAGTGCCTCCAAATCTTCAATGCAAAGACCACAGCCCCTAACTCAAGGTCATGAGTAGTATAATTCTTCTCGTGAACCTTAAGCTGTCTTGAAGCATATGCAATTACCTTGTCCCGTTGTATAAGTACACAACCGAGACCAAGGTTTGAAGCATCGCAGTACACAATGAAATCATCACTGCCTTCTGGAAGACTAAGGATAGGGGAGTTGCATAACTTCTATTTAAGAAGTTGGAACGCATCTTCTTGTTTCTGCCCCCATATAAAAGCTTGACTTTTCTGAGTCAGAGTGGTAAGTGGCAAGGCGATCTTTGAAAAGTTCGCGATGAACCTTCTGTAGTAACCTGCCAGACCCAGAAATGAACGAATCTCTGTTGGAGTAGATGGGGTAGTCTAGTTCTTGATTTCCTCAATCTTTGCTGGATCTACATGAATCCCATCCTTGTTTATGACATGCCCTAAGAAGTGAACTTCTTTTAGCCAAAATTCACACTTTGAGAATTTAGCATAAAGCTGTTCAACTCTTAGTAGCTCTAAGACTTTCTTCAAATGATCCTCATGTTCTTGCTCCGTCTTTGAATAAATCAGTATATCATCAATGAAGACGATAACAAACTGATCTAAGTATGGCCTACAGACTCGATTCATCAAGTCCATGAACACTGCCGGTGCATTGGTCAGTCCAAATGGCATAACCACGAACTCGTAGTGTCCATATCGAGTCCTAAACGCAGTCTTTGGTATATCCTCATCATTTACTCGTAACTGATGATACCCGGATCGTATATCAATTTTAGAAAAGCAAGTCGCTCCCTGTAATTGATCAAACAGATCATCGATCCTAGGTAGAGGATATCTGTTCTTGATTGTCAACTTGTTTAGCTCACGATAATCGATGCACATACGAAATGAACCATCTTTCTTCTTGACAAAGAGAACCGGAGCTCCCCATGGAGAGAAACTCGGTCTAATGAAACCTTTGTCTTGAAGCTTTTGGAGTTGACTAGATAGTTCTTGCATCTCAGACGGTGCTAATCGATATGGTGACTTCGCCACTAGGTTTGCTCAAGGGACGAGATCGATTCTAAACTCCACTTGCCTGATCGGTGGTAGTCCAGGCAAGTCTTCTGGGAATACGTCCGGATAATCTCTGATGACCGGAACGTCTCCCACTGCTTTCTTCTCAGGTTCCTTCTCTACCACCTGAGCCAGGAATGCACCGTATTTCTTCTTCAGATACTTCCTAGCCTTGATGCACGACACAATCTTCAATCCGCGGCAGGGTTTCTCGCCGTAAACTTGCATCATTTCACCGGACGGTAGGGGAATTCAAATAAGTTTCTCCGAACATACGATTTCGGCATGGTCTTTGGATAACCAATCCATTCCTACTACGATTTCGAAGCTTCCGAGTGTCATAGGAATGAGATCGATAAGGAAAAGATGATCGTTCAATCTTAATTCACCATCACGAATTATTGAATTTACTAATATGGTCTTACCATCCGCTACTTCTACGGTGTAAGGAACATCAAGTATAGATGGTTGTTTATTAAACAGGGAAGCAATATTAGTATAGACAAAACTTTTATCAGCACCAGTGTCAAATATGATAGAAACGTAGTGATCATTAATGAGAAATGTACCCGTGATGACTGCCGGGTCCTCGCGTGCTTCGGAAGTTCCGATAACAAAGGCACGAGCAGTAGCAGTTGTAACACCCCGACCGATGGCGGAAACGTCGGGATGCTACGAGGGATGTGTAGATTGTTCAAAAGCTCGTGGGCATCTAAATTAAATCATCACATAACATTCCATCATCCAAATTAATTACACAAAAATCATGTCTATCGTGAATTAAATACATTTGTTACACAAAAGAATTAGCTAAACTAACTAAACTCTAATCGCCAGAATTTTAGTTAATTTTAGCTAAGTTCAAGATCCTATGTGATGATGTCCAAAAGTGTGAATTCATCTTCTTCACCCTACTTAGCTTCATCACCTGAAACATGTAAGAAAATCAAGTGTCAACTACGAAGTAGTTGGTGAGTAATCATAAGTTTTATACTTCAAAGTATTTTATAAAATGAGTATAAAAGATTTTGTTTGAAAAGGATTTTACAAAAAGTTTAGATAAAATAAGTATAAAAACTTATGGTTTATCTGAGAAATCCACAAGAGTACCTGCGTGAAAATCCAACACATCTTCTAACACAACAATCAAACTCATAAACAAACACACATTCACCTATCTCACATATTCATAGATAATCATAGATAATCATAGACAATAATAGATAATCAACCGCATAACCATTCAACCAATCTCAACATCAATATTCTCAAATAATATCTGTGACTATACATGGATATTATGTAATTAACATAAGTTAAAAACATGATCCATGGAGTGGAAGCTATCCACGTGACAATACATGAAACCAATGCGATTAACCAAGGTCAAAGGCAATGTTTCACAGAGTTATGATAATCCAAGTGGCAATACATGTAATCGTCTAGGATGACCGAAGCCAACACAACGATACACGGAATTGTGGTAACCCACGTGACAATACATGTGGTCATTGCGTATAACCGAGGTCATCAGCAATGCCACACGAAGTTATAATAATCAATGTTAATCCATAATTAATGATAATTTCATAATATGAATATCATATTGATAAACAGGTATCATCCTTGTGTTATCAAAATAATATTTAAAATTTGGTATACATGTTTCACCTCCGAGTTTAAAACAAAATAGTTTAAAAGGAGGTTATGAGAACTCACCTGAGTCCTTAGAATCAGTGTTTTAATAAGATGCGCGCTCGCGTATATGAAATCAGAAACAACTCAATCACCTGTATATGTTTTAATGTTAGTAAGCATACGCGCTTCACTTCAATTAAGTGTTCTTTTAAGTCCTTAAATATTTAGTTACTTACCTTATTTATTCTAAGATAACTTATGACATTTAGGGTTTATCAAAGATCATCATCGAGATGACACTTAAATTTATCAGTTTCAATTATCCAATAATGATAGTTACTTATGAACTCGTATGTATATTTCCCCTTAAATATGCTTAAAGCAATGTGTTAACCTTTGTTATACATACCTATGCCCCCCATTTGCATGCATTCTTTAATTTGGTATCATCAACATTTTGAATTAACAACATTTTTATTTTTAAGATTAAGAAAATCTTACGTAAATTAACCTTATGAGTATACAACATCTCTACTCTCAAAACTTAAACTTATTTTAGTTTATAAAAGTGGAAATTAATATTTTTGCAATGCATGCATGTATGACCATAGTTTCCCATAATAGATGATCCCTTATTAGCCCTAGTTAGATGTCTAGGTTTGTGTTAGTCAAAGGGCAGCGAACCTTTTCGGCAAAAGCTATAGGTTCGGCTCAACCTAGTAATAGGTTCGGCTAAGAGTGATGCCCATGGTTCGGCCAAATGATTAGCCCAAGGTTCGGCCACTTCACATGGCAAGGTTTAGCTGACCAGAAGGATAGGTTCGCTGGTCACCATCCTAGGTTCGCTGCACCCTCATTAGGGTTCGGCCAGACAAGGAGAAGGGTTCGTCATCCCTAGGTTCGGCCACAACAAAGTAAGGTTCGTGGGTTCATAGGGTTCG
This sequence comes from Mikania micrantha, assembly GCA_009363875.1. NCBI lineage: Eukaryota > Viridiplantae > Streptophyta > Magnoliopsida > Asterales > Asteraceae > Mikania > Mikania micrantha. Next base: position 25,864,344 of record CM018684.1, read on the forward strand.
GTGCACAAAGGAGGTTCGGCTTTAGGGAGTCTCGACCCAAAGGTTCGCTCCTGAAACATGGTTCGGCTGGGAAGACTCCGAGCAACTAGGGTTCGTGTACACCAAAGGTTCGCCTAGCGAGCATGGTTCGGCCAAAGTTGCAAGGTTCGGTGATACATGGTTTGTAGGGTTAGCCCAAGGTTCGCTTGATTCCCTAAGGTTCGCACCATGCATGGTTCGTGAGGCTCAAGGTTCGGCCCAACATGCAGGGTTCGTGGCTTGGGGTAGGTTCGGCCGGCAGCCCTTCACGAACCTGTAGTCTCTCTTGAGTTGTTCATCATCATCATCATCATCAAGTACCTGCGAATTTGGGACTATCTATGGCTGCTACACATTACTATCAACTTGTTTTTAAGGTTTTTCAAGTGCTTAGATCGGTTTTAACATAATTGAGTTAAGGGTTTGTTATCTATCATAAAAACCGAAATTAAAACCTCAGATTTACCTCGATTCAGTGGGTGAACATTGGATTTCTTTGTAGATTCTTGTTCTCCTCGATCGTGTGGTCGTTTTGGCACTGAGATCTCACGATTCCATCAAGAAACGAGCTCGAAAAGCTAGAGAGAAGCTAGAGAGAAAGCTATGGCTTTTTTGGTGTTTAGAGAGAGAAAGAAAGAAATGAGAAGTGAGGAAGAAGAAGCTATGCTTCTACCTTATATCGCGATCCATTTCCCCGTGCTCGGTCTCGTTTATATCGCGTTAAATCCCGTAAATTTCTCGGTTTTACTCGTTAAACATATTTAAAACGTAAAACATTTAAATGAATAAGTTTCATTTTCAATAAAATAGTTTTCAATTAAAATCGTTTAAATAAAAGGTCTCCGCCTATTTTCGTTAAATGAATTATTTAATAAATTAATTTATTCGAACTCATTTTAGGTTGTGATTTCTACTAAACGTTTTAACTTATTTTTATCAATTTAACCTCGTTAAATATTATTTAATTATCTCGTCGAAACGCGTTACTTACGTACGTATTCGCAAAGATCGTCACCTTTGCGAATCCAACGCTTGTATCGTATTCCGATTCGATTACGATTTATGGAATATCGTTCAAGAATATTACTCCTAATAATTATACTCGTGTGAATCGTCACCCACGCGAATACATTATTAAGTTAATATTTCTGAATTAATATTCGCGTTTAAGTTATGTTCGTAACCTCACCATCGTGTATTTATTCCAATTATTCTTCCGTTATTGTATTAACTTTAATATTAACATTCCCAATCCAAAACCCACTAAACCAAGTCACTGACACATCCATGATAGACCGAAATATGCATATGTATAGGGCATATGTAGAGGTAGATCGCAACCTCCCCTACACCGTCCCACCGCTATTTCGATAAACCATGACCATGTGTCCTTGACTATGTTTAGCACCCAAACTATGACGAACTCCTAATTCCTTCCATTCCATAATAAATCCATAATCATCAACAATATGACTGCGATAAACTCTCTGGTTCTGTTTAGTTGGGTTACAACTAAACTTCCCATGGTTTACGCGTATAATATGTTCTAAATATGTATACCAATAATAGTGAAAATCATCAAATAATGCATCCAGTAATTCACTATCATTAATAATTATTATATCTGGTCGTAACAGTACAATCGTACGGACGTACGGCCGACCTGAGGTATAGTGATGTTACAGCAGTTGTTGCGGCTCTGTTGAGTTTCGGGCACTGGTTTCTGAAGTGTCATTCTGCTCCACAGTTGTAACAGGCCCTTCCACCAGTAGTAGCAGGATTAACGGTGGTAGTTGTAGCAACAGCAAGATGAGTAGCTCGGCACGTAGTTGCCAAGTGTCCGAACCGCCCACACTTGAGACATTTTCTGCATGGAATAGTGGGTAGGTGATGGTATTGGCATTTGATGCAAAGTGGTTACAGACCAGTATAAGATTTTCTGGCCGTAGCAGGTTGTGGCATAGCAGTAACAGGAGTGGCTTGCACAGGTGTAGCGGCAGTCAAGGCTGCATAATTCTTGATTGTCTTAGGTTTCTTCTTCTTGTGTTGGTGTTGCTCAGGCTTCTTGCCTTCTTCAATCTGCGCTCTCTTATACCCCTTTCGAGTGAGTACACCCGCCTTGACATATTCTTCAGTAAGGGTAGCGCCAAGATGAATTGCCGCCTCCAGAGTAGTAGGGTTACTCCCCATAACAGTTCCCCTGATGACTAGGGGTAAGCCTTCAATGTACTTCTCTATCCTGCGGGATAGAGGAGTAACCAGATGTGGCACCAAAATACATAACTCATGGAAACGAGTTGTATATTTGGCGCTTTCGCCACTGTCTTGGACTAAATTCCATATTTCAACCTCGAGTTTCTTGAGTTCATGGCGTGGACAGAACTGTTCCACAAGTACCTTCTTGAAATCTTCCCACGGTAAGGCCAAAGCAACTTCCAGTCCTCTGGTGTTCTTCTCCGAATTCCACCAGGTGAGTGCGCCCTTGTGAAAAGCGCTTGAAGCCATCTTGACCTTCAGGTTTTCTAGACATCCGGTGAAGTCTAGGATGTCCTCAATGCTTTCCAGCCATTGCAGTAGACTGGTAGCTCCCTCAGTACCAGAGTACTTAGGAGGCTTAGCATCATTGAACTGCTTATAAGTGAAGGTAGCAGTTCCAGCGTTAGTGGCATTTGAGTTGTGTGCTGAATTACTGGTACTTCCCCGAAGGTTCTGGGTGATATCAGTGACCATACCCGGAATGACATCCCTCATATGCAATGAGATAGCCCGGGCAATTTTGTTGATCTCATCATCGTTACCACTTGTTGAACCCCCTTCGTTAGGGTCACGTCGAGGAGGCATTCTACGAATAGAAGCCACAAGTGGTTCAGTAATGAGAAAGGGATACAATTGAATTTACATGATAAAGTTAGTAATATGTTCATACTACTAATATTATCATTCAATTGTAATATGTACAAGCATACAAAGTCGGTTAACATAAAATTAGTTAACTTTTTAGCATGCTTCCCATGTGATTGTGTTCGATGTCTCATGATTTCACTCCACCAAACCTACACACTGACACTTTCCCAGTATATCGAAGATAGCTTATATATAGGGCATACGAAAGGGTTAAGCAACCTGCCAGCCCAGTCGCCAGCCCACCACCGCTTTGATATACTACGATCACGCCCTTGCTAGCATTTGGTAATACAATTGTACTGATTCCAAGTATGTTCCATTGATTAAGAATTCCATGCTCTTTGATCACTGAACTATGATTGAATCTATGGTTGATTTATGATTGAATTATGTGTGCACCTACTAACAATTGTTAACATGTAGAACTAAATCATATGTGTGCTCTACATCTTTCTCGTTAACCTATGTTATTAAGTACTAAGCATGTAATCACTTAAGATTACATATTATGATTGTTCACCTGATTGATTCACACACAATGATTGACTCATCTATGATTGAATAACATAATGGTTGTATCTCATTTTTTTGACTAATGTTCAATGATTCTGGTTGCTCCCGGATCTTTACTTCAAATACGAATGCCGAATTCCCCCTGCCATGCTGAAGATAGCTTATAGGGCTTACGTAGGGTCACGCAAACTGCATGCCCAGCCGACATCCCACCACCACTTCAGTATGCCAGAGCTTGGCCGCCATCTGTATTTGAAGCTAGGATCCCAACTCTTGATTGATTATGATTGATTCATGATTGTCTCTTGAACTATGAATATGATTATGATTGTCTAACCCGTGGTTCTTTATTTACTTGAAATCAGGACCTTAGGTTTTAGTATATGTGTCCTAGGTTAATTAACCTAGGTTTCCAATACTTACAGTATTGAGCATAATGATTTACTTGTGTGAACTTCAACTAAAGAATGCTGTTACACAGATTCTATGTTATGAAGTCCCAATGATAATGAATACATGACAATGATAACATGATGAGAATTTCAGATCAAAGATACTAAGAATACAGATCTTTGCCTCTGAAATTCTTGATGAACTCTGATTGAGAATTCCAGATCAAGGATACTAAGAATAGAGATCTTTGCCTCTGAAATCCTATGATGAACTCTGATTGAGAATTTCAGATCAAAGATACTAAGAATACAGATCTTTGCCTCTGAAATCCTTTAATGAATATGCGTTGAGGAATTTAATTTGGTTTCTAAAGTTATAGAATTCCAAATTTAATCCCTTGACCTTTAACTAACTCTGAAAAGTATATTCCCTAAGATCATTCTTGCTTATTATAGACTTAATGCTTAACTTAAGTTACTTAGATCCTAAGTATCCTCAAGCCTATAGCACTTAGTCCTATGGGGTAGCTTAGGTTATAGTCTAGGTCATTAATTATTGGGTTTTTTTTCCTAGTTCTCTACAACCTTGGCTCTGATACCAACCTGTCACACCCCCTGCGCCGCGTGCGGAATCCACGGCGCGGTGACGATCAATGGTTGAATCATGCACAAGTATTGAATAAGAACAACCACAATGCATTACTAAGTTTCATAAAGTTTAGACCATTGTTTAGTTACGAACTTTCCAACTATCTACCAAAAGAATGACAACTATAGACCCAAAATATAGTTTACAAAATAAGACTCAAACAAGACAATTAAACTATCAGGATTTAGTGTGTTTCTAATCCATCCTAGCTTGTTTCTTTATCTTGTTCTATCTTAAAACGGTCTCCTTAGTTGTCCTTTAGAATGTCTTAAACCTGATTACCTGAAACACGTGAAAAGTAACTGTCAACTACAAAAGTAGTTGGTGAGAACAATAGGTTTAACATTTGTAAATATGAATCTGCATTGTAAAGCATATGCATAAAGTAGTGAATGAAAAATACATGGATGGTTGCAACCCAAACTAACATCAAGTAAGAATAACGTGCGCAAACAGTCAACAGACTGTTTACTAGAAAACCAACATATAATCAAGTCCCAAACTACGTTTGGAGTCAGAAAATTTGTCAGCAAATGCATTCAACACGAGCTGTACTAATGAGTTTACTCAGAAGACAACTCCGTGTTGACGTAACCCGGTCAATATGACGTATGCTGGTAAACTAAATTAGCAGCAATTTCATATTACCGTAATGTAACCAATTCTGCAGTTAGCTTTTAAAACAAATTTAAAAGCTAACTCCAGCTTTGGTATGTCCGAATGTGTCCGCTTTCCCTTGTTGTGATCACTCAGTACTAATGCTAAAAGAATATGTGTCTTGATGTGTGTATAAGTTTGTTCACAACGATGAACACCATGCTTTTGAATACTTTGATTTGAAACCTTTGGTTAAATGCCTTATTTGATTACCATGAATTGAAAACCTTGCTTGAATACCATGAATGAAAATCCTTTGATTGAACACCAATCATGAAAACTAATGATTTGATACCTTGTTTTGAAATCCCTGATTGAATACTGAGAATATTGTCCTTGTATAATAACAAGGTTTATAAAGACGTTATTTTATTGAAAAAGCACAATTTATAGTAAAAGAGTTTATAAAACTCATTCTTTAAAAGTATTTAACATGTATAAAACCATTTATGTAAAACAGATATAAAACAGTTTAGTGAACCTTTTATAAAACCTTTTAGTAGAAATTGTTTAACAGTTGATAACACCATTACAACAGTTGATAAATTCTTTGAAAATAGTTGAGAAATCCCTTGAACTTATAAAGTGAACTTGTAACAGTTGAACAGTAGCATAAATCCTGTATATGAAATATGATTTGCATAAGAGTGTTTGATTACGTGTTCCACGCCAAAACAGTTGAAAAACAGTAAAAGAGGGGCAAATGTTCTCACCTGACAGCAGTAGACTCTGAACCTGAACAAGTAGCAAGTAGCAAACAAGACTTCTAACTGGTTCCTATATCATTGTAATCATACATAGAATATAAGCTTTGTGATATTGTACTCTTTGATTGATTGATTGACTTGGGTTATTTTGATCCGAATTAACCATTGAATAACTTGTTTTTATGTTTAAAAGTGTTGCACAAATCCTAATCGAATACTTAGTTCAACTTTTGGAATCGTTATCCCTAGGACCAGCGAACCTTATGGTTCGCCTACACTAGGTTCGGCAATAGCCTCCCAAGGTTCGCAGACCTAAGGTTCGGCAGCCCTAGGTTCGTTCAGCTCTGCAGGTTCGCCCGAACCTATAGGTTCGTCCAGCTTCGAGGTTTGCCGAACCTAGAGGTTCGCTAAGCTTCCAGGTTCGCCGAACCTTAGGGTTCGCTCCGCTTCTAGGTTCGCCGAACGTAAAGGTTCGCTCAAATGTAATGTTCGTTCGCCCCTATAGGTTCGTTCAATGAAAGGTTCGCCCCTTACAGGTTTGCCAGGTGCGAATCAGCTACGGATCTCGGCGAAATCATGATTTAGCCACAATAGATGGTGATTTTCAGTGGGTAATCATGCGAAAACTCATTTAGAACGTGTAGACATCAAAATGGTGTGTTAAAAACCGGTTAAATACTGGATAGGTTCGGGTTTGATGAAAACCCTTAAATCCGAACCTTCTCTTTAAGATTCCAGCCTGAATAGCTCGATGTATCTTCGATACTTGGTACTGCAAGCTTCCTTTCTACGAGAGGATCGTTTAGATAACTTGTTTGCTCGATTTGATGAAGTATTGACGAAGATCTTGGTGTTTTAATGGTGATTTTTGTAGAGAGAGAGTGAGGTGACGAAAATTTTAGAGATAGGGAGATGTGAGCTGCCAAAAATGAGGAAGAGGGGGAAAAATAAGGGCTTTTATGCCCCGGTTGGTTCCCCGCGTGTTCGGTCTCGCTCGGTGTTGGTTTCGCGTATTTTTACGTACGCGTCATCACGATTGCATAATTGAACATTTTAGATTATAAAATAGATTTCTTGACTTATCAGTGATGAGTTTCAAAATTGTAAAACGAAAATAAAATATTTTACTTATGTTTATTTGTTCCTTCGAAATCCGACCGTTAAACGGATACAATTACGTGTATACCCGAAATCGCGTACTTTTTTCGGTCGTATTAATTATTTATTGTCGTTTAGTCGTAATTATAAGTTCAACATTCGTATCTTCATGGATCGTCACCCATAATGATACTCAGTCTCGCTTACGCGTTACGATTTGTTTAATTGATTTGTTTGTCATACTATCCATCTGAACACTACGCACTAACACTATCCCATTACACCGAACGCAGTATATGTATAGGGCATACCCAGAGTCCAGCTAACTGCCTTATATACGCCAGCCCACCACTGTTTCGATATAATACGATACTGTTCTTGCCTAGCGTAATCGACAGTAAACAAATAATACATACTTGTTCCTAATTAAATAATATCCTATAACACACAAACACAATCATGAACATTTGAATCACATTGGACATACTGAATCAAATACACATTGTATTAACACTGTTTATGACTACCATGACTACATGCACAAATGTTACAAGGAGGATACTCTGGGAATGATTAGTTTCCCTAAAACATTTTGTTTGTCGGGTATTTATAGGCCATAGTTTGTCATATGAATGAGTTGCACGAATAACTCATTCTTACGAACGAATCATACCTTTGATTCCTTCCTATGAACGGAAGAGAGACCTGGTTCCTTCGCTTGAAAGGACATTCGTTAATCCTATATTCGTCCGAATGAACTCATTCTTAGGTTCATTCGTACGAAAGAGAACAGATTGGTATACAAATTCAAAATTAAAACATGTTAAGCATATACATTCATAGATAATACTTGATAATACTTGTAAATCATTCATATTAAAACCTTTACATGCAAACATAGAATTCAATAACTAAACTAGGGACAAAACATGCATCTACATACTCCCCCTTAGACCTAGTTCTTCACTTTAACTTCATCGGTCTTCAAAAAATTATGTGATAACGCTTTCCAGTCAGAGCCAGCATGAATATCAAAACCAAAACAAAGCCGGATAACTCTCATGTATTGCAAAGCCTGCTCCATATCTCCAAGATCAAATAAGATTTGACATCTATATAAGATCTTGACATCTTCCTCATATATATTTGTCAGCCACATAGGATCAAAAACTCGATTGGTATCCCACTTGCCTTCCTGGCACAAAAATATCACAGCCTCAGAAGTTCTACCGTCGAAGTACCACCATCGGAAACTACTTCCAAAGTCTTGACGCATCTTCGGGAGAGGAATAGTCTTCATTACTTTTGGAGGCAGCCACTTCAGGATAACTTTATGCTTCCTAGTTTGAGAGTCAATATCCGGTAGATAATACCTTTCTGGTTGTTGAGGCTGGAAGTTCACCCATTTCTTTCTGTATTCGAATTTGATTTGCCTGGCAAACCAAGACGACATACCAGAATCTTCGCAGTAAAGCATGTTCAGACGTGACAATTCATTGACCTCAAAACCGGGCAACGTCTTGAAATCATGCGGGAATTTTAATTACTGAATTCCCCTTTCTCTTTTCACACCGTAGCACCCCAGATCTTTGAAGTATGCCCAGCTAAGAATGCAACCACCGGATTTGTATCCTTTGGTTTTGTAAACTCTCTTGAATTGCGCTGGTGTGGGGGTATGTTGTCTTTCTTGAGTGTCTGCCAATATGCAGACCACTCATCCTTTCTTCTCTGAATGTCTTCTGTAGAGGATTACTTTCCTTCTTCTTTATCGTCTGTTTTACGCTTGAGATCTTCTTCCGAATGTTGACGGAAGAGATCTGTAAACACAGGAAGCTCTTCCTCTGCAGAAGTGTACTTGATGGTCTCCTCATTATCAAGGTCCTCCAAGATAACTTCATCAATGTCGTCAAAAGCTTCTGGAGTGGGGAGATCAGAAGCGGGAATCAAGAAATCATCAACAGCAACCTCATTAGGACTTAACCTGAACAGCGCGGCAATCTGCTCCTTGAAAAGACAGTGAATGATCTCCCCCTCTATGTTATCATAGCTCACTGAGTGCTGTATAATGCCTTGAGTGTCCAATATCATAGTTAGAGTGTCATCAAGAATGCGTCTTACAGGCACAGCTTCTACTTCCTCAGCTTGACTTTGTGATGGCTTGGGAGCTTTATCACGTTTATTCTTTGTCCGGATCTCTTCAGGTGGAGGTTTCTCTTGAGAACCAGAAGAACTGGCAGAGGCACCCCCAGCTCCGTCATCATCATCAGAACCTTTGTCATCATCTGTACTGTTGTAATCAACCTTTTCCTCATCAGAATTTTCAACATCTTCTTCATCTTCTTTGTCTTCTTTGTCTGAGTAATTGGAAACAGGCTCGGAATCCTCAATCCTGGGTGTTGAGTCCTTCAATCTTTCAACCTGCTCAGTGAGACGCATGTTGTCAGGCTCCAGGGCAAGGATCCTCTCGTTAAAAGCATATGTATTCAAGGCCAACTAATTGTGTTCATTCACTGACTTGAGCAGAAGGTCTTCAAGATCGGCATTACGAGCCCTCAAGTCTGCTCTCTGATCAGTAGCTTGCAGTAGTAAAGCATTCTGCTCATCCACTCTATGAGTCAGCCGGGAGATGGCTTGATCCTCCTCATGGTTCCTCTCCATCAAACGAAGAACCAGACTGTTCAGTGTGCTTAGCTGTTCAACAATTGAAACAGTTGGTATATACGTATCTGCACGGTGAACAATGCTGTAGATGCAGTAGAGGAGGTCTGAGGGACATAAGTAGTACATGTAAGTGCAGCCCTAGACCTGGACAGTGAGGAAGTCGTAATTGTTGCAGCAGGCATAACAGTGGATGCTGCAACAGAAGTAGACTCTGTCCGTCTCTACAGGAGAAATCTCGTCCTATTTCTCTTGGCGGCTGGCGGTGATGAAGTCGGAGCAGTGGAAACAGTAGTAGTAGTAGAGGAAGTACGAGGAGGAGGAATGTCAAATTCAGGAACAATTAAGGGATCCTCAATATATTCTCTACTTGGTCCCTGCTCTCTTGTCCTCTTTCTTCTTTTCACTGGCTGTGATCTGACCATGATAGTCTCAAACTCATCATCCGTCTTTTCAGAGTCTGAATCGTCAGAACCTTCTTCATATTCACCTTCATTATCTTCTTGATCTGACTCTTGCGAATCCTCCCCCTCATTTGAAGATGTGGTAGCACCAATCTTCAAAGGAGTAGAGACGCTGGCCACAAAAACAGTAGTAACATCAAGGTCATGATGAGCAGCACCAACATCATCAACATGCTCACCAACACTAACACCAGCACTAACAGTAACACCATCACTACCACCATCATCACTATCACCACCTGGCACAACAATGTCTTCTAAATCAGAATCTGAATCATCATGCCTCCATCTTCTCCTCAAAGGTGCTACATTTTGACACTCGGCAATTTCAGGTAAATTGCGACTCTTACATTCTTTACATTTCACATTCATACTTGTTGCATTTCTCTTAATTATGTTTGATTAGATGAGTTGAACACAAACAACTGCGAAATGATAGTTCGAGGAACTATCGAATCATACATTGCATAATTTTTTTGGAAACCAAGTGAGGCAAACACAACACTAACACAAAACAATAATCCGTGGAATTATTGAATTGTGCATTACACGTTGATTAGGATTAAATCAAGCGTGCAAACACTTCGTAAGACACGAGCACAAACGATCAAAGATAATTCAAGGAATTATCAAAACACACACAAGTCTCACGAACGTTGGTGATCAAACTTATACGTTATTATATGATTATGTGTTAAACATGCATTAGATGTTTAGGATAAGCGTTAGAAATCAAGTACGAGCGAAATCGAATCATCGAAATCGAAAAACATGAAAAAGGACTCGTCGCGGTACGCGATAAGCCTTCTGATCGGCCTTCGCGGTACGTGAAGGCCATGCAGATCGAAAATTTTATAAAACCAACCCCAATTCATTTTCATTCAGTTTCCTTGGGATTTCACCGAGCTTCTTCATCAACCCTCGACCCAAACCACTGAAATCAAGCCTTCAAACCTACTGGTAACATCCTTGGAGCTATTCTTTGCGTTGGTGGACCCTTGGAGCCTTTGGAAGCTTGGAGAAGAAGCCAAAGAGATTAGAACGACCATCGATCACTGGTTTTTCATCATCAGTAGCCATCCCCACTGAAATCTTGCATCTAAGGTAGTTTTATATGTTTATTTGTTGCTAGATCGTACATGCAATGGGTAAAAACCAACATGCAACCCCATATGGTTGTTGTGCTCAAATTTGTTGGTGATTTGTTGTGTAGTTGTTATAGATCTACTGATTTTAGTGTTTAGAAATGTTAGATTTGAGTTTTGGTTAAGTTATGTTTGATTTGGTGATGATTTTGGCAAACTTGCCATAAAACGAAACTTTTATGCGCAAATCATGGATTTGTGATGATCTAGACATGTTAGACATGTCTAGATGTTGTCAAATGTATACTGGTGTGTTTAGAAACACATTTGGATGTTTGATTTTGTCAAAAACATGGTTTTGTTTAAACTTGCTAAATATGGAAACTTTTCAAAATCAAAAGAGGGCTTTTGATGTTTTAAGACGTTTTGATGAACTTTGAGTATTGGAATGTGCTTAAAAATGATTTCTAAGCATATTGGAAACGTTGATTTGTGAAAACGAGCTTTTAAACTGGAACTTACTATTTTAGGAAACTTTGTTTGGGAAAAATGCCATAAACGGTGAATTATGTGTAAACGATATGTTTTAAGTGTATAAACGTGTTTTTACAAACATACTAGAGTGATTTGTTTTATGAAATGAGATTTCATAACTATACTATCCAAAAATAGAAACTTTCTAAATATTGAAAGTTTCCCGAAACGTGAAAATTATGATTTTCAAAATTTGCTTTCGTGTAAGCGATATGAGTTGAGTTATAGAATGCTTGTAAGTGTCCTACTTGTGCTTGTGACACATTGGATGGTCATAACACAACAATCGTGTCACCAATGATTCGTCAAGTCAACAAAAGTCAACACACACCCACTCGGTTGAGCACACCGACACTTGGAGTTGTATGGGATACAACACACCAAAAAACACATACTCACACCTATATGATTGTCACACCCCGAGCCGGCGGGGTAGGATCGAGTTTCCCCGACACATGGTTGGTGAGTTCATATAGATTTAGTAATTGAAAATGATTTGAAAACCTCCTTTGGTAAAGACCCTAACCTCATTAACACCACATGTAATATCCACATCGGTATGCTTATATATAGGGCATATGTAAAGGACAAGCCCTAGCCAACATCCCACCACATACTAATGTGCATATGACACTGCTGTTAATGATAATTAAGCATTTTTACCTTTAACACAATCCCATAAGTCCTTCTGTTTGTTGTCCCTGTAATTACAATCGTTTGAAATCCATGTTGATTTCATAAGTTCATCACACATTATGATCAACTACAATAATTGTATAAACAGTTATAAATGCTTAATTAAATAAATAAATAAACATTTAATAAAATCTAAGTCCTAATGATTGGGGCCTTTGGTCATACTCGAGTAGACTAGTCTGTCAATCTAGGTACTTAGTAGTTAGGGAATCTGTAAATATCCTCAAACATACGACCTACAAGTCAAACGGTCTAGCTAGGACTTCTTGAAATGTAGGGTTTATGTTTCGTCTGTTTTGGCGTATGTTATCTCTGATATTTCCCAGGCTTTCCCTTGAAAATGATTTATTGATTCGTCTGATTCTGTTACAAGATGTACTTGATTCGTTGATCATAGAATACTAGATTCGTTGATCAATTGTACACTTGATTCATTGTTCAACAAACACTTGATTTGTAGAACATTGAATATTGTCTTTGCAAAGATTGTTTCGTTTGATTCGTTTGAAATCCCACACTTGTTTCGTCAAAATGTTTCGTATGATTCGTTGAACTCACCCACTTGATTTGTCAAAAAATGTTCCGTTTGATTCGTTGAAAACACCCATTTGATTCGTCAAAATGTTTCGTTTGATCCCTTGAACTCACACACTTGTTTTGTCAAAATGTCTAGTTTGATTCGTTTGAAATGTTTTGATTTGTTGAAATGTTTAGTTTAACTCGATTATTCACTAAATTTATAAGTAAATCAGTTAGCAAACCTGCATAAAATCTTCCTAGACATGGTCTAGGATAACATTTATATATATGTAAAACATATAAATTTAAAGGCATTTAAGTAAACAATTTAAATAAACAGTTTACGCATGCTTCTCAGCCCCGCGTTTTAAAACAGAATATTAGAAAAGGGGCAATGAACTCACCTGTGCTGCTATGCAAATGATTTAACACAAAATGCGCGCTCTTGTATGTAAGCTAAGTATCTTCGGTTCCTGAGTTATTTTATAAGAATTTGAATATAATAAGTACGCGTAATAGTCGTTGTGCCTAAGGTTGGGTCTTGTTGTGTGTGCAACTAAGTGTCTTAGTACTAAGTGTACCTAGAATCTAATCTAACTTAGTTACCCTTTTAGATCCCAATTTCCATAGTTTATCATAATTTACTTTTACATTTTTAGAAATTTCGGCAGAGTTTCCTTTGTTTCTAGTTCAAATCCAGACAATTATATTGTCTATTTTATAGTAAAATCCCAATCAATGATGTTACAACAACTTTTATAGCTAAATAAACTTGAAAGAAATCAATGACATTTACATAAAGTCCATTTCATTTTAATTTAACAAGATTTTAGAAAACTATTAAATTTACTTTTAAATAAGTTCACTCTACCTTTATTTTTTTATCAAAATATTATTACCTCCTATTTCAAATAAACATTTATACATGTTGGGCCTTAGTTGGCCCATTGAATCCATAACGACTCATTTAAAAGTCCTTGACTCTAAATTTGATAACCAACCATTGATTTTGGTCCATATGAGTTCTTGGAATTCTTTTACAGGTGTTAACTAAATCCGTAGATGTTAACATTTCTCTTGATGTGTTATTGTGTTTCATAACAACTCATAACACCTAATAACCCTACTTTTTTGTCTTAAGTTAAAATGATGTAATGAGAACCCTCAATTCGTGCATGCATTCATGTGATTTCCCATGCACTTCTATCCCATGCCCACACATGCATGCAACTTATATGATCAACTCCTCATGAAATTGTTAATTTAATGATCCACAATCCATTTCCTAGTTTACCACATTAGTTTCATTGATCCTAGGTCCATAATACCCTCATTAAACAACTCCTTGGTTCGACTTGTGATCCAGGGCAGCGAACCTATTGCCCAAACCCCATGGGTTCGGCTAAGTTGATCCAGACGCTCGGCAGTGGAAATAGCTCAACGAACCCTTAAGGTTCGTCTGCCATAAGAGGGTTCGTGAGTTAATGGTTCGTCAGTCTAGGTTCGTGAGTTTTGCATTGCCATGGTTCGGCCATGCAAGGGTTCGTCTCCTATTTGGTTCGGCTAAGGGCCCTGGGTTCGTGAGTCCTAGGGTTCGCCACCCTAGGTTCGGCTGAAAGCTGGTCACACGTTCGGTGCTGCATGCTCACAGGTTCGTTGCAGGGTTTAGTCAGGTGGACAGGTTCGTGTGTAACATCACTGTATTTTCAGTTGTCCGTACGTCCGTACATCCGTACGATTGTACTGTTACGACTGGAGATTTAATTATTATGAATGATTATGAAACTATTGATTGACATTGCTGATATTATCACTGTTACTGGTATACATGATTATAATTTATTATACGCGTAAACCACAGGAAGTTTAGTTGTAATTCAACTAAACAGACCTGTAGTGTTTATCGCGGTTACTTATCACTGATAATGATGGATTATTGGTCTGAGAATGGATTGAGATGGAATTGGGAGTTTGTTTGAGTCTGGTTACTAAACGTAGTCAAGGACCCATGGTCATGGTTTATCGAAATAGCGGTGGGACGGTGGCTAGGGCAGTTGCGACTGACCCTTACATATGCCCTATATATATGCATATTTCGATCTATCATGGATGTGTCAGTGACTTGGTTTAGTGGGTTTTGGTTTGGGAAATGATAATAGTAAAGATGATTAATAATGAGAATTGATTACGCGATGGTGAGGTTACGGATATCATTTAAACGAGAATATTAATTCAGAAATATTAACTTAATAATGTATTCGCGTGGGTGACGATTCACACGAATATAATTATTAAGAATAATATACTGAAACGATATTCCATAAATAATAAATCAAATCGAAATACGTTACGAGCATCGGATTCGCAAAGGTGACGATCTTTACGAATACGTACGCGAGTAACGCGTTTCGACGAGATAATTAAATAATATCTCACGATATTAAATTAATGATTGTGAACTTAAAACGTTTATTAGGAATCACAACCTAAAATGTTTTCGAATAAATTAATTTATTTAAATAATTATTTAACGAAAACGAAAACGGAATTTATTTTACGATACGAATTATTTAAACTTATTTTAATTAAATAAAACTCATTTATTTAAAACGATTTATTGTTTAAATATGTTACGTTAGAGAAACGAGCATGTTATTAAAATTCACGCGTATTAAACGAGATATGTTACGAGACAAAGGGCATTTAGAAATCATGATGATTAATAAAACCATATTATTATTTAAACACTTTTTATTTAAATATGTTTAACGAGAAAAAAACCGAGTTTTATTTTGTTTTATCGCGATAAAAACGAGACCAGACACGCGGGAACGAGATAGCCATAAATGGTGGAAGAATCCACCATTTCCTTCACTTTTCTATATCTCTTTCTCTCTCTAATTTCACCACAAAACACACACACAACTTCTCTCTACGATTCCTCGTTCGTTACTCGACGGATTCAAGAGATTTTGGCGTCCACGCGTTCGTATGAACGAGAGCTACAAGTAGATACGAAGAAATCTTGCATTTGAGCGCTGGTTCGAGGTAAATCTGATGTTTATTATTCGGTTTTGTAGTAGATCTTGAACTCTATAACTTGTTGAAACTTTAGCCGAGCTAGAACACCTAAAAACACTAAAACGAACTAATCTGAGTTTGGGGAAACCATGGATTAACCTACAGCAGGTGGAAATCGATGGGTATGATGATGGGGATCTATGAGTTGCAGGGTTCGTGGATGAGTGCTGCTGGCCGAAGCTAGGTGGTCGGCCGAACCCTGTGCAAGGCCCGAACCCTGGTCTGGCGAACCTTCCAGCCGAACAGGTGTGCAGGAGCGAACCCTCCCCTAGCTACGAACCTTTGCATCTTACACGAACCACCGGCGAAACTTTTGGCTAACGAACCCTTGGCCAACTTGCATGGGGCCGAACCCCACTGAATCGAACGAACCTTGCAACTAAAGGAGCCGAACCCTCCTTTGCTTGCTAGCCGAACCATGGTCTAAGAGGTGGCCGAACCCTACCCCTTCGGCCGAACCTAACCCTTTGGGTTAAGGGTTCGCTGCCAACATGGGGACCCAAATTTAAAATCTTTTGATATAGTACGTTAAGGATAATAAGAAACAAGAACATATATATACACCCACGTATATGACCTTGCATGCATGAGGAAATTGTCACCACTTTTCTTAATATGATAAACTATGAAATTTTGATAGTAAGAAACAATTATGAAAGTAATGTAAACCTAGATCATTTTAAATCTTGAACTTGATCTTTTTCCATACGTATAATTTGATTTAGTTGAATGATAAATTGATCATGTACGGGTTCATGGGAATATGATTAAGGTTGTCATCTTGGAATGCATAAATTAAGGGATCACACATAAGATAACATCATTGGTTACTATTGCTAACTAATTTAACTCACAAGTTAAACCATATGTTAATGATGAATAATCATAAGATGTCTAACATCTCATGTAAATTGGACAAAATGAACCAATTTAGAAAGAGGCCAGTGAGTTTAAGTAAACCTAAATAGGCGATAAACTGAAATGAGGCGCATATATTTATGAATACGAGTTTACCATAATTACAGATCTTTGAGTTGAGTTGAGTTATATACGCGAGCGCGCATTATAGAGAACACATATTCTAAGGACTTCAGGTGAGTTCTCATAACCTCCCTTTCTTTAAACTGTTTTGGTTTTAAAACTCGGTGGTGAAGCATGTATACCGAATTAAATATGGTTTTGATAACACAAGGTTAATACCTGTTTATCAATATGATATTCACTATTGAAATTATTGTTATTGGATTATCTCTTATTATTACAAATCCATGTAATCATTGTTATTAACTTCAGTCAATAACAAAGATTACAAGTATTGTCACAAAATCCGAGATTCATTACTTTTGACTTCGGTTAACTGTCGTGATATCATGTATTGTCACGTGGATGGTTTCCACTCTATGAATTCTTGCTTTTGACTTCGGTTGATTGCATTGACTTCATATATTGTCACGTGGTTAGCGACCACTTCATGAATCATGTATTTAACTTATGTTAATTACAAAATGATCATGTATAGTCACGAACATTGATTGAGAATATGATTGATTGAGTTTGGTTGATTTGTTGTGGATTGATTGCCTATATTTGATTATGATTATTTGTGATTGGCTATGATTGATTTGGTTATGTGGTTATGTGATTGTGTATGTGTTTGGCTGTTGAATTGATGGATGTGGGTTGGATTATCTCATACAGGTATCCATATGGATTTCTCAAGAAAATCATAAGTTTTATACCCGTTTTAAACAAAGCATTTTATAAAACCATTTTAAGCACAAACTTTCAAACGCATTTTATTAAAACATTTTTAAATATAAAAACTTATGATTACTCACCAACTACTTTTGTAGTTGACACTTGATTTTCTTACATGTTTCAGGTGATGGAGACAAGTAGGAATGAAGAGAGGATCTCTTCTATTTTTGGGACATCATCATCATATAGGATCTTGGACTTAGTTAATTAACTAAATTTCTGGCGATTAGAGTTTAGTTAGTTTAACTAATTCTTTTGTGTAACTGATGTACTTGTTTTATGATGAACATGATTTTTGTGTAATTATTGTGGTTGATTAAATGATATATGATGATATGATTTAGATGCCCATGAGCTTTTGAACAATCAACACATCCCTCGTGGCATCCCGATGATTCCGCCGTCGGTCGGGGTGTTACAGATTGGTATCAGAGCCTGGGTTATAGGGAATTAGGTTACTAGAAATGGTTGACCTAGTCTATAACCGTAGGATACCCTAGTATGAAGTACTTTCATACACTAGTTAGTATACTCAGGATTTCATGCTTATGTGTTTATTACATGCTAACTGAACTTCTGATATACATCTGATTACATATGCTGCTTATTAATTTCTTGCTTATGTGTGCCCTAATGATTCGATAAGGACATGCACGTGGTGTATCGTAAAGGTGGTGGGACGTTGGCTAGGGCAGTTGCGACTGACCCTTACATATGCCCTATATATATACCATTTACGGTACATTAGGTGGATGTCAGTATTGAAGAATGTGGGAACTACCCGTTTGGGAAATTACTTGCTTAGGAAATAAATTGTTTATGAATTACTAGCTTTAGGAATTATCTGTTTATATTGTAAACACCAGACAAGGACATACTCGTGGTATACTACAAAGGTGGTGGGACGGTGGCTGGGGCAGTTGCGACTGACCCCTACATATGCCCTATACATATACCATTTGTAGTATATCGGGGGTCTGTCAGTGTCAGGAACTTAGGATATTACCAGGAATTTTTGTGAGATGGATGTTGATGGTCTGTTGGTTAAGGTTGGTTTGGATTGACACTTTGGATGATCACACTTGATAAACACTTATAAATTCCCTTATAAAAACATACGGATTGGACACGTAGGGTGCATAGGATTAATAAACGATATGAGCGATTAGTGATGGAATATGGACTTGGGTGATGATATAGACACTTGATGATAATATAAACGCATAGTGATGATACTAACACTTAGTGGTGGTATGGACACTTGATGAAAATAAGCTATAGGGAAGATATGAACACTTAGTGACAATAAGAGCACTTCGTGATGATATGAGCCCTTAATGATGATTATTGACATTGGGATTGATATGGATTTTAGTGAACTTAGACAATTGGGGGAAATTTAATGTCAGGTGAACTTAGACATTAGGTGAACTTAGAAATAGGCAAGCCTACATGTCAGGTGAACTTAGACATTAGGCAAACCTAATTGTCCAAGGGAACTAGAGATCACTTCACTCAAAATTATCCTACCAAGGATAAGGTTTGTGAAGTGAGACTTATGGTGAACTGCATGACACACTCTACACACTAACAAGGGCATAATCGTGGTGCAATGGAACGGTGGTGGGACGGTGTAGGGGAGATTGCGATCTACCTCTGCATATGCCCTATATATAAGCTTGTTGCATTGCATTGGGAAGTTGTCAGTGTTAGTATAGAGTGAGGAATGTATAGGACCTAGGAAATAGTTAGTTAACACTAGTTATGACCAACTAGGACACTTAGAATAATAATGGGAAATTATACACATTTTGAGTTTAATGACAGATAGGAGATAAATATAGTTCCTATATTAGATCCTAACTGCTTAAATGAACTCATTTAACCATTGTTTGTATAGCTTACGTTGTAAACGGTAGTAACATGTTTCTATTTCCTTCAGAAACATGCCGCCTCGCCGTCACAACGGAGATGATACGAACGCTGAGGATGCTAACGGTAATGCCAACCCTGGCATGCAAGAGTTAGCTAACCTCATCACTGGGTTGGTGAATCAGTTGACTCAGGCCAACCAAAACATCAACCAGAATCGAGGTGGTGCAAACCAGACATCTTGCACATTCAAACACTTCAATTCCTGCAACCCCCTGAAATTCACGGGTGCTGAGTCAGCCACTGGTCTGCTGCAGTGGTTCGAGAGTATGGAGAACACCTTCATCAACAGCGAATGTCCCGAAAATCTGAAAGTTCGCTATGCCACTAGTGTTTTCCAAAAGAGAGCACTGACTTGGTGGAACGGGGAAAAGCGAACTAGGGGAGTGGATGCTGCACTCGCATTGACGTGGACTGAGGTCAAGAACTTGATGACCACTGAATTCTGTCCTCGAAGCGAAATGAGGAAACTGGAGACTGAGTTCTGGGAGCTCAAGCAGGATAGCGGGGAGAACGTCATCTACAATACTCAGTTTCATGAGTATAGCTTGCTGGTACCTCACTTGGTGACACCCTTGGAGAGGGCGATTGAGAAGTATATCGGCGGGCTGCCAGTGCAGATTCAGGATACAGTCTATGGGAGCAATCCCAAAACATTGGAGGCTGCTATCCGTCTATCTGCAACTCTTACTGATAACCACGTGAAGAATGGAACTCTTACTCGCAAAGGATATAAGAAGACTGACACCAAGACTGCTGCAAAAGAAGTCAAAGCTGAAGTCAAGTCTGAAGCTGCTAGCTCGTCTAAAAGCAGCAACAAGAAGAGAAAGAATAGGAACTTCATGGTAACTGTACCTGCTGCTAAGTCTGCGCAGCAATCATCAAACAATTCTGCTGCAAGAAGCTACACTGGGAACACTCCCCAATGTAACACTTGCAGATATCATCATGCCCCTAACTTGCCGTGTCGCGTTTGCAACAACTGTGGCAAGTTCGGGCACTATGCAAACGTTTGTCGGAGTGCACCGCAAGCACAAAGGATGCAACAAGCACCGCTTGCACTACCAGCTCCTCAAACTCAACCTATTCCGGCTGTACCCATTCGCCAGGTACCTCAAGCACAGGCAAGAGCCTGTTATGAATGTGGTGAAGTGGGTCACTTCAGGAATCAATGCCCAAAGCTGACCGGGAATAACCAGAGGGTGGCAAGAGGCCGGGCTTTTCAACTGAATGCTCCAGCTGCTCAAGCCAACCAGGATGTGGTCAACGGTACATTTCTGATCAACAACTCTTATGCATCTGTCTTATTTGATTCTGGTGCTGATAGGAGTTTCGTTTCATATGATTTTGAATGCTTGCTTGGTAGAACACGTACATACTTAGATAAACCGTTTAACGTGGAAGTGGCTGACGGAAACACAATTGATATTGACACTATTATCGTTGGATGTACGGTGAACTTAAATGATCACGTTTTCCCAATTGATCTCATACCTATGCATCTTGGTAGCTTCGATGTTATCATAGGCATGGATTGGTTAGCCACCCACAGAGCGGAGATTGTTTGTCATGAGAAATATATTCGTATTCCATTACCTTCGGGTGAAACTTTGAGAATATTTGGAGAAACTGCTAGTAAAGGTCTTAAGCTGATGTCTTGCACTAAAGCACACAAGTACCTTAGGAAGAAATGTATAGCCTTCTTAGCACACATTGTGGAGAAGAAAGAGAAAGAAAAGAGAATTGAAGATGTTCCGGTGATACGAGATTTTCCAGAAGTCTTTCCAGACGATTTGCCGGGTCTTCCACCAGAACGTCAAGTTGAGTTCCGAATCGACTTGGTACCTGGTGCGAACCCAGTCGCCAAAGCTCCCTACAGACTCGCGCCCTCAGAGTTGCAAGAATTGGCGAGTCAACTGCAAGAACTTACCGATAAAGGGTTCATTCGCCCGAGCCATTCGCCATGGGGTGCACCGGTCCTGTTTGTCAAGAAGAAGGACGGGTCATTCCGAATGTGCATCGATTACCGCGAATTGAACAAACTTACAATCAAGAATCGATATCCACTGCCGCGTATCGATGACCTCTTCGATCAGCTTCAAGGCTCGGCATGGTTTTCAAAAATCGATCTTAGGTCTGGGTATCATCAGCTTCGCGTACATGATGATGATATTCCCAAGACAGCTTTCAGAACAAGATATGGCCACTATGAATTTCTGGTAATGCCTTTCGGCCTTACTAATGCACCTGCGGTTTTCATGGACCTCATGAACCGTGTTTGCAGGCCATACTTGGATAAATTTGTGATTGTATTCATTGATGATATTCTGATCTACTCAAAGACTAAGGAAGAACACGAGAAACACCTTAAGTTGGTTTTGGAGATCCTAAGAGAGGAGCGGCTGTATGCCAAATTCTCTAAATGTGAATTTTGGCTTAAAGAAGTTCAATTCTTGGGACACATAGTCAACGAATACGGTGTTCACGTGGATCCTGCAAAGATTGATGCTGTGAAGAATTGGAGTACACCGAAGACACCGACGGAGATTCGATCGTTCCTTGGACTTGCCGGTTACTATCGGCGGTTTATATCGAACTTCTCCAGAATTGCTGTCCCTCTCACTGCTTTGACTCAGAAAAATAGGCCATACGAGTGGGGACCAAAGCAAGAAGAGGCATTTCAGACTCTGAAGCAGAAACTTTGTGATGCTCCTGTCTTGACACTGCCTGATGGAAATGATGATTTTGTAGTCTATTGTGATGCATCCAACTTAGGTCTCGGTTGTGTTCTCATGCAACGGGGAAAGGTTGTGGCTTATGCATCAAGACAATTGAAGATTCATGAGAAGAATTACACTACGCACGACTTGGAACTTGGTGCAGTCGTGTTTGTTTTGAAGATATGGAGACATTATCTTTATGGCACGAAGTGTGTAGTCTTTACTGATCACAAAAGTTTGCAACACATTTTGAATCAGAAAGAGCTCAACATGAGACAACGGAGATGGGTTGAACTGTTGAATGATTATGACTGTGAAATTCGCTACCATCCTGGTAAAGCGAATGTAGTAGCAGATGCGCTTAGTCGCAAAAGTCAAGTTCAGATTCATAGTGTCCGAGTGCACACTAATCTCCGTAATGATGTTCTCACAGCCCAACAACACTCATTAGCTCAAGACAACTTGAAAAATGAGATGTCTTGTGGGGCTGAAATCTTATTGGAAACTAAGGATGACGGTTTAATGTATTATTTGAATCGGTTGTGAATACCGAACAGGGGTGATCTGAGGATGCTGATTATGGATGAAGCTCATAAATCTCGTTACTCAATCCATCCGGGCTCTGATAAGATGTATCAAGACCTTAGGGGCTTGTACTGGTGGCCTGGAATGAAGAAGGATATTGCTGAATATGTGTCAAAATGCCTTAACTGTGCCAAAGTCAAGGCAGAACATCAGCGACCTTCGGGATTGTTACTACAACCAGAAATACCGATGTGGAAGTGGGAGAATATCTCCATGGATTTCATTACCAAACTCCCACGAACCGCAAACGGTAAAGATAGTATTTGGGTAATAGTTGATAGATTAACCAAGTCGGCTCATTTCTTACCGATACGCGAAACTTACCCTGTGCGGAAGTTAGCTCGTATCTACATTGATGAGATCATTAGCCGACATGGTATTCCCTTAAGCATAATATCGGACCGTGATGCTCGTTTCACGGCACGATTTTGGGAATCACTTCATGAAGCATTTGGAACAAGACTGGATCTTAGCACTGCTTATCATCCTCAAACGGATGGTCAGACGGAGCGAATGATTCAAACATTAGAAGACATGTTGAGAGCTTGTGTCATCGATTTCGGTGGCAATTGGGATAGCCATCTACCATTGGTTGAGTTCTCGTATAACAACAGTTATCACGCGAGCATTGGTATGGCGCCATTTGAAGCTCTTTATGGCGGGAAATGTCGGTCACCTATTTGTTGGACCGAGGTCGGCGATTCGCAGATTACTGGTCCGGAGATTATTCAGGAAACGACTGACAAGATCCGCCAGATCCGTGACAATCTGTTAGCTGCTCGCAGTCGACAGAAGAGCTACGCGGATAAAAGAAGAAAACCTTTAGAGTTTGATGTGGGAGATATGGTATTACTTAAAGTGTCGCCTTGGAAAGGCGTCGTGCGATTCGGGAAGAAAGGAAAGCTTGCTCCGCGATATGTAGGCCCTTTTAAGATCCTCGAACGGGTTGGGAAGGTTGCTTACAAGTTAGAACTTCCTGATGAACTTAGTAACGTGCACCCGACGTTTCACGTGTCCAATCTAAGAAAGTGCTTAGCTGATCAAGATCTTCAGGTACCACTCGATGACATCCGCATCGATGATACCATGCACTTCGTTGAAAAACCAGTGGAGATAATGGATCGTGAGGTTAAACAGCTCAAACACAGTAGAATTCCAATTGTCAAAGTACGTTGGGAATCGAAGCGGGGTCCAGAATTCACATGGGAGCGGGAAAATCAGATGAAGCTTAAGTACCCACATTTATTTACTACGGTCACTCCAAGTTGAATTTCGGGACGAAATTCCTTTAACTAGGGGAGACTGTAACATCACTGTATTTTCAGTTGTCCGTACGTCCGTACATCCGTACGATTGTACTGTTACGACTGGAGATTTAATTATTATGAATGATTATGAAACTATTGATTGACATTGCTGATATTATCACTGTTACTGGTATACATGATTATAATTTATTATACGCGTAAACCACAGGAAGTTTAGTTGTAATTCAACTAAACAGACCTGTAGTGTTTATCGCGGTTATTTATCACTGATAATGATGGATTATTGGTCTGAGAATGGATTGAGATGGAATTGGGAGTTTGTTTGAGTCTGGTTACTAAACGTAGTCAAGGACCCATGGTCATGGTTTATCGAAATAGCGGTGGGACGGTGGCTAGGGCAGTTGCGACTGACCCTTACATATGCCCTATATATATGCATATTTCGATCTATCATGGATGTGTCAGTGACTTGGTTTAGTGGGTTTTGGTTTGGGAAATGATAATAGTAAAGATGATTAATAATGAGAATTGATTACGCGATGGTGAGGTTACGGATATCATTTAAACGAGAATATTAATTCAGAAATATTAACTTAATAATGTATTCGCGTGGGTGACGATTCACACGAATATAATTATTAAGAATAATATACTGAAACGATATTCCATAAATAATAAATCAAATCGAAATACGTTACGAGCATCGGATTCGCAAAGGTGACGATCTTTACGAATACGTACGCGAGTAACGCGTTTCGACGAGATAATTAAATAATATCTCACGATATTAAATTAATGATTGTGAACTTAAAACGTTTATTAGGAATCACAACCTAAAATGTTTTCGAATAAATTAATTTATTTAAATAATTATTTAACGAAAACGAAAACGGAATTTATTTTACGATACGAATTATTTAAACTTATTTTAATTAAATAAAACTCATTTATTTAAAACGATTTATTGTTTAAATATGTTACGTTAGAGAAACGAGCATGTTATTAAAATTCACGCGTATTAAACGAGATATGTTACGAGACAAAGGGCATTTAGAAATCATGATGATTAATAAAACCATATTATTATTTAAACACTTTTTATTTAAATATGTTTAACGAGAAAAAAACCGAGTTTTATTTTGTTTTATCGCGATAAAAACGAGACCAGACACGCGGGAACGAGATAGCCATAAATGGTGGAAGAATCCACCATTTCCTTCACTTTTCTATATCTCTTTCTCTCTCTAATTTCACCACAAAACACACACACAACTTCTCTCTACGATTCCTCGTTCGTTACTCGACGGATTCAAGAGATTTTGGCGTCCACGCGTTCGTATGAACGAGAGCTACAAGTAGATACGAAGAAATCTTGCATTTGAGCGCTGGTTCGAGGTAAATCTGATGTTTATTATTCGGTTTTGTAGTAGATCTTGAACTCTATAACTTGTTGAAACTTTAGCCGAGCTAGAACACCTAAAAACACTAAAACGAACTAATCTGAGTTTGGGGAAACCATGGATTAACCTACAGCAGGTGGAAATCGATGGGTATGATGATGGGGATCTATGAGTTGCAGGGTTCGTGGATGAGTGCTGCTGGCCGAAGCTAGGTGGTCGGCCGAACCCTGTGCAAGGCCCGAACCCTGGTCTGGCGAACCTTCCAGCCGAACAGGTGTGCAGGAGCGAACCCTCCCCTAGCTACGAACCTTTGCATCTTACACGAACCACCGGCGAAACTTTTGGCTAACGAACCCTTGGCCAACTTGCATGGGGCCGAACCCCACTGAATCGAACGAACCTTGCAACTAAAGGAGCCGAACCCTCCTTTGCTTGCTAGCCGAACCATGGTCTAAGAGGTGGCCGAACCCTACCCCTTCGGCCGAACCTAACCCTTTGGGTTAAGGGTTCGCTGCCAACATGGGGACCCAAATTTAAAATCTTTTGATATAGTACGTTAAGGATAATAAGAAACAAGAACATATATATACACCCACGTATATGACCTTGCATGCATGAGGAAATTGTCACCACTTTTCTTAATATGATAAACTATGAAATTTTGATAGTAAGAAACAATTATGAAAGTAATGTAAACCTAGATCATTTTAAATCTTGAACTTGATCTTTTTCCATACGTATAATTTGATTTAGTTGAATGATAAATTGATCATGTACGGGTTCATGGGAATATGATTAAGGTTGTCATCTTGGAATGCATAAATTAAGGGTTCACACATAAGATAACATCATTGGTTACTATTGCTAACTAATTTAACTCACAAGTTAAACCATATGTTAATGATGAATAATCATAAGATGTCTAACATCTCATGTAAATTGGACAAAATGAACCAATTTAGAAAGAGGCCAGTGAGTTTAAGTAAACCTAAATAGGCGATAAACTGAAATGAGGCGCATATATTTATGAATACGAGTTTACCATAATTACAGATCTTTGAGTTGAGTTGAGTTATATACGCGAGCGCGCATTATAGAGAACACATATTCTAAGGACTTCAGGTGAGTTCTCATAACCTCCCTTTCTTTAAACTGTTTTGGTTTTAAAACTCGGAGGTGAAGCATGTATACCGAATTAAATATGGTTTTGATAACACAAGGTTAATACCTGTTTATCAATATGATATTCACTATTGAAATTATTGTTATTGGATTATCTCTTATTATTACAAATCCATGTAATCATTGTTATTAACTTCAGTCAATAACAAAGATTACAAGTATTGTCACAAAATCCGAGATTCATTACTTTTGACTTCGGTTAACTGTCGTGACATCATGTATTGTCACGTGGATGGTTTCCACTCTATGAATTCTTGCTTTTGACTTCGGTTGATTGCATTGACTTCATATATTGTCACGTGGTTAGCGACCACTTCATGAATCATGTATTTAACTTATGTTAATTACAAAATGATCATGTATAGTCACGAACATTGATTGAGAATATGATTGATTGAGTTTGGTTGATTTGTTGTGGATTGATTGCCTATATTTGATTATGATTATTTGTGATTGGCTATGATTGATTTGGTTATGTGGTTATGTGATTGTGTATGTGTTTGGCTGTTGAATTGATGGATGTGGGTTGGATTATCTCATACAGGTATCCATATGGATTTCTCAAGAAAATCATAAGTTTTATACCCGTTTTAAACAAAGCATTTTATAAAACCATTTTAAGCACAAACTTTCAAACGCATTTTATTAAAACATTTTTAAATATAAAAACTTATGATTACTCACCAACTACTTTTGTAGTTGACACTTGATTTTCTTACATGTTTCAGGTGATGGAGACAAGTAGGAATGAAGAGAGGATCTCTTCTATTTTTGGGACATCATCATCATATAGGATCTTGGACTTAGTTAATTAACTAAATTTCTGGCGATTAGAGTTTAGTTAGTTTAACTAATTCTTTTGTGTAACTGATGTACTTGTTTTATGATGAACATGATTTTTGTGTAATTATTGTGGTTGATTAAATGATATATGATGATATGATTTAGATGCCCATGAGCTTTTGAACAATCAACACATCCCTCGTGGCATCCCGATGATTCCGCCGTCGGTCGGGGTGTTACATCGTGACTCAGACGAAGCAGGTTCGTGGTGCAGGGTTCGCTTCCCTCATGAAGGTTCAGCCGAGAGTCCAAAGGTTCGGCCGTAGCGTGGTTCACGAACCTGGACTATCTTTGTCTTCCCCGTTGATCAGAACCTGTTGCAATTCATCCCTAACAGTTCCTAAACACATATGGCATCTCTATCTACGTTTTTTAAGTGCTTAATATCAATTATAATAGCAAAAGTCATGAGACTCGTGAAAACCCTGTAAAAATCGAAAATAAAATGAACTTTTACCTTAGATTTCGTGGATAAGAACTCAAAATGCTTGTACTCCTGTAATCTAGAAGATGTGAGGAACGTCTTGGCACAAAATTTGCTTGAATCCACCAAGGATTGGGCTTCCAAATCTTAGAAAGATTGTGGTTTTCTTGTGAAGAACTAGAGAGATAGTGGGAAAAACGAGTTGGGAGAGAGAAGAGGGTGAATGGTGGTGGTTGTGGCATTTATTGTCCCCATTTAATGTGGGGACAATACCCGGTCGTTCGGTCTCGTTTGGTTTCGCGTGGAATGTCGTTTCGCGTAGTTTTCGCAACAAAACGACACGATTTAAAGTAGAAATCATTTAATTATTCTAGGTTGTGATTCCTAATAAATTAACAAATATCTTCTTGTTTATTAAGTTTAAAATATTAATTTACTGTTTAAATCGAAACGTACGGTCGTCGCGCGTATTCGTTCGAATCGTCACCCGTACGAACACGGCGATAACTATACCTTTCAGTCTTGTATTCTAATTATAGAATATCATTCAGAACGTTAAACTTTCATATACATTCGTACAGATCGTCACCTATACGAATAATCCGTCAATTTAGCATTCGCGTAACAATATTCGTGTGTTTTGTTCTTTAAAGCCTCACATACGTTTATACATAATAAATCCTAAACAAATAATCACATGATGGTTCTGTATTTTTAAATAATTATCTGACTCAAGAACCCTTGTTCTAAACTGTGTTTCTGTTAAATGTTTCTGAATTTGTTCTATGATAACACACTATGATAATGATAAATGATATGAATATGAAACGTATTGAAATGTATATGGTTCGTACCTGTTTTACTGTTCATATACTGTAGAGATCACTGTTCCGGTGACGGTTCCGGCACTGATGTTACAGTCTCCCCTTGTTAGAAAATTTCGTCCCGAAATTTAAGAATTGTTATCGGGTACAGCTTCCTCTTCGAATAGTTGGGTTACTTTAACTTCATGTGATCTTCACGTTCCCAAGTAAACTCGGGCCCGCGTCTTGAGTTCCATCGAACCTTTACAATCGGGATACGGCTTCGCCTCAGTTGTTTAACCTTGCGATCCATAATCTCCAAAGGTTCTTCTATGAAATGTAACTGTTCATCTACCTGAATTTCTTCAATCGGAATGACGAGAGACTCGTCAGCAAGGCATTTCTTTAAGTTAGAGACGTGAAACACGTCATGCACACCACTGAGTTCGTCAGGTAATCTCAGTCTATACGCCACGGGACCAATACGCTCGATGATCTCGAACGGTCCCACGTATCGTGGTGCTAATTTGCCTTTCTTTCCAAAGCGTACGCCTTTCCATGGGGATACCTTCAACAATAAACGGTCTCCCACTTGGAATTCCAACGGCTTGCGCCGTTTGTCGGCTTAGCACTTTTGTCTACTCCTTGTTGCTTGTAGTCTTCTTTGAATCTGAGCTATTTTGTCTGTAGTTTCCTGAATAAGTTCTGGCCCAGTTATTCGATTGCCTCCAACTTCAGTCCAACAGATCGGTGATCGACATTTCCGGCCATAAAGAGCCTCGAATGGTGCACATCCAATACTGCTGTGATAACTATTATTGTAGGAGAACTCAATCAGTGGCAAATGGGAATCCCAATTCCCACCAAAGTTCAATATACAGGTTCTTAACATGTCCTCTAGAGTTTGAATAGTACGTTCGCTTTGACCATCCGTTTGTGGGTGGTAATCTGTACTCAGATTTAACTGTGTTCCTTGAGATTTCTGCAGTGATTGCCAGAACCTGGATATGAATCTGCTGTCTCTATCAGAGATAATAGACAATGGCACACCGTGGCGTACCACTATCTCATTGATGTATAATCTTGCCAGTTTATCCATCATGAAGGTCTCACACATAGGCAAGAAGTGAGCAGATTTGGTTAAACGATCAATGATCACCCAAATTGTATCATGACCACTGGAAGTGCGGGGTATCTGGGTAATGAAGTCCATAGCTATTTGTTCCCACTTCTAGAGCGGAATCTCAGGCTGTTCGAGTAGACCAGACGGTCTCTGGTGTTCCGCCTTTACCTTCGCACACGTAAGACACTGTCCGACGTACTCGGCTATGTCTTTCTTCATTCCCGGCCACCAATAAAACCCACGCAAATCTTGGTACATTTTATCGGCACCTGGATGAACATAATATTTTGTCTTGTGTGCTTCATCGAAGATAAGTTTTCTCAATTCATATACCATCGGGATCCATATACGTTCTCGGTAGTAGATCATTCCATCAAGCTTCGTGTCGAACTGTTTCTCTGCGCCGCAATCAAGTTCCTTCTTCATATTACCTCGGTCTATTGCTTCTTGTTGTGCTTGAATAATCTTGTCACTCAAACTGGTCTGCACTGTTATCTCCATTGCTCTAACACGTAGGGGTTTGACCCGTTCCTTCCGGCTCAAGGCATCAGCTACAACGTTCGCCTTTCCCGGATGGTACTTGATTACACAATCATAATCATTCAGAAGTTCAACCCAACGGCGTTGTCGCATGTTTAGCTCCTTCTGATCAAAGATGTGTTGTAGACTCTTGTGATCAGTAAATATGGTACACTTGGTGCCATATAAATAATGTCTCCAAATCTTCAATGCGAAGATTACTGCTCCCAGTTCAAGATCATGAGTAGTGTAGTTCTTCTCATGAACCTTTAACTGTCTTGATGCATAGGCTATGACTTTGTCCCGTTGCATCAATACACAACCGAGTCCCTGATGGGAAGCATCACAGTATACAACAAAGTCATCACAGCCCTCTGGGAGAGATAGACTTGGAGCATCACACAATTTCTGTTTCAATGTCTGAAAAACATCTTCTTGTTTCTGCTCCCAGACAAACGGTTCGCTTTTCTGAGTTAGTTTGGTGAGTGGCAAGGCTATCTTAGAAAAATTTGAGATAAACCTTCTGTAATAACCTGCCAATCCCAGAAAAGACCGTATATCCGTCGGTGTATTCGGAGTGTCCCAATTCTTTATCGCCTCAATCTTGGCAGGATCTACATGAATTCCCTCACTGTTGACCACATGTCACAAAAATTGAACTTCTCTTAGCCAGAATTCACATTTAGAGAATTTGGCATAGAGTTTCTTCTCCTTCAATAGCTCCAAGATCTTTCTGAGGTGCTGCTCATGTTCTGTCTTGGTCTTGGAATAAATCAGTATATCATCAATTAAAACAATGACAAACTGATCCAAGTACGGCTTGCACACTCGGTTCATGAGGTCCATGAAAACTGCAGGTGCATTTGTCAATCCGAAGGGCATCACCAAAAACTCATAGTGCCCGTATCTAGTTCGGAAGGCCGTTTTAGGTATGTCTTCATCTTGAACTCTCAACTGTTGATATCCAGACCGCAAGTCAATCTTTTAGAAGTACTAAGCTCCTTGCAGTTGGTCAAACAAATCATCAATCCTCGGTAATGGATACCGATTCTTGATGGTTGGTTTGTTCAGCTCTCTGTAATCTATGCACATTCTGAATGATCCATCTTTCTTCTTCACGAACAAGACCGGAGCTCCCCAAGGTGAGTAGCTCGGTCTGATGAAACCCTTGTCAAGTAGCTCCTGTAATTGATTAGACAATTCCTGCATCTCTGAAGGTGCTAACTTGTAAGGAGATTTAGCAACTGGGGTTGCTCCAGGCATTAAGTCAATACGAAACTCTACCGGTCGCACAGGTGGCAAACCTGGTAGGTCTTCAGGAAACACTTCAGGATATTCTTTCACCACATGTACATCTTGAATCCTTTTCTTATCCTTCTCCTTTTCTACCACGTGAGCAAAAAATGCAACGCACCGCTTCTGTAAACACTTACGCGCTTTTATACATGAAATGATTTTGACATTTCGTTTCGCTTGATCCCCTTTCACTTCCAATACACGATCACTCGGGAATGGAATTCGAAGCAGCTTTGCAGAGCAGATGACCTCCACTCGATGAGACGAAAGCCAATCCATTCCAACAATGATATCGAAACTACCCAGCTCCATCGGTATCAAATCGATGGTAAACGTATAATCATTAAGTGCCAATGGGCAGTTCCTATAAACTGTACTAACTATGATCTGTTTCCCGTTAGCTACTTCTATAATGTAAGGGGAGTCTAACTGTTCCTCTATGGAATCTAGTTGGCATGCAAAGTCGATACAGATAAAACTCTGATCCGCACCCGTATCAAATAGAACAGATGCATAAAAGTCATGTAAGAGAAACGTACCAGTGACCACATTTGGGTCTTGGCATGCAGCTGGTGCTCCGATGGTAAAGGCTCTTCCACGAGGAGCTTTAACTGCTTGTTGAGCCTTCTTGGGACAGTTCTTTGCGAAGTGGCCTTGTTCGCCACAGTTATAGCATCCACCGTGGTTCTGATTCGCTGGTGGAGGTAGAGCCAAAGCAGCATTGTTGACTGCTTGGTTAGGTGTCATGCGGCAGTACTGGACCCAATGGCCCTTTCTTCCATATCCCGTGCAATGTTTGCAGGGAGTGTCAGCAGTGTGATGATACTGACACTTGGCACACAGAGGAAACGTGCCAGTGTAAGGTTTGCGGTTGGGGTTCTGCGGTGCTGCTGCTACTTGTTGTAGAGGTGTGGCCACCGTGTAGTTCTTGATGGTCTTCTGTTTCTTCTTCTGATGGTGGTGGGGTTTCTTTGAAGCCTCTGCTTTGTTCTTGCTAGGTTCAGCCTCCTTCTTTAAGACTCCAGATGCTACCATGAGGTCAGTGTGTTTCCCAGACAATCTCACTGCAGATTCGACAGTGGTAGGGTTGGCTGAAACAACCATGCCCTGAATGCAGGAGGGGAGTCCACCTACATATCTGTCTATCCTCTTCTCTAAGGTTGGTACCATGTCTGGCACCAAAGCAACTAACTCGTGGTAACGAGTAGTGTAACCTATGTGATCAGCCCCCTTCATCACATGGTTGGATAGTTCAACCTCCAACTTCTGCAGCTCATTCTTGGGGCAGAATTCTGTTCGTAGCAGTGCCTTAAAGTCTTCCCATGGCATTGCCATAGCTTCCTCTCTTCCTCGGGCGTTGATCTGACTATTCCACCAAGTCAGAGCCCGCTTGTTGAATGTTCCAGCTGAGTAACGGACTTTGTGGTGTTCGGGGCAGCTGCAAAGATCCAAAGTTGTCTCGATCTTCTCAATCCATTGGATTAATCCAACAGCGCCTTCAGACCTACTAAAGCTGGGTGGTTTACATCCTACAAAGGACTTGTAGGAGTAATGAGATGAATCTCCAGTATTTCCACTGGCTTCTCCTGATGTGTTGCCAGTGTTGAGGATTTCATTACGAAGACGAAGGAACATTTCCGGTATTGCTTCTTTCATTTGATTCGTCATCTGGCTACTCAGTATCGTCACCAAAGCGATAGTAGCAGGATCGAGAGTCGGTGTTGTGCCTGAACCAGATGGTTGAGTAATCAACGGAGGAGGGGGAGGAGGAGGTGGAGGAGGTGGTGGTGGTGAATCATTTGGTGACGGTGTGGAGGAGTGTGGAGCCAAGTCTCGTGGTGGTAGCTGTATCAAGGGAGGCTGTCTCCTCGGCGGCATTCTGATCATAACCAATAAAGTTATCGGTTAGTGCAATGATCAAATATGGGAGACAGTATGCAAGTAATCTCCTAAGTCCTATTTTCTCTATATGCAGGGTCCCTAGGTTATAGTCTAGGCCAAACTATTTAAATAAGTGACCTATATTTCTCTATAACCATGGCCCTGATACCAATCTGTCACACCCCGAGCCGGCGGGGTAGGATCGAGTTTCCCCGATGGGCGGAAGGTTCCCGGGGCGCGATATCATGAGTGATAATCGAAAGTGATCAGATTGTTTACATTGCACATGATATAAATGAGAAATGCTAAATATAATAGAATTACAAAGTTAAATTACATCAGTATTGTTTATAATTTAACAATGTAAATCCATTATCAACACCGTAAATTTCTATCTTGTATTTACACAAGATACACAAAATAATTTGTATAATGATGTCTTCAAAAATATGCAGGTCCAAAATACTAAGCCTTCTATCTGAAGTCCTAGTCCAAAAGAAATGACTTCTTAGTTGATCTGTTCGTCACCTGAGAAGTGATGCGAAAATAGAAGTCAACACATGGTTGGTGAGTTCATATAGATTTAGTAATTGAAAATGATTTGAAAACCTCCTTTGGTAAAGACCCTAACCTCATTAACACCACATGTAATATCCACATCGGTATCCTTATATATTGGGCATATGTAAGGGACAAGCCCTAGCCAACATCCCACCACATACTAATGTGCATATGACACTGCTGTTAATGATAATTAAGCATTTTTACCTTTAACACAATCCCATAAGTCCTTCTGTTTGTTGTCCCTGTAATTACAATCGTTTGAAATCCATGTTGATTTCATAAGTTCATCACACATTATGATCAACTACAATAATTGTATAAACAGTTATAAATGCTTAATTAAATAAATAAATAAACATTTAATAAAATCTAAGTCCTAATGATTGGGGCCTTTGGTCATACTCGAGTAGACTAGTCTGTCAATCTAGGTACTTAGTAGTTAGGGAATCTGTAAATATCCTCAAACATACGACCTACAAGTCAAACGGTCTAGCTAGGACTTCTTGAAATGTAGGGTTTATGTTTCGTCTGTTTTGGCGTATGTTATCTCTGATATTTCCCAGGCTTTCCCTTGAAAATGATTTATTGATTCGTCTGATTCTGTTACAAGATGTACTTGATTCGTTGATCATAGAATACTAGATTCGTTGATCAATTGTACACTTGATTCATTGTTCAACAAACACTTGATTTGTAGAACATTGAATATTGTTTCGTTTGATTCGTTTGAAATCCCACACTTGTTTCGTCAAAATGTTCCGTATGATTCGTTGAACTCACCCACTTGATTTGTCAAAAAATGTTCCGTTTGATTCGTTGAAAACACCCATTTGATTCGTCAAAATGTTTCGTTTGATCCCTTGAACTCACACACTTGTTTTGTCAAAATGTCTAGTTTGATTCGTTTGAAATGTTTTGATTTGTTGAAATGTTTAGTTTAACTCGATTATTCACTAAATTTATAAGTAAATCAGTTAGCAAACCTGCATAAAATCTTCCTAGACATGGTCTAGGATAACATTTATATATATGTAAAACATATAAATTTAAAGGCATTTAAGTAAACAATTTAAATAAACAGTTTACGCATGCTTCTCAGCCCCGCGTTTTAAAACAAAATATTAGAAAAGGGGCAATGAACTCACCTGTGCTGCTATGCAAATGATTTAAGACAAAATGCGCGCTCTTCTATGTAAGCTAAGTATCTTCGGTTCCTGAGTTATTTTATAAGAATTTGAATATAATAAGTACGCGTAATAGTCGTTGTGCCTAAGGTTGGGTCTTGTTGTGTGTGCAACTAAGTGTCTTAGTACTAAGTGTACCTAGAATCTAATCTAACTTAGTTACCCTTTTAGATACCAATTTCCATAGTTTATCGTAATTTACTTTTACATTTTTAGAAATTTCGGCAGAGTTTCCTTTATTTCTAGTTCAAATCCAGACAATTATATTGTATATTTTATAGTAAAATCCCAATCAATGATGTTACAACAACTTTTATAGCTAAATAAACTTGAAAGAAATCAATGACATTTACATAAAGTCCATTTCATTTTAATTTAACAAGATTTTAGAAAACTATTAAATTTACTTTTAAATAAGTTCACTCTACCTTTATTTTTTTATCAAAATATTATTACCTCCTATATCAAATAAACATTTATACATGTTGGGCCATAGTTGGCCCATTGAATCCATAACGACTCATTTAAAAGTTCTTGACTCTAAATTTGATAACCGACCTTTGATTTTGGTCCATATGAGTTCTTGGAATTCTTTTACAGGTGTTAACTAAATCCGTAGATGTTAACATTTCTCTTGATGTGTTATTGTGCTTCATAACAACTCATAATACCTAATAACCCTACTTCTTTGTCTTAAGTTAAAATGATGTAATGACAACCCTCAATTCATGCATGCATTCATGTGATTTCCCATGCACTTCTATCCCATGCCCACACATGCATGCAACTTATATGATCAACTCCTCATGAAATTGTTAATTTAATGATCCACAATCCATTTCCTAGTTTACCACATTAGTTTCATTGATCCTAGGTCCATAATACCCTCATTAAACAACTCCTTGGTTCGACTTGTGATCCAGGGCAGCGAACCTATTGCTCAAACCCCATGGGTTCGGCTAAGTTGATCCAGAAGCTCGGTAGTGGCAACAGCTCAATGAACCCTTAAGGTTCGTCTGCCATAAGAGGGTTCGTGAGTTAATGGTTCGTCAGTCTAGGTTCGTGAGTTTTGCATGGCCATGGTTTGTCCATGCAAGGGTTCGTCTCCTATTTGGTTCGGCTATGGGCCCTGGGTTCGTGAGTCCTAGGGTTCGCCACCCTAGGTTCGGCTGAAAGCTGGTCACAGGTTCGGTGCTGCAAGCTCACAGGTTCGTTGCAGGGTTTAGTCAGGTCGACAGGTTCGTGACTCAGACGAAGCAGGTTCGTGGTGCAGGGTTCGCTTCCCTCATGAAGATTCGGCCGAGAGTCCAAAGGTTCGGCCGTAGCGTTGTTCACGAACCTGGACTATCTTTGTCTTCCCCGTTGATCAGAACCTGTTGCAATTCATCCCTAACAGTTCCTAAACACATATGGAATCTCTATCTACGTATTTTAAGTGCTTAATATCAATTATAATAGCAAAAGCCATGAGACTCGTGAAAACCCTATAAAAATCGAAAATAAAATGAACTTTTACCTTAGATTTCGTGGATAAGAACTCAAAATGCTTGTACTCCTGTAATCTACAAGATGTGAGGAACGTCTTGGCACCAAATTTGCTTGAATCCACCACGGATTGGGCTTCCAAATCTTAGAAAGATTGTGGTTTTCTTGTGAAGAACTAGAGAGAGTGTGGGAAAAACGAGTTGGGAGAGAGAAGAGGGTGAATGGTGGTGGTTGTGGCATTTATTGTCCCCATTTAATGTGGGGACAATACCCGGTCGTTCAGTCTCATTTAATTATTCTAGGTTGTGATTCCTAATAAATTAACTAATATCTTCTTGTTTATTAAGTTTAAAATATTAATTTACTGTTTAAATCGAAACGTACGGTCGTCGCGCGTATTCGTTCTAATCGTCACCCGTATGAACACGGCGATAACTATACCCTTCAATCTTGTATTCTAATTATAGAATATCATTCAGAAGTTTAAACTTTCAGATACATTCGTATAGATCGTCACCTATACGAATAATCCGTCAATTTAGCATTCGCGTAACAATATTCGTGTGTTTTGTTCTTTAAAGCCTCACATACGTTTATACATAATAAATCCTAAACAAATAATCACATGATGGTTCTTTATTTTCAAATAATTATCTGACTCAAGAACCCTTGTTCTAAACTGTGTTTCTGTTAAATGTTTCTGAATTTGTTCTATGATAACACACTATGATAATGATAAATGATATGAATATGAAACGTATTGAAATGTATATGGTTCGTACCTGTTTTACTGTTCATATACTGTAGAGATCACTGTCGGTGACGGTTCCGGCACTGATGTTACAATGGTTATAGGTGCTTACTAGCAGGACTGCTAGCACTCGCAGGTAGCGAACACACAATCACACCGGAACTGCTTAACAGGTGAGTTCACGGCCCCTTTTTACTTTTTCTACCTCTGGGGGAGAAAACATTGCATGCTAAACTGTTTTATGAACAACAACTCATTTTATTTGCATATGGACATGCTCTATCACTATATGTATATGTGTGGACCACATCACAACTAAAAGTCCTCGCGATACTCCACGGACCGTTAGTAGCGCGTAGCACCTAGCGTGGTAATTTTGAATAGTACTATTTGGGCCTGACAAGCCCCACCCATCGCGCCTTGGAGGCCAACCCGACTGGAGGTCGGAATGGGTGCAATATTGACCAATACTTTGCCATTGTCTTGTGATGGACATGGCGGGAGGCACAACTGTCAGCTTCGGTACGACCCCGCATATAATATAACAGTATTGACTAGCTATCAATCGATACTGCATTGTAATGATATGTAAATCACAACTGTTACTTTAAACATTGGATGTTTATTGCTTATGAAAAACCTGTGCTCTCACCAACCTTTGTGTTGATCCTTTTACTCGCATGTTTTCTCAGGTAGCTAAGGCACGCGCACAAGGATTAGGATGCTAGGCTGGAGTCGCATGCATCTGCTTAAGTGTCTTAGGATATTGAGAACATTTATCATTTCATTTTGGTATGAGAGCCTCCGGTTATTGCGAATTAGGTTTGTATTTAGTGAACTTATTCTATAACCACTAATCTCCACATGACACTTAGTGCTTAGTATTGTGATACTTGCACACATGTCACATCTTTTACGCATTACATTCATCACCACATGTGACTACCCATGACGGGGAGGAGCTGATAGCTCTACATGTTTCTTACAGTACCTACCGCACACACTACATTAGTCATTAGACAAACACTAACACTTATTCTCGCTATGAAGATCATGGCTGGAAGACGTGGAGGACGCAGAAATGCAAGTGGACGTGGAAACATCAGCTTGACGCCAGCTGAACTGAACGCACTCATCAACAAGCGGGTTGAAGAGGCACTTGCTGCACGGGTAGCTACCTGTAATCAAAACCCGCTGAACCAAGGTGATGAATCTTATTCTATATTCACCTTGCACCACAATCACTCGTTTCCAATTCAACGTGTTTGCCCGATACTGAATCCAACTTTATTCTTTGCATATCTCAGGAGCAAACCCCAACCCTCCACTCTGCACACTCAAGATGTTTCTGGATTACAAAGCCCACTCTTTCAGTGGCACAGAGGGTGCCGTCGGACTGTCACGTTGGATCGAAAAGGCATAATCGGCCTTTTCTATAAGTAACTGCAGGAATGAGGACTGAGTCAAGTTCGCTGCAGGGACATTTGAGGGAGCTGCCCTTACTTGGTGGAATGCCAACGTCCAGAATCTAGGGCTGGATACAACCAACGCCCTACCTTGGGATGACTTTAAGAGGATGTTGAAACGCGAATACTGTCCTCGCGGTGAGGTACAGAAACTGGAAACTGAGTTCTGGAACCATAAGATGATTGGTTCCGAGGTTGAGGCATACACTGCCCGGTCATATGAGCTGGCTCACATGTGCCCAGAAATGGCAACCCCACCCTTCAAGCACATAGAGAAGTATATTGATGGACTGCCACCTCAAATCCAGGGAATGGTACTCTCTGCTGACCCCATCACCATGCAACAAGCCGTGCGATTAACCCACAAGCTCACTGACTCGGCAGTTGCACTTCTACCACCTCGTGGTGCTACAACCACAACCACTGAAAACAAACAAAAATGGGATAACACCCAGAGCAAAACTTCCACTCTTCAACCACCTCCACAGCAACGTAAGCTTGGGTCATCTCAGGCTTACGTACCACCCATCCCAGCCAACCAAAGCCAAGGACCCTATGCAGGAAAACACCCCAAGTGCAACAAATGCAACTTACACCATGTTATAGGGCAATGTGGTTCTATCCGATGCCAACGGTGTGGCAAAGGTGGGCACCTCGCCAAAGACTGCAGGGGTGAGCTGCTTGCAAAGACCCCACAGCCACAACAACAACAAATTGAAGCACCGAAGGGCTGCTTTGAAAGTGAAAAACCGGGGCACTTCAAGAGGGACTGCCCACACTAGAAAAAAACAATAACGGGAACAACAACTATCCGAAGGGACGAGCCTTCGTGATCAGGGCAAAAGAAGCCAGAAGGGATCCCAACCTTACAACTGGTACGTATCTCTTAATTGATAATTATGTTTCTGTATTGTTTGATACTGGAGCTAAGAAAAGCTTCATATCTAAGGATTTTAGTGAGATACTTGCCATTACCCCAACACCCTTAGAAGTTGAATACACAGTAGAGCTAGCTGATGGTAAACTAATTGTGACTAAGCACATTCTTAAAGAATGCACTCTAGAGCTAGCAGGCCATAGGTTTAAGATTGACCTCATGCGAGTTACACTAGGCAGTTTTGATGTCGTAGTGGGCATGGATTGGTTGTCTGAGAACCAAGCTGAAATCATTTGCCACGACAAGGTTGTGCGCATACCTCTCCCTAGTGGAAAAACCCTAGGCATCAATGGCGAAAGGAGTGACACCCCTCTAAACATCATCTCGTTCATGAAAGCTCACAAATGCTTACGAAAGGGATACACAGCCATTCTGGCGCTTGTCACCGACAAGACTGAAGAGGAGAAGAAAATAAAAGACATTCCTGTCGTATGTGACTATCCCGACGTATTCCCTGAGGATCTACCAGGACTACCACCACCTCGACAAGTGGAGTTCCGCATAGACCTCGCACCGGGAGCAGCGCCTGTTGCACGAGCACCTTATCGACTTGCACCTTCAGAGATGCAGGAACTGTCCAATCAATTGTAGGAGTTGCTGGACAATGGTTTCATTAGACCAAGTTTCTCACCCTGGGGTGCTCCAGTGTTGTTTGTGAAGAAGAAGGATGATACATTTCGCATGTGCATTGACTACCGTGAGTTGAACAATGTAACAATCAAGAACCGTTACCCCTTACCTCGCATCGACGATCTGTTCGATCAGCTACAAGGGTCAAGTTACTACTCTAAGATCGATATGCGATCTGGGTATCATCAATTGAGAATTCAAGAGGAAGATATCCCAAAAACAGCTTTCTGCACTCGGTATGGCCATTATGAGTTTTTGGTCATGCCATTTGGGCTGACTAATGCACCTACAGTATTCATGGACCTCATGAATAGAGTGTGCAAACCATACCTCGACAAATTCATCATTGTCATCATAGATGATATTCTCATCAACTCCAAAACCCAGGAAGAACACAAAGAACATCTTCAATTGGCTCTTGAATTGCTACGACAAGAGAAGTTGTACGCTAAACTCTAAAAATGCGACTTCTAGATTCGAGAAGTCCAGTTCCTAGGTCGTGTTGTTAATGAACAAGGAATTCATGTGGATAAATCTAAGATAGAGGCAATCAAGAACTAGGAAGCACCAAAGACCCCAACTCAGGTGCGACAATTCCTAGGCTTGGCAGGCTATTATCGACGATTTATCGAAGGATTTTCAAAGATAGCCCAACCACTCACAACTCTCACCCACAAGGACAAGAAATAACTCTGGACTGACAAACAAGAATCTGCATTCCAACTTCTCGAGCAGAAGCTCTGTAGTGCACCTATCTTATCTCTTCCAGATGGAATGCACGACTTCGTAGTATACTGCGATGCCTCAATACAAGGACTCGGCTGTGTGCTGATGCAGCGGGAGAAAGTGATCGCATATGCTTCCAGACAATTGAAAGTCCATGAGAAAAACTACACCACCCACGACTTGGAACTTGGAGCCTTGGTATTTGCACTCAAGATCTGGAGACACTACCTGTATGGTACAAAGTGTACGATATACACAGATCACAAGAGTCTCCAACACATATTCGAGCAGAAGGAATTGAACATGCAACAACGTCGCTGGCTCGAACTCCTAAACGACTATGAGTGTGCTATCAAGTATCACCTGTGGAAGGCCAACGTTGTGGCCGATGCCTTAAGTCGGAAGAATACCTCAAAACCCAAGAGGGTACGAGCTTTACAACTCACCATCCATCCCAATCTCCCTGAACAGATACGCAGTGCCCAGGTGGACGCACTTAAAGCAGAAAACCTAGTGGCCGAATCAATAAGGGGAATGGAGCAACAACTTGAGGTAAAAGCCGATGGCTTACATTATTTCATGGAACGCGTCTGGGTTCCACATCACGGAAACTTACGAGACCTCATGATGGACGAGTGCCAATCTCCATCATTTCGGATCGAGACACCAGATTCACCTATAACTTCTGGAAATCATTGCAAAAGTCCCTTGGCACACGGTTGGATATGAGTACAGCATACCACCCACAAACTGATGGCCAGAGCAAACGCACCATACAAACTCTCGAGGATATGCTACGAGCTTGCGTAGTAAACTTCGGAAATAGCTGGGAAACTCACCTTCCATTGGTGGAGTTTTCCAATAATAACAGTTACCACACCAGCATCAAGGCAACGCCTTTTGAGGCACTCTATGGCAGGAAATGCCTATCACCTATCTGTTGGGCAGAAGTGGGCGACAGTCAGCTCATTGGCCCGGAACTTGTACATGAAACAATGGAGAAAATCGTGCAAATCAGAACCCGCATGGCAGCAGCTCGAGATCGTCAGAAGAGCTATGCCGACAAACGCCGAAAGCCTTTGGAATTTCAGGTAGGAGATAAAGTTCTTCTGAAAGTTTCGCCATGGAAAGGCGTCATTCGTTTTGGTAAACGAGGCAAACTGAACCCACGGTATATTGGACCTTTCGAGATCCTAAAGAGGATTGGTCCAGTGGCATACCAACTCAACTTACCATCCGAACTCGACGGAGTTGACAACGTGTTTCACGTCTCAAACTTGAAAAAGTGTCTATCTGACGAAACACTTGTAGTTCCACTGGATGAGATCCAGGTGGATGAACAACTACGGTTCGTGGAAGAGCCGGTAGAGATCATGAACCGTGAGGTGAAACAACTCAAATAGAGCAAGATCCCGATTGTTAAAGTCCGATGGAACTCAAAACGCGGATCTGAATTCACGTGGGAATGTGAAGATCTGATGATGCGCAAATATCCCCATCTCTTCAAACAAACAACGTCGAACGCCGACAACAACAAATAAATTTCGGGATGAAATTTCCTTTCAACAAGGGGATGATGTGACAACCAGAAAATTTTTGTTTCTCAAACACTCTAGCTACTCAAACACTACCAACAACAACCAAATTTCGGGACGAAATTTCTTTCAACAAGTGGATGATGTGACACCCGGAAATTTCAGGTAAATTGCGACTCTTACATTCTTTACATTTCACATTCATACTTGTTGCATTTCTTTTAATTATGTTTAATTAGATAAGTTGAACACAAACAACTGCGAAATGATAGTTCGAGGAACTATCGAATCGTACATTGCACATTGGTTTTGGAAACCAAGTGTGGCAAACACAACACCAACACAAAACAATAATTCGGGGAATTATTAAATTGTGCATTACACGTTGATTAGGATTAATCAAGCGTGCAAACACTTCGTAAGACACGAGCACAAACGATCAAAGATAATTCAAGGAATTATCGAAATACACACAAGTCTCACGAACGTTGGTGATCAAACTTATACGTTATTTTATGATTATGTGTTAAACGTGCATTAGATATTTAGGCTAAGCGTTAGAAATCAAGTACGAGCGAAATCGAATCATCGAAATCGAAAAACATGAAAAAGGACTCGTCGCGGTACGCGAAGACCCCATGGCGAAAGGCTTCGCGGTACGCGGGGCAAACCGGGAGTCGGGACTTCCGAATCTCATCGCGGTACGCGATAAGCCTTCTGATCGGCCTTCGCGGTACGCGAAGGCCATGCAGATCGAAAATTTTATAAAACCAACTCCAATTCATTTTCATTCGGTTTCCTTGGGATTTCACCGAGCTTCTTCATCAACCCTCGACCCAAACCACTGAAATCAAGCCTTCAAACCTACTGGTAACATCCTTGGAGCTATTCTTTGCATTGGTGGACCCTTGGAGCCTTTGGAAGCTTGGAGAAGAAGCCAAAGAGATTAGAACGTCCATCGATCACTGGTTTTTCATCATCAGTAGCCATCCCCACTGAAATCTTGCATCTAAGGTAGTTTTATACGTTTATTTGTTGCTAGATCGTACATGCAATGGGTAAAAACCCACATGCAAACCCATATGGTTGTTGTGCTCAAATTTGTTGGTGAGTTGTGGTGTAGTTATTATAGATCTACTGATTTTAGTGTTTAGAAATGTTAGATTTGAGTTTTGGTTAAGTTATGTTTGATTTGGTGATGATTTAGGCAAACTTTCCATAAAAGGAAACTTTTATGCGCAAGTCATGGATTTGTGATGATCTAGACATGTTTGACATGTCTAGATGTTGTCAAATGTATATTGGAGTGTTTAGAAAAACATTTGGATGTTTGATTTTGTCAAAAACATGGTTTTATATAACAATATGAGTTGAGTTATAGG
This sequence comes from Mikania micrantha, assembly GCA_009363875.1. Classification (NCBI taxonomy): domain Eukaryota; kingdom Viridiplantae; phylum Streptophyta; class Magnoliopsida; order Asterales; family Asteraceae; genus Mikania; species Mikania micrantha. The sequence continues at coordinate 25,908,713 of CM018684.1, forward strand.
ATGCTTGTAAGTGTCCTACTTGTGCTTGTGACACATTGGATGGTCATAACACAACAATCGTGTCACCAATGATTCGAGTCAACACAAGTCAACACACACCCACTCGGTTGAGCACACCGACACTTGGAGTTGTATGGGATACAACACACCACAAAACACATACTCACACCTATATGGTTATAGGTGCTTACTAGCAGGACTATTAGCACTCGTAGGTAGCGAACACACAATCACACCGGAACTGCTTAACAGGTGAGTTCACGGCCCCTTTTTTCTTTTTCTACCTCTGGGGGAGAAAACATTACATGCTAAACTGTTTTATGAACAACAACTCATTTTCTTTGCATATGGACATGCTCTATCACTATATGTATATGTGTGGACCACATCACAACCAAAAGTCCTCGCGATACTCTACGGACCGTTAGTAGCGCGTAGCGCCTAGCGTGGTAATCTTGAATAGTACTATTTGGGCCTGACAAGCCCCACCCATCGCGCCTTGGAGGCCAACCCGACTGGAGGTCGGAATGGGTGCAATATTGACCAATACTTTGCCATTGTCTTGTGATGGACATGGCGGGTGGCACAACTGTCTGCTTCGGTACGACCCTGCATATAATATAACTGTATTGACTAGCTATCAATCGATACTGCATTGTAATGATATGTAAATCATAACTGTTACTTTAAACATTGGATGTTTATTGCTTATGAAAAACCTGTGCTCTCACCAACCTTTGTGTTGATCCTTTTACTCGCATGTTTTCTCAGGTAGCTAAAGCACGCGCACGAGGATTAGGATGCTAGGCTGGAGTCGCATGCATCTGCTTAAGTGTCTTAGGATATTGAGAACATTTATCATTTCATTTTGTTATGTATTGATAATGTTGGGAATTCTAGGTTACTTTTAATTTAATCAGTTTCAATTAATCATATTAATTGATCAAAATCAGTTTTCACAAAACTGGATTAAACTATCAGATCAGATCTGACACAGCGGAAGCATTTTAAATTTAATAACATTTCGATTCATAATTGAAACAATTCCCAAATCAGGATCCAATTACAAACAGTTTAAACAACAGTTAATTCTAACAACACAACCATAGGGGGTTTAGAAATCGACCTTTATGAAGCAGTTCCAAAAACACACGATGGACCGGCAACGGTCTCGCTAGTTGACTCGATACGATCACCCGAGTCCGGATCTCGTCCTACAAAACTCCGGATTGAACCAAAACAAATTTTGGCTCGGATCGGTTCAGCTCGGATGGGACAGCCTCTATACAGACCCGATGCGGCCCAGATGCAGCCTAGTCGCAGCCCAGATGTGGCTCCTGTGCGCGGCCCAGACAAGGCCCAATGTAGCAGACGCGGCCCAGATGCTGGTCAATTCTGCTCCTATGCGGCCAGGCAAGATTCCGAGCAAGGCAGGCCCTTGTGGCCTTTGTTCTTCGATGCAGCCCAACAAAAACCGGCCTGGTGGCCTGCTTTGCTTCCCGGCGATTTCCCTTGGTCCAGCTAGCCAGCAGCCCACGCTGCCCTTATGCGGCCTAGGAGAGCCTTGATGGTGGTGGTGGAATTCAGCCGTGAACCCCAATCAATGGGTTATGAAGGCTGGTTTTGTTTTGGCCGAGAACCACTAATCAAGTGGTGGTGTGTGACGACAAAACCCAAGGGAGAGAGAGGAAGAATTAGGGTTTTTTTAAGAATTTGTCAAAACTAGATCCACACAAAGTGGGTAGTTTAAACCTCTATTTATCTAATTATTATTTACACTTAAAACCCCTTTTAAATGTTAATAATTAAACCCTATAGTAATTAAACATTTTAATTACTATAATCCCCTTTTAACTAATTAACAATTAATTAGTTAACTTTAATTAAATAGTTAATGTTTAACTATTTAAACATAACTTATTTAATTAATCCATCTATTATTAATTAACAATTAATTAATAATCAACACTCTTATAAAGTTCAAAACTTTATTTGTTTATTCGAATTAATTATCTCTATAATCAATTCCCACCGATTTATTATTTCACAAATAATAAAATCACCAAATCCTTAAAACCGATTGTTTGTTATCGTATATGATGTTTAACAATTAAACATTAATTCGTTTCCTTCCAAAGTGTAACTCTTTGGATCATACCTATTATAGTTACGTTGAACTTATCGTTAATCGGACATCCAATATCCAACAGATAACTACTTAAATTTCTTCCGCGCTATTACTCTGTCTTGTTTTGAAAACTGCTTAAACAAATGCTTCCGCAAATTATGAATGTTAATCTGTCTTTGAGAACTTATGCTTTACTTCCGCAACTCTGATTCTACTAAACTGTTTTATCCACAATGTTGGATGTACTTATGCAACCAGACATATAGGTCTCGCAAGCTGTGTGACTGGAGACTGCGATCCTGCAAGATCAGCCAAACGTCGCGTCCCCCGTCCACGACGGGAGGGCCGGGGTGCGACATACATAATATGGATTGATGAGGTGACCAAACAGACGACGAGCTGGTGGCTTGCCATCCTTCTGCCTGTATGATAAAACACGGTTGAGCGTAGTGTCTGTCAAGTGCTCTAACCAGATGATATCAGCATTGACCTTTGGAAGATCAGGTATCTATGCATCTATGATCATCTGAATAAACCATGGATAAATCAGGTATTTCTTGTTCCCCTTTATGCTCACATTCTCCTTCATATGAGTGAACACCATCTCTGAAAAGTTGAACGGGATGTTCAGTATCAAGGCAACGAAAGCCGATTGCAGTGTCTCTCTCAACTTATCAAAACCACCACGCCTAGATCCCAAACAGTGTATAAGAACATGGCAAAGGTAATTGAACGGCGGACTGAGATAGGCTTTGTTGAGGACTCCCACTCCAAGATCACCGACATACTTGTACCTCAAGAAGCATCCCCGTACAAGATATCTGTCCAAAATGACAGGATGCTCATCCATGTCTTGAATACCACATATTCTCCTAATGTGCTCAGTAGAAATCACCACTTCTCTTCCTCTTACACTGCCTCTAATAACAGTAGGCTCTACAGTTCAATCAATGTCTACTGAAGACCATAACTCTCTCTGATGTGACAGATATGGAACATGTACAGTCCAGATATGAGAGAAGATACGAGATCTTCAGAGAAATGAAATGATCTCTATGAAGTGTGTGGCATTTTGTGATGACAAGTCCAAAAATGCACAAATGTTGTTCTTTGGAAAAGCTCCTAGATCAGTCATTCTGCAAATAGAAAATAGACAATTTAGTTTAAAATGACATAATTAAAAACTTTTGAAACATTTGACCAAATGACTTCATTCGTCTGAATGAACATGGCATTATACTAATTAGGTACGAACGAAGGGCCAGACGAATCAAGAGGTCACACGAATTGACATAATACACGAATGAGTTACACGAACAAGCTCAGTCGTATGACATGTTCATTTGTTAGACCTCTCAAATGAATTGAGTACTTCGTGTGAAAAGTCGCGCGAACGAACTGTTCATTCGCCTGTCCATAAATCCTAAAACCCTAACTTCGTAAGATCCATGATCAAGGCATAAAAATGGTCACATTGTCATCAGAAAATGACGATGAAACTATATGAACCGGTTTTTGATCAATTTGAGTATGGTTAAGTGGTCTATTTGACATCCATTAGTTCAAAACCTAAATCCCTAAAACTTTAGGTCAATCTCGATCCAAAACAACGCACAGAGGGTGAGTCTTTGCTCGATTTGTACCTGAAACAATGATGAAACGTTTTTCAATCAAAATGGCTTAGTTTCCCGATGAAATTTGGTGTTAATGTCAAGAATTGTTTCGAAGGGGCGAACGGGCAAAACACAGTTAACGAACAGAAGAGGGGTGGAATGAGGCTTCGAACGGACCAGAGAGTTTAAATATAAAACTCATTCGTCATGGAGTCCCATTCCTACGAGCGATTAGTTCGCCCATGACGTTCATGCGAATTAGATATTAGTTCGTATAGCCCCTTCGTCAGTGATACACGAACGAACTGGTCATTCGGTCGTGTGAACGATTCGTGCGAATGATCATTCAAGATGATTCATTCGTGCGAAAGAGTTAACAACGAAATTCAATTTAATCAATTTTAAAAACAAGCACTCAATAGCCACCTTAGTTATGCAAATGTAGTCTGGTAAGGTGGCAGATTGAGACAAAATTGACTATCTGAACAGACAAATGATCATTTTAATATTAAAATTTAAAATCTTTTTGTATTTTTCTGATAAGAAAACAACTGTACAAATAAACTGTGACAATTTAAAACACACATATTTTTGTGAGTTGTCTTTCAGGAAAGTAACATACATATAACAGACCATATCTAATCAGCATCCTTGAATGTTATACTTATGACACATTCGGTTTATAATGTAACTACTGATATACTTGTCCATTTTAAACCTGACTGTACTTGTTTGTAAACACATCAGTTTTCACCCATATCTTCTGACTGGGTTTCCCATTTTAGTCTACCAATACAAGCATAAACTAAGTAATTATTCATCTATACACATCTTAAAACCTGAGATCATGAGTTCCATAAGGTTCCAAATTATTATATTTTTGCATTTTTCTTGTTTTCAATTTCTCAATCTCAGCACATTCTCATGGACGGCTTCAGCTAGGTCTTTACAAAGCAATATGGCACGTATCAGAACTGTGTTGATCAAGAGTTTGGTTCTATCCAAATGGATGGCTTCAACTAGGCTGCGACCCAGTGTGTGGCAAATATATGGAATCAAATTTATTTTCTTTTTGTATTTTTCTATCTTATCCTATCTAAATGGACGGCTTCAGCTAGGTCTTTACAAAGCAATATAGCACGTATACAGAATCGGATTAACTTTTATTTTCATGTGATTCATTCATTCTTATCTGAATGGACGGCTTCAGCTAGGCTGCGACCTAGCAATGTGGCACGTATACAGAATTGAACTCATGAATCATTTGAAACCTCATAAGATCATATGATATCACATGTATGCTTGATTTGAATTATAACATGCTTATACCTTAAATCAGTTTTCTAGGCTGGATCCCACAAATCAGACATTCTAAGAAAATACCAATAGTCTATAAACTTGTAAAGTCGACCTATCAGTACATCAAATAATAATACCCATGTGCTTTCAATATGCACATTCATTTTTGCTTTAAAGAAAATGACTAGTTAACACATCACATTCCCAAATAAGACTTTCTCATTTTTACAATTTTTTTTGAATGTTTTTGGTTTTTCAATAAACTACTTTTTCTCCTCCTAAAAACCTAAAACTGAACATCTTTTTGGTTTTTGAATAAGCAAAAGAAAAACAACATAAATACTGTTTCAAAACAATCACGTATGAAGTGATATTTAATATCGATGTGTTTTGTTTTTGAGTGCTGAACAGGATTTTTAGTGACAGAAATGGCAGCAGTATTATCATTAAATATAGGAGTGTTAGAAAAGTGTTACCCACAGTCTTTGAGTTGTTGCTGAATGCAGATGATTTGAGAGCAACAACTTGCAGCTGCAATGTATTCTGCTTCACATGTGGAAGTAGACATCGACGTCTACTTCTTGCACTGTGAGATAACCAGGCGTTTTCCAAAGAATTGACATCCTGCAGATGTTGATTTAAAATCTCTCTTGCTTCCACGGTAATATGAATCACTATAAGCAGTCAGGTCAAAATTATCATCATTAGGATACCATAAGCCTAGATCTTGAGTACCCTTCACATAATGCAAAATCCTCTTCATAGCAATAAGATGGGAGACTCTAGGTTTTGATTGATATTGTACACACAAGCAACTAGCAAACATGATGTCTGGCCGAGAGGTGGTGAGATACATAAGAGATCCGATCATTCCTCGATACATAGTGGCATCAATTAACTCCCCCTTTTCATCTGGAGTAATCCCGTGATTAACAGCCAGTGGGGTACCAGCAGGTTTTGTGTCCAACATACTGAACCGACTCAGAATGTCACCAACATATTTGGTCTGATGAATAAACATCCCTGCCTCAGACTAATCCACTTGCAATCCAAAGAAAAATTGCATCTCTCCCATGGAGCTCATCTCTAACTTATGCTTCATAACTTTCTCAAAATCTTTGCACAGAACATCATTTGTGGATCCAAAAATGATATCGTCCACATATACTTGTACGAAGAGCAAATCCCCATCCGTCTCTCTAATGAACAAAGTGCAGTCAATGACACCTCTTATGAAGCCGTTGTTCAGAAGGTGAGTGGAAAGTGTCTCGTACCACGCTCGCGGAGCTTGGTCCAATCCATATAAGGCCTTGTCTAGCTTGTATACTTGGTCACGATGTAATGGATCTTCAAACCTGGGAGGTTGATTGACGTTCACAACTTCATTTATCACACCATGAAGAAAAGCGCTTTTAACATCCATCTGATAAACTTTGAACCTTTTGTAGGATGCATAAGCCAAGAAAATTCGGATTGCTTCAAGACGAGAAACTGGTGAAAATACTTCATTGTAGTCAATGCCTTCAATTTGTCTAAATCCTTGCACAACCAGACGTGCTTTGTTTCTTATCACAATACCATGATCATCACGTTTGCAGCGTAAAACCCATCTTGTGCCAATGACTTTTGCACTTTTAGGTCTATCAACAAGCTGCCAAACTCCAAGTTTCTTAAATTGTAACAACTCTTCCTGCATAGCATCTACCCAAGATTCTTTTTTTAATGCTTCAGTAATGGTTCTGGCCTCAACTTGGGAGATAAAAAAAGAATGTGCACAAAAGTTTACATCTGCAAAGTCAAGTATGTCAGCAAGACCACTTGAAGATAACTGATTTCTAGTCTTCACTCCATCAGTTAGATCTCCAATGATGTTGTCTTGAGGATGAATTCTGTTTATTTTGCCAAGAGGATGAGTAGGAACAACCTGTGGATCAAGATTGTTTAGATTAAGAACCTCAAGACCAGGAATCAAATTGTCAACAACTGGGTCTGCAATATCAGGATGTGAGTGATTATCATCAGAGCCAAAACTATCATCATTCATCTGGATTGGAACAGTAACTGATGAAGGTTGCACTGGTTCATCAGGTGCATTCTGTGCCTCATACATCATTTGAACAACATCTTCATCAGAGTACATGGGAGGCATATCGAAAGAGTAAAAAAGATCAGAATAGTTGAACATTTAGTCTGGACCCTTTCCTGGTGAAGGAAAAGTGTATCTCTGTAACACCCCAGTCCGGTTAGGGCTGACGTATCACTTTTACAAAAATCAGACATACTAATAAGGACAGAATTATATATGAACCAAGATTCAGATTCTTACATAAGTTCAAAAACCAACATCATAAATATCACAATAATTCGTTAAAAGTCTTAATATAATTACTGAAAATCTAATAGTTATTCTTTCTTCAGAACTCTTGTCTTGTTGTTCACTCCTCACCCAGTCTTGTTATTTCCCTGCAAACCTACCACGAAGAAACAATGCAGCTGAGCGAAGCTCAGTGGGATAAAACAAAATAACTGATAGGAATATAGCAAATCAGAATTCATCTTAACATATCAGACTTAAGATTTAAGATAACAGGTCATACCATTCATTATATCATAGATGTTTAGATTGGTTATGAACATTAACATAATTTATAAATTAACAAATCAGAATATTATCATACCTTATATTATATCCCATAATAATAAATTTCAGACAGTTAGATATCAGATTATTTAAGTCATTTAGCCTAAAGGAAATACCCAATGAGGCAGATTCAGATGTCAGAAAACAGTAGTAACCATGGTTGTACAGTGGGCTGCAGTCCCAAAGTACCAGATGTGTGTGATGGAGTGTTGGCATACACTTACCATCCCCCAGAAACAAGTATATATCCTAGGACCAGTCCATACGCCTCTTAACATATATAGCCAAGTGCTTCTACGAGTACATAGATATAAAAATAAAATGGAGACGCCGTGTCTAATCACACCGTCACGGGTGGTGCCAAGTCATCGTTGCCGCAATGACAAGTCTATGGAACCCCCATGGATAGGGTTGCTCGGGCATCGGAGTTCAGAATACACTTTATAATAATATAATTCGAAATAAATAAATAACCAAGTCATCTAATTTATAACAAATACCTAATCAAACAAAGATGACTAAAGCTATGATGATAATACTAAAAATACTAATTTCTAACATAGTTGATAACCAGTTTCAGAGCAGGCCAGATAATTCATATATTCATAAACTAAATACAACATATATTCATAGTATTCATTCCTGACCTATCGCATCAGGTTCAACACAAATTTATAATAGAAGAGTTTTCAGATTTATCCGTACCTTAAGAGCAGTGTCGAAGATACAAAAATGTAAGTTTACCCGAATCCACTTAAACTTCCAAGTAACCTACAATATAATCGTATTCTGAACTATGTTAATTTTTGTTGTTTTTTATTATATCTTAAACTTGTTAACAGCTTCTAAACTTACAACGAAAAGTTTTATTATTGATAAAGTTACACTTTCATTCTAATGATAGATTTACTCATTTAATTGCTTGAGTTTGTGATATAATTGGCTATATAATATAATTATGTAAAAGTCTTTTAATCGATCAAATCCCATGTCGTCATGTGAAGAAAAGAAGAAAATAACCAAAAAAATGGGTCACGGTTGAGAATCGTGTAACAACCTGTACTTGATCGTCCGGCAAGTCCGTACAGTACGTGTACTTTCACTATTTACTATGTGTAAATACAATGTGTAAAGAGTTGTGTGACGACAGGACTAAGAAAACAAATAACAGTTGTATGTGTTTAAGTGAAAACTTAAATACAGTAAATACAACAACTCATGAGAAACAACAGTGTGAAAACAAATAACGAAAACATATCGGTTGCGATTTGATATCCACAACTAACAGGAATCAGATGGCCTACAATTCAGTGAGAAAACAATGTGAATTCCATGATAACAATGTGAAAACAGGCAAGTTTAGTTGAGACTGTCAATGAGGAAATGCAATTCAAGTAACAAATCAGTTACGTTTACGAATGATGAACTGACAGTGTGTTTGCGTGGGTGACGATTCACACAAACATATCTGTGAGTTCAACGTTCTGAACGATGACTGGAAAGTAGAAAACAAGAATCAGAAAGTGAAACCGTCGTCGGATTAGTTCAGGTGACGATTCGAACAAATACGCGCGATGGCGGAACGATCTGATGAAACGAAACGACAAAACGACCTAATAATAATGAAATAAAAGAATTAAAAAGATTTACTAGGAATAACCACTTAAAAAATGTAAAAGTAAAGCCCATTTTAATTATCCCGTAAAATACGCGTTTTACATTTCGGAAACGTAACGAAAACGAAAACCGAATAACCTAAACGAACCCGAACACACCGGAGTTTATAAGCGCTAAATACCCTCATCTTCCTCATTTATTACACCCTCTTTCTCTCTCTAGCTCCAATTTCCGGATTCCCTCTCTCTCTCTCTCTCTAAGATTTCAACTCAAAAACCTCAAGATCTTCTTCATCTCTTTACCAAATTGTGCAAATAACCTACCAAATCGATGCTCTCATCATCCTCTACATGAAAGTACAATAGATCGGAAGTGGAAACCACTGAAATTGGAGGTAAACTGAGTTGAAAGTTTTGAATTTTAGGGTTTTCAAAACCCCTTTGTTCGGACCCATTTCAAACCGTTTCTAGCCATTCAAAACCTGGGGAAACTTCACTAAAAAACTTAGGAATGAAGTGAGAACTTGTGATATCTTGTGGCATGGTCATGAAGTCGAAAATTTGGGGCCATTCGCTCGCACCTAACCCTATTTGGCCGAGCCTTGTCCTTCGCATGAACCACATTCGGCCACCCTCCTATTCGTGTGAATACTCACTTTCGGCCTAGCTGATTCATTCGCACAACTAGTTGGTTCGGATTAAACCTCATACGGTTCCCACATTCATTCGGCCCACCTAACTTAACTTGTAAACAAACACTTTGAACCAACATTATTGGAACAATATGCATGGATATGGGAGTTAACTAAAATTACTACAAAGGCGGTGAAGGTTTTATTAAAATCAATTACATAACACTAACGACCTTTTCTCATGGCATTTTAATTGTTAAGAGTTATCACCTAGAACGTATATTCAAGATGTTCAAGAAATTAAAAATTATTCTAAGTGATTACAACAACAAAATGCAAAGTTTTAATGTATAAACCTAAGTTTTATAGTTTCTAATTTTCACAACATATCATGGTTTCAAGTCAAGTTAAACACAAAACATAAAGACATGATATGCTAAGTTAACCTAATTGGTTAAGTGTTAGCATGTTCCATCACAAGTGAATAAGCGATAACAAAGACATCCAAGTGTTAGCCTACTTTAGGGCTAACACACACACACACCCCATACCAATAACTTAAACTTATAAGTTACAAACAAGTTGAATACAACACATGATCGTGAACACAACCTCAAGAAGAACAGTGAGCGCGTGCATTTTCTTGTATTACTTAGTCAACCACTTCAACTACAAGGTGAGTTCATACGCCCCGTTTTCTAATCTTACTGATTTCAAATTGCGGGGCTGAGAAACATGCTAATCCTTTTTAATTATTTAAAGGTTTTAGTACAACAATTTGATTATACTATGATTTAGATAATATTGTTTTATCTTTATTATCATTTATCATTGTATGTATGCTTGTGTGATCATAACATAATTGAGACATCTAGGATGAATCATGATAACATAGTTTCATGATTACATCAACACAATAGAATAATACAAGTTGTAAGATTATATCTTATAACACTTTATTGTTCTTACAAGAATGAATAATGAGAAAACCACGAGATAACGCTTTGACAATTACAGGAACTAACAAGAATGGTATGATGAAAATACAACTTCATGATATCATTCACCACCTGAGCTAACTAAGTGTAGTAAGACTAGTTCTTACAACACTATGGTTATAACTTGGTGAAGACTATGGGATAACATGGGATAATTACTTGTTATAACAAGAATGATAATCATGATAATATAAATTCATGATAATAATATCATTCACACATTTACTAACATTATGTATTAAGACAAGTTCTTATAACACTTTGTTAAAGACTATGAGAACGCATAACACTGAGAACAAACAACGTTGAGATGATGACTATGGGTAAACATAACAACAATTGATTACTATTAAACTGTTTGTATGATATCACAACAATCATGTGTTCATGAGTTCAAATACAATTGTAAGTCCCTACTAGAGAATCGTTTACCAGTTAATTTAGTGCGACTAAACCAACGATAATGTAGTGGTACCATAGGTTTGACAAACCGTCGGCGAGTGAGGTCGGTACGTTGATCGTATTCTATCATTGGCCGGTATCGTATGATCAGTAACAGGGCGACATCAGTCAGGTTTGGTAAACGACACATGGTATATTAATCTACAGTAACTAATTGTAATTAAATCCTTCGATTCTATTGACTGGTGGACTGGGGAATTGACTTTCTCTCATGTTGTATAACTGGCAATAGTTTCATTGAAGGCAATGAGACAACAAATGGGATAGAGGTAAATCGGATGCATTGTGGTCTGATTACGTGAGGACTACAATGGATTCCTTTTAGGCTCTATACATTTATGACTGAGAACACAATAAATGGGTTAACTGCCACTTCTATTATTAGAAATGAAATGCAGTCACCAGCATTCAGGACTTAAGCTAGTGGACTTTTAGAAGACCTTGCTTCATTTTGTGTTGAGCATATTTTGAATGACAAAACTGAGAATCATCTTTTGTAAATCTTGTGCAGTTACAAGATAGAAAACTCTATGATTGTTTTGGATAGATTTACTTAGTTAAATTATGAACAAAACATTGTAATTTTACTTTGTAATTCTATATCATTGTCATGTTAGTATTTCTCATTTATATATCATGTGCCATGTAAATAATCTCATCACTATGATTATCAAACGATATCACGCCCCGAGAACCTTCCGCCCGACGGGAAAGTAGATCCAGCCCGCCGGCTCGGGGTGTGACAAATCGTACCCGTGACCTTATGGTTAAATTGAAGAAGTCCAACCAGTTGGGCTAGGACCCTAATGTTAGTAAACCTCCCATTTTATTAGTTTTAACCTACTATTACAAAGTGTCATCTTACTTATATTTAAACCTAACGACACAAATGTTGCATCCAGGTTTCCATATTCATGCGAAACTAATTGTTTCAGTTCAAATAAATTAATAATGTCATTAAAACAGAAGGTAGGAATCGTTACCTTGAAACCAAATTTAGTGTAATATCAGTTAGTGGTTGATGATTGCGATATGATAACCGAAATGTAAATTAACGGTGATAGCGATGATGAAATCGTCTCTGTTTAAAACCGATTGTAGCTTGCGATGTTGTTGATGGTTACATAGATGTGATTATGTTCGAGACACAGAGACCGATAGCAGTACAGTGTCGGAGGCTTCGAATCCTGTTGTTGTGGTAGCGCTTTGTGTTGCCGAAGAACACCCAAACAATTCTGTCTAATGGTTGCACATGGATGATTATTTCAGCAGTTTAAATCATCGTTGATGTTGTTGGCACAAGAATTCTTTGAAGGAAACGATTATCAGGAAAAGTTTCATATATCTGGTTGTTTAAAAGAATTTTTTTTTCATGTTTCAATTAATTTATTTGAGAGCATCCTATGACGGTTAGAATTCCCAAAAATTAGACACGTAAATGCTTTTCAATTTTGACATTTTCTTTTTAGTGAAAGAAACGTATTTTATAATTAATTACTAATAATTTTAATTTTTTTAGCTACCTTTTATGACTTCTCAAGGATATTCAAGAAGGTTCGAATTCTTACTATAAAATTCACTAACAAACTTATGAATTTTAATTCCTAACCGAAAAGCATATACAAGTCACACAAACATATTTGAATTTCTTAGTGATTACCTTAATATTGAGATAAGATAATCTTCAATGTAAACATAATTTCTATAGTGAACTAAAATATTAATTAAAAAACATACCTTAGTTCTCAAATAGACCAGGATATTGTGAATGAATCATTTCTTCGACCTCCCATGTAGCCTCACGCTTTGGATGATTTTTCCACAATATTTTAACAAAAGGAATAGTTTTCGGATGCATCACACGCTCTTGCCTATCCAAAATAGCCTCTGGTTGTTCCTCAAGTGACAAGTCTTCCTGAATCAAATGGAGTGGATAATTCACCACATGAAAAGGGTGATAATTATATCCCATCAAAAGTGATATATGAAAAACATTATGCACGTGCGATAATTGTGGCGGTAAAGTCAAATGATAGGAGACTTCACCAACTCGCTCCAAAATTTCAAATGGCCCAATAAATCGAGGACTAAGTTTCCCTTTTATACCAAATCGTCTAACACCTCAACATGGTGAAACTTTCAAAAATATATTTTCACCAACCTTAAACACCAAAGCTCGTCTGTGCCGATCCGCATAACTCTTATGTCTAATTTGCGCTTCTTTCAGTTTTTCATGAGCTATAGCAACTTTCTCATTCGCTATCTGCACTAGTTCAAGACCTTCAATCATCTTTTCTCCAACTTCAGTCCAGCATATGGGTACTCTACATTTTCGACCATACAACAGTTCAAATGGAGCCACATCGATATTGGTCTGCCAACTGTTATTATAAGAAAATTTGATTAAGCATAGGTAATCATCCCAGTTGCCCGTCACTCTGTGGGTGAAAAGCAGTACTGAATATTAACTTTCTTCCCCAAGCCTTTTGTGAACCTTTCCAGAATCGTGATGTGAAACGCGGATTTCTGTCACATACAATAGAAGATGGCGTGCCATGAAGTCGAACAATATCACGATGAAATATTTCACAAAGTTTACTCACTGAATACCCCTTCTAAATAGGTAAGAAGTGTGCTGATTTTGTGAGTTTATCAACCACAACCCAAATAGCGTCATTCTTCTTAGAAGTCATCGGTAAACCCATAACAAAATCCATAGATATATCATCCCATTTCCTAACAGGAATGTCTGATGGCTACAACAATCCACTAGCTCTCTGATGCTCAATCTTCACCTGTTGACAAGTCATGCATTGAGACACATATCGAGCCACATCTTCTTTCATGCCACTCCACCAGAAATTTTGCGTTAAATCTCTATACATCTTTGTTGAACCCGGATGAATAAAAAGTGGAGAATTGTGTGCCTCAGCCAACAATGGTTCACGAAGAGTTGAATCATTCAGCACACATAACCTCTTACCACACCAAATCACTCCATTTTCATCAACTCGAAATTCAGATTGTTTCCCCACTTTCAAATTCTCTAAGATCGCCCAAAGTTCACCGTCTTGTTCTTGAGCTTCTTTTATTTGTGTGATAAGATTTGGTTATATCTTCAGTCCGGCTAAATACCCATTAGAGTCACCAAATTGTAACCCGATCCCCATCCTATCTAAATCCGATATAATATGGGTTCCATACTAAGGCGTGCCAAACTACCAAAATTCTTCCTACTAAGTGCGTTTGCCACAACATTACCTTTACCAGGGTGGTATTGAATGTTAGTATCATAATCTTTGAGCAATTCTAACCATCTCCTTTGTCTCCTATTAAGTTCTTTCTGAGTGAAAATATACTTGAGACTCTTATGTTTAGTGAAGATGTCACATGTTGGTCCATATAAATAATGGCGCCAAATCTTGAGAGCAAAAACTACCGCTGCTAGCTCTAGGTCATGTGTCGGGTAATTTACCTCGTAAGGCTTAAGTTGTCGTGAAGCATAGGCAATGACTTTCCCATGCTGCATGAGAACACAACCAAGGCCATTCTTTGAGGCGTCACTATAGGTTTGGTAGCCACCAGAACCATAAGGTAGAGTAAGGATAGGAGCTGACAGTAATCTTCTTTTTAGTTCCTCAAAACTCTTTTCTTGATCATCACTCCATGTGAACTTTACACCCTTCCTCAAGAGTTGAGTGAGATGTAATGCCACACTAGAGAATCCCTCTACGAAGCGTCGATAATATCCCGCTAAACCCAGAAAACTTCTAACTTCAGTAACTGAGGTCGGTCTGGGCCACATAGTGATAGCTTCAACCTTTGCCAGATCCATAGTAATACCTTCCACTGATACAACATGGCCTAAAAACGCGACTTGTTCCAGCCAAAAATCACATTTAGAAAATTTCGCATACAACTTCTTTTGTCGGAGAATTTCTAGAACGGTACGAAGATGATCTTTGTGTTCTTCTCTACTTTTAGAAAATAACAGAATATCATCAATAAACACGATTACAAAACGATCCAAATACTTGTGAAACACTCTATTCATGAGATCCATGAAAACAGCTGGAGCGTTTGTCAACCCGAAAGGTATGACTAGAAGTTCATAATGACCATAACGTGTTCTGAATGCAGTCTTAGGAACATCTTGATCTTTCACCTTGAGTTGATGGTAACCCAATCTGAGATCTATCTTTGAGAAAAACTTGGCTACCTGAAGTTGGTAGAAGAGACCATCTATACGTGGTAGAGGATACCGAATACGAATGGTGATTTTGTTGATTTCTCGATAGTCGATACATAGCCGCATACTACCGTCCTTCTTCTTCACAAATAACACAGGTTCTCCCCAAGGTGAAACACTCGATCTAATGAACCCAAGTTTCAACAGTTCCTGTAGTTGTTCCTTTAGTTCTTTTAATTCCAAAGGAGCCATCCTATAAGGTGCTTTAGAGATAGGTCCCGAACCAGGAATTAGGTCAATGGCGAATTCTACTTGACGATCCGGTGGTATCCCTGGTAATTCCTCTGGGAAGACATCTGGAAAATCACAGACAATCGAAAAGTTTTCGATTCAAGGTGTATCCATCGATGTATCCTTAATCGCAGCTATAAATCCTTGGCATCCATAGGACAAAAGTTTTTGAGCTTTCAGTGCGGATATAACTTTAACAGATTTCGAGGTGGAATTCCTTGGTAAACAAACTTAGGACAATGAAAATCTCCAAATAAGATACGTTTGGAATAGCAGTCTATGGTTGCTCGGCGTTGAGCCAACCAATCCATGCCCAAAATAACATCAAACTCCCCCATTTGCATAGGAAACAGATTTGCTTTGCAGATAATATTGTCTAAACATAGTGGACAATCATAGTAGATATGAGTGATAATGACTGGACTCCCACTCGGAGTAGAAATCACTAGAGTAGAGTCAAGTGGTACAGGTGTGATATTAATATGTCTAGCAAATATATGAGAAATTACAGAGTGGGTTGCCCCCGTATCAAATAGAACATAAATCTCTCGTTCACCAAGATACATAATACCAGAAACAGTACCTAATATATTAATACAAACTAAGATACTAATAAATTTAAGGAATCATACTTAATAAACAAGTATATCATAATCGTTGCATGGAACAGATATGAGAAACAAACCTGGAGTGTTAGCAGCCTCGCCAGCAGTAAGAGTGAATACACATCCACATGTAGTACGACGAATAATAACACCCTTATTATTCCCTTCTTGTGTGTTTGCTGGTTTAGGACAATCCTTGACCAAGTGCCCAATTTTTCCACAACGAATACATACTCCAGAAGCTCGGCGACAAGGACCTGGGTGTTGGTTACCACACTGGCTACATATAGGAGTTAAAACTAAGTTTGAATTGCCTCGCTGGTTTAATAGTTGAGCTGGAATCGGTGATTGGTACGCCTTGTTTGAACCATGTTTCTTACTCTTACCCTGCCATGACTTAGCTTGACTTCCTGAGGTTTGATTTCCCTGAATTCGACGGTCATTATATTTTGGATGGATCCTTGCGATGAGAATTGACTCCCAGAATGAATATGTTGACCGTTTCTACCCCTCTTTTTGCTATCATAAGTTTTCAAAAATTCATTCCTCTCCATATCAACCTTCTTCGCCGCTTTATCTGCTTCTGCAACATTAGTAAATGTGGAGTGTATAATCACCCGACGAATTCTATCACACACAGCCCACTGATATTTTCCTGCCTGTTCCTCAGGTGATCCAACAGAAGAGCCAAGAAATCCAATAAGTCGATAGAAACAATCATTGAAATTAGACAGTTCCTCCTCATCTCGTTGGCGAATGTTATGATAATCTCGTTTAGACGCACCAAGATCCACATTAGAGAAATACTTATCAAAGAAAAGAGTGCAAAATTCCTTCCAAGGTAATGTCTCTGCAAAATGCTCACCTCCTCTTTCATGTAGAAGTGACTCCCACCAGTTTTGAGCATCCTCTTCTAATTTGTAAGCCGCCAACCTCGACTTGTAATGATTTTCAACCCCGAGCACCCTAAAAATTTAATATGAGAAATCCAATCCTTAACTTCAATTGGAGAGGCTGCCTTAGTGAAAGACTTTGGTTTCTGCTTTTGAAACCGTTCTAACCATACGTGTATACCGACGGTTGCATTTCTTCTGATGGTTGATTCTGGGTCAGCTGGTGGGGGTTCGGGAATATAAGGACGGGTGTTAGGAGGACGTGGAGGAGGTGTATTATTCATTTGTTTGATAATGTGTTGTGTAATGCTAGGAAGTAATTCTCCTAAAGCATGACTCAAAGTGGGAGTAAGAGCATAATCACTTGGAGTACCATCTGAAGACATCTGAAAGAGATCACACATTATGAGGGAAGCAATAACTAGGGGAAAACCTAGCCCTGTGTCTACCCATTATCCTCACATGTCTTAATTATTTAGTTCAAGTTTTCTACAGGAAAGAGCCTAAAGCTCTGATACCATAACTGTAACATCCCAGTCCGGTTAGGACTGACGTGTCACTTTTACTGAAATCAGACATACTAATTAAGACAGAATTAAATATGAACCAAGATTCAGATTCTTACATAAGCTCAAAAACCAACATCATAAATATCCCAATAATTCGTTAAAAGTGTTAATATAATTATTGAAAATCTAATAGTTATTCTTTCTTCAGAACTCTTGTCTTGTTATTCACTCTTCTCCCAGTCTTGTTATTTCCCTGCAAACCTACCGCGAAGAAACAATGCGGCTGAGCGAAGCTCAGTGGGATAAAACAAAAGAACTGATAGGAATATAGCAAATCAGAATTCATCTTAACATATCAGACTTAAGATTTAAGATAACATGTCATACCAGTCAGTATATCATAGATGTTTAGATTGGTTATGAACATTAACATAATTTATAAATTAACAAATCAGAATATTATCATACCTCATATTATATCCCATAATAATAAATTTCAGACAGTTAGATATAAGATTATTTAAGTCATTTGGCCTAAAGGAAATACCCAATGAGCCAGATTCAGATGTCAGAGAACAGTAGTAACCATGGTTGTACAGAGGGCTGCAGTCCCAAAGTACCAGATGTGTGTGATGGAGTGTTGGCATAAACTTACCACCCACCAGAAACAGATATATATCCTAGGACCAGTCCATACGCCTCTTAACAGATATAGCTAAGTACCTCTACGAGTACATAGATATAAAAATAAAATGGAGACACTGTGTCTAATCACACCGTCACGGGTGGTGCCAAGTCATCGTTGCCGCGATGACAAGTCTATGGAACCCCCATAGATAGGGTTGCTCGAGCATTGGAGTTCAGAATACACTTTATAGTAATATAATTCGAAATAAATAAATAACCAAGTCATCTAATTTATAACAAATACCTAATCAAACAAAGATGACTAAATCTATGAAGATAATACTAAAAATACTAATTTCTAACATAGTTGATAACCAGTTTCAGAGCAGGCCAGAAAATTCATATATTCATAAGCTAAATACAACATATATTCATAGTATTCATTCCTGACCTATCGCATCAGGTTAAACACAAATTTATAATAGAAGAGTTTTCAGATTTATCCGTACCTTAAGAGCAGTGTCGAAGATACAAAAATGTAAGTATACGCGAATCCACTTAAACTTCCAAGTAACCTACAATATAATCGTATTCTGAACTATGTTAATTTTTGTTGTTTTTTATTATATCTTAAACTTGTTAACAGCTTCTAAACTTACAACGAAAAGTTTTATTATTGATAAAGTTACACTTTCATACTAATGATAGATTTACTCATTTAAATGCTTGAGTTTGTGATATAATTGGCTATAACAATATAATTCTGTAAAAGTCTTTTAATCGATTAAATCCCACGTCTTCATGTGAAGAAAAGAAGAAAATAACCAAAAAAATTTGGTCACGATTGAAAATCGTACCCGTGACCTTACGGTTAAATTGAAGAAGTCCAACCAGTTAGGCTAGGACCCCCAATGTTAGTAAACCTCCCATTTTATTAGTTTTAACCTACTATTACAAAGTGTCATCTTCCTTATATTAAACCTAATGACACAAATGTTGCATACATGTTTCCATATTCATACAAAACTAATTGTTTCAGTTCAAATAAATTTATAATTTCATTAAAACAGAAGGTAGGAATCGTTACCTTGAAACCAGATTTAGTGTAATATCAGTTAGTGGTTGACGATTGCGATATGATAATCGAAACGTAAATTAACGGTGACGGCGGTGATGAAACCGTCTCTGTTTAAAACCGATTGTAGCTTGCGATGTTGTTGATGGTTACATAGATGTGATTAAGTTCGAACACAGAGACCGATAGCAGTACAGTGTCGGTGGCTT
This sequence comes from Mikania micrantha, assembly GCA_009363875.1. Lineage (NCBI taxonomy): Eukaryota > Viridiplantae > Streptophyta > Magnoliopsida > Asterales > Asteraceae > Mikania > Mikania micrantha. The sequence continues at coordinate 25,928,500 of CM018684.1, forward strand.
CGAATCGTGTTGTTGTGGTAGCGCTTTGTATTACCGATGAATACCCAAACAATTTTGTCTAATGGTTTCACATGGATGATTATTTCAGTAGTTAAAATCATCGTTGATGTTGTTGGCGCCGGAATTCATAGAAGGAAACGATTGTCAGGAAAAGTTGCATATATCTGGTTGTCTAAAAGAATTTTCATTTCATGTTTCAATTAATTTATTTGAGAGCATCCGATGACGATTAGAATTCCCAAAAATTATGACACTTTAATGCTTTTCAATTTTGACGTTTTCATTTTAGTGAAAGAAACGTGTTTTATAATTAATTACTAATAATTTTAATTATTTTTTTAGATACCTTTTATAACTTCTCAATGATATTCAAGAAGGCTCGAATTCTTGCTATAAAATTCACTGACAAACTTATGAATTTTAATTCCTATTTTCATCGTTTGGAATTATTTTTGGTTTATTATTATTACTTTATTATTATTATTAATTTATTTTTAGTTATTTCAATCTCTAAACATCCACATGGTATGACTCCTCTACATTGCGTGTTGATCTATTGTATACTCTTTTGTTAGGAGTGTTATATCCAAGAAAGTAGCCTTCTTCCACCTTTTCATTGAACTTGCCTTGCTCATGTTTATTAAGCATTGTGCATGGTGCACCAAATGGTTCAAGATACTTAAGATTTGGCTTTCTGTTATGTAGCAATTCAAAGCAATTCTTTCCATGTCTCTTCACAATCAGTATTCGATTCAGAGTATAACAAGCATTAGCAACAACTTCATTCCAAAACTAAACCGGTAGGGATGAATCAGCAAGCATAGTCCGAGCAGCCTCAATCAACGTTCTTTTCTTTCGTTCAGCAACACCATTCATTTGTGGGACATAAGGAGCACTAAATTGATGAACGATACCACGTTCTTTGCAGAAAGTCTCCATGTGATGATTCTTAAATTCTGTCCCATTATATGTTCTAAGCGTCCTAACTTTGAGCTTGTAAAGTGATTCAAGCTTTGTAACCTGAACCTGAATACACTCGAACGTTTCTGATTTTTCTTTCATACAAAATACCTAGGAGTATCTGGAGTACTCGTCAGTAATAACCAAACAGTATTGATATCAAGAAACACTCTTGCGGTTAGCAGGACCAAACAGATCCATATGAAGAAGCTCAAGTGAAACAGTAATTGAATGTTATTTTTTGAGCTTATGAGACTGCTTGACTTGCTTTCCCTTTTTGCATGAAACGCAGACATCAGACAGTTTAAAGTTTATCAAACTCACTCCCTCAACCAGATTGTTGTGAACCAAGTGATTCGTCTTTCGTAGACTCAAATGACCCATCTTCTTTTGCCAAAGGATATAATCTTTCTCTATTGCCTTAGACATAAAACATGAAGCTGTAGAAGATGAGTTGAAGTTGTGGCCATGTTGAGAACATATAAATCTTGTTTTCTTGGAGCAGACATTCAAATCCAGTCTTCAGGAATGGTAATACCTTGATTGAGAATGTAGCAGCTAGAGTCATCAAAAAGAACGTTGTACCTTCTGCCACAGATTTGTGACACAGAAAGTAGATTGTTCTCCAGCTGCTTCACATATTTGACTTTGTCAAATGAGACTTGACCATTTGAAAGAATTCCTTCTCCAATAATGAAACCTCTTTTGTCACCAGCAAAAGCAACATATCCTCTTTTAATTAAATTAACATCTGTAAGAAGCGATATGTCTCCAGTCATGTGCCTTGATGGCCCACTATCCACAATCCAAGTGTTGTTAAGAGTAGGATTTGGGGCAATCTGCACATACACAAAAAATTAATTGAATTTAGGAACCCAAGCCTTTACAGTCTTGGGTTGACCCAACGAGGCTAGGATTTTCATATCAATCCATTGTCCATCTGAGGTCACTTTATCTGTAGGTTTTAAGACAGAAGTCTCTAATGATTTGACCTTCCAGATAATATTTTTGCTAAAAGATTTCTTAAAATACACAGAAGATGGTTTGGATTGATTATCAGAAACAGTTTTGGGAGTAATTAGATCAATCATTACCCTTTTACCCTTATCTTGAGAATTAATGGATGACAGATGTTTGGGTTTGACTTGAGGTAAATGGTGAACATGTTTGACCTGTTTAACGAAATACTGATTTGGTTTTTTATGTGATGTGAACTGTGGTCTAATCAAATGAGGGAAAAATCTAGCAAAATGCCCAAGTGCATCACACTCAAAACATGCCCGTTTATCTGTGAAAGAAACCTTTTTGGTGTTAATTTGAGACTGTTTGTGTTGAAACTTTGAACCATGTTCTTTATGAAAATCAGTTGATTTTCTCTTGTCCCGTTTGAAACCCAAACCCTTAGTCCCATTAAAAACAAGACAGTCTGTCTTGTTAGACTCACTAGCTTTACCCACTTGTGAAGCCTTCACAAAACCTTTGGCTTTGGATAATTTTGAAGACATATTTGTTTTGGATGAGATTGGGTCAACCTTTTTGACACCAGATGTCTGATTCTTAACAGTGGAAACTTGAGGTGAAAAATCAGAATCATCCTCAGAATCAGAGACCCAATCCTTAACCATTCCCTTCACAAATGATTCCTTAGACAATGAAGAACCCTCATCTGAAATGACTCCAATGGGATCAATTACTAAAGGAGTTTTAACTTGGAAATCTTTAATTTCTTTGTCACTAGGTGAATTGACAAAACAATTTAAGACTGGTGGAGGACAATGGTTATATTTTGTTACTTTTTTCTTACCCTTCAGATCAGTCCCATCACTGATCAAGTGCTCAATAATATATGAAGAGCTTTCATAGCTTTTGAGCTTCTGACTCAAAGTCTCATAGTCACAATCGACTATGGCTAACTTCTTTTTTGCCTTGTTAATGGTGTTAAGATAAGAAGTGATAGCATCTTGCTTATTCAGCACAGTGATCTCAGCCTCATGTAATTGCTTGTTTAATAAGTCAATTTTAGCATGAAAATCCTTTTCATTTGATTTTAAAATACAATTTGCCTCAATACATTTGTTGAGATCACTGATAAGGTGTAAAAGCAGTGTCCGAATCATAGTCAGAACAGTAACGTGTACAGTAGATCAGGTACGAACTATGTGTATTTCATGCATGTTATTATCATTTGATGTTGAATATGGAACTATTACAAATCTGTTTCAGAAATATATTTCAAAATCCATGGTTTAACAGTTAGAATTATATCTGACAACACATAACTGTTATACGAATGTTAGTTAGGATTTTATTATGTATAGACATATGTGTGATTGCACACGTGAATATTATACTGATGGAATAATCGTGTGGGTGACGATTCGCAAGAATATATCTGAAAGTTTAATATTCCGAATGATATCTGATAATTAGAAAATCACATCGAAAAGTATAGTTCTCGTCGTGTTCGTACGGGTGACGATCCGAATGAATACGCGCGAAAACTGTACGATTCGATTAAACAGATAAATTTAACGTTTTAGGAAATTTAAAAATAGACAAAAGATATCTAGTTAATTTATTAAGAATTACCACCTAAAGTAATTTAGAAAACCTTATTTTAAAAAGATCGTAATGTTTCGTTACGAGAAAACCGAGAACTGACGTTTCTACGCGAAACCGAGCGGAACCGAACAAGGCCGAACACACCCGCGTGTTGGAAGCATTTATTTTGGCAATAAATTCCATCCTCATCTCCACCAACTTAGATTCTCTCTCCACTCCCGTCTCTTTCTCTACTCACTCTCTAAAATTTCGATACCCTAAAACCTTCAATCCTTCACCAAATCCAATGATTTTGGTGTCAAAACAACCACAACAACCTGTAGATCGTGAAAGTACAAAGATTTCGAGCTTGGAACCATCGAAATTGAGGTAAAATCAAGCTCAAACCCTCGATTTTTAGGGTTTTCTCCCTTTTTCTCGATCACCAATGTTCCAGCCGACTTAAAACCTACAAAATCCATAGAAATCTCTCAAAAATGTGTTAGGAACTTGAGAGACACCATGAATGATCCACAAACTCAAAATTGGGGTCACGAAAGTGCTCGGTCTCAAACCAGGCGAATGAACACCGTGAGTTACAGCTCATGCGAATAGCCAAGAGCTGATGAAGCCACATTCGCATGAAAAGGGGGGGCGACCGAAAGAAACCTGTGAACGATTGGAACCACCCGACAGACTTCAGATGCGAATGAGATCCCATCCTCTTGAGTCAGAAAGAACGAATGAGCAGACATGCGAATGGATCTTTCATTCGTATGGGATACACATTCGGGTAAGTATGGTGACCGAAGGGAATGTCAAGCGAAGGAAGCAATTCGTGAAGCCTCCCTTCGTGAAATCCCATTCGCACGACACATAGGTTGAATGACCTCCATTCGTGCCACGGTTTTCCATCGTCCAAATCTTGGATACCCATGCATGCGAATGATACTCATTTGTATTAAGGTTTCATTTGCCATGAAGTTGTAGGATAATAAGCTTAGCTATGTAATCAATTTGTAACGAGATAAGAGCTTGTTAGGGAACCATGGATACAAACAAACTAAACCACGAGACGAGGGCATGACGATTCAACGAATTAATCAAGTATGGGTATTATAATATTATGTTACTAACACTTAACGTTTAACAAGTTCCTTACGGGATTAATCACCCGAGGTTATTCTAAAAGGATGATCTTAGGGGATACTTAATTCGAATAGGAATTAAGATCCACGGTGTTAACAAGAAACATATAGGAACTTGGAGAATAATGTTGTTAAGTTAGTTCAAGTTCTAACATGTTTAACTTGTGTTTTACATAAATAACCAGTTTTATTAACATATAATGAACTATAATAAAATCATAGTTTTATAAAATTTATCATAAATTGTCTTACTAAATTATTATAAGGTAACTTAAAGAAATTTTTATCAAAATAAATGTAACTTTTGAACTTTAATTAAGATTTTAGTAAATGATGATGTATTTAAATAACCATTCCTTTAAATATCATAAATCAAATATGAATAAGGTTGAGCCTTAAATGGAGTAACGGGTTTGGGTTCAAGAAAGGTATGTAACTTAGAATAACTAGAGAGGGTTGTAGTAACTAACTAGAAAGTATTAGGACACTTAGTTGCACACCGAAACCTAAACCCTATATACGTCAAATTCTAATACTTATCGTATTCGGGTCATAATAAAGCAATTCAGGTGCTGAAGATACATAGGCTACAACTAACGAGCGCGCATATCTTTTGTGATTCCATTGCATAGCAACACAGGTGAGTTCATTGCCCCTTTTCTAAACATTTTGTTTTATAAACGCGGGGCTGAGAAGCATGCGTAAATTATTTTCCTTGGAGTATATTTACTTAAATGCTTTAACTACATATATGTTTTACATGTATACTTGTTAGCCTAGATTTTGTTTAGGTAAACTATTTACAATGTTTTCAAAATGTGTTATTTATTCATCAAGAGTAGATAACTATTTTAAATGAAAGAACTACTTTCAACGGTCTGTTTTTCAAAGAACTAACGATTTAACTCAAAGAACTATTTTCAGCGGTGTGTTTTCAAAGAACTATTTTCAGCGGTGTGTTTTCAAAGAACTAAAGATCTATTTTAAAGAACTGTATGTAATGATCTATTTTTAAAGAACTATAGACTAGTACGGAGAACTGTTTTCGATGATCTTTTTTCAGAGGAATGTCTGGGAAATATTCAAAGATAATATGTGCCAAAGAAGTAGCAAACTATACAAACAAGAACGAACTATGGACGATCTAGACGAACTATAAAATCCTATACATGAAAAGATGTCCTAGCTAGACTGATTGATTATAGGTCGCATGTTAGATGATATTTACAGATTTTGTCAACTGCTAAGAACCTTGATTGCTAGACTAGTCTACTAGAGTATGAGCAAGGCCCAATCATTAGGTCTTAGATTTTTATTAAATGTTTATTTATTCATTTACTTAAGCATTTAATTTAATGTTTCTACAATTGCTGTGGTTGATCATGTGTGCGTGATGAGCTTAAGGAATCAAGAGAATTCCCATATTTTGTTGAAACTAACAAGAACTAAGAACTAAGAACTGGTGTGTTGATGATAAGGAATGAAATGCTTAATTATCATTAACAACAATATGTTATACGGTTTAATATGTGGTGGGCTGGCGGTAAGCTTGAACCTACGTATGCCCTATATATAAGCTTACTTGACTGGATAGCATAGGTGGTGGTTGGTGAGGTTAAGGTTGTTATTCGGTCAGGTTTGTACAAATTCATTTTCAAACAAATCAATATGAACTGACCAACCATGTGTTGACTTTTGTTTTCTTTCATGACTTCTCATGGGACGATACTGATATAATTTATATCATGTGCGATGTAAACAATCTGATCATTTCGATTATCACCCAATTTCGCGCCCCTAGACGTATCCGCCTGACGGGAAAGTCGATCCAGCTCGCCGGCTTGGGGTGTGACAGATTGGTATCAGAGCCATGGTTATAGAGAAACATAGGTCATTTATTTAAACGCTTTGGCCTAGACTATAAACTAGGAACCCTTCATGTAGAGAACATAGGATTTAGGAATTTTACTTGCATTGTGTCTTCTGCATTCGATCATTGAACTAACTGATATTCCTCCGGTTGTGATAAGAATGCCGCCAAGTAGACCACCTCCTCTTATGCCTCCACCACCACCACCTCCTCCCCCACACACTCAACCTCATCAGAACCCGAATGCGGAGCTGGATCTTGCTACTGTTTCCTTGGCAACCCTACTGAGCAGTCAGATCACTAAACAGCTGAAAGAAGTGATCCCAAACATGATCAATCGGATTCAAAACAACAACAACAACACTGGGCATTCATCTGGAGAGGCCAGTGGGAATACTAGCAGTGCATCTAACTACTCGTACAAGTCATTTGTAGGATGTAAGCCGCCTACTTTCAGTGCTACTGAGGGAGTCGTTGGTTTAATCCAATGGATTGAGAAGATCGAGACTACTCTGGGCATTAGCAGTTGTCCAGAGCACCACAAGGTTCGCTACTCTGCGGGATCATTCAGCAAGCAAGCCTTAACATTGTGGAACTCACAGATCAAGGCCAGAGCAAGAGAAGAGGCAATGGCGATGCCATGGGAAGATTTAAAGACTCTGCTGAGAAATGAATTATGTCCCAAGAATGAACTACAAAGACTGGAGACTGAACTGTCAAACCTTGTGATGAAAGGAACTGATCACATGGGTTATACTACTCGTTATCACGAGTTAGTAGCATTGGTGCCAGACATGGTACCAACTATGGAGAAAAGAATTGACAAGTATGTAGGTGGATTACCCGCCTGCATACAGAGTTTGGTCATTGCTGTAAACCCTATCACTTTAGAGTCAACTATTAGTTTGTCAGGCAAACTTACTGATGTGATGGTAGCTTCTGGAACTCTAAAGCAGGTAGCTAACACCGGAAAAGAAAAAGAAGAGTCATTAAGGAAGCGAACTCATCACCACAAGAAAAAGCAGAAGGTCATCAAGAATTATACGATGGCCGCCCCACTTAATCAAGTAGCAGCTGGACCACAGAACCCTAACAAGAGACCATACACTGGCACGTACCCTTTGTGTGCCAAATGCCAGTACCATCCTGCTGCTAATACTCCCTGCAAGCACTACACATGATATGGTAGAAAAGTTCATTGGGTTCAATAGTGCAGAGTGGCACCTGCCCAAGTAGTAAACAATGCTGCTTTAGCTCTCCCTCCACCCAACAATCCGAACCAAAACAATGGTGGATGCTATAACTGTGGCGAGGTTGGCCCCTACTCAAGGAACTGCCGAAAGAGGATGCACCGGCAGTCCAAGCATCCCGTGGAAGAGCTTTCGCTTTGGGAGCTCTAGCTGCTCGTCAGGACCCGAACGTGGTCACAGGTACATTTTATTTACATGACTTTTATGCATCTATTCTATTTGACACAGGTGCGGATCAGAGTTTTATCTCAGCCGACTTTGCATGCCAACTTATTCATGTTGAGGAATCTTTAGACTCCCCTTATATCATTGAATAGTGAATGGGAAACAGATTACATTTAGTACAATATTTAGAAACTGCCCATTAACACTTAATGGCCAAACATTCACCATTGATTTGATACCGATGGAGTTAGGTAGTTTCGATATCATTGTCAGGATGGATTGGTTATCTCTCAATAGAGTGGAAGTCATCTGTTCTGAAAAGCTACTTCGAATACGAATGACGAGCAATCACGTGTTGGAAGTTCGAAGGGATCAAGCAAAAGGGAGTGTCAAAATCATATCATGCATAAAGGCACGTAAATGTTTACAGAAGCAGTGTGTAGCTTTCCTGGCTCACGTGGTGGAAAGAGAGAAAGACAAGATCAAGATGAAAAAAGTTCCTGCGGTAAAAAAGTATCAGGAAGTATTTCTTGACGACCGACCAGGTTTGCCGCCAGCACGACGGGTAGAGTTCCGTATTGACTTAGTTCCTGGAGCAACTTTTGTATTAACCATCAAGAATCGGTATCCGTTGCCGAGGATTGATGATCTTTTTTGATCAATTACAAGGAGCACAATATTTTTCCAACATTGACTTGCGATCAGGATATCATCAGCTCATAGTTCAAGAAGAAGACATACCTAAAACGGTTTTCCGAACCATGTTTGGGCATTATGAGTTCATGATGATGCCTTTCGGATTGACAAATGCACCAGCGGATTTTATGGATTTCATTACCAAGCTACCCCACACTTCCAGTGGTCATGATACCATTTGGATTATGATTGATCGATTAACAAAATCTGCTCATTTCTCGCCGATGCGTGAAACCTTCATGATGGATAAATTGGCAAGATTGGACATCAACGAGATAGTGGTACGACACGGTGTACAATTGCCTATCCTTTCAGATCGAGATAGCAGATTTACATCGAGATTCTATCAATCGTTGCAGAAATCTCTAGGGACACAGTTAAACTTGAGTACCGCTTACATCCACAAACGGATGGTCAAAGTGAACGTACTATACAAACCCTAGAGGACATGTTGCGAATCTATGTTTTGGATTTCGGTGGACACTGGGATTCTCATTTGCCACTGATCGAATTCTCCTGTAATAACAGTTACCATAGTAGCATCGGATGCGCTCCATTTGAGGCACTTTATGGTAGAAAATGCCGGTCACCAATCTGTTGGACCGAGGTAGGGGATAACCGAATAACTGGGCCAGACCTTACTCAGGAAACCACTGATAAGATCGCCTAGATACAACAAAAGTTACAAGCAGCCCAAAGCAGACAAAAGAGCTATGCTGACAAACGGCGTAAACCGTTGGAATTTCAGGTGGGAGATCGTGTCATGTTGAAGGTATCGCCACGGAAGGGCATAGTTCGCTTCGGAAAGAAAGGCAAGTTAGCGCCGCGATACGTCGGACCTTTCGAGATCCTTCAAAGAATCGGTTCTATTGCGTATAAGTTGAGACTACCAGATGAACTCAGCGGTGTGCATGACGTGTTTCACGTCTCAAACCTTAAGAAATGCCTTGCAGACGAATCACTTGTCATACCGGTTGAGGAGATTCAAGTGGACGAACAATTACACTTCATTGAAGAACCTTTGGAAATTATGCATTGCAAAGTTAAGCAACTGAAGTGAAGCCGTATTCCAATCGTTAAGGTTCGATGGAATTCAAAGCGCGGACCTAAGTTTACTTGGGAACGCGAGGATCACATGGAGTCCAAGTATCCCCATCTGTTTACAGAGGAGTCCGTACCCGATAACGATTCCTAAATTTCAGGATGAAATTTCTCTAACAAAGGGAGACTATAACATCAGTGTCCAAATCATAGTCAGAACAGTAAGGTGTACAGTAGATCAGGTACGAACTATGTGTATTTCATGCATGTTATTATCATTTGATGTTGAATACGGAACTATTACACATCTGTTTCAAAAATATATTTCAAAATCCATGGTTTAACATTCAGAATTATATCTGACAATACAGAATTGTTGTGCGAATGTTAGTTAGGATTTTATTATGTATAGACGTATGTGAGATTGCACAGAACAAAACAATAACGGACGTCGTCACGTGAATATTAAACTGACGGAATAATCGTGTGGGTGACGATTCGCACGAATATATCTGAAACTTTAATGTTCTGAATGATATCTGATAGTTAGAAAATCACATCGAAAAGTATAGTTGTCGTCGTGCTCGTACGGGTGACGATCAGAACGAATACGCGCGAAAACTGTACGATTCGATTAAACAAATAAATTTAATGTTTTCAGAAATTTAAAAATAAACAAAAGATATCTAGTTAATTTATTAGGAATTACTACCTAAAGTAATTTAGAAAAGCTTATTTTAAAAAGATCGTAATGTTTCGTTACGAGAAACTGAGAACTGACATTTCTACACAAAACCGAGCGGAACCGAATGAGCCCGAACACACCCGAGTGTTGGAAGCATTTATTGTGGCAATAAATGCCATCTCTCATCTCCACCAACTCACTTTCTCTCTCTACTCCCGTCTCTCTCTACTCTCTCTCTAAAATTTCAAAACCCTAAAACCTTCAATCCTTCGCCAAATCCAGTGATTTTGGTGTGAAAACAACCACAACAACGTGTAGGTTGTGAAAGTACAAAGATTTCGAGCTTGGAACCATCAAAATCGAGGTAAAATCGAGCTCAAACCCATGATTTTTAGGGTTTTCTCCCTTTTTGTCGATCACCTATGTTCCAGCCGACTTAAAACCTACAAAATCCATAGAAATCTGACAAAAATGTGTTAGAAACTTGAGAGACACCATGAATGATCCACAAACTCAAAAATTAGGGTTCATTAAAGGTATGTAACTCATAATAACTAGAGAGGATTGTAGTAACTCACTAGAAAGTATTAGGACATTTAGTTGCACTGTCACGCCCTGAGCCGGCGGGCCGGATTGAATGTCCCGTCAGACAGAATGGTCTTGGGGCGCGATATCAAGGTGATAATAGGAATGATCAGATTGTTTACATTGCACATGATATAAATTGAGAAAAGCAGTAAATGAAATAGAATTACAAAGTTAAATTATATCGGTAACGTTCATAATTTAACAATATAAATCTACTATCAACATCATAAATTTTCTATCTTCTATCTGCACAAGATATACAAAATAATAGGTATGATGATGTTCAAAATATGCATGTCCAAAAATACTAGGTCCTCTATCTGGGCATCCTAGTCAAAAGCACGAATTCCTAGTTAACCTGTTCGTCACCAGAGAATTCATGCAAGAATACAAAAGGCAGCACATGGTTGGTGAGTTCATATTGTTTTGTTTGAAAATGAATCTGCACAAACCTGGCCGAATGACAACCTTAATCACCAATAACCACCTATGCTATCCAATTCAATATGCTTATATATAGGGCATACGTAGGGTCAAGCTTACCGCCAGCCCACCACATACCAAACTGCATAGTATATTGTTCTTGGTGATAATTAAGCGTTTCATCCTTTACATTGACTTCGCAACCTTTGAACAACCTGGAAATGTTAACACTGAACATCTGAAATGACAACCTTAACGTCATCAACAACCACCTATACCATCCAGCCAAGTATGCTTATATATAGGGCATACGTAGGGTCAAGCTTACTGCCAGCCCAGCCGCCAGCCCACCACACACTAAACCGCATAATATATTGTTGTCAATGATAATTAAGAGTTTCATTCCCCATCAACAACACACTCGTTCTTAGTTCTTAGTTCTTTGTTAGTTTCAACAAAATGTGGGAATTCTCTTGATTCCTTAAGCTCATCACGCACACATGATCAACCATAACAATTATAGAAACACTAAATTAAATGCTTAAGTAAATGAATAAATAAACATTTAATAAAAATCTAAGACCTAAATATTGGGCCTTAGTAATATTCGAGTAGACTAGTCTAGTAATCAAGGTTCTTAGTAGTTGAGGAAAACTGTAAATATCATCAAACATGCGACCTATAATCAATCAGTCTAGTTAGGAAATCTTTTGACGTATAGGATTTTATAGTTCGTTCTAGATCGTCCATGTTCGTTCTTGTACGTATAGATCGTTAGTTCTTTGGCACATGTTATCTTTGAATATTTCCCAGACATTCCTCTGAAAATAGATCGTCAAAAACAGTTCTCCATACTAGGTCTTTACTTCTTTGAAAATAGATCGTTGCATACAGTTCTTAGATCTTTAGTTATTTGAAAACAGACCGCCGAAAATAGTTCTTTGATTTAGATTTATTAGTTCTTTGAAAACAGACCTTTGAAAATAGTTCTTTGATTTAGATCGTTAGTTCTTTGAAAACAGGCCGTTGAAAATAGTTCTTTGATTTAGAATAGTTATCTACTCATGATAAATAAATAACCCATTTTGAAAACATGTAAATAGTTTACCTAGATAATATCTAGGATAACAGTTATTCATGTAAAACATATATGAAGTAAAAGCATTTAAGTAAATATAATCCAAGGAAAATAATTTACGCATGCTTTTCAGCCCCGCGTTTATAAAACTAAAGGTTTAAAAAAAGGGGCAATGAACTCACCTATGTTGCTATGCAATTGTATCATGAATGTTATGCGCACTCGTTAATTGTAGTCTATGTATCTTCAGCACCTGAGATGATTTATTATGATTCGAATACGATAAGTATTTAGATTTGACGTATATAAGGTTTAGGTCTCGGTGGGCAACTAAGTGTCATATATACTATCTAATGTGTTGCCAAAATTCTCTAAGTTATTCTATTTTTTCATACCCGTACCCTTAACTGATAAAGAATTAACCTTGTTTACCTAAGGTTTATAAAATAAAAGACGTAATCTTTTAATAAATCGTCATCTAAAAATCCTTGTTTGAATTATAACATTTTACTTTTGGTAAATCATTTACGTTACTTTAAAATATAAAATATATTTATATGTTACCAATCGTTATATTTTTAGTAAAATATAAGTTATTTTTATGAAACATATAAGTTAAACGTGTTAGGACTTGAGTTAACCCAAATAGGTTAATCACTAAGCCCCCTAATAGTTCTTTGTTACCATTCTTGATTGTGGTCCCTTATTGAATTGATTATCGATTAAGTTATTCATTTGAACAACTCAATTGATCATCAACTTAAGTGTTGAACGAAAACTCCAAGTATTGGTTGTTGACATCTAAATGTCACCTTTCCAATACTTAGTAACGTATACTCCTTTGGTTACCTTGTTCAAAACCTGACTTAGTTTTAAACTTTTGACATGTTTTAAACTATGGTTTATGATCAAACCTTTGTTTTAAAGTTTGCCTATGTTTTAACCCAAAGTTTAAGTAATATGAATTAAAGTAACATGCCCAATTGCACCCTAAACCTAATTACATTTTTATGCCCATTTAGATTAACATAATTGTAAGTTTCATGATGCATAATGAGATAGAGTTTTCGGTGGTTATGTGTGTGTGTGTCCCACCACACCAAAAACGATTTTTGAACTCCAAAAATCTAACTACATAGTTCTCAACTAAACCTTCAAGGATTTAAATAATTATATATACGTGGTCCACCATATAATCTTAATTTGGAGATGGGGTTTTTGTTGGAATAATACACCACAAGTGGGGTTCTCGGCCACTCTCATTAAATGGAAAGGAGTTCTCGGTTGCTTTTGTCCCACTTTAAGGTGTTCTCGGTCAAATTTATTTAAGAAAAATGGGTTTTCGGCCATTCCCATTAAAATAAATGAGTTCTCGGCCTTAATGTAGAAAAGAAGGGGTTCTCGGTCAAAGCATATGATTTTCGGTCAAAGATATCAACGTAAATGCGTTCTCGGTTGGTGTCGTCTTCAACCTCCGTTTCCAACCACATATTTGCAAGTTTTTAACAAAAAACATCCTATCTTAAGTCATTTTTAACTCATATAACTCATAAAAACCCATTTTAAAGTGAATCTACCAAGGCTTAATGAGATAAAACAGGGTTCTAAGGTCATTAATTCAGGTTTGTCAAAAACCCTGAAATTACTAAAGTTTGAGCTTACATTACCTCCAAATTAGCGAGTTCCAAGCTCGATCTGCTGTACTTTCACGTTCTCCTCGCCAAGAGCTTCGATTTGGTACCAAGTTTGCTCAATTTGAGCAAGAAATTAAGGAGTTTTGATGATTTTTGTGGAAGAAAATTATAGAGAGGGAGAGATGGACGAGTTTAGAGAGAGAAAGATGGTCGGTGAAATGAGAAATGACATTTAATGCCATAATAAATGTTTTCAACATTTGGGTGCCTTCGGGCTCGTTCGGTTCTCCTCGGTTTTGCGTAGAAGCATTGGTTCGTAACGACACGATACGATTTTAAAGATAAAGATTTTAAAATTTAAATTAGGTAGTAATTCCTAATAAATTAACTAATTACCTTTTTATTTAATATTTAAAATTTTCAAAATCAGTTAATTTAATTGTTTAATCGAGTCGTACGGTTCTCGTGCGTATTCATTCGGATCATCACCCATACGATCACCCGTACGAACACGACGACAACTATACTTTTCGATTTGATTTTCTAATTATTGGACATCATTCAGAACGTTAAACTTACAGATATATTCGTGCAAATCTTCACCCACACGAATCCTCCATCTGTTTAATATTCACATAACGACGTCCGTTATTGTTTTGTTCTGTACAATCTCACATACGTTTATAAATAAAAAATTCCTAATTAACATTCGCAAAACAATTTGTATTTTCTGACGTGATTCTAACTGTTAAACCATGGTTTTGAAATATGTTTCTGAAATAGATCTGCAATAGTTCTGTATTAAGCATCAAATGATAATAGCATACATGAAATACACATAGTTCGTATCTGATCTACTGTACACATTACTGTTCCGAGTACGGTTCGGACACTGATGTTACAGTCTCCCCTTGTTAGAGAAATTTCGTCCCGAAATTTAAGAATCGTTATCAGGTACGCCCCTTTCTGTAAACAGATGGGGATACTTAGACTTCATGTGATCTTCGCATTCCCAAGTAAACTCAGGTCCACGCTTTGAATTCCATCGAACCTTAACGATTGGTATACGGCTTCGCTTCAGTTGCTTAACTTCACGATCCATGTTCTCCAAAGGTTCTTCAATGAAGTGCAATTGTTCATTTACTTGAATTTCCTCAACCGGTATTACGAGTGATTCGTCAGCAAGGCATTTCTTTAGATTTGAGACATAAAACACATCATGCACACCGCTGAGTTCATCTGGTAACCTCAGCTTATACGCAACAAGACCAATTCGTTGAATGATCTCGAATGGTCCGACGTATTGCGGTGCAAGCTTACCCTTCTTTCTGAAACGAACTACGCCCTTCCATGGGGATAACTTCAACATGACATGGTCTCCCACTTGGAATTCCAACGGCTTGCGCCGTTTCTCGGCGTAGCTCTTTTGTATACTTCGAACTGCTTGTAACTTCTGATGTATCTGGGCGATTTTATCAGTAGTTTCCTGAATAAGCTCATGCCCAGTTATTCGGTTATCTCCTACTTTGGTCCAACAGATCGGTGACTGACATTTTCGACCATATAGTGCCTTGAATGGAGCACATCCGATGCTACTATGGTAACTGTTATTATAGGAGAATTCAATCAGTGGTAAATGAGAATCCCAGTTCCCACCGAAATCCAAAACACAGGTTCTCATCATGTCCTCCAGGGTTTGTATAGTACGTTTACTCTGACCGTCCATTTGTGGATGGTAAGTTGTACTCAAGTTCAAGTTCGTCCCCAACGATCTCTGCAACGATTGCCAAAATCTTGACGTGAATCTGCTATCTCGATCAGAAATGATAGACAATGGTACACTGTGACGCACCGCTATCTCATTGCAGTATAATCTCGCCAGTTTATCCATCGTGAAGGTTTCACGTATTGGCAAGAAGTGAGCAGATTTTGTTAATGGATCCATGATAACCCAAATGGTATCATGACCACTGGAAGTGCGGGGTAGCTTGGTAATGAAATCCATAGCTATTTATTCCCATTTCCATAGCGGAATCTCGGGTGGTTCCAATAAACCAGACGGTTTCTGGTGTTCCGCTTTAACTTTCGCACACATTAAACATCGACTGACATACTCAGCTATTTCTTTCTTCATTCCTGGCCACCAATAACATCCCCGTAAATCTTGATACATTTTATCGGCGCCCGGGTGCACCGAGTATCTGGTCTTGTGGGATTCGTCAAAAATGAGTTTCCTTAGTTCATCCACCGCAGGAATCCACACGTGATTCTAATAGTAGATAACTCCATCTGGTTTCGTCTCAAATTGTCGTTCTGCTTCACAATCAAGTTCTTTCTTGAAATTCCCTAGTTCTACTGATTCCTGTTGTTCTTGAATAATCTTGTCGCGTAAGCTCGTTTGCACAGTCATTCCCATGGCTCTGACACGCAGGGGTTTGACCCGTTCCTTCCGGCTTAAAGCATCTGCTACTACATTTGCCTTACCCAGATGGAACTTGATCACACAGTCGTAATCATTCAGAAGTTCAATCCAACGCCGCTGCCGCATGTTGAGTTCCTTCTGATCAAAGATATTGTAGATTTGCTCTCAATCGATCAACGGAATCCTATTAACAATCAAATATATGCGGAATCTATATTTGATCTATATGAATCAAAGATGAACAATCATTTATAAACATAATTTCATTGAATATAACAATCTGATTACAATGAAATGGACAAGAACACACAGTTCTTACAATCTCACACAGAGAAAACAGATCTGTCTCACACTCAAAAACTGAAGAAGTGACAAACCTCTAGACAAACCTGCTATATATACATACTGTTCAGACGAACCTAGCCGAACCCATAGGTTCGCCAGCCGTACCTTGAGGTTCGCTGAACGAACCTTTACAATACATAGCCTAGGTTTGCCGAACCTATACACAACCTTGCCTAGGTTCGTGGGCCATACGAACCTACGCAAAACCTATATAAACTTATACATTTTGAAAAGCAAACTATTACAAAAATGTCCTAACAAACTCCCCCTTAATAGTTGCTTCAAAATATTCAAAGTCTTTGTCTTAAATCTGCACTTTTAGCTTCACTTGTCGTCTGATCTTCACAAACATTCTCTGCAGCACGAATGACAACTGACTTTGGAATCTTTGATAATCTTTCAGCTTCCAACTTTACATCTCTATCATCTATTTCTTTCTGTAACTTCATCAGCTCAACATACAAATAATTGACATCCTCCCATTTGCATCCTGAGTGTATTCCCAAAGTATAACACATCCGAGCTATCGTTTGAAATTGAACAACCATGTCTTTGTAGCTTATACCAACATGATGAAACCGTTCACTTGCAAATATTTCAACTTCATTCAGTAAATCAATGTCTTGCTTTGAACAGTTCACCAACCAAACCGGATCCAACAGCCTGATCACCCTCCATTTATCATTTTCTCTCAATAGAATGACTGCTTCAGATGTACTTTCATCATAAAACCAGAACTTGAAATAAGGATTCCGATTTTGTTCTATTCTTCTCAACCTTGGTCTTGAGTAAACTTTAGGCTTTGGATACACATATGACTTATGCTTAAACTATGGAACCAACCAATTCCATCCAGACTTAGCTTCTTTCTTCAACATCTTCTCAAATATTTCATTATGTTATGTCTAAATAGGCTTTATCATCCTTAGCCTTGATAATTGCATGCATTCAAAAGAAGGTAATGACAAGATGTCAAACGCCTTTCCAAAATATTGACAACCATCAGTCCTCTTAAAAACATAGCATCCTCTATTCTTCAAGCTTCCAGGAATATTATGAAAATAACCATAGCTAACAATTCTTCCTCTCATCTTAGACTTAGATCCAATCTTGAATCTTGAGAATTGTCTAGCTTGGTCTTCTTGCACTTTTTCATCAAACACTTCTATCATTCGCTTGAAAATAATTAAATGATCAATAATGTACTTGTGTTCATCTTGATTTTCTTTCCACATCTCCATATAAGTCTTTTCTTTCATAGGATCTACTGTTTTCTTTGGAGCTTTTCTCAAGACTTCAATATCAAATATCTTCTTCAAAGTTTGTAGATTATACAAATTTTCATCCACTTGATCATCTTGTTCAAAGTCAATTTACTGATCTGATTCTTCAATCACCATTTTTCCAGCATCATTAGCATTCTATAACTCATTCAATCCAACTCCAAACAAATTATTAACTATTTCTTTGAATAACCACTTCCAATTTCTCCTTCCTCCAACTCTCTGTCATCAGTCAATTCACCAAACATCCGTTGCAACTGTACATCAGCATTTTGTTTAAATAACTCCACAAAAGTAGGCAATGAACTATCAACACTTTGCTTTGGATTTTCCAACTCAGTCAAGTCTTCAATATCTACATCTCCACTGTCCTTTGCCTTCTCAGATGAAACAAATGAAATAGGATTAGCATCAAGAGAAATCCCAGAAGGATTGTAGATCACTATAGCACCGGTTATGGAATTCAAACCACTTGAACTTCCAACACCTGTCAAATCACCATCATCATCTTCATCATCATCATGATAAGCATTAAAGCTTGGATGTTCATCAACATCTGAATCTTCATAGTCAATCTTCTCTTCTTCTTCTTCATCAATGTTAACAAACACTGGATCAGTACTAGCATCAGTAGCTTCAGTTTGAGTGTCTTTGACTTGAAAATCATTAACTTTTTAGCACTTTGCTTCACAGTCAATGTCTCCAAAGATGTAATTCTCTCATTCATTAACTTCTTTTCAATCAAATCCTCTTCTCTCCACTTCAACAGTTGAGAAATATGACCTTTCATCACATCCATATCACTTAGACTTGAAGAAGAAGGTTGTTTAGTTTCAACTTTATCCTTTTATTTCCTGTACTTGTCAAACTCTTTTGACAAAATAGAAACCCGTCTTCTTAACTCAGAATCATCATATCCCAATGAGAAGTTCAAGTCTAAATCATCCAATCCTTCAAATAATGAATCACCTCTGAAAGTAGAAGCTTCCTGAAATGAAGTTGTAACTGTAGTAGCGTTCACAAAAGCAGGCATGAATGATGCAACATTTACAAATTTAGGATTAGGCATGAAAGTCTTTGTATGAACATGAGCTTGATAAGTAGAAGCAACTTCTTGAACTGTTGTAGCAACTGAAGCAGGTTTAGAAACAGGAATAGAAGTAGATGTAGAAGAAACAACCACAGGAGAAGAAACAATAATCCTGGGAGTCCTTGTCTTCTTCTTCTTAGGCATCTTAGCCATTCTCTTTTTCTTCTTTGGCCTTGAAGACTCAGGCTCATCAACAGTAAAGTTTGGATCATTTTCCTCTTCTCTTGCTTCTTCACTTTGTTGTTGTGCTGGCCTTCTCTTTAAAATCCTTACCATTATGTTCCCAACCTGAACAGTCTCCATCTATGACTCTGTTGATTCTTCATCAGCTTCAACTCCAACATCTTCAGCATCAACATGTTGAGAAGCAGTGGCCTCTTCTTGTCTTTGAGCTTCTTGTTGACTTGGATAAATCACTTGAAGAGGAACCAAAGTAGAAGGAGTTACATTTGGCCCTTGAACTGGATCCTGTGTTCGTTGATGTGTCTGAGAAGATTGAGCTTGTGATTGTCTGACATGTTGATCCTGAGGAGGAGGAGGTGGTGGTTGTTGATCATCATCATTATCATCCAACTGTTCAGTATCTGAGTTTGAATCTTCATTCCTCCAAGCATCATTCAAAGGAGCAATGTAGTTGGCTCTAGCACAATGACCCACCAAATCCTTAATCAGAATATCATCATTACTCTTCTGATAGATCTTGACTTGACCAAGACTGGAATCTGTCATGTGCTTTAACTTGAGAATATCAGCAGCAACCCTTGGCAAGTTTTGTTTAGGAAATATTTCATCAATCAGCATCTGTTTGAATCTTGGATACATATAAAATCTGTCTTTTTCCTTGGTTATGTTGTCTGACATATATCTGAAGATCATTGCAGAAAAGTTGAACGGTTTGTTCAAAATCGATGCAACCATTGCAGATCTCATCAGATACCTTAATTCATCAAATGTCCCCTTCCTCATGCTCAGACAGTGCAAAAGTACACGAGCTAATAGCTTGTACTGCAAAGGTAGCTTGCCCTTCTTGATAGAATATTCACTGTAGACCCCAAAGTATCTGATCCTCAAAAAACACCCTTTAATGCACTTCTCAGGAATAAGAGTCATTCCTGCAGGTTCACCTCCAAATTGTAAAACCCTCCTGATATCTGCTTCAGTAACTCTAATGGCTTGTCCAAGCACATTAGCCTCAATCACATAATCCTCATCAACTGTGATCAACCTAGCAGAATCCCAGAAACTCTGAATGTGTGATCTGTAAATGTGACAGGAGTTGGAGATCGCATAATAAATCCTTGACCGTCTTAGAAACTCAATCATCGGGCGAAATTCCATGCCGTTCTTTGTTGTCGGATCCAAATAAGCACAAAGGTTGTGTTTATCTCCAAAGGTCAGAGTTGCCATTTCTACAATCAAAACAGCCAACAATTAAAACATAAAAAAAATCAAAAATCAAAAGTTAAAAAAAATAAAAAATAAAAAATTCCTAAGTATAGAAACAAGCGAACCCTTCCCTGTGCCAAACCTAGACTTAGACGAACTTGTTTATAATACAAACCTGTTTAAACTAACGAACCTTTAGATGAACGAACCTTTAACATATCACGAACCGTATAGTCAAACGAACCATTGACCATAGAAGGTTCGGTTCAATGGTATAAAGAGGTTCGGCCCGAACCTTTAAAATTCAAATGAACCTTATCAATTCAGCGAACCTGTGTTCATTTCACGAACCCGATCCAGTTTAAAATCAAATTTTCAAATCTATGAATTAGACCAAAAAATCTATATCCAAAGGATCGCCATTAACAGATGAACAACGTTAATGAAAACAATTTACATCAAACTTAGATTTAAATAGGTTTTAATCCAAAACAACAGGTTCGACTTAACTAGATCTAAAATTTAAAAAATTTCCTAATCTAGCTGGTCAAACTCCAATCTCTTTACCTATTTATAATCACAAAACAAATCCGAAGCTAATGATATATGGAAAATAGTTTCAAGGATCCAGAATCGAACAAATCAAATCTCAAGCTCAAAAGTTAGTGGAAATGGTTATGAGGAAAGTGACAAAACTTGTTCACGAACCTATGTATTTTTACGAACCTGGAACAAACCTTTTAAACGAACCTTTGACCAATCTGTTGAACGAACCTGTCCAAAACCTGTTGAACGAACCTGTCCAAAAACCTATTGAACGAACCTGTGCTCAAACCTGTTGGACGAACCTGTGATCAAACTTGTTGGACGAACCTGTGACCAAACCTATCAAGCGAACCTCCAAGAAAACCATTTGAAATTCAATTTTATTTAAAATTTCAAACAAACCAATGTTTAATGTTTCAAAGACAAAACAAATAATCAAAAATCATTGATTTAACATCAGATAAAAACCAAAAATCTTTTTGTATTTTTTTTTTAAATTTCAGAACAAACACACTACAAATGTTATGAACCTAATTATAAAATATAAAACTAACAAAAATAATCACATATTTTTGTTTGAGAAAGACCCAGACATGAGATCATATTGTATTACAATTATCAACACACCTGATTGAATTAATGAATATATTTATCAGCAAATTACAATTCAAAGATGATTGTCAGTATATAAAACCTCTTTAAGTTTAATTACTTAGTTAAGATATCAAATGAAAACAAAACCATCAAATACTTTATGTTCTCCATTTACTTGAACACATCCCCGTTTTGTAAATAATTAAACAAACAATAATGTCCTTGAAACAATTTACTTCAATTTTAACTAGCTTGATCATGCAAAAACAAAACATAATTTCTTTTTGAAAATAACAAAATGTAAAACAAATTGAATTTGTTCAAAATCTTTGAATCAAGGTTGATACTTTCGTATCCTCAGATGATCCAGAAAATGAACGAAACAATAATTTAACATTAAGTTTTTAACAATCAGATCGATATTCTCATATACACAGAGATTGTCCAAATCATAATCAAAACCAAGAAAACAAATTTGAATTGTTTAAAGCTATAACAATGAGGTCGATACGTAAGTATACGCAGAGAATGTTTCAGCTTTAAACTAAAATAAAAGAAAAACAAATTTAGAATTTCTTTTAAAAATAAACACATGATCATTACTAGTAACTTAAATTTTGTTCAAGAAACATTTTGTAAGATTAATCACCACTCATTCAGGACAAAGCTAAGCACTGTATTCTAAGCATCTGTTTCTCATAAAGCATAATCAAAATTTTGTCAAATGTTATCTCAACTAAGTTATAAACCTACCAACATATCATACTAAGTAATTGTAAATGCTCGTTATGTTTAAGTTCTTGTATGATACAAATGTGCTTCCAATTGCTACAATGTACTATCATTTCTCATTTGGTCGAATCAATTTCTCAGAATTTTAATTTTTTTAATGTTTTTGTGTTTTTGATTTTTCAAATGTTTTTGAATTTTTCAAAATTTTCTTCCCCTAAAAACTAAAACACAAAACAAACAAAAACAATTAAAATATCTGGTATGAATTCAATAAAAGTTGATCATGAAGGAAGCTGATTTGAAATGACCTCACCCATGACCCGAATGCCATTTAATTTGAGCAAATACTCAAAACGATTTTTATCAAAAGCCTTGGTGAGAAGGTCTTTTCTTTGCTCATTTGTATGTATCTTCACCACATCAATAAGTTTCTTTTCATAACAATCGCGTATGAAATGAAACCTAATGTCAATGTGTTTAGAACGTGAATGATACACAGGATTCTTTGTTATAGCAATAGCAGCCTCATTATCAACATAAATTGGGGTCGTAATATAATTCAAACCATAGTCTCTCATCTGTTGTTGTATCCACAAAACTTGTGAACAACTGGTAGCAGCTACATACTCAGCCTCGCAAGTGGAAGTAGCCACAGATGTTTGCTTTTTACACTGCCAAGAAAGTAAATGCTCCCCAAAAATTGTGCACCTCCAGTTGTGGATTTCGCATCTGTCTTACATCCTCCATAATCGGAGTAACTGTAGGCATTGAAGGAAAAGTTATCATCCTTAGGATACCATAGACCGGTGTCTGGTGTACCCTTCAGATAACGAAGTATTCTCTTGACTGCAATCAGATGTGACACTTTAGGTTTTGATTGATATCTTGCACAGATACTTGTAGCAAATACAATATCTGGTCTTGAGGCAGTCAGATACATCAAACTTCCAATAATTCCACGATAAAGAGTAGGATCAATTATCTCCCCCTTAATATCAGGCTCAATCCCGTGATTAGGCTGAATGGGCGTGGAAATTTGTTTTGAATCAAGCATGCTAAACCGTTTTAACACATCTTGAATATATTTTGTCTGATGAATGGAAATTCCATCATCAGTTTGATCAATCTGTAAACCCAGAAAAAATTTGATGTCTGACATTGCACTCATTTCAAATTTCTCAATCATCACCTCTTTAAACTCCAAACACATTTGTTTATCGGTAGATCCAAAAATAATATCATCTACATAGATCTGAACAAGAAGAATGTCCTTTCCCTTCTCCTGATAAAACAAAGTTTTGTCAATATGACCCCTATTGAACCCGTGTTCAATAAGGTGAGTCGATAACGTCTCATACTAGGCACGCGGAGCCTAATGAAGACCATACAGTGCTTTGTCCAAGAGGTAAACCTGATCCCGATGGATATGATCCTCAAAAGCCGGTGGCTGACAAACATACACTTTTTCATTCAAAGAACCATACAGAAATGCAGATTTGACATCCAACTGAAAAACTTTGAATTTCTTGTGAGCAGCAAAAGCAAGAAAAAGTCTAATTGCTTCCAGCCGCGCCACAGGTGCAAAAACTTCATCGTAATCAATTCCTTCAACTTGTTTGAAACCATGAACCACTAAACGAGCTTTGTTTCTGACAAAAACGCCTCGGTCATCTCGTTTGCATCTCAGCACCCATCTGGTACCAATCTTTTTCTCTCCTTTTGGCAAATCAACTAAATGCCAAACTCCCAACTTCTGAAACTGATTCAACTCTTCTTGCATCGCCTCCACCCAGGCAGGCTCACGTAAAGCTTCAGTCATAGTCTTTGGCTCTATTTGTGATATAAACGCTGAATGCATCCAGAGCTCTTGACTGCCATGAGTTCTTTCTAACTCCACATACAAGCTTTCCTCATTTGTGACTTGATTTTGTGTCTGTACTCCTGTAGTTGGATCTCCTATGATCTGAGCAATCGGATTATTCACATGAACTCTTGTGACAGGCACTTGCGGTACACCCACATTATGATCCAGATTTGTAATATTCTGATCAGTGTCTTGATCGTGAGAAATAGCATCTTCAAAAACGTCATTATCATCATCAGATGACCAATCATCATTAATAACTTCTGAAATGCCTTCCTCACGTGGAGTAGTAATACCATCTTCAGAATGATGAGAAATACCTTGTTCTTCAAAATTCTGTAAATCATACAACATTTGTAAGGTTATTTCATCATCAGAAACACTTGGAGACATATTAAAAGACTCAAACAGTTTGTTATAATCAAAAATCCAATCTGGACCCTTTCCGTCTGGTATAAGTGTATGTCGTTGAACATCCACATGATACCATAATTCCACAACACCCGTACGTTTATTAAACACACGTTTGTTAGGAAGACTGTAGCCAAGAAAGAAACCCTCTTCAACTTTAGAATTGAATTTTGAATCTTTCTTTAGCATGGTACAAGGAGGCCCCAAAAGGTTCCAAGTGTTTCAAATTAGGCTTTCGATTCTGAAGCAATTCATAACAAGTTTTATTGTGTCTTTTAACAATCAAAACTCTGTTAAGAGCAAAACAAGCTGTAGCCACAGCTTCACTCCAAAAAGTAATGGGAAGTTTAGAATCAGCTAGCATTGTTCTCGCAGACTCAATCAAAGTCCTATTCTTTCTTTCAGCTACACCATTCATCTGAGGCTGATATGGTGCACTGAACTACTGCTGAATACCTTTAGAATTACAAAATTCATCCAGTTGATGATTCTTAAACTCAGTCCCATTATCCGATCGTACACGCCTCACTCTCAACTTATACAAAGTCTCCAACCTATTGATCAACAACACAAAATTTTCATAAGTTTCAAATTTATGCTTTAAAAACATGACACATGAAAATCTTGAAAAATCATCAATCACCACAAAACAATAAGATTCACCACCTATACTTTTCACATTGATTGGTCCAAACAAATCCATGTGAAGAAGTTCAAGTGGCATATCAATAGAAAAGATCTTATTTGTTTTGTGAGACTTCCTTTTCTGTTTACCCTTTTTACATGACACACACACATCCGGATGTTTAAAATGTTTAACCGGAACACCCTCAACTAAATGATTATGCACAAGATGATTCATCTTCCGAATATGAATATGCCCCATCCGCCTGTGCCAAGAACGTGTATCTTGTTCAGTTTCCTTAGACACCAGACATGTTTCCACTTTATTCACTGTCTCTGCCTTCGCCATGTCAAGCAAATACAAATCCTTGCTCCGATCAGCTGTCATCAGAATCCACTCCTCAGAAATCTGAAATCCTTGCTTGAGTACATAACACATGTCTTTGTCGAACATCGCTTTGTAACCTTATCACAAATCTGTGAAACACTCAACAAACTGTTAGTTAATTCTTTGCAGAAATTAGCATTATCAAATGAAACCTTTCCATTTATCAAACTACCAAACCCTGTAATTTGACCTCCTGTGTCTCCTGCAAAATTTACATAACTTCCTTTCACCAACTTCAAATCTTCTACAAATTCAACTATCCAGTCATGTGCCGAGAACATCCACTATCAACAATCCTACGATTATTGATATGGCCCATGGATGCAACTTGCATAATAAATTAAAAACCTATCAGTATTCAAAAGGGATGACCCCCGCCATTTCGGCGTCGAGTCTCCCGGAATGGACCCCTTCCATTCTTTTGTGATGACCTACTCGAATACCCATCATCACTGTTACCATCCTCTTTCCCAGAAACTTCATCACCTGACCTATTTTTAAGTTTCCAAAATGATTTTGATTTAAAATGTTTTTTTGGAAATGATTTTGAAGATGCATTATCAAAATAATCATCATCAGATGATGTCACAATTTTCACAATCTTTTTAACATTTCTTTTGTTATCAAAAACTCGTTTCTTCTGATTATTTTCTTCTTTCACCCAAACACAATCAGGATTGAATTTTCGAAGAACTCCCGTCTCATCTTTGTAGATGCACTAAATGTCCCTAGTTCGATTTTGTATTATCCATCATGTAAAGTTCAAGTTATATTAATGGAAGTTGTCTTTATATATTGTTCTTAATGTTTAATATTGATTATAGGATTGTTTGATTTGGTTTATTTATATTTGAGTATGAATTCTGACCATTCAGGCGAATGACTCTACGAATGAAGTCATTCGCCGAAAGAACGCCCTAGCGAATGCCATAGGCGATCGAATGAGTCATTCGCCGAATGACTCATTCGAATGACATGTCCATTCGACATAGTCATTCGCCGAATGAGCTGCTTCGGCCACTCATTCGGCCGAATGACTACAGTCTATAAATACAATTCAAACCTAACTTTCCTGAGCCTCCTTCTTCCTAGAGCACATAGTGTCAAACCCTAGAAGATCTGAGTGGCCATTGATCGTCCAAGTTCGATTCTCAACCCGTGGTGTTCGATTCTCACTCAAACGTCCTTCCTACACCTTCGGATCACCACGGTTGCTGTTGGTTTCGATTGGAAAACCCTAGAATAGGATTCCGCACTATTCCAGAGGCTGTCGAGTAGATATCCGTTGGAATCGGATTGTTTCCGAGCTCCAAATAGGTCCTACAAAGTGGTATCAGAGCCTTGGCTCTTGATTCTACTCGATTTCCAGTCTAAATCATCAAATCTCAGATTAGTTGTTCGAAATCTCCAAAAACCCTGATTTTCTTGGCCCCTAAGTTATTGTTTCATTCAAAATCAGTTGGTTTTTGTGGTGTGTTTGTCAAAACCTTTATCCCAATTGGTTGGTAATATTGTCATGGTGTTCTGTACCAATTTTGGTGCATAGACTTGGTCTAAATCAAAAGTTATTGCGATTTTTGTTGCTGATAACATCAGATCAGCCGAATGAGCATGGCGGCCGAATAAGTTTGGCCGAATCACACTCATTCGCCGAATAGAGCCATTCAACAGTCTCATTCGCCGAATAGCTTCATTCAATCATTCATTCGGCGAATAGCTCCTTTAGGTTTTTCATTCGGCGAATAGCCTCATTCGCCGAATAGGTCCATTCTCCCAGTTGTCATACTCAACTTCACATTCTCCATTATAAGCTTCATTCGGCCCCTGACATTCGCTAGTT
This sequence comes from Mikania micrantha, assembly GCA_009363875.1. Lineage (NCBI taxonomy): Eukaryota > Viridiplantae > Streptophyta > Magnoliopsida > Asterales > Asteraceae > Mikania > Mikania micrantha. The sequence goes on from CM018684.1 coordinate 25,956,104, forward strand.
TCAACTTCATTCGGCCATCAGTTTGAAAAATTTTCTAAGTGTTGAATCTTGTTGTTCTTGATTAAATGGAAGATTTAGCATTGATGGCTAATCAAAATCATCGCATTCAGACTTTACTGTTGACTGAGACTGAGACGGGAAACTCCAACAAAGCTCCCAAGTTGCTATCATTAGATGATTATCCACACTGGAAGTACAGACTTGTGATTCACATCAATAAAGTGGATACCAATTTATGGATGATGATTGAAGAAGGTTATCTGAGGCCTGTTAATGAAGATGGAACTCCTATGTTAGTCACACGGATGACTAAGCCTCAGAGAAAGCTTTATGATTATGAGAAGAAAGCTTATGCTATTCTATCTAAATCCATTGCTACTGATATTTTCTATCAGTTCAGACAATTTACATCTTCTAAGTATTTGTGAGATGCTTTGCAGCAGCGGTATGAGGGTAATGATGCTTTGAAGAACATTAAGTCAAAGGCCTTGAGGAAGGAATTCAACAGCTTCATGTATGTTGGAAATGAATCTCTGGATGATCTGATTGCTAGATTCTATCATCTTTTGAGCGAGTTGTTCAATCATCAAGTTAAAACTACTACTAAGGAGAAGATCCAATGTTTGGCAGATGCTTTACCTCCCAAATGGAAGTCATTCCTGATGGTTCTTAAACAGAATGAGATGATGGCCAACATGGATACCAATGATTTCATCCAGAAGCTGAAAGAGCAAGAAATAGAGAACAAGTGGAAGGCTAAGAGAGTTGCTCAAGTCCAGGATCCATCATTATATTATTTTACTCCTACTGTTGAGAAATCATCTTCTCACGCTCCATTGAAGACAGCTTTTGTTTCTCAGACTACTGAAGCTCCATCCTCCGCTCAGATTTGTTTCAGCCAATCATCTTCCTCATCCAGCTCTCAGAAAGAACATCATCAGCCTGTCACCAGTTTGAAGACAGAAAATTTTTTATAAAGTGACTGTAGAGATTGCCAAGGAGCACATGGGACTTTTGTCTACTCTAGTCAGTTCCTATGATGGTCTAGTAGCTGGACATATTGGCAATCCTTATCTGACAAATGATGATTACTCTCAGATAGATCCAGATGACATGGAAAGGATTGACATCATGTGGGCATTGGCCAGTGCTGTTAGGAGGGCCAAGGAGTTTGTGAGAAGAACGGGTAAAGACATCAACTTGAACAAAGAGTCCAAGTTTGGATTTGACATGGCATCTGTTACTTGCTACAATTGTGGGGAGAAAGGTCACTTTGCAAGACAATGCAAACAACCAAGGAAAGCTGGAAACAAGAATCCATTTTAGCATCAGAAGTCTTCTACTTCAAATCCAGAGAGGAGACTTGTTCCTATTGACTCTCATGTTCAGGCTGGTTCTTCAAATTCAAGCAAGGCATTGATGGTTCAACAAGATGAAGGTGAAAATTGGGATTTCAGATTCAATTCTGATCAAGGGCAACATGATAAAGCATGTGTTGCTAAAATTCAGAAGTTGGATGATCAAGTTGAAAAGAACACTTCAGGAGAAGCACAGATCAGTGGAGAAGAAACATCAGGCTCAGAGTCAAAAAGCATGTCAGACTCAGACACTCAAGTTGATTCTGATGCTGATATTGAGGAACTAGTTACTCAATTTGCTTAAATGGTGAACTCATCTGCTATTCCTACTACATCTCCTCAATCTGATCAGGTATCTGATGAATGTTCTTCTTCTAGTTCTAGGTGTTTTAATTGTGTTGACCTTGACAGCAAGGTCCTTGCTTATCAGAATCACAATTCTGCTTTGATCATCGATCTCAACCAATGTATTGACGCAAAAAAAGTTTTAAAATCTAATGAAAAAGATTTTCAAGCTAAAATTGAACTTTTAAACAGACAACTTCATGAGGCTGAGATTGTTGTTCTGAACAAGCAATATGCTATCACTTCTTATCTCAATACCATAAATGAGATAAAGAAGAAGTTAGCCATAGTCGAGTGTGACTATGAGACCCTAGGTCAAAAGTTCAAGAGCTATGAAAGCTCATCATATATCATTGAGCACATGATCAGTAAGGGTACTGATCAGGCGGGTAAGGGAAATGTGAGTTATCAACATTGTCCTCCACCAATCTTGAACAGCTTTGTCAACTCACCAGATTACAAAGATGTTAAAGATTTTCAAGTTAAAACTCCATTAGTAATTGACCCAATAGGGATGATTACTGATGAGGGTTCCTCATTGTCAGAGGAATCTTTGGTGGATGGAATTGTTGAAGATTGGGTTTCAGATTCTGAGGATGAATCTGATGATTCATCAGATTTTGTCACTGTTTAGAATCAGCCACCAGTTGTCATGAAAGGCAACCCAATCTCCTCTTCAAAACTTTATCAAGCTTTAGGTTTTGTGATAGCTTCAACAGAACATGAAGCTTGTGTTTCCAACAATATTGACAATCTTGTTCCTAATGGGAAAAAGGGTTTGGGTTTTAATCAGAACAAGCTTAAAACTAATGTTTTCAAACCAAAAAGGCAGCCTTTTCCTGAATTAAAACATTTTCATAAAAAGGGTGACAGAGTTTGTTTTGAGTGTGGTGAACCTGGACACCTAGTCAGATTTTGTCCACAGTTGATCATACCGAAGGTTGCACCACCCAGGAAACTAAATCAGATTTTCATAAAATCTGTCAAATCTGAATCTAAATCAACTCAAGCAAAACCCAAACAACTAAGTCAGGTTAAATCTTTGGACAAGGGTAAAGGGAAACTGGTGAACTTGGATGTTCCCAAAGTGATTAATGTAAATCAATCAAAGTCATCATCCATTTATCTGAAAAATTCTTTCAGCAAAAACTCAGGCTGGAAAGTTAAGTCTTCTGAGACTTCAGTTACACACAATCCAGACAAGGCTACCTCTGATGGTAAATGGATTGATGTTTGGATCGGAGACTCGTTAGGTCAACCCAAGACTGTAAAGGCTTGGGTTCCCAAAATGAACTAAATGTTTCATCTTTTTGTGCAGGTTGCCCCAACAGCTGCTCTTAACAGATCTTGGATCGTTGATAGTGGGGCTTCCAGACACATGACTGGTGATATATCGCTGCTCACCAATGTGAATTCAGTTCGAGGTGGATATGTAGCGTTTGCCGGTGACAAAGGCGGGTTTATCACGGGAGGGGGTATTCTATCAAATGGGCAAGTTTCATTTGACAAAGTCAGATATGTCAAGCAGTTGGAGAATAATCTTCTTTCAGTATCACAGATTTGTGATAAACAGTACAAAGTTCTCTTTGATGACTCAAAATGTTACATTCTAAAGCAAGGTGTTACTATCCCTGAAGATTGGATCTTGATGTCAGCCCCCAGGAAGCAAGACTTGTACGTACTCAATATGGCCACAGCTTCAACTACATCCTCCACAGCTTCATGTTTTATGTCAAAGGCAACTGAGAAAGATTCAATTCTTTGGCGTAAGAGGATGGGTCATTTGACTTTGCGCAAGATGAATCACCTGTTGCACAACAATTTGGTTGAGGGGGTTAGTCTGAAGAATTTCAAGCTGTCTGATGTCTGTGTCTCCTACAAGAAGGGAAAGCAAACCAAGCAGTCTCACATGCCAAAGTAGTATCACTCAATCACTGTTCCACTTGAGCTGTTCCATATGGATCTTTTTGGTCCTGTTAATAGCAAGAGTATAGCCGGAGATCAATATTGTCTTGTGATAACCGATGAGTATTCCAGATACTCTTGGGTTTTCTTTTTAAAGGAGAAATCTGAAACGTTTGACTGCATTCAAGTGTTGGTTACCAAACTTGAATCTCTTTATAAGCTCAAGATTCGTATACTCAGAACAGACAATGAGATAGAGTTCAAAAACCACAATATGGAGAATTTTTGTAATGAACGGGGCATTGTTCAACAATTTAGTGCTCCATATGTCCCTCAAATGAACGGTGTTGCTGAGCAAAAGAATCGGACTTTGATTGACGCTGGTAGGACGATGCTTGCTGATTCATCTCTTCCAGTTCAGTTTTGGAATGAAGCTATAGCAAACACTTGTTACACACTGAACAGGGTATTGATAGTGAAGAGACATGGGAAAACTTGTTTTGAACTGCTCCACAACAGAAAACCAAATCTTAAGTATCTGGAACCATTTGGTGCACCGTGCACGATGCTTAAGAAACATGAGCAGGGCAAATTTAATGAGAAGGTGGAAGAAGGGTACTTTCTTGGATACAACACTCCTAATAAAAGGGTTTATAATAAATCAACTCATAACATAGAGGAGTGGTATCATGTTGATGTTCAAAGACATTCTATGCCCCCACCTGGGAAAGGTCCACATTGGATGTTTGACTATTATGGTCTTTTTGACTCATTCAATATGTCTCCCATGTACTCAGATGAAGATGTTGCGGTTCAAATGATGTATGATGCACAAAATGCAGCTGATGAACCTGTGCAACCTTCATCCACTTCAATTCCCACAGTACAGATAAATGATGACAGCTCAGACACATATGAAAACCCAGTTCCACCAGCTGCCCTCGGACCAGATGTTTATGATCTTGTACCTGATCTTGAGGATTTGAATTTGAATAATCTAGATCCACAGGTTGAGGTTCCTCCTCATCCGGTTGGAAGAATTAATCGTATTCATCCTCAAGAGAACATCATTGGAAGTCCATTAGATGGGGTTAAAACAAGAAACTAGCTTTCTTCAGGGGGACTTACAGACATTCTTGAATTTGCAGATGTAAGCTTTTGTGCCCATTCCTGTTTTATCTCTCAAGTTGAACCGCGCACCATCACTGAAGCTTTAAAGGAAGAATCATGGGTCGATGCCATGCAAGAAGAAGTCCTACAATTCAAGAAATTAGGAGTCTGGCAACTTGTTGACAGACCGAAGGGTGCAAAAGTCATAGGTACCAGATGGGTTCTTCGTTGCAAGAAGGATGATCACGGGATGATTGTGCGCAACAAAGCACGTCTGGTGGTTCAAGGATTCCGACAGATTGAAGGGCTGGATTATAATGAAGTGTTTGCACCAGTTGCTCGTCTTGAAGCAATTCGTATTTTCTTGGCATATGCATCTTTCAAAAAGTTTAAAGTCTATCAAATGGATGTCAAGAGTGCATTCCTTCATGGTGTGATCAGTGAAATAGTATATGTCAGTCAACCTCCCGGGTTTGAGGATCCATTGCATCGTGACCAAGTCTACAAGCTAGACAAGGCCTTATATGGATTACATCAAGCACCGCGAGCATGGTATGAGACACTTTCCACTCACCTTCTGAGCAACGGATTCAGAAGAGCTGTCATTGACTCTACGCTGTTTATTCGAGAAAAGGATAGTGATCTACTCTTGGTACAAGTTTATGTGGATGATATCATTTTTGGTTCAACAAATGATAGTCTGTGCAAGGAATTTGAGACAGTTATGAAGGAGAAGTTCGAGATGAGCTCAATGGGAGAGATGAAATTTTTTCTGGGATTACAGGTGGATCAATCTAAGGCACGAATCTTCATTCATCAGATCAAATATGTTGGTGACATACTGAGCCGATTCAGTATGTCCGATACGAAACCTGATGGTACCCCGCTGGCTGTTAATCACGGGATTACACCAGATGAAAAGGGGGAGTTATTCGATGCCACTCTGTATCGAGGAATGATTCGCTCTCTAATGTATCTAACAGCTTCTCGACGAGACATCATGTTCGCCACATGCTTGTGTGCTCGTTATCAATCAAAGCCAAGAGTGTCACATCTGATTGCTGTGAAGCGGATTATGCGTTATCTGAAGGGTACACCGGATCTTGGCTTATGGTACCCTAATGATGATAAATTTGACCTTACTGCATACAGTGATTCAGATTATGGTGGATGCAAGAGAGACTACAAGTCAACATCTGCAGGATGTCAGTTCTTTGGAACCCGATTAGTTACCTGGCAGTGCAAGAAGCAGACGTCGGTGTCTACTTCAACCTGTGAAGCTGAATATATTGCTGCTACTAGTTTCTGTTCTCAAATCATCTGGATCCAACAACAACTCAGGGACTATGGGTTACATTTTTCTAACACTCCTATCTATGTTGATAATACTGCTGTCATAGCTGTCACTAAGAATCCGGTTCAGCACTCAAAAACAAAACTCATCGACATTAAATATCACTTCATACGTGATTGTTTTGAAAATAAATTAATCGATGTTGTTAAAATCCACACCGATCACCAGAAAGCCGATCTTTTCACAAAAGCTTTTGATAAATCCAGTTTCTTACATCTGTTATCGGCTAATGGTGTTTTCCAAAAGGATGAAGTCCTACCTTCATCTGAATCTAACAAATGATCATCGATTTTCTTAGATAGTTTTGTTTTGATTTATCTATTTGTTTCATTTAGTTCTCTTGTTTATTTCCTTATCTTAATCAAAAACTCAAAAATATTTTCTGTTTTAGGTTTTTAGGGGGAGATAGTAGCAAACTAAAAAAAAAAACCAAAAACATCTGAAAAATTTAAAAATACAAAAACAGTTGAAAAAGAAAAAAATGAGAAGGTCTTCTTTGATAAAGTAATACATTAATCTATCATGTCCTAAAAGTGTTAGTGAATGCATAAATGGAAGACATATGAGAAGTGTGAGTTGATGTACTGATGGACTGACTTTACAAAATGAATAGACAAATTTGTGAAAACTTAGAAAATCTGATTTGTGGGATCTGTTTTTGAAAGACAGTTAAGTGAGAAATAGTTTATGACTCAAATCAGGCATACACCTGTTATCATGAGATCCAATAAGATTTCCAATGATTCATGAATTCAAAGTCTGTACACGTGCCATATTACTGGGACGAACCTAGCTGAAGCCGTCCATTCAGATGAGAATGATTGAATCAAAACAAAAGAAAAAGAAAATCAAGCTGGTATTAAGCTTGTGAAAAATACAAAAATAAAATAAGTTCGATTCCATACACGTGCCATATTACTGTGACGAACCTAGTTGAAGCCGTCCATTTGGATAGTTTAAGTCGATCATGTCAATACAGGTCTGTATACGTGCCATATTACTGGGACGAACCTAGTTGAAGCCGTCCATGAGAATGTGTTGGTCATGTGCGACAAATCAAAAAGAAAAATACAAAAAGAAAATAAATTGGAACCTTATGGAATTTATGATGCTGGGTATTAAGATGTGCAGAGATGAGTTACAAACTGATTTTAATCTCTGCTGAATAGATAAAACGGGTAACTTAATCAGAAAACATAAGTGATCATCAAATGAGATTAATAATTTTGTATTGAAAAGCTTAAAGTGGACAGAATATCAGTAATCATATCACAAGTCAAAAGTGTCTGAAATGAAGCATTCACCAATGCTGATTTGATTTGACTAGATGTATGTATTAGGTTCTCAATAGATCTCTCACAAAAATATGTGCTTCTTTATCTATAATTGTTAGTTGTACAGTTGTATTTTGTTTCAGAAAATTACAAAAAGATTTTATATTTTCACTTTCAGTTTAGGTGATCATTTGTAGGTTTAGACGTACGTCTCATCTGAATCCCGAACCAAACAGACCTATCTTCATAAATGGCTTATGTGTTGATGATCAAAATGTAAAATCTTTAAATCATCTTGTGTTTTGTAAGAGAGAATCCTCATTCGCACAAATGGGGTGTGAGAACAACTCATTCGCACGAATGAGGTGCTGTGTGAGAGAGAATCAAGTCATTCGCCTATTCATTCGGCGAATGATTATTAGTTATTGAATATCATTCGACGAACGACTCAATGCCGAATGACTCATTCGTTGGTGTCATTCGGCGAATGACCTAATGTCGAATGACCCATTCGCCATTCTCATTCGGCGAATGGCTCACCCTATATAAACAGTTAATCGGGTGAACCATCTCATTCGTCAAAATTTCATTCGCCCGATACTGTGTGAACCCCATTCGCCCTAATATCATCTCTCTTCGGTCCATCATTTTGTCTTGATTTCTTTCGTCCCAGCTACTGATCATCTTGTTTCTTATCATCTCAGGTACATTGGGATCAAATACCATCAAACTTTGACCGTGAAATCATCGAAAACTGCACTGATTTAAGGGTTTTAGGGTTTTTACCATCGCCCTTGTAATAAATGGTCTAAATGGACTTAAAATCACATAAGACTAGTTTTAAACTTGTTAATCGGTGGTGTCTGAGCTTGAATGTATGAATTTTGCGAGCTGATTTGAACTTTTTGTCAAAGGGGTTTAGAACTTGAACAAACAGCCGAATGTCATCATTCGGCGGATGACACATTCGGCGAATGAAGCTCATTCGGCGAATGGCTCATTCGGCGAATGGCTAAGTCAGCACATAATTCATTCGGCGAATGAGGCTTATTCGACAAATGAAGCTCATTCGGCGAATGAACCATTCGACCAAAGAATTCATTCGTCCAAATTAACCTCATTCGGCAGATTGTTTGAAATAATTTTGTGTTCTGATTTCAATCTTCTGTGCAATTGAATTGTACTGACATACATTTTTGTTTGATTTTCAGAATGGCTGGATACAAATCCGTGACGAAGAACAACATATGTGCTCACTTGGATCTCAACACACCTAATGCCCGACATTTCACAGAGATCATCACATTTTTGAGGCGTTCGAGGATATTCACTGCCATCTCAACTTTGCATGTGCCATATATTTCACATCAGCAAGACTTCTAGGCATCTGCTGATATCGACTGTGAAGCTGAGCCTACAGTCATTCGAGGCAAAGTTCGTGGACAGGATGTGGTCATTTCTGCGGAACACATCAGAAGAGTTTGTGGTTTCCAAGATGCACCTGATCAGCCGTATCTTCTAGATCGTTATTTAGTTCAAGGCTGCTTCATGAGGTGCAAGTATGAGGGTGACCTTGCAGCCGGGATCCTGAACAAGGCATACATGTCTCCACAGTTCAAGTACTTAGCACATGTACTTATTCATTGCCTTGGGTCGAGGAGAGGAGGATTTGATGACATGAGAGAGACCATACAGTGTGCCTTTGTTGCACTCGTGCTGAACCTGCCATTCAACTTCTCATAGATGGTCTTCTCACATACGAAGGAGAATGTGACTCTGAAAGGGGACAAGAAGTTCTTGATGTACCCTAGATTCTTGCAGCAGTTGATCAACACACAGTTGCCTAATCTGCTGAAGATCAATGCTGATATCTTACGCTTGGAGCACATGAATGACACTACTCTAAACTCGTTCGTTGTTTGGACATCTGTCTAGGCCGGATTATGTAGCCCCAATTGGTAGAAGATGGAGACATGAAGATTCTAATTCAGAGGTAGAGGACATTATTGTTCCTGGTGATGATGGTGATGATGATGCAGGTGTAGTGGTACTGGTGCAGGTGGTAGTGGTAGTGGTACTGGTGCAGGTGGTAGTGGTCCTGGTGTTGGTGAGAGCTCTGTGGCTGTGAGCACTGTAGATGTAAGTTCTGTTAGTATGAGTGCGGGTGTTGGTGACATAACCACTACTGCTGATGTTAGCCTGGTTGAGGATGTTGTTGTGACTGTTGGTGCTGGAGTCAGTACTTCTATTGCTGATGATCAGGATGTAGACATTGATTCACTGATGGAGTTGGATTTCATGACCACAACTACCTCCACAGTGACTGCTCCTTTCGATATGACAGGCACCTTATCAGCTGAAGACAGAAATGAGTCAGATGACTCAAGTGATGAAGGTGGTGAAGCTGGTGGTGTTGAAGCTAAAGGTTCTGATTCAGAAGACACACCAGACGATGAGTTTGAGAGTGTACGGGTAAGTGGAAGATTGATAAAGAGAAAGAGGAAGCGGAGTGAAGCTGAGATGGAGGAGATCACTGATCCTTCTTTTATTCCTGAGTTTGACATTCCTTCTCCTCCACGCACTTCCCCTGGTTCAGTCACTGCAGCTGTGTCTGTTGCGGCATTCAGTCCACTTCATCTCCTGTAGGGAGGAGGAAGAGATCAAGGTTCCTATTTCAGAGGAGGTCAGAACTGTCAGTTGCTGCCACAACTACTGTTACATCAGTGGCTTCAACTGCAGTTTCTTCACTGACCAGGTCAAGGGCTATTCGAATTTGTACTACTGTGGCCCCTCTGACCACATCTATTGCTCAGGCTCCCATATTCTCTACTGCCTCTGCTGGTCTCTCCATTTCACGAGCTGACACGTTCGTGCCTACTGTTTCAGTTGTTGATCAGCTGAGCACACTGAACAGTATGGTACTTAAGCTAATGGAGAGGAGCCTTGAACAGGAAAGAAAGAACAAGAGGCAGGAGTTGGTCGTTGCTCAACTCACTCAGAGGATAACTGATCAGGACACATTATTACTTCAGGCAGCAGATCAGCGAGCAGATCTCAGAGCTAGATCTGCTCAGCAAGAAGAACAGCAGCTCAAGTACATAGATGAGCACAACCAGCTGGCATTGACGGCCACTGATTTCAATGAAAGGATTTTGTCACTAGAGGCGGAGAATGCTCGTCTTGCTGAACATATTGATAGTTTCAGAGACAGCACTCCCAGGATCAAAGGCACTGATGTGCACTCCAATGATTCAGATTCTCAGAAAGAAGAAGAAGAGAAAGAAGAAGAAGAGGAAGATGAAGAAGAGGAAGAAGAATCTGATGAGGAGAAAGTTGATTACGAAGACACTGATAAAGATGATGACTCAAACGGAGATGATCAGGATGGATCAGGGAGCGGGTCTTCTGGTTCGTCAAGTTCTGATGATGATGAGGATGATGATCAAGCCCTTCCCCCTCCTAAGATCCGATCTAAGTCAATGCATGACAAGAAGAAAGCTCCTGCTCCACCTCCTCCTACACAGAATGAAGAATCAGCTGCTACTGTGGAAGTCGAAGCTGTGCCTGTGAGACGTCAACTGGATGAGACACTCACTATGATTCTTGATGCTCAAGGCATCATACAGCACTCAGTCAGCTATGATAAGGAGGAGGGTGAGATCATACACTGCTTATCAAAGGAGCAGATAGCCAAACTGTTCAAGCTAAATCCAGAAGATGTTTTCACTGATGATACCTCTGTTCCAGTGTTTGATGAGCCTTCTCCAGAGGCCTTTGATGATGTGGATGAAGTTATCCTTGAGGATATCACCGAGGAAGAATATCCAAAGTATACATCGGCTGAGGACGAGCTACTTACATTCACTGATAAGTTTGATCAAGCTACTGAAGATCTACTGATCAGGTACTTGGAAGAACAGGTTGAGGTTAGTAAAGCTGAAGCTGATGATCGTAAAAGAAGAAAAGAAGAATGGAAGGCCTATTGGGAGGTCTTGAAGAAAGAAAGCACAACCAAGATGCCTGCTACGCATAAAAGGGTCTACAGAACCAAAGGATACAAGACTGGAGGTCAAATCTTGAGCTGGGCATACATTCATGATCTTGGGTGCTATGCAGTGAAGAAGGAAAAAGGCATTGACTACTTTAAGCATCCTCATGATTTTAAGACGTTTCCCGGTTACGAAGTTAATCAATTAGCACGTCTGAGGATGCTTTATAGCAAAGATTCTGGAATGTCAGCCTGGTTTTCTCGACAACTTCAGTACGAGTATAGGAAGAGATGGGTAAACTTCCAGCCTCAACAACCTGAACGTTATTATCTGCCAGAGATTGATGGAGATACTCGAAGACACAAAGTGATCCTGAAGTGGCTTCCTCCTAGAGTTTTGAAGAAGATTCCTTTACGGAAGATGCATCAAAACTTTATGGAGGGCTTCCGATGGTGGTATTATGATGGGCGTACTGGAGAAGCAGTGATTGTATTGTGCAAGGAGAAGAAATGGGAGACGGAACAAATTTTTGACCCAATGTGGTTGACGAACCTGTCCCACAAAGATGTCTTAGCTCTTTATCGTCATCAGATTTTTTTCGATGTTTAAGACATGGTACAAGCATTACAGTTTATGAGGGTGATCCGGCTCTGCAGTATATTCAAGGTTCATGCTGGTGCAGACTGGAAAGCCATTAGGACAAGTTTTTCAAGAAAGACACTTCCAAGGATTGAACTAGGTCCAAGGGGGAGTTTGTAGATGCACTAAATGTCCCTAGTTCGATTTTGTATTATCCATCATGTAAAGTTCAAGTTATATTAATGGAAGTTGTCTTTATATATTGTTCTTAATGTTTAATATTGATTATATGATTGTTTGATTTGGTTTATTTATATTTGAGTATGAATTCTGACCATTCGGGCGAATGACTCTACGAATGAAGTCATTCGCCGAATAAACGCCCTAGCGAATGACATAGGCGATCGAATGAGTCATTCGCCGAATGACTCATTCGAATGACATGTCCATTCGACATAGTAATTTGCCGAATGAGCTGCTTCGGCCACTCATTCGGCCGAATGACTACAGTCTATAAATACAAGTCCAAATCATTTCAAACCTAACTTTCCTGAGCCCTTCTTCTTCCCAGAGCACATAGTGTCAAACCCTAAAAGATCTGAGTGGCCATTGATCGTCCAAGTTCGATTCTCAACCCATGGTGTTTGATTCTCACTCAAACGTCCTTCCTACACCTTCGGATCACCACGGTTGCTATTGGTTTCGATTGGAAAACCCTGGAATAGGATTCCACACTATTCCAGAGGTTGTCGAGTAGATATCCTTTCGAATCGGATTGTTTCCGAGCTCCAAATAGGTCCTACAATCTTCACTAGGTCTAATTCTCCTAGGACTTTCACCTGACCTATTCACCCAACTCTCATCATCAGAACTCTTCCTGATTTTGTTATTTGGACAATTAGCAGAAATATGTCCTTTACCACAACAAGTAAAACACTTTCGTGTTTCTCTTGGTGTAAAATACTTAAAACTACTACAATCAGTTGAACTAAAATCCAAATCACAATCAACAATCAAATGACCAAAATTACCACATCGGTAACATTTTCTATCTTCCAAATGATTCTTTGGTGTTGCTTCATCATAGTACTTTGATGAACTGAAAGGTTTTGAAACAACCTTTGCAGATGAAAGTCTGTTTCTCAAACCAGTTGATTTTATCTTTGAATTACTCATGTGATTTTGAAAATTCTTTGATTTGTCTTTATGTCCAACCCCAAACCTATCAAAGAAAAAATCCACTTTTTTAACCTTTTTAGAAACCACCTTTTGCTTTCGAAAATTGCCACTAGACTCTCCTTGATGTGTAGTAGATGACTTTACATACACAATTGGTTTAAGAGTAATGGTTGGTTTAGCTTTAATCATTGGATTTGAAACTTGATTGGGTTTAATCACCACCTTCTCAACTTGTTTCATCTCAGCTTTTGACTTCTGAGATTTCAAAGGTTTTTTATCAACATTTTTAACTTGATAACCATTTTGTCTCAAAATATCAGATGAATATTCTGATTCAGTGATGTCTTCAATGATAGGTGCATCACTGTCAAGTGACACCTTTTCATCAGAAGATGAACCTCCAGCATGTTCAACAACTTGTTCAGACTCAAGTTCGTTCAAAGAAACTGGATGAACTTCCAAATTCGGATCAATTTGTGGTATAGGAACATAGCTTGAAGGAGGTGGTACAACATGAAAACCCAAGCCAGTTGTATCATTCGATGATCTTTGCATGGCAGCAAAGTAATCGATAACATACTGAGAATTCTGATAATTCTCTAGCTTGCTCTTGTTCATTTCAGCTGCTGCTCTTGCTGCTGACAATTCAACTGTCAACTTTTGCACTGACTCGAGATGCACAGAAACTGCATGATTATTTTGCAAAACTTTAATTTTTAATTCTTCATTTTCTTTTCCTAAATCAATGATCTTTTTATCAAAATCTTTTTCTCTTGAAATCAACTTCTTGTTAGCTTCAGTGCACTCGACTAGTTCAGCAGTCAATTGAGCATTCATTTCTTTCAACTTATCAATGATCTCTAAAGGATCATCATTTACCTCTTCAACTTTTTCTTTGCCTTTGCTAGTGTCTTCATCCACAGAATCCATGAATGCATCCATTAACTCATCATATTGCTTTCCCCAGTCATAACCTTCATCTGCTTGACTGATTAAAGCTTTTGATGATTCTTCAGGCTTTTCCTTCTTCTTTTGATAAGCTTCTTTTGGCTTGAAAGGATTTAAATTTCCTTGCTTCTTCGGATTTTTACACTCTCTAGCAAAATAGCCCAACTCACCACAATTATAACATTGTGTGGCCTTTGGATTAAATCCAAACTTTGTGTTTCGATCAAAAGTGAACTTCTTTGCAGTTTTCTTTTCATATCTGTTAATTCTTCTGATTGCACTTGCCAAAGCCCATTGAGTATCAATCAGCTCCATCTCATCATCATCAATCTGCTCATAGTCTTCAAAAGTAAAATTTGAATTTCCAATCTTTCCAGCTATCTGTTCATCATAGGCACTGACCACACATGACAAGATAGACATATGATATCTAATTGCCTCCACAGTTACTTTTCCCAAATTTGTTGTATTCAACTGAACTGGAGTTGTGGTAGAATCAGACTTCTTCTCATTCACATAATAAGATGAACTTGAACCAGCAGATGCAGATGGTGCAGAAGTACTATCAGTAGTACTTGAAACAAAGGTTGTTTGAATCTTTGCAGAAGAAACAGGAGGTGTAACCACATATGCACCATAGAGAGAAGAATCTTGAGTAACATTAACTCTTCTTGCTTTTCTCTTATCTTTCATTTCCTATTCTTCTAACTTTTGGATAAACTCAACCAATGTCATTCCTGGTAAATTTTCTCTTAAAATCAACAGCAATGAATTCCACCTTTCAGGCAAAGCATCTGCAAAACAATCTTGCTTCTCCTCTTTAGTATACTCAATTCCACACTTCCGAACTTCAGTTAACAAATGCCTATATCTTGTTATTAAAGCTTCAAGACTCTCATTGCCAATAAAGTTGAAATTTTCAAACTCTTTGCGTATATCAGTGGCTTTCATCTTCTTGAGTTTGGTGTTTCCCTCAATTCTTGCCTTCAAAGCATTCCATAAACCATATGAGATTTTATGTTCATGAAATTGATGAAGTATCTGATTAGGAATTGCTTGACTCAACATCCAATAAGCTTTCTTCTCAGAATCGTATTTCTTTCTTTGATCAACATCCAATCTATCAAGAGTTTGATCCAAATCTGTCGCCACCACCTTTGGTCTTTCATAGGGTGACAAAATTCTTTCCCAAAGATTTGTGTCAGTTCCATTGAGATGTGTCTCAAACCGACCTTTCCAGTTCTCATAATCATTCAAATCAAGTAGTTTGGGAACTTTATTTGTGATTCCTGATTCAGTTTCACTAATCAGAATACTGTGTATCTTAGAATTTTGACTAGCAACAATAGCAAACATATCAGCCATGATTCTGAATTTTCTTTTTATCAGCGAACCTCCACTTAGATTTTAACATCACGAACCTAAATGATAGGCGAACCTTCTACAAACCTTGATCTCACGAACCTTGTCCAACGAACCTTGAGACAAACCTTGACCAGCGAACCTCTTCAATAGAACTTTGACCAACGAAGCTCAGTCAAACGAACCCTAATCAAACGAACCCTAATCAAACGAACCTCAACAGTAGGCAAACCTTGAGACGAACCTCTTCAAAATCTCTACACGAACCTCAACAAAAATCACTTTTAACAGCGAATCTATGCTTCAGACAACACCGGAGCTATACCAAGGTTCGGCTCCCGAGCCTATCTTCAGAATTTGAAAATTTTGGAGGAAAAACCTTCAAAATTTCAAGAAGAATTCTTCTAAATTCATAGATTTCAACCACAAATCTCTGAATTTTGATGTTTCAAAGCAGTAGATGATGAAAACACTATCAACACAACAATCAAACACAAAAAAACAAATTTTTAATCCATCTCTTGATCTCTTTATCTTCAAAATGATTGTAGATCTTCAAAATACTTGTATAGAACCCAGCCGAACCCATAGGTTCGCCAGCCGAACCTTGAGGTTCCCTGGACGAACCTTTACAATACATAGCCTAGGTTTGCCAAACCTATACACAACCTTGCCTAGGTTCGTGGGCCAGACGAACCTATGCAAGACTTATATAAACTTATACATTTTGAAAAGCAAACTATTACAAAAATGTCCTAGCAGATATGCTGCCGACTTTTGTGATCAGTGAAGATGGTACACTTAGTGCCATACAAGTAATGTCTCCAAATCTTCGACGCAAAGACTACTGCCCCCAATTCTAGATCATGAGTAGTGTAATTCTTCTCATGAACCTTCAACTATGTTGATGCGTATGCGATAACTTTGTCTCTTTTCATTAACACACAACCGAGTCCCTGATGGGAAGCGTCACAATACACTACAAAATCGTATGTACCCTCTAGGAGAGATAAAATTGGATCATTACATAACTTCTGTTTCAATGTCTGGAAAGCATCTTCTTGTTTCTGCCCCCAAACAAAAGGTTTACTTTTCTGAGTCAATTTGGTGAGAGGCAAGACTATCTTAGAAAAGTTTGAAATAAACCTTCTATTATAACCGGCCAGTCCCAGAAAAGACCATATCTCCGTCGGGGTCATCGGAGTATCCCAGTTATTGATTGCCTTGATCATGGCAAGGTCTACATGTATTCCTTCACTTACGTGACCCAAAAACTGAACTTCCCTTAGCCAAAATTTACACTTAGAGAATTTAGCATAGAGTTGCTCTTTCTTCAACAGCTCCAAGATTTTCCTAAGGTGTTGTCCATGTTCTGCTTTACTCTTAGAATAAATCAGTATGTCATCAATAAAGACAATAACAAACTGATCCAGATATGGCTTGCACACTTGGTTCATGAGGTCCATGAAAATTGCAGGTGCATTTGTCAATCCGAAGGGCATCACCATAAACTCACAATGCCCATACAAGGTTCGGAAAGCCGTCTTAGGTACGTCTTCTTCTTGAACTCTGAATTGATGATACCCGGAACGCAAATCGATCTTCGAAAAATACCGTGCTCCTTGGAGTTGTTCAAAACGATCATCAATCCTCGGTAATGGATACCGATTCTTGATGGTTAATTTGTTCAGCTCCGTGTAATCTACACACATCCGAAAAGATCCATCCTTCTTTTTTCACGAACAAAACCGGTGCTTCCCATAGTGAGTAGCTCGGCCTGATGAACCCTTTATTCCGTAG
Organism: Mikania micrantha; assembly: GCA_009363875.1. Lineage (NCBI taxonomy): Eukaryota > Viridiplantae > Streptophyta > Magnoliopsida > Asterales > Asteraceae > Mikania > Mikania micrantha. The sequence goes on from CM018684.1 coordinate 25,973,307, forward strand.
CTCCTGTAGTTGGTTTGACAATTCCTGCATCTCCGAAGGTGCTAACCTATAAGGAGATCTTTCAACAACAGTTGCTCCAGGAACTAAGTCAATACGGAACTCCACCAGTCGTGCTGGTGGCAAACCTGGTAGATCGTCAGGAAACACTTCCGGATACTCTTTTACGATAGGCACGTTTTGTATCTTGATCTTGTCTTTCTCTCTTTCCACCACATGAGCCAGGAAAGCTACGCATTGCTTCTGTAAACACTTACGCGCCTTTATGCAAGATAGGATTTTGACACTCTGTTTTGCTTGATCCCCTCGAACTTCCAACACATGGTCGTTCGCCATCGGTATTCGAAGTAACTTTTCAGAACATATGACTTCCACTCTATTGAGAGATAACCAATCCATCCCGATGATGATATCGAAACTGCCCAACTCCATCGGTATCAAATCCATGGTGAATGTTTGGCCATTAAGTGTTAATGGACAGTTCCTAAGTATTGTAGTAACTGTGATTTGTTTCGCATTCACCTCTTCAATGATATAAGGGGAGTCTAAAGGATCCTCAATATGATTATGTTGGCATGCAAAGTCGGCCGAGATAAAACTCTGATTTGCACCAGTGTCAAATAGAATAGATGCATAAAGGTCATGTAAAAGAAAAGTACCGGTGACCACATTCGGGTCCTGACGAGCGGCTGGAGCTTCCAAAGCAAAGCTCTTCCACGTGGTGCCTAAACTGCCGGCCGCATTCTTTTTGGGCAGTTCCTTGAAAAGTGACCCACTTCGCCACAATTATAGCATCCGCCGTTGTTTTGATTCGGATTGTTGGTTGGGGGAAGACCCAAAGCAACATTGTTTACTGTTTGAGCAGGTGTCATTCTGCACTGTTGGACCCAATGGCCCTTCTTTCCACATCCCGTGCAGTGTTTGCAAGGAGGGTTTGCAGCATGATGATATTGGCACTTGGCACAGAAAGGATACGTGTCGGTGTAAGGTTTCTTGTGAAGATTTTGTGGGGCAATGGCCACTTGATTGAATGGGGTGCCCATCGTGTAGTTCTTGATGACCTTCTGCTTTTTCTTCGGATGATGAGTGGGCTTCTTTGACAACTCTTCCTTAGTTTTTCCAGTGTCAGCTTCTTTCTTTAGAGTCCCAGATGCTACCATTACGTCAGTAAGCTTCCCTGAGAGGCTGATAGCGGACTCCAATGTGACAGGGTTCGTAGCTATAACCAAACTCTGTATGCAGGCATGTAATCCCCCTACATACCTATCAATTCTTTTCTCCAGAGTTGGTACCATGTCTAGCACCAATGCAATCAACTCGTGATAACGAGTAGTATAACCCATGTGATCCGCTCCTTTCATCACAAGGTTTGACAGTTCGGTCTCCATCCTCTGTAGTTCGTTCTTGGGACAGAACTCATTCCTCAGCAGATTCTTGAAATTTTCCCATGGCATCGCCATTGCCTCTTCTCTTCCTCGAGCCTTGATATGTGAGTTCCAGCACGTTAAGGCTTGCTTGTTGAATGGTCCTGCAGAATAGCGAACCTTATGATGCTCTAGGCAACCGCTAATGTCTAGAGTAGTCTCGATCTTCTCAATCCATTGGATTAAACCAACAGCTCCCTCAGTACAGCTGAAACTAGGCGGATTGCACCCTACAAAAGACTTGTAAGAGTAATGAGATGCACTGCCAGTATTCCCACTGGCCTTTCCTGATGAATGCCCGGAGTTGTTGTTATTGTTCTAGAGGTGGTTGATCATATCGGGTATCACCTCTTTCAGCTGGTTAGTCAGCTGACTGCTCAGTAGAGTTGGCAGGGCAACAATAGCAGGATCCAGAATATGGTTCACGTTCGGGTCAGGAGGTGGAGTGTGTGGGGGATGAGGAGGTGGGGGATGAGGAGGTGGAGGAGGAGGTGGCGGTGGTGGTGGAGGCATAATAGGAGGTGGTCTGTGGGCGGCATTCTGATCACAACCGAAAGAACATCAGTTAGTGCAATGATCGAATGCAGAAGACACAATGCAAGTAAATTCCTAATTCCTATGTTCTCTACATGAAGGGTACCTAGGTTATAGTCTAGGCCAAATCGTTTAAATAAATGACCTATGTTTCTCTATAACCATGGCTCTGATACCACTCTGTCACACCCCGAGCTGGCAGGCCGGATCTAATGTCCCATCGGACGGAATGGTCTCTGGGCGTGATATCGGGGTGATAATCAGAATGATCAGATTGTTTTCATTGCACATGATATAAATTGAGAAAACACTAAATGAAATAGAATTACAAAGTTAAATTATATCAGTATCGTTCATAATTTAACAATGTAAATCTACTATCAATATCATAAATTTTCTATCTTCTATCTGCACAAGATACACAAAATAATAGGTATGATGATGTTCAAAATATGCATGTCCAAAAATACTAGGTCCTCTATCTGGGCATCCTAGTCAAAAGCACGAACTTCCTAGTTAACCTGTTCGTCACCTGAGAAATCATGCAAAAAAAACAAAAGTCAACACATGGTTGGTGAGTTCATATTTTTTTGTTTGAAAATGAATTTGTACAAACCTGACCGAATGACAACCTTATCTTAACCAATAACCACCTATGCTATCCAATCCAGTATGCTTATATATAGGGCATACATAGGGTCAAGTTTACCACCAGCCCAGCCGCCAGCCCACCACATACCAAACTGCTTAGTATATTGTTCTTGGCGATAATTAAGCGTTTCATCCCTTACATTGAATTCGCAACCTTTGAACAACCTGAAAATGTTAACACTGAGCATCCGAAATGACAACCTTAACCTCAGCAACAACCACCTATACCATCCAGCCAAGTATGCTTATATATAGGGCATACGTAGGGTCAAGCTTACGCCAGCCCACCACATACCGAACCGCATAATATATTGTTGTCAATCATAATTAAGGGTTTCATTCCCCATCATCAATACATTCGTTCTTAGTTCTTAGTTCTTTGTCAGTTTCAACAAAATGTGGGAATTCTCTTGATTCCTTAAGCTCATCACGCACACATGATCAACCGTAACAATTATAGAAACATTAAATTAAATGCTTAAGTAAATGAATAAATAAACATTTAATAAATATCTAAGACCTAAAGATTGGGCCTTGGTCATACTCGAGTAGACTAGATTAGCAATCAAGGTTCTTAGTAGTTGAGGAAATCTGTAAATATCATCAAACATGCGACCTATAATCAATCTATCTAGCTAGGACATCTTTTGATATATAGGATTTTATAGTTCGTTCTAAATCGTCAATGTTCGTTCTTGTTCGTATAGATCGTTAGTTCTTTGGCACATGTTATCTTTGAATATTTCCCAGACATTCTTTTAAAAATAGATCGTCAAAAAAAGTTTTCCATACTAGTTCTTTAGTTCTTTGAAAATAGATCGTTGCATACAGTTCTTGGATATTTAGTTCTTTGAAAACAGACCGCCGAAAATAGTTCTTTGATTTAGATTTATTAGTTCTTTGAAAACAGACCGTTGAAAACAGTTCTTTGATTTATATCGTTAGTTCTTTGAACACAGGCCGTTGAAAATAGCTCTTTGATTTAGAATAGTTATCTACTCATGATAAATAAATAACCCATTTTGAAAACCTGTAAATAGTTTACCTACACAATATCTAGGATAACAGTTATTCGAGTTGATTTATTATGATTCGAATACGATAAGTATTTAGATTTGACGTGTATAGGGTTTAGGTCTCGGTGGGCAACTAAGTGTCATATATACTATCTAATGTGTTGCTAAAATTCTCTAAGTTATTCTAATTTTTCATACCCGTACCCTTAACTGATAAAGAATTAACCTTGTTTACCTAAGGTTTATAAAATAAAAGACGTAATCTTTTAATAAATCGTCATCTAAAAATCCTTGTTTGAATTATAACATTTTACATTTGGTAAATCATTTAAGTTACTTTAAAATATAAAATATATTTATATGTTATCAATCGTTATATTTTTAGTAAAATATAAGTTATTTTTATGAAACATATAAGTTAAACGTGTTAGGACTTGAGTGAACCCAAATAGGTTAATCACTAAGCCCCTTAATAGTTCTTTGTTACCATTCTTGATTGTGGTCCCTTATTGAATTGATTATCGATTAAGTTATTCATTTGAACAACTCAATTGATCATCAACTTAAGCGTTGAACGAAAACTCCAAGTATTGGTTGTTGACATCTAAATGTCACCGTTCCAATACTTAGTAAAGCATAATCTTTTTGTTACCTTGTTCAAAACATGACTTAGTTTTATACTTTTGACATGTTTTAAGCTACGGTTTATGATCAAACCTTTGTTTTAAAGTTTGCCTATGTTTTAACCTAAAGTTTAAGTAATATGAATTAACGTAACATGCCCAATTGCACCCTAAACCTAATTACATTTTTATGCCCATTTAGATTAACATAATTGTAAGTTTGATGATGCAAAATGAGATAGAGTTTTCGGTGGTTATGTCTGTGTGTGTCCCACCACACCAAAAGAAATTTTTGAACTCCAAAAATCTAACTAAATAGTTCTCCACTAAACCTTCAAGGATTTAAATAATTATATATATGTGGTCCACCATATAATCTTAATTTGGAGATGGGGTTTTTGGTGGAATAATACACCACAAGTGGAGTTCTCGGCCACTCCCATTAAATGGAAGGGAGTTCTCAGTTGCTTTTGTCCCACTTTAAGGTGTTCTCGGTCAAATTTATTTAAGAAAAATGGGTTTTCGGCCATTCCTATTAAAATAAATTGGTTTTCAGCCATAATGTAGAAAAGAAGGGGTTCTCGGTCAAAGCATACGGTTTTCGGTCAAAGATATCAACGAAAATACGTTCTCGGTTGGTGTCGTCTTCAACCTCCGTTTCCAACCCCATATTTGCATGTTTTTAACAAAAACATCCTGTCTTAAGTCATTTTTAACTCAAATAACTCATAAAAACCCATTTTAAAGTGAATCTACCAAGGCTTAATGAGATAAAATAGGGTTCTAAGGTCATTCATTCGGGTTTGTCAAAAAACCCTGAAATTACTAAAGTTTGAGCTCATATTACCTCCAAATCAGCGGGTTCCAAGCTCGATCTGCTGTACTTTCACGTTCTCCTCGTCAAGGGCTTTGATTTGATACCAAGTTTGCTCAATTTGAGCAAGAAATGAAGAAGTTTTGATGATTTTTATGAAAGAAAATTCTAGAGAGAGAAAGATGGATGGGTTTAGAGAGAGAAAGCTGGTAGGTGAAATGAGAAATGGCATTTAATGCGATAATAAATGTTTTCAACATTTGGGTGCGTTCGGGCTCGTTCGGTTCTGCTCGGTATCGCGTAGACGCGTCGGTTCGTAATGACACGATACGTTTTTAAAGATAAAGATTTTAAAACTTAAATTAGGTAGTAATTCCTAATAAATTAGCTAATTATCTTTTTATTTATTATTTAAAATTTTCAAAATCATTTAATTTAATTGTTTAATCGAGTCGTACGGTTCTCATGCGTATTCGTTCGGATCGTCACCCGTATGAACACGACGACAACTCTATTTTTCGATTTGATTTTCTTATTATTTGACATCATTCAGAGCGTTAAACTTACAGATATATTCGTGCAAATCGTCACCCACACGAATCCTCCGTCTGTTTAATATTCACATAACGACGTTCGTTATTGTTTTGTTCTATACAACCTCACATACGTTTATAAATAATAAATTCCTAATTAACATTCACATAACAAATTTGTAGTTTCAGACATGATTTTGTTAAACCATGGTTTTGAAATATGTTTCTGAAATAGATCTGCAATAGTTCTGTATTAAGCATCAAATGATAATTGCATACATGAAGTACACATAGTTCGTATCTGATCTGCTGTACACATTTCTGTTCCGACTACGGTTCGGACACTGATCTTACATGCACACCGAAACCTAAACCCTATATACGTCAAATTCTAAATACTTATCATATTCGGGTCATAATAAAACAATTCAGGTGCCGAAGATACATAGGATACAATTAACGACCGCGCATATCTTTTGTGATTCCATTGCATAACAACGCAGGTGAGTTCATTGCCCTTTTCTGAACATTTTGTTTTATAAACGCGAGGCTGAGAAACATGCGTAAATTATTTTCATTGGATTATGTTTACTTAAATGCTTTAACTTCATATATGTTTTACATGTATACTTGTTAGCCTAGATTTTGTTTAGGTAAAGTATTTACATTGTTTTCAAAATGGGTTATTTATTCATCAAGAGTAGATAACTATATGATATCAAAGAACTACTTTCAACAGTCTGTTTCTCAAAGAACTAACGATCTAATTCAAAGAACTTTTTTCATCAGTCTGTTTTCAAAGAACTAACGATCTAATTCAAAGAACTATTTTCAGCGGTGTGTTTTCAAAGAACCGTATGTAACGATCTATTTTCAAAGAACTATAGAACTAGTACGGAGAATTGTTTTCGACGATCTATTTTCAGAGGAATGTCTGGGAAATATTCAAAGATAACATGTGCCAAAGAACTAACGAACTATAAGAACAAGAACGAACTACGGACGATCTAGACGAACTATAAAATCCTATACATCAAAAGATGTCCTAGCTAGACTGGTTGATTATAGGTCGCATGTTAGATGATATTTATAGATTTCCTCAACTACTAACGAACTATACGAACAAGAACGAACTACGGACGAGTATGACCAAGGCCCAATCATTAGGTCTTAGATTTTTATTAAATGTTTATTTATTCATTTACTTAACCATTTAATTTAATGTTTATACAATTGTTGTGGTTGATCATGTGTGCATGATGAGCTTAAGGAATCAAGAGAATTCCCATATTTTGTTTAAACAAACAAGAACTAAGAACTAAGAACTGGTGTGTTGATGATGAGGAATGAAATGCTTAATTATCATTAACAACAATATGTTAGATGGTTTAGTATGTGGTGGACTGGCGGTAAGCTTGACCCTACGTATGCCCTATATATAAGCATACTTGACTGGATAGCATAGGTGGTGGTTGGTGAGGTTAAGGTGGTCATTTGATCAGGTTTGTACAAATTCATTTTCAAACAAAACAATATGAACTCACCAGCCATGTGTCGACTTTTGTTTTCTTGCATGACTTCTCAAGTGATGAACATGTTAACTAAGAAGTTCGTGTTTTTGACTAGGATGCCCAGATTGAGGGCCTAGTATTTTTGGACATGCATATTTTGAACATCATCATACTTATTATTTTGTATATCTTGTGCATATACCAGATAGAAAATTTATGATGCTGATAGTAGATTTAAATTGTTAAATTATGAACGATACTGATATAAGTTCACTTTGTAATTCTATTACATTTACTGATTTCTCAATTTATATCATGTGCAATGTAAACAATCTGATCATTTCAATTATCACCCGATATCACGCCCCGAGACCTTTCCACCCGGCGGGAAAGTCGATCCAGCCCGCCGGCTCGGGGTGTGACAAATTGGTATCAAAGCCATAGTTATAGAGAAACATAGGTCATTTATTTAAACGATTTGACCTAGACTATAACCTAGCAACCCTTCGTGTAGAGAACATAGGATTTAGGAATTTACTTGCATTGTGTCTTCTGCATTCGATCTTTGCACTAACTGATATTCCTTCGGTTGTGATCAGAATGCCGCCGAGAAGACCACCTTCCCTTATGCTTCCACCACCACCTCCACCTCCTCCTCCCCCACACACTCCACCTCATCAGAACCCGAATGCGGAGCTGGATCCTGCTACCGTTTCCTTGGCAACCATACTGAGCAGTCAGCTCACTAACTAGCTGAAAGAAGTGATCCCAGACATGATCAATCGGATTCAGAACAAGAGCATAAACACTAGGCATTCATCAGGAGAGGCCAGTAGGAATACCGGCATGGCATCTAACTACGCCTACAAGTCATTTGTAGGATGTAAGCCGCCTAGTTTCAGCGGTACTAAGGGAGCCGTTGGTTTAATCCAATGGATTGAGAAGATTGAGACTACTCTAGACATTAGCAGCTGTCCAGAACACCACAAGGTTCGCTACTCTGCAGGATCATTCAGCAAGCGAGCCTTAACATGGTGGAACACACAGATCAAAGCCAGAGGAAGAGAAGTGGCAATGGCGATACCATGGGAAGGTTTCAAGACTCTGCTGAGAAATGAATTCTGTCATAAGAATGAACTACGGAGAATGGAGACTGAAATGTCAAACCATGTGATGAAAGGAGCAGATCACATGGGTTATACTACTCGTTATCACGAGTTAGTAGCATTGGTGCCATACATGGTACCAACTCTGGAGAAAAGAATTGACAGGTATGTAGGTGGATTACCTGCCTGCATACAGAGTTTGGTCATTGCTGCAAACCCGGTCACTTTAGAGTCAGCTATCAGTTTGTCAGGCAAACTTACTGATTTGATGGTAGCTTCTGGAACTCTAAATCAGGTAGCTGACACTGGAAAGCAAATGAAGAGTCTTTAAGGAAGCCAACTCATCACCACAAGAAAAAGTAGAAGATCATCAAGAATTATACTATGGCCGCTCCACTCAATCAAGTAGCAGCTGCACCACAGAACCCCAATAAGAGACCCATACACTGGGACGTACCCTTTGTGTGCCAAATGCCAGTACCATCATGCTACTAATACTCCCTACAAGCACTACACAAGATGTGGTAGAAAAGGTCATTGGGTTCAACAGTGCAGAGTGGCACCTGCCCAAGCAGTAAAAATGCTGCTTTAGCTCTTCCTCCACCCAACAATCCGAACCAAAACAATGGTGGATGCTATAACTGTGGCGAGGTTGGTCACTACTCAAGGAACTGCCCAAAGAGGATGCAGCCGGCACTTCAAGCAACCCATGGAACAGCTTTCGCTTTGGGAGGTCTAGCTGCTCGTCAGGACCCGAACGTGGTCACGGGTACATTTCTTTTACATGAATTTTATGCATCTATTTTATTTGCAACTGGTGCGGATCAGATTTTTATCTCGGCCGACTTTGCATGCCAACTTAATCATGTTGAGGAATCTTTAGACTCCCCTTATATCATTGAATAACGAATGGGAAACATATTACAATTAGTACAATACTTAGAAACTGCCCATTAACACTTAATGGCCAAACATTCACCATCGACTTGATACCGATGGAGTTAGGCTGTTTTGATATCATTGTCGGGATGGATCGGTTATCTATCAATAGAGTGGAAGTCATCTATTCTGAAAAGCTACTTCGAATACCAATGGCGAGCGATCACGTGTTGGAAGTTCGAGGGGCTCAAGCAAAACGGAGTGTCAAAATCACATCATGCATAAAGGCACGTAAATGTTTACAGAAGCAGTGTGTAGCTTTCCTGGCACACGTGGTGGAAAGAGAGAAAGACAAGATCGAGATGCAAGACGTTCCTGTAGTAAAAAAGTATGAGGAAGTATTTCTTGACGACCTAGCAGGTTTGCCACCAGCACGACAGGTAGAGTTCCGTATTGACTTAGTTCCTAGAGCAACATTCGTTGCAAAATCTCCTTATAGGCTAGCCCCTTCGGAGATGTAGGAATTGTCAAATCAGTTACAAGAATTATTGGATAAGGGTTTCATCCGACCGAGCTACTCAGCGTGAGGAGCTCCGGTTTTGTTCATGAAGAAGAAGGATGGATCCTTTCAAATGTGCATAGATTACAGGGAGCAGATCAAATTAACCATCAAGAATCGGTATTCGTTGCCGAGGATTGATGATCTTTTATGATTAACTACAAGGAGCATAGTATTTTCCAACATTGGTTTGCGTTCAGGATATCATCAGCTTAGAGTTGAAGAAGAAGACATACCTAAAACGGCGTTCCAAACTAGGTATGGGCATTATGAGTCTATGGTGATGCCTTTCGGATTGACAAATGCACCAGCTGTTTTTATGGTTCTCATGAACATGGTGTGCAAAGTCACACCCCTAAATTCCCACTCGTGGTGTCAGTCCACGTGGGTGTGACGTGGCCAGAATCACAGCTCAAGGTCATATAGAACAACTCTATATGCGTTTTCAAATACGTTGTTCGACATAAAGTAGTAAAATAGGTTGCAGCGGAAATTAAATAATATTGCAGCGGAAACAATAAGTTTAATAGAAACAGCGGAAATATAATTGTTTAAACAGCGGAAACCAAATTGTCAGACACTACGATGTTCAATACATAACATAAATAGAAAATGTTTGATAAAATGACACGACATGCAACATGCTGATCCTAAGCTCAAGTCCTTAGGTGAGTGTCCTGAATCCATACGCCTGTCAGTTACCTGAGAATACAAGTTTAGAAAAATTGTCAACACAATGGTTGGTGAGTTCACAGGTTTTGATATACATATATAGTAAGAAAATGTGTGTCATGTTGTTTATCATAATGTTAGTACCGAGCCCTAGGCTCCAAGTGTCAGTGCGTCACTACCGAACTAGACTTGTTTGCTCTTGCCTCCGCTGTGTCTCGTATACACAGCAAGTTAGGGTCAGAGTTTCACGGGTTATGACATCCGGTCAATATTGTGCCCCGTGGGGTTAGTCACACCCAAACGGATCCATTCAAACCTACCACGTTGTTCGTATATTAACGGTAAGACTTTGTGAGGACTTGTTACGAGTTCAACACTTAATGTTTGTCTAATAACCCAGCATACACAGTAAAATGTTTGTACAGTAATAGATGTTTGACTCGATGCAACTAGTATTCTCCCCCTATTTAAAACGTTTGAAAAGAGTAAAGAGGGGCCGTAAACTCACCTTAGTGATCAAGAAAAGTAGCGTAAGTGTAAGCTGCCGTGTAGACTGCGCATCGGTCACCGGCTACCTATATCGTATACCATACGTGAGTTTGCGTAAGTGACCGTGTTCGTGTTAGTGCTCGTGGTTGTGCTCAACAACCCTTGATGTTCATGTTTGTCCGTGTCGGTCCACAATGACCGTGTTAGCTCATGTTGGTCCATATTGACCGTGTTTGACCAAAGTTGACCATGTCAAGTCAACGACCCGTCGGTGCACCGCGTGTCGGTTGTGAATCGTGTAGCATTCGTGTAAGTGCTCGTCGTGTGCAAAACGCGCAAGTCGCGTCTATGGCAACTTACTATTTATAGTAAGTTTTCATTTATGGCAAGTTTCACAAAGCATAACGATTTTAATGTTCTTGCATGCTCGTTAGTGCTACGTGACCATGTTAACACATAGCACATCATCATACGGAATCACATAAGTCACTTATATCATGTTTGCACATAAAAGTTTCCTAAAATGGAAAGTTTCCATTTCTAGCACAGGAGATATCGGAAACCATCTAACTTAGCATTCAATCATCATAGTAAAACATAATAACTCACTTAGCATGTTCAAATCGTACAAAATATTCATAAGTTAACATTTCTAAAAATAAAGTTACTATAAATAGTAACTTTGCAATTTTGCATACAAATGACCACTCTAAACATTTCTAAACAATTTTTATAGCATAAACCATCATAATAAGTCATTTATTATCGTTTAAACATACTAACATAGTCCAAATCATCACCAATCATTATTTTGACCCGAAAAGTTACTAAATATAGTAACTATGTCAAAAATGACCATAACCACATTCAAATCACATTCCTAAGAATCAATATCATCATATTATCCTTCAAATAACAAGTCTATATGCATGCATGTTATCAATCTCATCTATTACACCATTTTGAAAACAAAAAGTTTCTATTAAAGGAAAGTTAGTCAAATACCATATCTTTATCCATTTTAACATCATCAAATCATGTAGCGCATTGCCAATAACATCAACAATCACCAAAAACTCATCTACCAATCCTATATTATACATGCATGTGGGTTTCTTGCCCATTCATGACCAAATCAAGTGATTTACACATACACATCTTCATAGATCATCATAAATCATCAAATAACATTATCAAATCATCATAGATCATCATTAATCACACTAAAATCATCAAACCCAGATCTAGAATTCGTGTATGTGCATCAAAGGTGCTTGCATGTGTGTGTAATAGTGTGAAAGATGAGTTTTTAAGCATAGAACTACCTTCCAAAGCTTCAAAGATCCTGAGATGATGATGAGAACAGCCTCAGGAGCTTCTGGTTCGCTGGTCTTAGTCGGAACAAGAAGGTGGTGGTGGTGGATGGTGTTCTTTAGTGCCTCCTTCAACCTTTCCCAAGTTTCTTCAAGGTTCACAAGCTTCAACTATGGCCTTCAATGGCTGCCAATGGGGGTTTCAGGGTGATTTACAGAGGACTGGGTCGAGTGGTGGCGTTTTCAGTCGAAAATGATGATTAGAAAAGATAGATTAGCAATAATGGTCTTGGTTTTATAAAGATTTGGCGTCTGGATGTCGTCGCGTACCGCGGAGAGAGGCAAAAAGATGCTTCGTGTACCGCGATGGATTTCGGGATTCAAATTCTCCGAAACTCGTCGCGTACCGCGATAGGGCCTCTTATGGGCCATCGCGTACCGCGATGGGCCCCTGAAGAGCACAATAAGCCTAGTTTCATGGGTTTGATCCATTCGTCTTCGTTTTCACGTTTATGAACTATCGTATGGCCTCGTTTGAACTTCTCAGTTCAATGTTTGAGCGTTTTGTGAGGTTTCAAGTGTTGTGTTACACAATGTGCTAAACGTTCACCAACGTTCGTGTGTTTAGACACGTGTGTGCGGTTTCTAGATAATTCCTTACTGTCGTGCCACATGTCACACTAAATTAATCTAGTTCTAGTGCCACGTGCGCAAATAATTAATTAAATAAACATTTAATAAAATAGCAGCTGACCTGGAAATTGCGGGGTGTCACATGCAAGCCGTATCTGGATCAGTTTGTCATTATCTTTATTGATGACATACTGATTTAGTCCAAGAGCAAAGCTGAACATGAGCAGCACCTCAGGAAGATCTTGGAGCTGTCGAGGAAAGAACAACTCTATGCCAAATTTTCTAAGAGTGAATTTTGGCTAAGGGAAGTTTAGTTTTTGGGTCACGTAGTCAATAGCGAAGGAATACATGTAGACCCTACCAAGATCGAAGCTATTACGAACTGGGATACGCCGACGACACTGACGGAGATACGGTATTTTCTGGGCTTAGCAGGTTATTATAGAAGATTTATTTTAAACTTTTCAAAGATAGCCTTGCCTCTCACTAAGTTAACTCAGAAAAGTGAGCCGTTTGTTTGGGAGCAGAAACAAGAAGAAGCTTTCCAGACATTGAAACAGAAGTTATGTGATGCTCCAATCTTATCTCTCCCAGAGGGTGCAGACGACTTTGTCGTGTATTGTGACGCTTCCCATCAGGGACTCGGTTGTGTGTTAATGCGACGAGACAAAGTTATCGCGTACGCATCAAGACAGTTGAAGGTTCATGAGAAGAACTACACTACTCATGATCTAGAATTGGGGGCAGTTGTCTTCGCATTAAAGATCTGGAGACATTATTTATATAGCACCAAGTGTACCATATTTACTGATCATAAAAGTCTACATCATATCTTTGACCAGATGGAACTCAACATGCGACAGCGTCTTTGGGTTGAAATTTTGAATGATTACGACTGTGTGGTCAAGTTCCATCAGGGCAAGGCAAATGTCATGGCAGATGCTTTGAGCTGGAAGGAACGAGTCAAAACCTTGTGCGTAAGAGCAATGGGAATGACGATACAAACGAGTTTACGCGACAAAATTGTTAAAGCTCAGCAGGAATCAGTGGAACAAGGTAATATGAAGAAAGAACTCGACTGTGGAGCAGAACGACAGTTCGAAACGAAAGCTGATGGAATTATCTATTCTCAGGATCGCGTGTGGATCCCTACGGTTGATGAGATGAGGAAATTCATCTTTGATGAATCGCACAAGACCAAGTATTCAGTACATCCAGGAGCCGATAAAATGTACCAAGATTTATGTGGATTTTATTCGTGGCCGGGAATGAAGAAGGACATAGCTGAGTCCGTCGGCCAATGTATGTCATGTGCGAAAGGAAAGACGGAACACCAGAAACCGTCAGGTTTTACTGGAACAACCTGAGATTCCGCTTTGAAAGTGGGAACAAATAGCTATGGATTTCATTACCAAGCTACCCCGCATTTCCAGTGGTCATGATACCATTTGGGTTATCATTGATCGATTAACAAAATTTGTTCATTTCTCGCCAATGCGTGAAACCTTCATGATGGATAAATTGGCAAGATTGGAGATCAACGAGATAATGGTACGACACGACGTACAATTGTCTATCATTTCAGATCGAGATAGCAAATTTACATCGAGATTCTGGCAATCGTTGTAGAAATCTCTAGGGACACAGTTAAACTTGAGTATCGCTTTCATCCACAAACGGACGGTCAAAGTGAACGTACTATAAAAACCCTAGAGGACATGCTGGGAATCTGTGTTTTGGATTTTGGTGGACACTGGGATTCTCATTTGCCACAGATCGAATTCTCCTATATTAACAGTACCATAGTAGCATCGGATGCGCTCCATTCGAGGCATTTTATGGTAGAAAATGCCGGTCACCGATCTGTTGGACCGAGGTAGGGGATAACCGACTAACTAGGCCAGAGCTTATTCAGGAATCCACTGATAAGATCGCCTAGATACAAAAAAAGTTACAAGAAGCCCGAAGCAGACAAAAGAGCTATGCTGACAAACGGCATAAACCGTTGGAATTTCAGGTGGAAGACCATGTCATGTTGAAGGTATCCCCATGGAAGGGCGTAGTTTGCTACGGAAAGAAAGGCAAGCTAGCACCGCGATATGTCGGACCATTCGAGATCCTTCAAAGAATCGGTCCTGTTGCGTTTAAGCTGAGACTACCAGATGAACTCAGCGGTGTACATGCCGTGTTTCACGTCTCAAACCTTAAGAAATGCCTTGCAGAAAAATCACTTGTCATACCGGTTGAGGAGATTCAAGTGTACGAACAATTACACATCATTGAAGAACCTTCGAAAATTATGGATCGCGAAGTTAAGCAACTGAAATGAAGCCGTATTCCAATCGTCAAGGTTCGATGGAATTCAAAGCGCGGACCTGAGTTTACTTGGGAACACGAGGATCACATGAAGTCCAAGTATCCCCATCTATTTATAGAGGAGTCCGTACCCGATAACGATTCTTAAATTTTGGGAAGAAATTTCTCTAACAAGGGGAGACTGTAACATCAGTGTCCGAATCATAGTCAGAACAGTAACGTGTACAGTAGATCAGGTACGAACTATGTGTATTTCATGCATGTTATTATCATTTGATGTTGAATACGGAACTATTACACATTTGTTTCAGAAATATATTTGAAAATCCATGGTTTAACAGTAAGAATTATATCTGACAACATATAACTGTTATCCGAATGTTAGTTAGGATTTTATTATGTATAAAGTATGTGAGATTGCACAGAACAAAACAATAAAAAAAAGTCATCACATGAATATTAAGCTGACGGCATAATCGTGTGGGTGAAGATCCGCACGAATATATCTCAAAGTTTAACGTTTTGAATGATATCTGATAATTATAAAATCACATCGAAAAGTATAGTTGTCGTCGTGTTCATACGGGTGACCATCCGAACGAATACGCTCGATAATTGTACGATTCGATTAAACAGATAAATTTAACGTTTTCGGAAATTTAAAAATAAACCAAAGATATCTAGTTAATTTATTAGGAATTACCACCTAAAGTAATTTAGAAAACCTTATTTTAAAAAGATCTTAATGTTTCGTTACGAGAAAATCGAGAACTGACGTTTCTACATGAAACCGAATGAGCCCAAACACACCCGAGTGTTGGAAGCATTTATTATGGTAATAAATGCCATCTCTCATCTTTACCAACTCACTTTCTCTCTATACTCCCGTCTCTCTCTACTTTCTCTCTAAAATTTCAAACCCTAAAACCTTCAATCCTTCACCAAATCCAGTGATTTTGGTGTCAAAACAACCACAACAAAGTGTAGATCGTGCAAGTACAAAGATTTAGAGCTTGGAACCATCGAGATCGAGGTAAAATCGAGCTCAAACTCACGATTTTTAGGGTTTTCTCCCTTTTTCTTGATCACCTATGTTCCAGCCGACTTAAAACCTACAAAACCCATAGAAATCTGACACAAATGTGTTAGGAACTTGAGAGGCTCCATTAATGATCTACAAACTCGAAATTGGGGTCATGAAAGTGGTTGGTCTCAAACGAGGTGAATCGTAGAGCCCAAGATAATGATGAAGACTGATAAAGACAACCGAAGGAGACTTATTCCAAAATTTTGTTGATTTTCGTGTACATGTTTTTCGATTACTAGAGTAGTTCGGGTACTCGAAAGTTTTCATGTATAGCCCGTTCGAGTACCCCTAGACTTAGTATAAATAGACGTATTTTGTACTAGTCTAGGGTTTGATTCTCGAGGAATGCTCTCTAGACGTATTGAGGCATTACTTCGTGTACTTCACTGAATATATCAAAGTTTTGAACTTCTTCTTGTTCTTGTGTTTATTCTGCACGTTATAGATACATCTGATGCAGAAAGGAGACATAAAGCTCAGTTCTTGATCTGTTTGGGAACTTACAAGTGGTATCAGAGCCTTAGTGCTCTTTTCTACATCAAGGTACAAACTTTTCAGTGCAAGCCTGTTACTTTCTTCTTCTACTACATCTCCTCTAGCTACTATTCAAATATGGTGCTCTGAATGTTGATAAATATTTCTCCGGAAAATTTTCAAGTATTTTTCGAGTTCAAATTTTGAAAAGAGTCTGTTCAGGTACAGTGGATTTCGTATTAGTTAGAGTTAAGGTACTTTGGATTTCGTATACAGTTAAAGTTTGGATACATTGGATTTCGTATACATGATCTGGTTCGGGTACTTCTGATCTTCGAATAGTCAAGAATTTTCGAGTATGACCAGTGTTCGAGTACTGCTATTGTTTGAGCATACTAAAGATTCGACTACTTTGGACTTCTAGTATGGTTTGATATTCGGGTAGTGGTGTTATTTCGAGTAGTGCTTGGTGCTCAGCATAGTTGGGAGTTCGTGAACTACACTTAGAAAATTTTCAGATCAATCATGGCCTCAAAGAATCTAACCAATTTTTCCAACCTGCTCAACTTGGACAATAAGATTGGCACCAGAACAAAGCCACCTAGGCTCGTGTTGGGAGACAACTTTCAGGATTAGAAGTTCATATTTCAATCATTCGTCAAGTACACTGACCCGAAACTATGGAAGTCAATTGAAGAAGGGCCTCATGTGCCCATGTACCAAAGTGAGCTCAATGGATTAATTCCCAAAGCTGACATTCTTATGATAGAGAAGGATGATAAAGCATATGCACTAATCACCATGGCTCTTTCCACTTATGTTGCCCACGGTTTCAAGGAACATAAAACAGCTAAGCAATTGTGGGATGCTTTGGTTGAAAGGTTTGAAGGCAATGGAGATATGCGAGAGAGTCGCAAGGATATGCTAAGGAAGAGGTTCAATATGTTCAATCATATCAAGGGATCCTTGGAAGCGCAACTGAACCGTTTCACTCACCTAATGACTGAGATGACTAGCGCTGGGATTGATATGACCAAAGGAGAGGTCAACAAAAACCTCTTGAACTGATTACCTTACAATTGGAATTCCATCTGCACCGCGATCAAGAGAACCAAAGACATGTACAAGACCTCCCTAAGCGAGCTGATCTCAATTATCAATTCATATGACATGGATGACAAGCAAAGAGCTCTCAATCCTGCAAGTTCTATGGGCATTGCACAAGCATCAGAGAATACTGCTCTTCTGTCAGCCATTAACTTCCAAGCATCAGGGTTGCAGCACTATCAAGCTCCTTCATCGCAGTTTATTCCGTTTGAGACTGCATTCCTCTCATCTAGGCAAGCTAGTTCAGTGCCCAAGATAAGTCCTGAGAGCGAAGAGAATATGTTGCTGTTCAAGGGGTTTATGAACAGTTATAACGCATTCATTGCTGGAGAGTTGGCACCTGCCAATCTTACTCAGGATAATCTAGAGCATATTAATACATCAGATGTTGAGGAGTTGGACATTTAATGGCAAGTGGCAGTGGCAGTCTTCCGTGCAAAGAAGTTCATCAAGAAATATGGAAGGAACAGCTTCAGAAACAACCCGGGAAAGAAACTGGGCTTTGATAAGTCAAAGCTGCGATGCTACAATTGTGATCAACCGGGTCATTTTTCTAGAGAATGCAAACAGACAAAGGTGGCTAAGGAAGGTGAGAAGAAGCCGGAAGAGAAGGCTGCTACTGCTGCTGGAGGAGGTGCTAGCACGTCTAAAGCATTGGTGACTCAAGAAACTGACTCCTATGATTGGAGTGATCAAGTACAGGAACTGGAGTTAACCCCGAGTCATGCTTTCATGGCAGATGAGGATGAGAAGCAGAATGAGGTAACCCAAAATCGTTGTTCCATTTCTTGTATTGATAGCCTTTAGATATCGTTCTCATAATGAGGACTTGATCAAAGAGGTCACCAAACTTAAGTACTTTAACTCTGAGTTTTTGAAAAATGAAGCACTTTTCAAAAAGAAACTTGACGCTGAAAGCCGTGATATTTTACAATTAAAAGAATTGTTAAGTGATAAAGAGTCCAACTATCGTGACGCGAGGCGTCAGATAGATGGACTCACTTCAGACTTGGAGCATCTTAAGTCTCAATTGTCTAAATCTAAAAATCAAGCTGATAAGTATGAGTATGCTAGTACTGCGGTGGCCAATATGATTGATGTCCAATGTAGGAGAAAGACAATATCAACACATATGTTGATGATCTGTTGTTGAAATCCGACCGAAGGGTCGATTTCACCACTGGTTCTAACAAACTAGTTCCCTTGACAACAGATCCTGTTGAGACCGGCCCCAATATTTCTGATGATTCTGAGGTGTGTGCAGATAGATTAAATGAAATAGGTGTGAGGGGGAAGATTGAAGAAAGAAGTGCTGGGAGGAGCACAGATTGTTCAACATCTTTTAGAACATCACTGATTATTCCAAAAACTGATTTTGTTGGAAAATTTGATAAACTTAAAAGTAAACCCAATGAGATGTCTAAAAACTTTAAGTCAAATTTTGTTAAGAATGATGTTATTTTGGAATCAATTTTCTTCTTGTTTACATGAGTACAAGGGTCATTCCACAATCATCAAAGAGGTAGGTTCAAAGTTGAATCCTAACTGTGAACCTTTTGTTCCAACTGGGTCATTGGAACAAGCCTCTACAAGTTCTTCTTCTTCTGGTCATAGTGATTGTGATGTAAAACCCTTTGACCCTAAGGAGTTTCATTAGAAGGTATGTTGTTTTGCATGTGGTAGACCAGGCCACATTGCCAGAAATTGTCTGCACAGACCTACTCAATTCTTTTATGGTAAGAATCAGAAGGTCACACCCATTTTCAGATCAATGAGGACTAACCAATCCTCAAAGCCTAGGGTGACACCTCAAAAAGTACCTCAGAAGCCATCCACTGCCAAGAACACCAAGTCATTTAAAAAAAATCAATTTGGTTTTCAAAAACAAAATTCAAAGTTTTCTAAAGCTAAAAGCAGGTCATAGTGGAAAAATAATCCACCAACGAAAAACCCTTTAAGACTAGTTGATCATGGCAGTGGTGCAAGGCCAAATCAGTCAAACCTAAAGAGGTTCGCAAGAAAGAACCCGTTGTATCACCTGTGCCTAAACCTGTTATGTTTTGGGTACCCATCTCTCATTGATTGTGTGTGTAATGCAGGGACGACCAAATAAGCTCAAAAACGTTTGGTATGTGGATAGTGGCTGCTCCCTGCATATGATTGGGGATTTCTCTCAGTTACATGAAGTTACACCTTTCAATGGAGAATATGTCTCATTTGTTGGAGACAAGGGAGGAAAGATAAGCATGAAAGGCACAGTTACAAATGGAACACTCAGCTTTGAAGATGTGTATTATGTTGAAGAGCTCAATTACAGTTTATTGAGTGTTTCTCATATTTGTGATAAAAGCTTTTCTACACATTTCACAAACAAGGAGTGTCTTATTTTAAAGCCTGGTTTTGTTGTACCTAAGATGTGGATATTGATGAGGACTCAAAGAATCAATAATGACTACATCATCAATATGAACTCAGATTCATTCACAGAGAACACCTGCTTGTTCCCAAAGGCATCTAAGCATGATTGTCTACTTTGGCATCGCCGACTAGGTCACGTCAATCTGAAGAATCTCAACCAACTTACTAAGAGAGATCACGCCATCGTCTTACCTTCTAAGGACTTCTCCACAATTGAGAAGTGCATCGCATGTGCCAAGGGGAAGCAGCATAAGAGACCCCACAAGCTTAAGCTGTTCAATTATATATCATCTATTCTGCAACTTCTTCACATGGATCTCTTTGGACCAGTTAATGTTATGAGTATCAGGATGAAATCATATTGTCTGGTGGTGACAGATGATTATTCCAGATTTACTTGGGTGTTCTTTCTGGCCAAGAAAGATAAGACACCAGAGATTCTGAAGAATTTTATCACCTTGATTGAAAATCAGAAGAACTTGAAGGTTAAGGTGATCAGAACCGACAATGGCACGGAATTCAAAAATCAGACTCTCATTGATTTCTGCGATGAGAAAGGATTGCTCGGCAATACAGTGCAACACGTACACCTCAGCAAAATGGAGTTACTGAAAGGAGAAACAGAACACTCATTGAAGCTGCACGAACCATGGTGTCAGAATCCAAACTAACGATATTCTTCTGGGCCGAGGCTATTAACACAGCTTGTTATGTTCAGATTAGAGCACTGCCGAATAAACGCCGTCAGAAGACACCTTACGAGATCTTCTTCAACATGAAGCCTAAAGTTGGTCATTTCAAGTCATTTGGGTGTCTGTGTACTCTCCTCCATACTGAGCCAAATCACAAGTTTGCTGCCAAGGCTGATGATTGTTACTTCGTGGGCTATTCATCCGAAAAGGCCGCCTACCGGGTGTACAAAAAGAAGACTCGGATGACTGTGGAATCATATGATATTGATTGGCAAGAGATAAACTCTACAGACGCCGGTTCTGGTCCATCCTGGTTGTTTGAGTATGATTCTACTTTTAAGCCCTTCAACACTACATCAGAGAGTGCAGAACCATCTGAACAAACCGACAACTTCTACAAGGATGATGACGTAGACTATAGGGTTGACTACGTTCCATGTGATCCCAAGCTTCTGATAGTTGACCCTCCAGGCATGTACGATCGAGCCCCTGCAGTTCAGCCACTTCCGATTAATGAAGTTCTCTCATCGGATCCGGACACTTCTCAGTCTGTTCAGCCACTTTCAGAGACCGATTAAGCTTCATCTTCCTCACACCAAACTTTTGATAATCCACTGTTCTCAGACCACATTCCTGAACAACATTATGTGGATCATGGAGTAGAGGCCAGTGAAACAGCTCCAATTGACAACATCTCTTCCTCTAGTGAAGATCAGATAAATCACGTCAGTAATCTACTTGACAATATGGCAGTGGAGTAAGTACCGACCCTAAGCATCAACAAGAATCATCCCGTGGAAAACATTATTGGACCTCCTTCGGAAGGAGTTCTAACACGAAGTCGGTCCATTCCAGCTCAGAACATCTTGCCTGAAAGCAATCTCACACGAAGTCAATCAGGTCCAACTAATTCTTGTATGTATTCCTGTTTTATTTCACAGGTGGAGCCCAAAAACGTCAAGATGGCTCTTAAGGAGTCCAGCTGGGTTGAGGCGATACAGGAAGAGTTGATGCAGTTTCAGAAGCTCAAAGTGTGGAATCTGGTTCCATTGCCCAAAGGGAAGCTGCCAATTGGAACCAGATGGGTTTTCAGAAACAAAAGGGATGATTCAGGGGTGATTATCATGAACAAGGCACGTTTGGTGGTATAGGGTTACAACCAACAAGAGGGGATCGATTATGAAGAAGTTTTTGCACCAGTTGCCAGACTTGAGGCTATAGGATCTTTTGGCCTATGCATCCTACATGAACTTCACAGTGTATCAGATAGATGTGAAGACTGCCTTCTTGTATGGAAATGTCAAAGAAGAAATTTACGTGTGCCAACCCCCAGGTTTTGAGGATTCACAGCATCCTGACCATGTCTATAAGTTAGAGAAAGCCCTCTATGGTCTTCAGCAAGCACCTCGAGCATGGTATGCTACTCACAGAACATCTGCTTGCTCATGGATATACCCGTGGAGCCATTGATCAGACATTGTTCATTCGCAAAGATAAGGACGATCTGATTCTAGTCCAAATCTACGTGGATGATTTTTTTTGGTTCCACAAGCTCGGTGCTATGCAAGGAATTTGAAGCAGTGATGAATAAAAAGTTTGAGATGAGCACGATGGGAGAAATGACCTTCTATTTGGGTCTTCAGGTGAAGCAAGATCCGAAAGGCGTGCTGATTTCATCAAGGCAAATATGTAACTGATATTTTGACTAAGTTCAAGATGTTGGAATCCAGGCCTGCATCGACTCTTATGGCAGCCCGTACCACTCGACGATTGGCTCTTTGATGTACATAACCGCTAGCCGACCCGATATTATGTTCTCTGTGTGTCAATGTGCCTGATATCATGCAAATCCTAAGGCTTCTCACCTGATTGCTGTCAAGAGGATCTTTCGTTACCTTGTCAGGAAACCTCATCTCGGTTTGTGGTACCCTAAGAACTCTGAGTTTTGTTTACATGCTTACTCTGATAGTGATTTTGGTGATTGTAACTTAGACAGGAAATCCACCACGGGAGGATGCCAATACTTATGAGACCGCCTTGTCTCCTGGCAATGCAAGAAACAGACAACTGTATCCACATCCACTGCGGAAGCAGAGTATGTTGCTGCTTCCAGTTGCTGTTCTCAGGTTATATGGATGCAACAGCAGCTCCTCGATTACGGTTTCAATTTTCTTAACTCTCCTATTTATTGTGACAATGAAGTTACCCTTCAGATCGTCAAGAATCCGGTACAACACTCCAAAACTGAACACATTGACATCCGGATTCACTTTATCCGCGACTGTTTCGAACGGAAACATATTCATCTTGAGAAGGTCCACACAGATGATAATCTGATGGATCTTTTGACAAAACCGTTCCATACAGCTCAATTTCACCATCTTCTTGCATCTCTCAAACTAATAAGTTTTGACTAAACCACTTTTTGTAAATACTATAAAATTTGTGTTTTGCTTTTACTTTAATTTTTATTTATCACAAATTTCGGGGGAGAAAATTTACAAAAGCTATAAAAAGATTTTCGGTCTTTGAGTCAAAATTTAAAAAAACTACAAAAAGATTTTCGGTCTTTGAGTCAGTTTAGGTTGATCTATAGTTTAGGGGGAGTAAATTTTTAAGAAAACATCAAAAAGATTTTACATTTTCAAAATTTAAGAAAATACAAAAAGAGTTTGATTTGGATGGTTAAAGTAAAGTGGTTCTTTAGGGAAGTGAAATAACTTCTTAAACTCAGAAGTTTAACTATCTAAAAGTAATTCCTAAAGAAAAACAGCTTTGTATAACTATAATTCACTAAGAAGTTAAAACAAGTATTTCCAAAATGAAAGAAATGGACATGCTCGCTCAAAAATATAAATAAGAGAGAAGTAAGAAAAATCAGATAACCGGATAGATGTAACAACTATTTGACTTTTTGCATAAACTTGCGAGTCAAAACAACATTGTCTTTCGATAAACTTGAAATTGTTTTGAAAAATTCGGGTATTTTCCATGTTTTGTGTAAAAAAAGAGCGGAAAATACTTACTAAGTATCCTCTGCTATGCCTAAGCAAAGACTTGGATGTGTGACGTTAAGGCCAATGTGCTTGCAGATCAGTAAAGTAAAAGATGCCAATGAGCACAAAGATGATAGAACCCCTTCTTGTTCTTGATTCTAATCTAATCGATCTGTTATTTTCTTTTCTCATCCCAAATTCTGTCAAAACTTTTTAAGTTCGTTGAAACGCAATCAAAGTTTGAAATAAAAGTTTTTACAAAATTGATAGGTTGCATGATCATCTGGTTCTACCGTCTGACTATTCGTAAACTTCCCAAAAGCAATTTTTAGAAAAACCATTAGAAAAACCTATTTGATCATACGTCTTATTTTTGAATTTTGGATTAACAAGTGGAAATTATTGGTGGGATATAATTATTTTAAGGTTGGGTTTCATAAGAAATTGTTTTAAGGTGGTTAATTTTTTGACACAGATTTGATCCCACGAAATTGATCCGACTTAACTTTGAACTCATCCAAAGTTTTTTATGTTATTTTGTTTTATTTTATTTTATCTTATCTTATCTTATTTAATTTTATTTTATTTTAAGTTACAAAATCTTTGAAAAATAATAATAATCTTACTCGATAGCATAGCATTTACGTATCTTGTGCACAAGTACTAGCTTCACAACCGGTAGGGCAAGCACTGAGAGGCCCACCCATTGCTTTAGCATGGCAAGCATAATAAGCATATATTGTTTCAAGCATTCTGAGCATTTCAAGCATTCAGCATCAAGGTATGTAGTCTTTGCATATATTCTTAGCATTAGCATGTAGAATTAGCATTTATTGTTAGCTTATATCATTATCATTTAATATTTGTATCTAGCATGTAGCATTAGCATTAGCATCGACTTGTAACATGTAGTTCATAGCATTAGCATTAGCATCGACTTGTAACATGTAGTTCATAGCATTAGCATTAGCATCGACTTGTAACATGTAGTTCATAGCATTAGCATTAGCATTTAGTTTAGCATGTAGCTTGTAGCATATAGCATTAGCATCGAGTTGTAATATGTAGTTCATAGCATTAGCATTAGCATTTAGTTTAGCATGTAGCTTGTAGCATATAGCATTAGCATGCGTATTTAGCAACTAGCATTAGCATTTTGTTAGCATTAACATAAGTATTTAGCAACTAGCATTAGCATTTAGTATTAGCATGTAACATTTAGCATATAACATTAGCATAAGTATTTAGGTCAATTGTAATAAGCTTTAGCACTTTCAACAAACCTTAGCTTTTAGCATTTAGAGTATGTGTAATAAGCATTAGTACTAGCCTCATGACTAAGTATAAAAGCGTTTATGAATCATTTAAAACATTTGTTTAAAATGTATAACATGTTTCTCAGTCCCGCAGTAAAAATCAAAATAGTTTGAAAAGGGACGAATGAACTCACCTTGTGTTTGAAGTGGTTGACTAATTATAGACAAGAATGCGTGCACTCGTTGTTGTGTTGGTAGTTGTATTCACGATCCTGTATAGATTTCATGTTGTTGTATCTTATAAGCATATGTTGTAGTGATTTGTGTGCGTGTAAGTGCTAGTGTTAGCCCTAAGGTTGGCTAACACTTGTGAGTCTCATTCATTATCCGGCCCGGAGTTCCCTAAATTATGTAATGTAGTGTTGAACCTTCTTTATTGTTTGTAAATTCTCAACTTAGAAGTTAACTTACAAGTCATAATTTTTTTTTAAATAACATTTTAAGCCTTTGCATCGTTTGTCTAGAAATTTTAAGACCACCATTGTAATAACTAAAGTGGTGGTTCTTGCATTAGTTTATCATTATTTCAATGCGTTCATTTGCGTGTTCGTTACTTATTTAGAATCCATTGGGCCAGAAAATCACTTAGCTCAACTTATGTGTTATTGGGCCAAGTATTTATGTGTGTGGGTCCCATTAAGTAGGGTGGGCCAATTAGTCTCTTGGGCCGAGAAAGATTGTGGGCCGAAGGGTTTTAACGGGCCGAGAGTAATGTGTGGGCTGTTCAAGTATTGGGCCAGTAGTGTGTATGTAGATCAACTATTGTCTCGAACCTATTTGGGCCGGAAGATATGTTGGGCCGCATCAGTTATGTGGCTAACAAACTCTCATATAGGATCCTACAATAAGGTTCGGCCCAAAGGTTCGTGTAGCTGGGGTTCAGTGAAGACGATCAGCAACAGCAAGGTTGTGGCTTACAGGTTCGCCACCCACATTAAGGTTCGGCCGTGGTCTCTCTCTAACCTGCACAATCTTAGCATGCTCTGATCCACGATATGGTGGTTTCTAGGGTGTTGTGGTGCAGGCATCGGTCATCAAAGTTGTAGGGAGATTGCATATATGGATCCTACAATGGTTATAGGTGTTGACCGAACTAAGGGTTTAAGAAAACCCTAGTTTTCATGCTATTCCAGCTTGTTTACCTCAAAAATGGCTGGACAACTTCTCAGATCTGTTGTACTTCCTTGTAAAGGAGGTCGAGAGCTTCGAGTGGACCCCAAGTATGCCCGATTTCGTTGAGAAACGAGCAAGTTATGAAGGTTTGAAGGGTGTTTATCCTAGTGAGAGAGAGGTGGCCTGAAATTGCTTTTAGAGAGAGAGTGGAAATGTAGGAAATGAATTAAATGGTCTCATTTAGTGTTTAAATACCCCGAGGGTGTTCGGGTTCGTTTCGGTTGCTCGGTTCTCGTTTTCATCGCGTTTCCGGCACGTTACGCGCGTGTTTTATAAATTAAATAAAAGACTTTATTTTAAATGTTTGGAAGGTCGTTATTTCTAGTAAATGTTTTAAATATCATTTTCTTGGATTATTTATCGAAATTTATTATTTTTACGCGTTTCGTTATTTCTTTTGCGAATTTTTCGTATTTTAATTAAAAGAGTTTCTTTTAAATTTATTTCTGATGAGTTTCAAAATTGTAAAACAGGAAATATTATATTTCCATAAATTTATTATCGTTCGTATCGTTTTCGTTTTTCATTTCATCAGAACGCGTCACCATCGCGCGTATCCGTTCGAATCGTCATTCGAACGAACACGACGATGGTTTGGCTTTCTGATTCTTGTTTTCTACTTTCCATTCATCATTTCAGAACTTTAAACTTTCAGATTTATTCGTATAGATCGTCACCTATACGAATAACTCGTCGGTTTAGCATTCTGTAACAACAACTGTTATGGTTTCGTTCTGTTTAACCTCTCATACGTTTATACATAATAGCATTAAATCAAGCATCTGTGTGTCAGTTCAGTGTTGTCTGATGTGTGTCTGACTGTTAAACCATGAGGTTTAAAGCAAATTTCAGCCCAATAGCATAATAGTTTAGTGTCAAGCATCAATGTCAATAGCATCCAATAGTTCACATGGTTTGTGCCTATGTTACTGTGCCAGTTATTGTACAGATTACTGTTCCGGTAACGTTTCCGGCACTGATGTTACAATCAAGGGGATGACACTGGAAATCCCTCCTCCTCAAGCAGACCTACTAGTGATTATGATGACCTTTTCGGAGATCTTCCTTATGACATTCTTTTTGGAGACAATTTTCAAGGTGCTGACTCAGAGAATACAGGTCTTGATGATTTATTCAAGGATCTCCCAGATGACTTTCGATTTGATGGACTTGGTGAAGAGCTTAATGAAGCAAGACTATGGGATTTATTTTCCGATATCTCTATGGACTCAGTCTTTGATGCTGTATGTGATCAATAAAGGAAAGAGAAAGCTGTGTCCTCCATAGGTGCATCCGCAAAAGAAGAGCCGGAAAATGTAGTTATAGGAGATGTGACCAAGGATCCCTACATTGACTTCCTATATACTCACAAGTATATTAGCCAAGACGAACAGGAGATTCCCCCTTTAGGGACGGTCATCAACAGTTGGTTTGAAAAACAAAGGGATTGGACTCCGGCTCCTCATGAAGTTAAAGCCACTTGGCTAGGAGAGATGAATGAAGAACACCCAGAGCACACTTTCATTTCTGACGACCGATCGTTGTTTGCTGTACGCAACGATAAGTCAAACGTCTGCTGCTGGTTATACGACAAGGAAAGAGATCTCTACCTGGTCAAGCGGATGAATAGAAAGGTGGAATATTACAGGAAGCCGAGAGATTTTTGCAGCATGCCCAAGTTTGACATTCGGAGCATTCACAACGCCATGTTCTTCAATCCTTCTAAGGAAAATCAGGCCTACTTATTTTCCAAGTTTATAAAGGATCAGTGCGAGAAGGATTTTCCTGTGATGCGAACTGCCAAGGGAAAGCACTTTGTTTCAAAATGCATCGTGGATCCAGTATCGAATAAGCCATGGGTATACTACAAATATCCTCCTCCTCACACTGAAGAGGCTATTCCGGTGTCTCCTAGAGTTCCTGATAACTTTCCGGTGAACTTCTTTTCCTGGTACTTTGATGAGAAGAATCTTGCAGCTATTATTCTAAGGAATAAAGATGATCTCAATGATGTGGACATGATTTTGGACCCCATGGATCTTCTGAAGTATGGAAAAGAAGACACGATCAGACTGCACAAATCTCCCATTAAGGTCTATGGCGGATGGGATGAAGAGGCCAAGCCTTTTACACGCACAGTTGCTTATGCCATTGAGTTGAAGCTTTATGCTGGAGCTGGACCCCACTCAGTCACTCTTCCTATCGGTTGACTTCACCAGTCTAGGGGGAGTTTGTAGAGCCCAAGATAATGATGAAGACTGATAAAGCCAACCGAAGGAGACTTGTTCCAGAATTTTGTTGATTTTCCTGTACATGTGTTTCGATTACTAGAGTAGTTCGGGTACTCGAAAGTTTTTGTGTATAGCCAGTTCGAGTACCCCTAGACTTAGTATAAATAGACGTATTTTGTACTAGTCTAGGGTTGGATTCCTTTAGGAATGCTCTCTAGAAGTATTGAGGCATTACTTCGTGTACTTCACTGAATATATCGAAGTTTTGAACATTCTTCTTGTTCTTGTGTTTCTATTTCGGATTCCGCACGTTATCGATACATCTGATGCAGAATGGAGACATACAACTCAGTTCTCTATCTGTTTTGGGACTTACATGAATGAACGCCATCAGTTACAGGTCATGCGAATAGCCATGAGTTGATGAGGCCATATTCGCATGAAAAAAAGGGGGGCGACAGAATGAAACCTGTGAATGACTGGAACCACCCGACTGACTTCAAATGTGAATGAGATCCCATCCTCTTGAGTCAAAACGAACGAATGAGCTGACATGCGGATGGATCTTTCATTCATATAGGGATACACATTAGGGTGAGCATGGTAATCGAAGGGAATGTCAAGCGAAGGAAGCCATTCGTGAAGCCTCCCTTCGTGAAATGCCATTCACACAACACATAGGGTGAATGACCTCCATTCTTGCCGCGGTTTTCCTTCGCCCAAATCTTGGATACCCATGCATGCGAATGATACTCATTCATATTAAGGTTTCATTTGCCATGAAGTTGTAGGATAATAAGCTTAGCTATGTAATCAATTTATAATGAGATAAGAGCTTGTTAGGGAGCCATGGGTACAAACAAACTAAAGCACTAGACGAGGGCATGACGATTCAAAGAATTTTTCAAGTACGGGTGTTATAATATTATGTTACTAATACTTAATGTTTAACAAGTTTCTTACGGGATTAGTCACCCGAGGTTATTCTAAAAGAATGATCTTAGGGGATAATTAATTCGAATAGGAGTTAAGATCCACGGTGTTAAAAAGAAACATATAGGAACTTGGAGAATAATTTTGTTAACTTAGTTCAAGTTCTAACTTGTTTAACTTGTGTTTTACATAAATAATCAGTTTTATTAACATATAATGAACTATAATATAATCATAGTTTTATAAAATTTATCATAAATTGTCTTACTAAATTATTATAAGGTAACTTAAAGAAATTTTTATCAAAATAAATGTAGCTTTTGAACTTTAATTATGATTTTAGTAAATGATGATGTATTTAAATAACCATGCCTTTAAATATCATAAATCCAATATGAATAAGGTTGAGCCTTAAATGGAATAACGGGTAGTAAATTATAAGAAAGTATTAAGACACTTAGTTGCACACCGAATCCAAAACCCTATATACGTCAAATTCTAAATACTTATTGTATTCGGGTCATAATAAAACAATTCAGGTGCTGAAGATACGTAGGCTACAACAAGCGAGCACACATATCCTTTGTGATTCCATTGCATAGCAACGCAGGTGAGTTCATTGCTCCTATTCTAAACATTTTGTTTTATAAACGTGGGGCTGAGAAGCATGCATAAATTATTTTCCTTGGATTATATTTACTTAAATGCTTTAACTTCATATATGTTTTACATGTATACTTGTTAGCCTAGATTTTGTGTAGGTAAAGTATTTACATTGTTTTCAAAATGGGTTATTTATTCATCAAGAGTAGATAACTATTTTATATCAAAGAACTACTTTCAACAGTCTGTTTTCAAAGAACTAACGATCTAATTCATAGAACTATTTTCGATGTTTTCAAAATGGGTTATTTATTCATCAAGAGTAGATAACTATTTTAAATTAAAGAAATACTTTCAATGGTGTGTTTTTCAAAGAACGAATGACCTAATTCAAAGAACTATTTTCAGTGGTGTGTTTTAAAATAACTAACGATGTAATTCAAAGAATTATTTTTAGCGGTGTGTTTTCAAAGAACTAAAGATCTATTTCAAAAACCTGTATGTAATGATCTATTTTAAAAGAACTATAGAACTAGTACGGAGAACTATTTCAACAATATATTTTCAGAGGAATGTTTGGGAAATATTCAAAGATAACATGTGCCAAAAAAACTAACGAACTATACAAACAAGAACGAACTATGGACGATCTAGACGAACTATAAAATCCTATACATCAAAAGATGTCCTAGCTAGACTGATTTATTACAGGTCGCATGTTGGATGATTTTTACGGATTTCCTCAACTACTAAGAACCTTGATTGCTAGACTAGTCTACTCGAGTATGACTAAGGCCTAATCATTAGGTCTTAAATTTTTATTAAATGTTTATTTATTCATTTACTTAAGCATTTAATTTAATGTTTCTACAATTGCTGTGGTTGATCATGTGTGCGTGAGCTTAAGGAATCAAGATAATTCCCATATTTTTTTTAAACTAACAAGAACTAAGAACTAAGAACTGGTATGTTGATGATGAGGAATGAAACGCTTAATTATCATTAACAACAATATGTTATACGGTTTAGTATGTGGTGGGCTGGCAGTAAGCTTGTCCATGTGTACGACTTATATATAAGCATTTTGTTGGATTTGTATGCCCAAGTAACGACATCAGTTCATATCACTATTGAGATAAGATCCGTAAAGGTTGCAGTACGAGCAATGAACAACTAGATTTAATTAAAAGTTAATTAAATCGACACAATCGCAACTAATAGTTATTAGAGGGCAATATCAAAGAGTTGATATTTGAAGGGGGCAATATTTGTAATAATCAATTAGTTGATAATTATATATTACGTTTATTATTATTTAAATATTAATTAGATTAATATTTATTTAATTAAATCTTATTATCTAAATTTGAAAGATTTAAATTTTAAATTAAAGAGTTTTTTAAAATTTAAATCCTAAAATTTTGATATATATCAAAAGAATGAAAAACTTAAATGTGCAATTCAATTTGGTTTTTTTGCTTCCTTGCGACACCCTCTGCAGCTCATATTCACGTTGTCGATCAACCCACCCCGGCCAACTGTAGTGCCGATTAGGCTTCTACCGTGGGTCCCTACGCTGCACCCAATTGTTTGGATAAAGTGTTGTCGGGTTTCGAGCAGTGTTAGAGATCTTTGAAGCTAATCAGATTTGACTGTCAAAGATCAGATTGTGTAACCAGATCTAGCGACTGGGTCCGTTGATATCGTGGTGCTTCGCGTATGTTAGTTGTTTATTCTCGAAAGGTATAATCACTAAACGCCCTATGGTTTGTTTATTCTGTTTGGTTTGCATCTGGACTCCTGGTGGGCAATCTGGTTTTGACTGGATTGGTTCGTACGGTTAATGATTCTGCTGCGTTTAATGATTTAAAAATTTTAAAACTCACGTACGAATCCCAACAATGGTATCAGAGCCACTTTTGCAAACAATCAGAATAATTTAATTTAATTAAGCAATCCGGTTTTATTTTGTTAAATTTATTTTAACAAAGATTGCTTCCTTTTCGTTTATTAAATATTGTGTTGTTATTGTAAATCAGCCTTTGACCTGTGGTTGTATTGGTTGTGTTTTTTTTTATATCTTGATTCTTGGTTGTTTTGGAAGCCCTTGTAATAGATAGGTTAATTTTAAATTTAATTGTAAATTGTATTTTGAATTTATTTGTAAATTGTAAAATGTAATCTGATCGAGACAAGACAAGATAGAAGATTGGAAATCAACAGATGGCAAACCCGGAGACAAGATAGAGATCTTGAAGCAAGTGGGAGCATTACAAGATTCAAGGAGTTGATTCTTGTTTTTTTTGTCCCATTGTGACTCGTTCGGTTTTGTAATTGGCTCTAACAAAACCGAACACTAAAAGGCTTGATTTACATTTATTTTGTTTGTGGTTGTTTATGAAATTTAGGATTAAATATTTTAATTTAAATGGCAAAACAATTAAAACAATTTTAAAAGAGTTTTAAAACAAACAACACAATAAAACGACGAGATTTTAAAATAATATTTTAAAATAATATTTTAGTTATCTCGTGAAAGGATTTTAAAATAAAGAGTTATTTTAAAAGGATAAAACCAAATATTTCGAAAGGAGGTTAATTTCAAACATATTAATAAAAGAGTTTATTAGTAGTTTAAAATTGACTCGCGATCAACAAACACGCTTATTAATATAGGATACTAAAATCAAGCGCATTGTGAGGTAAGAGTTTGTTTAGATCACAAACATATAAAATTTTGGAATTTTATAAAACTTGTATTGTATTAAGCATACAAATACAACACGATGTGTTTTCGACCCATAAAAGGTAAAACACTAAAATAAATCCCTTAGAAAAATCGATAGGTCTATGCCACCCTAATTTTGGAGCACTTGAAACGTTATATCCGAACCCCTTAAGTTCTCTGGCTTAGCCTATTACGAAAGGACTACGGATGTCGGGACAAGGTGATACTGTTTAGTCTAAGTAAGCTAGACCAGTAATCACAAGTTGCTAATTTTAGGAAAACTACATTTTGCCTTGTAAACTGGATTAACCAATTACAATAAGCGAAACGGGCATAGATGGGGTAAAACGTACCGACATGGACATAACTCGTCCAGATCGACCCCATAATATGAGAATTGTATAGAGATACAATTGGTAATCGTTACCTACCTAAATAGTTATATTTCATTAACTGGATTAACCAATCATTGAAGTATAATGAAATACGGATCTCATTCTTCTTAAGTTAAAATGAATTAAAGGGTCAATTTAATTAAGATTTTAACATTGAAATACTAAAATCCCACTATCCTATTTTGTAGATGTCTACCTCAAACTCAAACAACAATTCCTCTCACTCCAACTATGCTCTAAGGTCCATTCTGGACAAAGAGAAACTCAATGGTTCTAACTTTATTGATTGGCATCGCAACTTGAGAATTGTTTTCAAGGCTGACAAGAAGCAATATTTTGAAAGAGGCCATTCCTGATGAACCTCCTACAAACGCCACTCAGGCTGTGAAAAAGGCATGGGAGAAACATGTTGATGACTCTGCAGAAGTGTCATGCCTCATGTTAGCTACCATGATTCCTGAACTCCAGAAAAATCTGGAAGATCTCGCAGCTTTTGACATGATTACTCAGCTTAAGGAAATGTTTCAAGAGCAAGCACGTCATGAGCGTTTTGAAACTATGAAATCACTCATGGGTTGTCAAATGCAAGAGGGGTCATATGTAAGCAATCATGTGCTAAAAATGAAGAGTTACATTGATCAACTGGAAAGGCTTGGTTTTCCCTTAAGCATTGAGTTAGCTGGGGATATGATCCTCAACTCTCTGCCCAAATCATTTTTCATTTCATTATAAATTATAATATGAATGGTTGGGAAAAGTCCATTACAGAATTGCATTAGATGCTTAAAATTGCTGAAATGAACATTCGAAGCAAAACCTCTCCAGTTCTCATGATCAATGAGGGTAGAATCAAGAAGCCAAATAATAAAGGCAAGAACATAAGAGGCAAAGGTAAGGGTAAGGCCAAAGTTGTTGTGCCTAAGTAGCCTTCCAATAAAATTGAAAAAGATGCCAAATGCTTCCACTGTGAAGAGATGGGTCATTGGAAGAGGAACTGTCCGAAGTACCTTGCTGAGCTGAAGAAGGCAAAGTCCTCTGGGGCTAGCACTTCAGGTATGTTTGTAATAGAATTGTATTCTTTTTCCCCTAAGTCATGGGTGTTTGACACCGGATGTGGTTCTCACATTTGTAATAAAATGCAGGGACTAAAGAACATTAGAGAACTGAAAGATGGCGAAATGGAACTCCATGTTGGCAATGGAGCTCATGTCGCAGTCAAAGCTATTGGAGAGTATGAGATACTGCTGCCAAATGGTTTTTATTTGAAATTAGACAATGTTTGTTTTATTCAAAATGTGACTCGAAATATTGTTTCAGTTTCTCGTTTGCATGAATAAGGTTTTGATTATGTTTTTAATGGTAATTACATTTCTGCTTATTTTAATAATATGTTTTATTTTGAGGCGAAGCCTCATAATGGAATATATGAGATTAATGTGACCAATTCATGCACTAGTAGTTCTATGTACACTATGAACACCAAAAGATTGAAGTCAGACTTGAACCAGTCATATCTATGGCATTGTCATCTTGGTCACATTAGCAAGAAACGCATGGAAAGGCTTCAAACAGATGGGATCATTGAACCCACCGGGTCTGAAACGTTTTATACATGTGAATCATGCTTTAGTGGTAAGATGACAAAAACACCTTTCTCAGGAGTTGGTGAAAAGGCCATAGAATTGTTAGGATTAATACATACTGATGTATGTGGTCCTTTCAAGACTATGACTAGAACTGGTAGAAGATACTTTATAACTTTCATTGATGATTTCAGTCGATATGGGTATGTCTACCTCATAATTCATAAACATGAAGCGTTTGAAGTGTTTAAAACTTTTCAAAAGGAAGTTGAAAATCATCTTGGTAAAACAATAAAGGCCATTCTATCGGATCGAGGTGGTGAATACCTCAGTTATGAATTCAAAGAGCATCTTAGGCAATGTGGAATTGTTTCACAATTGACTCCTCATGGAACACCGCAACTCAACGGTGTGTCTGAAACGAGGAATCGAACCTTATTAGATATGGTTTGATCTATGATGAGTCGCACGAATCTGCCTCACTCTTTTTGGGGATATGCCCTTGAAACCACTGCTAAACTTGTAAATATTTCTCCAACCAAGAAGGTGGATAAAACACCATATGAGATATGGCATGGTAGTAAACCCAAAACGTCATATCTAAAGGTCTGGGGTTGTGATGCCTACGTGAAACGTGAGACACCCAACAAATTAGAACCAGAGGCGAAAAGGTTGTTTTCGTCTGATATCCAAAGGAGACTATGGGATACTACTTCTATCAGCCAGATAAAAACAAAGTTGTTATTATGCGTAAAGGAACTTTTCTAGAGAAAGAGTTTCTCGCGAGAAGTCAAGCTGATAATATTGTGGATATGGAAGTAATTCCAGAAACACAAGAAACACAACCTGAGGTTGAGGCACCAAGTCAACTAAGAGTTGACACAACACCAGCGACTCAGTCAAATGTTAAAGAGTCAAGCGATCGCAGATCTAGTAGAGATCATAGGGATCCTGACAGATATGGTTTTCTCATTCAAGGAAATGATGTACCATTTTTGGATGGTACAGAACCTACCAATTATAAGACTGCAATTTCAGATTCAGAATCTGATAAATGGCTTGAGGCTATGGGCGCTGAGATGAAATCCATGCATGATAACCAAGTTTGGGACTTGGTTGATCTGCCTCCCAATTGTAAGACAGTAGGGAGCAAATGGGTTTTTAAGAAGAAAACCGACATGGATGGGAATGTGCATACATTTAAAGCTAGACTTGTAGCAAAAGGTTTTACTCAAACTCAAGGTATTGATTATGAGGAAACCTTTTCTCCAGTGGCTATGCTTAAATAAATTAGAATTCTAATTGCCATTTCAGCATACTATGATTATGAAATATGGCAAATGGATGTCAAAACAGCTTTTCTAAATGGACACCTTACTGAAGATGTCTATATGGCTCAGCCTGAAGGTTTTGTCGATCCTAAGAATCCTAATAAAGTATGCAAATTAAAGAAATCCATTTATGGATTGAAACAAGCATCTAGAAGCTGTAATCTTCGTTTTGATGAGAAAATCAAAGAGTTTGGTTTTTTAATGAACGAAGATGAACCGTGTTTTTACATGAAAACAAGTGGGAGCATTGTGATGTTCTTGATTTTGTATGTAGATGACATACTCCTTATTGGAAATGACTTTCCAACCTTAAACGGAGTAAAATCCTGGTTAGGAAAGTGTTTCGCAATGAAGGACCTTGGTGAAGCGGCATACATTCTGGGATTTAAGATCTATAGAGATAGATCAAAGAGGCTTATTGGTTTAAGTCAAAGCACATATATTGATAAGGTCATTCGACGCTTTTCAATGCAAGATGCCAAAAGAGGTTTTTTACCTATGGCACATGGAATGATCCTAAACAAGTTGCAATGTCCGAAAACGGAAGATCA
This sequence comes from Mikania micrantha, assembly GCA_009363875.1. Taxonomy (NCBI): domain Eukaryota; kingdom Viridiplantae; phylum Streptophyta; class Magnoliopsida; order Asterales; family Asteraceae; genus Mikania; species Mikania micrantha. Next base: position 26,009,995 of record CM018684.1, read on the forward strand.
TAAAAGAAGGATGGAAAGAGTTCCTTATGCTTCTGCAATAGGATCGATCATGTATGCTATGTTGTGCATTAGACCAGATGTCTCATATGCATTGAGCATGACGAGCAGATATCAACAGAATCCAGGTGATGCTCACTGGATTGCTGTAAAAAACATTCTGAAGTATCTGAAAAGAACTAAATACATGTTTCTGATATATGGAGGTACAGATGAGGAGCTAAGTGTAAAGTGCTACACTCACGCTAGTTTTCAAACTGATCGAGATGATTCTCGATAACAGAATGGATTTGTATTCACTCTAAATGGTGGATCAATAACATGGAAGAGTTCCAAACAAACTGTTGTTGCCCAGTCCACCACAGAGTCCGAATACGTTGCAGCATCAGATGCTATAAAGGAGGCTGCATGGATGAAGAAGTTCATAGCTGATCTTGGAGTGGTGCCAAGTATTGAAAGACCAATCGAGGTAATGTGTGACAACTTAGGTGCTATTGCTCAAGCGAAGGAACCAAGATCGCATCACAACACCAAGCATATACTCAGGAAGTTCCATTATTTATGGGAAATATTGGAATGAGGAGACATTACTATAAACAGGGTGCATACAGATCATAATCTAGCAGTCCCGTTCACTAAACCTATTCCTCAAGCAAAACATGAGGAGCATGCAAGAAACATAGGACTTAGATTTGCTAGTGATTGGATATGATTTGTTTTAGTATTTGGATGTTCTTGAACTAAGACAATTGTATTTGAATGATTCTGAATTAAAGAGTTAATTGCTTTATCATCATACTAATTGTGTACAATTTTTGTACGTTTAATATCCTTGAATATAATTTATTCTAAATGTTCATGGTCAATCAAATCTATGGGAATAGATGTTGAGTTTGAGACCATTGTGAATGTTGGTTGTTTCATTGGAGGAAAAGTCCAAAGAGTTGGAGGCCAAATTCACTAGTATCTAATAAAGAGTGGATGTTGAACGCAACCCATTTCAAAATCACTACATGGATCATAGTCATGAGTAGATTTTGAGAATGGAATAATCTTTGTATCCTTAGACCTTAGATGCATATTGAACTTGATTATGCGTAGGATTATCTTTTGACATATCTAACACTGCTCTTTGACCAGGCAGTAATAAGGATATATAGTTAGAGATAATCGAAACATAGTGAGAGTGATATGTAGTCAACGGGATTTGTTCCTATACTTCGGTAATAGGCTGACGTCTTTGGGCCCCTCGTTTATCAAAACTAGTAAAACTGCATGGCCATGCTCAGACTACGAGTTTGATTAAATTAGTTATGATATGGGATCGAGAATAGAAATGGTTGAACATGATATGAGAATGACACATGATCCATGTCTCATGTTCAACGAGATGTCAATTACAGAAGGATGATTGATTTCATGTCCATTAGTATTACGAAGTGTTAAGAAATTGTACTTAAGTTGTTTGTGAATAGTAGACGGCTAAACATCGTCGTATCTTGATGGGATAGTGAGATGTAGGTAGACGTCCACCACTATCTGTAATGACTGAATGGTCGAGACTTGTGCAAGTGGGAGTCTGTTGGATTTGTATGCCCAAGTAACGACATCAGTTCATATCACTATTGAGATAAGATCCGCAAGGGTTGCACTACGAGCAATGAACAACTAGATTTAATTAAAAGTTAATTAAATCGACACAATCACAACTAATAGTTATTAGAGGGCAATATCAAAGAGTTGATATTAGAAGGGGGCAATATTTGTAATTATCAATTAGTTGATAATTATATATTACGTTTATTATTATTTAAATATTAATTTGATTAATATTTATTTAATTAAATCTTATTATCTAAATTTGAAAGATTTAAATTTTAAATTAAAGAGTTTTTTAAAATTTAAATCCTAAAATTTTGATATATATCAAAAGAATGAAAAACGTAAATGTGCAATTCAATTTTGTTTTTGTTGCTTCCTTGCGTCACCCTCTGCAGCTCATATTCACGTTGCCGATCAACCCACCCCGGCGAACTGTAGTGCTGATTAGGCTTCTACAGTGGGTCCCTACGCTGCACCCCACTGTTTGGATAAATTGTTGTCGGGTTTCGAGCAGTGTTAGAGATCTTTCAAGCGAATCAGATTTGACTGTCAAAGATCAGATTGTGTAACCAGATCTAGCGACTAGGTTCGTTGATATCGTGGTGCTTCGCGTATGTTAGCTGTTTATTCTCGAAAGGTATAATCACAAAACACCCTATGGTTTGTTTATTCTGTTTGGTTTGCATTTGGACTCCTGGTGGGCAATCTGGTTTTGACCGGATTGGTTCGTACGGTTAATGTTTCCGCTGCGTTTAATGATTTAAAAATTTCAAAACTCACGTACGAATACCAACACATACTTGACTGGATAGCATAGGTGGTGGGTGGTGGTTGGTGAGGTTAAGGTTGTCATTCGGTCAGGTTTGTACAAATTCATTTTCAAACTAAACAATATGAACTCACCAACCATGTGTTGACTTTTGTTTTCTTGCATGACTTCTTAGGTGAGGAACATGTTAACTAAGAAGTTCGTGCTTTTGAATAGGATTCCCAGATAGAGGACCTAGTATTTTTGGACGTGCATATTTTGAACATCATCATACTTATTATTTTGTATATCTTGTGCAGATACAAGATAGAAAATTTATGATGCTGATAGTAGATTTACATAGTTGAATTATGAACGATACTGATATAATTTACTTTTGTAATTCTATTACACTTAGTGATTTCTCAATTTATATCATGTGAAATGTAAACAAATTGATCATTTTGATAATCACCTGATATCGCGCCCCGAAACCTTTCCGCCCGACGGGAAAGTCGATCCAGCCCGCCGGCTCGGGGTGTGACATCAGGTCTGCATTATGCTTCTCAAAAGCCAATACCTTACTTTAAAGGTCCATAAAATGAAAACATGTAGAGTTAGGTGATGAACATTCATCATATACCTGACCAGTCAGAGATGAAGTAAAAGTATCCACTATCCAAGCAAATTGTGTAGCATGATTTTCTTCAGAATTAGTATCTGACACTTCTTGAGATTCTGAATCCAATGTGCTTTCAGAGACTGATCCAGATGATTCATCCAGCTCAATCTTCTCTTCTTCTGCAACACAAGTCTTCTTATCTGCTTCCTTATCTGAGTTGAATCTAAAATCCCAGTTCTCCCCTTCATCATTCTGAACCATTAAAGCCTTGTGTAAATCCCAAATTAGATCAAGATCCGAGCTTTATGTCTCCAATCAGCATCAAGTAACACTATAATGTGCAGAATCCATAATAGAGTCAAAGAAATAAGAAGAACAACAAGAAAGATCAAAACTTTGATTGTATTCAGTAGTGTATTCGAAAATGTGCCTCAACACGTCTAGAGAGTACACCTCGGGAATTCAACCCTAAACTAGTACAAAATACGTCTATTTATACTAAGTCTAGGTGTACTCGAAGTTTAATACGAAATAACTTCGAGTACCCGAACTACATATGTACACGAACTACATGTAATCGAAAATCACCAAAATCTAATCAAAATATGGACTTCAGATCTTCTATGGTTGGCTTTGTCAGTGTAACATCACTATATTTCGGGTTGTCCGTACATGTTTAATTTTACTATTAAGACCTGATATAATAATTGTTAATGATGATTTCTATGAATTATTGGATGTCATCATTATTGGTATACGTATTGAGAACATATGATTTTATAGCATAACCATGGGAAGTTTAGTTGAAATACAACTAAACCGAACCAGAGAGTTTATTGCAGATGATAAGCATTGTTGGTTTAGAATAGTTGTGGTTTAGGATTCTATAATCAAAGATAGGCAAGGATATAATGATGGTCTATTGAAGAGGTGGTGGGATGGCGGCTGAGGCAGTTGCGACTGACCTCTACGTATGCCCTATACATAAACCATCTTCGGTTTATCATGATTATATCAGTCTTGAGGCTTTGGTGAGGAGAATCTGGGGTTTTTGGTTTGGAATGGAAAGGATCTCTGAGTTTTTTATGGTTTAGTTACTAAACATAGTCTAAGACACATGGTCATGGTTTATCGAAATAGCGGTGGGAAGGTGGCTGGATAGGTTGCGACCTACTCCTACATATGCCCTATACATAAGCATATTTCGGTCTATTATGGATGTGTCGGTGATACGGTTTAGTGGGTTTTGGATTGGGTAATTATAATATTAAAGATAATAAGATAATGAAAACGATATTGGAAATGATTACGCGATGGTGAGGTTACGAACATAACCTAAACTTGTATATTAATTCAGAAATATTAACTAAATAATGTATTCGCGTGGGTGACGATTCACACGAATATAATTATTAGGAATAATATTCTGAAACGATATTCCATGAAATCGTAAATCGAATCGAAATACGATACGAGCGTTGGATTCGGAAAGGTGACGATCTTTACGAATTCGTCTGTAAGTAACGCGTTTCGACGAGATAACCGAAATAATATCTAACGATATTAATGTAAGAAAAAGAAATTAAAAACATTTATTAGGAATCACATCCTAAGACGTATTTGAACAAATCATTTATTAAATAAACGATTTAACAAAAGAAAAATGAATTCATCTTTACGAAACGACTTAACTAAAATCATTTAATGGAAACAAAACAAAATTTTTTTAAGTGTTGTATGTTTTATGTAATTAAATATATTTTACAAGAAAAACCGAGCATTCAATAATTTTAATGTGATATAAACGAGACCGAGCACGTGGGATCGACCCGGGGTACAAGAAAGAAGATCTTCTTCTTTCTTCCTCATTTAGACAAACCACTCTCTCTCTCTAACCCACAAAAACGTCACATCTCTCTCTCTACATTCTCTCTAAGATTTCTCACTCGTTTCTTGACCGATTCTCGAGATCTTGGTGCCTAAACGACGGTGTGATCGAGAAGAATACAAACCCACGAAGAAACTCGGCATTTGGTCAATATTTTGAGGTAAATCTGAAGTTTACTTTTCAATTTTTATTAAAAACCAAATGTGTTTGTAGTTGCCAACTTATGACCGAGTTTAGGGTTTCATCCTTGTGAATTCGAGTTAGTATTAACCTTGGAAGCCGTAGAAACGAACCCATGATGGATTAGGATGCAAGGATGGAGATGATGAATAGTGGAGTCGCAAGATCGAGTGCAGGTCGGCGAACCTGTTACAAGAAACCTGGGCCACGAACCTTTGGCTATCACATAACCTGGGTAATTAGCCGAACCACCTGGGGGGTTACGAACCTGCATGCATGAGCGAACCCTCCATTGGTCACGAACCTATTGCGCATAGGGAATGACCGAACCCTGACCATGAAAACCCTAAGTGTGTGGAACCTCTTTGGCCGAACCATGCAGGCGGACCTCTTATCTGTGCAGCCGAACCTAACCCCACCGAACCTAAGCTGAATAACCTTCCTATGCAGCGAACCTAAGGGTTCGTTGGGTTGGATTTGTCCCGAACCATAGCTTGAGGTAAGTCTATGGTTCGCCGAACCTGGACCAAGGCTGGGCTAAGGACAGCGAACCTAGGGCCGGACCTAGGGTTGTCGAACCAAATCTTAACGAGCTAAGGGAGAGGCTACATTCAACACATATACTTATGATAAACAAAATAACAGGGGCGTAATACAACCATGCATGCACGAGCCATTCGAGTCACTATATTTTTATATAAGAACATGTTTTAATTTAAGGATTTTTGTAACTTAAATAGGTTATGAAAATAACTTAAGTTGATTTCTTAAACCTAATTACTATTCAACAAATTAAGACATATTGGTTAACTCGAGTGCCAATGCATGCATGCACATAAGATGCATACATATGTATAAGGTTTATTACATTTACCACATGTATGACTTTATACTCTCCATAAGACATTGTGATATTTATTGATTAAAACAACTAATGTTAGACTGACTTTTTATAATGAGAATAGGAAGTCTTAAGAATTATCACTATAACCTAGATGCCAAACTTAAGTTGGTCATACGATTAATAACTAAAAGACGAACGGATATGATAACTTAATAATGATCACACTTAGATACTTATGAATATGAAACACGCGATAATTACAGATTGTTGAAGTGTTGTTGATTTCATCTATGTGAGCACGCACTTTGCAAGAACACTGAATTTGAGGAATTTAGGTGAGTTCTTATAACCTCCTTTAAAACCATTTTGTTTTAAACTTGGAGGTGGAACATGTATACCAATTTAAAATATTATTTTGATAACACATGGGTGACACCTGGATTATCAATTGTCATGGTTGATTACATATTCTGTGAGTCATTGTTGGTTGAGTTGACTTCGGTCCTCCACAATGATTGAGTTACTGTTGGTGAGTTGACTAACGTCATCCTCAGTGATTCCACTATTGGTTGAGTTGACAGAGGTCCTCCGCAGTGCATGTATTGACACTTATAGGAATATCGTTGGTTGAGTTGACTGAGGTCCTCCGCGATGATTCCGCCGTTGATTGAGTTGACTGAGGTCCTCCGTGGTAACTTATATTGATATGATTATGGTGATTATTGATTATTGACTTGATTGTGATTGACTGAGATTGGTTGAATATATGTGGTTGATTATTTGTGATTATTTGAATTAGGTGATTGTTGGGTTTGTGTTTGTGTGTTGGATTATCTTTCAGGTGCACATGTGGATTTTCTTTGAAAACTATAAACTATTATAAACTTTCATAAACATTTTTGAAATATAAAAACTTATGATTACTCACAAACTACTTTGTAGCTGACACTTGATTTTCTACATGTTTCAGGAAACGAGGAGAAGTAGGTAGAGCAGGATAGCTCTACATCTTTTAAACATCATCACGTACGATCTTGGACTTAGCTAAAATAACTGAAATTCTGGAGACTAGAGTTTTGTTATTTTAGCTAAATCTTTTGTGTAATTGATGTAACTAGCTCATGATGAACATGATTTTTGATGTAATTAATTTGGTTGATTAATTGATATGTGATGATTTAATTAGATGCCCACGAGCTTATGAACAATCTACACATCCCTCGTGGCATCCCGACGTTTCCGCCATCAGTCGGGGTGTTACAGTCAGTCTTCATCGTGAAATCGGCACTACAAACTCCCTCTAGACTGGCGAAGTCAACCGATAGGAAGAGTGACTGAATGTGGTCCAGCTCCTGCATAAAGCTTTAGCTCGATGGCATACGCAATCGTGTGTGTATAGGGCTTAGCCTGTTCATCCCATCCGCCATACACCTTGATGGGAGACTTGTGCAGTCGCATCATATCTTCTTTCCCAAACTTAAGCAGATCTATCGGGTCCAAGATCATCTATATATCGTTGATGTCGTCTTTATTCCTCAAGATGACGGCTGAAAGAGTCATCTCATCAAAATACCATGATAGGAAGTTTGCGAGTGAGTTGTCAGGAGCTCTGGGAGACACTGGAATAGCCTCTTCAGTGTGTGGAGTAGGGTACTTGTAGTACACCCAAGGCTTCTTTGTTTTTGGATCAATGATGCACTTTGAAACAAAACGCCTTCCCTTGGCAGTCCGAATCATTGGAAAATCTTTCTCGCACTGATCTTTCAGAAACTTGGCAAATAGATAAGCTTGATTCTCCTTTGAAAGGTTGAAGAACATGGCATTGTTGATGCTTTGCAGATCAAACTTTGGCATAGTGCAGAAATCATGCGGCTTCCTGTAATACTCCACTTTACCGTCCATCCTCTTGACTAGGTAGATATTTCTTTCTATGTCGTATAGCCAGCAACAGATATTTGACCTATCGTTGCGTACAGCAAACAACGATCGATCATCAGAAATGAATGTGTGCTCTGGAAGTTCCACGTTCATCTTTCCTAGCCAAGTGGCTTTGACTTCAGGAGGCGCCGAGGTCCAATCTCTCTGTTTCTCGAACCAACTGTTGATGACTGTCCCTAACGGTGGAATCTCCTGACCCACTTGACTAATATACTTGTGAGCATACAAGTAATCGACGTAAGGATCCTTGGTCACGTCAGGCGCCTTAGAGGATGATTCGGGTCTCTCCTGATCACAGAAAACATCAAAAACTGAATCCATAGAAATGTGAGGAAATAAATCTCCAAGACCAGTTCTACTGAGCTCTTCACTAAGTCCTTCAAACTGAAAATCATCGGGCAAATCTATGAATAAGTCATGAAAACCAGCCTTCTCTTTTTCAGCTCCTGGAACACTGTCTCCTAAAAGAACATCATCAGGAATGTCTCCAAAGAAATCATCATAGTCACTTGCGGGCTTGCTTGAAGAAGATGGATTTCCTATGTCACCTCCTTGATGGTCATTATTTGGAGGCTCATCATCTTTCTTTTCTGAGGAGTCTTTGCCTTTCCCAACATCACCATCATCATCATCGTCATCACTGTCATCCTCACCCCTGTCATCATCATTGTCATCATCATCTTCAGTTTCTGAGGGCTTGATTCCCTTCAGTTCATTGATTTCCTTGCGCATCTCGTACTTCTCTATCGAAAGAAATGTGATGAATTTTCGATGCGCCTTGATTTGCCCACTAAACTCAGATAGTTGGTCGCACACTTTAAGCATCCCTTCTTGCATTCTCTGGATAACTTCATCCTTAGCTGCTGATTCCTGCACAAGTAAGAACACTCTATCCTGTAGACTTTCAAGGTTGACGGGCACCTTTTCTGGCTCGTATGGTGATTCTGCATGCAAGGGCGACTTTCCATTGTCCTTTTTAGAGTGTGGAGGTGATACTGAAATGGGAGTGTGTGAGGGAGATGATGTGATTTGAGTGGTAAAAGGTGGTAGTGGGGGACGAGCGGGAATTTTGATGGTGAGTTTAGGTTTAACGGGTTTAGTGGGTGGTTGTTGTGGTTTTGGAGGTTTTGATGGTTTTGAGGGTGGCTTGGATTGTGTATCGGTTTGTGATGGTGGAGTGGGATGTGGAGTAGGCTGTGGAGTGGGCAACACAGGAGGTGGAGATGGTGGAGTCAGTGCAGCCGCAGAAGATAAAGACTCAGTGGGCTTCTTCTGTAGTCTCGGATCCTTAGTCCGTCTGGACATCATCTTCAATCTTTTCCTTCTTGGTGATGACTCAGGAGTGGGAGCGTAATCGACATCTTGGGCTTCTTCTCTTTCTGCCTTGGATAGTGGAGATTTCTCAGCTACAAAGTCCTCACTAGATGAGGAGGATGACTCAGAGATGATATCTTTCACTGCTTCATCCTCCCGTGTGCTTGTATTGGTAGCTTGAATGTCATGTTCTTCAGCAACGATGGCTACTGGGGTTCCTGGTTCATCTTCATTCACACCATCACCCACAAATCTTCCAAACTTTATCAATGGACGTTCCCCCGTGTACTGCTTCTTTCCTCTCTTGTTCATCTTCACGTAGCTGAAGATGTCATCTCTCATTCTCTTGATTCCCAGAGTGCCAAGAATAGGAACCAGAGTTGGATGCCTTTTGTTGATAACGATCTGCAAGAAGCGAGGAAATGCCAAAAATATTTCCTTCCTTCCCCCTTTGATGTTGGCATGCATGTCTAGGAATATCATCTTCGAGAAATTGAAGTCCATTCCCAGTGCTAAGGCTACCAAGCACGAGCTAAATGTCTGATTCAGCACATCATAACCTCATTTTCTTCCGGACAGGCACTGAGTGACAACATGTGCCAAATATCGCCAGTAAGGGTGTAGTAGCTTCTTCTCGGTAGGAGGATAAGCGCCCTCAAGACCCACCTGATAAACGGTTCTGTTGACCAGACCTTGATCCAACTTGATTGGATCTGTAGCTTTATCACCAAATTGCAGGCATTCTCGCAGAATCTGTTCTCTGATGATGATCGGCTGGCCTTGAACTTTCCCAATGATGCTTACAGTTCTATTGGCATCGGTGTGTTCTGTAACTGTGCTCCATAATCCTTCAATGAAGTCAGAAACAATGGTGGGGTGCTCCATGATAGCATAGTTGACTGGTGATAGAATTAGTCCGTCAACCATACTTTTGAACTCCGAATGCTTCTCAGGTGGATCGCCAAAGATATTGTTGGACTAAAAGAACCAATGAGCCTGATCAGAAAAATCTCTAAGTCTCACAGCACTTATAACAACTGAAGAAGAACACAACGGCTGACATTCAATGTACAGAAGATACAAGATCTGAAGTGATATACAACAGCTGAAGTGTAAGTCATCAGATGTTGTAGTGTGTAGTTTAGTCTTCAGTAGTTTTCTTTCAGTTCTTGTAAAAGTCTGATGAGTAGTTTACTCATCAGATGTTTTAGTTTATTACTTCAGTAGTTTTATTACTTCAGTAGTTGTAAGAGAATGTCTTCAGATGTTGTAGACATTCTCAGTAGTTTAGTTATTTCAGTTGTTTTGTTTTGTCTGTTAGGTGTCAACATCATGTGACATCATCAGATGTCACTGTCTTTATATAAGGGCAGTTGACAATTTAGTAATGTGATGAAGTTAGTGAATTGAATGAAATATTCCTTTTGCAGAAAATCTCTCTCTATAACAAACTTATTCGTTTACTGTTTGATTGAACTTTGTTCTTGCTATGATTGTGCTAATTCAACTTTGAATTCCGCTGCTATACTCTATTATTGAATCAATTGAGAACATCTGATCCTACAATTGGTATCAGAGCTGGTTAATCATTGATCGATTAAACAATTGATCTCTGAAACTGCTCAAATTTGTTCTCTAGTTGATCGAATTAGCTGATTAGTAAGAATTTGTTATAGATTGAAGTTTTCTGTTAACTTCTGTTGAATTGTCTTTCAATATAAATCTGTTTTGATTCAATTGATTGAAATTTGCATTAGTTTGTGTGTAATTGTTTGAATCTGTGATCATGACAACTCCAAACAATGATCCGCACAATACAGGCTCCGCAACCAAGCCTCCGATGCTTATGCAGAGTGAGTACAACATTTGGCAACGTAGAATGCTACATCACCTGTCGATTAACAGCGCAGGATGTTGGAAATCTGTAGTGCATGGTCCATATAAACCCACGATCACTGATCCTGAAACTAAGATCATGATTCCGAAACCGTCTGATATGTATTCGGATGAGGATATCAAACTGTTTGAAATTGATGCGAAAGCTCATGGTATTCTGGCCATGGCTCTGCCTAATGAGATTTATTCAGGCTTGATGCATCATGATACTGCTCATGATCTCTGGGTTGCACTGAAAGAACAATTTGGTGGAACCGATGAGGTTTTAGCAAATACTAGAGAAATCCTTGCTCAGCAGTATGAGACATTTTCTCACAGAAAGGGTGAATCATTGACTCAACAATTTGAGCGGTTCTCATGTTTAATTTCTGAGTTGAAAATGGTTAAGCAAGAATATACTAATAGTCAGATGAATAACAGATTTCTCAGATCATTGCCTGAGAGATGGGACACATTGTCCTACGCTCTAATGCTAATCTGGAAAATCTATCTCTCACCCAATTACATGGGAAACTCTTAACTTTTGAGAGAGAGGTAGAACAGAAGAGAAAACTATCTTCATCTGGAAAACTTGCTGATGATTTTGTTCCTGGTAACACTGCTTTGATAGGTCAGGAGTCAGAGTTTAATGGGTCTGAATGTTCTTATGATGAACATATTGATTTTTCTACTAACAATTCTGAACATGCTTTTGTGGGAGTTGATGGTAATGCAGGAAATTATGGTGATAACTTGTGTTTTGTGATGGATGATTTGAAAGGAATCCCGGATGATGATCTAGAGGAGATGGACATTTTGAGTCAAATGGCATTAATCAACATCAGATCACAAAAGTTCTATAAACGAACAGGAAGAAAGTTCCCTGGATTATCTGGCAAAACCAAAGTTGGATTTGACAAAGGGAAGCTGAGGTGCCATAAGTGTCACAGACTTGGTCACTTTGCTAGGGAGTGCAAATCTACTGGTTCTAACTCTGCTGCACCTTTTGTGACTTTTCCAAGCAACAACACATCAAGCAGAGGACCACAATCTTCTAGTACTAGTCAACAACAATTCTATCCAGCTCACTTTGTTCCACAAAATCCTATGCCATATCCATATCCTTGTTTTTACATGCCTCAACCTACACACACTCCAGCATTAATTCCTTCACAATCACCTGCTCTTCCTGATCCCAGCAAATCTCAAACCAATCAACAGTCTCAACAACAACAGCATCAGAGTTTCTTTACTCCTGGAGTAGTTGATTGGAGTAGCCTACCTGATGATTTATCTGACTTCAACATGCAGCCTTACTCTGAAAATGGTCCACATGGTGGAGACAATCTTTTTGGAAATCTTGCATTGATGGCTATTGATTCAACTGACAACTCTTGTCAATCTTCTTCAACATCACAGGTATCTTCTGAATCAAAAGCTAAGTTATGCTCAGAGTCATGTATTTCAGCATTTGCTTCCATTAGGGAAATAAATGTAGAATTGATAAATGAGAAATTTGAATTAGAGAAGGCTGTGGCTAAAAACAAAACTGAGTTTGAAAAAGCTTTAAATGAAAAAGAGTCTGAAATTTATAAACTCAAATGTTTGTTATCTGATGAAAAAGCTAGAGTGGAAGTCATGCTTGTGAAGCATAATGATTTGAAAAAAACGCTTGCAGCAACCCAAGTCAACTGTGAAAAATGGGTTGAATCCTGTAAGGGGTTTGAAATGTTGTTAAGCAAACAGTCAGCTTCAAATGTTAAGTTTGGGATTGGTTATAATCACACTGCCCCCCTGCTGATTATAAACCAAAATGTTTTGACTGTGAGTCTGATGAGGAAAGTGTGTATCAATCTACCAAATCTTCAGAAATGTCTGATTCTGTAGACATATCTGAGGAAGAGTCAAATGTTTGCAAAGCTGAAAAGGTTGAGATTGAAACCTATTCTTATTCAATTGGGTGTACAAATGTCATTGAGGATGACACATGTCAGGATAACGTCTTAGTTGAGATTGATTCTGATGAAAAAGTTTCAAATGTCTTAAATCTACACTTAATTGAATCAGATGGGGATGGAGTTGGAGAAAATGATGCACGACTTTTAATAAGTCAAAGTCACTCATCAGCAGTTGTTGAAAAAGCTGATACTGCAACAACTGATGTTGGTGAATGTGTTGATACACAAGTGCTGAAGCACAACTCTTCAGATGTTGTCAACACATCAGCTGTTGTCAAATTGGCTACAAATACTGATGCCTCAGATGTTCTGATGAACAAACAATCTATTTCTAAGTCAACAGTACTTGTAGACAATCACAAGGAAAAGAAAAAGAGGGTGCCTTGTGAAATTTGTAGGCTGTTTAATCATTCAACTGATGAATGCTGGTACAGAAAAGGTTCTAAATTCAACAAAATCAAGCATAAAAACAAGAACATACTCAAAATGAAAAATGAATTTAGTTCAAAGTTTGTACCAGAATCATCAGTAGTTTCAAAATCTGGAAAATCCTTACAAGGAAATAACTCAAGTACATCCAAGAAAGGAAAAGGGATTGTTCCAGATTCAGGGAAACAACACTTGACAGCATCTCATTTGATTAAAGACACTAAAATGATCAAACACAAAAATAAAAAATCAAGTTCTGATGTGTCTGATGAAATCAAAATTTTAACTCAAAATCATAATCAACTGATGCTAATGATGCAACAACTGATAGGAAAAGTCAATCTGGCAGAGGCATCTGTTGATTTATTTCATAAAAAGAAATCAAAATCAAAAGTCAAAGCAAAATCTTCTGATAAGAATGATTCAAGTGTTGTTTCAACTGACAATGTTACTTCTGTTTCATTATGTGTTAACAGACCCAAAACCAAAATGGTTTGGGTCCAAAAGTCTAACTGAGTGTGTTGTTGTATGCAGGGTCCTTCAGCATGCCAAAATAGCATCTGGTATGTTGATAGTGGAGGATCCATGCATATGACTGGGAGCAGATCTCTCCTTCATAATTATTTCACTGGAAGGAAAGGATTTGTGTCCTTTGGAAATGATGCTAAGGGTTACATTATAGGTAAATGTGTGGTAACAAATGGTGAGATTAGGTTTGATGATGTGAATCATGTTGAAAATCTTAAGTACAATCTTCTGAGTGTTAGTCAAATGTGTGATAAGGGTCATGTTTCTCTTTTCACTAAGCAAGATTGTAGGATTTTATCTTCTGATGTGATGCCTTTGATTGGCAAAGTTTTAGATGAGTATACACTTCTTAAGGCTAACAGAGTGGGAAAGGTATATGCCTTTGATTTATCTAAGAAAATCTCAGTCAAGGGTCATCCTTGTTTATTCTCTAAGGCCTCTTTCAAGGAATCAAATCTGTGGCATAGAAGATTAGGTCATGTGAACATCAAAAACATGAATCAATTGGTGAAACATGGTTTGGTTAGAGGTCTTCCTTTAAAGGATTTTAGCTGTGATGAGAATTGTACTGCCTGCTTGAAAGGAAAGCAACACAAAGTCTCTTTTCCTCCAATTGGAGATTCCAAATCCACTGGTTGCCTGCAACTACTGCACATGGATTTGTTTGGTCCAGTGCAGATAATGTCTATGGCAAAGAAGAAGTATTGTCTAGTTATTGTTGATGACTATTCAAAGTTTGTCTGGACTTTCTTCTTACACTCAAAAGGTGAGGTTGCCAAGGCTATTATAAACTTTGTGTTATATGCTGAAAAGCAATATTCTATTCCTATCAAGTGTGTTAGGAGTGATAATGGCACTGAATTCCGAAATCACATTCTGGATGAATTTTATATGTCAAAGGGAATTCAGAGACAGTACAGCATTCCCAGAACTCCTGAACAAAATGGAGTTGTAGAAAGGAAAAATAGAACCTTGATTGAAGCTGCCAGAACAATGTTGGCTGATTCTGGTTTGCCACTGACCTTTTGGGCAGAAGCTGTTAACACAGCTTGCTATGTGCAAAACAGGGTTCTAGTAAATCAAAGATGGTTGAAAACTCCATATGAAATACTTCACTCTCTAACCCCTTTGATTTCTTTCTTCAGAGCTTTTGGGTGTCCATGTTATATCCTTAACACCAAAGATCAACTCACAAAGTTTGATTCAAAAGTTGATGCAGGATATTTTGTTGGCTACTCTTCAACTTGCAAGGCTTATAGAGTGTTCAATTGTCGAACAAAGATTGTTGAAGAAACTCTTCATGTTAAATTCAATGAGTGTCCCAAAGACTCCATTCCTCAAAATCCTACTGAGATGTTTGATCTTAACATCTTGCAACATGAATTTCCAGTTGAATCTATTGGTGAAGAACATGAGGTACTTACTGCAGATCCACCAAAAGCTTCTACAGAAACCACATATGGAAGTCCTGATGATGAAGATGAAAGTACTCATCTGTTCAGATTTAGTGATAATCTGCCATTGTCTGCTAAATCTGATGCTCCTCCTGCTCCAGTTCCTCCTGCTCCAGTTGCTCCTCCAAATACAAATGCTGATGAATTTCTGGATTCTTCCACATCATTTGACATTCCAGCTGAATTGTTCCCTGGTTCTTCATCAACATCTGCAGCAGCTGAACCCCCAGCAAACAAGTGCACTGATCTTATTCCAAATCAGGAACTGAAGGATCATCCATTATCTCAAATTCTTGGTGATATTTCTGCAGGTGTTTCAACAAGAAGTCAATTATCCAACTTTTGTCTCTATGCCTTATTTGTCAGTCAACAAGAGCCAAAGAACTATCACATTGCACTCAAAGACAATGGCTGGGTGGAAGCTATGCAGTTGGAGTTGTTGCAGTTCAAGAAACAACAAGTCTGGGAGCTGGTTCCTTTACCCCAAGGTAAGTGTGCAATAGGCACTAAATGGGTGTTTAGGAATAAAACTGATGAAAATGGTCAAATAGTTAAGAACAAGGCCAGACTGGTTGTACAGGGGTTCTCTCAGGAAGAAGGTATTTATTATGATGAGACCTTTGCCCCTGTAGCTAGACTGGAAGCAATTAGATTGTTCTTAGCATATGCTGCCTTACATAAACTTAAAGTTTTTCAAATGGATGTCAAAAGTGCTTTCTTATATGGTAAAATAAAAGAGGAAGTGTATGTGTGTCAACCTCCAGGCTTTGAGGACAATAAACATCCTGATTGGGTGTACAAGCTTGATAAAGCTCTTTATGGGCTGAAACAAGCACCTAGAGCCTGGTATGACACTCTATCCACTTTTCTTCTTAAAAATAATTTCACTAGAGGCTCCATTGATAAAACTTTGTTCATACAGAAAGTAGGTCAGCATAAGCTACTTGTTCAAATTTATGTTGACGACATTATATTTGCTTCATCTGATCCAAAGTTGTGTGCTGATTTCACTGAATTAATGACCAAACATTTTGAAATGAGTGCCATGGGGGAATTACAGTTTTTCTTGGGTCTTCAAATCAAACAAAGTACTGATGGCATTTTCATTCATCAAGCCAAATACACAAAAGATTTGTTAAAGAAATTTGATTTGCAAAACTGTAAATCATGTTCTAACCCCATGAGCAGCACCACACAACTTGATGCAGATTTGAAAGGTCAATCAGTTGATGAAACTCTTTATAGATGTATGATTGGGTCTTTGATGTATTTAACTGCATCAAGGCCAGACATTATGTTTGCCACATGTGTCTGTGCTAGATTTCAGGCTACACCTAAAGAATCTCATTTAATTGCTGTGAAAAGAATTTTCAGATACTTGCAGGGCACTCAATCTCTGGGAATTTGGTACTCCACTGGACATTCCTGCAAGCTAGTTGCTTTTTCTGATAGTGACTATGCAGGATGCAAACTCTCAAGAAAATCTACTTCTGGTGGGTGTCAATTTCTCGGAAATTGTCTGGTTTCTTGGCAAAGTAAGAAACAAACATCTGTAGCCACTTCCACTGCTGAAGCCGAGTACATTGCTGCTGCAAGTTGTACTTCACAAATTCTCTGGCTTCAGTCTCAACTCTTGGATTATGGCATCAAAGAACTGAAGACACCATTGTTAATGGATAGTGCTTCAGCTCTTTGTATTGTCAAGAATCCAGTTCAGCACTCTAGGACTAAACACATTGAGATCAGACATCATTTTATAAGAGATTGTTATGAAAAGGGTCTGATTGATCCAAAGTTTGTTCCTAGTGCTGATGAGCTTGCAGACATCTTTACTAAGTCTTTAGACACTTCAACTTTTCAAAATTTAGTTCTAAGGCTTGGTGTGCTGCAACTTGAATAGGTTGGTTTTTCATAAAATAAATTTTAA
Organism: Mikania micrantha; assembly: GCA_009363875.1. Lineage (NCBI taxonomy): Eukaryota > Viridiplantae > Streptophyta > Magnoliopsida > Asterales > Asteraceae > Mikania > Mikania micrantha. Next base: position 26,027,299 of record CM018684.1, read on the forward strand.
TTTCTTTTCAAAAACCCAAAAATATTTTCAATTTTTCTTTTCAAATAAAATTTTTTTTACCTTGAAACTTTTTGATATTTTCAGTAAATACTGATACATATCAAAAGTACTGATTCAAGGAAAGATATGACCTTTTCTAATACTCTAAGTTACAAGTACTGATGAGTATTGATTCACTAAGTACTGAAAGTCAAACATTGTTTACAAGTTCTGATGAACAAATTGTTTACAAGTTCTGATGAACAAATTGTTTACAAGTTCTGATGAACAAATTGTTTACAAGTTCTGATGAACAAATTGTTTACAAGTTCTGATGAACACATTGTTCACAAGTTCTGATGAACAAAATTTCCACAAAGTCTGATGAACAACTGATGAAAACTACTGCTGAACAAAATTGTCGACAACACCTGATGAGTAATTTTACTCTTCAGTTGTTTTAACTTCTGTTGTTTTCTCTATTTAACTCAACCTTCTTCACTTGTTTCATTATCACTTTCTCAGAACTTTCCATCTTTTTCAAAAACCTATTTTTCCTCTCCAGTCGTTGCATCCATGGCGTCCATAACCTTGAAACCGCGTCATAACTCCATTGCCTATCTGACCAAATCCTCTTTCTGGTCAAAGTTTGATGAAGCTGTGGATTTGATGAATGCTTCTCAATTCAAAACTGCTTTTCTCATCAATCCAACACTATATGTCGACTCTATTCATCAATTCTGGATGAATGTGGAACTGATCAATGTTGGCACAGGAGTAATCTCTCTTCGGTCCACTGTCAATGGTCATAACGTGCACATAAGCCCAGCTGAACTGAGGGAGGTTCTTCAGCTTGATGATGCTAATCTGGTCACCCAATTCCCTAAGAGCGTAACTGACCTCTGTTTTACAAGTCATGAATACCAGGGTGACTTAAGTGATTCAACGCTCTTCAAGAAGCACTTCAATGATCCAGAGCGTCTGATATTTCACATGATCAACATATGCTTGGCTCCAAAGTCTTCTTCATGGGACCAGATGTCCTCCAGGTGGCAACAGGTATTGTATTCAATCCTTGAATCTCAAAAATTAAATTTTTCACAAATTCTGTTTTCTGAATTAACTGAACATGCTGCTAAGCCTGTTTCTTCTAGATGGCTACTCTATCCACGTTTTATCATGGCCATCATAGAGAAAAAGCTTCAGCAAAATGGCCTTGTTGGTCAGGGGATCTCTGCTCCAGCAGTTTTGTTGGAAGTATATTCCCGACACAACTCTAACCTTACTCTAAAAGAGGCTGCCCGAAAGCTAAAACCCAAGCATAGGGAACCCACAGCCTCCTCTTCCAAATCAAAATCTAAGGTCCCCACCAAACCCAAATCCACAAAGCCCAAAAAGGCTGCTCAGGGAAATGAGTCCCCTGAGTCTGCCCATGCCTCACCAAGGCATGACATGGCCACTGGGGGTAGTCAACCAGTGGTCCATCAGACTCTACCAGCTCAAACCGCCCAGGTTTCCTCTCAACAGGATCCTGGAGCAACCATTGTAGGGGCAGACACATCTCTAGAACCTCTTTCATTTGAAAAGGTTTCTATTGAACAGCACCAATCTCCCCAGGTGCACTCTCTTTCAAAGCCAATTCCTATGGAAACCACCCCAAATAGCCCCACTTTTGTTATTGAAAACATCCTGGATCAGTTGAACACTCCTATCCCCTCCCAGACACCTATCACTACTGGGATTAGCTCCAACATTGAGGGGGAGGATCAAAGTGTCTCTGATAACCCACAGGATTATGACTACCACATCAGATCTCCTAGTGTGGAAAGAGAGATTCTGATATCTGACAAGGCTGCTACTTCATCACCTCCATCATTTGGAGTGATTGATAGTGGTACCATTGCTAAGACCTTGTCAGAGGCAACAACTGATGAAGGGGTTACCCCTGAGGTTGGAAGTCCCCAGAACCAAGAACAAGGGGCACCTGATCATGTTGAGCCACACTCAACTCAGGTAGATCCTGATATTCTCAGGAGGTCAGATGATTTAGCTAAGGCTACTGATGACCAAAGAACACTTGCTGAGGTTCTAAAGCAGAATCAAATCCTTGAGGCTGAGGTATGTAGACTCAATGAGCTACTCACCAAAATGTCCAAGGACAAAAGTCCATCTTCCCCAATTACCCTACAGATGGCACCTTCTCATCCTGAAGGTCACCCAAACACTTCCACCACTACTTCACAATTTGACAAACCACCAGCCACTGCCTCAGGCACTAATCCTTTGGGTTCTAGCCCCCCAGAGGCATTAGCTGCTGTCCTTCTAAATGTCATCCTTGTCATCACTCCTTTACTAAAAACCATCATTGCCCAAGCCCTTGATGAGAGGCTACCCTCCAAATCTCAAATTCAGCAGATGATAGATGATGCTGTGACTGCCAGACTTACAACTCTTCATACTCCTTCTTCCCCTGCAGCCAAAAAGGGGGAGTTAGGAACAGAGTCAGTCACAACTTCAGCTTCCAAAAGGCAAAGGTCTGACAATGAAGATATTGCTTCTGAAAGGTCTCCTGCCATTCAAGTGACATACAAGAGACAGAAGAAGAATAAAACTGCTGAGGTTGTCAACAGAGCTGAGGAGGAGGTTGAGCAAGAAAATGTAGAAAGTGTGGAAAAGGCTGATAAAGAAGTTGAAGTAAGTTTTGAGAAAGTAAGTACTGAACAAGTTACAACCTCAGATGTATAAGAAACGGAACAAGAGGAGATGCAAGAACAAGAAGTTCAAACTCAGAGGGTTAAGGTTGAGAAATCTTCTGAAAGTGTTGAGGTAAGGGCTCCTCTACAGAAAAGAAGGCAACTGAGAATTCAAGAAGAAGAGGAAGATTCAGATGAGGAAGACAGGATGCCTATCTCTACAGTCATTAAAACAAATGTTCAAAAGCCTGATTCAGCAACAACTGGGTTAGATCTGACCATTCAAAAGAAGAAAGTAACTCTTTCTGCCAAGCCACTGGTTTTTGGTCAACATCCAAAGATCACACCAGAGTCTAGAATGTTGGCAATAAAAGTGAAGCTTGAAGAAGAAGAGAACCAGAAACAGCATGATGAGCAAATCTTAAACATGGTTGACAAGGATTATCCTCAGACATCAACCATTATTGCAATGAAGAAAGAAGCTCAAAGGTTGTATGCTCTGAGGTTCACCTACTAGTATAGGAAGGAACAGATTAGAATGTGGCCTGATCCAAGAATCATTCACAGGATACACAAGAGAGAGGCTCCAGCATCATATGCCAGAAGAATCAGAAGGGTCTTAAGTGCTGACATTATGCTAGGGTCAGTACTTGATCATTGGGAGATAATCAATGACTTCAAGAGTGTGTACAACTCTGGCTCAAGAGCTCCAAAGTTTATAGAAAACAAAATGATCAAGAAAGGCTTGGTATATAGGAAACTTGAAAATGTTCAACAAAATGAGCTTTCTTTGTTTTTGGAAGGGAAGCATCCTGATGAGTTTGTATACAGAGAGATTACTAGAGTTGAGCTGAATGATGGGACAATGGCCAGGTACTTGTCTGAGTATTATGGACCTGAGTCTTTCTTTGAAGGTGAACCTGAGAGGCTGACTCCAGAAGAGAAGGTAATACTGCTTGAGGCATATGTCAGGGAGTCCTTCAGGTTAGTATATGATCAATAGCTTTAATGAGAGGGATTAATGCTCATAGTCCATTTCCCCAATGGAGTTCCCTCTCATATTTTGCTTGTTAGATTTTTTGGAAGCTGTTGATTATCAGGCATACACTTTAACTGGTCATTTTGATACTGATCTCAAAGAAAAAGACTTATCTTTCAGCCTGGGAGTAAATAAGTGAGACCATAAAGAAATTAGAGGTTTTTGGCTGCATTGGTTCAGGGGGAGTTTGTTGGACTAAAAGAACCAATGAGCCTGATCAGAAAAATCTCTAAGTCTCACAGCACTTATAACAACTGAAGAAGAACACAACGGCTGACATTCAATGTACAGAAGATACAAGATCTGAAGTGATATACAACAGCTGAAGTGTAAGTCATCAGATGTTGTAGTGTGTAGTTTAGTCTTCAGTAGTTTTCTTTCAGTTCTTGTAAAAGTCTGATGAGTAGTTTACTCATCAGATGTTTTAGTTTATTACTTCAGTAGTTTTATTACTTCAGTAGTTGTGTAACATTTGTGCATATAGTCATGTAGTTGTAAACAGTGTTAGAACAGTGTCTATTCATGGTTCAGTTCATCAATGTGTTTCAGTATGTTCATAATGTGTGCTTGTGTGTTACAGGATCTTAGTAGTCAGAAAACAAGTATGTATTATCTATTTACAGTCGATTTCACTAAGCAAGAACAGTAACTTGTTATATCGAAACAGTGGTGGGCAGCGAGAGTGAGCCCTATACATATACTGCGTTCGGTGTAACAGGTTAGTGTTAGTGCGTAGTGTTGAGACGAATAGTATCACAATTAATTAATTCAACCAAGATCGTAATCTGTAAGCGAGACTGAGTATAGTTATGGGTGACGATCCATAATAATACGAATGTTGAACTTATAATTACGATTAAACGACTTTAAATATTTTAATACGATCGGAAAACGTACGCGATTGCGGGTATACACGTAAATTGTGAATGTTTAACGATCTGACAACACACGAAGAGTAAAAATAATTAAATTAATTATTTTATATTTTTACAATTTTGAAACTCATCATTTTAATGAGTTTAACTCTTATTATTTAAAACCGCGTAAAATACGCGTTACGTTCCGGAAACGCAAACCGAGCGACCGAAACGGACCCGAATACTTCACGAACTATAAAAGCCTTGAACAAGGCTTAATATTTCATTTATTACACCACCAACCCATTCTCTCTCTAGATTTTCGTCTACCCTCTCTCTCACTAGAAAAACCAACTTTAATCGATCGTATCTCACTCGTTACTCGACGGATTCCGGTGTTCTTGGTGTCCACGCGAAGCTCTCAACATTGTCTACCCGAAAGTACAAGAATATCGCGGTTTCATCCAGCCAATCTCGAGGTATTGTAGCTTGAACAATCACGAAATTAGGGTTTTGGTTGTGTATGTGCTTGAAACTAAAAATGAAACCGGATCTAGCACTCCATTGTCCATCTCGCACCCTTAGCAACCTTATTTGATGCTGTACTAACCTAGATCGTGGCCTAGAAGGAGGATTCGATGAAGGTGATGATGCAGATGTACAGGTTCGTGAGGGTCATGGGGCCGAACCCAATAGGGTTTCCTGGCCGAACCCAGGTGAACACAACGAACCCCAGCGAACCTTTGCATGGTTCGTTGGGTTACTAGCCGAACTCAGAAAGATCCCATGGACCTGTGCCGAACCATCTAGCCTATCACGAGCCTTCCCGAGCCATCCACGAACCCTAAGGAGCCACGAGCCTTCATGCAGATGCTAACCTAGACGAACCCTACATGGTTCGCTGCTCCATTGCCGAACTATCTCTGGGCGAACCAACAGTAGCAACGAACACACATGAGCCGAAGCTTGCAAGATCACGAACCTTAGTAGCTAAGCACGAACCCTACACCTTCATCCTTCACGAACCTTTGCATGGTTCGTGGAAATGTAGTCGAACCTTGCTAGCACCTCATGGTTCACGAACCTTCATTACATCATGTTAGCCGAACCCTTTCTGTATTGTTGGCCGAACCCTCACCTAGTAACATGGAAGGTTCGCTGCCAAAGGTTTGGGCCGAGACCCAACATGCAATTCTCTTTACATTTCTTGGCCCATTTGACTTGTTTACCTTGGCCCACATTAGAATGAGTTAAATTCCATTCCTTTCGGCCCAAAACGAGTTTCAACCGGCCCAATTCCTTAACAATTCGGCCCATAGACATAAACCAAGCTCAAGGGAGTTAAGTTGGTTCATTAGACCTTCAATTGGCCCAATAACGCCTTGGAACTTTACATGGTTTGCATAAACATTGGTTGGTCCACTCAAATCCTTTAGACTCAATCCAAACTCATTAGGTCCACTAAGTATGAAATCGGGTTGATATTGGCTTTGACCTAAGATTGGGTTTGTTACAAAGGTTAGTTACATGTGATTGGGCTAACATCACAATTAATTGGCCCAATTGTTAACCTAAGAGGCCCATGGACTTAAACCCATCATAGTTTTATGGGCTTAAGGCCCATGGTGTGGCCACAAACTCTAAGTACATGTGAATTTGATCAAAATGGGTTTAAGTTGCAACTTACCCTAATTACATGATCAAGTCACAATCATAACGACTTAAAGCATTTGGAACATCTTTTCACAATTCATGTTAATCAATGGTTATCAAAGTCTCAAACATGTATCATTTTATGCATAAGAATTATGCATCAATGAACATTTCATAAGTTTCTTGGACCCATGATCAATCTAATGATTCAAAGCATAACATTCAAGTTTTCACAACAATCATAATCAAGAGAACACAAGTCAATCAACAAATCAAAGTCTATACAACTATAAATCCTATATCTTATGTATGATTACAATGTTATAGGAACAAGTTAGAAGTCCTGTTTGCTACTTGCTAACTGTTTTAGTTCAGAGTCTACTGCAGACAGGTGAGAACTTTAGCCCCTCTTTTACTGTTTTATAACTGTTTTTGGGGTGGAACACGTGATCAAAACCACTATTTCAATCTTGTTTCATTGCACAGATTATGTGCATTCATAAACATTACAGGTTTATCTTATGAATCCAAGTGATTCTTCAACTGTTTAAGGAATGTTGTCAACTGTTTTAAAAGAATTATTTACCATTAAACCCTTACTACTAAAAAGGATTTTATAATGTTTTCTTGAAATGTTTTATAACAGTCTCACTCAAATGTTCTTTTAAAGGATTTTACAAACCCTTTTGTTATAAACCTTGTTATTACACAAGGTCATCTCATCATGGTATTCAAATTCATTGGTTCAAAACATGGTATTCAAGTTCATTGGTTCAAAACATGGTATTCAAGTTCATTGGTTCAAAACATGGGATTTCAAGTCAAGTTGTTCACAACATGGTATTCAAATCAAGAGATTCATTTCATGTTACATAAACAAAGGATTCAACTCGTGGAGTTAAATCCAGGTTTTCAATAAGACATTAACACATCCGGTTAAAGTAAGATTCAGAAAACATGGTGTCCATTGTTGTAAACAAACTTATAAACCCATCAAGTAATCATATTCATTAGCGTTAGTACTGGGTGATCACAACAAGGGAAAGCGGACACATACATTGGGGCAGGCCGATTGCTGCAGTTAGCTTTTAAATCTGTTTTATAAACTAACTGCAGATTTCGGTTACATATGGTTTATTCAAAACTGTTGACATATTATCTAACTCCAAACGTGGGTTGGGACTTGATATTATATGTTGACTCATGTGCAAACAGTGATTGGACTGTTTACACTCATTTTCTTACTTGATGTTAGTTTGGGTTACAGCTCATCCGTGTGAATCTTATGATGCTTTAACTTACCTATGTCTTATATCATATAACTCATGTTTACAAATGTTTAAACCTATTGTTCTCACCAACTACGTCTGTAGTTGACAGTTACTTTTCACGTGTTTCAGGTAATCAGGTTTAAGACATTCTCAGGGACAACTAAGGAGACCATTCTAAGATAGAACAAGATGAAGAAACATGCTAGGATGGAATAGAAACTCACTAAATCCTAAATGTTTAATTGTCTTGTTTGGAGTCTTATTTTGTAAACTATATTTTGGGTCTGTAGTTGCCTTACTTTTGGTAGATAGATTGTCTGTAACTAATCAACTGTCTAAACCTTATGAAATGTAGTAATCCATTGTGGTTGTTCTTATTCAATACTTGTGCATGATTCAACTGATCATACGTCACCGCGCCGTGGATTCCGCACGCGGCGCAGGGGTGTGACAGGTTGGTATCAGAGCCAAGGTTGTAGAGAACTAGGAAAAACCCAATGTTTAATGACCTAGACTATAACCTAAGCTACCCAATAGGACTAAGTGCTATAGGCTTGAGGATACTTAGGATCTAAGTAACTTAAGTGAGCATTAAGTCTACAATAAACTTGAAAGATCTTAGGGACATTTTACTAAGATTAGACATCGAGTCAAAGAATTTGAATCGGACTTCTATAATTTTAGAAACCGAATTAAATTCTCACACATATGCATTTAAGGATTTCAGAGGCAAGGATCTGTATTCTTAGTATCCTTGATCTGAAATTCTCACACAGAGATCATTATAGAAATTCAGAGGCAAAGATCTGTAGTTTCAGTATCTTTGATATGAATTTCTTGTCATATTCATTATGGGATTTAGAGGCAAAGATGGTTATCTTTGATCTAAAGTCTTTGTCATATTCATTATAGGATTCAAAGGTCAAGATCTATTAATTTAGAACTTGGATTTGAGATCCTTGTCATATTCATTATAGGATTCAAAGGTCAAGATCTATTAATTTAGAACTTGGATTTGAGATCCTTGTCATATTCATTATAGGATTCAAAGGTCAAGATCTATTAATTTAGAACTTGGATTTGAGATCCTTGTCATATTCATTATAGGATTCAAAGATCAAGATCTATTAACTTAGAACTTGGAATTGAGATCCTTGTCATATCACTATAGGAATTCAAAGGTTGAGGTCTATTAACTTAGAACTTAGATTTGAAATCCTTGTCATTGTTATCATTGTTATCATTATCAGGTGTTCATTATCATAGGAACTTTATAACTTAGAATCTGTGTAACAGTATTCTTTAGTTGAAGTTCTCACAGGAAATCATTATGCTCAGTACTGTAAGTATTGGGAAACTAGGTTGATTAACCTAGGACACATATACATAAACCTAAGGTCTTAGTTTCTAGTAAATTAAGGATCATGGTTTACACAATCATAAACAGAATCAAGGAACAAGAGAAATCATGAGACAATCATAATCAATCAACAGTTGGAATCTTAGCCCCAAATATAGACGACGGGTTAACGCTGACGTGTTGAGGTAAGTGGTGGGTCGGTGAGAGCTTACCCTATATATAAGCTTATTTCAGTGTGTTAGGGGGAATTCGGCGTTTGTATTTGGAGTGAGGATTCGGGATCAACTGGACACATGGAACATTAGTCAAAACACATGGGATACAATCATTTGGGAAACAATCATTGGTGAATCAAATCATAATGAAATTCAAACTTGGATGAACCAGACATTATGGTGAATCAACCAAGTTGTGAACATATCATAAATGTAAACCTTAAGTGAAATTCTTAAGTGATTACATCATTGGTACTTGCTAACATAGGTTAACGGGAAAGTGTAGAACACACGTATGATTTAGTTCTACATGTTAACGATTGTTAGAAGGTGCACGCATAACATAATCATAGTTCAATCATGGAATCAATCATAGTTCAAGTTGATCAAAGATCATGGGATTCTTAATCAATGGAAAACACATGGAACTCAGTACAAACGTGTTGCCAAATGCTAGCAAGGGCATGATCGTGGTATACCGAAACGGTGGTGGGCAGCGAGAGTGAGCCCTATATATATACTATTTTCGGTATATCGGGAAAGTGTCAGTGTGTAGGTTTGGTGGAGAGATCATGAGACATCGCACATATTCACATGATAAGTATACAAATAAGTTGATAACTTATACGTGTACTGGATCATATTACAATTGAATGATAATACTAGTAGTATGGATATATTACTGACCTTATCATGAAAATTCAATTGTATCCATTCTCATTACTGACCCGCTTGTGGCTTCTATTCGTAGAATGCCTCCTCGACGAGACCCAAATGCTGGGGGTTCGACAAGCGGTAATGATGATGAAATCAACAAGATTGCTCGAGCTATCGCTGTTCACATGAGGGATGTGATCCCGGGCATGGTCACTGATATTACCCAGAATCTTCGGGGAAGTACCGGTGATTCTGCACATAACTCAAATGCTACAACTACTGGAACTGCTAACTTCACCTTCAAGCAGTTCAACGATGCTAAGCCTCCTAAGTACTCTGGTACTGAAGGAGCTACCGGCCTACTGCAATGGCTGGAAAGCATTGAAGACATTCTCGACTTTACTGGATGTCCTGAAAATCTAAAGGTCAAGATGGCCTCAAGTGCTTTTCATAAGGGAGCGCTCACCTGGTGGAATTCTGAGAAGAACACCAGAGGACGTGAAGTTGCTCTAGCTTTACCATGGGACGGATTCAAGAACTTACTGGTGGAAAAGTTTTGTCCACGTCACGAGCTAAAGAAACTGGAAGTGGAGATGTGGAATCTGGTGCAGGATAGTGGAGAAAATGCCAAGTATACAACTCGTTTTCATGAGTTGTGCATTTTGGTACCACATCTGGTTACTCCTCTATCCCGCAGGATAGAGAAATACATCGAAGGCTTGCCTCTAGTGGTTAGAGGAACTGTTATGGGGAACAACCCCACTACTTTGGAAGCCGCGATACAACTGGGTGCTACTCTTACTGAAGAGTATGTGAAATCTGGGGTGCTCACCCGAAAGGGATTCAAGAGAGCACAGATTGAAGAAGGCAAGAAGCCTGAACAGCACCATCCCAAGAAGAAGAAACAGAAGACAATCAAGAACTTTGCAGCGTTGACTGCGGCTGCACCTACTCATGCTACTCCCCTCACTGCTATGCCACAACCCGCTAATGTCAGAAAGCAGTACACTGGCTCGTTTCCACTCTGCACCAAATGCCAGTACCATCATCTGCCCAATACTCCATGCAAGAAGTGTCACAAGTGTGGGCGCATGGGACACTTTGCAGCGACTTGTCGATCTGCTCATCTTATTGCTGCAACAACGGCTGCCACAACTTCTACTGCTGCAGGTGGAAGAACCTGCTATAATTGTGGGGCAGAGGGACACTTCAGGAATCAGTGTCCGAAACTCAACAACAATACTGCTGCCGCTCGTGCTTTTGTGATTGGAACTGCTGAAGCACGTGAAGAGCCGGCAGTCATCACGGGTACATTTCTTATCAATAATCACTATGTTCCTATCATATTTGATACTGGTGCTGATAAAAGCTTTATCTCTGCTCATACTGCTTCTTTGCTTAATATGCAACTATCCACACTTACTGCTCCCTATACTGTAGAAGTAGCAAATGGTAAGACTATAGTTGTAGATTCCATCATTTATGCTTGTGAGCTAAGATTAAATGACCATCTTTTCCCTATCGATCTCATTCCTGTGACTCTCGGAAGCTTCGAAGTTGTAGTAGGAATGGATTGGTTATCTAAGAACAATGCTGAAATCGTATGCTCGGAGAAACTTATTCGAATTCCCCTACCGTCCGGCGAAACGATGATAGTCTACGGTGAGAAACCCTGCCGCGAATTGAAGATTGTATCGTGCATCAAGGCGAGGAAGTATCTGAAGAAGAAATATTATGCATTCTTAGCTCACGTGGTGGAAAAGAAACCTGACAAGAAAGCAGTTGGAGATGTACCGGTTATCAAAGACTATCCAGACGTATTTCCAGAAGACTTGCCTGGACTACCACCAGTCCGACAAGTGGAGTTTAGAATTGATCTCGTCCCTGGAGCAAACCCAGTGGCGAAGTCACCGTATCGGTTAGCACCGTCTGAGATGCAAGAACTGTCTAGTCAGCTTCAAGAACTTTTAGACAAAGGTTTCATAAGACCGAGTTTCTCTCCATGGGGAGCTCCGGTTCTCTTTGTCAAAAAGAAAGACGGTTCGTTTCGCATGTGTATCGATTATCGTGAGCTGAACAAGTTAACAATCAAGAACAGATATCCACTACCTAGGATCGATGATCTATTTGATCAATTGCAGGGAGCAACTTGCTTCTCTAAGATTGATTTACGATCCGGGTATCATCAATTAAGAGTAAATGATGAGGATATACCAAAGACTGCATTTAGGACTCGATATGGACACTATGAGTTTGTGGTTATGCCATTTGGGCTGACCAATGCACCCGCAGTGTTCATGGACTTGATGAATCGAGTCTGCAGGCCTTACTTGGATCAGTTTGTTATCGTCTTTATTGATGATATACTGATTTATTCCAAGTCAGAACGAGAACATGAGGATCATTTGAAGAAAGTCTTGGAACTACTAAGAAAGGAACAACTTTATGCTAAATTCTCAAAGTGTGAATTTTGGCTAAAGGAGGTTCACTTCTTAGGACATGTCATAAACAAAGATGGAATTCATGTAGATCCAGCCAAGATTGAGGCGATTAAGAACTGGACTACTCCATCTACTCCAACAGAGATTCGTTCATTTCTGGGTTTGGCAGGTTATTATAGAAGATTCATTGCAAACTTCTCTAAGATAGCCTTGCCACTCACTACATTGACTCAGAAAAGTCAAGCTTTTATGTGGGGACAGAAACAAGAAGATGCATTTCAACTTCTTAAACAGAAGTTATGCAATTCCCCTATCCTTAGTCTTCCAGAAGGCAGTGATGATTTCATTGTCTACTGTGATGCTTCAAACCTTGGTCTTGGTTGTGTACTTATGCAACGGGACAAGGTCATCGCTTATGCTTCAAGACAACTCAAGGTTCACGAGAAGAATTACACTACTCATGACCTTGAGTTAGGGGCTGTGGTCTTTGCATTGAAGATTTGGAGACACTACCTGTATGGTACTAAATGTGTAATCTATACAGACCACAAGAGCCTGCAACACATTCTCAATCAGAAAGAACTCAACATGAGACAACGACGTTGGGTTGAGCTTCTAACTGATTACGACTGTGAGATTCGTTACCATCCGGGTAAAGCCAACGTGGTGGCGGATGCTCTTAGTCGCAAGGAACCAGTCAAACCGATTCGTGTAAGAGCCATGGAGATCAACACACAGCCAAACTTGAAAGACTTGATTCGTATTGCACAACAACAAGTAGTAACAGATAATCAACTCAAGACAGACTTGGATTGTGGTATTGAGAAGAAACTAGAACCTCGAGCTGATGGGTTGTTATATCTCAACGGCCGCATTTGGATTCCAAAGTCTGAAGAATTGCGCGCACTCATCTGTGATGAGGCTCATAAGTCGCGATACTCAGTTCATCCTGGAGCCGACAAGATGTATCAGGACTTGAGGACATCTTACTGGTGGCCGGGAATGAAGAAAGACATAGCACTGTACGTGGGAAAATGTCTTACTTGTTCAAAGGTCAAAGCAGAACATCAAAAGCCTTCGGGACTTCTGCAACAACCTGAAATTCCTAAATGGAAATGGGAGCAAATTTCCATGGATTTCATAACAAAGTTGCCGAGAACTCCGAGAGGTTTCGATTCGATTTGGGTGATCGTTGATCGACTCACCAAATCTGCTCATTTTCTCCCTATCCGAGAGGATTACAAGATGGAGAAGCTATCCACATTGTACATCAACGAAATCATTGCACGTCATGGTACTCCAACATCAATCATATCTGATCGTGATAGTCGCTTCACTTCTCGCTTTTGGCAATCATTGCAAAAGGCTTTGGGAACGCGTGTTAATCTTAGCACGGCGTATCACCCCCAAACCGACGGCCAAAGTGAGAGGACTATCCAAACACTTGAGGACATGCTCCGTTCTTGTGTCATTGACTTCGGTGGAAGTTGGGACACTCATCTCCCACTCATTGAGTTTTCATATAACAATAGCTATCATACGAGCATTCAATGTGCACCATTCGAAGCTCTATATGGTAGAAAGTGCCGATCACCGGTCTGTTGGACCGAGATTGGTGACTCACAGGTCGTAGGACCAGAACTCATTCAGGAAACATCAGACAAGATCACAATCATTCAGTCACGGCTTAAGGCCGCACGAGATCGGCAGAAGAGTTATGCTGATCGACGTCGGAAACCGCTTGAGTTTCAAGTCGGTGACCGAGTCTTACTCAAAGTTTCTCCCTGGAAAGGCGTTGTCCGATTCGGGAAGAAAGGGAAACTTGCACCAAGGTACGTTGGACCTTTTGAGATCCTGGAACGGATTGGTCCCGTAGCCTACAAACTCAAACTTCCAGTGGAGCTAAGCAATGTTCATGATACTTTTCATGTATCAAATCTTAAGAAATGCTTAGCGGATCACGATGTCCAGATTCCACTGGAAGACATTCAGATTCAGAACAACATGCAATTCATAGAACGTCCAGTTGAAATCATGGATCATGGGGTCAAGAAACTTAAACGCAGCCGTATCCCGATCGTGAAAGTGCGATGGGAGGGCAAACGCGGTGCTGAGTTCACCTGGGAACGTGAAGACCAGATGAAGCTTAAGTACCCTCGTCTTTTTACAGTATCTTCGGCTAGTTAATTTCGGGACGAAATTCCCTTAACTAGGGGAGACTGTAACATTTGTGCATATAGTCATGTAGTTGTAAACAGTGTTAGAACAGTGTCTATTCATGGTTCAGTTCATCAATGTGTTTCAGTATGTTCATAATGTGTGCTTGTGTGTTACAGGATCTTAGTAGTCAGAAAACAAGTATGTATTATCTATTTACAGTCGATTTCACTAAGCAAGAACAGTAACTTGTTATATCGAAACAGTGGTGGGCAGCGAGAGTGAGCCCTATACATATACTGCGTTCGGTGTAACAGGTTAGTGTTAGTGCGTAGTGTTGAGACGAATAGTATCACAATTAATTAATTCAACCAAGATCGTAATCTGTAAGCGAGACTGAGTATAGTTATGGGTGACGATCCATAATAATACGAATGTTGAACTTATAATTACGATTAAACGACTTTAAATATTTTAATACGATCGGAAAACGTACGCGATTGCGGGTATACACGTAAATTGTGAATGTTTAACGATCTGACAACACACGAAGAGTAAAAATAATTAAATTAATTATTTTATATTTTTACAATTTTGAAACTCATCATTTTAATGAGTTTAACTCTTATTATTTAAAACCGCGTAAAATACGCGTTACGTTCCGGAAACGCAAACCGAGCGACCGAAACGGACCCGAATACTTCACGAACTATAAAAGCCTTGAACAAGGCTTAATATTTCATTTATTACACCACCAACCCATTCTCTCTCTAGACTTTCGTCTACCCTCTCTCTCACTAGAAAAACCAACTTTAATCGATCGTATCTCACTCGTTACTCGACGGATTCCGGTGTTCTTGGTGTCCACGCGAAGCTCTCAACATTGTCTACCCGAAAGTACAAGAATATCGCGGTTTCATCCAGCCAATCTCGAGGTATTGTAGCTTGAACAATCACGAAATTAGGGTTTTGGTTGTGTATGTGCTTGAAACTAAAAATGAAACCGGATCTAGCACTCCATTGTCCATCTCGCACCCTTAGCAACCTTATTTGATGCTGTACTAACCTAGATCGTGGCCTAGAAGGAGGATTCGATGAAGGTGATGATGCAGATGTACAGGTTCGTGAGGGTCATGGGGCCGAACCCAATAGGGTTTCCTGGCCGAACCCAGGTGAACACAACGAACCCCAGCGAACCTTTGCATGGTTCGTTGGGTTACTAGCCGAACTCAGAAAGATCCCATGGACCTGTGCCGAACCATCTAGCCTATCACGAGCCTTCCCGAGCCATCCACGAACCCTAAGGAGCCACGAGCCTTCATGCAGATGCTAACCTAGACGAACCCTACATGGTTCGCTGCTCCATTGCCGAACTATCTCTGGGCGAACCAACAGTAGCAACGAACACACATGAGCCGAAGCTTGCAAGATCACGAACCTTAGTAGCTAAGCACGAACCCTACACCTTCATCCTTCACGAACCTTTGCATGGTTCGTGGAAATGTAGTCGAACCTTGCTAGAACCTCATGGTTCACGAACCTTCATTACATCATGTTAGCCGAACCCTTTATGTATTGTTGGCCGAACCCTCACCTAGTAACATGGAAGGTTCGCTGCCAAAGGTTTGGGCCGAGACCCAACATGCAATTCTCTTTACATTTCTTGGCCCATTTGACTTGTTTACCTTGGCCCACATTAGAATGAGTTAAATTCCATTCCTTTCGGCCCAAAACGAGTTTCAACCGGCCCAATTCCTTAACAATTCGGCCCATAGACATAAACCAAGCTCAAGGGAGTTAAGTTGGTTCATTAGACCTTCAATTGGCCCAATAACGCCTTGGAACTTTACATGGTTTGCATAAACATTGGTTGGTCCACTCAAATCCTTTAGACTCAATCCAAACTCATTAGGTCCACTAAGTATGAAATCGGGTTGATATTGGCTTTGACCTAAGATTGGGTTTGTTACAAAGGTTAGTTACATGTGATTGGGCTAACATCACAATTAATTGGCCCAATTGTTAACCTAAGAGGCCCATGGACTTAAACCCATCATAGTTTTATGGGCTTAAGGCCCATGGTGTGGCCACAAACTCTAAGTACATGTGAATTTGATCAAAATGGGTTTAAGTTGCAACTTACCCTAATTACATGATCAAGTCACAATCATAACGACTTAAAGCATTTGGAACATCTTTTCACAATTCATGTTAATCAATGGTTATCAAAGTCTCAAACATGTATCATTTTATGCATAAGAATTATGCATCAATGAACATTTCATAAGTTTCTTGGACCCATGATCAATCTAATGATTCAAAGCATAACATTCAAGTTTTCACAACAATCATAATCAAGAGAACACAAGTCAATCAACAAATCAAAGTCTATACAACTATAAATCCTATATCTTATGTATGATTACAATGTTATAGGAACAAGTTAGAAGTCCTGTTTGCTACTTGCTAACTGTTTTAGTTCAGAGTCTACTGCAGACAGGTGAGAACTTTAGCCCCTCTTTTACTGTTTTATAACTGTTTTTGGGGTGGAACACGTGATCAAAACCACTATTTCAATCTTGTTTCATCGCACAGATTATGTGCATTCATAAACATTACAGGTTTATCTTATGAATCCAAGTGATTCTTCAACTGTTTAAGGAATGTTGTCAACTGTTTTAAAAGAATTATTTACCATTAAACCCTTACTACTAAAAAGGATTTTATAATGTTTTCTTGAAATGTTTTATAACAGTCTCACTCAAATGTTCTTTTAAAGGATTTTACAAACCCTTTTGTTATAAACCTTGTTATTACACAAGGTCATCTCATCATGGTATTCAAATTCATTGGTTCAAAACATGGTATTCAAGTTCATTGGTTCAAAACATGGTATTCAAGTTCATTGGTTCAAAACATGGGATTTCAAGTCAAGTTGTTCACAACATGGTATTCAAATCAAGAGATTCATTTCATGTTACATAAACAAAGGATTCAACTCGTGGAGTTAAATCCAGGTTTTCAATAAGACATTAACACATCCGGTTAAAGTAAGATTCAGAAAACATGGTGTCCATTGTTGTAAACAAACTTATAAACCCATCAAGTAATCATATTCATTAGCGTTAGTACTGGGTGATCACAACAAGGGAAAGCGGACACATACATTGGGGCAGGCCGATTGCTGCAGTTAGCTTTTAAATCTGTTTTATAAACTAACTGCAGATTTCGGTTACATATGGTTTATTCAAAACTGTTGACATATTATCTAACTCCAAACGTGGGTTGGGACTTGATATTATATGTTGACTCATGTGCAAACAGTGATTGGACTGTTTACACTCATTTTCTTACTTGATGTTAGTTTGGGTTACAGCTCATCCGTGTGAATCTTATGATGCTTTAACTTACCTATGTCTTATATCATATAACTCATGTTTACAAATGTTTAAACCTATTGTTCTCACCAACTACGTCTGTAGTTGACAGTTACTTTTCACGTGTTTCAGGTAATCAGGTTTAAGACATTCTCAGGGACAACTAAGGAGACCATTCTAAGATAGAACAAGATGAAGAAACATGCTAGGATGGAATAGAAACTCACTAAATCCTAAATGTTTAATTGTCTTGTTTGGAGTCTTATTTTGTAAACTATATTTTGGGTCTGTAGTTGCCTTACTTTTGGTAGATAGATTGTCTGTAACTAATCAACTGTCTAAACCTTATGAAATGTAGTAATCCATTGTGGTTGTTCTTATTCAATACTTGTGCATGATTCAACTGATCATACGTCACCGCGCCGTGGATTCCGCACGCGGCGCAAGGGTGTGACAAGTTGTAAGAGAATGTCTTCAGATGTTGTAGACATTCTCAGTAGTTTAGTTATTTCAGTTGTTTTGTTTTGTCTGTTAGGTGTCAACATCATGTGACATCATCAGACGTCACTGTCTTTATATAAGGGCAGTTGACAATTTAGTAATGTGATGAAGTTAGTGAATTGAATGAAATATTCCTTTTGCAGAAAATCTCTCTCTATAACAAACTTATTCGTTTACTGTTTGATTGAACTTTGTTCTTGCTATGATTGTGCTAATTCAACTTTGAATTCCGCTGCTATACTCTACTATTGAATCAATTGAGAACATCTGATCCTACAGATATGCCGACATGTTGTGATCCGAGACAAAGCGTTAGTCAACCATCTGAAAATAAAACAGATTAAGTCAGTCAAAAATTCAAGGTCAATGGTAGAGGAGTTAGACAAAATTTTCAGAAATAAAAACTTTTTCTAAGTCCAAGGGTGTTCACGAAGATTAGGGTGTTCCCGATGTTCCAAGTGTTCTCGATATAACATGTGTATTCGAAACAGTAGGTGTATTCGAAGTAGTCCATATTCGAAACATGCGTTGTACACGAAACAGGCTGTATTCGAAGTAGGAATCATGCTCGAAATCAGCTGTATTCGAAATCACAAACTGTATTCGAAATTTGAATTTCGAGAACACAAAATCCATCATAACTTCACCAATTCTTCTCCATAGAATTTCTAATCAAACTCAAAATGCTCGGAATTCATAGGCGATTATCATATTTGAAAATTGCCCTTCAATTTTGAGTTTTTTGAGATGAATTGACCGAAAAACCATCAGTTTACGAAGTTCTGTATTCGAATTTGGTTTTTGGACCATATCTTTCAAATCCATGGTCAAAACTTGATGAAAATCTGTACATAGGGTCGCCTATATGTGATCTACAACATAGTCGGAGTAGAATTTTGAGATCGAGTCTGAAAAACGAGATCGCCTTAGAGAGAGAAAAACTGTTCTCCAAATCCGATATTTCTTGACTATTTATAGGCTGAGTTCGAGTACAGGTGTACTCGAAATCCTATTTTTCAAATTTTCGAGTATGGCTTTTATTTTTCAAAAAAAAATTATAACTTTAAAATAAATTAGAATAAAATATAATAAAATATAATAAAATAAAGTAAACTTGGAAACTTTTGGACAATTTCAAACATGAGTCGGGTCAATTTTGTGGGATCAAATATGTATCAGAAATTTGACCACCTTAAAATAATTTCTTACAAGAATCCCAACCTTAGAATAATTATACCCCACCAATGATTTCCACTCGTTTATCCGTAACCTCAAGAATGAGACTTATGACCAAAGGTTTTTCTAATAATTATCAGAAATTATCTTTTGTGAGGTTTATGAATAGTCAAACTTTAAACCAGATTAGCATGCAACCTATCAATTTTGTGAAATCTTTTATTTCAAACTTTGATTGTGTTTTAACGAACATAAAATGTTTTGACGGAGTTTAAGGTGTGAAAAGAAAAGAACAGATCTTCAAGATTAGATTCAAGAACAAGAAGGGGTTCTATCATCTTTGTGTTCATTGGCATCTTTTGTTTTACTGATCTGGAGGCACATTGTCCTTAACGTCACACATCCAGTTCATTGCTTACGCAAAACAAAGGATGCTTCAGTAAGTATTTCCCGTTCTTTGTTTGCACAAAACATGGAAAATACCCTTGTTTTTCAAAACAATTCAAGTTTATTGAAACACAATCTCGTTTTGACTTAAAGATTTATGCAAAAAGTCAAATAGTTGTTACAATTTTCTGATTATCTGATTCTCCTTACTTCTCAGTTATTTGTATATGTAATATTTTTGAATGATCATGTCCATTTCTTTACATTTGGAAAAAGTTGTTTTAACTTCTTAGTGAATTATAGTTATGTAAAATTGTTATTCTTTTAGAAATTACCTTTAGGTAGTGAATTTCTGAGTGTCAGAAGACATTTCACTTCCCAATTGAAACACTTAACTTATCCATCCAAAAGGGAAATATTTTTGTATTTTCTTAATTTTCTTAAATTTTAAAAAAGGAAAATCTTTTTGTATTTGCTTTTCAAATTTTACTCCCCCTAAGCTTGTAGATCATATTAGACTGACTCAAAAACTGAAATCTTTTTGTTGTTTTTGTAAATGGACTCAAAGACTGAAAATCTTTTTGTTGTTTTTGTAAATATTCTACCCTTAAATTTGTGATCTAAAACTAAAAATAAAAATAAAATAAAACATAAATTTTTATAGTATTTATAAGTATTATTTTAGTCAAAACTGATTAGTTTGAGAGATGCAAGGAGATGGTGAAATCGAGCTGAATCGAACGGTTTTGTGAAAAGCTCCTCCAGATTGTCATCTGTGTGGACCTTTTCAAGATGAATCAGTTTCCGCTCGAAACAGTCACGGATAAAGTGAATCCAGATGTCAATGTGTTTAGTTTTGGAGTGTTGTACCGGATTCTTGACGATCTGAAGGGTGACTTCATTGTCACAATAAATAGGAGAGTCAAGAAAATTCAAACCGTAATCAAGGAGTTGCTGTTGCATCCATATAACCTGAGAACAGCAACTGGAAGGAGCAACATACTCCGCTTCCGCAGTAGATGTGGGTACAGTTGTCTGTTTCTTGCATTTCCAGGAGACAAGGCGATCTCCTAAGTACTGGCATCCTCCCGTGGTGGATTTCTTGTCTAAGTTACAACCACCAAAATCACTGTCAGAGTAAGCATGTAAATGAAACTCAGAGTTCTTAGGGTACCATAAACCGAGACGAGGTTTCTCGACAAGTTAACGAAAGATCCTCTTGACAGCAATCAAGTGAGAAGCCTTCAGATTGGCATCATATCTGGCACATTGACATGCAGAGAACACGATGTCAGGACGACTGGCGGTTAGGTACATCAATGGGCCAATCATCGAGCGATATAGGTGTTGATCGACATCTTCAACATCTGAATACGAAGTTAAGACTGGACGGGCAGCCATGGGGGTAGATGCAGGCTTGGATTCCAATATCTTAAACTTTGTCAGAATATCAGTAACATACTTTCCTTGATGAATCAGCACGCCTTTCTAATCTTGCTTTACCTGAAGACCAAGGAAGAATGTCATTTCCTTATTGCACTCATCTCAAACTTTTTCTTCATCACAGCCTCAAATTCCTTGCAAAGCACCAAGCTCGTGGTACCAAAAATAATATCATCCACATAGATTTGGACTAGAATCAAATCATCCTTATCTTTGCGAATGAACAGAGTCTGATCAATCGCTCCATGGGTATAACCATATGCCATAGCAGACAATCATGCTCCGATGCCTTTGAGAACAAGCAGGTGTTCTCTGTGAATGAGTCTGAATTCATGTTGATAATGAAGGCATTATTGATTCTTGGGGTCCGCATCAGTATCCACTTCTCAGGAACAACAAAACCAGGCTTCAAAATAAGACACTCCTTGTTTGTGAAGTGTGTAGAAAAACTCTTGTCAATAAATGAGAAACACTCAATAAACTATGATTGAGTTCTTCAACATAATACACATCCTCAAAACTGAGAGTTCCATTTGTAACTGTGCCTTTCATGCTTATCCTTCCTCCCTTGTCTCCTGCAAAAGATACATATCCTCTATTGAACGGTGTAACTTTGTGTAACTGAGAGAAATCCCTAGTCATATGCCAGAAGCAACCACTATCCACATACCAAATGTTTTTGAGCTTACTTGGCTGTCCCTGCATTTCACACACAATCAAGAAGAGATAGGTACCCAAACCATAACAGGTTTGGTACAGAGGAAACAACAGGTGCTTTCTTGTGAACCCCTTTAGGGTTAACTGATTTGCCCTTATCAATCTTTGGTCTTGCACCACTGCCATGGTTAACTGGTTTTAATGGGATTCTCACTGGTGGATCATGTTTCCACTGTGATATGCTTTTAAATTTAGAAAAATTTTATTTTTGTTTTGAAAACCCGATTGACGTTGTTTAAACGACTTGGTCCTTTTGGCAGTGGCAGGTTTCTGAGATTCCTTCTGAGGATTCACCCTAGGCTTTGAGGATTGGTCAGTCCTCATTGATTTGATAGAGGGTTTGGCCTTGGGTGTGACCTTCTGATTCTTTCCATAAAAGAATTCAGTAGGTTTGTGCAAACAATTTCTGGCAATGTGGCCTGGTCTACCACAAACAAAACGACATACCTCCTCATGAAATTCCTTAGGGTCAAAGGGTTTTACATCACAGTCACTGTGGCTAGAAGATGAGCTTGTAGAGGCTTGTTCCAATGATCTAGTTGGAACAAAAGGTTCACAGTCAGGGTTTAACTTTGAACCTGCCTCTTTGGTGACTGTGGAATGACCCTTGTACTCATGATGCAAACACGAAGATATTGATTCCAAAATAACATCATTCTTAACAAAAGTTGACTTAAAATTTTTAGACATCTCATTTGTATTGATTTTAAATCCATCAACTTTTCCAACAAAATCAGTGTTTGAAATAAAAGGTGATGTTCCAAAAGATGTTGAACATTCTGTGCTCCTCCCAGCACTTCTTTCTTCAATCTTTCCCCTCACACCTATTCCATTTAAACTATCTGCACACACCTCAGAATTATCAGAAATATTGGGGCTGCTCTTAATGTGATTTGTTGTCAAAGAAACTGGTTTGCTAGAACCAGTGGTGAATTCAAACCTTCGGTCAGATTTCAACAACATATCATCAACAGATGTTTTGATATTGGGCATGATGGAGTAGTTGTGGTTAAACGGAGGTTTCACCTCTGTAAAACCAATCCCAATTTTTGACTTTCTCCTACATTGGACATCAATCATATTGGCCACTGCCGTACTAGCATAATCATACTTATCAGCTTGAAATTTTGATTTAGACAACTGAGACTTAAGGTGCTCCAACTCTGAAGTGAGTTCATCTATCTGACGCCTTGCGTCACGAAAGTTGGACTCTTGAACACTTAATAACTCCTTTAATTGTGAAATATCACGCCTGTCAGTGTCAAGTTTCTTTTTGAAAAGTCCCTCATTATTTAAAAACTCAGAGTTAACGTACTTAAGTTTGGTGACCTTTTTGATTAAGTACTCATTGTGAGACCGATATCTAGAGACTTTATGAATGCAAGAAGTAGAACAAAGATTTTGGGTTACCTCATTCTGCTTTTCATCCACCTCAGCCATGAAAGCATGACTCATAGTTAGCTCCAATTCCTGCACTTGATCACTCCAATCATAGGTGTCGGTTTCTTGAGTCACCAGTGCCTTAGATGAGCTAGCACCTCCTCCTGCAGCAACAGTCACAGTCTTCTCCTCAGGCTTCTTGTCTCCTTCCTTAGCCACTTTTGGCTGCTTGCATTCTCTGGCAAAATGACCTGGTTGATCACAGTTGTAGCACCACAGCTTTGACTTATCAAAGCCAAGTTTCTTTCCCGGGTTGTTTCCGAAGCTGTTCCTTCCATACTTTTTGATGAATTTCTTTGCTCGGAACACAGCCATTTCCATTTTCCATGAAATATCCATCTCCTCAACATCTGCTGGATTTATCTGCTCTAGATTATCCTGAGTAAGGTGGGCAGGTGCTAACTCTCCAGCTATGAATGCGTTATAACTGTTCATGAAACCCTTAAACATAAGCAGATTTTCTTCACTTTCAGGACTGATCTTGGGCACTGAACCGGCTTGCCCAGAAGATAGGAATGCAGTCTCAAATGAAATTGACTGAGATGAAGGGGCTTGATAATGCTGCACCCCTGAAGTTTGATAGTTGATGGCTGACAGTAGAGCAGCATTCTTTGATGCTTGTGCAATGCCCATGGAACGATTCAGTCACCTCAATCATAAGGTGAGTGAAACGATTCAGTTGAGCCTCCAAGGATTCACCTTTGATATGATTGAACATATTGAACCTCTGCCTTAGCATATCCTTGCGACTCTCTCGCATATCCTCATTGCCTTCAAACCTTTCAACTAAGGCATCCCATAATTGCTTGGCAGTCTTATGTTCCTTGAAGCCATGAGCGATATCAATAGATAAGGCCATTGTGATTGATGCATATGCTTTGTTATCCTTTTCCATCAAAAGAATGCCAGCTTCCATATACAGTTTAGGATCCTTGGGAATCAATCCATTGAGTTCACTTTGGTACATGGGCACATGAGGCCCGTCTTCAATCGACCTCCAAAGTTTTGAGGCACTATACTTGAGGAACGATTGAAATCTGAACTTCCAATCTTGAAAGTTGTCTCCCGACACAAGCCTAGGTGGCCTAGTTCCTGTGCTAATCTCATTGTCTAGATTGAGCAGATTGGACAAATTTGCCAGATTCTTAGATGCCAAGTCCTACTCGAAGTGACACCACTAACCGAAGATCAAACCATACTCGAAGTCTTCAGCATACACGAACAGTCTCTGTATTAGAACACACCTGTACTCGAAATTCCTATGTGTATTTGAAAACCTGTGTACCCGAAGAACCTTTTGTATTCGAAACTCAGTGTATCCGAACACACCTGTATTCGAAGAGCCTTTGTAGTCTAACACACCAAACCTTGTAGTCGAACTGTTGACAACACTTTGAACACTCTAACTTTACTGGAAAAAGCTGAACTCGAAAATTTTGAACTCGAAAATACTTAAGAAAAATTTTGAGAAAAATTTCTTAAGATCTGGAGTCCCAAATTTAAACAATAGCTAGATAGGGTAGAGTAGAGTGATAAAGTAATGTACTTGCTTGAAAAAGTTGATACCTTGATGAAGATAAGAGCACTAAGGCTCTGATACCACTTGTAAGTCCCAAATTAGATCAAGATCTGAGCTTTATGTCTCCAATCAGCATCAAGTAACTCTATAATGTGTGGAATCCATAATAGAGTCAGAGAAATAAGAAGAACAACAAGAAAGATCAAAAATTTGATTGTATTCAGTAGTGTATTCGAAAATGTGCCTCAATACGTCTAGAGAGCACACCTCGGGAATTCAACCCTAAACTAGTACAAAATATGTCTATTTATACTAAGTCTAGGTGTACTCGAAGTTTAATACGAAATAACTTCGAGTACTCGAAGTACATATGTACACGAACTACATGTAATCGAAAATTACCAAAATCTAATCAAAATATGGACTTCATATCTTCTATGGTTGGCTTTGTATGTCTTCATCATGAAATGGGCTCTACACCTTGTTTTTGTTTGAAGAGCTGGCATGAGAATGAGTCTTAATTGGTAATAATCTTCTTTATAGGTTAACAGCAGATGATCATTGATTCTGAAATGGATTCTAATTTCCCATCTTCTTTGGCTTGTTGCATTGTCTTGCAAGATGTCCTTTATCACCACAGTTGTAGCAAGTAACAAAGGACATGTCAAAACCAACCTTTGAATCCTTGTTCAGATTGACGTCCTTCCCAGTTCTTCTGACAAAATCTTTTGCCCTGCTGACAGCACTTGCAAGTGCCCACATGATGTCAATCCTTTCCATATCATCTGGATCAATCTGTGAGTAATCTTCATTTGTCAAGTATGGATTTCGGATTTTCCCAGTTAACAACCCATCATAAGGACTCACAAGTGTAGAAAAAAGGCCAATATGTTCTTTAGCAACTTCTACTGTCACTTTATCAAAGTTTTATGTCTTCAAATTGATGACAGAATGACTATCCTCTGAACGAGAGGTAGTGGTGGCAGCAGACGGAGTGAAGTGTGTCTGACTTGAAATAGGAGCCTCTTTTGTTTGTGAAACAAAAGCTATTTTCAAAGGCGCATGTGACTAATTCTTTTGCACTGTAGGAGTTGGGTAATAGATGGAAGGATCTTGGACTTGTGTCACTCTCTTGGCTTTCCACTTGTTCTCTATCTCCTGTTCCTTCAGCTTTTGAATGAAATCATTGATATCCATAGAGGCAAGAAACTCACTCTGCTTTAATACCATAAGAAATGATTCTCATTTGGAAGGTAAAGCATCTGCCATACACTGAATCTTCTCTTGAGTAGTTGTCTTGACTTGATGGTTGAAAAAGTCACTTAGAAGATGATAAAACCTTGCAATCAGATCAATCAAGGACTCATTTCCCACATACATAAAACTGTCAAATTCTTTCCTCAAAGCCTTAGACTTAATGCTCTTCAGTGCATCATTTCCTTCATATCTCTGTTGCAAAGCATCGCATAGTGATTTGGAAGAAGTGAACTGTCTAAACTGATGAAATATATCAGTAGCAATGGACTGAGACATGATTGCATAGGCCTTCTTCTCAAAATCATATAACTTTCTTTGAGGCTCAGTCATCCGTGTAACAAGCAATGGTGATCCATCCTCATTGAGTGGTCTCAAATACCCAACCTCAATCAACATCCATAAGTTGGTGTCAACTCCATTGATGTGTATCTCAAATCGATACTTCTAGTGTGGATAATCATCTAAGGATAGCAACTTTGGAGCCTTATTTGAGTTCCCAGTCTCTGTCTCTGTAAGTAATAAGTTCTAGATTATGGTGTTCTGGTTTGCCATCAGTGCAATTTCCTCCATAATACTAAAAGTAATCTGAATTTGACACTAAGACAAATTTTTCGTCCCTAAATACGAATGCAACTCTTTGATGAGAATGACGGGTACGAACTAGAATGTATCGCACTAATGAAAGAATGAATGAAAGACAATCATGAACGAACTGAAAGAACAAACTATTTATGAGAATTGGAGAGTCATTCATGCAATGATAGACGAATGAAGGTCGGTTCGTATGCAGTTGGTACGAAGGGAAGTCACTTCGTGCGAAGTTCGGGCGAAGAAGTATGTCCGCTAGAATATCCATTCGTGTGAATAGCTATTCGTCCAAGCAATTCGTTCGTGTGATCTGAATTTTAGCAACAGAAATTTACCAAACTTCAGTTCTAGACCGAGATTTTACTTCAAATTTGGTATAAAATCACACAACAAACTACCTCAGGTTCGTGAATAAATAGAACATGAAAATATACCCAGAAACACAAGTTTTACCAAATAAACTTGAACTAAAAGAAGAGAAAAACAGGGTTTCTTGCAGAAATTCATAGAATCAATCTCAAAATCAGTGGATTCGATTGAAAACAAGCAGAATCAAGAGCCACAACTCTGATACCACTTTGTTGCACCTGAAAACGGGAAATATCCTTAACGATTTTGCTTGACAGCCCTCCGAATAGTGAGGAATCCTATTCGTGGGTTTTCCAATCGAAATCCTTGCAACCCGTGATGATACGATGATTTGGAATCAACGTTATGAATGAAATCGACCAC
Source organism: Mikania micrantha (assembly GCA_009363875.1). NCBI lineage: Eukaryota > Viridiplantae > Streptophyta > Magnoliopsida > Asterales > Asteraceae > Mikania > Mikania micrantha. Next base: position 26,054,758 of record CM018684.1, read on the forward strand.
CACGGGCAAGAAGACGAAGTTGGAGATGAAAGAGAGGCTCTGAAAATGAGGAGGATACTCAGGGAATGATTAGTTGCCCTAAAACATTATGTTTGTCGGGTATTTATAGGCCATATTCTGTCATACGAATGAGTTGCATGAATAACTCATTCATACGACGGACGTTACACGAACGAACTACTCACACGAACGAATCAGATATTTGATTCCTTCGTACGAACGGAAGAGACACCTGGTTTCTTCGCTTGAAAGGACATTCGTTAATCCTTCGTTCGTCTGAATGAACTCATTCTGAGGTTCATTCGTACGAAATAGAACAGATTGTTTTATAAATTCAAAATTAAAACATGTTAAGCATATACATTCATAGAAAATACTTGATAATACTTGTAAATCAATCATATTAAAACCTTTACATGCAAACATAGAATTCAATAACTGAACTAGGGACAAAACATGCATCTACACACTTCCCCTTGTACCTAGTTCTTCACTTTAACTTCATTGGTCTTCAAAAACTTCTGTGATAACACTTTCCAGTCAGAGCTAGCATGAATATCAAAACCAAAACAAAGTCGGATAACTCACATGTATTGCAAAGCCTGCTCCATATCTCCAAGATCAAAGAAGATATGACATCTATATAGGATCTTGAAATCTTCCTCAGATAGATTTGTCAGCCACATAGGATCAAAAACTCGAATGGTATTCCACTTGCCTTCCTGGCACAGAACTATCACAGCCTCAGAAGTTCTACCGTCGAAGTACCACCATCAGAAACTACTTCCAAAGTATTGACGCATCTTAGGGAGAAGAATAGTCTTCATTACTTTTGGATGCGGCCACTTCAGGATAACTTTATGCTTCCTAGTTTGAGAGTCAATCTCTGGTAGATAATCCCTTTCTGGCTGTTGAGGCTGGAAGTTCACCCATTTCTTTCTGTATTCGAATTTGATTTGCCTTGCAAACCAAGATGACATACCAGAATCTTCGCAGTAAAGCATGTTCAGATGCGCCAATTGATTGATGTCAAAACCGGGCAGCGTCTTGAAATCATGCGGGAATTTGAAGTACTGAATTCCCCTTTCTCTTTTCACACCGTATCATCCAAGATTTTTGAAGTATGCCCAACTAAGAATGCAACCGCCATATTTGTATCCTTTGGTTTTATAGACTGTCTTGTATTGCACTGGAGTGGGGGGGGTATGATGTCTTTCTTGAGTGTCTGCCAATATGCAGACCACTCATCCTTTCTTCTCTAAATGTCTTCTGCAGAGGCTTCCTTTGCTTTTTCTTTCTCGTCTATTTTACGCTTGAGATTTTCTTCTAAATGTTGATGGAAGAGATCAATAAACGCAGGAATTTCTTCCTCTGCAGAAGTGTACTTGATGGTCTCCTCATGATCAATGTCCTCCAAGATAAGTTCATCAATGTTGTCAAAAGCTTCTGGAGTGGGGAGTTCAGAAGCGGGGATCGAGAAATCATCAACAAATGCCTCATCAGGATTTAACCTGAACAGCTCGGCTATCTACTCCTTTGAAAGAGAGTGAATGATCTCCCCATCTTCCTTATCATAGATCACTTAGTGCTGTATAATGCCTTGAGCGTCCAATATCATAGTTAGAGTATCATCAAGAATGCATCTTACAGGCACAGCTTCTACTTCCTCAGTAGCTTTGGGTTCTTCAGCTTGACTTTGTGATGGCTTGGGAGCTTTATCATGTTTATTCTTTGTCTGGGCCTCTTCAGGTGGAGGTTGCTCTTGAGAACCAGATGAACTAGCAGAGGCACCCCCAGCTCCGTCATCATCATCAGAACCATTGTCATCATCTGTACTGTTGTAATCAACCTTTTCCTCATCTTCTTCATCTTCTTTGTCTTGTGTGTCTTCTTTGTCTGAGTCATTGGAAACAGGCTCGGAAGTTTCAATCCTGGGTGTTGAGTCCTTCACGATTTCAACCTGCTTAGTGAGACGCAGGTTGTCAGCCTCCAAGATGAGGATCCTCTCGTTAAAAGCATATGTCGTCAAGGCCAACTGATTGTGTTCATTCACTGACTTGAGCAGACGAGCTTCAAGATCGGCATTACGAGCCCTCAAGTCTGCTCTCCGATCAACATCTTGCAATAGTAAAGCATTCTGCTCATCCACTCTATGAGTCAGCTGGGAGATGGCTAGATGCTGCTCATGGTTCCTCTCCATCAAATGAAGAACCAGAATGTTCAGTGTGCTTAGCTGTTTAGCAATTGAAACAGTTTCTATATACGGATCTGCACAAGTAGTGGAGGGACCAGAGGAGGCAGCTGTGAACACTACTGTAGCTGCAACAGAGGAGGTCTGAGGGACAGAAGTAGTACATGTAAGAACATCCCTAGACCTGGACAGTCAGGAAGTCGTAACTGTTGCAGCAGGCATAGCAGTGGATGCTGCAACAGATGTAGACTCTGTCCGTCTTTGCAGGACATATCTAGTAGTTTTTCTCTTAGCGGCTGGTGGTGACGAAGTCTGAGCAGTGGAAACAGTAGTAGTAGTAGAGGAAGTACGAGGAGGAGGATGAATGTCAAATTCAGTAAAAAATAAGGGATCCTCAATATCTTCTCTACTTAGTCCCTGCTCTCTTGTCCTCTTACTTTTTTTCACTGGCTGTGATCTGACCATGATAGTATCTAACTCGTCATTCGTCTTTTCAGAGTCTGAATTGTCAGAACCTTCTTTATCTTCACCTTCATTATCTTCTTGATCCGACTCTTGCGAATCCTCTCCCTCATTTGCAGATTTGGTAGCACTAATCTCCAAAGGAGTAGAGACGGTTGCCACAGAAACAGTAGTAACATCAAGGTCATGATGAGCAGCACCAACATCATCAACATGCTCACCAACACTAACACCAGCACTAACTGTAGCACCATCACCAGCACCATCATCTCGTTCATCACTATCACCACCTGGCATAACAATGTTTTCTAAATAAGAATCTGAATCATCATGCCTCCACTTCTTCTCAAAGGTGCTACATAATCTGGATTGATGAGGTGACCAAACAGACGATGAGCTGGTGGCTTGCCATCCTTCTAACCGGATGATATCATCATTGATCTTTGGAAGATCAGGTATCTGTGCATCTATTATCATCTGAATAAACCTTGGATACATCAGGTATTTCTTGTCCCCCCTTTATGCTCATATATTCCAAAATGACAGGATGATCATCCATGCCCTGAAAACAACATAATCTCCTGATGTGCTCAGCAGAAATCACCACCTCTCTTCCTCTAACACTGCCTCTAATAACAGTAGGCTCTACAGTGCAATCAATGTCTGTTGAAGACCAGAACTCTCTCTGATGTGACAGATATGGAACATGTACAGTCGAGATAGCAGAGAAGATACGAGATTGTCTGAGAAATGAAATGATCTCTATGAAGTGTGTGGCATTTTGTGATGACAGGTCCAAAAAGGCAAAAATGTTGTTCTCTGGAAAAGCTCTTAGATCAGTCATTATGCAAATAGAAAATAGACAATTCAGTTTAAAATGACATAATTAAAAACTGTTGAAACATTTGACCAAAGGACTTCATTCGTCCGAATGAACATGGCATTATACTAATTAGGTACGAACGAAGGGTCAAACGAATCAAGAGGTCACACGAATTGACATAATACACGAATGAGTTACACGAACAAGCTCAGTCGTATGACATGTTCATTCGTTAGACCAATCAAACTAATTGAGTACTTCGTGTGAAAAGTCGCACGAACGAACTGTTCGTTCGCCTGTCCATAAACCCTAAAACCCTAACTTTGTAAGATCCATGATCAAGGCATAAAAATGGTCACATTGCCATTAGACAATGACGATGAAACTATATGAACCGGTTTTGGATTGATTTCAGTATGGTTAAGTGGTCTTTGACATGCATCCGTTCAAAACCTAAAACCCTAAAACTTTTTGTCAATCTCGATCCAAAACAACGCACAGAGAGTGTGTCTTTGCTCGATTTGTACCTGAAACAATGATGAAACTTTTTACAATCAAAATGGCTTAGTTTCCTAATGAAATTTGGTGTTAACGTCAAGAATTGTTTCGAAGGGGCGAACGGGCGAAACACACAGTTAACGAACATAAGAGGGAACGAATGAGGCTTCGAACGAACCAGAGAGTTTAAATATAAAACTCATTCGTGCCGGAGTCCCATTCGTTTGAGGGATTAGTTCGCCCATGACGTTCATGCGAATTAGATATTAGTTCGTATAGCCCCTTCGTCAATGATACATGAAAGAACTGGTCATTCGTTCGTGTGAACGATTCGTGCGAATTATCATTGAAGATGATTCATTCGTGTGAAAGAGTTAACAAAGAAATTCAATTTAATCAATTTTCAAAACAAGCACTCGAAAGCCAGAAACCTTCGTTATGAAAATGTTGCCTGGTAAGGTGACAGATTGAGAAAAAAATGACTATCTGAACAGACAAATGATCATTTTAATATGAAAATTTAAAATATTTTTGAATTTTTCTGATAAGAAATCAACTGTACAAATAAACTGTGACAATTTAAAACACACATATTTTTGTGAGTAGTCTTTCAGGAAAGTAACGTACATATAACAGACCATATCAAATCAACATCCTTGAATGTTATACTTATGACACGTTGGGTTTATAATGCAACTACTGATATACTTGTCCATTTTAAGCCAGACTGTACTTGTTTGTAAACACATCAGTTTTCACCCTTATCTTCTGACTGAGTTTCTCATTTTAGTATACCAATACAGGCATAAACTAAGTTATTATTCATCTCTACACATCTTAAAACCTGAGATCATGAGTTCCATAAGGTTCCAAATTATTATATTTTTGCATTTTTCTTGTTTTCAATTTCTCAATATCAACACATTCTCATGGACGACTTTAGCTAGGTCTTTACAAAGCAATATGGCACGTATCAGAACTGTGTTGATCAAGAGTTTGGTTCTATCCAAATGGATAACTTCAACTAGGCTGCGACCCATTGTGTCGCACATATATGGAATGGAACTTATTTTCTTTTTGTATTTTCCTAGCTTATCCTATCTGAATGGACGGCTTCAGCTAGGTCTTCACAAAGCAATATGGCACATATACAGAATCAGATTAACTTTTATTTTCATGTTATTCATTCATTCTTATCTGAATGGACGGCTTCAGCTAGGCTGCGACCCAGCAACGTGACACGTGTACAGACTTGAACTCATGAATCATTTGAAACCACATAAGATCCTATGATACCATGTGTATGCTTGATTTGAATTATAACATGCTTATACCTTAAATCAGTTTTATAGACTAGATCCCACAAATCAGAGATTCTAAGCGAATACCAATAGTCTATAAACTTGTAGAGTCGGCCTATCAGTGCATCAAATCATAATACCCATGTGCTTTCAACATGTACATTCAATTTTGCTTTATAGAAAATGACTAGTTAACACATCACTTTCCTGAATAAGACTTTCTCATTTTAACAATTTTTTTAAATGTTTTTGGTTTTTCAATAAACTGCTTTCTCTCCCCCCTAAAAACCTAAAACTAAACCTCTTTTTGGTATTTGAATAAGCAAAAGAAAAAAAACATAAATACTGTATATACAAAAGAAACCAAAAATAAAGAAAATGATCATTTGTTTGATTCAGATGAAGGAAAGACTACATCTTTTTGAACAACACCGTTAGCCGATAACAAATATATAAATCTGGTTTTATAAAAAGCTTTTGTGTAAAGATCGGCTTTCTGGTGATCGGTGTGAATTTTAACGACATCAATTTATTTCTTTTCAAAAACAATCACGTGTGAAGTGATATTTAATATATGTGTTTTGTTTTTTAAGTGCTGAACAGGATTTCTAGTGACAACAATGGCAGCAGTATTATCAACAAATATAGGAGTCTTAGAGAAGTGTAACCCATAGTCCCTGAGTTGTTGCTGAATCCAGATGATTTGAGAGCAACAACTTGCCGCTGCAATGTATTCTGCTTCACATGTGGTAATAGACACCGACGTCTGCTTCTTGCACTGCCAGGTAACCAGGCGTTTTCCAAAGAATTGACGTCCTGCAGATGTTGATTTAAAATCCCTCTTGCATCCACCATAATCTGAATCATTGTAAGCATTCAGGTCAAAATTATCATCATTAGGCTACCATAAGCCTAGATCCGGAGTACCCTTTAGATAACCCTCATCAGGAGTGTCAAACTCATCAACTAAATCGCATGTGCTATGTGATAAGTTCAAGGGAAAGAGAATAAGGCAAGATTAGGGGCATTTCCCGCTATCCATGTTTGGTATATAGTCGTGAAACAGCTAGGGTGTGGTGGGATGGTGGCTGGGTCTTAGGAACTTACATATGCCCTATACATATACGATACTAGTTGGTTCGGGATGGTATACTTAATCTTAGGAAGCCACTGCTCGTGCACTATTTCATTTCCCTAGAACTTGTATATTGTGACTTAAGAGATTTCATTAATTTAAACTTATGAACTCATTAACATTATCTTGATTGTGTTTTTACATGTTTCTTAAGGGACGAACATGTATGAGACCCGATAGGAGGAAAGTTGGTGGGAGGGGGTATCTTGACATGGATGTAGCTTACTTGACATTAGTTAGCTTACCAGGGAAATTTGGGGATGTTGTTTTGATGGAACAATGTATTCAAACAATATTTTGTATTTGAAACAAGTACCATGTAATGATTCGAGAATGTGTAATGATTGATAGTTGTATCCTTTTTTTATATATATCATGTGATGTGTAATCAATCTGATCACTCTGATTCCAATCATGCCTCGGGACTTTTCCAACCCAAGGGTCGACGATCCGGCCCGTTGGCTTGGGGTGTGACAGATTTTTATCGGAGCCATGGTTATAGGGAAAATTAAGCCATACTGAAGGATTGACCTAGACTGTAACCTAGGGACCCGCATGTTGAGGAGATAGGATAGGAAGAACATTACATATGGGTGTGAGTTATGTCAAATGAATACTGATATCTATCTTTACTTTAATAGAATGCCGCCAAAGAGGATGAGTCTAAGGAAGGCCCGACTTGAATACACCACCACATAACTGGGTGGATCCAACACCCAACCACATGGAAGAAACACCCCACCTAGGGAGTAACCACAGAACCGGGGAAGAGACAGAGTGTAACATCAGTGTCGGAACCGTACTGGAACAGTGATCTCAACATTGCCATGAACAGTAATCAGGTACAAACTCTATGCCTTTTAGTGTATTTCATATTCCTATCATATAGCATATTCGTTTTGTGTTATCAAACAGTGAATTCAGAGTCATTTCAGAGAAACAAAACTCAGGAAACATGGTTCATCAATCAGATAATTATTTGGCAACACAAAACCATCATGTGATTATGTGTTAGGATTTTATTATGCATAAACGTATGTGAGGCTTTACAGAACAAAACAACACGAATGTCGTTACGTGAATGCTAAACCGACGGATTATTCGTATAGGTGACGATCTGTACGAATAAATCTGGAAGTTTAATGTTCTGAATGATATCCGATAATTAGAAAACAATATTGAAAAGTATAGTTATCGTCGTGTTCGTACGAATGACGATTCGAACGAATACGTGCGACGACTGTACGATTCAATTTTAAACAGTAAATTTGATATTTTTGAAAAATTTAAAATAAACAAAAGATATTTAGTTAATTTACTAGGAATAACCACTTAAAATAATTTTATAAATCTTATCTTATAAACCGAGTCGTTTTGTTTCGTAAATTTCGAAGAAACGACATTTTACGCGTAACTGAGCAGAACCAAACGAACCTGGGTAAGTGGAAGCTTCTAATGAGTTCATTTATGTCACAAACTAACCACCACCTACCATCTCCTTCAAAATTTTTGTGACTCTCTCTCTCTCTAGAAAGCTTCTCCACCTTCTCTCTACAATATCTCACTCGATTCTCCACCATTTCAATAGTTCTTGGTGTCAAAACGATCCTCTCATCACGGAGATCATGGAAGTACAAAGGATTCAAGCTTTTATCCGTCGATTTTGAGGTAAACCTCCCTTCCTCTTTCGGTTTTTGGGTGTGAAGCCCGAACCCTATGACTTGGTGATGTTTTAACCGATCCATGCACCTAGAAAACCCTAGGATAAAAACTTGCACACAACTAGTAGGCTATAGGAACTAACTTGTAACAAGTTAGGATCGTTGGGGAAGATGAGGATACAGGTTCGTAGCCCAGCAAGTAGGCCGAACCTTCTGGAGCTGAAAGTAATGGTGGCGAACCCTTAACTCAGGAACCACTTGGGCCGAACCCTCCGACGAACCTGCATGCCAGGTGCTTCAACCGAACCTTCCTAGTTGAACCCTATGCTGGCCGAACAGGTGGGATTAGCCGAACCTTGTGGAAGGACGAACCTGAGCTGAAACACCCTGGAATGCCAAGAACCATCTATGAACCGAACCTGCCTTTATACATGAACCCATGCATGCTACGAACCTATGTCACTCACGAACCCTGGATGCCGAACCTCCTAACCGAACCTATCTGGGAAGAATCTTAGGTTGACCGAACCTATTGCTCTGGCCGAACCCATGGCTGTTTGATGATAGGTTCGCTGGCCTAGGTGATGACCGAACTTAAATGCTATTAAATTATCGTAGTGATGGACTTAGGACTGTTAAACGTAGTCTAAGAATCAAGGGAATGGATATGCGGGGGCTCAAAGCCTAGAAATGAACTAAGGAACATGCAAATTAGGTAGGGGTGCATGCATTAGCGTGTGTGTGTGTGCATGGGTTATGAATAGAGTCTTTTTCCCATAGAGTTTATCTTGTGAATGAAGATCAAATAATAAGGGGGTCTTTAAAACATGAGTATTGTTTAAGAGTGGGTTTAAACACCACATTGAATTCAACATAATGGGAAGTTAGGTAAATCATAAACAAAAGCCTATGGGTGGACGTGTTCGTTAACCATTAACACTTGGACCCTAGGAACCTTTCTTATGACATATAACTAGCATAAGTAATTTAACTGAATTAGCTATACTAGGATATCCGGTTGAGATTAATAACCGTTTGGTAAACAAAGACCATCAATGGGCCTAAGTGGGCCCAATGGGCTTAATTAAGCCATTATATGTTAAATGTTATTTTAAATAAAGTTAATAATGTTTTAATAAAAGAAAGTGATTTATAAACTTGAATGAATTAAAATATATAATTTTAAATTAATATTTTAGTTAAAGTAAAATTAAACTTAAAACATGTTAATTAAGGACTTGAATGATTTATTTGCGAGATATGGGTTACAAATGGGTATCTAAGTTAGACTAGTTAGATTAAGTCTTAGAAGCACATTAGTACATAGGAGACTTAGTTGCACACCGAGACCAAATCTTAGATACGACGACTAATGCGTATACTTATCGTATTCGAATTCTTTTAAAACAACTCAGGAACTGAAGAAACCTAGACTACAACAAGGAGCGCGCATTTTGGTATAATACTATACAGAACAACACAGGTGAGTTCATTGCCCCTTTCCTAAACATTTTTTTTAAAACGCGGGGATGAGAAGCATGAGTAAACTGCTTTATTTAAATTGTTTTACGTAAATGCTTTTACTTATTATTTGTTCATATATATGCTTGTTTATACTTCTAGACTCCTGTCTAGGTAATTGCTACGCAGAATTAGGTTAAGGTTGTGAAATCAGTGTATGGATCAGTAAATCTAAGGATCCTAATCAAAATTCTATAATCATTGTGAAATCATGAAATTCTAAAGATCATAAATCAAGGGAATCAAGTGAATCATGGGAATCAAAACCGTGTGTGAATCATGAAAATAATGAAATCATTAAAACCTAATGAAATCATTAATTTCTTAATTAAGGTAGATGTCAGTTGAATGGAAATCAAGACCACGTGTAACACACGGAAAGTCCCGGCATAAATAGTAGACTCTTGTAGTCAAGCTATATCGGCAATAACGAAAACTCTTAAACAAAATCAAAATCAGGAGAATCAAAGAAGATCAAGAATTAAAGGATATCATTAAAATCCCGGCATGTACAGTAGACCAATGGGTCAAGCTTATATGGGCATCATTAAAGTCCCGTCACACACAGGTAGGCACCTTGTGAGTCATGCCTGATATGGGCCACGTGTGAGAGGGTACAACTTGGACAACCACCAACAACTAAGTCTAATTGATTGAGTCAAATAAGGCCCAATCATCATGTCTTAGTTGTATTTAAATGCTTAGTTATTAGTTTAATTAAACATTTAATGTTATATTTTTACAAGTGGTTTTGGGAAATCATGAATACACTGGGAAATCATGAATACATGGTGAACTCAAGAGATCAAAGGTAAATCAATTTGTGGAAATCAAAATCTAAATCGAAGGTGAATGGAGTGAAACACTTAATTATCATTAACGATAATATGTTAAGCAGTACGGTATGTGGTGGGACGGTGGCTGGGGCTTGTCCCCAACATATGCCCTATATATAAGCATACTTGATTGGATAGCATAGGTGGTCGTTGATTAGGTTAAGGTTGTCACTTCGGGGGATCAAGGTAAACATTTTCAGGGTAATCAAATGATATGAATCATATGTTGTGGAATCAAACTAGTGGAATGAAATGCTTAATTATCACCAGGAACAATATATCATGTGGTTTGGTACGTGGTGTCACGGTGGCTGGGCGGGCGGTAAGTTCGACCCTACATATGCCCTATATATAAGCATACTGAATTGGATGGTATAGGTGGTTAATGGTGAGGCTAAGGTTGTCATTCTAGTCATTGAAACTCATTTTTATAAAACTGTATGAACTCACCAACCATGTGTTGACTTTATTTTTGCATGACTTCTCATGTGACGAACAGGTCAACTGAAGAGTTATTTCTTTTGGACTAGGTTACCAGATAGAGGACCCAGCTTTTTGGACCTGCATATTTTGAAGCATCATTTTACAGAGTTATTTTGTATATCTTGCACATACAAGATAGAAGATTTATGATGTGATAGTAGATTTACATTGTTAAATTATAAACTTAACTCATGTAATATAACTTTGTAATTCTATTTTATTTTAGCAGTTTCTCATTTATATACCATGTTGCAATGTAAACAATCTGATCATTCCGATTATCACTCACGATATCGAGCCCCGGGAACCTTCTGCCCGATAGGGAATCCGAGCCAACCCCGCCAGCTCGGGGTGTGACACAGAGGTAGACCCCGCTACCACCGCACTGGCTACCCTTATCACAGGGCAACTCCGGACCGCAATTCCGGAGATTATCAAGGAAATCAACCGTGGAGGTAGCAGCACCAGCCACACCGAGATCTCATCCGGGTCCGGGAGTGCTACCACCGGTGCCTCCACCGGTTCTGCATACCGGAAATCTATGGGGTGTAAACCTCCCACGTTCAATGGGACGGAAGGTGCTGCGGGGCTGGTTCAATGAATTCATAAGATGGAGCATACGCTTGACATCAGCAGTTGCCCGGAGCCACACCGGGTATGGTACGCCACTAGATCATTTGACAAGGGGGCATTAGCATGGTGGGAGTCACAAGTCCAAACGAAAGGGAGAGAAACGGCTCTGTCAATGCCGTGGACATAATTTACAAACTTATTGCGCCAAAAGTTATGTCCAAAGAGCAAGCTCCAAAGGGTGGAACAACATGGAGTTTGGAAATGGTCAGGGCGGACCACCTTACCTACACCACCCGTTTGAATGAACTTGTATCGTTAGTTCCATACCTCTTCCCTACCCCGGAGAAACTTACCGATCAGTACATCAGCTGCCGCCCTATATCCCACCCATGTTATTACAACAGATCCCCCAAGTCTGGATTCAGCAGTTGCCCTTTCCTTGTCCCTCATGGACATCATGGTACAGACTGGGATCTTGAAAGACAATCGTACCCCAGCCACAACTGAGCTCACCAGGAAGCCGTAGCCATACCGGAAAAAGAAACAAAAGACGGTGAAGGGGTATGTGATGGCAACGTATGCCAACCAGGCTCCTGCAACGTCCGTTAATCCGAACCGCAAACCCTATACAGGAACCGTACCGTAGTGCAACAAGTGCCAGTACCATCACGCTGCAGGCTCCCTGTGTAGGCAATGCACAAACTAAGGGAGGATGGGCCACTGGGCTCAGGATTGCAGGATTCCACTGGCAACACTACCACCTCCTACCACAGCACCTGCACTCCCTTATCTGAATGACAACCGTAGCTGCTACACATGCGGCGAACCAAGACACATGTCTCAAAATTTCCCTAAAGGATTCCCCTGGCACATCCTGCTGTAAGAGGAAGAGTGTTCGCTCTGGGGGCAGCCTCTACACGTCAGGAGCCGAATGTCATCACGGGTACGTTCCTCTTGAATAACAACTTTGTATCCATATTGTTTGACACAGGTGCCGATAGGAGTTTTATCTCCACTAAATTGGGTGTTAGGTGGTCGTGCTTCACCGTTAGACTCCACGTATACCATAGAAGTGGCCGACAGAAAGTTAATCTCAGTACACACTGTGATTAAAGGTTGTTCAGTAGTCCTGAATGAGAAACCTTTCTTGATCGACTTGATTCCAATGGAGCTGGGAAGCTTTGATGTAATCATTGGAATGTATTCGCTATCACAACATGGTGTGGAGCTCGTATGCGCAGAGAAACTCCTGCGCATTCCTGGAACCGATGGAAGTGTGATAGAAGTACGCGGAGATAATTTGGAAGGAGGCTTAAAGATCATATCGTGCATCAAGGCACGCAGGTGCCTACGAAAGCAATGCGTAGCCTTTCTTGCCCATGTAGTTGAGAAAAGGGGGGACAAGGCTAAACTTCAAGAGGTTCCTGTAGTGGGGGAATATCCTGAAGTGTTTCCGGACGATCTACCAGGTTTGCCACCAGCACGGCCAGTAGAGTTCCGTATTGACTTAGTTCCAGGGGCAACCCTGTTGCTAAATCTCCTTACAGGTTAGCCCCTTCTGAGATGCAGGAGTTGTCGAATCAGTTGCAAGAACTATTGGATAAGGGTTTCATCCAACCGAGCTACTCACCTTGGGGAGCTCCAGTCTTGTTTGTAAAGAAGAAGGACGGGTCCTTCTGGATGTGCATAGACTACCGGGAACAGAACAAGCTAACCATCAAGAATCGGTACCCGTTATCGGGGATTTATGACTTGTTCGATCAATTACAAGGGGCGTGTTATTTCTCGAAGATAGATCTGCGTTTCGGTTATCATCAGCTCCGAATCCAGGACGAAGACATACCGAAAGTGGCCTTCTGAACACGGTATGGACATTTCGAATTCCTAGTGATGGCATCGGCCTAACAAATGCACCCACGGTTTTCATGGATCTCATGAAACGAGTGTGTAGGCCGTACCTAGATCAGTTCGTTATTGTTTTCATTGATGACATACTGATCTACTCTAAAAGTGAAGAGGAGCACGAACGACATCTCAGGAAAATCCTGGAGCTATTGAGGAATGAGAAACTATACGCCAAATTCTCGAAATGCGAATTTTGGTTGCGAGAGGTTCAATTCTTGGGTCATGTGATAAACAGTGGAGGTATTCATGTGGACCCTACCAAGATTGAGGCGATAAAGAACTAGAATACCCCCTACGACACCGACGGAGATACGGTCGTTTTTGGGTTTGGCAGGCTACTACAGGAGATTCATTTCAAATTTCTCCAAAATAGCTCTGCCACTGACCCGACTAACCCAGAAAGGTGAATTGTTAGTTTAGGAACACAAAAAAGAAGAGGCGTTTCAAACTTTGAAACGGAAAATTTGTGATGCTCCGATCTTATCCCTCCTAGATGGTATGGAAGATTTTGTTTTGTATTGTGACGCGTCCCATCAGAGACTTGGTTGCGTGTTAATGCAACGAGACAAAGTTATCGCATACATGTCAAGACAGTTGAAAATACATGAAAAGAACAACACAACCCACGATTTGGAAATGGGAGTGGTAGTCTTTGCTTTGAAGATCTGTAGACATTACGTATATGGCACCAAGTGTACCATATTTACTGATCACAAGAGTCTACAACATATCTTTGATCAGAAGGAACTCAACATGCAACAACGTTGTTGGATTGAACTTCTGAATGAATATGGCTGCGTGATTAAGTACAATCGGGTATGGAGAACGTTGTGGCTGATGCCTTAAGCCGGAAGGAACGAGTCAGACCCATGTGCATAAGAGCCATGGGAATGACAGTGCAGACGAGCTTACAAGACAAGGTCAAGCACGCTCAAGAACAAACAGTGGAACAAGGAAATCTGAAGAAGGAACTCGACTGTGGAGCCGAGCGTCAGTTTGAAACAAAACCAGGTATTCGGTGCACCCAGGCACTGATTAAATGTACCAAGACTTACGAGGATTTTACTGGTGGCCTGGAATGAAGAAAGATATGGCCAAATATGTCGGTCGAGGTTTAACTTGTTCAAGAGTTAAGGCAGAACACTAGAGACCGTCTGGTTTACTGGAACAGCCAGATGTATAACCCGGAAGTGGGAACAAATAGCTACGAACTTCATCACTAAGTTGCCCCGCACTTCTAGTGTTCATGGTGCCATTTGGGTTATTATCGATCGATTAACTAAATATGCTCTTATCTTGCCTATGTGTGAAACATTCACTATGGATAAATTGGCAAGACTGTACATTAACGAGATAGTGGTACGCCACAGTGTACCCTTGTCCATCATCTCTGACCGAGATAGCAGATTCACATCCAGATTTTGGCAAACATTGCAGAACTCTCTAGGGATGCACTTAAACTTGAGTACAGCTTACCACCCACAAACGGAAGGTCAAAGCAATCGTACCATACAAACCCTAAAAGACATGCTACGAACCTGTGTGCTGGATTTTGGTGGGAATTGGGACTCCCATTTGCCACTGATTGAATTTTCCTATAACAACAACTATCATAGTAGCATCGGATGTGCTCCATTTGAGGCCCTGTACGGCCGAAGTGTGGATCACCAATTTGCTGGCCGAGGTAGGAGATAATCAAATAGCTGGGCCTGAACTTATTCGGAAAACCACTGATAAAATCGCTCAGATACAGCAAAGGCTACAGGCATCTAGGAACAGACAGAAAAGCTATGCCGATAAACGGCATAGGCCGTTGAAGTTTCAGTTGAGAGATCGAGTTATGTTAAAGGTTTCTCCTTGGAAGGGCTTAGTACGTTTTGGAAAGAAAGGAAAACTTGCACCAAGATACGTCGGACCATTCGAGATTGTCCAACGAATCAGTTCTGTGGCATATAGACTGAGGTTACCCGATGAACTCAGTGGTGTACACGATGTGCTCCATGTGTCTAACCTTATGAAGTGCCTAACAAATGAATCGTTGGTCATACCAATCGAATAAGTTCGAGTGGATGCCCAACTACACTTTATCGAAGAGCCGTTGGAGATTTTGGACCGAGAAGTGAAGAAATTGAGGCGGAGCCGCATACTGATCGTCAAGGTTCAGTGGAACTCTAAATGAGGACCTGAGTAGACCTGGGAACTAGAAGAACAAGTGAAGAAGAAGTACCCCCTATGTTTCAATAAAAGTTCAAGTCTCGAACAGTAACTACAAATTTCGGGACGAAATTTCTTCAACGGGGGGAGACTGTGACAACTGACAATTTCACAGATAAATAACAAACATCCCTAGAAACTTAATCGAATCTTTTCTTTCAAAAACATTCATGTGATGGCTCTTCGAATCAGGCGTGTATCTGGATGGGTGACGACCCATCGAGATGTGAACCTGAGTCGGGATCACTGCAATGAATAATAAATTCAAAACACCAGCAGACATAGTTACAGATGCGTCTATTTGGGTGACGACTCGAACAGCTGCATACGCTAATTAAGTCGTCTCGTCTTAACTAAGAAAACTGGACAAGGTACCATACACGAACCAATGCCTTAATATACAAAGACCAAAGTCTGAATTCCTTAGAAATTAAATTAAAAATTTTTTAAACAAAACTCTTTCATACGAATGAACCCCTTCATCCATACGAATGCAACGCTGAAAACTGGACATCTCAATCGGCTAGTTGGTTCGGACGACTGAGGCACTTTGGCACGAACAACTCGTTCGTATGAATGAGCTGCTGCATAAGCAGCACATAGACCAATTTCACTCCATTTTTCAAAACACCTTACACCCACACACACGAACGGCGATTTCAAGAACTCCAGCCGATCATCGTGCGATTTCGATTTCCACGTTTGCAGAACACCTCCACGATCATCACATCATCTTCTTCATCACTTTTCTCACCATTTCCACAATTGAAGCTCAACTGAGAGCCATCCGAGGATATTCGTGAGTGTTTCACCTAGATAAACAAATCAATATGTTCCCTAACACCTTCAAATGGTTTCGACTAGCGAAATCGTCACCAATGCGGCTGAAAACGAAAAAGATGTTTTCGATAGAGTTGCAGGCGAATGAGACACACGATCGTCTCATTTGTGTGAACAGGTGTTTCGTTCGTAGGAACTCACGACGAAAGAGGGGAACTCACGGTTCGCACGAGTGAGCTGGGCGAGTGAAGGCAAGGACCAACCAGGGCTTGTTCGCACGAACAAGAAGTGCAAATGACCTTGGGCATTCGTGAGGTTCATTCGTACGAAGTATGACTCAGTTCGTCCGAACCACCCATTCGTCCAAACAGCTTCATGAAAAACACTAAGAGTTGAAAATCAAACAAATTGAATAATACAAAACAAATTGAATAATACAAGGAACACATAAATCTGAAGAACCCACTAAGACAAGCCAAAGGCGTGAGTATAAACTAAAAATTAATTAGTTGAAACACAGGTGACTGAATAGACATGACATCAAGCCACTCGCGACATCACAAACAACCAACATCTATAGGTGAGCTCATAGCCCCCATTTTCGTACAGGTAAACAGTTTCCTTACATTTTAGGGCTGAGAGCATGAAAGTATTTTTGTAAATTCTATTTATCATACTTGTGTTCTTAACGGTATAAATCGCACTTAACACAAGGAGAGAGTCTATATAGCATATTCCTAGAGGCACATGAGCGTTGTACACAATTCAGTAAGTCCGGTCATCAAATATTCATTTGCCATTAGTTGACGAGTGTCAACCAGCGGTAACGTAGATAGTACTAATAGTTTGACAAACTTCTGGCGCTGAGTTCGGTATGTTACGCTACGTATTGTCTTCATCATCAGTAGGGCTAGACCCATGGGGTCTCGTTAATGCGGGCAGCACAAGGTCAGGCTTGGTAAATGAACATGTGTGGAATAGAATAGGCAGACAACCCTCCTCATGAGTGTCAAACTCATCAACAGAATCACATGTGCGATGTGATAAGTTAAAAGGAAAGAAAATAAGGCAAGAGGAGGGGCATTTCCCTCTATCCATGTTAGGTATATAGTCGTGAATCAGCTAGGGCATGGTGGGCTGGTGGCTGGGTCTAAGGACCTTACGTATGCCCTATACATATACGATACTAGTTGGTTCGGGATGATATACTTAATCTTAGGAAGCCACTGCTCGTGCACTATTTCATTTCCCTATAACTTGTATATTTTGACTTAACAGATTTCATTACTTTAAACTTATAAACTCAGCAACATTATATTGATTGTATTTTTACGTGCTTCTTAGGGGACAAACATGTATGAGACCCGATAGGAGGAAAGCTGGTGGGAGGGTGTAGTTTGACAGGGATGTAGCTTAGTTGACATTAGTTAGCTGACCAAGGAAATTTGGGGATGTTGTTTTCATGGAACAATGTATTCAAACAATATTTTGTATTTGAAACAAGCACCATGTAATGATTCGAGAATGTGTAATGGTTGATAGTTGTATCCTTCTTTTATATATATCATGTGCTGTATAATCAATCTGATCACTCTGATTCCAATCAAGCCTTGGGGCTTTTCCGCCCGACGGGTCCACGATCCGACCCGCCTGCCTGGGGTGTGACAGGAGGGCTGAAATTGTAAAATCTCTATTCCCATTTCCTCCTTACCCGGCTAGTTCCTCCACAACTGAGCCTATCCTGGTTGGCAATACAGTTCATGTCAGTTCAATCCCAGCTCAATCTGGGTCGATTACGCAAAGACTTGAACACGTAAAAAGATTCCAATCAACAACTAATGAGAATAATTCGCATTCAAGTGTGATTGACATCCCAAAAACACATGATACGATTATGATTTTGAAATCGATATATACGAGTATAAAACCCCAATCAAATGATCAAAAACACTCCTCCTGTTTCCCACGAACTTGTCTGGGCACAAGGAAAACACAAAAATCTTAAATTGAAGGGATATTTTGAAACATTCGTTGTGGTCGGCCTTGTCTAGAACTCGAACTCATACAATTGGATAGGAAACTAGGTAATACATTATACCAAACTACTCGTCAAACCCCAAAGATCAAGATCCCCATAACAATCAAGAATCACAATCTCATAATTAAACGAATTGGGACCAGGATTTATTTGAGGTTCATGTAATTTTGGGATTTAATTTATCCATTGTATCAGAATGGCTGGGGAGGAATGCTAGCTACTTTAATGATTCTAAGACCACACACACACACACACACACATATATATATATATATATCTTATTTAAGCTACTTTTTATTCATTAAATGATTCTAAGACCATATATATATATATATCTATATATATATGCTAGTCAAAAATCCGCGTGATGCGGGGCGGAAACGATTTGCAACACGATGTTCGTATTTTACTAATTTATCATTGTTTTCGAAATAGACAGTGTTCATATTTTTGTGCAGGAAGTTCGGCGTGGATTATTTATGCCATAACTTGTACGAAACTACACTAAATTAAAATACATGAATAAATAAAGATAGTTATGGACGCTATGAACTTGTAAAAATGAAAACCAAACACACAAGCCATGTCTTTCAGCTTTTTCTTCATTCCACTCAAAGCATAATCCTAATTTATTTAAGTGGGAAATGAATAAGTCAATATATTATAAATGAACAGTATAATATTATCAAAAATTATTAGTAAATTACCTTTAATAACACATGCATTTTATTCATTGTGCAACACTTCACGAAAAATAACGTTGGATGTGTAAATACCGTCTCGTCCAAAGTCCTTAGCAGGATGCACCAACACCTAGGTATTTTCGCATAAGATCCCTCTTGACAATGCCACATAAAGCTGTCCATGAGAACCGATGCAGCGACGATAACAACAATATACAACGCAGTGTGTGTTTGTTGACAATATAATTAATATCATCTAAAATCCATGTGATACTTGTTTTCTATTAGTTGACCAATCCCTTGTGATATTTTATTGTCTCAAAGTACAAAATTATAACTCAACATTCATATATACCCAAAACCCAAATAATGATATCTATACTTCATATATACATCTAATTAATTGTGATAAAAAATATATATAATCCTTGAATCGATAAGCATATAAATTTTGCAATGCAAGATGCTAAAATTTCTTAATCAGATTACCAAATGTTGAAGAAATTTACAGAAAATCGAGTAAAATAGAGAGAGAAAAGGAATAGATAGAAGAACTTATAAGATTAGAAAAAGTAGATGCTTCCAGATATCCTTTAAATGCAATTTGAGTAAATTATACAGTTGGTCTACTGGCAGCACTATGTGGCATGCTGCTTGGGGTGAAAACGAGAATCTGTCATGCGCCCATTTCTTTATATGGATGTTATTACTTGGGCTTGTGGGATGCATGGTGGCCTATGGTGGACCTAACAGAGCCCTGGTGCGTGGCTGCTATGTACTGCTGGGCGCAGGGGCTGCTGTGACATGCAAAGACACGAACTTGACACTGAACTGGCATAGTGGAGGCACCAATGTGGCCCACGGGCGGCTACCTAATGGCACTGTCATGACCCTGGGGAGGCCCTGGTAGCAGCATGTTAAAAACAAAGGCATGACAAGGGATTAGGAATATGGGCATTGTATGATTATGCCTACTTGCTTTAAAAAGCAGTATGTGTTAGGTGCTTCTATTATCACGCCAATCGAACGGATTCTATTCTCACGCCAATGGAACTAATTTGCTTGTTTTTTGCTTTCTCACGTTCTATAATCAAATTTCATATTTACCTACTTGTCATCTCTAGGATTAAATAGATATATCTAATGATCATGACAGCAAAAGGAACATGATTACAATATTGACAAATAGAGAAGAAACAAGTGAGCTAAATCATCTTAGTTTTTACTAAAGAATCAGTAAACATTTTATGCCTTGTCATCAAAAAGTAGTAAAAATAACAAAAAAAATCCATGAAAAAACTAAATTCATATTGAATCAGGGGCATCGCTTCAATATGTTCGCCCCCTCTTTTTTCGTCCGTAGTGTTCATTTTTTGGCTGAAAGGCTATTTTTAGCTAAATATAGTAATCCCCCTTGCTTCAAAAAACTAACATATATTCAGGGTCCCATAAATTTCCACCCCCTTACAAAACACTCAAGCTCCACCACTGTAGTGAACCATATCTCTAAAACTCCAAAAGTAACAGTTCTAATGACATTCACAGAGGAGGATTAACACACACTAAACCGATGAACATATGTGCTAGTCAAACGGGAATAGATCAATTTTACTTGCAATTTACAGTCCTCAATTACTACATACATACATAGTTACATTCATACTGCATACATATATACTTCATGATCTGTATTTTGGGTCCAAAAATTAAAATAGTAAATAACTAAAATATTCATTATTGTACATGCAACAATAACTTTAAATAAGTGGCAATAATTTGACTATGTTTGTCAAACAAACTACTTTTAGTTCCTCAATCACATTCAAGTATTTAGTATCTAGAAAATATTGATTATTAAATCACAATATACTAAAGAACTACATATAACAAAATTGCAACAGAATTGCAAGACCCCAAGTTTGTTCAAAAACCACCACATTGTAGTGATAAAAGCAAAAAACACGGTTTGAATAGTTTGCTAAAAAACATACCTGCATATACTACATACAAATATGAACTGTACCAAAAAGTTTGACCATATACATATACTTGAATTTTACCAAAATAATTTTTACAAAAAGTTGCATTTTTATAGTAACAAAAAACTTTGAAAGGCATACCTGTGGGTATCATATACAAAAATTCGGTTTTCATCATAGAAATGATTATGTGAGACATTAAACACTAACTACAGACAAATTTATTATAAAAGAATTATCTCTAATGACAATTATCATTTTTTTAATCATGAAAACTCATCATCAAACAGTAAGGCATGAGTTATGTAATTCAAGAGCTTAAATTTCAAAGCCATTGTGAAACAAAAAGAAAATTTTGTTACAATTAGATGTTAATAAATACTTGTGCTTCTTACTCGACCTTGAGAACAAAGTTGTCAATGTCTGCTTCTTATCATCAATACACTCATTTATTTTCTTCAAATCAACACCTGAGGATGATAACAATATCAATCAACATAATGTGCTTAAAACTAAATTCTGCTAACTTTCTTTTATCTTCTATAATTTGTCATTTATTGTATGTTATGAAGATATCACAAAGATTTGTTGCAAAGAGACAAAAAAAAGGTGTAACTTACTTTGTTGTTCATAAAATGATTACCCAAATGATATAATCAAATAACCAGAGGCAATTCATGTAGCCCAAACACTATAATTGATGAATACAAAGTGAGAATACCAAATTGAGAATACCAAATTGATGAACTCTCCCGATTTCACCACTTCAATACAAATTAGGAGTATTATTTTACGTACCTGTAGACAGAAGCACTTGTAGAGAGCCAAACAAAGGTCTTGAAGTACCGTAGATAGCCAAACCCAAAACCTAACCAAATAAACATACAAATTAGATTAAAAACACACCCAAAGTTGATTAAATACAAAATTACATACGAATTAGGTTAATTTGGCGTACCATTTTTTGAGGCAGGTAGAGGCAAACGTAAGAGAAAAATTGGAACGGTGGAGGGTAAATTGAACGGAACCAGGGCTCTTTAAAGGTGAAATCAAAATTTTTTAATTTTGAATTTGGAGCCATGTATTCTTCTTTCGTGAACTAAGGTTTCAGAAAAGATGGGTCCAAGAATTTCCTCTTTGGTCTTCGGTCTTCAGATGGTTTCAATGGTTGACAAATCGAATTGGTTAAGAAAAATTCCAAATAAGGAAACAAATGGAATCACTATGTATTTAGCCATTGACGATTTCTTCATCTGGTGTGTAGAAGACGAATTAGGTAAAGAAGCCTGAGGGAGATGAGAAAGTAGGGTAACCAGATTATTCTTCAATATACCGTGATAAAAAGAATTTGAAGAGAGTGGTGCAATAAATTGTTGTACTTGAGGCTTAAGGAGTTGGACTTTTCTTAAAATTAAGACAATGGCTCAATCTCTCACCAATATCTATTATAAAGGAGCATAAATATATATATTCAAATTTAGTTGTCAATCGTAAAAATATTAAATTAAATTCTTTTATATTTACTAATCAATTTAAATTTAAACATGTAATACTTTGTATACCAAAATTATTCAAGAAAATATATTTTTTATTAATAAAGTAATAAATATTTAGTTAAACATATAAGTTTATTTACAAACAAGGATTTAAAATAAAGTTAAACTTCAAGAAATATTTAAAGTTTTATGAAGAAAACCAAAGATTTCTTATCCTAATCATGTAATTATAGCATTTGACAAACTTTAACCAATTCATAATGTTCATAAATATTGTTCATTATTCTTTATAAACTAGAATTATTGTATAATTATTCAAAATATATCCTTTAGTATTCAAGATAATTTTTTTTAAATATTATTAAAAAGAATAATTTTACACATAAAAACGAAACTTCATTTCTAAGCAACTAAACTTGTATATTTAAAACAAAATGGATGGACTAAGGTATTCATGTGTTATAAATTCAAATAGGAATATTATTTTATATTCCAAATTCATACCATTCAATCTTAGATGTGGTATTCTAGGACTTCCACAGTCTGCCGTATTTCTAAGGCATCAAGACTTCAACTTTAAGCAAATACTAATACTACTATGCCTTTGAAACTATAGGTTGAAGCACTATTTTCAACTTCACTCTCTATCCACTTATCATTGGTTCTAAGCAAACAATCATGTATATTATGCTTATTCTTGTTATGTCATGTGTATCAAGGAAATAGTTCCCTTCCAATACAACTTGGGTTATTAATTATATATTGCAAACGTGAAAGAGTCGATAATCAATATACTACTAGCCTTTTCACAATGACTTTGGTTATTATATAAAAAAAGGTGAAAGAGCCTATATTCAATTGTTGTAATTAATATCCATTCATTAATGGCTTAGGTCATTAAGTTAGTAATGGTGAAAGAACTGAAGAATACATGTTGAGCTTGTAGTTGTACTTGTTTTAGGTCTTTTCGATTAGGACTTTTTTGCATTTAGGTTTTTAAGTCATATATATATATATATATAGATGTATGGGTAACCCATCAACTATTCATATAGTTGACCCAAATTTATTTTAAATATGTAACATGTTTAGGTGCAGACCTGGTGAAGACATAGGATAGGATTAGTAGGCCTAGTCAATTGTTAAACAATGCATTAGTATTTCAAATGTAAATTAAATTTGAGAATTTTGTAATGTTTTCTTTGAATGTTGTAATGAATAGTTTGTTTGAAATTTAAATAATGATGCTTTAAATATTGAAATGTTATAATAGCATCATAAGCTAATGTGTGACAACTCGCAACTTCACAGGTAAATCACAAACATCCCTAGAAAACTAAATAGAACCTTTTCACTTAAAAGCATTCATGCGATGGCCTTTCGAATCAGATTTGTATCTGGATGGGTGATGATCCATCAAGATGTGAATCTGAGTCGGAGACATTACTGGAATGATTAATAAATTCAAAACACCAACATGCATAATTACGGATGCGACTGTTTGGGTGGCAACTCAAACAGCTGCATACGCTAATTAAGTCGTCTAGTCTTAACTAATAAAGCTGGACAAGTACCATACACAAACCAATGACTTAATACACGAAGGAACAAAATCTGAACAATTTAGAAACTAAACAGAAAACCTTGAGAAAAGAGAGATCACTCATACAAATGAAGCCCGGAGAACTGAACACCCAGTCGGCCAGCTGATTCGGCTGTCTGAGGGCTCTTCGCACGAATGGGCCATTCGTGTGAGTGAGCTGCTATATAAGCAGTACTTAGACCAAATTTCATCCATATCCCAAGAACATCTCACAAACACATACGAAAGGTGATTTCGTGAAGTTTGGCCGATCATTGTGCGATTACGACTTCTACGCACGAAGAACACCACCGAGATCATCACTTAACCCTCTTCACCATCTCTCTTACCATTTCCACATCCAAGACGCTACTAAGAACCATCCGAGGGTTTTCGGTGAGTGTTTCGCGGAAATAAACACACCAATGTCCTCCCTAACACCTTCAAAAGGTTCGACGAACAAAATCGTCGCCAATGAAGTTGCAAAACGAAAAAGGGATTTTCGGTGGAGTTGTAGGCAAATGAGACGTGTGATCGTCTCATTCGTGGGAACAAGCGGTTCCTTCATATGAAGAATCAATGAACGAAGCAGACCCTATGTTCGAACGAGGGAGCTGGGTGGGCGAAGGATAGAGCGAACCAGGGTTATTCGCACGAATGAAACGTGCGAATGATCTTGATCATTCGTAGGGTTCATTCGCACGAAATAAGTCTCGGTTCATCCGAACCACTCATTCGTCCTAACAGTTTTATGAAAAACACTAAGTATCAATAATCAAACATAATTTAATAATACAATGAACACATGAACATAAGAATCCACTAAAGCCACCCGAATGCATAATTATAAACTAACAATCAATTAGTTGAAACACAGGTGATTGAATAGAAGCAACATCAAGCCGTCCGCGACAACTTAGGGAACCGACATCTATAAGTGAGTTCATAGCCCCCGTTTTAGTACAAGTAAACAGTTTTTCCTTATATTTTGGGGCTGAGATCATGAAAGTACTTTTGTAAATTCTATTTATCATAACTGTGTTTCATAAGTGTATAACTAGTATTTAACACAAGGGGAGAGTCTGTATTACATATTCCTTTAGGCACATGAGTGTTGTACACAGTTCAGTAAGTCTCGTTATCATAACTGTTGTACACAAGGGGAGAGTCTGTATTACGTAGATAGTACTATTAGTTTGACAAACTTCCGGAGCTGAGGTCGGTACGTTACGCTAAGTGTAGTCTTCATCATCAGTAGGGCTAGGTCCATGGGATCTGGCTAACACGGGCAGCACAAGGTCAGGTTTGGTAAATGAACATGTGTTGAATAGAATAGACAGACAACCCTGCTCAAAAGTGTTAAACTCATCAACTGAATCACATGAGCATTGTGATAAGTTCAAGGGAAAGCCAATAAGGCAAGAGCAAGGGTATTCATGTTATATAGGATTAGGTATAAAGTTGTGAATGAACTATGGCGTGGTGGGCTTGTAGCTGGGTCTTAGGGCCTTACGTATGCCCTATACATATACGATACTAGTTGGTTCGGGATAGTATACATAAACTTAGGAAGTCACTGCTTATGCACTATTTCATTTCCCTGGAACTTGAAATTGTGATTAATCAGATTTTCTTAACTTTAAACTTATGGACTCACCAACATTATGTTGACTGTATTTTTACATACTTCTCAGGGGACGAACAGGTATAGGGCCTAACATGAGAGAAGCTGGTAGGAATGGGTAACGTGGAGGAGTGTAGCTTAGTTGACTTTAGCTAGTTGACCATGGAAATTTGGAGATGTTATTTTGATGAACAATGTATTCAAACAATGTTATGTATTTTTGAAGCAAGTACCATGTAATGATTAGTATATGTGTACTGGTTTGACATTTATATCCTTCGTTTATATATATCATGTGCTGTATAATCAATTTGATCACTTCGATTACCAATCGCGGCCCGGGGCTAATCCGCCCGACAGGTCCCCGATCCGGCCCGCCGGCCCAGGGTGTGACATAATGAACAGTCAAGATCACACCCCAACTTATTATGCCGTAAGTCGGGGTGTGACAAAGCTTCTGCTTCAAAAGAGCAGTCACTAAAGATAGTAAAAAGGCTAAGAAGCCAAATAAAGAACAAGTCAATTCTCAAACCAAAACTGAGCAACATCCTTCATTGTATAACCCTCCTCCTCTTGCAACTTTTCCTAGAGTACCAACTGTTTGAACTCATCCTATCATTCTCCCACAATTACACCATCATATTAGCCATCAGTTGCGGTTAATACACCGCCTATGATATCAAAAATTGATATGTTAAGTCAAAATATATAACAATTGATAATGAAGATGCAACAAATGAAAAATAACACGCAAAACAAATAAAATCCATCTTTATCATCTTACTTTTTGTAACTTTTTCACTTACACAAAGAATAAATGAAAACCTGACAGACTCATATCTATCTTACTCTAGGAATTAATTAAAAATTTGTTGCATTTAATTTCTATATGCAGAGATTTTCTGCATGCTTGAATAACCTTTGGTATGTTGATAGTGGAGGCTCTCGGCATAGGACTGGATGCAGATCACTTCTCAATAACTTTACTCCCAAAAGTGGAGGATCTGTATCCTTTGGAAATGTTGAAAAAGGTTGGATTATTAGGTTTGGCACTACCATTAGTGGAAAGCTACACCTTTAATAATGTAAGCTCAGATGATAGCTTCAAGTTTAATCTCTTGAGTGTTTCTCAACTAGCTGACAAGATTACAACTCATTCTTCCTTAAAAACAGTTCCGAAATTCTCTCTCCATAAATAAATTCCAAAATAAATGTATTAGTTGATCAAGATACTCTATTGAATGCAAAGATAAATGGCAATGTGTATGTTGTTGACATGACAACGGATTCCCAAACTTTACCCCCTGCTTGGTTTTTTCAGGGTTTCCTCTTCTGAAACTGAGTTATGGCATAGAAAAGTTAGCCATCTCAATCACCAAAATTTTCATAAGTTTTCCACTCTTTTTCTGGTGAGAGTATTGCTTCTTAATAATTTCATTTTGAAGGTCCATTGAAGAGTCAAAAACTACATTCGTCTTCACATGCGTCACATGGACCTTTTTGGTCCAGTCAAAGTAGCTAGTTTAGCTAAGAAGAAATACTGCCCTGTGGTTGTTGATAACTATTCAAGATTTTGTTGGACATTCTTTCTCTTTAGGAAATAAGAAGCTGCAGAGAATATAATTTCCTTAATCACTCATGTTGAAAGACAATTTGATCTTCTAGTCAAGGCAATAAGAAATGATAATGGCACTGAATTCAAGAATCAAGATCTTGATGACTTCTACACTTCCGTGGGACTAATAAGACAGTATAGTGTTACTAGAACTCCTGCTCAAAATGGTGATGTTGAGAGGAAAAACATGACACTTATTGAAGTTGCAAGAACAATGCTTGCAGACTTAGGATTACCCTTATCCTTTTGGGCTAAAGCAATCAACACTGCTTGTTATGTATTAAACAAAGTTCACATTGTGAAACGATATGACAAGACTGCTCATGAAGTCGTTAAAAAATAAATCCCTTTATCTCTTTCTTCAATGTGTTTGGATGTCCCTGCTTCATCCTAAATACAAAGGATTCTTTGTCTAAATTTGCTCCAAAAGTAGACTTTGGATATATTCTAGCACTTCAAAGCTTACAGAGCTTTCAATCTTAGAACTATGATTTTTACAGAAACATTAGATGTAAAATTCAATGAATTGTCATCTCCTTCTTTCCCTGTTTCTCCTGAAATTTGTTTGATGTTGACAATATTACTTGTCTTCCCTCTGCTTCATCTACATGTCTTCCTTCTAAATCTTCTCAAACTCCTAAAACTCTATCATCCATTGAAGATTTATCAGATTCTCCTATCTCCTTCACCTTCCCTAAAATCATAATAAATCCTCAAGCTCTTGCTGAACAAGCATCAACATCTATTTCACCAGTTTTTGAAAACTTTCCTATCATCCCTCCTTTTGATAATTCTCCATTAAGTTCCACAAGAGAAGATATTCCTCCAATAATAAATGAAGACCCTTCATCAAATGAAACTTCTTCTTCAAATAACTACATGGATATAATTCTCTACCACAAGAATCATCCATTTGAACAAATTCTTGGTGATCTAGACATGGGAATCCAGCAAAATAGCAAAATTTCTGCCTCCATGCAGTCTTCTTATCCCAAGTTGCACATTCAAAATACCAAGAGGAACTCAAAGTTAATAATTGGGTTGAATCCATGCAAAAAAACTTGTTTAGTTTAAGAGACATAATGTGCGGACTCTTTACCCCTTCATAATGAAAAATATCATGTTTGAACAAGATGGGTTTACAAAAACAAAACAAATGACAGGGGTATTGTAGTAAAAAATAAAGCCAGATTGGTAGTTTAAGGATACTGCCAAGTAGAAGATATTGACTCAGATGAAACTTTTGCCCTTGTTTCAAGACGTGAAGCCATCATAATCTCTCTTGCATTTCCCATCTCCTAAAAATAATATTCTACCAAATGGACATTAAAAGTGCATTCCTATATGGAAAAATAAAAGAAATCTATTTCTGTCAACCTACAGGATTTAATGATGTTCATCATCCTGGCTGGGTATACAGCCCAGACAAAGAACTGTATGGACTAAAAGAAGCTCCAAGAGCATGGAATGGCACTCTTTCCCAATTTCTCTTAAATAATAAGTTCACCAGAGGCAACACATATACCACCTTGATCACAAAAAGGAATGGAAAAGGTTTCTTAGTGGTCCAAATTTATGTTGATGACGTTATCTTTGGATCATCCCATTCTGCTTTGATGTATTAACTGCAGAATAACACCAGATGAAAATGGTTAATCTGTAGATTAATCCCTCTACTAATGTATGATTGGATCTTTGATGTATTAACTGCATCAAGGCTATGTATTATGTATGCCAACCGAATGAGGTCATTCGGAGCATGTGGTCATGCGAATGACTTGGTTCAACCGAATAACTTCATTCGTGTGTCATTCGGATGACACCATTCATTCGGCCACTGTTCTCGTTCGCTGGGCCTCATTCGTGTGACAATGCTTCAATCGCACTGCTTGAACACTTGGTAAAAATTTTTGATTTTGATTCTTTTTCCTACTGAACTGAACTGACATGTTGTTATTTTTCTGTGTTACAGTATGGCAGGTTATAAAACTGTTCCCAAGAAATACATATGTGCTCATCTAGATCTTACCATGGCGAACGCCCGACACTTTACATAGATTATTACTTTCTTGAGGCGTTCCAGGATATTTCCAGCTATATCTACTGTCCATGTTCCATATTTATCACATCAGCGAGATTTATGGGGCTCGGCTGATATTGATTGTGAGGTAGAGCCTCCAGTCATAAGAGGGAAAGTCCGTGGACATCATGTGATAGTTTCTGCTGAGCATCTTAGATGGGTTTGTGGTTTCCAGGATGCTCCCGATCAGCCTTTTCTACATGACAAATATATTGTTCGAGGTTGCTTCATGCGGTGCAAGTACGATGGAGACTTAGAGACCGGAGTGCTGAACAAGGCCTTTGTATGCCCTCAGTTCAAGTATCTATGCCATGTCCTCATTCATTGGTTGGGCTCAAGGCGTGGTGGTTTTGATGATGTTAGAGAGACACTCCAGGGAGCATTAATGGCTTTAGGGTTGAACATTCCGTTCAACTTCTCGGAGATGGTCTTCACGCATATGAAGTAGAATGTCTACCTCAAGGGAGACAAGAAGTTTATGATGTATCCGAGGTTTCTCTAGATGATATTTGATGAACAAGTACCAGATCTGCCTAAAGCCAATGCAGATATTCTCAGATTGGAGCACATGAACGGCACTACTCTTAACCGAGTTATAGCATACCGAGGAAAGCAGAGGAAGCCTCCCACCCGTGGCATGTTCGGCCATCTCCTCAACCCTGATTACGTTGCACCTGTTGGGAGGAGATGGAGACATGAGGATTCTGATTCAGATTTAGAGGATATTATTGTGCCGGGTGGTGATGATGGTCAGGATGGTGATGATGGTGATGCAGGTGCTAGTGGTGCTACTGATATTGGTGGTGGTGCAGGTGGTGGTGCTGGTGTTAGTGCTGTAACTGATATGAGTGGCGCTGGTCTTGGTGGTTCAGGTCTTGCTGATGATAATGATGTTGATGTTGGGGCTTTCTTGACTTGGATTTTATGGCTACTACTGCTGCCACAGTCTATACTCCATTAGAGATGGGTGATACCACTTCAGCTGAGGAGAGAGATGATTTAGATGAATCAGATGAGGCTGGTGGTGAGGATGAGGATGAAGAGGATTATGGCAGCTCAAACTCTGAAAAGACAGATGATGAGTTTCAGAACGTTATGGTAGGGACAAGGCTAGTGAAGAAGAGGAAGAGGCCCAGTCTGATAGAGCTTGAGAAGGAGGAGATTAGGGATCCATCTTTTGTTCCTGAGTTTGATTTTTCTTCTCCCCCACGTACTTCCATTGTTACATCTACTGCTGCTGCTGTTGCTCAGTCTACCTCTCCTCCTGCCAAAAGAAGAAGGACAAGATTTGTCCTACAGAGGCGGTCAGAGCTGTCTTCTATTGCAGCAACCACTGTAATATCCGCTGCAACAGCTGTAGCTTCTTCACTGACCAGGCCAAGGGCAACTCCTACACGTGTAACTATTGCCCCTCTGACCTCCTCTGCTGCTACTAATGATGTCTTCACTGCAGCTTCCGCTGGTCCCTCCACTACACGTGCTGACACTTATATATCGACTGTCTCAGTTGCTGAACAACTTAGCACACTAAATAGTTTGGTCCTTAGACTGATGGAGAGGAACCACGAGCAGGATCAGGTTATCTCCCAACTTACTCAGAGGGTCAGTGAGCAGGATGCTCTACTGCTACAAGAAGCTTACCAACGAGCTAATTTGAGGGCCTGATCTGCTTACTTAAAGGAGAGGTTACTTAAGTCTGTTGATGATTACAACCAGCTGGCCCTGGCGGACGTTGGCCTAAATGACAGGATTTCGGGTCTTGAGGCTGAAAACTTGCGAGTAGCTGAGCAAGTTGAAAGCCTTAAAGATGCTACTCCTATGCTTGAGGCCTCTGAGCCTGCCTCCGATGATTCAGACAGGAAAGAAGAAGAAGACGAAGAAGAAGAAGATGGGTCTGATGAGGAGAAGGTCGACTATGATGATACTGACAAAGATGATGACTCTGGTGATGATGATGACAGTGATGGTAGTGGTTCTGCAAGCTCTTCCAGTGCAGAAGAGCCAACTCCACCCACTGAAGTGAGAACCAAGACGAAGCATAATAATGCTGCAAAGCCTCCTCCTCCTCAAACCGAAGAGGCTAAAGCAACAGAAGAGGTTGAAGCAATGCCCGTGAGACGGATTTTGGACGAAAAGATGACTATTATTTTGGACGCTTAGGTTTTCATTCAACATTCTGTCAGCTATGACAAGGAGGAAGGCGAAATCATACGTTGCCTCACCAAGGAACAAATTGCAGAGCTGTTCAGGTTAAATCCTGATGAGGTGATTTTAGATGATGCTTCCATTCCTGTTTCTGATCTTCCTACTCTAGAATCATTTGATGACATTGATGACGTGATTCTTGAGGACATCACAGAGGAAGGGGGCTTAAAGTACACTTCAGCTGAAGAGGAACTGCCTAAATTTACTGACTTGTTCGGTCTACATTCTGAGGAGGAGTTGAAATGTAAGATAGTCGAAAAGATCGGTGGCAGCGAGTCTTCAGCAGAAGACGTCCAGAAAAGTTAAGAGGAATGGAAAGCATATTGGGAAGTTTTGAAGAAGGAAAGTGTTGCAAAGATGCCAACTACGCACACCAAAGTATACTGGACCAAAGGATATAAGGCCGGAGGTCAAATTATGAGTTGGGCATACTTTCACGACTTGCAATGCTACGCAGTGAAAAGGGAACAAGGGATTCAGTACTTCATACATCCCCATGACTTCAAGACGCTGCCGGGATTCGAAGTTAATCAACTCGCATGTCTGAAGATGCTTTATAGTGAAGATTCAGGGATGTTGTCTTGGTTTTCAAGACAGATTCAGTATGAGTACTGGAAGAGATGGATCAATTTCAAGCCTTGGCAACCAGAAAGATACTATCAACCTGAGATCAATACATAAAGTTATCCTGAAGTGGCTACCTCCGAAAGTCATGAAAAAGATTCCATTACGGAAGATGCCTCAGGACTTCTTGGACTGTTTCCGATGGTGGTACTATGATGGGAGAACTGCAGAGGCAATAATTGTTTTGTGCAAAGACAACAAATGGGATACAGTGTGTATATTTGATCCCATGTGGCTCACCAATCTGTCACACAAAGATGTGAAAGCATTGTGCAGATGTCAGATTTTCTTAGAAGTTGCAGACATGGAGCAAGATCTACAATTCATGAGAGTCATCTGGATATGCATAGTGTTTGGAATTAATGCTGGCACTGACTGGAAGGCTATCTCAGACAAGTATTTCAAGAAAGATGCTGATAAGTGAAGAACTAGGTCCAAGGGGGAGTATGTTAGTGCACAGAATGTCCCTAGTTCAGCATTTTGTATGACTTGATGTATAAAGTTGATATTATTAATGAAATCAGTTATTCTATATTGTTCGTATCTGTTTAATTGAGTTTATTATGCTTATATATGATTGACTTTGACTATGTCACAGACCCATTCGTGCGAATGATACATAAGAATGAGTTCATTCGGACGAATGAACGCCTAGCGAATGACTTGGGCGAACGAATGAGTTATCCGCATGACTCATTCGGTCGACCAAGCTCATTCGGCTGAGTCATTCGCCGAATGAGTGTTTCGCACCACTCATTCGGCCGAATGAGTACATCTAATATATATAGCTGCAAACAGAATTTTTCATAACTCTCCGAGCCCCCCTCTCTCCCATGTGCACTCCTCTGTCATACCCTTAGGGTTTTGATCCGCTCCTTGCTGTCCAGCTTCTATTCTCACCCCGTGGTGTTTGATTTCGATGAAAACGTTCACTCCTCATCGTCGGACTGCCACGGGGACTGGTGTTTTCGATTGGCAAACCCTGAAATAGGATTCCACACTATTCCAGTGGCTGTTGAGCAGATCTTCAAAGGAGCAGAGTTGTTTCCTAGGGTTCCTTAGGTCCTACAGTATTTACCAGACTCATGGTGAAGAAGACCAGAGTATATTTCATTAGGAAGGGCCATAGCCAATTGAGCATGTGCCTTTGCATCAAGCTCCAACTTCTGGTAATCTTCTTCGGTAAAATTCCGAGGATCTTTCGGGACATTCTCTCCAGTCTACGTGTCCAGGACCGTTGGTTTATGCTGTCTGAACATGTCAGACTTCCAACATCGTGTATGATTCTTGGACAGGAAGTGTAACATCTGCCTCTGCCAAATGTTATACTGGTGCTTAACCAAGAATTGTGGCTTCGTGGCTTAACCGGTGTTATCAGGGTCTATGGTGAATTTCTCTACCATTGGTTAACAAATAGTTATGAGCAAATCAACGAGTGATGAGTTCTCAAAGTGATTTGTTAGAATGATTTTTGAACACAGTTTTGTTCAAAAACCAAACTCCTACAGATTTAAAGAAAATAGAAAGACGGAAAAGACAGAAACCTTGAGGAGTAGGTGTTTCACCTGGAACAAGGCTTTAAACACTTAGTTAAAGCTTTGGTTTTAGCTCCCTCTAAGGTTTTTCACAAGGTTATTTTTCGATGTCTAGTTTTCTTGCCTAGAAAGAGAGAAGAGAACATATAGAAAGCACAAAGAATTTTGGGGGAAGTAATTCATTTTATTCAGAAAATGTTGGGACTTAAATACCCAAACATTCTGAGATACAAGACAAGAAATAATAAGTCAAATAGCTGACATTGTTACAGACACTGAAACAACAGACTAGTACAAATACAAAGTCAACAACAGAAACAAGAGTCTTCAGGTCTTCTGAGGTTGAATTAGCTGTGCTGATGTTCAGTGGTTATTCTTTCAGAAGATGATCATCGGAAGCTGATTAAATAATCAGTTATTTGGGAAGAGGATATTGTCTTTCGAGTCATTTGACTTCTTCCGATGCAATGGTTGTCTTCCGAAGATGTCAATATCAGCTAGTGTCTTCTGAGGTAGATAAGTTCAACGGCAGTTCTTTTTGGCGAAGCTTCCGCTGAAGGTCTTCCGATACTGAAGCAGTTCTTCGATCGGAAGAGAAGCATCCGCGGCTTGTCATTCCGCGGCTTTATTCAAGTGTCTGGCTTCAGTGGTTTTGCTCATTAGTCCTTATTTTCCAACAGATTCTACGCATGCTTGAGTAATTATGTTTAAAAGGAGGCTCACATTCCTTACAACCAAGACCATTACCCCCTTTTCTCCTGATACTGAATACTGACCATGTCTTCTAAAACCTTGCTTGCATAGTTATATTTTTCACATCTGACTGCGGTTTTAGAAAGTTGAGTTTTAACCTGTTCTAATTCTAAAGTGACCTCCTTTTAAACATAATTATCACTTAAAAGTTCTTTCAATTTTGAATTATCACGACCCTCAGCCTCAAGTTTTCTATTAAAAATGGCATCA
The DNA here is from genome assembly GCA_009363875.1 of Mikania micrantha. NCBI lineage: Eukaryota > Viridiplantae > Streptophyta > Magnoliopsida > Asterales > Asteraceae > Mikania > Mikania micrantha. Next base: position 26,089,565 of record CM018684.1, read on the forward strand.
TTTTTTAGAAACTCAGAGTTAAAATATTTCAGTTTTGTGACTTCTTTGATCAGGGTCTCATTGTGATACCGATATTTAAAGGCCTTATCAATGCAAGAGTTAGAACAGAGATTTTCAGTAACCTCATCTGACTTTTCATCCACCTCTGCCATGAATGTGTGGCTCAAGGTCATCTCCAGCTCCTGCACTTGATCACTCCAATCATAATTCAGTTTCCTGATGTAACATCAGTGCCGGAACCGTCACCGGAACAGTGATCTCTACAGTACATGAACAGTAAAACAGGTACGGATCATATACATTTCAGTACTTTTCATATTCATATCAATTATCATTATCAAAGTGAGTTGTCATAGAACAGTTTCAGAAACATTTAACAGAAAACGCAGTTCAGAACAAGGGTTCTTGAGTCGGATAATTATCTGGCAACACATAACCCTCATATGATTATTTGCTTAGGATATATTATGTATAAACGTATGTGAGACTTTACAGAACAAAACACACGAATGTTGCTATGTGAATGCTAAATTTACGGGTTATTCGTATAGGTGACGATCTGTACGAATAAATCTGAAAGTTTAACGTTCTGAGTGATGTTCTTAAATTAGAAAACAAGATTGAAAAGTATAGTTATCGTCGTGTTCGTACGGGTGACGATTCGAACGAATACGCGCGACGACCGTACATTTCGATTTAAACAGTTAATTTTGTTCTAAATTTTTAATAAATAAGAAGATATTAGTTAATTTATTAGGAATTACAACCTTGAATAATTAAATAAATTCTATTTTATAAACCGTGTCGTTTTATCGCGAAAACCTACGCGAACCGGCATTTTACGCGAAACCGAACGAGACCGATCAACCGGGTGTGGTGAAGCATTTATTATGGCAATGAAATGCCATAATCACATTCACCAACCTCCCTCTCTCTCTCTAAGTCGTCTCCCTCTCTCTCTAAACATCCCAAACTTCTCTCTACAATTGGAAGCTCGTTTCAAGTCGGATTCGAGAAAATTTGGTGCCAAGACGTTCCTCTCATCGTGTGGATTTCAGAAGTACAAGCCTTGTGAAAATTCATCCACGAAATCTAAGGTAGATCATCATTTTAAATCCGGTTTTATAGGGTTTTCACAAGTTCAATTGGCTTTGATCATTATAATCGGCACTAAAGCACTTAGAACACGTAGATTAGGTTATCACGTGGATTAGAATCTGTTGGAACGAGTTTGTAACAGGTTAGCTAGTTAAAACGAGGCTGGAAGCACCAAGATCCTTACAGGTTCGTGAGCTAAGAAGCTGGATGATGATGCAGGTTCGCTGGCCGAACCCTACACAAATCGCATGGAGTAGCCGAACCCTGCATGGTACTGCAACGAACCCTGCAACCTTCTGGGAGCCGAACCCTGTGTAGCCTGCAACGAACCCTGCCTCTTCTGATTGACCGAACCCTTACATGTCAGGCGAGCCTAGTGTCACGAACCCACGACTCACGAACCACTCTCGGCCGAATTTGATAGCATACAACGAACCATAGTATCACGAGCCTAGGACACACGAACCTTGCATGGCCGAACCCTGGCCATGCAGATCCGAATAGCTACGAACCTTAAGATCACCAGACCCTATTGCCGAACCATGAGTGTGCAGCGAACCACAATTTCAGGCGAACCATCTGGTGATAGCCGAACCTTACATCTATGTTAGCCGAACCTTAGGGACTAATCCCAAAGGGTTCGCTGCCCTAGACACCCTAACCAACCTAAAAGTTGTTAATCGGAATAATATGGGTCCATAATCAACAAGACTAGTGTTAAGAACATAATAGAGGGATAGTTGGTCATTAACCTAAGTTTCTAACAAGGAATGGATCCAATAAGTTGCATGCATGGGATTTCATGGGAATAACATAGAATGTGGTTAAATGATGTTGGAGTCGTGTGAATCTAAATGACTTAAACGGAACAATCAAAGACTAACAATGGACTTAGGTGGATTCAATGGGATGTAATTGAGTTCATCATATGTCTAACATTATAGACTTCAAGTAATGAGATTTCATTAAAAAGAAGTTGGTAAATCAATTAGAAGTCAAGTATTGTCAATTGGGCTTAAATGGGCCCAATGGGACTTGATTAAGTCCATCACATGTTAAACGAGTAATGAAATTTGATAATTTTTCTAAAATCTTGTTTAATTTGAAATCATAAATGGAATTGATTTCCTTTAAGTTTACTTGATTATAAAAGTATTGTAATGTTAGGTTTAAAGACTTGTGTGATTTAAATTACTTACTTTGAATAAATTGAATTGGGAACTTGTTATAAAATAGACAATATAATTGTCTGGATTTGCTCAAAATACAAAGGAAACTCTGCCGAAATTTCTAAAAATGTTAAGGTAATTTATTACAACTAAGTAACTAAACTATGGGATTGGGGATCAAACAGGGTAACTAAGATAGGTTAGATCTTAGATGCACTTAGTGTTAAGACACTTAGTGGCACACACAACAAGACCAAACCATAGGCACAATGACTACTACGCGTACTTATTATATTCGACTTCTTATAAAATAAATCAGGAACTGAAGATACATAGCTTACATACAAGAGCGCGCATTTTGTGTTAGATCAATTTACATAGCAACACAGGTGAGTTCATTGCCCCTTTTCTAACATTTTTGTTTTAAAACGCGGGGCTGAGAAGCATGCGTAAACTGTTATTTAAATTGTTTACTTAAATGCTTTTAAATTTATATGTTTTACATATATGAATGTTATCCTGGATCATATCTAGGAATATTTTATACAGGTTTTACTAAGTTATTCCTTATAAATTAAGTGAATAATCAATTTAACTAAACCTTTCAAACAAAACAAAACATTTCAAACGAGTCAAAGGAAACATTTTTAACAAATCAAGTGTGTGAGTTCAATGAATCAAACGAAACATTTTGACGAATCAAATGGGTGATTTCAATGAATCAAGTGAAACATTTTGACAAATCAAGTGGGTGAGTTCAACGAATCATACGAAACATTTTGACGAAACAAGTGTGGGATTTCAACGAATCAGACGAACAAATCTTTGCAAAGACTATATTCAATGTTATACAAACCAAGTGTTTGTGGAACAATGAATCAAGTGTACGATTGATCCATGAATTTAGTATTCTATGATCAACAATTTAAGTACATCTTGTAACAAAATCAGACGAATCAATAGATCATTTTCAAGGGAAAACCTGGGAAATATCAGAGATAACATATGCCAAAACAGACGAAACAAAAACCCTACATTTCAAGAAGTCCTAGCTAGACCGTTTGATTGTAGGTCGTATGTTTGAGGATATTTACAGATTCCCTAACTACTAAGTACCTAGATTGACAGACTAGTCTACTCGAGTATGACCATAGGCCCCAATCATAAGGACTTAGATTTTATTAAATGTTTATTTACTTGTTTAATTAAGCATTTATTAAACTGTTTCTACAATTTCTGTGGTTGATCACTATTGTGATGAACCTAAGGAGTCAACATAGATTCCAAATTGTTGTATTGACAGGAACAAAGGACTGACGAATCATTGGGTTAAAGGTAGGGGTAAAATGCTTAATTTTCATTAACACCAATGTCCCATGTGGATTAGTATGTGGTGGGACGGCGTCTGGGCGGGGTTGTAGCCTCGACTCAGGGGTATGCCCTATATATAAGCATACCGATCCGGATGATACATGTGATGTTAATGAGATTAAGGTTGTTACCCGTGGGTTAAACAAAGGTTTTGTGAGAACATTAGAGTCATTGTGAACAAGAGTGTGTGATAGGTAAAGATGCTTAATTATCATTAACAGCAATGTCCTATGCGGATTAGTATGTGGTGGGACGGCGTCTGGGCGGGGTTGTAGCCTCGACTCAGGGGTATGCCCTATACATAAGCATACCGATCTGGATGATACATGTGGTGTTAATGAGGTTAGGGTCTTTACCAAAGAAGGTTTTCAAATCATTTTCAAATCATTTTCAAATACTAAACTATATGAACTCACCAACCATGTGTTGACCTTTATTTTTGCATGACTTCTCAGGTGACGAACAGGTCAATTAGGAAGTCATTTCTTTTGGACTAGGACTTCAGATAGAAGACTAGTATTTTGGACCTGCATACTTTTGAAGACATCATTATACAATTTATTTTGTATATCTTGTGTAAATACAAGATAGTTATTTTATGATGTTTACAATAGATTTACATTGTTAAATTATAAACATACTGATGTAATTTAACTTTGTAATTCTATTTTATTTAGCATTTCTCATTTATATCATGTGCAATGTAAACAATCTGATCACTTCTGATTATCACTCCCGATATCGCGCCCCGGGAACCTTCCGCCCGTCGGGGAAACTCGATCCTACCCCGCCGGCTCGGGGTGTGACAGATTGGTATCAGAGCCATGGTTATAGAGAAATATAGGTCACTTATTTAAATGGTTTGGCCTAGACTATAACCTAGGGACCCTGCATATAGAGAACATAGGACTTAAGACTTATTTGCATATTGTCTTCTGTATTCGATCATTGCACTAACCGATGACTTTATTGGTTATGATCAGAATGCCTCCACGAAGACAACCTCCCTTGATACAGCTACCACCTCAAGACTTGGCTCCACACTCCTCAACACCGTCTCCGAATGACTCTCCACCACCACCTCCTCCACCTCCTCCTCCCCCTCCTCCATTGATTACTCAAGCATCTGGTTCAGGCACAACACCGACCATGGACCCTGCTACTATCGCTCTGGTGACGTTACTGAGTAGCCAGATGACGAATCAGATGAAAGAGGCAATACCGGAGATGTTCCTTCGTCTTCGTAATGAGATCCTCAACACTGGCAACACATCAGGAGAAGCCAGTGGAAATACTGGAGATTCATCTCACTACTCCTACAAGTCCTTTGTAGGATGTAAACCACCCAGTTTTAGTGGGTCTGAAGGTGCCGTTGGATTAATCCAATGGATTGAGAAGATTGAGGCAACGTTGGATCTCTGCAGCTGCCCCGAACACCACAAGGTCCGTTACTCGGCGGGAACATTCAACAAACGGGCTCTGACCTGGTGGAACGGTCAGATTAATGCTCGAGGAAGAGAAGAAGCCATGGCCATGCCATGGGAAGATTTCAAGACACTGCTGCGAACAGAGTTCTGTCCCAAGAACGAGCTGCAGAAATTGGAGGTTGAACTATCCAACCATGTGATGAAGGGAGCGGATCACATGGGGTACACAACTCGTTACCACGAGTTGGTTGCTTTGGTACCTGACATGGTACCAACTTTGGAGAAAAGGATAGACCGTTATGTAGGTGGACTTCCCGCCTGCATTCAGGGCATGGTTGTTTCAGCCAACCCTACTACCGTTGAATCTGCAGTGAGACTGTCTGGGAAACTCACTGATCTTATGGTAGCCTCTGGAACTTTAAAGAAGGAGGCTGAACCCAGCAAGAACAAGTCTGAGTCTTCCAAGAAACCCCACCACCATCAGAAGAAGAAACAGAAGACCATCAAGAACTACACGGTGGCCACACCTCTTCAACAAGTAACAGCAGCACCACAAAACCCCAACCGCAAGCCTTACACTGGCACGTTTCCTTTGTGTGCCAAGTGTCAGTATCATCACCCTGCTGACGCTCCGTGTAAACATTGCACAGGATGTGGAAGAAAGGGCCATTGGGTCCAATACTGTAGGATGACACCTAACCAAGCAGTCAACAATGCTGCTTTGGCTCTTCCTCCACCAGCAAATCAGAACAATGGTGGATGCTATAACTGTGGCGAACAAGGCCACTTTGCGAAGAACTGCCCAAAGAAGGCTCAACCAGCAGTTCAAGCACCCCGTGGACGAGCCTTTGCTATCGGAGCACCAGCTGCACGCCAGGACCCAAATGTGGTCACTGGTACGTTTCTCTTACATGACTTTTATGCATCTGTCTTATTTGATACTGGTGCGGATCAGAGTTTTATCTCTACCGACTTTGCATGCCAACTAGATTCCATAGAGGAACAGTTAGACTCCCCTTACATTATAGAAGTAGCTAACGGGAAACAGATCACAGTTAGTACAGTTTATAGGAACTGCCCATTGACACTAAATGATTTTACATTTACCATCGATTTGATACCGATGGAGCTGGGTAGTTTTGACATCATTGTTGGAATGGATTGGCTCTCATCTAACCGAGTGGAAGTCATCTGTTCTGAGAAGCTGCTTCGAATTCCATTGCCGAGTGATCGTGTATTGGAAGTTAAAGGGGATCAAGCAAAGCGAAGTGTCAAAATCATTTCTTGCATAAAGGCGCGTAAGTGTCTACAGAAGCGGTGCATAGCATTCCTGGCTCATGTGGTGGAAAAAGAGAAAGACAAGAAGAAGATTCAAGATGTACCAGTAGTGAAAGAATACCCTGAAGTATTCCCCGAAGATCTACCAGGTTTGCCACCTGCGCGAACGGTAGAATTTCGTATTGACTTAATTCCTGGAGCAACTCCTGTTGCTAAGTCTCCTTACAGGTTAGCACCTTCAGAGATGCAGGAATTGTCTAATCAATTACAGGAGCTACTTGACAAGGGTTTCATCAGACCGAGCTACTCACCTTGGGGAGCTCCGGTCTTGTTCGTGAAAAAGAAAGACGGATCGTTCAGAATGTGCATAGATTACCGTGAACTGAACAAACTAACCATCAAGAATCGGTATCCATTACCGAGGATTGATGATTTGTTTGACCAACTGCAAGGAGCTCAATACTTCTCAAAGATTGACTTGCGGTCTGGATACCATCAGCTGAGAGTTCAAGATGAAGACATACCGAAAACGGCCTTCCGAACAAGATACGGGCATTACGAATTCATGGTGATGCCTTTCGGATTGACAAATGCACCAGCGGTTTTCATGGATCTCATGAACCGAGTGTGCAAGCCGTACTTGGATCAGTTTGTCATTGTCTTTATCGATGACATACTGATTTATTCCAAGACCAAAACAGAACATGAGCAACACCTTAGAAAGATCTTGGAGCTGTTGAAAGAAGAGAAACTCTATGCCAAATTCTCCAAATGTGAGTTTTGGCTAAGAGAAGTTCAATTTCTGGGTCATGTGGTCAACAGCGAGGGAATTCATGTAGACCCTGCCAAAATTGAAGCGATAAAGAATTGGGACACTCCAAAGACACCAACGGAGATACGGTCTTTTCTGGGATTGGCGGGTTATTATAGAAGGTTTATCTCAAACTTTTCTAAAATAGCTTTGCCTCTCACTAAACTAACTCAGAAAAGTGAACCGTTTGTCTGGGAGCAGAAACAAGAAGATGCTTTTCAGACCTTGAAACAGAAATTATGTGATGCTCCAATCCTATCTCTCCCAGAAGGTTGTGATGACTTTGTTGTATACTGTGATGCTTCCCATCAGGGACTTGGTTGTGTGTTAATGCAACGGGACAAAGTCATAGCCTATGCGTCAAGACAGTTAAAGATTCATGAGAAGAATTACACTACTCATGATCTTGAACTGGGAGCTGTAATCTTCGCACTGAAGATCTGGAGACATTACTTATATGGCACCAAGTGTACCATATTCACTGATCACAAAAGTCTGCAGCACATCTTTGATCAGAAGGAACTCAACATGCGTCAACGCCGTTGGGTTGAACTTCTGAATGACTACGATTGTGTGATCAAGTACCATCCGGGAAAGGCGAACGTTGTAGCTGACGCCTTGAGCCGGAAGGAACGGGTCAAACCCCTACGTGTTAGAGCAATGGGGATAACCGTGCAGACCAGTTTGAGTGACAAGATTATCCAAGCACAACAAGAAGCACTTGACCGAGGTAATTTGAAGAAGGAACTTGATTGCGGAGCAGAGAAACAGTTTGACATGAAGCCTGATGGTATGATCTACTACAAGGAACGTATATGGATCCCTGCGGTAGATGAATTGAGGAAACTTATCTTCGATGAAGCACACAAGACTAAATACTCTGTTCATCCAGGCGCTGATAAGATGTACCAAGACTTGCGTGGATTTTATTGGTGGCCGGGAATGAAGAAAGACATAGCCGAGTATGTCGGACAGTGTCTTACGTGTGCGAAAGTAAAGGCGGAACACCAGAGACCGTCTGGTCTACTGGAACAGCCTGAGATTCCGCTCTGGAAGTGGGAACAAATAGCTATGGATTTCATTACCAAGCTACCCCGCACTTCCAGCGGTCATGATACAATATGGGTGATCATTGATCGTTTAACAAAATCTGCTCACTTCTTGCCTATGCGTGAGAACTTCACCATGGATAAATTGGCAAGATTGTACATCAACGAGATAGTGGTACGCCACGGTGTGCCATTGTCTATTATTTCTGATCGAGATAGCAGATTCACATCAAGGTTCTGGCAATCATTGCAGAAATCTTTAGGGACACAGTTAAATCTGAGTACAGCTTACCACCCACAAACGGATGGTCAAAGCGAACGTACTATCCAAACCCTAGAGGATATGTTAAGAACCTGTGTATTGGATTTCGGTGGGAATTGGGACTCCCATTTACCACTGATTGAGTTCTCCTACAATAACAGTTATCACAGCAGTATCGGATGTGCACCATTCGAGGCTCTTTATGGCCGGAAATGTCGATCACCAATCTGCTGGACTGAAGTTGGAGACAATCGAATAACTGGGCCTGAATTGATTCAGGAAACCACTGACAAGATAGCCCAGATTCAGAGAAGACTACAAGCAACAAGGAGCAGACAAAAGAGCTACGCTGACAAACGGCGTAAGCCGTTGGAATTCCAAGTGGGAGACCGAGTCATGTTAAAGGTATCCCCATGGAAAGGCGTTGTACGCTTTGGAAAGAAAGGCAAGTTAGCACCAAGATACGTTGGACCGTTCGAAATCATCGAGCGTATTGGTCCTGTGGCGTATAGACTGAGATTACCTGATGAACTCAGTGGTGTGCATGATGTGTTTCACGTCTCAAATCTAAAGAAATGCCTTGCTGACGAGAGTCTTGTCATTCCAATCGAAGAAATTCAAGTCGATGAACAGTTACATTTCATTGAAGAACCTTTAGAGATTATGGATCGCAAGGTTAAACAACTGAGGCGAAGCCGTATTCCTATTGTAAAGGTTCGATGGAATTCAAGACGCGGGCCCGAGTTCACTTGGGAACGTGAAGATCACATGAAGTTAAACATCAGTGCCGGAACCGTCACCGGAACAGTGATCTCTACAGTACATGAACAGTAAAACAGGTACGGATCATATACATTTCAGTACTTTTCATATTCATATCAATTATCATTATCAAAGTGAGTTGTCATAGAACAGTTTCAGAAACATTTAACAGAAAACGCAGTTCAGAACAAGGGTTCTTGAGTCGGATAATTATCTGGCAACACAGAACCCTCATATGATTATTTGCTTAGGATATATTATGTATAAACGTATGTGAGACTTTACAGAACAAAACACACGAATGTTGCTATGTGAATGCTAAATTTACGGGTTATTCGTATAGGTGACGATCTGTACGAATAAATCTGAAAGTTTAACGTTCTGAGTGATGTTCTTAAATTAGAAAACAAGATTGAAAAGTATAGTTATCGTCGTGTTCGTACGGGTGACGATTCGAACGAATACGCGCGACGACCGTACATTTCGATTTAAACAGTTAATTTTGTTCTAAATTTTTAATAAATAAGAAGATATTAGTTAATTTATTAGGAATTACAACCTTGAATAATTAAATAAATTCTATTTTATAAACCGTGTCGTTTTATCGCGAAAACCTACGCGAACCGGCATTTTACGCGAAACCGAACGAGACCGATCAACCGGGTGTGGTGAAGCATTTATTATGGCAATGAAATGCCATAATCACATTCACCAACCTCCCTCTCTCTCTCTAAGTCGTCTCCCTCTCTCTCTAAACATCCCAAACTTCTCTCTACAATTGGAAGCTCGTTCCAAGTCGGATTCGAGCAAATTTGGTGCCAAGACGTTCCTCTCATCGTGTGGATTTCAGAAGTACAAGCCTTGTGAAAATTCATCCACGAAATCTAAGGTAGATCATCATTTTAAATCCGGTTTTATAGGGTTTTCACAAGTTCAATTGGCTTTGATCATTATAATCGGCACTAAAGCACTTAGAACACGTAGATTAGGTTATCACGTGGATTAGAATCTGTTGGAACGAGTTTGTAACAGGTTAGCTAGTTAAAACGAGGCTGGAAGCACCAAGATCCTTACAGGTTCGTGAGCTAAGAAGCTGGATGATGATGCAGGTTCGCTGGCCGAACCCTACACAAATCGCATGGAGTAGCCGAACCCTGCATGGTACTGCAACGAACCCTGCAACCTTCTGGGAGCCGAACCCTGTGTAGCCTGCAACGAACCCTGCCTCTTCTGATTGACCGAACCCTTACATGTCAGGCGAGCCTAGTGTCACGAACCCACGACTCACGAACCACTCTCGGCCGAATTTGATAGCATACAACGAACCATAGTATCACGAGCCTAGGACACACGAACCTTGCATGGCCGAACCCTGGCCATGCAGATCCGAATAGCTACGAACCTTAAGATCACCAGACCCTATTGCCGAACCATGAGTGTGCAGCGAACCACAATTTCAGGCGAACCATCTGGTGATAGCCGAACCTTACATCTATGTTAGCCGAACCTTAGGGACTAATCCCAAAGGGTTCGCTGCCCTAGACACCCTAACCAACCTAAAAGTTGTTAATCGGAATAATATGGGTCCATAATCAACAAGACTAGTGTTAAGAACATAATAGAGGGATAGTTGGTCATTAACCTAAGTTTCTAACAAGGAATGGATCCAATAAGTTGCATGCATGGGATTTCATGGGAATAACATAGAATGTGGTTAAATGATGTTGGAGTCGTGTGAATCTAAATGACTTAAACGGAACAATCAAAGACTAACAATGGACTTAGGTGGATTCAATGGGATGTAATTGAGTTCATCATATGTCTAACATTATAGACTTCAAGTAATGAGATTTCATTAAAAAGAAGTTGGTAAATCAATTAGAAGTCAAGTATTGTCAATTGGGCTTAAATGGGCCCAATGGGACTTGATTAAGTCCATCACATGTTAAACGAGTAATGAAATTTGATAATTTTTCTAAAATCTTGTTTAATTTGAAATCATAAATGGCATTGATTTCCTTTAAGTTTACTTGATTATAAAAGTATTGTAATGTTAGGTTTAAAGACTTGTGTGATTTAAATTACTTACTTTGAATAAATTGAATTGGGAACTTGTTATAAAATAGACAATATAATTGTCTGGATTTGCTCAAAATACAAAGGAAACTCTGCCGAAATTTCTAAAAATGTTAAGGTAATTTATTACAACTAAGTAACTAAACTATGGGATTGGGGATCAAACAGGGTAACTAAGATAGGTTAGATCTTAGATGCACTTAGTGTTAAGACACTTAGTGGCACACACAACAAGACCAAACCATAGGCACAATGACTACTACGCGTACTTATTATATTCGACTTCTTATAAAATAAATCAGGAACTGAAGATACATAGCTTACATACAAGAGCGCGCATTTTGTGTTAGATCAATTTACATAGCAACACAGGTGAGTTCATTGCCCCTTTTCTAACATTTTTGTTTTAAAACGCGGGGCTGAGAAGCATGCGTAAACTGTTATTTAAATTGTTTACTTAAATGCTTTTAAATTTATATGTTTTACATATATGAATGTTATCCTGGATCATATCTAGGAATATTTTATACAGGTTTTACTAAGTTATTCCTTATAAATTAAGTGAATAATCAATTTAACTAAACCTTTCAAACAAAACAAAACATTTCAAACGAGTCAAAGGAAACATTTTTAACAAATCAAGTGTGTGAGTTCAATGAATCAAACGAAACATTTTGACGAATCAAATGGGTGATTTCAATGAATCAAGTGAAACATTTTGACAAATCAAGTGGGTGAGTTCAACGAATCATACGAAACATTTTGACGAAACAAGTGTGGGATTTCAACGAATCAGACGAACAAATCTTTGCAAAGACTATATTCAATGTTATACAAACCAAGTGTTTGTGGAACAATGAATCAAGTGTACGATTGATCCATGAATTTAGTATTCTATGATCAACAATTTAAGTACATCTTGTAACAAAATCAGACGAATCAATAGATCATTTTCAAGGGAAAACCTGGGAAATATCAGAGATAACATATGCCAAAACAGACGAAACAAAAACCCTACATTTCAAGAAGTCCTAGCTAGACCGTTTGATTGTAGGTCGTATGTTTGAGGATATTTACAGATTCCCTAACTACTAAGTACCTAGATTGACAGACTAGTCTACTCGAGTATGACCATAGGCCCCAATCATAAGGACTTAGATTTTATTAAATGTTTATTTACTTGTTTAATTAAGCATTTATTAAACTGTTTCTACAATTTCTGTGGTTGATCACTATTGTGATGAACCTAAGGAGTCAACATAGATTCCAAATTGTTGTATTGACAGGAACAAAGGACTGACGAATCATTGGGTTAAAGGTAGGGGTAAAATGCTTAATTTTCATTAACACCAATGTCCCATGTGGATTAGTATGTGGTGGGACGGCGTCTGGGCGGGGTTGTAGCCTCGACTCAGGGGTATGCCCTATATATAAGCATACCGATCCGGATGATACATGTGATGTTAATGAGATTAAGGTTGTTACCCGTGGGTTAAACAAAGGTTTTGTGAGAACATTAGAGTCATTGTGAACAAGAGTGTGTGATAGGTAAAGATGCTTAATTATCATTAACAGCAATGTCCTATGCGGATTAGTATGTGGTGGGACGGCGTCTGGGCGGGGTTGTAGCCTCGACTCAGGGGTATGCCCTATACATAAGCATACCGATCTGGATGATACATGTGGTGTTAATGAGGTTAGGGTCTTTACCAAAGAAGGTTTTCAAATCATTTTCAAATCATTTTCAAATACTAAACTATATGAACTCACCAACCATGTGTTGACCTTTATTTTTGCATGACTTCTCAGGTGACGAACAGGTCAATTAGGAAGTCATTTCTTTTGGACTAGGACTTCAGATAGAAGACTAGTATTTTGGACCTGCATACTTTTGAAGACATCATTATACAATTTATTTTGTATATCTTGTGTAAATACAAGATAGTTATTTTATGATGTTTACAATAGATTTACATTGTTAAATTATAAACATACTGATGTAATTTAACTTTGTAATTCTATTTTATTTAGCATTTCTCATTTATATCATGTGCAATGTAAACAATCTGATCACTTCTGATTATCACTCCCGATATCGCGCCCCGGGAACCTTCCGCCCGTCGGGGAAACTCGATCCTACCCCGCCGGCTCGGGGTGTGACACCTGAGTAACCAATACGTTGGATGTGCATGCTCCTCCCCCAGCTACAGCCTTCTCATCAGGCTTCTTCTCTATCTCCTTCACCACCTTAGGCTGCTTACATTCCCTAGCAAAGTGACCCGGCTGGTCACAATTGTAGCATCTTAGCTATGACTTGTCAAATCCCATCTTTCTCCCGGGGTTGTTTCCTAACATGTTCCCTCCGTGTTTTTTGATGAACTTCTTTGCACGAAAGACTGCGATGGCCATCTGCCATGAGATATCCATTTCTTCCACATCAACTGGGTTGATCTGCTCTATGTTGTCTTGAGTGAGATTGGCCGGTGCCAATTCTCCAGCAATAAAAGCATTGTAACTGTTCATGAAACCTTTGAACAGCAGCAGATTATCCTCACTTTTTGGGCTTATTTTGGGCACTAAACTAACATGCCCTGAAGAGAGGAAAGTAGTATCAAAAGAAACAGACTGGGATGAAGGGGTCTGGTAATGCTGAGATCCAGAGGCTTGAAAATTGATGGCAGACAAGAGAGCTGCATTCTCAGATGCAGGAGTAATGCCCATAGAACTGGCATGATTGAGTGCTCTTTGTTTGTCATCCATGACATATGAGTTGATGATGGAGATCAACTCACTGAGAGAAGTCTTATACATATCCTTTGTCCTCTTGATAGTAGTGCAATTGGAGTTCCAGTTGTATGGTAACGACTTCAAGAGTTTCTTGTTGACTTCTCCCTTTGACATTTCAATCCCAGCACTAGTCATCTCTGTCATCAGATGAGTAAATTGTTTGACTTGGTCTTCTAGGGACTCTCCTTTGACATGATTAAACATGTTGAACTGTTCCCTCAATAAGACTCTGCGACTTTCTCGCATATCCTCATTCCCTTCAAAATTTTCCACAAAAGCATCCCAGAGATGTTTGGCGGTCTGGTGCTCCTTGAAACCATGGGCCAGATCAGTAGATAATGCCATAGTAATCGAGGTGTATGCCTTGTCATCGTTCTCTTTCAATAGTATGTCGTTTTCAGTGCACAACTCCGGGACTTTGGGAATTAGCCCATTTAACTAACTATGGTACATAGGCACATAAGTCCCCTCCTCAATCGATCTCCATAACTTCGGGTCCGTATACTTGATGAAAGACTGGAATATGAATTTCCAGTCTTGGAAGTTATCCCCTGACACTAGCCTAGGTGGCTTGGTTCCAGTGACAATCTCATTAACTAAGTTCAGAAGTGTAACATTAGTGTCGGAAACATCATCGGAACAGTGATCTCAACAGTAATCAGGTACAAGCTATACGTATTTCAGTGTATGACAAATTCATATCATGTATCATTATCAATTTGTGTTATCAAAGAACAAATTCAGAATCATTTCAGAGAAACAAAACTCAGAAACATGGTTCATCAGTCAGATAATATTGAAAAGTATAGTTATCATCGAATCTATCTGAAAGTTTAACGTTCTGAATGATGTCTGATAATTAGAAAACCATATTGAAAAGTATAGTTATCGTCGTGTTCATACGGGTGACGATTCAAACGAGTACGCGCGACGACTGTACGATTCGATTTTAAACAGTAAATTAAATATTTCTGAAAATTTAAAATAAATGGAAGATATTTAGTTAATTTACTAGGAATTACCACCAAAATTAATTTTATGAACCTTGTTTTAAAACCGAGGAGTTTCGTTATGAAAATGGAACGAAAACGACGTCTTTACGCGAAACCGAACAAGACCGAACCAACCCGGGTATTTTTGAACCATTTATGACGGCATTTATTTCCCTCACCTTCCCCCACCAACCAGAATTCATCACCATTTTCATCCATCTCTCTCTCTACTTTCTCTCTCTAGGATTTCAAACCATAACTTCATCATTTCTTCACGAAATCGAACGTTTTTGGTGTCAAAACGACCACTATCACTTGTAGATCACGAAAGTACAAAGGATCTAAGCTTTCATCCATCAAATTCGAGGTAAAATCATGAATTTTTTCGGTTTTAGGGTTTTGAAAACCCTCTTGTTCGAACCTATCTAGAGCCGGTTAAACACCATCCTAACCCTTAGGATTTACACTATAGTGTCTTAGAATGGTGTAGGAACAAGACCCACTCAAACCTCTAGTTGATTAGTTCGAAACCATGGTTGCACATATGGGGATCTCGACTTGGCCGAATGACCAACCCATCAGCCCACCGAATGGCCTTAGCCGAACCAATCTCCTCATTCGCCGAATATACAACCACCGAAGCAGCATTCAGTCGGCCAACATCCTTATTCGGTCGGCCAATGGCCATTCTCTCGGCCCAACTCCTTCGGCCCAGTATAATTCGTTAGATTTATACCCATTATGTCGGCCCATCCCTTTATTCGGTTGGCTACCCCTTAATTCGCTCGGACCAACAGCCATTCGATCGGCCATGCATGTCGAGTCAGCAGTCATTCGATAGGCCTAAGGGTTGATTCGGTCGGTTCATCAATAGCATACATGGGGTGGTTGTGTATGCATGGGAACCATGTGAGTGCATGGGATTCATGTATTGCATGCATGGGTTGAGTGTGTGTGTGTGTGTGTGAGAAGACCTATTAGGGTTTCTTTGATATGAAACCAACACATAACTCCTAAGGGCCAAACCTATGTTATAACTATCTAATGAGATTAAGATCAACAAAGGATAGTTGGGATCTCAATAACAAGGGTTTTACATAAAGCATGTTATAAAAGCTAAACAAGGGATTAGGGTTTTCTAGAGAAAATGGGTTCTTAAATCATACAAATAATTAAATATGGGGTGTTAAAGTTATGAAAACTCAACACTTGGGAAATCTAAGGAGAAACAAAAATCATGGTCTAAGGTTATAGTGTTATCTTTGCTAGTAACACCTAACATTTAGACAAATCATGAGAAAGCCCAACTATATTAGGTCGTTCCTTGGAACTACCTAGAATGGGTGGCATATGTAATCGGTCAAGGAATCATGTACAGTCAAAAGCTAGTAATGGGCCCAAGGTTAATCTGAGGGGATTAACCCAAGCCCATCATGTGTAAATCATATTTTCTTAAATTAATTATGTGTTCAATAAAAGAAAATTTCTTATAAATAATGTTAAATTAATTAGATGATTTTTCTAAATAAATGTTTAACTAAAATGAATTAACTTAAAAATATTTTAACTAAAGACTTGTAATGAATACTGTGGGATCAATGTTAGTAACGTGTAATATATTAGGCTAGTTAAATGGGATCTTAGAAACACATTAGTAACATTGGACACTTAGTTGCACACCGAGACCAGACCCTAGATACGACGACTATTATAAATACTTATCGTATTCGAATTTTCTTAAAACAACTCAGGAACCGAAGGAACATAGTCTACAACAACGAGCGCGCATTTTGTGGTAATTCAATACAGAGCAACACATGTGAATTCATTGCCCCTTTTCTAAACATTTTTGTTTTCAAACACGGGGCTGAGAAGCAAGCGTAAACCTTTTTATTTAAATATGTTTTACGTAAATGCTTTTACTTATTGTATGCTTTATATATTCTTGCTTATACTCCTAGATTCCTGTCTAGGTAGTTGTATGCTGAATTAACTAATGAATTAAATAATTACTCTTCCGAGTAATACCTTAATTCTAAAACTCTAAAACAAACCCTTAGTCCATTAAGTTCAAATTCAAAAATCTAAACTCAAAGTGAAATCAGAAGAACAAAAGCTAAAGATCAAATCTAATGGAATCTAATCCAGTGTGTGATCAGTAAAACTAAGGATCCTATTCAAGAATTTATAATCATTGTGGAAATCATGGAATTCTAAAGATCAGAATCAAGTGAATCAAGGGAATCAAGGAAATCATAACCGTGTGTGAATCATTCAAATAATGAAATCCTTAAGATCTAATGAAATCATTAATGCTTAAGTTAAGGTGGATGTCAGTTGTATGTAAATCAAGACCACGTGTAACAGACGGAAAGTCCCGGCATAAATAGTAGACTCTTGTAGTCAAGCTATATGGGCATAACTAAAACGATCAAACGAAATCAAGAGCACAGAGACCATCAAGAATCAAGGATATCCTAAAGTCCCGACATGTATAGTAAGCCAGAGGGTCAAGCTGATATGGGCATCATGAAAGTTCCGACGCATACAGGTAGACTCATTTTGGGTCACGCCTGATATGGGCCACGTGTGAGACGGTACAACTTGGACAACCACCAACAACTAAGTCTAATTGATTGAGTAAAATAAGGCCCAATCATCATGTCTTAGTTGTAATTAAATGCTTAATTATCAATTTAATTAAACATTTAATATGATATTTCTACAAGTGTTTTGGGATAATCATGGATACATGACGAACTCAAGAATTCAGAGGTGATTCATTTTGTGGAAATCAAAAATCTAAAATGAAGGTGAATGGAGTGAAACACTTAACTATCATTAAGAACAATATGCTAAGCAGTCCGGTATGTGGTGGGATGGCGGCTGTGGCTTGTCCCCTACATATGCCCTATATATAAGCATACTTGATTGGATAGCATAGGTGGTCGTTGATGAGATTAAGGTTGTCATTTCAGGGGATCAAGGTAAACATTTTCAGGGTAATCAAATGCTATGAATCAGATGTATGGGATGAAATGCTTAATTATCACCAGGAACAATATATCATGTGGTTTGGTATGTGGTCGGACGGTGGCTGGGCGGGCGGTAAGTTTGACCCTACATATGCCCTGTATATAAGCATATTGAACTGGATGGTATAGGTGGTTAATGGTGAGGTTAAGGTTGTCATTCAAAAGGTTATTCAAATTAATTTTTATAAAACTACATGAACTCACAAACCATGTGTTGATTTGATCTTTTTGCATGACTTCTCAGGTGACGAACATGTCAATTAAGAAGTTAATGCTTTTGGACTAGGATACCAGTTAGAGGACCTAGCATTTTGGACCTACATACTTTTGGACATCATTTTACAATTTATTTTGTATATTTTGCGCAGATACAAGATAGAAAATTTATGATGTTGATAGTAGATTTACATTGTTAAATTATGAACTAAACTGATGTAATTTAACTTTGTAATTCTATTTTCATTTAGCAGTTTCTCATTTATATATCATGTGCAATGTAAACAATCTGATCATTCTGATTATCATTCTCGATATCACGCCCCGAGAACCTTCCGCCCGACGGGGAAGTCGATCCAACCCGCCGGCTCGGGGTGTGACTAGAAGGTTGGATAGGTTGGGGAGATTTTTGAATGCCATGACGAACAAAAAATTTTCTAAGTCCAAGTTCTCGAAATCCTCAAGTGTTCGAAATCCCAAGTAGTGCACGAAGTCCAAGCTGTACTCCAAATCCAAGTATCTAGAAAGCCCAAGTGTACTCGAAATTCAGAGTGTACTCGAAATCCCAAGTGTACTCGAAATCCAAATTGTACTCGAACTCCCAAGTGTACTCAAAATTTTGTTCTCGAAAACCTATTCCCGAAGTGTGTACTCGAAAAACTGATCTCAAAATATTGAACTCGAAAATACTGAAAAATTTCCACAGAAAAATTCTTCAAGATTCAGAGTCTCAAATTTCAACAGCAGCTAGATGATGAAGAGAAGATCAAGAAAGTATCAAACTTGCATGAAAAAGCTTTTACCTTGACGTAGAAAAAAGCTCAAAGGCTCTGATACCACTTGTAGGTCCAGCTCTTATCAAGACTCGAGCTTTATGGCTCTGATCAACATCAAATGACTATAGAATGTGCGGAATCCATAGTAAAATCACAAGAAGAGATAGAAAAATGCTTTCTTTGTGTATTTGGTGAAGTTCTCGAAAATAGTGCCTCAATACGTCTAGAGAGAACTTGTCTCGGGAATCCAACCCTATAACAGTACAAAATACGTCTATATATACTATTCTAGGAGTACTCGAACGCTATACATGAAAACTGGTTCGAGTACTCGACAATCTAAGTACACGAAAATTGAACTACACGAAAATGGTCAAAATCGGGTCTTCAACTCGTCACACGTTGACTTTGTCAGTCTTCTTCTTTGATTGGGCTCTACGGTTTTCGTGATGTTTACGAAACGTAACGCAAAATATACGAATTTAAATAAAATGGTTTTCTTTAAACCTTTTTCAGGTGGTTATTCCTAGTAAATATTTTATAATTCTTTTATTTATTTTACTGTTTTTGAAACGTTTATTTCATTTGTTTCGTCAGATCGTTTCGCCTTAGCGCGTATTCATTCGAATCGTCACCCGAACGAACACGATGAGGGTTTCACTTTCTGATTTTTGTTTTCTACTTTTCAGTCATCATTCAGAACGTTAAAAGCACATATATGTTTGTGTGAACCGTCACCCACGCAAACACTCTGTCGGTTTATTATTCGTAAACGATACTGAGTTGTTATTTTGAGTTTAATTTCCACTCAGTCAGACTCCACTATACTATACCGTTTTCACATTGTTTTTTCACTGAATTTTCGGCCATCTGTTATTTATGGAAAACAGATCGCAACCAATATGTTTTTGTCATTTGTTTTCACAACTTGCTATTTCGCATGTGTTGTTGTATATTTATTATTTCAATTGTCATTGAAATATATACAACTGTTAATTTTTTTCATAGCCATGTTGTCATACAAGTGTTTGAATCATAGTATTTATACATTGTGAATAGTGAAAGTACACATACCGTATGGACCTGCCGGATGATCTGGTGCTAGTTGTCACAGTCTCCCCTTGTTAAAGAAATTTCGTCCTGAAATTTAAGGTTCATTATCGGGTGCTACTTCTTCTGTAAACACGTGGGGATACTTTGTCTTCATGTGATCCTCACGCTCCCAGGCAAATTTTGGTTCGCGCTTGGAATTCCAACGAACCTTCACAATAGGAATACGACTTCGTTTCAGTCTCTTGACTTCACGATCCATAATCTCTACAGGTTCTTCGACAAAGTGTACTTGCTCATCCACTTGTATTTCTTCTATTGGTATGACTAATGATTCATCAGCGAGGCATTTCTTAAGATTGGATACATGAAACACATCTGTTGGTGCATATTGTAATAGGTTGCTTTAAAGTCTGTTTTTATTTAAGTTAGAAAGGTTTTTGCTAGGTTCGTCTGGCCCACGAACCTATGCATTATGTTTTAGTTCAAACGAACGTGTGATCTTTGTATTGTAAAGGTTCGTCCAACGAACCTATTGGTTCGTCTGGTGAACCTATGGGTTCGTGTAGGTTCGTTGACCTTGTGTCGGTTCGTCTGGTCTGTGTATATATTTGCAGGTTTATTTTTTGTCAGTAGTGCTGGACAGAGTCTGTAATTATCAGAAGAAAGTGTGTGTGAGACTGAACTGTGTGTTCTTTGTTGTGTGCTAGTTGTAATTGATTTTATTATCAATGAGAATGATATTTACAAGCATGATTTGTCTTGTCTTTGATTAATATAGGTGTTATCTAGATTCCGCATAGATAAAACTATTAATAGAATTCATGTTACATATCCAAAGCTTTCAATAGTGGTATCAGAGCTTTTGGAAGAGTTCTATACACGTTTTTGAAGATTATTAATCATTCTTGACTATTCCGGAAATGACTGAAGTTTGATTTTCAGTATCTGAATGTTTTTCTGACATTTCATCACTATCTGTTGACATTTTACTAGTTAAAATCAGAAATTTTTCGTCAAAACTGTACACTAGCAGGTTTGAAGTTTTGAAGGTTTTCCCTCCAAACCTTGAAGACTTCCCGCCAAAATTTTCAACCCAAAACTACAAATTCGTGAGACGAACCTAGCTGATTCACAGCCGAACCCTAAGGTTCGTGTGACGAACCTATTCAGACTGAAGGTTCGTTGGTCAAAAAGGTTTTAGAGAAGGTTTGTTGGTCAAAAAGGTTCTTTGGACAAAAGGGTTTTCAAGAAGGTTCGTTAGATCAAAAGGTTTTCTAGAAGGTTCGTTTGATCCAAAGGTTCGTGAAGGATTACTTGTTGATCAAAGGTTCGTGGAACTAATCAGGTTCATGAGTCTTGAAAATTGTAAAATGTTCGCTGATCATCTTTGAAAAATGGCGGATATGCTTGTAGCAGTTGCGAATCCAAATTCAAAGATTCAAAGTATATTGATTAGTGAAACTGAGTCTGGGAGCACAAAGAAAGTACCAAAACTTATTGATTTATCTTATTATGAGAACTGGAAAGGTCGATTTGAGACACATATCAATGGTACTGATACAAACCTTTGGGAGAGAATTTTATTACCTTATGAACAACCAAAGGTGGTTGGAACGGATCTTGATCAATCTCTTGATCGATTGGATGTTGAACAACGAAAGAAATATGATTCTGAGAAGAAATCATATTGGATGTTAAGCCAAGCTATTCCTTATCAAGTTCTTCATCAGTTTGATGAACACAAGTCATCGTATGGGTTATGGAATGAATTGAAGGCTAGAGTGGAGGGAAACACTAAACTCAAGAAGATGAAGGCATCAGATTTGAGAAAAGAATTTCAAAACTTTAACTACATAGGCAATGAGAGTCTTGATGCTTTGATTACTAGATGTCGACACTTGTTGACAGAAGTACGTAAATGTGGTAGTGAGTATTCAGAAGAAGAGAAGATAGAATCTTTTGCAGATGCTTTGCCAGATAAGTGGAACTCATCGGTACTGATTTTGAGAGAAAATCTTCAAGGAATGAAACTTGTGGAGTTTATTCAAAAGTTAGAAGCACAGGAAATGAAGGACAAGAGGAAAGCTAAAAGATTAATGTAACACAGGATCCTGCACTTTATGGTGCATCAGTTGTTACCCCTCATGTTTAGTCATCAAAAATACAGACAACTTTCGTCTCAAGTACTACTAAGAGTACTTCATTACCATCTGCAACTACTAGCTACACTAATCCATGTTCATCTTATTCTGGGAATGAGAAGAATTCTGATTCTTCATATGCCACTCCATTTCCATTAAAAACTAAAAGTCTAAGAAAAGTGACTGTGGAGGCTGTCAGAGATAACATGTCAGTACTTTCATGTGTGGTCAGTGCATATGATGAACAGATAGCTGGAAGGATAGAAAATTCTAATGTTACTTTTAAAGATTACGAGCAGATAGATGAGGATGAAATGGAACTTATTGACACAAACTGTGCTTTCTCTAGTGCAATCAGAAGAATTAAAAAGTATGAGAAGAAAACATAAAAAAAGTTCACTTTTGATTATAACACAAAGTTTGGATTCAATCCAAAAGCCACACAATGCTACAACTGCTGTGAACTGGGTCATTTTGCTCGAGAATGCAAACATCCAAATAAGCAAGGCAATTTAAACCCATTCAAGCCAAAAAAAGCTTATCAAAAGCAAAAGGAGAAGACTAAAGAATCAACCAAAGCTTTAGTTAGTCAAGCAGATGAAGGATACGAGTGGGGCAAACAGCATGATGATCTAATGGGTGCTTTTATGGCTTCAATGGTGAAATATTTCGAAGGTGAAGATAATTGTCAGCTAAATGCTTCTATGGCTGAAGAGGAAAGCAAGGGGAAAAGAAAAGGATGAGGAGGTAAATAATGAACCTTTGGATGTAATTGAAAAGTTGAAGGAATTGAATGCTCAACTGACTGTGGAGCTGATCAAGTGCACTAAAGGTAACAAAAAGTTAGTTTCAAGAGAAAAAGATTTTGATAAAAATATTGTAGACTTGGGTAAAGAAAATAAGGAATTAAAAATTAAAGTTTTGCAAAATAATCATGCAGTTTCTGTGCACCTCGAGTCAGTACAAAAATTGAAAGTAGAATTGTAAGCATCTAAAGCAGAGGCAGAAATGCACAAAAGCAAGCTCGAGAATTATCAGAATTCTCAGTATGTTATCGATTTCTTTGCTGTTGTGCAAAGGTCATCGAATGATACTACTGGCTTTGGATTTCATTCAGTACCACCTCCTCCAAGCTATGTGCAAAGGTGCATCCAGCTTCTCTAACCGAGTCTGAGCCTGAAAATGTTATTAAAAATGTTAGAGCCTCGTCTTCTGATGAAAAGGTATCACTTCACAGTGATGCCCAATCATCGAAGACATCACTGAGTCGAAATACTCTTCCAAAATTTTGAGACAAAATGGATACAAAGGAAAGGTGTTGAGAAAAAAGACTGTTGAGACCAAAAAGTCAAACTCTGAAACTAAACTAGTTGAGAAGGTGTTAATTAAATCCACACAGGTTTTTAAACCGGTGACTAGGATCAAACCAACCACTACTATTTAACCAATTGTGTATGTTAGATCATCTAATACACATCAAGGAGAGTCTAGTGGAAACTTTCAAAAGAAAAATGTGACGTCTAAGAAAGTGGAGAAGGTGGATTTCTTCTTTGATAATTTTGGGGTCGGGCAAAAGGTTAAATCAAAGAATTTTCAAAAGAAATTGGATAATTTAAATAAAATCTCAACTGGTTTAAGAAACAAAAGTTCATCTTCTAAGATTATCTCAAGACCGTTCAGTTCATCAAGTTTTTGTGATGAACCCAAACCAAAACCCAAACTAAAGAGAGGAAGTGTTACCGATGTGGTAAAACGGGTCATTTGGTTGCTGACTGCAATATAGGATTCAGTTCGAGTGATTGTGGTAGTTCGAGGTCTTTCGCATCAAGGGAAACACGCAAGTGTTTTACTTGTTGTGGTAAAGGGCATATTTCTGCTAATTGCCATAATAACAAATTTAGAAAGAGTTCTGATGAGGAAATTCGGGTGCATATTTCAAGTGGAAGTTCTAGGAAAGATAGACCAAGTGAGGATGAAATGAAAGTTGTTAGAAAATTCAACCCTGATTGTTTTTGGCTGAATGAAGAAATTAAGCAAAAGAAAAGAGTTTTTGAAAATAAAAGAAATATTAAAAAGATTGTGAAAATTGTAACTTCATCTGATGATGAGTCATTTGAAAATTTTTCTTCAAGATTTTCATATTCAAAACAACCTACTAAATCTAAATCATTTTGGAAACTCAAGAACAAATCGGGTGATGAATTCTCTAAGAAAGAGGAGGATACAAGTGATGATAGTTATTCAATCATGTCATCACAGAAGAATGGAAAGGTTCCATTCCGGGAGACTCGATGCCGAAATGGCGGGGTCATCCCTTTTGAGTACTGACAATTTTCTTTTAATTTATTGTGCGGGTTACATCCATGGGCCATATGAGCAATCGTTGGATTCTTTATAGTGGATGTTCTCGCCATATGACTGATGAATTAAGCTTGCTAAGAGATGTCAAGATTGTGAAGGGAAGTTATGTGAACTTTGCTAGAGATAAAGGAGGTCAAATTGCTGGGATTGTTAGTTTGACAAATGAGAAGGTATCTTTTGACAATGTTAATTTTTGTAAAGAGTTAACTAACAACTTGTTGAGTGTCTCGCATATTTGTGATAAAGATTACAAAGTGATGTTTGACAAAGAGAGGTGTTATGTGCTCAAGCAAGGATTCAAGATTTCAGAGGAGTGGATTTTAATTACAGCTGAGCGTAGCAAGGATTTCTACGTGCTTGATATGGCAAAAGCGGAGACAGTAAATATTGTTGAAACGTGCCAGATGTCCCAAGCTACTATACAAGACACCCGTTCATAGCACAAGTATACGAGACATATCCACATCCGGTAAATGAACCATCTTGTACATAATCATTTACTTGATGGTGTACCTGTAAAACATTTTAGACTTCTGGATGTCTGTGTCTCATGTATAATGGGTAAACAGAAAAGGAAGTCCCATAAAATAAAGAAAATTTTTTCTATTGACACACGTCTTGAACTTCTTCACATGGATCTTTTTGGACCCATAAATGTGAAGAGCATAGGTGGTGAATCTTATTGTTTTATGGTGACTGATGACTTTTCAAGATTTTCAAGGGTTATGTTTTTGAAAACATGCGTCTAGCTGAGCTAGTTGAAAGCCTCAAGGACAGGATTTCGGCTCTTGAGGCTGAAAACTTGCGTCTAGCTGAGCAAGTTGAAAGCCTCAAGGAGTCCACACCTAGGATTTAGGGATCTAAGCCTGTCTCCGATGAATCAGACAAGGAGGAGGAAGAAGAAGAAGAAGAAGAAGAAGAAGAGGAGGAGGAGGAGGAAGAAGAAGAAGAAGAAGAAGAGGAGGAGGAAGAAGAGTCTGATGAGGAGAAGGTGGATTGTGATAGTACATATGATGATGACTCTGGTAATGATGATGGTGCTGGTAGTGGCTCTTCGAGTTCTTCCAGTGCAGAAGAGCCAACCCCACCCACCGAGGTCAGAACCAAGACCAGACACGACAAAGCTGCCAAGCTACCTTAGAGTCAAGCAGAAGAACCTAAGGCTACTAAAGAGGTTGATGCTATGCCTGTGAGACGTATTCTAGATGAGAAGTTCACGATGATTTTAGACGCTCAGGGCATCATTCAACACTCTGTCAGCTACGACAAAGAGGAAGGGGAGATCATCCACTGCCTCTCGAAAGAGCAGATTGCAGAGTTGTTCAGGCTGAATCTGGATGAAGTTGTTTTGGATGAGGATGTTGTTCCCATTTCTGATCTTCCTACTCCAGAGGTTTTTGATGATGTTGATGAGGTAATCCTGGAGGATCTTACATTGGAGGAAATCACAAAGTACACTTCAGCTGAAGAGGAGCTACCTACTTTTGCTGACCTTTTCGGTCTACATATTGAGGAGGAACTAAGCAGAAAGATAGACGGAAAGGTCAGCAGCAACGAGTCTTCAGCAGAAGAAATTCAGAAGAGAAAAGAGGCATGGGCATCCTATTTGGAGTTACTGAAGAAAGGCAGTGTTCTATCGATGCCAACTCCGCACACGAAAGTA
Source organism: Mikania micrantha (assembly GCA_009363875.1). NCBI lineage: Eukaryota > Viridiplantae > Streptophyta > Magnoliopsida > Asterales > Asteraceae > Mikania > Mikania micrantha. Next base: position 26,115,892 of record CM018684.1, read on the forward strand.
TACAGGACCAAGGGCTACAAGTCTGGCAGTCAAATTCTGAGTTGGGCATGTTTTCATGATCTGCGGTGTTATGCAGTGAACAGAGAGAAGGGGATCCGGTACTTCCGTTTTCCCCATGACTTCAAGACGTTGTCAGGATTCGAGGTTAATCAGCTTGCACGTCTGAAGATGCTATATTGTGACGATTCGGGGATGTCGTCCTGGTTTGCGAGGCAAATCCAGCTCGAGTACAGAAAAAGATGGGTTAACTTCAAGCCACAGCAACCGGAAAGATACTATCTACTTGAAATTTATGCCAACTCCCGGAAACACAAAGTGATCCTGAAGTGGCTGCCTCCGAATGTCATGAGGAAGATTCCTTTATGGAAGATGTGTCAGGACTTTTAGGATAGCTTCAGATGGTGGTACTATCATGGAGGACTGCTGAGGCTATGATCGTGCTATGCAAGGATAACACATGGGATTCTGTTCGTATCTTTGATCCTATGTGGCTGACTAATCTGTCGCTAGAAGATGTGAAGATATTCTTTGATTTTGTGGATATGGAGCAGGCGCTGCAGTATATGACAGTTATTCGGCTATGCTTCGCGTTCGATATACATGCCGGCTCTGACTGGAAGGGACTTTCAGAAAAGTTTTTGAAGATTCAGGAGTTGGGAGATCTGAAGCAAGAACTGAGGAGTCATCAACGACAACCTCGTCAGGATTTAACCTGAAGAGCTCAGCAATCTGTTCCTTTGTTAGGCAGTGAATAATTTCTTCCTCCTCCTTATCGTAGCTCACCAAGTGTTGTATGATGCCTTGAGCGTTTAGCATCATAGTCAACGTGACGTCAAGACGACATCTCAAAGGCCCGTCTTCGACTTCCTCGGTGGCTTTGCCTTCTTCAGCTGGTTTTGAGGATGACTCTGGAGCTTTGTATTGTCTTTTCTTCATCCTGATTTCTCATGTGGTAGATTCCCTTAGGTACCAGTAGCACATAGAGCAGCATCCCCAGCTCCATGTTCGTCATCAATATCAAAATCATCTGAACCAACATAATCAACCTGTTCCTCATCAGACACATCATCATCTTCTTCATCGTCTTTCTTTGAATCAGCAAAATCAGGTTTGGATCCTTCAGTCCTAGGAATAGAGTCTGTTTCAGACCTCAACTGCCTCTGATAAACGTTGATTCTCAGACTCCAAGGCGAGAATCCTATCATTATATCCATGAACTATCAAGACTAGCTGATTATGCTCATCTACTGACTTGAGCAACCGATCTTGCAAATCACCATTTCTTGCTCTCAAGTCTGCATGTTGATCAGCCACTTGCAACAACATAACATCTTGATCATTCACTATATGTGTAATTTGTGCAATGGTCTGATCCTGCTGATGATTCCTCTCCATCAGACGAAGGACCAAACTGTTCAATGCGCTGAGCTGTTTAGTAATTCAAACAGTAGGCATGTACGTGTCTGCGCTGGTGATGGAAGGACCGGTAGAAGAAACTGTAAATATGGCGGCTGTGGCAGAGGAGGTGTGGGAATAGTTAGTATTGGAACATGTAGGAATAGTCCCAGAGCTAGACAGTGAAGAAACCAGAACTGTTGCAACAAATATAGTAGTAGAAGCTGCTACATAAACTGATTTTGTCCTCCTCTGTAGGACAAATCTAGTCCTTTTCTTCTTTTCTGCAAAGAGAGAAGATGTATGAGTTTGTGTATTAGTGGTTGTGTGAGGAGAGACAATAGAAAACTATGGAATAAAAGTAGGATCCACAATCTCCTCACTCCTCAAGGCTTTTTCCCTCGACCTCATCCTTACCCAAATCACCTGAGATCTAACACCAGTAATGACAAACTCTTCTTCTGTCTTGTCTGAATTTGAGTCATCGGTGAAGGCTTCAACTCCGATATCGATATTCTCCAAATAAGTATTGTAGGTTTCCTTCCCCTCTTCAATAGATGCAGGCGCACCGATCTCAATGGATGCACATACAATGGGTGTAGACAAGACATGAGCACTCATTGCCTAGCTACCATTAATAGCAACAACACCAACATTGCCACCATTTCCAGCACCATCATCATCATCATCATCATCACTATCACCCATTTCTAGTCGGATTCGAGCATATTTGGTGTCAAAACGTTCCTCTCGTTGTGTAGATCAAGGAAGTACAAAGAAATCAAGCTTTTATCCGTCAATTTTGAGTTAAATCTTCATTTTTATTTTGGTTTAGTGGGTATCACGAACCCTTGTAGATTCTTGTAATTCTAATCACATTGAACACTTAGAAACACTTAGATAAACACACATGAATGACTAGGGAGTTGTAGAAACTGATTTGCAACAGGTTGGGATTGAAAAAGGAAGAAGAAATGCAGGTTCGTGACTCAATACGATCAGGCGAACCTGTTGCAGGTTTGCCGAACCTTTTTGCTGCCAGCCGAACCTGTCGACTCTGACCTAAGCCAGGGCCGAACCTGTGTACTCCTGACTCACGAACCTGCACATGGTCGAACCTTTGATCAACGAACCTTTTCCTTAGACGAACCTTCCAAGTCAGACAAACCCATGCTGCCACGAACCTAGGATGGACGAACCTTCAACCGCCGAACCCAGAAGGTTCGCCGAAACTACAGCAAATGGCAAATATGTTCGCTGCCGAAAATTGTTTGAACCCCAAAGTGTTAGCTAGTTTGGTAAATTCAGTACCTAGGGCTATTGAACTTAGTTATAAGAAAAAGGAAATGATTATATGAGCACTCAAAGTTTGGAAAGAATTAGGGAACATGCATTAGTGGATGCTAGATACTTAAGGTGTTAGTGTTAATTTCAACATTTACATCTAACACTCAGAAATCTCATATGAATGTATATAACTAAATTGGATTGCTAAATTGTGCATTCTAAGCTAAGTTATACACATGGATGAACAAAGGACTACGGGGAAACAAAGATCTAGTGATAGGTTTAAGGTTAATTGAAAGTGATTGATCTAAACCTAGCTTGTTGAACATAATTCCTTTAATTTATATAAGTGTTATTATCATACTCTCTAAATTAAATAAAATGATTTCCTTAATGTAACATTTTAAAATGATGTATTAAATGTTTTGACTTAAATTGTTGGGAAATTGTTTATAAAATGGACAACATAAATTCTGTGGATTTTAATTAAAAACAAAGGAAACTCTGCCCAAAATTTTGTAGAAATTTAAAAGTAAGTTGCTATAACTAATTATGGGATTGGGTTATAAGTGGGTAATTAGGTTAGATTAGTTAGACTAAATCTTAGAGGCACACTAGTAACATAGGACACTTAGTTACACACACACCGAGACCAAGCCATGGATACGACGACTAATACGCTTACTTATAGTATTCGAATTTCTTTAAAACAACTCAGGGACTGAAGATACTTAGTCTACAAACAAGAGTGCGCATTTTGTGATAGTGCATTAGACATCAACACAGGTGAGTTCATTGCCCCTTTTCTAAACATTTTGTTTTATAAACGCGGGGCTGAGAAGCATGCGTAAATTATTTCCTTTGAATTATATTTACTTAAATGCTTTTACTTGTATATGTTTTACATGTATAACTCTTATTCTAGACTCCTGTCTAGGTGAATTGTTTCAAATCAAAGAACTATTTTCAAAGAACTCTTTCCAAAGAACTAAAGATCTAAATCAAAGAAATATTTTCAAAGGTCTATTTCAAAGAACTAACGATCTATTTTCAAAGAACTATTTCAAGGGTGTGTTGTCAAAGAACTAACGATCTATTTCAAAGAACTAAGTACAAAGAACTCTTTCAAGGGTCTAACTGGGAAATATCAAAGATAACATGTGCCATTCTAAGGTTTGAAATATGTCCTAGCTAGACTGATCGATTATGAGACGCATGTTTGATGATATTTACAGTATTCCCTAACTGTTTTGAGGAACACCTGCGAAATACTCAAAGATAACATGTGCCAAAAAACTAAAGAACTATACGAACTATGGACGGTCTAAAGAACTATAAAAGCCTATATATCAAAAGATGTCCTAGCTAGACTGATTGATTATAGGTCACATGTTTGATGAGATTTACAGATCTCCTTTACTACTAAGTACCTGATTGCTACACTAGTCTACTCGAGTTGACCAAGGCCCAATCATTAGGACTTAGATTTTAGTAAATGTTTATTTATCTATCTAATTATGCATTTACTTAACTCTTTCTACAATTTTTGTGGTTGATCATAATTATGTGATGAACTTAAAGAGTGAATAGACATTCTAATTGTGGAACCCAAGAACTAGTGTGTTTATGGTGTGGAATGAAACGCTTAATTATCATTAACAACAATATATTATGTGGTTCGATATGTGGGGGGACGGTGGCTGGGGCTTGTCCCCTACATATGCTCTATATATAAGCATATTTGACTGGATAGTATTTGTGGTTGTTAGTGAGGTTAAGGTTGTCATTTTGGGTGTTCAAAGGGTATCATTTTCAGACGATCCAAGTGTTATCATTTTTCAAACGGATTAAGTAGGTGATTCAAAGTATGGGATGAAATGCTTAATTATCATTAACAACAATATATTATGTGGTTCGATATGTGGTGGGACGGTGGCTGGGGCTTTTCCCCTACATATGCCCTATATATAAGCATATTAAATCGGATAATATAGGTGGTTGTTGGTGAGGTTAAGGTTGTCATTCGAACAGGTTATCAAATTCATTTTTCAAATACAAATTATATGAACTCACCAACCATGTGTTGACTTTATTTTTGCATGACTTCTCAGGTAACGAACAGGTCAATTAAGAAGCTTATGCTTTTGGACTAGGACTTCAGTTAGAAGACTTAGTATTTTTGGACCTGCATACTTTTGGAACATCATCATACATTTATTTTGTATATCATGTGCAGTTACAAGATAGATATTTTATGATGTTTGTAATAGATTTACATTGTTAAATTATGAACGATTCGGATGTAATTTAACTTTGTAATTCTATTCTATTTAGCATTTCTCATTTATATCATGTGTAATGTAAACAGTCTGATCACTTTGACTTTCACTCACGATATCGCGCCCCGAGAACCTTCCGCCCGACGGGGACTCCGATCCAACCCCGCCGACTCGGGGAGTGACAGATTGGTATCAGAGCTATGGTTATAGAGAAATATAGGTCATTTATTTAAACGGTTTGGCCTAGACTGTAACCTAGGGACCCTGCATGTAGAAAAAAACAGGACTTAGGATTTACTTGCATACTGTCTTCTGTATTTGATCATTGCACTAACCAATAACTTTATTGGTTATGATCAGAATGCCGCCGAGAATACAGCCTCCCTTGTTACCTTCACCACCACCAGACTTGGTACCACATTCATCTACTCCTTCACCACCTGATTCACCACCGCCACCTCCTCCTCCTCCATTTGTTCCTCCTCCTACACTCAACATACCACCAGGCCCGAGCACAACACCGACTCTGGATCCTGCTACTATTGCCCTGGTGACCGTACTGAGTAGCCAGATGACCAATCAGATGAAAGAGGCGATACCGGAGATGTTCCTTCGTCTCCGAAATGAAATCAACAACACTGGCAACTAATCAGGAGAAGCCAGCGGGAATACTGGAGGTACATCACATTACTCCTACAAGTCATTTTTAGGATGTAAGCCACCCTGCTTTAGTGGGTATGAAGGTGCCGTTGGATTAATCCAATGGATTCAAAAGATAGAGACCACTCTGGACCTTTGCAGTTGTCCAGAGCACCACAAGGTTCGTTACTCTGCTGGAACTTTCAACAAACGTGCCTTGACTTGGTGGAATGATCAAATCAATGCAAGAGGTCGGGAAGAAGCTATGTCAATGACCTGGGAAGACTTCAAAGCTCTACTGAGAACCGAGTTCTGCCCCAAGAACGAACTGCAGAAGCTAGAGGTTGAGTTTTCAAACCATGTGATGAAGGGGCTGATCACATGGGATATACTACTCGTTATCACGAGTTGGTTGCTTTGGTGCCAGACATGGTGCCAACTTTAGAGAAGAGGATTGACCGTTATGTAGGTGGACTTCCCTCCTGCATCCAGGGTTTAGTTGTTGTAGCTAACCCTGCTACTGTCGAGTCTGCCGTGAGATTGGCTGGGAAGCTCACTGATCTGATGGTAGCCTCTGGAGTTTTGAAGAAAGAGGCTGACCCCGGCAAGAACAAAGCCGAGTCGTCAAAGAAACCCCACCACCACCAGAAGAATAAACAGAAGGTTATCAAGAACTACACTGTGGCCACACCTCTCCAACAAATAGCAGCTGCACCTCAAAACCCTAACCGAAAACCTTACACTGGTACATATCCATTGTGTACCAAGTGTTAATATCACCATGCTGCTAACACTCCCTGCAAGCACTGCACGGGATGTGGACAAAAGGGCCATTGGGTCCAACACTGCCGAATGACACCTAACCAAGCAGTCAACAATGCGGCTTTGGCTCTCCCTCCACCAGCCAACCCGAACAACAGTGGATACTTCAGTTGTGGCTAACAAGGCCACTTTGCAAAGAACTGCCCGAAGAAGGCACAACTGGCAGTTCAAGCTCCTCGTGGAAGAGTCTTTGTTATTGGAGCACCAGCCGCACGCCAGGACCTAAATGTGGTCACTGGTACTTTTCTTTTACATGACTTTTATGCATCTGTTCTATTTGACACTGGTGCGGATCAGAGTTTTATCTCTACCGATTTTGCATGCCAATTAGATTCTGTAGGGGAACAGTTAGATTCCCCTTACCTTATAGAAGTAGCTGACGGGAAATAGATTACAGTTAGTACAGTTTATAGAAATTGCCCATTGACACTTAATGGTCATACATTCACCATCGATTTGATACCGATGGAGTTGGGTAGTTTCGACATCATTGTTGGAATGGATTGGCTTTCCTCTAATCGAGTGGAAGTCATCTGTTCTGAAAAGCTGCTTCATATTCCATTGCCGAGTGATCGCGTATTGGAAGTTAAAGGGGATCAATCAAAACGCAGTGTCAAAATCATCTCTTGCATAAAGGCGCGTAAATGTCTACAAAAGCGGTGCGTTGCGTTCCTGGCCCATGTGGTGGAAAAGGAGAAGGATAAGAAAACGATTCAAGATGTAGCAGTGGTGAAAGAATATCCGGAAGTATTTCCTGAAGACCTATCAGGTTTGCCTCCTGCGCGACCGGTAGAGTTTCGTATTGACTTAATTCCTGGAGCAACTCCTGTTGCTAACTCACCTTACATGTTAGCACCATTAGAGATGCAGGAATTGTCAAACCAATTACAGGAGCTACTTGACAAGGGTTTCATTAGACCAAGTTACTCGCCTTGGGGAGCTCCAGTCTTGTTCGTAAAGAAGAAAGACGGATCGTTCAGAATGTGCATAGGCTACCGTGAGCTGAACAGACTAACCATCAAGAATCGGTATCCATTGTCGAGGATTGATGATTTGTTTGACGAACTGCAAGGAGCTCAATACTTCTCAAAGATTGACTTGCGGTCTGGGTATCATCAGCTCAGAGTTCAAGACGAGGATATACGGAAGACGGCGTTCCGAACTAGATACGAGCATTACGAATTCATGGTGATGCCTTTCGGATTGACAAATGCACCAGCGGTTTTCATTGATCTCATGAACCGAGTGTGCAAGCCATATCTAGATCAGTTTGTCATTGTCTTTATTGATGACATACTGATTTATTCTAGGAGCAAAACAGATCATGAACAACATCTCAAGAAAATCTTGGAGCTGTTGAAAGAACAGAAACTTTATGCCAAGTTCTCTAAATGTGAATTTTGGTTAAGAGAAGTTCAATTTCTGGGTCACGTAGTCAACATCGAGGGAATACACGTAGATCCCGCCAAGATTGAAGCGATAAAGAACTGGGATACTCCGATGTGACAATCCGACTTTTTACACTAACCTTGTTAACGGGAGATGGTGATATCACAGGCCCAACAGAGATAATGTGGGCCCAACAGGACAAATGTAGGCCCTATAAGGCCAGTGTAGGTTCAATAAGACCAATGAAGGCCCAACAAGCCCAACAAGGCTAATGAAGGCCCAGTAAAGCCAAATAAGACCCAGTGAGGTTAAGGAAGACCCAACAAGACAAATCAGGTCCACTGAAGTCTATGAAGGCCCAACAGAATTAAGGTGGGCCCAATAAGCCAAGGGAGGCTCAGTAAGGCCCAATAGGGGCAAGTGAGGCCCAATATAAACAAAGTAGGCTCAGGGAAGGCCAAGGTAGGCCCAGGAAGGCCCAATGAGGCCCAGTTGTATTTGAGAAGTCCAATTGGGATAATTTAGCCCAACAATATTCTAAGTAACTAAATTAGTAACAATTAGGGAGTTTCGGATTAATTTTGATAAGCGAGATGTTAAGTTATTGAGCTAGAATAATTTTTAAGGGTTTGAATTAATTGAGATAAGCCTAAAACACTTAGATTATAGAGTTTTAACTTGTATATGATTTGAATGATCAAATTTTGACTTTCTTAAAGTCAAATTTCGGAATAAAAGTAGTGAATATTGCAATTAAATCCGGAATTCACATCAAAACTCAATTGTAACCGAAATTGATTAACCTTAATCATGCTATTGATGATTAGTATCAATTTCCATACGTTACAAGGTCATTAAGTTGTCGAATTTAATCATAGGCAAGCTTAGGGGTCGAAACCGTCACCATCACCTATCAAAAACACAAAATTCGATCAAATTTCAAGAAATTGATCATACAAAACTCTTAGTCGGTACTCTTAGGAGATTTAACATCAACCAATTTGATCTAAGAAGCTACGAAGAGACGGATTCAATCCTGAAGTGGCCGAAATTAGGGTTCTAAGTGAACTACATCGAATCAGCATCAAACGAGGTAAGAATTTACTCTCATACAACCTAAACATACCGATTTAGAGAAACCTTATGTCAATTTCGATCCATAACATCGAATGCTTTGAATTCGACAGCTAGGGTTCTTGTTAGAAACGGTTTTGGGGGTTTTTAACAAAATCAGTTCAAAAATCAAATTAATCCATACTATCAGTTTCGTGATAATCCATTCTATGAAAACCATATCATAAATTCGAATGGGAAGGTCTAATTGCATAAGATCGAGTTCTAGGGTTTATCTCAAGACATGAATTGGGGGTTTCGGCTCAATTGAGTTTGAGAATGAAATCAAATGGTGCAGAGAGGGTCGAAACACTCTTATTATAGAAATCCCTAAGTCAATTTCATGATGTAATAACGAATTGAATGGGAACGAATTCTAGGGATCTTGAATGTAAACGTTTTGAGGATTTCAATCTAAATCAATTTTATTTTCAAATTAATAGGTGTAGGAAGCTTCGAAACTTATTGTTTAATGAAAACCCCATGGTTAGAAGATTAATGGGATTCGAACTAGAGCCAATTGGATGTTAAAGGTTCGGTTTGAGAAAACAAGGGGATCCGATCCATTGTAAGTTAAAACAAATTAAAGTGGATGCTGTTAACAAAAATGGGAGTAGATCAGGTGGTTTAGGCGTGTGGGTGTGATCCGGGCGGTCATGGGTTCGAACCTGACCCAACCGAGTTTTTGTAATTAAAAACAAATTTTGAGTTTTAACTCGTAATTCATTCGTTCTAAATCCGTTTCGATCCGTTCAAGTTGCGTTGGAACCGTAACAGGAATACGGACACTTTGAAATGATAAAATTTATATTTTATCACGAAAACGAAATCGCGTATAATTACGTTTAATTAAATAAAATCGTATGTGATTTTATTTAAACGATTTCGAAAGCACGCGTAGTTTTGTATGCATTTTCTTAACACTTTAACATACGTGTGTTGACACGTATGTGATTCCAAGCACAAAACGACTATTCGAATAACACAGTGTTATTGTTTAAACACAGATCCTTCGTAAGAGGATTTTCTACACGAACTCACATAATTGATCATTCTGCAATTATCAAAGGTGCGTACACGGCCCCTTTCTTATTTTAAACTGTTTTGGGGGAGAAAACATGTGCAACAAACTGTTTTTAGATACATATCACTTGCATGAGTTAGCTGTTTACATTATGTGAAAACATATCAACTTGAAAGTCCTTACACACCTCGAACCGTTTAGTTTGCTGTGATGCAAAGCGTGGTAGTTGGAAATAGATCTATTAGGTTTGACAAACCTCACCTGGTAGATGGGATCTACGCAGGTGTTTGACTGACCAAACACAATTTTACTATTGTTGTGATAGACAATAGTGGCAAGGCGAAAACATGCTATAGCATGGCAATCCGTCAGCTTCGGTGTCGAACACGTATGTAAATAGTTTATATGACTAGTTATCATGACTGTGCATGTGTGATTATGTTATCTACAATCTTGTTATTCAAACTGCTGTTTTGAACATTGTGACTACTTAAAACCTGTGTTATGCACCAACCTTTGTGTTGACTTGATTTACATGTTTTCTCAGGACACTAAGGCGCGCGCTAAAGCTGGCATGGACTAGGAGATAGAGTCTCATGCATTTTTAAACATTTTGAATATTTGAATTCGAACATTTAAGTATTTTATTTTGTAATGTTTACTTTACAACTGTTTATGGTTTTTAAACGCTTCCGCCACTTTTGTAAACTCTGATGTTATGTTTTAAAGACCAAAGTATGTTTTGAAATTCATATAGAGGTCTTCGCTATGTCTAATGATCTGAGATCCTGGTTTGTCACGTTCCCAAACGGTATGATTCCGTTAGTTGAAAATTGGGGGTGTGACAGATTGGTATCAGAGACATTGGTTATAGCGAACTAGGTTTGCATTTGTAGGCCTAGACTATGACTGTTAGACATTAGACACATATGTTTACACATACTGCTTAGAAATTACATATGACATTATGTAATTGATTTGTTTACACATTCCATGGCACTGCACTTACATATGGTATTATGTAACAGGCATGGCATCATCATCAGTTCCCTACATCTACATTGATGATTCCGAGGACGAGGAACCGATAGTTCCGGCACCACCATCATCACCACCACCACCTATTCCATCACCTCCACCGTATGAGATGGATGACTCCGATCCAGAGGAGGATCCGGAGGAGGACCCAGACGAGGATCCGGAGGAGGATCCAGACGAGGATCCAGAGGAGGATCCAGATGAGGACCCGGATGAAGATCCGGAGGAGGAGTCAGAGGAGGACACTCAGCAGATCCCTGCTGAGGGACCTTCTGCACATCCACCACCAGTACTAGATGCTCCTGAGCCTAAGAGGCAAAGGACGGACGCCGAGGAGATCGCCAAATTGCGCGAGGATCTGGAGGTAGCAGAAGATAGGATAGCACAGAGATCTCAGGAGTTATGGGATGCTATTGAGAGGCAGGATGATCTTACCCATCTAGTTCACGATATGCGGGATGAGATGATCAATTTGATTGGTCGTCTAGAAGAGTCAGAGAACCGAGAGGAGATTTTGGCGGGCAGGATTGAAGCTTTGGAGGATTTAGTGGCCTCTGAGAATGAGGAACAGGATGAGGATGAGGAGGAGGAACCAGCACCAGTTGTTGAGTCCGATCCTGAATCCACTGTTGAGGACGATTGATTGTTTTTCTTTTCTTTCTTGTTTTGTTTAAACTTATTAGGAACGGGTTGTGTTCCTATATTAGTAGTTTGAAAAGTTGTGTTTTATTTCAAAAGTATTGTACTCAAAGAAATTTTCTATCTATGGAAGAATCATTATTTATTTTCAATAGTTGTGTTGATTTATATTACATGTTGTGTTTGTTGTTTTACGTACACATGCCACATTAGATTTTGACTTCATGCTAACACTTCTTGTAAATAGGAAACTAATGGCTGAGGGAAACGTACATATGACTGTTGCTGAGCTCAATGAGCTAATCAACAACAGAGTTGCAGAGGCAATCGCACAGTATGCTCAGACTCACAACACAGGGCCACAGGGTCCAGCTGGGGGATTGATTAACCCACAGGTCTGCACGTTCAAGATGTTCTTGGACTGCAAACCTCACAATTTCAAAGGGTCGGAGGGGGCCATTGGACTCCTTCGGTGGATTGAAAAGGCTGAGTCGGTATTCGAAATGTGCAACTGCCCTAACGAAAGCAAGGTGAAATTTGCTACGGGAACATTGGAGGGTCCAGCACTAACTTGGTGGAACTCAAATGTTCAGACTCTGGGATTGGGAGAGGCTAATGCCTTAACATGGGATGACTTCAAAACTTTACTGCGAGAGGAGTACTGTCCTCGCAGTGAAATGCAGAAGTTGGAAGAGGAATATTGGCACCTCAAGATGGAGGGGTCAAACATTGAAGAGTACACAACCAGGTCACACGAGTTGGCCAGACTGCTACCACACATGGCTACTCCAGCTAGTAAGTGGATTGAAAGGTACATTGGAGGACTAGTGCCTCAGATTCAAGGGTTGGTGACTTCAGCAAATCCCACCACCATCCAACAAGCTGTTCGTTAAGCGTATCAGCTTACTGACCAGGCAGTGTTGCAGGGGACTCTGCCCAAACGAACATCTGCTACCAAGGTAGGAGATCATAAGAGAAAGTGGGAAGGTAACAACTTCAAGGGTAACAACCAACAATCATATCAGCAAAACCGGAAACAAGACTCCAACAAGTCTTATCATGGTTCAAGCAGTGGTCAGCAATCATCATCGTCGGGGGGTTATGTTGGGAAACACCCCAAGTGCAACAAGTGTGGTTACCATCATGCAGGTAATCAATGTGAAAGAGCTAAGTGCCAGAGGTGTGGCAAGATTGGGCATGCGGCTAAGGATTGTCGCGGGGAACTACAGAACAACAACAACCAGAACAATAACCAGAACAACGCTCAGAAAGGTTGTTTTGAGTGTGGCAAGATGGGGCATTTTAAGAAAGATTGCCCACAGCTCAAGAATGGCGGGGACAATAATGCCAATGGCAATGGAAATGGCAACGGTAATGGAAATGGCACCAACAACAACAACAATAACAACAACAACAATGGTGCTAGGGGCAGGGCGTTTGTGATTGGAGGACGTCAAGCGCGGGAGGATCCCAACATTGTTACGGGTACGTTCCTCTTAAATAATCACTATGCCTCTATGTTATTTGACACTGGTGCCGACCAGAGTTTTGTATCTAGTTCACTTGCTAAGTTGCTAAATGTTAGTCCCACTGCCTTAGATAGTCCATACACTATGGAATTAGCTGATGGTAAGTTGATTGTAGTGAAAAATATTTTTAAGGGATGTATCCTTGATTTGATGGGTCAAACATTAGAAATCGATCTTATGCCTATTGCCTTAGGCAGTTTTGATGTAGTTATTGGCATGGACTGGTTGTCCAAAAACCAGGCTGAAATCGTATGCCATGAAAAGATTGTTCGCATACCTCTTCCGCAGGGAGAGACATTATACGTACAAGGCGAGAAGAGCAGTACGCCACTGCGTCTCATATCTTGTATGAAAGCACACAAATGTCTGCGGAAAGGTCATACGGCAGTTATAGCACTTATAACTGAAAAGCCGGTAGCTGAGAAGAAGCTTGAAGATATACCTGTAGTTTGTGAATTTCCGGAGGTGTTTCCAGAAGACTTGCCGGGATTACCGCCTATCAGACAGGTGGAATTCCGAATCGACCCTACACCAGATGCAGCACCGATAGCTAGGGCGCCTTACCGACTTGCACCGTTTGAGATGCAAGAGTTATCTACACAATTGCAAGATTTGTTGGATAAGGGTTTTATACGACCTAGTTTTTCCCCGTGGGGAGCTCCAGTTTTGTTTGTAAAGAAGAAGGACGGAACTTTCCGTATGTGTATCGATTACCAGGAATTGAACAAGGTTACTATCAAGAACCGGTATCCGTTACCCAGGATTGACGATCTGTTTGATCAATTGCAAGGTTCGAGTTACTACTCGAAGATTGATCTCAGGTCTGGTTATCATCAACTAAGAGTCCAGGAGGAGGATATTCCGAAGACAGCATTCAGGACACGCTATGGCCATTATGAGTTCTTGGTCATGCCATTTGGGTTGACAAACGCTCCAGCTGTATTCATGGATCTTATGAATCGTGTTTGTAAACCTTATCTTGATAAGTTTGTCATTGTTTTCATTGATGACATTCTCATCTATTCAAAATCTGAGGAGGAACACGCCGAACATCTTCGATTACTACTAGAGCTACTGAAACAAGAACAATTGTACGCTAAGTTCTCGAAATGTGATTTCTGGATGCGAGAAGTACAATTTCTGGGTCATATAGTTAATGAAAAGGGTATACATGTTGATCCAGCGAAGATTGAAGCGATTAAGAATTGGGAAGCACCAAAGACTCCTACCGAGGTACGACAATTCCTTGGTTTGGTGGGTTATTATCGACGATTCATTGAGGGTTTCTCAAAGATCGCTCAACCACTTACAGCTCTTACGCACAAGGGAACAAAGTATAACTGGACGGATAAACAGGAAACTGCGTTCCAGTTATTGAAACAGAAGCTTTGCAGTGCACCGATTCTGTCCTTACCGGAAGGGACGGAAGACTTTGTGGTGTATTGTGATGCATCTGCACAAGGTTTGGGATGTGTGTTGATGCAACGGGATAAAGTGATCGCTTATGCTTCCAGACAACTACGAACGCACGAAAAGAATTACACTACTCATGACTTGGAATTGGGAGCAGTGGTTTTTGCTTTGAAAATTTGAGGCATTATCTGTATGGAACTAAGTGTACCATTTACACTGATCATAAGAGTTTGCAGCATATCTTTGATCAGAAGGAGCTTAATATGAGGCAACGACGATGGGTTGAGTTGTTGAACGATTATGAGTGTGCGATTAAGTATCACCCGGGAAAGGATAATGTGGTAGCTGATGCTTTGAGCAGAAAAGATACAACGGGAACAAGACGGGTTCGTGCACTTATGATGACAATACATACCGATTTACCTGACAAGGTGCACAGTGCTCAGATTGAGGCCTTGAAAACGGAAAACTTAGTACCGGAATCTTTACGAGGAATGGAAGAACAATTGAATGTTAAACCTGATGGAATTCGTTATTTCATTGATCGAATGTGGATACCTTTATATGGAGGTTTAAGGGAACTTGTGATGGATGAAGCACACAAGTCCAGATATTCAGTCCATCCGGGATCAGACAAGATGTATCATGACTTGAAGGCACTGTATTGGTGGCCTCACATTAAAGCTGATATTGCTAAGTACGTTAGCAAATGTTTGACTTGTTCGAAAGTCAAAGTTGAATATCAGAAGCCATCTGGTTTACTGCAACAACCAGAGATACCGATGTGGAAATGGGAACAGATTTCGATGGACTTCATTACTAAGTTACCCCGTACACCGACTGGTTGTGATACGATATGGGTAATTGTCGATCGATTAACGAAATCTGCACACTTCTTAGCAATCAAGGAAACTGACAAGATGGAGAAACTGACTCGCATTTACATCAAGGAAGTTGTAGCACGGCATGGTGTGCCAATCTCTATCATATCGGATCGGGATGCCCGATTTACTTCCAACTTTTGGAAATCTCTTCATAAGTCATTGGGGACTCGCTTGGATATGAGTACAGCCTATCATCCACAGACCGACGGTCAAAGTGAACGAACGATTCAAACGCTCGAAGATATGTTACGAGCTTGTGTAATTGACTTTGGTGATAGCTGGGAGAATCATTTACCTTTGGTAGAATTCTCTTACAACAATAGTTATCATACAAGTATTCAAGCAGCACCGTTTGAAGCTTTGTATGGTCGCAAATGTCGTTCACCAGTGTGCTGGGCTGAGATTGGAGACAGTCAGTTAACAGGTCCTGAACTGGTGCACGAGACGACAGAGAAGATAGTTCAAATCCGGAACCGTATGGCAGCGGCTCGGGATCGACAGAAGAGTTATGCTGACAAACGTCGTAAACCGTTGGAATTTCAAGTAGGAGATCGAGTTCTTCTAAAGGTATCACCTTGGAAAGGTGTGATACGATTCGGCAAGCGCGGAAAGCTTAGTCCACGTTACGTAGGACCTTTTGAAATTCTGAAAAGGATTGGTCCGGTTGCGTATCAACTCAAGTTACCGGAAGAACTCAGTGGAGTTCATGATGTTTTTCACGTATCGAACTTAAAGAAATGTCTTTCTGATAAGACATTGATTGTACCATTGGAAGAAATACAAGTAGATGAACAGCTACGATTTATTGAAGAACCAGCTGAAATCATGGACCGAGAGGTCAAACAACTGAAGCAAAGCAAGATTCCGATAGTCAAAGTTCGATGGAATTCAAGACGGGGTCCTGAATTCACATGGGAACGGGAAGATCAAATGATGAAGAAATATCCTCATCTATTCAAAACAGCTACTGCTAACACTGAGAGCGCACGTTAAATTTCGGGACGAAATTTCCTTCAACAAGGGGATGACGTGATGCTTTCACACATCAACACTACAAACTTTCAAACTGTAAGCACAAACATTTTATTTATTCAATTGATTTTGTTACAAACATTTGTGCTACATTACATTCTGTATATTTTATGTGCTACATTTCATATGTTACATGTTATGGTAGTACATACATGATTGGTTACACACATTTTACTATGTGCGGGGTTGCATAGTACAAACGGTTATAGACACTCACTATGTGTGAGGTTACACAACACACATTTTGCTATGTGCGGGGTTACATAGTACAAACAGTTTCAGACACTCACTATGTGTGAGGTTACACAACACAGTACGATCAAACACAAACAGTCACAGTTAGGTGAACTAACTAGTGTATACGCAAACAGTCACATTGAACGATCACAATTGAGTTGTGATGTTGCAAGCATTAGACTTTGTGTGTGAGTACACACAAGCACACAGAATGATCAAATCACACTAACACGTATGATTTAAACTCGTAAGTAGTTTCCTAACTACTCCTAACACTTACTAATTTTCGGGACGAAAATTCCTTCAACAAGGGGATGATGTGACAATCCGACTTTTTACACTAACCTTGTTAACGGGAGATGGTGATATCACAGGCCCAACAGAGATAATGTGGGCCCAACAGGACAAATGTAGGCCCTATAAGGCCAGTGTAGGTTCAATAAGACCAATGAAGGCCCAACAAGCCCAACAAGGCTAATGAAGGCCCAGTAAAGTCAAATAAGACCCAGTGAGGTTAAGGAAGACCCAACAAGACAAATCAGGTCCACTGAAGTCTATGAAGGCCCAACAGAATTAAGGTAGGCCCAATAAGCCAAGGGAGGCTCAGTAAGGCCCAATAGGGGCAAGTGAGGCCCAATATAAACAAAGTAGGCTCAGGGAAGGCCAAGGTAGGCCCAGGAAGGCCCAATGAGGCCCAGTTGTGTTTGAGAAGCCCAATTGGGATAATTTAGCCCAACAATATTCTAAGTAACTAAATTAGTAACAATTAGGGAGTTTCGGATTAATTTTGATAAGCGAGATGTTAAGTTATTGAGCTAGAATAATTTTTAAGGGTTTGAATTAATTGAGATAAGCCTAAAACACTTAGATTATAGAGTTTTAACTTGTATATGATTTGAATGATCAAATTTTGACTTTCTTAAAGTCAAATTTCGGAATAAAAGTAGTGAATATTGCAATTAAATCCGGAATTCACATCAAAACTCAATTGTAACCGAAATTGATTAACCTTAATCATGCTATTGATGATTAGTATCAATTTCCATACGTTACAAGGTCATTAAGTTGTCGAATTTAATCATAGGCAAGCTTAGGGGTCGAAACCGTCACCATCACCTATCAAAAACACAAAATTCGATCAAATTTCAAGAAATTGATCATACAGAACTCTTAGTCGGTACTCTTAGGAGATTTAACATCAACCAATTTGATCTAAGAAGCTACGAAGAGACGGATTCAATCCTGAAGTGGCCGAAATTAGGGTTCTAAGTGAACTACATCGAATCAGCATCAAACGAGGTAAGAATTTACTCTCATACAACCTAAACATACCGATTTAGAGAAACCTTATGTCAATTTCGATCCATAACATCGAATGCTTTGAATTCGACAACTAGGGTTCTTGTTAGAAACGGTTTTGGGGTTTTTTAACAAAATCAGTTCAAAAATCAAATTAATCCATACTATCAGTTTCGTGATAATGCATTCTATGAAAACCATATCATAAATTCGAATGGGAAGGTCTAATTGCATAAGATCGAGTTCTAGGGTTTATCTCAAGACATGAATTGGGGGTTTCGGCTCAATTGAGTTTGAGAATGAAATCAAATGGTGCAGAGAGGGTCGAAACACTCTTATTATAGAAATCCCTAAGTCAATTTCATGATGTAATAACGAATTGAATGGGAACGAATTCTAGGGATCTTGAATGTAAACGTTTTGAGGATTTCAATCTAAATCGATTTTATTTTCAAATTAATAGGTGTAGGAAGCTTCGAAACTTATTGTTTAATGAAAACCCCATGGTTTTGGGGACTCACATTAGCAAATTGAACGATCTTAAATTGAAATTTAAGAACTTGGGTTCGAAACTAGTAAGGTTCGATTAATATGGTTATAGGGGCTTACTTGTCGAATTAAAATCATCAGCAGTATCGTTTATATCGATGGGACAAAAGCCCCATGGTTAGAAGATTAATGGGATTCGAACTAGAGCCAATTGGATGTTAAAGGTTCGGTTTGAGAAAACAAGGGGATCCGATCCATTGTAAGTTAAAACAAATTAAAGTGGATGCTGTTAACAAAAATGGGAGTAGATCAGGTGGTTTAGGCGTGTGGGTGTGATCCGGGCGGTCATGGGTTCGAACCTGACCCAACCGGGTTTTTGTAATTAAAAACAAATTTTGAGTTTTAACTCGTAATTCATTCGTTCTAAATCCGTTTCGATCCGTTCAAGTTGCGTTGGAACCGTAACAGGAATACGGACACTTTGAAATGATAAAATTTATATTTTATCACGAAAACGAAATCGCGTATAATTACGTTTAATTAAATAAAATCGTATGTGATTTTATTTAAACGATTTCGAAAGCACGCGTACTTTTGTATGCATTTTCTTAACACTTTAACATACGTGTGTTGACACGTATGTGATTCCAAGCACAAAACGACTATTCGAATAACACAGTGTTATTGTTTAAACACAGATCCTTCGTAAGAGGATTTTCTACACGAACTCACATAGTTGATCATTCTGCAATTATCAAAGGTGCGTACACGGCCCCTTTCTTATTTTAAACTGTTTTGGGGGAGAAAACATGTGCAACAAACTGTTTTTAGATACATATCACTTGCATGAGTTAGCTGTTTACATTATGTGAAAACATATCAACTTGAAAGTCCTTACACACCTCGAACCGTTTAGTTTGCTGTGATGCAAAGCGTGGTAGTTGGAAATAGATCTATTAGGTTTGACAAACCTCACCTGGTAGATGGGATCTACGCAGGTGTTTGACTGACCAAACACAATTTTACTATTGTTGTGATAGACAATAGTGGCAAGGCGAAAACATGCTATAGCATGGCAATCCGTCAGCTTCGGTGTCGAACACGTATGTAAATAGTTTATATGACTAGCTATCATGACTGTGCATGTGTGATTATGTTATCTACAATCTTGTTATTCAAACTGCTGTTTTGAACATTGTGATTACTTAAAACCTGTGTTATGCACCAACCTTTGTGTTGACTTGATTTACATGTTTTCTCAGGACACTAAGGCGCGCGCTAAAGCTGGCATGGACTAGGAGATAGAGTCTCATGCATTTTTAAACATTTTGAATATTTGAATTTGAACATTTAAGTATTTTATTTTGTAATGTTTACTTTACAACTGTTTATGGTTTTTAAACGCTTCCGCCACTTTTGTAAACTCTGATGTTATGTTTTAAAGACCAAAGTATGTTTTGAAATTCATATAGAGGTCTTCGCTATGTCTAATGATCTGAGATCCTGGTTTGTCACGTTCCCAAACGGTATGATTCCGTTAGTTGAAAATTGGGGGTGTGACATCCGAAGACACCGACGGAGATACGGTCTTTTCTGGGATTGACAGGTTATTAAAGAAGGTTTATTTCAAACTTTTCTAAGATAGCCTTGCCACTCACCAAACTAACTCAGAAAAGTGAACCGTTTGCCTGGGAGCAGAAACAAAAAGATGCTTTCCAGACCTTGAAACAGAAATTGTGTAATGCTCCAATCTTATCTCTCCCCGAAGGATGTGATGACTTTGTTGTATACTGTGATGCTTCTCATCAGGGACTTGGTTGCGAGTTAATGCAACGGGACATAGTCATAGCCTATGCATCAAGGTAGTTAAAAGTTCATGAGAAGAATTACACTACTCATGATCTTGAACTGGGAGCAGTAATCTTCGCATTGAAGATTTGGAGACATTACTTATATGGCACCATGTGTACCATATTTACCGATCATAAGAGTCTGCAACACATTTTTGATCAGAAGAAACTCAACATGCGACAGCGTCGTTGGGTTGAACTTCTGAATGATTACGACTGTGTGATCAAGTACCATCCGGGAAAGGTGAACGTTGTAGCCGATGCCTTGAGCCAGAAGGAACGGGTCAAACCCTTGCGCGTCAGAGCAGTGGGAATGACTGTGCGGACGAGCTTACGAGACAAGATCATTCAGGCACAACATGAATCAGTCGATCGAGGAAACTTGAAGAAAGAACTTGACTGTGGAGCAGAGAAACACCTTGAGACTAAGCCTGATGGAATGATCTACTACCAGGATCGTATATGGATTCCGGCGGTAGACGAATTGAGAAGACTTATCTTCGATGAAGCACACAAGACTAAATACCCTGCTCATCCCGGCTCTGATAAGATGTAACAAGACTTGCGTGGATTTTATTGGTGGCCGGGAATGAAGAAAGACATAGCCGAGTACGTCGGTCGATGTCTAACGTGTGCGAAGGTGAAGGCGGAACATCAGAGACCGTTTGGTCTACTGGAACATCCCGAGATTCCGCTCTGGAAGTGGGAACAAATAGCTATGGCTTTCATTACCAAGCTACCCCGCACTTCCAGTGGTCACGATACAATTTGGGTGATCATTGATCGTTTAACCAAATCTGCTCACTTCTTGCCTATGCGTGAGACTTTCACGATGGACAAACTGGCAAGACTGTACATCAATGAGATAGTGGTACGCCACGGTGTGCCATTGTCTGTTATTTCTGATAGAGATAGCAGATTTACATCCAGGTTCTGGCAATCACTACAGAAATCTCTAGGGACGCAGTTAAACTTGAGTACAGCTTACCATCCACAAAACGGATGGTCAAAGCAAACGTACTATTCATACCCTGGAGGACATGTTAAGAACCTGTGTGTTGGATTTTGGTGGGAATTGGGACTCTCATTTGCCACTGATAGAATTCTCCCACAATAACAGCTACCACAGCAGTATCAGATGTGCACCATTCGAGGCTCTTTATGGCCGAAAATGTCGATCACCGATCTGTTGGATTGAAGTGGGAGACAATTGAATAACTGGGCCAGATTCAGAAAACCACTTACAAGATTGCCCAGATTCAAAGATGACTACAACCAACAAGGAGCAGACAAAAGAGCTACGCCGACAAACGGCGCAAGCCGTTGGAATTCCAAGTGGGAGACCGTGTAATGTTAAAGGTATCCCCATGGAAAGGCGTTGTACGCTTTGGAAAGAAAGGCAAATTAGCACCAAGGTACGTAGGACCGTTCGAGATCATCGAGCGTATTGGTCCGGTGGCGTATAGGCTGAGATTACTAGATGAGCTCAGTGGTGTGCATGACGTGTTTCACGTCTCGAACTTAAAGAAATGCCTTTCCGACGAATCACTCGTCATTCCAATTGAAGAAATTCAAGTGGATGAACAGTTACACTTCATTGAAGAACCTTTGGAGATTATGGATCGCAAAGTTAAACAACTGAGGCGAAGCCGTATTCCGATTGTAACGGTTCGATGGAATTCACGAGGCGGGCCCGAGTTCACTTGGGAACGTGAAGATCACATGAAGTCTAATTATCCCCGACTGTTTGAAGAAGAAGCGATACCCGATAACAATGCTTAAATTTTGGGACGAAATTTCTCTAACAAGGGGAGACTGTAACATCAGTGCCGGAACCGTACCGGAACAGTGATCTTAAACAGTAAACAGGTACGAACTACATACATTTTAGTGCATTTCATATTCATAATCAATTGTCAATATCATTTTGTGTTATCAAACAACAAGTTTAGAAACATTTAACAGAAACAAAGTTCAAAACAATGGTTCTTGAGTCAGATAATTATCTGGCAACAAAGAACCATCATGGGATTAATTGTTAGGATTTATTATGTATAAACGTATGTGAGGATTTATAGAACAAAACACACGGATGTTGTTATGTGAATGCTAAATTGAAGGATTATTCGTATGGGTGACGATCTGTACGAGTAAATCTGACAGTTTAACGTTCTGAATAATGTCTGTTAATTAGAAAACAATATTGAAAAGTATAGTTATCGTCGTGTTCGTACGGGTGATGATTCGAACGAATACGCGCGACGATCGTATGATTCAATTTAAACGGTTAATTAAATTTCAAAATTTTTTTAAAATAAACAAAAGATAATTAGTTAATTTATTAGGAATCACAACTTGAAATATATTTATAAATCTTATTTTATAAACTGGGTCGTTTCATCGCGAAAACCACGAGAAACCGACATTTTACGCGAAACCGAACGAGACTAAGCAACCGGGTAATTGTAAATCAATTAATGTGTCATAAATGACACAACTACCATCACCACTCTCTTTTCTCCCTCCCATTTTCGTTCTAACCCTTTCTCTCTCTAGAAAGTGTTTTCTCCACCTTCTCTCTAGAAGACATCACCCATTTCTGGTCGGATTCGAGCATATTTGGTGTCAAAACGTTCTTCTCGTTGTGTAGATCAAGGAAGTACAAAGAAATCAAGCTTTTATCCGTCAATTTTGAGGTAAATCATCATTTTTATTTCGGTTTAGTGGGTATCACGAACCCTTGTAGATTCTTGTAATTCTAATCACATTGAACACTGAGAAACACTTAGATAAACACATA
This sequence comes from Mikania micrantha, assembly GCA_009363875.1. NCBI lineage: Eukaryota > Viridiplantae > Streptophyta > Magnoliopsida > Asterales > Asteraceae > Mikania > Mikania micrantha. The sequence continues at coordinate 26,139,050 of CM018684.1, forward strand.
TGAATGCCTAGGGAGTTGTACAAACTGATTTGGAACAGGTTGGGATTGAAAAAGGAAGAAGAAATGCAGGTTCGTGACTCAATACGATCAGGCGAACCTGTTGCAGGTTAGCCGAACCTTTTTGCTGCCAGCCGAACCTGTCGACTCTGACCAAAGCCAGGGCCGAACCTGTGTACTCCTGACTCACGAACCTGTACTTGGCCGAACCTTTGATCAACAAACCTTTTCCTTAGACTAACCTTCCTAGTCAGACGAACCCATGCTGCCACGAACCTAGGATGGACGAACCTTGAACCGCCGAACCCAGAAGGTTCGCCAAACCTACACCAAATGGCAAATAGGTTCGCCACCCAAAATTGTTTGAACCCCAAAGTGTTAGCTAGTTTGGGAAATTCAGTACCTAGGGCTATTGAACTTAGTTATAAGAACAAGGAAATGATTATATGAGCACTCAAAGTTTGGAAAGAATTAAGGAACATGCATTAGTGGATGCTAGATAATTAAGGTGTTAGTGTTAATTTCAACATTTACATCTAACACTCAGAAATCTCATATGAATGTATATAACTAAATTGGATTGCTAAATTGTGCATTCTAGACTAAGTTATACACATGGATAAACAAAGGACTATGGGGAAACAAAGATCTAGTGATAGGTTTAAGGTTAATTGAAAGTGATTGATCAAAAGCTAGCTTGTTGAACATAATTCCTTTAATTTATATAAGTGTTATATCATATTCTCTAAATTAAATAAAATGATTTCCTTAGTGTAACATTTTAAAATGATGTATTAAATGTTTTGACTTAAATTGTTGGGAAATTGTTTATTAAATGGACAACATAAATTGCCTGGATTTGAATTAAAAACAAAGGAAACTCTGCCCAAAATTTTATAGAAATTTAAAAGTAAGTTGCTATAACTAATTATGGGATTGGGTTATAAATGGGTAATTAGGTTAGAGTAGTTAGACTAAATCTTAGAGGCACACTAGTAACATAGGACACTTAGTAACACACACACCGAGACCAAGCCGTAGATACGACGACTAATACGCTTACTTATAGTATTCGAATTTCTTTAAAACAACTCAGGGACTGAAGATACTTAGTCTACAAACAAGAGTGCGCATTTTGTGATAGTGCATTAGACATCAACACAGGTGAGTTCATTGCCCCTTTTCTAAACATTTTGTTTTATAAACGCTGGGCTAAGAAGCATGCGTAAATTATTTCTTTTGAATTATATTTACTTAAATGCTTTTAGTTGTATATGTTTTACATGTATAACTGTTATTCTAGACTCCTGTCTAGGTGAATTGATTCAAATCAAAGAACTATTTTCAAAGAACTCCTTTCAAAGAACTAAAGATCTAAATCAAAGAAATATTTTCAAAGGTCTATTTCAAAGAACTAACGATCTATTTTCAAAGAACTATTTCAAGGGTGTGTTGTCAAAGAACTAACGATCTATTTCAAAGAACTAAGTACAAAGAACTCTTTCTAGGGTCTAACTGGGAAATATCAAAGATAACATGTGCCATTATCAGGTTTGAAAGATGTCCTAGCTAGACTGATCGAATATGAGACGCATGTTTGATGATATTTACAGTATTCCCTAACTGTTTTGAGGAACATCTGGGAAATACTCAAAGATAACATGTGCCAAAGAACTAAAGAACTATACGAACTATGGACGGTCAAAAGAACTATAAAAGCCTATATATCAAAAGATGTCCTAGCTAGACTGATTGATTATAGGTCACATGTTTGATGAGATTTACAGATCTCCTTTACTACTAAGTACCTGATTGCTACACTAGTCTACTCGAGTTGACCAAGGCCCAATCATTAGGACTTAGATTTTAGTAAATGTTTATTTATCTATCTAATTATGCATTTACTTAACTGTTTCTACAATTTTTGTGGTTGATCATAATTATGTGATGAACTTAAAGAGTTAATAGACATTCTAATTGTGGAACCCAAGAACTAGTGTGTTTATGGTGTGGAATGAAACGCTTAATTATCATTAACAACAATATATTATGTGGTTCGATATGTGGTGGGACGGTGGCTGGGGCTTGTCCCCTACATATGCCCTATATATAAGCATATTTGACTGGATAGTATATGTGGTTGTTAGTGAGGTTAAGGTTGTCATTTTGGGTGTTCAAAGGGTATCATTTTCAGACGATCCAAGTGTTATCATTTTTCAAATGGATTAAGTAGGTGATTCAGAGTATGGGATGAAATGCTTAATTATCATTAACAACAATATATTATGTGGTTCGATATGTGGTGGGACGGTGGCTGGGGCTTTTCCCCTACATATGCCCTATATATATGCATATTGAATCGGATAATATAGGTGGTTGTTGGTGAGGTTAAGGTTGTCATTCGAACAGGTTATCAAATTCATTTTTCAAATACAAATTATATGAACTCACCAACCATGTGTTGACTTTATTTTTGCATGACTTCTCAGGTGACGAACAGGTCAATTAAGAAGCTTATGCTTTTGGACTAGGACTTCAGTTAGAAGACTTACTATTTTTGGACCTGCATACTTTTGGAACATCATCATACATTTATTTTGTATATCTTGTGCAGTTACAAGATAGATATTTTATGATGTTTGTAATAGATTTACATTGTTAAATTATGAACGATTCGGATGTAATTTAACTATGTAATTCTATTCTATTTAGCATTTCTCATTTATATCATGTGCAATGTAAACAATCTGATCACTTTGATTATCACTCACGATATCGCGCCCCAAGAACCTTCCGCCTGAAGGGGACTCCGATCCAACCCCGTCAGCTCGGGGTGTGGCATGTATTGACTGAGATTTTGTTCTATCCAAATGGATGCCTTCAACTAGGCTGAAACCCAGTGTATGGCTACAGCTATGCTGCGACCCAACAATGTGGCACGTATACGGAATTGAACTCATGAATCTTTGGAAACCTCATAAGATCCTATGAAACCAGGTGTACGCATGATTTGAATTATAGCCTGTTTATCCTTTAAGTCGTTTTTCTAGACTAGTTCCAAAAATGAGACATTCTGAACAATCACTAAATGTCTAAAAATTTGTAAAGCAGGCCTATCAATACATCATACCATAACACCCATGTACATTCAGTTTATTTACTCAATTTTGCTTCTAAGAATATGACTGGCAACACATCTCTTCCCAACTTAGACTTTCTCATTTTCACACTATTTTAATGTTTTTGGATTTTCAATTGCTTTTTCTCCCTCTAAAATTCAAAAAATAGAAAATCTTTTTAGGTTTTTGAATAAATAAAAGAAATGCAAAGAGAAAAGTAGAAAAAAATACAGAAGTGATCAGTTGTTTGACTCAGCGGAAGGAATGACTTCAGTTTTCTGAAAGACACCATTAGCCGATAACAGATATAGAAATCTGGGTTTATCAAAAGCTTTTGTATAAAGATCGTCTTTTTGGTGATCGGCGAGAATTTTAAAAACATCAATTAATTTCTTTTTAAAACAGTCACGTATAAAGTGATATTTAATGTCGATCTGATTTGTTTTCGAGTGTTGCACTAGATTTTTAGTGACGTCTATGGTAGCAGTGTTATCAACAAAAATAGGAGTGTTAGACAAATTTAACCCATAGTCCCTGAGTTGTTGCTGAATCCAGATGATTTGAGAGCTACAACTTGCAGTAGCAATGTATTCAGCTTCACATGGTGAAGGAGACACCGACGTCTACTTCTTGCACTGCGAGTTAACTAGGCGCTTTCCAAATAATTGACACCCCGCAGATGTTGACTTGAAATCTCTCTTGAATCCACCATAATTCGAGTCACTGTAAGCAGTAAGGTCAAAGTTATCATCATTAGGATATGATAATCCAAGATTCGGTGTACCCTTCAGATAACGAAAAATTCTTTTCACAACAATGAGATGAGATACTGTTGGTTTATATTGGTAGCGTTCACACAAGCAGGTAGCAAACATGATGTCTTGCCGAGAAGCTGTGAGATACATGAGAGATCCGATCGTGCCTCGATACAGTGTAACATCAATTATCTCCCCCTTTTCATCTGGAGTAATCCCGTGATTAAGAGCTAGTGGCGCACGAGCAGGTTTTGCATCTAACATACTGAACCGGCTAAATATGTCACCAACATATTTGGTTTGATGAATAAAAATCCCTGCCTCAGACTGACCTACCTGCAATCCAAGAAAGCACTTCATCTCTCCAATGGAACTCATTTCAAACTTATCTTGCATAACATTTTCAAAATCTCTGCACAAAACATCATTTGTGGATCCAAAAATGACATCATCCACATATACTTGCACCAAGAGCAAATCTCTTTCCTTTTCTTGAATGAACAACGTGCAGTCAATGACACCTCTTCTGATCCCGTTGTTTAAAAGATGATAGAAAGTGTTTAATGCCATGCTCGCAGAGCTTGTTGCAATCCATATAAAGCCTTGTCCAACTTGTAGATTTGCTCAGGATGTAATGGATCTTCAAACCCGGGAGGTTGATTAACATACACAGTTTCATTAATCACACCATGAAGGGATGCACTCTTGACATCCATCATATAAACTTTGAATCTCTTGTAGGACGCATAGCCAAGAAAATTCTGATTGCTTCAAGACGAGCAACCAATGCAAACACTTCATTATAATCAATCCCTTCAATCTGTCTAAAATCTTTCACCACCATACGTGCCTTGTTTCTAACCACAATTCCATGATCATCGCGCTTTCAGCGAAGAACCTGTCTAGTGCCAATCACTTTAGCACCCTTAGGTTTGTCAACAAGCTGCCAGACACCAAGTTTCTTAAATTGCAGCGGTTCTTCCTGCATCGCATCTACCCATGATTCTTCTTTCAAGGCTTCTGTAACTATTCTGGGTTCAACTTGGGAGATAAAACATGAATGTGCACAGAAAGTTACATATCGAAAGTCAACTATGTCAGCAAGGCCTCCAGAAGATAACTGATTTCGAGTCTGTAACACCAGTGCTGGAACGTAACCGGAACAGTGAATTGTACAGTAACTCATGTATGAACTATGTGTATTACATGTGTGTTATTATCATTTGATGTTGAATACGGAACTATTACACATCTGTGTCCGAAACAAATTTCAAATCCATGGTATAACAGTCAGAATTACATCTAACAACACAGAACTATTATGTGAATGTTAGTTAGGATTTTATTATGTAAAGACGTATGTGAGATTTAACAAAATAAAACAATAACAGACGTCGTTACGTGAATATTAAACCGACGGAATATTCGTGTGGGGACGATTCACACGAATATATCTGAAAGTTTAACGTTATGAATGACGTCTGATAATTAGAAAATCACATTAAAAAGTGTAGTTGCCGTCGAGTTCGTACGGGTGACGATCCGAACGAGTACGCGCGAAAATTGTACGATTTGATTAAACAGATAAATGTAACGTTTTCAGAAATTTAAAAATAAACAAAAGATATCTAGATAACTTACTAGGAATCACCACCGAAAATATTTTAGTAAATTCTATTTTTAAAAATCGTAACGTTTCGTTACGATAACGATCGAAAACCGACGCTTCTACGCGAAACCGAACGAACCCGAACACGTCGGAACGATTAAAAGAGTCAAATGGCATTAAATGTCATTTACCACCATTCACCTACCATTCTATCTCTCCATTTCTGTTTTTCTCTCTCTCTACACTCTCTCTCTCTAAGATTCAAACCCTAAAACCCTCCATGCTTCACCAAATTCAGTGATCTTGGTGTCAAAACAACCACAACAACGTGTAGATCGTGAAAGTACAAATGAGTGTGCTTGACAGCAGTGGGTACGAATGAACATAAGTTGATACAGCTTGGGCGAATGGCCCCATGCGAATCGCTCTCATAGCCAAATGAGCATTTCATTCGCACACGTTAGACGACCGAATAAATTTCACACAAATGGACATTGGGGGGAAGGAACACAATGCACGAATGAAACTTCATTCGCATGCCTCCTCATTCGGAATGCATGTTGGTTCGCCTCTCTAGTATCAAACGAATGAGGTTCATTCGCATGATTCCATGGTGCGAGTGAAGACCCCTTCGTAGGGTTGGTTCGCATGATCATCTTCATTCGCCTGATCATAATTGTTCGCATGACCATCCTCCAGCGCATGCTGGTCTTCACGAATGGGTAGCAAGTGTTAACCAACTTTGGTAACCATCTATACCAAGGTTTTCAACACCAAAGTTTTTTCCAAACTACTTTGACATATAAAAAAGGTTTTTAACAATCAATTGAGTTCAAACAACTTGTGTTTTGTCAACTAAAACCATGGGTTAAAAGACTAGTATCAAAGAAGGTCACAAACAATAATGCCCTTAGTGATGCTAGAATTGAATACTTAAATAAGTGTCAAATAACAAAATAGTGTCAAGAGTGATAGACTAGTAATAATGAAAGTTAAAAACCTAACTTGTTCTCGATAGTTTATTACAAAGGATAACATGGTGAGTACTTATGGGCACGAGGACCTAAGGAAACGAGTTGAGAATTAATTAAGGATCAAGAAACAAGCTAAGTATATATGTGTTGACTACATTGTTAACACTCAATACTTAGTAATTTTATGCAAATATATAACTAAATTAGACAGTTCAATTGAACTTTCTAAGGTAAGTTATACACAAGAACGATCAAAGAACTACGGGTAACAAAGATCTAGCGAAGGACTTAAAGTTAATCGAATAAGATTGACCTATGTTCGAACATGTTAACTTATAATTTCTTTAAAAGCAAACATATGCTTAACTATAGTAAAATGATTTATAAACTTTCGTAGTAAAATATTTTAAAATAAAATTAAATGTTTTCTAAACTTAAATATTTCAACTTAAAACAGATTTTATAAATGACGTTTTACCTAAAAGATCATGAATGAGTTTAATATAGACCTTATATGACTAAGGTTTAGTTGCGACTATCTACGGGATAATGGTTCATAGAGGGTAAATAGTATGGAATAATTAGAGGAACTTAGAAACACGTTAGCAAGCATATAGGACACGTAGTTTCACACCGAGACCAAAACCATATATACCCTACCTTCTGAACACTTATCTTATTCAAATCATAATAAATCAACCCAGGTACTGAAGATACTTAATCTACAAACAACAAGCGCACATGTTTGTTGTGAATCATTGCATAGCAACACAGGTGAGTTCATTGCCCCTTTTTTTAAACATTTTTGTTTTACAAACACGGGGATGGGAAGCATGCGTAAATTATTTTCCATGGATTATAATTACTAAAATGCTTTTACTTCATATACGTTTTACGTATAATTGTTATCCTAGATTTTGTCTAGGTAAACTATTTGCAGATTTCTAAAATGGGTTTTCTATCCATCATGAGTAGATAACTAATTTAAAGTAAAGAACTATTTTCAACGATCTATTTTCAAAGAACTAACGATCTATTTCAAAGAACTATTTTTCAGTAGTGTGTTTTCAAAGAACTAAAGATCTATTTCAAAGAACTATATCCAACGATCTACAATCAGAGAACTATTTTCAAGGGAATGTTTGGGAAATATCAAAGATAGCATGTGCCAATCCTATGTTTCATAAGATGTCCTAGTTAGACTGATTGAATATTGGACGCATGTTTGATGATATTTACAGCATCCCCTAACCATTTTCCAAGGAACATCTGGGAAATATTCAAAGATAACATGTACCAAAGAACTAACGAACTATATGAACAAGGACGAACTATGGAAGATCTAGATGAACTATAAAATCCTATACATCAAAAGATGTCCTAGCTAGACTGATTGACTATAGGTCCCATGTTTGATGATATTTACAGATTTCCTCAACTACTAAGAACCTTGATTGCTAGACTAGTCTACTCGAGTTGGCCAAGGCCCAATCATTAGGTCTTAGATTTTTATTAAATGTTAATTTATTCATTTACTTAAGCATTTAACATAATGTTTCTACAAATGCTATGGGTGATCATGATTTAGTGATGAACTTAAGGAATTCAGAGAATTCCCATATTTTGTGAAACTACAAGAACTAAGAACTAAGGACTGTTGTGTTGGTGATGAGGAATCAAATGCTTAATTATCATTGACACCAATATGTTATGCGGTTCGGTATGTGGTGGGTTGGCGGCTGGGCATGCGGTAAGCTTGACCCTACGTATGCCCTATACATAAGCATACTTGGCTGGATAATATAGGTGGTTGTTGAAGAGGTTAAGATTGTCACTACATGTGTTCACTGTTAACAAATTCAGGTTGTTCAAATGTTGTGAATTGAATGTATGGGATTAAACGCTTAATTATCACTAAGAACAATATATTATGTGATTTGGTATGTGGTGGGTTGGCGGCTGGGCAGGTGGTAAGCTTAACCCTACGTATGCCCTATATATAAGCATATTGAATTAGATAGTATAGGTGGTTATTGGTGAGGTTGAGGTTGTCATCTGGTCAGGTTGTACAAATTCATTTTTAAAACAAAACTATATGAACTCACCAACCATGTGTTGACTTGATCTTTTTGCATGACTTCTTAGGTGATGAACAGGTCTAAGTAAGAAGTTTGTGCGTTTGACTAGGACGACCAGATAGAGGACCTAGTATTTTGGACGTGCGTATTTTTGAACATCATTATACATATTATTTTGTATATCTTGTGCAAATACAAGATAGAAGAATTATGATGTTGATAGTAGATTTACATTGTTAAATTGTGAATGAAACTGATGTAATTTAACTTTGTAATTCTATTTCATTTAGCATTTTCTCATTATATATCATGTGCAATGTAAACATCTGATCATCATGATTAACATTCTGATATTGCACCTCGAGACCTTTCCTGCCGGCTGGAGGTGTGACACCTGGTTACATAGCACCTTTGAGAAGAAAATGAAGGCATGATGTCACACCCCGAGCCGGCGGGGTTGGATCGAAGTCCCCGTCGGGCGGAAGGTTCTCGGGGCGCGATATCGTAAGTGATAATCGTGATGATCAGATTGTTTACATAGCATCAATGTTAAGAATAACTAAAGCACAATCAAGCATTAAACTAGGATTACATAGTTAAATTACAATATCAATGTTTAGTAATTTAACCCGATAAGCCTATCAAAAGAGTCAAAGTTTTCTATCTTGTAACTGTACAAGACATTCAAAAGAGATTCATATGAACAACAAAATATGTGGTTCCAAAATCAACTAGGTCCTCTATCTAGGCCACCTAGCATGCAATCCAAAGCCTTAGCTTAAACTTGTTCATCACCTGAGAAAGCATGTAAGAAAAACAAAATCAACACAATGGTTGGTGAGTTCATAAAGTTTATAAGTTTAAAATAGCTTTAGCAAACCTCTTTCGTAACAACCTTAATCTCATTAACATCACATGTAATATCCAATCCGGTATGCTTATATATAGGGCATATGTAGGGTCGAACTTACCGCCCGCCCAGCCACCGTCCCACCACATAATAAATCACATTTGACATTGTTGTCAATGATAATTAAGCATTTTACCTACCAATCAACCCATTCCTCATCATAGCTTTAGTTTTCTGTTTCCAAAGTTTACAAGTCTATAGCATTCGTAAGTATTAGCTTCAAAGTAAGTTTAACAAGCATCATAGTTTCACACGCACAAAGTTTAGCTTTCCCTAATCTCATGCGTGAGTACAAGCTCTGCTATAGCAGAAGTTTAGCAATTACGTAGCTCACGGCTAGATACAAGCTCTGCTCTAGCAGAAGTTTAGCCATTACGTATCTCATGAATTAGTTAAGCTTAGTCTAGCAATTACGTGTCTCCTATACAAGATACAAGCTCTACTCTAGCAGAAGTTTAGCAATTACGTATCTCATACATAGACACAAGCCATGCATACACAAACAATCCAGCAATTACATATCTCATATAAGCAGACAAAAGCTCTGCTATAGCAGAAGTTTAGCAATTACATGTCTCTTATATAGATAATAGCTAAGCCTCGTCATGGTTTAGTTTTCATGTATCTCAACACATAGGTACAAGCTCTGCTCTAGCAGAAGTTTAGCAATTACGTAGCCTATCATTAGATACATGCATAGTATTCCGCGCGCAATCATAGTTTCAAGCATATAGATTCAAGCATTCACATATAGTTTCATCATGAATTCCATAGCATAATCAACAAGTCTCAAGTTTAAGCATCTCGTATCAAGCATAAGCATCAAGTCTCAAGTTTAAGCATCTCGTATCAAACATAAGCATCAAGTCTCAAGTTTAAGCATCTCGTTTCAAGCATAAGCATCAAGTTTGTAGAATAAATATCAAGTTTATAGCTTCTCAAAGTATACTAGTTTCCAAGCATAAGCCTTATTGTAAGCATCATGTTTAATTTTCAAAAGCATTAAATAACATTTCAATAGTTTATGAAAATGTTTAACATGCTCCTCAGTCCCGAAGTAAAACAAATAAGTTTGAAAGGGACAAATGAACTCACCTTGTGTCCGTAGTGGTTGACTAAACAAAATAAGAATGCACGCGCTCTTTGTTTGCACTTGTTATGATGTTCACGCTCCTGTATTGATTTCATAGTATATGTAACTTATAAGTATGTGATGTATTGATTCGTATGCTTGTAAGTGTCAGTCCTAAAGTTGACTAACACTCGCGAGTCTTGTTCCTTATCCGGCCTAGATTTCATTATATTATGTAAAGTATTATCGACTTCTAACATTATTTGAAATTTCTCCACTTCAACTTAGTTTAAAAGTTATAATTCTTGAATAAAAGTTTAAGTCCTTGCAAGCTTTACTTAATCACTTCCCATTACCTTTGTAATAACCAAAATGATAATTCATGCCTTAGTTCATCATTGGTTTTAAGCGTTTGTTCACGTTACTTTAAAACTCTTGAATTCATTGGGCCGGATGATCCTTTGGGCCAACATAAGTGCAAATGGGTCTAATAATCATGTGTATGGGCCCTATAGGTGTGTTGGATCGGTTAACACATATGGGCCGAGAATTTCATTGGTTGATTCCCATTTGGGCCGAGTAGGCCTAAACAATTTGTTGTGGGCCGTGTGGGTTATGGTTTGGGCCCCAAATCTCGCAAGTTGTTCGGTCGTATGATGTGACCTTGGGCTACTATGGGCTCGGCCGAGTGTCATAGGGGCTGGGTAAACTAGATTGGGCCGAAGGGTAAGTGGTTGGGCCGATTGTGGAACCGGTATTTCCCCCCAATCAGACCAGCAAACCTATAGCCTCAATTGAACTAAGGTTCGGCTATGTGGTTGATGAGGGTTCGGCCAAGAGTCTCTAGCACAGGTTCGTGAGTCACAATGGTTTGTGGCTTGAAATATGTGACAACATGGTTCGGGGGATGATAATCATATGGTTCGGCCGATCAGAAATGGTTCGGTGGTTGCTAGGGTTCGTGGGACCTTGTGGGTTCGCCACCCATGGTTCGTTCCTAGCCCAGGGTTCGTGAGTAGGGTTCGTGTGAGGAAGGTTCGTCCCGTGTGGTGAATGGATCGGCTACGGAGGTTCGCAGCAGTCATGCAAAAAGGGTTCGGTGAGTGATGGTGGTTCGGCTAGGGTTCTAAAGGTTCGCTGCACATGAAGGTTCGGTTCCAGCATGTGAGTATAAGGGTTCGTTGTTCATTCACAGCATGGAAAGTTCGGTCAATTGGTCATGCAAGGTTCGACCACCTTAGGCTCCGCCTAAAAAGGTTCGGCCGAGGGTGTGGACCGCGAACCCTGTGTATCCCAACCTGTTCTCAAGCTTGAACTCCCGATCCAGTAAATCCCATGATGTTGTGATGTAAAGATCAGCTACTGGTGATGTAATGGTGAGCATGGTTTAGGGTTTTCACCGGTTGTGTGTGTGTGGTCGAACAAGAGAGGTAAAACCCTCTTTTTCATGAGATTTCTTGCATCATACCTCAGAGATGGCTGTGTAAAACCCTAGATCTGCTGTACTTTGTGATAGAGAACGATGAGAGCTTCGTTTAGACACCGAGATGGCTTGATTTCATCCACAAATGGAGGAGATATGAAGCTTGGAAGATGAGTCCTTGCTAGAGAGAGAGAGGAGGACGACTTGGATGTTTTAGAGAGAGAGTGAGTTGGTAGAAATGAAATAAATGAGATAATTTAGGGTTTATATACCCCGAGGGTGTTCGGGTTCGTTTCGGTTCCTCGGTTCGTATTTTCGTCGCGTTTCTGGATCGTTACGCGCATCTTTCGTAATTTAAATAAAAAGGATTATTTTAGGATGTTTGAAATATGATTATCATTAGAAATTCTTTTAAATATTGTATTCTTTAAATTATTTATCGTAAATTATTATTTTATGCGTTCCGTTAATTTTTTCGCGTATATACGCGTTTTAGATTTGAAATAGCTTCTTTTTAAATTTATTTCTGATGAGTTTCAAAATTGTAAAATAGGAAATATTATATTTCCTTAAAATTATTATCGTTCCTATTGTTTTTCGTGTTCGCTTTCGTTTCGTCAGAACGCGTCGCCATCGCGTGTATTCGTTCGAATCGTCATTCGAACAAACACGACGATGCTTTGGCTTTCTGATTCTTGTTCTCTACTGTTCTGTCATTATTTCAGAACGTTAAACTCTCAGAATCCTTCGTACAGATCGTCACCTATACGAACAATTCGTCTGTTTAGCATTCTATAACAACAACCGTTATGGTTTTGTTTTGTTTAACCTCACATACGTTTATACACAATAGCATCAAATCAAGTATACGTGTTTCAACACTGTGTTGTCTGATATGTTTCTGACTGTTAAACCCTAAGGTTTTAATCAAATTTCAGACAATCGTATAATAACCTCATGTTAAGCATAATGTATTAATAGTATAAACATAGTTTCACGTAATGTGTACCTGAGTTACTGTACGAGTTACTGTTGCGATCACTGTTCCGGCACGCGTCCGGCACTGATGTTACACATGATGATTCAGATTCTGATTTTGAAGACATTGTTGTGCCTGGTAATGATAGTGATGATGATGGTGATGATGGTCCTGGTGGTGATGGTGCTGGTAATGATGGTACGGGTGACATGTTACTGTGAGTGCTGGGGTTAGTGTTGGTGAGCATGTTAATGAGGCTGGTGCTGCTCATCGTGACCTTGGTGTTTCTGTGGCCAGCGTCTCAACTCCATTGGAGACTGATGCTACCACATCTGCAAATGAGGGAGAGGATTCGCAAGGATCTGATCAAGAAAATGATGAAGATGGAGATGAAGAAGGTTCTGACAACTCAGACTCTGAGAAGACAGATGATAAGTTTGAGACAATCATGGTCAGATCACAGCCTGTGAAGAGAAGAAAGAGAGCAGGGAACAAGTAGGTGGATGAGCAAAATCAGCCAAGAGAAGAAGAACCAAGTTTGTTCTGCAGAGACGAACAAAGTCTGCATCTGTTGCAGCATCCACTGTTATATATATACTGCTACAGTTACGACTTCCTCACCTTCCAGGTCTAGGACTGTTCTTACACGTACTACTTTTATCCCTCAGACCTCCTCTGCAGGAGCTACAACAGTATTTACAGTTGCTGCCTCTGGTCCCTCCACCAGTCGTGCAAATCCTTATTTACCAACTATTTCAGTCGCCGAACAGCTTAGCACACTGAACAGTCTGGTTCTTCGATTGATGGAGAGAAACCAGGAGCAATATCAGACCATCTCTCAGGTGACACAGAGAGTTAATGAACAAGACGCTCTACTTCTACTGGCTGCTGATCAGAGAGGAGACTTGAGGGCTCGTAATGCTGATCTTGAATATTGATTTCTCAAGTAGGTGGATGAGCAAAATCAGCTTGTCCTGAAAATAGAGGATTACAACAAAAGGATCCTCACCCTGGAGGCTAGAAACTTGCGTCTCACTGAGCAGGTTGAGAGCATAAGGGACTCCACACCCAGGATTGAGGCATCCAAACCTTCTTCCAATGATTCAGACAAAGAGGACAAAGAAGAAAAAGATGACAAAGAAGACGATGAAGAGTCCCATGAGGAGAAGGTTGATAACGATAGTACTGATGATAAGGATGGTTCAGATGATGATGACGGAGCGGGGAGTGCCTCTACCAGCTCCTAAAGTTCAGCATAGAAGCCCCCACCTAAAGAGATCTGAACAAAGACAAAACATGATAAAGCTCCCAAGCCATCTCAGAATCAAGCTGAAGAACCCAAAGCCACTGAGGAAGTAGAAGTTGTGCTTGTGAGACGCATTCTTGATGACAGTTTGACAATGATACTGGACGCTCAAGGCATAATACATCACTCAGTGAGCTATGATAAGGAAGAGGGGAGATCATTCATTGTCTTTCTAAAGAGCAGATTGTTGAGTTGTTCAGGTTAAATCCAGATGAGGTTGTTGTTGATGACTCCTCAATCCCTGCTACTGATCTTCCCACTCCAGAAGCTTTTGACGACATTGATGAGGTTATCTTGGAGAACCTTGACAATGAAGAAACCGTCAAGTACACTTCTGCGGAGGAAGAACTTCCTACGTTTACTGATCTCTTCCAACAACAAGTAGAAGAAGATCTAAAGCGTTCTATAGACGAGAAAGAAGAAGGAAAGAGTAGATCTACTGAATATGATCTTGACCGTATAACGAAATCCTATGAACAATCAAATATATGCAGAATCTATATTTGATCTATATGAATCAAAGAAGAACAAGAATTCCAATAATCATCTCCATATCATTAATCACACTCAACTAATTACGATGAACACACAGTTCTTTCTCACACAGAGAAAATCACTCAGAGGTTTGCCAGAAGTTATGACAAAATCAGACAAACCTACAATATATACAGACTGTCAGCCGAACCTATTCTAGCCGAACCCTTAGGCTTGCCAGCCGAACCTACACAGCCAAACCAATAGGTTCGCCGAACCTCCCAAGGTTATAGATTCGCCAAACCTATCAGTGATGATAGGTTAGACAAACCTTCTAAGGTTCGTGGGCCAGAGGAATGTCAGTCAAACCTCACTAAATCTCTATAATTTACATGTTTGATAAGCAACCTATTACAAATATGTACTAACAAACTCCCCCTTAATAGTTGCTATTAAAATCTTCAATCCTCGTCTTCAGTCTTCACTTTGAACTCCACTAGTTTCTCCACAAACATTATCAACAGCACGTATTACAACAGATCTTGGAATCTTGGATAATCTTTCAGCTTCCAGCTTAGCATCTCTATCATCAATCTGATTTTGTACCTTCATCAGCTCAACATACAAGTAATCAACATCTTCCCTGTTACATCCAGAATGTATACCCAGAGTAAAACACATCCGAGCAATTGTTTGAAACTGAACTGCAATGTCTTTGTACCTAATTCCAACCTCATGATATCCTTCACTAGCAAAGATCTCAGCCACATTCAACAAATCAATATCTTCTTTTGAACAGTTGACTATCCAAACATGATCCAACATCCTAATCACCCTCCATTGTTCTTCTTGTCTCAACAGAATCACAGCTTCAGATGTCTTTTCATCATAGAACCAGAACTTGAAATAAGAATTCCAAACTCCACCTTGGTCTTTTAAAAACTTTAGGCTTTGAATATCCATGCAACCTATCTTTTACTTGAGGAGACAACAAACTCCACCCAGATTTAGCCTCTTTCTTCAATAACTTCTCAAATGTATCATTATGTTTAGTCTGAATGGGTTTTATCATCTTTAAACGAGATAACTGCATTCATTCAAATGATGGTAAAGACATCAGATCTAATGCTTTTCCAAAATATTGGCATCCATCAATCCTTTTTACTACATAACATCCTTTATCATTTATGCTTCCTGGAATGTTGTGAAAGTAACCATAGCTAACAATTCTTCCTTGCATCTTTGACTTAGATCCAATCTTGAATCTTGTAAATTGTTTAGCTTGGTCTTCTTGAACTTTATCTTCTATGACTTCAATCATTTGCTTAAAAATGTACAAGTGATCAACTATGTACTTGCTTTCATCTTGATTCTCCTTCCATAACTCCATGTAAGTCTTTTCTTTTATCTGAGCCATTGATGTTTTTGGTACACCTCCTTGAACTTCAAGATCAAAATTTTCTTCAAAGTTTGCAGATTGTACAAGTTTTCATCCATTGGATCATCTTGCTCAAAATCAAATAGCTCTAATTGATCATCTTGTTCAAAATCAAATACTTGATCTGAATCAACTTCAAACATATCATAGAAATCATTTCTTGAATAACCACCAACAATTTCTCCTTCTTCCAAGTCTTTGTCTTCAGATATTTCAACAAACATTCTCTGCAAATGAATATCAGGATGCTGTTTAAACAAATCAAGAAAAGTAGGCAAAGAATAATCAATAATCTTCATTGGATATTCCATTTCAGTTAAATCTTCAACATCAGCATCTTTACAATCTATAGCCTTATCAGAAGAAACAAATGAAACTGGAGTAGCATCAAGAGAAATCTTGGAAGGATTGTAAACCACTATGCACCTGTTGTTGAATTCAAACCGCCTGATCCACCTGCTCCTGTCACATCACCATCATCATCTTCATCATCAAAATAAGCATTCAAGCTTGGATGTTCATCAACATCTGAATCCTCATAGTCAATCTTCTCATCTTCATCTTCATCATCATCAATATTCACATACACTTGCTCAGCACCAATATCTTCAGCTTGAGAATCCTTGACTTCAACATCATCAATCTTTTTCTTGAATTCTTGATTTTCTTTCTTTAACACATCAATGTCAATTCTTTGTTGAGTAGTCAAAGCCTCCAAAGAAAAATTCTGTCATTTAACAACTTCTTCTCAACTGCATCTTCTTCTTTCCACTTCATTAACTGAGAAATTTGACTTTTCAGAACATCAAGATCACTTGAGCTTGAAGAAGGAGGTTGATTAGCTACTACTTTCTCCTTTTCCATTTTATACTGATCAAACTCTTTTGATAAAATAGAAATCCTTCTTCTAATCTAAAGAGTCATCATAACCTATTGAGAAATTTAGATCCAAGTCATCTAAACCTTCAAATAAAGACTCTCCTCTTGAAGTAGAAGCATCTTGAAATGAAGCAGTTGCTTGAAAAGATGTTGTCACTGTTGTAGCATCCATGAAAGAAGGAACACAAGTAGCAACATTCACAAACTCAGGTGTTTGCACAAAAGAATCTGTATGCATGTGAACTGGTGATGTAGTAGCTTCTGCTTGAACTGATGAAGCAATAGAAACAGGAGTAGACACAGAAATAGAAGCATGTGAAGTAGAAACTTCCACATGAGATGATACAATGATCCTGGGAGTCCTTGTCTTCTTCTTTTTAGGCATCTTTGCCATTCTCTTCTTTTTCTTTGGCCTTGAAGTTTCAGGCTCTTCCACTGTAAAACTAGGATCAACTTCTTCTCTATCTTCTTGAAGTTTATGTTGAACTGATCTTTTCTTCAATCTTTTAATCACAGTACTACCTCTTACAATAGTCTCTAATTCAGACTCTATTTCTGTAGACTCTACATCTTCATCATCAACTTCAACATTCTCAGCATCAACGTGAACAGAAGAAGTATCTTCTTGTTGTCTTTGATCTTCTTGTTGACCTGGAAAGATAACCTGAAGAGGAACCAATGTAGAAGGAGTTACACTTGGCCCTTGAGTTTGATCTTGACTTTGTGGCTGTGATTGAGAAGAC
The DNA here is from genome assembly GCA_009363875.1 of Mikania micrantha. Taxonomy (NCBI): domain Eukaryota; kingdom Viridiplantae; phylum Streptophyta; class Magnoliopsida; order Asterales; family Asteraceae; genus Mikania; species Mikania micrantha. Next base: position 26,156,806 of record CM018684.1, read on the forward strand.
TGAGCTTGTGACTCTCTTATTTGTTGTCTAGGAGGAGGTGGTGGTTGTTGTTGGTCATCATCATTATCACTGAACAATTCACTGTCAGAAATAGAATCTTCATGCCTCCACGCATCATTCGCAGGAGCAACATAGTTATCTCTTGCAAAATGGCATACTAACTCTTTAACCAAAATATCATCACTGCTCTTTTGATAGATCTTGACCTGACCAAGACTAGAGTCAGTCATATGCTTTAACTTGAGAAGATCAGCAGCAACTCTAGGAAGGTTTTGCTCTGGAAATCTCTCATCTATCAACATCTGGACGAATCTGGGATACATGTAGAATCTATCCTTTGCTTTGGTGATATTATCAGACCTATATCTGAAAATCATCGCTGAGAAATTGAACGGTTTGTTCAAAATCAAAGCCACCATAGCCGACCTCATTAGGTCTCTAAGCTTATCAAACGTTCCTTTCCTCATACTCATGCAATGCAATAATACATGAGCCAGCAGCTTGTACTATAGAGGAAGTTTTCCCTTCTTGATAGAAATCTCAGTATATACTCCAAAATACCGAATCCTTAAGAAACAACCCTTGATACATCTTTCTGGAATAAGCGTCATCCCAGCAGGTTCTCCACCGAACTGTAATACTCTCCTAATGTCTGCTTCAGTAACTCGAATTGCTCGACCAAGCACATTCACATCAATAACATATTCTTCATCCACAGTAATTAACCTTGCTGATTCCCAGAAGCTTTGAACATGAGATCTATAGATCTGACAAGAATTTGATATCGCATGATAAATCCTTGAGCGCCTCAGAAACTCAATCATAGGCCTGAAATCTTTGCCATTCTTGGTGGTAGGATCCAGATATGCACATAGATTATGCTTATCTCCAAATGTAATATTCGCCATTTCTACAATCAGAAAGAAAACAAAATTAATACAAAATTTATAAAAAATAAAAAAATTTCTAAGTGTTGAAACCAGCGAACCCCCCTGTGCCGATCCTAAGTCTAGACGAACCAGTTGTTAAGACAAACCTATTAAACCTAACGAACCTCTAATGAACGAACCTTCATAACACACGAACCTTCTGGTCAAACAAACCTTGACCAACAAAGGTTCGGTTCTCTGAAATTCAGAGGTTCGTCCCGAACCTATCAATTTCAAACGAACCTTTAAGATTCCAGTGAACCTAAGTTCATTCAACGAACCTAAATCCATTTCAAAATCAAATTTTCAAATCTACGAATTAGATCAAAACATTGTTATCCAGAGGTTCGCCATTAACATATGAACAAGATTAATGAAAACATTTTGTCCAGAACTTAGATTTTAACAGGTTTTAACTCAACAATACAAGTTCGACTAAACTATCCTAAAACCAATCACATATTCTGATTTAGCCGGTCAATCCTCAAGATTTTTACCTATAAATGATCACAAGACAATTTCGAATCAAATGAAATCAGGCAAGATGTTTCTGAGATCCTTAATCGAAAATACACAGTTGCAGGTTCGGTGATAGCTTCTGATGAAAGAGACGAACGTATCACACAAACTTGTTTTTATACGAACCTGTTGACAAACCTTTTCAACGAACCTTTGACCAACGTATTGACCAAACCTGTCAACGAACCTCTTCAACGAACCTATGAACAAACCTCTCAGGCGAACCTGTCCAAAACCTCTTGAACGAACTTGTTCAACAAACCTATTTGACGAACCTGTCCAACAAACCTATTGGACGAACTTTTCAGGCAACCTCCAAGCAAACCTTTTGAAATTCAATTTTATTTAAAATTTTAAACAAACCAATGTTTTAATGTTTCAAAGTCAAGACAAATAATCAAAAATTATAGATTTAACATCAGATAAAATAAAAATCCTTTTGTATTTTTAAAATTTTAAAACAAACAAACAAACTACAATTTTAACAACTCTAACTATGAACTATAAACTAACAAAACAAACACAAATTTTTGTTTGAGAAAGATCCAGACATGAGATCATATTGTATTACAATCATCAACACATCTGATTGAATTAATGAATATATTTATTAGCAAATTACAATTCAAAGATGATTGTCAGTATAATTATCCTGTTTAAGTTTAATTACTAATTAAGATATCTATTAAAAACAAAATCATCAAATACCTTATAATATCCATTTACTTGAGTACATCCCTGTTTTGTGAATAACTAATTAAACACAAATGTTCTTGAAATTAATTACTTCAAATTTAACTAGCTTGATCATGTAAAAACATAATAGAATTTCTTTTAAAATCAAAAAAATGTAGAACAATTTGAATTTGTTCAAAATCTTGGAATCAAGGTTGATACTTTCGTATACTCAGATGATCCAGAAAATGAACTAAACAATAATTTAAGATTAAGTTTTTAACAATCAGATCAATATTTTCATATACGCAGAGATTGTCCAAATCTTAACCAGAACCAAGAAAACAAATTTGAATTGTTTAAAGCTATAACAATCAAGTCGATACGTAAGTATACGCAGAGAATGTTTCAGCTTTAAACTAAAATAAAAGAAAAATAAATTCAGAATTTCTTTTGAAAAATAAACACATGATCAAAACTAGTAGCTTGACTTTTGTTCAAGAAACATTTTGTAAAATTAATCACCACTCATCCAGGACAAAACTAAGTACTGTATTCTAAGCATCTGTTTCTCATAAAGCATCTATCAAAATTTTGTCTAATGTTATCTTAACTAAGTTATAAACCTACTAACACATCATACTAAGTAATTATAAACACTCTTTATGTTTAAGTTTTTGTATGATACAAATGTGTTTCCAATTGCAAACAATGTACTATCATTTCTCACTTGGTCAAGTCAATTTCTCAAAATTTTTTAATTTTTAATGTTTTTGTGTTTTTGATTTTTCAAATGTTTTTGTATTTTTCAAAATTTTCTCCCCCCTAAAAACTAAAACACAAAACAAAAAAAAATTAAAATACGTGATGTTAATTCAATAAAAATTGATTATGAAGGAAGTTGATTTAAAATTACCTCACCCATGACCCGAATGCCATTTAATTTGAGCAAATACTCAAAACGGTTTTTATTAAAAGCCTTGGTGTGAAGGTCTGCTCGTTGCTCATTGGTATGTATCTTCACCACATCAATAAGTTTCTTTTCATAGCAATCGCGTATGAAATGAAACCTAATATCAATGTGTTTGGATCGTGAATGATATGCAGGATTCTTTGTTATAGCAATAGCAGCCTCATTATCAACATGAATTGGGGTTGTAAGAAAATTCAAACCATAGTCTCTCATCTGTTGTTGTATCCACAAAACTTGTGAACAGGAACTGGCAGCCGCTACATACTCAGCCTCACAAGTTGAAGTAGCAAGAGATGTTTGCTTTTTGCAATGCCAAGAAACTAAACGCTCCCCCAAAAATTGTGTACCTCCAGTTGTGGATTCGCATCTGTCTTACATCCTCCATAATCGGAATCACTGTAGGCATTGAAGGAAAAGTTATCATCCTTAGGATACCACAGACCGGTGTCTGGTGTACCCTTCAAATAACGAAGAATTTTCTTGACTGCAATCAGATGTGACACTTTAGGTTTTGATTGATATCGTGCACAGATACTAGTAGCAAACACAATATATGGTCTTGAGGCAGTCAGATACATCAAACTTCCAATAATTCCACGATAAAGAGTAGGATCAATGATATCCCCCTTAATATTAGGCTCAATCCCGTGATTAGGCTGAATGGGCGTGGAAATGGGTTTTGAATTAAGCATGCTAAACCGTTTTAGCACATCTTGAATATACTTTGTCTGATGAATGAAGATTCCATCATCAGTTTGATCAATTTGTAAACCCAGAAAAAATTTGATGTCTGACATAGCACTCATTTCAAATTTCTCAATCAACACCTCTTTAAACTCCAAACACAGTTGTTCATCGGTAGATCCAAAGATAATATCATCTACAAAGATCTGAACAAGAATAATATCCTTGCCATTTTCCCGATAAAACAATGTTTTATCAATCTGACCCCTATTGAACCCGTGTTCAATAAGGTGAGTCGATAATGTCTCATACCAGGCACGCGGAGCTTGATGTAGACCATACATTGCTTTGTCCAAGAGGTAAACCTGATCCTGGTGGATAGGATCCTCAAAGCCCGGTGGCTGACAAACATACAATGTTTCCTTCAATGAACCATACAGAAATGCAGACTTGGCATCCAACTGAAAAACTTTGAATTTCTTGTGAGTAGCAAAAGCAAGAAAAAGTCTAATTGCTTCTAGCCGCGCCACAGGTGCAAACACTTCATCGTAATCAATTCCTTCAACTTGTTTGAAACCTTGAACCACTAAACGAGCTTTGTTACGAACAATTACGCCTCGATCATCTCGTTTGGATCTTAGTACTCATCTAGTACCAATTTTCTATAATCCTTTTGGCAAATCAACCAAATGCCAAACCCCCAACTTCTTAAACTGATTTAACTCTTGCATAGCCTCCACCCAGGCAGGCTCACGCAACGCTTCAGTCACAGTCTTTGGCTCTATCTCTGAAATAAATGCAGAATGCATCCAGAGGTCTTGACTGCCATGAGTTCTTTCTAACTCCACATACAAACTCTCCTCATTTGTGACTTGATGTCGTGTCTGTACTCCAGCAGATGGATCTCCTATGATCTGATCAACAAGATGATTTACATGAACTCTTGTGACATGCACTTGCGGAACACCCACATTATGATCAAGATTTGTAATATTCTGATCAATATCTTGATCATGAGAAATAGCATCTTCAAAAACATCATGATCCTCATCAGATGACCAATCATCATTAATTACTTCTGAAACACCTTCCTTTTGTGGATTATAATTACCATCTTCAGAATGATGAGAAATACCTTGATCTTCAAAATTCTGCAAATCATATAACATTTGTAAAGTTATTTCATCATCAGAAACATTTGGAGACAAATTAAAAGACTCAAAAAGTTTATCATAATCAAAAAGCCAATCTGGTACTTTTCCGTCTGGTATAGGTGTATGTCTTTGAACATCTACATGATACCATAATTCCACAACACCCGTACGTTTATTAAACACACGTTTGTTAGGAAGACTGTAGCCAAGAAAGAAACCCTCCTCAACTTTAGAATTGAACTTTGAATCTTTCTTTAGCATGGTACAAGGAGCCCCAAAAGGTTCCAAGTGTTCCAAATTAGGCTTTCGATTTTGAAGCAATTTATAGCATGTTTTTTTGTGTCTTTTAACAATCACAACTCTGTTAAGAGTAAAACAAGCTGTAGCCACAGCTTCATTCCAGAATGTAATGGGAAGTTTAGAATCAGCTAGCATTGTTCTCACAGACTCAATCAACGTTCTGTTTTTTCTTTCAGCTACACCATTCATCTGAGGCTCATACGGTGCACTGAATTGCTGCTGAATGCCTTTGGAAATGCAAAATTCCTCCATTTGATGATTCTTAAACTCAGTCCCATTATCTGATCTTACTCGTCTCACTTTCAACTTATACAATGTCTCCAACCTATAAACCAACAAGACAAAATTTTCTTAAGTATCTGATTTATGCTTTAAAAACATTACCCATGAAAATCTTGGAAAGTCATCAGTCACCACAAAACAATAAGATTCACCGCCTATACTTTTCACATTGATTGGTCCAAACAAATCCATGTGAAGAAGTTCAAGTGGCTTATCAATAGAAAAGATTGTCTTTGTTTTGGGTGACTTCCTTTTCTGTTTACCCTTCTTGCATGACACACGCACATCAGGAAGCTTAAAATGTTTAACCGGTACACCCTCAACTAAATGATTCTGTACAAGATGATTCATCTTCCTAATATGAATATGCCCCATCCGTCTGTGCCAAGAACGTGTATCTTGCTTAGTTGCTTTAGACACTAGACATGTCTCCAATTTATTCACCGTCTCCACCTTTGCCATGTCAATTACATACAAATCCTTGCTTAAGTACATAACACCTGTCTTTATCAAACATCACTTCGTATCCTTTGTCACAAATCTGTGAAACACTTAACAAATTGTTAGTTAATTCTTTGCAGAAATTAACATTATCAAATGAAACTTTTCCATTCGTCAAAATACCCAACCCAGTAATTTGACCTCCTTTGTCTCCTGCAAAGTTCACATAACTTCCTTTGATTTGCCAGAAATCCTTCAACAAATTCAACTATCCAGTCATGTGCCGTGAACATCCACTATCAACAATCCAACGACTATTGATATGGCCCATGGATGCCACCTGCACAATAAATTAAAATTTTATCAGTATCAAAAGGGATGACCCCTGCCATTTCGGCGTCGAGTCTCCCTGAATGTACCCCAACCATTTTGTTGTGATGAACTACTTAAAGAACCATCTTCTCTGTGATCATCCTTTTTCCCAGAAATTTGATCACCTGACCTGTTTTTCAATTTCCAAAATGATTTTGACTTAAAAGAAGGTTTTGAAAATGATTTAGAAGATGCCTTGTCAAAAGAATCATCATCAGATGATATCCCAAGTTTGACAAGCTTTTTCACATTTCTTTTATTATCAAAAACCCGTTTCTTCCGATTAATTTCTTCTTTTACCCAAACACAATCAGGGTCAAATTTCCTAAGAACTCTCATCTCTTCCTCACTAGGTTTCACTTTCCTAGGACTTCCACCTGACCTTTTCAACCAACTCTCATCATCTAAACTCTTTCTGATTCTGTTCTTTGGACAATTAGCAGAAATATGTCCTTTTCCACAACAAGTAAAACACTTTTGTGTTTCTGTTGGTGAATAAGACCTAAAGCTGCTACAATCAGTAGAACTGAAATCCAAATCACAATCAGCAATCAGATGACCAAATTTACAACAACGGTAACATTTTCTTTGCAAATGATTCTTTGGTTTTGGTTCATCATAGTACTTAGATGAACTGAAAGGTTTAGAAACAACCTTTGCAGATGAGAATCTGTTTCTCAAACCAGTTGATTTTATCTTTGAATTAGTCTTTTGATTTGGAAAATTCTTTGATTTGTCTTTATGTCCAACTCCAAACTTATCAAAGAAAAAATCCACTTTGTCAACCTTTTTAGAAAACACATTTTGCTTTTCAAAAATACCACTAGACTCTCCTTTATGTGTAGTAGATGACTTTACATACACAATAGGTTTGAGAGTAGTGGTTGGTTTAGTTTTCATCACTGGTTTGGAAACAAGATTTGGTTTACTCACAACCTTCTCAACTGGTTTCAACTCAGTCTTTGACTTTTGAGACTTCATACTTTTTTTATCAACCATTTTAACTTGATAACCATTCTGTCTCAAAATGCCAGGTGAATATTCTGATTCAGTGATGTCTTCAATAATGGGAGCATCACTATCAAGAGACACTTTTTCATCAGATGATGATCCTCCAGCAATTTCAATGACATGTTCAGACCGATGTTCATCCAAAGAGACAGGATGAACTTCCAAATTCAAATCAATTTGTGGTCTTGGCACATAGCTGGAAGGAGGTGGTACAGCATGAAAACCTATTCCAGTAGTATCATGCGATGATCTTTGCATGGCAGCAAAGTAATCGATGACATACTGAGAATTTTGATAATTTTCAAGCTTACTCTTGTTCATTTCAGCTTCTGCTTTTGCTGCTGATAATTCAACCTTCAGCTTTTGCACTGATTCGAGATGCACAGAAACTGCATGGTTATTTTGTAAAACTTTGATTTTCAACTCTTCATTCTCTTTTCCTAAATCAATTATCTTTTTGTCAAAGGCTTTTTCTCTTGAAATTAGCTTCTTGTTAGCTTCTGTGCACTCTACCAGTTCAGCAGTCAGCTGAGCATTCGTCTCTTTCAATTTATCAATGATCTCTAACAGATCATAATGTACCTCATCAACCTTCTCTTTACCTTTGCCTGTGTCTTCGTCCAAAGAAGCCATAAAAGCACCCATCAACTCATCATACTGCTTTCCCCAATCGTAACCTTCCTCAGCTTGACTTACTAAAGCTTTCGATGACTCTTCAGGCTTTTCTTTCTTCTTCTGATAAGCTTCCTTTGGTTTGAAAGGGTTTAAATTTCCTTGCTTCTTCGGATTTTTGCATTCTCTAGCAAAATGACCTAACTCACCACAGTTGTAACATTGAGTAGTCTTTGGATTAAATCCAAACTTGGTGTTTCGATCAAAAGTGAAATTCTTCCCAGTTTTCTTTTCATATCGATTGATTCTTCTGATCACACTCGCCAATGCCCATTGAGTGTCAATCAACTCCATCTCGTCATCATCAATTTGCTCATAATCTTCAAATGTAAGATTAGAGTTTCCAATCTTTCCTGCAATTTGTTCATCATACGCACTAACTACACATGACAAAATTGACATATGATCCTGAACAGCCTCTACAGTTACTTTCCCCAGATTTGTTGTATTCAGCTGAACATGAGGTGATGTTGAGTCAGACTTCTTCTCTTTCACATAATAAGATGCACTAGAACTTGCAGATCCAGAAGGTGCAGGAGTACTATCAGAAGTACTAGAAACAAATGTTGTCTGAATCTTTGCTGAAGATACAGGTGGTGTAACCACTGATTCACCATATAAAGAAGGATCTTGAGTAACATTCACTCTCCTTGCTTTTCTCTTATCTTTCATCCCTGCTCTTCTAGCTTTTGAATAAATTCTACCAATGTCATTCCTGGTAGATTTTCTCTCAAGATTAGCACCAATGAATTCCACTTTTCAGGCAACGCGTCTGCAAAGCAATCTATCTTTTCCTCTTCAGTGTATTCAATGCCACACTTCCTGACTTCAGTCAATAAGTGTCTATATCTTGTTATTAAGGCTTCAAGACTCTCATTGCCAATAAAATTGAAGTTCTCAAACTCTTTGCGTATATCAGTGGCTTTCATCTTCTTTAACTTGGTATTTCCCTCAATCCTTGCTTTCAAAGCGTTCCACAAACCATATGATGTTTTGTGTTCATCAAATTGATGAAGTATCTGATTAGGGATTGCTTGCCTCATCATCCAGTAAGCTTTCTTCTAAGAATCGTATTTCTTTCTCTGATCGACAACTAATCTCTGAAGGGTTTGATCTAAATCTGTCCCTACAACCTTGGGTCTTTCATAAGGTGATAAAATCCTTTCCTACAGATTAGTGTCAGTTCCATTTAAGTGTGTTTCAAGCCTTCCTTTTCCAGTTCTCGTAATCTGTCAAATCAAGCAACTTTGGAACTTTGTTTGTACTTCCAACCTCAGTTTCACTAATCAGAATGCTACGTATTTAAGAATTCTGACTAGCTACAGCAGCATACATCTGAGCCATGATGTTAATCTTTTATCAGCAAACCTCTGATGAAAACTTAAGTTCACGAACCTTACAACCAGGCGAACCTCCAACACTCCTTGATTTGAACGAACCTCAATACACGAACCTCAAATCACGAACCTCAAGTCACGAACCTTAAGTCATGAACCTTAAGTCACAAACCTCAAGTCACGAACCTCAACTCACGAACCTGATCTCACGAACCTGAGACAAACGAACCTCTGCAGAAAGCCTTCAACGAACCTCTTCAAAAACCTCTGAACGAACCTCATAAAAATTGCAATAACAGCGAACCTCTTGCTTCAGCAACTCACAGGTTCGGCTCACGAACCTGTACTGCAAAATTCAAAAATTTTGGAGGGAAAACATTCCAAATTTGAAGAAAAACCTTCAAAAATCCTCAATTTGCATCACAAATCTTGTAATTTTAATGTTCCACAGCAATTGATGATGAAATTTCACTCAATTCAGCAACCAAGCACAAAGAAAACTAGAATTTCAATCCATTTCTTGATCTCTTTATCTTCAAATACTTGAAAGTCTTTGATAATCTTGTATAGAACTCCACCAAAGCTCTGATACCACTGTAGATCTACTGAATATGATCTTGATCATATAACAAATCCTATGAACAATCAAATATATGTTGAATCTATATTTGATCTATATGAATCAAAGAAGAACAAGCATTCTAATAATCATCTCCATCTCATTAATCACAATCAACTGATTACAATGAACACACAGTTCTTTCTCACACAGAGAAAATCACTCAGAGGTTTGCAAGAAGTTATGACAAAATCAGACAAACCTGCAATATATACAGACTGTCAGACGAACCTATTCTAGCCGAACCCTTAGGTTCGCCAGCCGAACCTTGAGGTTCGCTGGACGAACCTACACAGCCAAACCAATAGGTTCGCCGAACCTCCCAAGGTTATAGATTCGCCAAACCTATTAGTGATAGGTTAGCCGAACCTTCTAAGGTTATAGATTCGCCAAACCTATTAGTGATAGGTTAGCCGAACCTGCTAAGGTTCCTGGGCTAGACGAACCTCAGTCAAACCTCACTAACTTTCTATAATTTACATGTTTGATAAGCAACATATTACAAAAGGAAGCCTCTGTAATAGATATTCAGAGTAGAGAGGATAAGTGGTCTGCATACTGACAGACACTCAAGAAAGACAGTATTCCCCCAACCCCAATGCAATACAAGAAAGTCTACAAAACCAAAGGATACAGATCTAGCGGTTGCAGTCTGAGCTGGGCATACTTCAAAAATCTGGGGTGCTGTGGTGTGAAGAGAGAGGGGAATTCACTACTTAAAATTCCCGCATAATTTCAAGACGTTGCCTGGATTCGAAGTTAATCAGCTCGCATGTCTGAACATGTTGTATTGTGAAGATTCTGGTATGCCTTCTTAGTTTTCCAGGCAAATCAAGTTTGAATACAGAAAATGGTGGGTGAACTTCATGCTTCAACAGCCAGAAAGGTTTTATCTACCAGAGATTGACGCTCAGACAAGAAAGCATAGAGTCATCCTGAAGTGGCTACCTCCAAAACTTATGAATATCATTCCTCTTCCGAAGATGCATCAAAACTTTGGAAGTTGCTTTAAATGGTGGTACTATGATGGTAGAACTTCAGAGGAAGATGTTAAGATCCTCTATAGATGTCAGATCTTCTTTGATGTTGGTGACATGGAGCAGGCTTTGAAATACATGAGAGTTATCCGGCTCTACTTTGGTTTTGATATTCATGCTGGCGCTGACTGGAAAGCTTTATCACAGAAGTTTTTTAAGACTGATGAAGTTAATGTGAAGAACTAGGTCCAAGGGGGAGTATGTAGATGCATGTTTTGTCCCTAGTTCTATTATTGGATATTGTGTTTGCATGTATTGTTTGACTATGAATGTTTTACAAGTTTTATCTAGTATTGACCTAAGAGTGAGTTTATTCGGACAAATGTAGAACTAACGAATGTCCTTTCATGCGAAGGAACTAGGTCATTCTTCCGTTCGTGCAAATGAATCAAAGGGCCGATTCATTCGTATGAGAGGTTCGTTCGTGAGACGTTATTCGTATGATTGAGTGCTTTGTGTGATCATTCGTATGACGGATTATGGACTATAAATGCCCGACAAACAGAATGTTTTAGGGTAGCTAATCATTCCTGAGTATCTTCCTCGTTTTCAAAGCCCCTCCTGCGTCTCCACCTTCATATTCTAGCCCGTGGTGTTCCATTTCACTCATAACGTTGATTCCCGATCATCGTATCATCACGGTTGGCAAGGATTTCGATTGGAAAGCCCACGAATAGGATGTCGCACTATTCGGAGGGCTGTCAAGCTTAATAGTTAGGGATACTTCCCGTTTTTAAGGTCCAACATTCAAGGATGCAAATCGAAGCACAATGCTTGACCTTTTGCTTAATGCACCAATGGGAAGTCTAGGTGTTGGATATGTGGAATCTCCATCTATTGTCAACTTCAGACCTTGGGTTGAAATTGAAAAGGAGATTCTCCCTGATCTTTTGAGGAACTATGAGCCTCATCAGCATGCTGTAGTGAAGAAAGTACTTGACTCCAAGGATCAAGTAAAAAGAACAGAAATAATCCACTCGCCTGCTAGAGCTCCTCTTCCTTTGGGTCCCTCTCCCAAATCCCTACCCATTCTGATCACAAATTCCAGAGCATGAATAAAGAGATGGTTTTATGACCATGTCTCCAAAAGTATGATCATTGAAAGATTCAATGGTTCAAGGACTTTCTTCTCATATTGGGATGCTATCCTTAACTCCCCAAGCGTGATCTGAAAGAATTGCAGCATATGATCCTGGAAAATGCTGACAGCGAATACGAAGTCCTGAAGTATGTGCGGAATCTCATAAATAAAATTGGTTTGGCTCTAAGGAAAAAATAAATGGTTTTGGCTTCATCAGTCTAGAGGAAGATTGTTGGAAAATATGGACTGATGAGCAAAACTACTGAAGCCAAACTACTGAATAAGAACAACGGATTGACAAACTGTGGATACCTTCTTTCCACCACTATATCACAACAACGGTTTGAAACAGCGGATCCCAAAACAACGGATATAATAACCATTGATCTAGGAAATCGCGGATCATGACATCCACGGAACAAGACCAGGACAACAACAGAATCAATACACCGCGAAATGGCTTCCGTGGTTCAACTACTGAAGATCAATAAACATTATCTCTTTTTAGCTAAGCTAGCTACCTTCACAGGACCAAAAAGATCCATGTGAAGCGTATTGAGACAGTCAGTTGTTTTAGATTCCTCAATAGATTTATGTGATGGTTAATGTTGTTTTTCCTTTCAATCAAGATTCAAATTGTCCTTCAAAATGAAATCCTTTTTAAGGTAATTCTCTTACAAGTGAAAGGGTAGTATGAAGAGATTAGTGATTTTGGTGACAGAATCTTCTGTGCCAAAGTTCAGTTTCAGAAGATGAAGCTTTGGCGACGAGGCATGTGGGAATTGAGGATTGAGAGTCCGTTGTCATGTCAACAACATAGACATTTCCACTTGTCTTAGCTGTTAGAAAAGTGTGTTGGTCTACTGAAACCTTTATTTTAGAGTTTATTTCTAGAGAAAGAATTTTGGAACAGTCTTTAGTGAAAAATGAACTGTAATTTTTGTCTACTAATTGAGACACACTCAAGAGATTAAACTTGAGGTTCTCAACTAGACTGACATATTTAAAGTCCAGTTTTCTACTAAGGATAGAACCAAACCCAACTATCCAACCTTTTGCATTATCTCCAAAGGAGACAGATCCTCCATTCTTTGGAATGAAATTATTAAAAATAGATCTGCAACATGTCATATACCTAGAGCTTCCACTATCCACATACCATAAATGATTATGGTTTGAAGAAGCTGTCTGATCATCAAATGAATCATCATCAGGCTGGTCAGAAGAGGTTGGGTTTTCACCAATGGCCATTAAAGCAAAATATGTGGGCTTATTGGTTATAAGAGCATACCCTACATCCTTAGGTATGCTGCTCTAATCCACATGCTCTTGAGTAAAAAGAGCAGGTTGCTTTGATTGAGAAGTTGGGACAGCTGGGCCTGGAGTGTTTATTTGTCAATAAGAATGTGAAATAATTTGAAGTGGTGTAGGCATGAGCTGAAACATGCTGCCATTAGCCGCTTGTACATATTGATCATTAGATTACAGAGAGTTCTGAACAATATGAGTTGTGGCCTGAGTAGCATTATGTTTTTGATAGTGAGAAGAATATGAAGAAAAGGGAGTTGAGGAAGAGTGTGTGTTGGGTAAAGTCACATAGGGTTAAGAAAAGTTGTTAGGGGCATTTCTACATACCCTAGCAATATGTCCTGTGCCATGACATCCGTAGATGGGAACTTTTTCTTTATTTAGACCTATCTTGGTCTTAACATGGATACTGGGAAACTTTCTCCCTGTCCTTTTGTAGAACTTGTTGCTTCTTATGCTCAAAAGGGCAAGTTGATATAAGATATCCACTTCTTTCAAGTCATCATTTGGAATATGATGGAAATCATCCATCATGAAACACAAGTTGTAAGGGATGAAAGAAAGGTCATCACATGAGGAGAAAGAGATAGTGATGCCAGTGGTAATATCAACATGATCATCGTAACTCCAATTAGAATTCTCAGAGTTATGACTGAGGAGAGCAGTGTTACCTTGAACATACTCCTTGGTTAATTTAGCAAACTTTATTAACTTTCTTTTCTGGTCAATCCCACGCCCAAAAGTGAGTAGGTTACGATGGAGTTGGGTAAGTGTGAGATTGCCGAATCTGGAGAAGACCTCAACACAATAGACTAGGTTTCCCACTTGTCTGGGAGAGATCTCAGAAGACAGCTAAGAACATAAATGGCATGGTAGAATTGACCCACAAGTTTTAGTTCACTAAGAAGAGATGTGAACCGTTCAAACTGTTGACTCAATGACTCGTTATTTAGTTGAGAAAAAGTTGCATACTGTTGAGCTAATATCTCCCTAGTATTAGCTACAACATCGTCAGTTCCTCCGAACTGTTCTTTGAGGGCATCCCAAAAGTCTTTTGCAGACTCGTAGTGAAGGAGACCAGAGTAGATCTCATTCGGGAGAGCCATGGCTAACTGAGCGTGTGCCTTAGCATCAAGCTCTAGTTTCTGGTAATTGAATCACCAGTCTCAGTGTCCATGACCATGGGCTTATGCGGTCCGAAAATAACTGACTTCCAACAGCCAGTATGGTTGTTGGATAGGAAATGCAACATCCTCCTCTGCCAAATATTATAGTATAGGTGGTTTAGTTGCAGAGCCAGTGTTAGGAGGAACAAGAGTAAATTTTTCAACCATTGTGGCTACAAACAGTATGAGAGAATCAACAGAAGAAAGATTTCTCAATGTTGTTTGATTGAATGGTTTGAATAGTATTAAGTTCAAAACCAAGCACCTATAGAAATTGAAAAACAGATGAAGTAGAAGAGTAAACAAAGTTTTAAAGAGTCTAAGCAACCGGATATCAATAAGAGCTTTGATTTTTAGACTTGATGGTTAAACCAATACTAAATAACAAAGCTCTGAAACCAATTGTTGAACCGTGAGGTGTTATTTAACCAAGAATATCCGAATTTAGACTCTAGGTCAACGCCTAGGTATTTACTCCCTCTTAAGTCAAACACTTAGTTATTTTCAGGTTTTTTAGTATTGCTAGAAAAGGAGAAAACATAATAAGAGCACAAGGAATTTTTGAGTTAATCAATTCATATAATTCAGGGAATGTTGGGGTATAATTACCCAACATTCAATGCTATTCGACAAGAAATAATAAGACAAACAGCTGACAGAAATACAGACACTGATACAAACAAAAACGTACAACAACTGATAGAAAAGTCAACAACTATAGAAACAAGAGTCTTCAGTTATTCTTTTGTGGTTGTGATTCAGTTGTTATGTATTCAGTGGTTGAACCACGGAAGCTATTACATGGTTGTTGATTCTGCTTTTGTCTTCAAGACTTGATCCACGGTTGTTGGATTAGTGGTTATTGGATCCATTGTTGTTGGATGCGTTGTTGTACTCTGCGGTTTGACACTCAGTGGTTGAGAACAGGTGTCTGCGCTTAGGCAATCCGCGGTTGTTGTACCGTTGATGTGCATCACATTGCTTTTACTCAGAATGGGAAGTATGGTTGAGGCTCATCAGTCCTTAGATTTTCAACACAATGTCTAGCAATGTTACCTGGTTTCCCGCAGGCATAACAACATACCTTTTGATGGAATTCATTGAGGTCAAACGGTTTGACTTCACAATCACTTGTACCAGGAAATGAACTTATAGAGACTTGTTCCAAAGACTTATTTGGAACAAGAGGTTCACAGTTTGGGTTTAACTTTGAACCTGTCTCTCTAGTGATTGTGTTATGCAGTTCATTTCTTTTACTTTTAAAAGATAAATATTT
This sequence comes from Mikania micrantha, assembly GCA_009363875.1. Taxonomy (NCBI): domain Eukaryota; kingdom Viridiplantae; phylum Streptophyta; class Magnoliopsida; order Asterales; family Asteraceae; genus Mikania; species Mikania micrantha. The sequence continues at coordinate 26,172,642 of CM018684.1, forward strand.
GTTTTCAAAACTAAGTATCCTTCAACATCATTAGTAAGTTTTACAAACTTAATAAAATTAGTCTGAAAATTGCCAACATTGTCAAATCTATAAACATAAAAATTTGACTTGTTCAACGCAACAGGATGATTTGTGCTTTTCCTAGCACTTATTTCGACTTGCTCATCAACTTGTCTGGAAGGACTTACTTTTTCTGCACAAATATCATAATCATCAAAACAGTTCATAGTTTTCAATTCAGATCAATCGTTAAAGAGACTAGTAACCACATTATAAGAATAGTCATATTTTTCAACAGTTATCATAGTTTTAGATAGCTCAGTTTAAACTTGATTTAACCCCAAAGTTATCTCATCTATTCTAATCTTGGCAGTTTTATAGTGAGATTCTTTGTCACTTAAAATCTCTTTGAGTTTTGAAATATCTAGCCTTTCAACATCGATTTTTCTTTGAAAAATTCTTCATTCCTAAGAAATTCTGAGCTAAACTATTTTAACTTGGTTACTTCTTTGATTAATAAATGATTTTGTTTTCTGCAGCTAAATACTTTATCAATGCAAGCAGAATAGCATGACTGTTCAGTTATCTCAGAATACTGTCCAGGGTGATCTCCAACTCTTGAATTTAATCACTCCAATCATATGAGTCTATTTCTTGAGTAACCATTTTTTTTGAAGTTCCAACTCCTATGGCTTCATCAAATTTCTATTCAGTTTCCGTACCATCCTTGGGCACCTTGCATTCCCAGGCGCAGTGTCCAGTCTGATCACAGTTGTAGCATCGGAGCTTCGATTTTTCGAATCCCAATATTATTCCGGTGTTATATCCAAAGCTTTTTCTTCCGTGTTTCTTGATGAACTTCATGGCATGAAACACAGCCATTCCCATTTTCCAGGCAATATCCATCTCTTCCACATAAGCTGGATTAATTTGTTCAAGATTGTCTTAAGTCAGATTTGTAGGTGCAAGTTCTCCTGTGAGGAAGGGATTATAGCTATTGATGAAGCTTTTAAACATCAACAGATTCTTTTCTCCATCAGTGTCAGTCTTTGAAAGCATCCAATTTTTCCCGGAAGAAATGAAAGCAATTTCATTTGACAAAACATGTCCTGAGCTTTGCTGGTTTATCATGGACATCAATATTGAACTTTCTGAAATAGAACTGCTCCCCAAAGAGCTTGCATGATTCATATATCGTTTCTTGTCATCCATATCATAAGAGTTGATGGTGGATATCAGTTCACTCAAGGAAGTCTTGTACATAGCCTCGCTTCTCTTTATGGTGGTCAAATTTGAGTTCCAATTGTATGGAAGAGAGTTTAGTAGTTTCTTGTTCACCTCTCCCTTTGTCATTTCAATACATGTACTACTTAGTTCTGTCATCAAATGGGTGAATCGATTGAGCAGTGCTTCCAGAGTTTCTCCTTTGATATGGTTGAACATGTTAAACTATTTTCTTAACAAGTCCTTTCTGCTTTCCCTCATTTCCTCATTTCCAATAGAATTTTCAACCAAGGCATCCCACGGATCTTTAGTTGTTTTGTGCTCTTTGAAATCATGAACAACTTCAATGGATAGACCCACTGTGATGGAAGCATAGGCTTTGTCATGCTTTTTTTTCGTAGAATGCTCTTCTCAGTGAAAAGTTCGGGATCCTTGGGAATTAATACTTAGAATTCATTCTCATAAATAGGAACATATGGTCCTTCTGCAATTGAACTCAACAACTTAGGATCAGTATACTTGGTGAAAGACTAAAATTTGAACTTCCAGTCATGAAATTTATCACCTGAAAAAAGCCAAGGAGGCTTAGTAAGTGTGCCAATCACATTATAAGGGTTCAAAAAATTGTACAAGTTGCTAAGGTTTTTGGCAGCCATGTTCATAAAATGTATCAGTACACCAATTTTTAGAATTTCACTAAGTCACAGGAGTTCTCGAATACTGAAGTATTCGAAGATGAAAGTAAACGAACTGAGAGAAGTTCACGATGGCATAAGTATATGAAGCTCCAAGTTCACAAAAGAAGAGTAACTGAAAATCCAAGTAACTGAAGATCCAAGTAACAGAAAATTTGATTATACGAACCTGAAAGTTCACGAAAACCAAAGTAGTCGAAAACCAAAGTATACGAAGCTGAACTAGTCGAAAGATGAAGTTCATGAAATCTTGAAAGATCACCAAAATAATATTCTGTAAGAATTTGAACTCCAAATTGATTGACAAGCTTCCCAACTCGATGATGAACAATAAAGTCAAATCCTTTTTAAAAAAAAAAACTTGAGACTTGGTGTTGAAAAGAGGTCCAAAGCTCTAATACTACTTGTAGGTCCCTTAGCTGGTAAAGTTACCAACTTGACACAAAAATTAGCGGCAACAATCTTCTATTAGTGTGAATCCAAAGTGCAAGAGAAATCAAGTATTTTGCACTAAGAAAGTCGTGAACTTTACAAGGTGTGATCAATACATCTAGACACACTACCTCGGGATCCAAACCTAGAACAGTATACAATACCTCTATATAAACTACTCTAAGGTACACGAAATACAAAGTACTCGAAACGTAAAGTTCACGAACAGTAAAAGTACTTTATGAGTACTTGTGTTTTCGAATACTTTTGTCTTTTACTTTGATTTTATGTGTCTTTTTGCTTTTCTTGGGCTCTACAACTTCACAGTTTAATAGGAAAAGTAAATCCAACACGACTCGATAAAGAAAAAGTTGTGTTACATGTGTTAAAATTTGACTTGAGTTTCTATATGTAACACCCCGACCGATGGCGAAAACGTCAGGATGCCACGAGGGATGTGTAGATTGTTCAAAAGCTCGTGGGCATCTAAATCAAATCATCATACATCATTCAACCAACCAAATTAATTACACAAAATTCATTTTCATCATGGAATAGTTACAACAATTACAAAAGAGATTTAGCTATCTAACTAAATTCTAATCGCCAGAATTTCAGTTATTTAGCTAAGTCCAAGATCCTATATGATGATGTCCGAAAGTGTGAGTCATCTTCCTCAACCTACTTAGCTTCATTACCTAAAACTTGTAAAAATCAAGTGTCAACTACAAAGTAGTTGGTGAGTAATCATAAGTTTTATATTTAAAATATTTTACAAAGAGTTTTGAAGAGTTTGTATTTTCTTGATAACATCCGTATGAGCATCTGTGAGATCATTCAACACAATATTCCAATACACAATTCCCACACATAATTCAAACACATAATCACATGTAATAATAAATCATAAATAGTCAATCATATGTTCAATCAACCAATCACAATCCATCAATAATTCTCAATTAGTATAAGTGACCATACATGTATCATTGTATATGACCGAGGTCAATGACAACGACACACGGAGTTTTGGAAACATCTACGTGACCATACATGCAATTATTGAGGAAGACCGAAGTCAACCACAACGATTACACGGAGTGTGGAAACATCCACGTGACAATACATGCAATTATTGAGGAAGACCGAAGTCAACCACAACGATTACACGGAGTGTGGAAATATTCACGTGACAATACACGCCGTCGTCGCGAATGAAACAAAGTCATTAGTAACAACTCATGGAATATGACAATCAATAACTATTATTTATCATCTTGCAAGGACAGTCCAAATTCATTAGTGTTGATTATCTTATATATGATGATCTTTAAATCTATTGTGTCAAGATCATATAAGTTGTAAAGATATCATCCTTATAAACCTATATAGATACATTCATAGTACATGCATGCATGATTACGTAGCTACACCAAAATTTAAGTTGTTAAAAACCCATTTTTAAGTTTAAAGAAATCATGTTTAAATTATTCCCATCAATTATTTCCATTAATTAAAAAAAAATCCCATACTTTAACTTATGTGTTTATATAAAAGGTGGTGGCTATGATTTCTCATGCATGCCTATTCGTATATATATGTGTATATGTATACTCATGTTCCACAATTGCTTTTAACCTTCTAGTTTAATGAAATTAAATTGGATTTCCCATGAGGGCAGCGAACCTTTTACTTGTCACCCTCTAGGTTCGGCTAACCTCAGAGGTTCGCCCCTTCGCTCAAAGGTTCGTCACACGCACTAGGTTCGGCCTTATAAGGTTCGTCCACTAGGGTTCGTCCTTCTCTGGTTCGTGGGTTCCATAGGTTCGCCGGCCTAATTTCGCCATGCAAGGTTCGTGACCCTTGGGGTTCGCCTGGCTCAGTGGGGGCTCGGCTAATGCTAGGGTTCGGCCAAGGAACAGGTTCGTGGGGTCCTAAGGTTCGTAGCCCTTAGGTTCGTCCATCTAGGTTCGCCTATGTAGGTTCGCCCAGGTTGGTTCGCCTAGCAGGAGCTTCGGTTGCCACAGGTTCGGCAATTCGAAGGTTCGCCGACCTGCATCTTCGTAAGCCGAACGTGTTCATCAGCATCTTCTTTATCGAACAACCTGTAGCGGATTTGATTCTAGAGTTTCCAGGTTGTTTACAAGTGTTCATCTCAATGTTTTTAAGTGTTTAAATCGATTAGAACAACACTAATATATATAGTTCATGGTTTACAACAAAATCGTGAATAAAACTTTAGATTTACCTCAAAATGTTGATCAAGCATGAGATTTTCTTGTACTTTCTTGTTCCTCTCGATCACGCGGTCGTTTAGAGTCGAAGATCTCGTGAAACCGTTGAGATTTGAAGGAGAAAATGTAGAGAGAAGTTGTAGTTGGTGGGTGGCGAAAATTGAATGTAGATAGAGAAGTTGTTGGTGGAAGAATGAAGAAGAGGATAGAATTCTTCCCATTTAATTACCCGTGTAACCCCGCGTGCCCGGTCTCGTTTTTATCGCGATAATTTTCATAAAGTGCTAGATTATGCTCGGGTTTTAACGTGAAACACATTAAAAACATAAAACATTCAAATAATATATCTCATTTTAATTAATTTTATTTTGTTTCATACAACGATTTCGTTGAATTATTTATTTAAATAAACTGATTTGTTTTAGGTTGTGATTTCTAATAAATGTTTTTAGTTTTCAGTTATTAATTTAATATCGTTAAATATTATTTAATTATCTCGTCGAAATGCGTTACTTACGTACGTACTCGCAAAGATCGTCACCTTTCCGAATCCGACGCTCATATCATATTTTCGATTCGATTTACGAATTAAGGAATATCGTTTCAGAATATTATTCTTAATAATTATATTAATGTGAATCGTCATCCACGTGAATACATTACTAAGTTAATATTTCTAAATAAACATTCGCGTTTAAATAATGTTCGTAACCTCACCATCGCGTTATCATTTCCAGTTATACATCCATTATTTTATAACATTAATATTATCAATCCCAATCCAAAACCAGCTACACCATATCACTGACTATGTTTAACAACCAAACTATAACCAAACTATAACCAGTAACATGACCATGTGTCCTTGACTATGTTTAACAACCAAACCATAACCAGTAACATACTCCAATCCCTTTCCATTCTAAACCATAACCCATATTCCGTGTATTCATCTGCGATAAACTCTCTGGTTCTGTTTAGTTGGGTTACAACTAAACTTCCCAGGGTTTACGCGTATAATAGTATTTTCTAAATATGTATACCAATAACAGTGAAAATCAATAAATCGTGCATTCAGTGATTTATTATCATTAATAATTACAAATCTCAGGTCGTAACAGTACAATCGTAAGATTGTACGGATGTACGGACGACCGGAAGTACAGTGATGTTACAGTCTCCCCTAGTTAATGGAATTTCGTCCCGAAATTTAACTTTGAGTGACCGTAGTAAATAAATGTGGGTACTTAAGCTTCATCTGATCTTCTCGCTCCCATGTGAATTCTGGACCACGCTTCGACTCCCAACGTACTTTTACAATTGGAATTCTACTGTGTTTGAGTTTCTTAACTTCACGATCCATTATCTCCACTGGTCTTTCAATAAAATGCATGGTATCATCGATGCGAATGTCATTGAGTGGTACCTGAAGATCCTGATCAGCTAAGCACTTTCTCAGATTGGAAACGTGAAACGTCGGGTGCACGTTGCTAAGTTCAGGAGGAAGTTCCAACTTATAGGCAACCTTCCTGATCCGTTCAAGGATCTTAAAAGGGCCAACATAACGTGGAGGAAGTTTACCTTTCTTCCTGAATCGCACAACGCCCTTCCAAGGTGACACTTTAAGCAATACCATATCTCCCACTTCAAACTCTAAAGGTTTTCGTCGTTTATCCGCGTAACTCTTCTGTCGACTGCGTGTAGCGAACAGATTTTCCCGGATCTGGCGAATCTTGTCAGTCGTCTCCTGAATAATCTCGGGACCAGTGATCTGCGATTCGCCGACCTCAGTCCAACAAATAGGTGACCGACATTTCCTGCCATAAAGAGCTTCAAACGGCGCCATACCAATGCTTGCGTGATAACTGTTGTTATACGAGAACTCGACCAATTGTAGATGGCTATCCCAATTGCCACCGAAATCGATGACACAAGCTCTTAACATTTCTTCCAATGTTTGAATAGTCCGCTTCGTCTGTCCGTCCGTTTGAGGATGATAGGCGGTGCTAAGATCCAATCTTGTTCCAAATGCTTCATGAAGTGATTCCCAAAATCGTGCCGTGAATCGAGCATCACGATCCAATATTATGCTTAAGGGAATACCATGTTGGCTAATGATCTCATCAATGTAGATACGAGCTAACTTCCGCATAGGGTACGTTTCGCGTATCAGTAGGAAATGAGCCGACTTGGTTAGTCTATCAACTATCACCCAGATACTATCCTTACCGTTTGTGGTTCGTGGGATTTTAGTAATGAAATCCATGGAGATATTCTCCCACTTCCACATGGGTAATTCTGGTTGTAATAATAATCCCGAAGGTCGCTGGTGTTCCGCCTTGACTTTGGCACAGTTAAGGCACTTGGACACATATTCAACAATATCCTTCTTCATACCAGGGCACCAGTACAAGGCCCTAAGGTCTTGATACATCTTGTCAGCACCCAGATGAATCGAGTATCGAGTCTTATGAGCTTCATTCATAATCACCATCCTAAGATCACCCCTGTTCGGTATCCACAACCGATTCAAGTAATACATCAAACCATCATCTTTAGTTTCCAATAAAATCTCAGCCCCGCAAGACATCTCATTTTTCAAGTTATCTTGAGCTAATGAGTGTTGTTGGGCTGTGAGAACATCATTACGGAGATTAGTGTGCACTCGGACACTATGAATCTGAACTTGACTTTTGCGACTAAGCGCATATGCTACTATATTCGCTTTACCAGGATGGTAGCGAATTTCACAGTCACAATCGTTCAACAGTTCAACCCATCTCCGTTGTCTCATGTTGAGTTCTTTCTGATTGAGAATATGTTGTAAACTCTTGTTATCTGTAAAGACTACACACTTTGTGCCATAAAGATAATGTCTCCATATCTTCAGGGCAAACATGACTGCACCAAGTTCCAAGTCGTGTGTAGTGTAGTTCTTCTCGTGAATTTTCAGTTGTCTCGATGCATATACCACAACCTTTCCCGGTTGCATGAGAACACAACCAAGACCTAGGTTGGATGCATCACAGTAAACCACAAAATCATCATTTCCATCAGGCAGTGTCAAGACAGGAGCATCACAAAGTTTCTACTTTAAAGTCTGAAATGCCTCTTCTTGCTTTGGTCCCCACTCATAAAGTTTATTCTTTTGAGTCAAAGAAGTGAGAGGGACAGCAATCCTGGAGAAATTCGAAATAAACCGCCGATAGTAACCGGCAAGTCCAAGGAACGATCGAATCTCTGTCGGTGTCTTCGGTGTACTCCAATTCTTCACCCCGTCAATCTTCGCAGGATCCACGTGAACACCATTTTCATTGACTATGTGCCCCAAGAATTGAACTTCCTTAAGCCAAAATTCTCATTTAGAGAATTTGGCGTACAGTCTCTCTTCTCTTAGGATCTCCAAAACCATCTTAAGATGTTTCTCATGTTCTTCCTTGGTCTTTGAGTATATCAAAATATCATCAATGAATACAATCACAAACTTATCCAAGTATGGCCAACAGACACGGTTCATGAGGTCCATGAAAATCGCCGGTGCATTGGTAAGGCCGAAAGGCATTACCAGGAATTCATAATGGCCATATCTTGTTCTGAAAGCTGTCTTGGGAATATCATCATCATGTACGCGAAGCTGATGATACCCAGACCTAAGATCGATCTTTGAAAACCATGCTGAGCCTTGAAGCTGATCGAAGAGATCATCAATGCGCGGCAATGGATATCGATTCTTAATTGTGAGTTTGTTCAATTCGCGGTAGTCGATGCACATTCAGAATGACCCGTCCTTATTCTTAACAAACAGGACCGGTGCACCCCATGGTGAATGGCTCGGGCGAATAAATCCTTTATCAGTCAGCTCTTGCAGTTGGCTTGCCAATTCTTGCAACTCCGAAGGTGCAAGTCTGTAAGGAGCTTTGGCAACTGGTTCGCACCAGGTACTAAGTCAATTCGAAACTCTACTTGACATTCTGGTGGAAGACCCGGCAAATCATCTGGAAATACTTCGGGAAAATCTCTTATTACAGGTACGTCTTGAATGCTCTTCCCTTTCTCCTTTTTCTCCACAATGTGTGCTAAAAATGCTATACACTTCTTCCTAAGGTACTTGTGTGCTTTGGTGCATGACATCAGCTTAAGACCTTTACTAGAATTTTCTCCAAATACTCTTAAACTTTCACCCGAAGGTAATGGAATGCGGATGTATTTTTCATGACAAACTATTTCCGCTCTGTGGGTGGCTAACCAATCCATGCCTATGATAACATCAAAGCTACCAAGATGCATAGGTATGAGATCAATTGGGAAAACGTGATCACTTAAGTTCACAGTACATCCAATAATAATAGTGTCAATATCAATAGTGTTTACGTCAGCCACCTCCACGTTAAATGGTTTATATAAGTATGTACGTGTTCTACCAAGCATGCATTCAAAATCATATGAAACGAAACTCCTATCGGCACCAGAATCAAATAAGACAGATGCATAAGAGTTGTTGATCAGAAATGTACTGTTGACCACATCCTGGTTGGCTTGAGCAGCTGGAGCATTCAGTTGGAACGCCCGGCCTCTTGCTACCCTCTGATTGTTCCCAGTCAACTTTGGGCATTGATTCCTGAAGTGACCCACTTCACCACACTCGTAACAGGCTCTTGCCTATACAAGTACTTGGCGAACGGGTACAGCTTGAACTTGTTGAGTTTGCGGAGCTGGTAGTGAAAGCGGAGCAGGTTGCATCCTTTGTGCTTGCGGTGCACTCCGGCAAACATTAGCAAAATGGCCATACTTGCCACAGATGTTGCAGACGCGACAAGGCACGTTAGGCAAATGATGATATCTGTAAGTATTACACTGGGGAGTGTTCCCAATATAATTTCTTGCAGTGGTGTTGTTTGATGATTGCTGCGTAGACTTAGCAGCAGGAGCAGTGACCACGAAATTTCTGGTCTTTCTCTTTTTGTTGCTGCTCTTTGAAGAACTAGCAGCTTCAGACTTTACCTCTGTCTTTGTTTCTTTCACAGCAGTCTTGACCTTGGTTTTCTTTGTCCCTTTCCTGGTGAGTGTTCCAGCCTTCACATGGTTATCAGTCAGTGTGGCAGATAAACGGATAGCAGCCTTAAGTGTTTTGGGGTTGCTTCTGTAGACAGTATCCTGAATCTGCATCGGCAACCCGCGGATATACTTCTCGATCGGTCTCTCCAAGGGTGTCACCAGATGAGGTACTAGAAGGCTATACTCATGAAACTGAGTATTATAGATGACATTCTCGCCACTATCTTGCTTGAGTTCCCAGAACTCAGTCTCTAGTTTCCTCATCTCACTGCGAGGACAAAATTCAGTGGTCATCATATTTTTGACCTCTGTCCACGTCAGTGCAAGGGCAGCATCAACTCCCCTAGTTCGTTTCTCCCCATTCCACCATGTTAGTGCTCTCTTTTGGAAAACACTAGTGGCATAACGAACTTTCAGATTATCGGGGCAATCGCTGTTGATGAAAGTGTTCTCCATACTCTCGAACCACTGTAGCAGACCAGTGGCAGTTTCAGAACCCGTAAACTTTAGAGGATTACAGGAGTTAAAGTACTTGATGTGCAAGTTGGGGGGTTTGCACCACCTCTGTTCTGATTGATATTCTGGTTGGCTTGTGTCAGTTGATTCACCAATCCAGTAATGAGGTTGGCTAACTCTTGCATGCCGGAGTTAGCATTATCGTTAGCGTCCTCAGAGTTCGTATCATCTCCGTTGTGACGGCGAGGCGGCATGTTTCTGAAGAGATTAGAAACATGTTACTACCGTTTGCAACGTCAGCCATACAAACTATGGTTAAATGAGTTCATTTTAAATAGTTAGGATTACATATAGGAACTATATTTTTCTCCTACCTGTCTTTAAACTCATAACATTTATAAATTTAATAATATTATACTAAGTGTCCTAGTTGGTCATAACTAATATTAGCTAAATATTCCTAAGTTCCATACATTCCCCACCCTATACCAACACTGACAACCTCCCGATGCAATGCAACAAGCTTATATATAGGGCATATGCAGAGGTAGATCGCAATCTCCCCAACACCGTCCCACCACCGTTGCATTGTACCACGATTATGCCCCTGTCAGAATTTAGGGTGTATCATGTATCTTTCCATTGTCTCACTTCACAAACCTTATCCTAGGTAGGATAATTTTGAGTGAAGCGGTCCCTGGTTCCTTTGGACAATTAGGTTCGCCTAATGTCTAAGTTCACCTGACATGTAGATGTGCTTATTTCTAATTTCACCTAATGTCTAAGTTCACCTGACATTAAAGTTTCCCTTACTGTCTAAGTTCACCAAAAGTCTATTCAAATCCCGATATCCATAATTATCAATGAGAGTTCATATCATCACTAAGTGCTCTTATTGTCACAAAGTGTTCATATAATCACTATGCGTTCATATGTTTACTAAGTGTCTATATCATCATCCAAGTCTTCAATCTATCACTAAGTTTGCGCGTCGTTCATGGATCCTATGCAACCTACGTGTCCAATAAGTCTATTCACAAGTGATTTTATAAGTGTTCATTAAGTGTGATCATCCATGAGTCAATCCAAACCAATCCAACAACACATACCATCAACCAATTTTCCATCAAACTCAACTTTACAACATTTCCTAGCAATATCCTAATAGTATCCTATGTTCCTGACACTGACAGACCCCCGATATACTACAAATGGTATATGTATAGGGCATATGCAAGGGTAGATCGCAACCTCCCTTACACCGTCCCACCACCTTTGTAGTATACCACGAGTGTGTCCTTGTCTGGTGATCAACAGATCTAACAGATAATTCCTAAAGCAAGTAAATTCCTAAGCAGTTAAATCCTTAAGCAATTAATTTCCCAACGGGGTAGTTCCCTTATTCCTCAATACTGACATCCACCCGATGTACTGTAAATGGTATATGTATAGGGCATATGATAAGGGTAGGTCGCAACCGTCCAAACCACCGTCCCACCACCTTTACAATACATCACGAGTATGTCCTTATCGAGTCATTAGGGCACAAGTAAGCAAGTAATTAGTAAATAACATATGTAAAGCAGATGTATAACAGGAGTTCAATTAACATGTAATGAAGACATAAGCATGAAATCCTGAATATACTAACTAGTGTATGAAATAATTCATACTAGGGTATCCTACGGTTATAGACTAGGTCAACCATTTCTAGTAATCTAATTCCCTATAACCCAGGCTCTGATACCAATCTGTAACACCCCGACCAATGGCGGAAACGTCGGGATGCCACGAGGGATGTGTAGATTGTTCAAAAGCTTGTGGGCATCTAAATCAAATCATCATATATCATTCAACCAACCAAATTAATGACACAAAAATCATGTTCATCATGGAATAGTTACAACAATTACAAAAGAGATTTAGCTATCTAACTAAATTCTAATCGCCAGAATTTCAGTTATTTAGCTATCTAACTATATGATGATGTCCAAAAGTGTGAGTTATCTTCCTCAACCTACTTAGCTTCATTACCTGAAACATGTAAAAATCAAGTGTCAACTACAAAGTAGTTGGTGAGTAATCATAAGTTTTATATTTAAAATATTTTACAAAGAGTTTTGAAGAGTTTATATTTTCTTGATAACATCCGTATGAGCATCTGTGAGATCATTCAACACAATATTCCAATACACAATTCCCACACATAATTCAAACACATAATCACATATAATAATAAATCATAAATAGTCAATCATATGTTCAATCAACCAATCACAATCCATCAATAATTCTCAATTAGTATAAGTGACCATACATGTATCATTGTATATGACCGAGGTCAATGACAACGACACACGGAGTTGTAGAAACATCCACGTGACCATACATGCAATTATTGAGACAGACCGAAGTCAACCACAACGATTACACGGAGTGTGGAAACATCCACGTGACAATACATGCAATTATTGAGGAAGACCGAAGTCAACCACAACGATAACACAGAGTGTGGAAACATCCATGTGACAGTACATGCAATTATTGAGGAAGACCGAAGTCAACCACAACGATTACACGGAGTGTGGAAACATCCACGTGACAATACATGCAGTCGTCGCGAATGACACAAAGTCATTAGTAACAACTCATGGAATATGACAATCCATAACTATGGATCTCATACAAGCAAATAAGTGTTATCACTGTGTTATCAAGTCAATATGTAAATTGGTATACATGTTTCACCTCCGTGTTTAAAAACAAAATAGTTTAAAAGAATGGGAGGTTATGAGAACTCACCTGAAGTCCTTAGAATCTGGGTTCTCGTATTATGCGCGCTCACGTATGTAAACTCAAAGCAACTCAAGGATCTGTAAGTATCATGTATTTGTGATCATGAGTATAAGTATTTTGTTGTCATTAAATGCCCATACTTGTTCATATTTTAAACTCTCAAGTATTCTTTAACTTAGTTAATTCAATCTAAGTTAAAATGTTACACTTAAGATTCTATTATTTATCATCTTGCAAGGATAGTCCAAATTCATTAGTGTTGATTATCTTATATATGATGATCTTTAAATCTATTGTGTCAAGATCATATAAGTTGTAAAGATATCATCCTCATAAACCTATATAGATACATTCATAGTGCATGGATGCATGATTACGTACCTACACCACAATTTAAGTTGTTAAAAACCCATTTTTAAGTTTAAAGAAATCATGTTTAAATTATTCCCATCAATTATTTCCATTAATAAAAAAAAATCCCATACTTTAACTTATGTGTTTATATAAAAGGTGGTGGCTATGATTTCTCATGCATGCCTATTCGTATATATATGTGTATATGTATACTCATGTTCCTGAATTGCTTTTAACCTTCTAGTTTAATGAAATTAAATTGGATTTCCCATGAGGGCAGCGAACCTTTTACTTGTTACCCTCTAGGTTCGGCTAACCTTAGAGGTTCGCCCCTAGGTTCGTTCAGCATGGGTTCGTGGTGCAAGGGTTCGCTCAAAGGTTCGTCACATGCACGAGGTTCGCCCTTATAAGGTTCGTCCACTAGGGTTCGTCCTTCTCTGGTCCATGGGTTCCATAGGTTCGCCAGCCTAAGTTCGCCATGCAAGGTTCGTGATCCTTGGGGTTCGCCTGGCTCAGTGCAGGCTCGGCTAATGCTAGGGTTCGGCCAAGGAACAGGTTCGTGGCGTCCTAAGGTTCGCAGCCCTTAGGTTCGTCCATCTAGGTTCGCCTATGTAGGTTCGCCCAGGTAGGTTCGCCTAGCAGGAGCTTCGGTTGGCACAGGTTCGGTAATTCGAAGGTTCGCCGACCTGCATCTTCGTGAGCCGAACCTGTTCATCATCATCTTCTTTATTGAACAACCTGTTGCGGATTTGATTCTAGAGTTTCCAGGTTGTTTACAAGTGTTCATCTCAATGTTTTTAAGTGTTTAAATCGATTAGAACAACACTAATATATAGAGTTCGTGGTTTACAACAAAACCGTGAATAAAACTTTAGATTTACCTCAAAATGTTGATAAAGCGTGAGATTTTCTTGTACTTTCTTGTTCCTCTCGATCACGCGTTCATTTAGAGTCAAAGATCTCGTGAAACCGTTGAGATTTCAAGGAGAAAATGTAGAGTGAAGTTGGGTAGTTGGTGGGTGGCGAAAATTGAATGTAGAGAGAGAAGTTGTTGGTGGAAGAATGAAGAAGAAGATAGAATTCTTCCCATTTAATTACCCGTGTAACCCCGCGTGCCCGGTCTCGTTTTTATCGCGATAATTTTCATAAAGTGCTAGATTATGCTCGGTTTTTAACGTGAAACACATTTAAAACATAAAACATTCAAATAATATATCTCATTTTAATTAAATGATTTTAACAAAATTTTGTTTCATACAACGATTTCGTTGAATTATTTATCTAAATAAACTAATTTGTTTTAGGTTGTGATTTCTAATAAATGTTTTTAGTTTTCAGTTATTAATTTAATATCGTTAAATATTATTTAATTATCTCGTAGAAATGTGTTACTTACGTACGTACTCGCAAAGATCGTCACCTTTCCGAATTCGACGCTCGTATCGTATTTTCGATTCGATTTACGAATCAAGGAATATCGTTTCGGAATATTATTCTTAATAATTATATTCATTTGAATCGTCATCCACGCGAATACATTACTATGTTAATATTTCTGAATCAACATTCGCGTTTAAATAATGTTCGTAACCTCACCATCGCGTTATCATTTCCAGTTATACATCCATTATTTTATAACATTAATATTATCAATCCCAATCCAAAACCCGCTACACCATATCACTGACACATCCATGATAGACCGAAATATGCATATGTATAGGGCATATGTAGGGGTCAGTCGCAACTGCCCCAGCCACCGTTCCACCGCTATTTCGATAAACCATGACCATGTGTCCTTGACTATGTTTAACAACCAAACTATAACCAGTAACATACTCCAATCCCTTTTCATTCTGAACCATAACCCATAATCCGTGTATTAATCTGCGATAAACTCTCTGGTTCTGTTTAGTTGGTTTACAACTAAACTTCCCAGGGTTTACGCGTATAATAGTATTTTCTAAATATGTATACCAATAACAGTGAAAATCATCAAATCATGCATTCAGTGATTTATTATCATTAATAATTACAAATCTCAGGTCGTAACAGTACAATCGTACGGATGTACGGATGTACGGACGACCGGAAGTACAGTGATGTTACACTATAGTTTAAAAAACACAACGTGAAACAATCAAAGCACTAAACAAATCAGATTACAACCAATTCTAGTGCATGTGTTTCGCAATCAAGGCGTGTTTCAACCATTTTGGCCCATTTCCATTATAGAAAATATTTTCTATTTACAGTTTATACATCAGACTCTTCATTAGTATTTAAAACCTAAATTGACCCATTTTCACATACCTAGCTGCATGGTGAGTTGAAAAACTAACAAGAGTAAATATGTGCATACAAAATTATAGAGTTAACTTCTTGTGTTGGTAATAATTCTAGCATTACTTTTCTTCATTTGTTTCGCTGGTCATAAAATTTTAATCAACCAAATAACCAGCTCTATAAAACTTAGTTACAATTTTAGAAAAGAAAAAAATTGGAGCCACAGACACTTCGTTTTTTTTAACATAAAAAGTCTAAAACGTACATGAATTCTAAGTGATACACTTTGCAGTTGGGATTAAGCTTTTAGAACTTCTTAATCATGTGTCTTGTTTTTATAAAATCCTTTATCATCTCTATGTTTTGTTTTAGTGTCTGTACTGTTTCAGTTGCTTGTCTTATTATTCTTTGTCTTGTAACATTGAATGTTGGGTATTTAAACCCCAACATTCCATGAAATACTTGAATTACATTCCCCGAAAATTCCTTGTGTTGTTATTCTGTTTTCTCTCTTTCTAGCAAAAACTAAACAACCAAAAATAACTGAGTGTTAAACTTTAGAGGGAGCTAATACCAATGCTTTGACCGTGTGTCTAAATTCGTTGTTCCTGGTTGTATAGCCACTTCGAGTTTACAACAATTGGTATCAAAGCCTTGTCCTTTAGTCTTGGTTTAACCATCAAGCCTAAAAATCAAAGCTCTCCTTGATATCTTGTATTCTAGTTTTTCTCTCTAAAACTATGCTTGCTTTCTATCTATTTTTGTTTTTCAAAGATCTGCAGGTGCTTGGTTTTGAACTAAACTATGTTCAAAACCATTCAAACAAACTACCTTGAGAACTTATCTGCCATTGATTTGCTCATAATCATTTGTAACCTAATGGCAGAAAAATTTACATTAAACCATCATAACACCGGCTCTGCTACTAAGCCACCAATTTTGGTAAGGCATCAGTACAATATATGGCAGAGAAGGATGTTACACTTTTTATCCAACAATCACACTGGATGTTGGAAGTATGTGATGATCCGACCACATAAACCTATGGTCTTGGACACAGAGACCGGAGCCTCTATCCCTAAGGACCCTAGGACCTATACAGTAGAAGACTTCCAGAAACTGGATCTTGATGCCAAGGCACATGCTCAATTAGCTATGGCTCTCCCAAATGAAATTTATTTCGTTCTTCTTCACCATGAGTCCGCTAAGGCCTTGTGGGATGCTCTAAAAGAGCAGTTCGGGGGTACCGATGATGTTGTGGCCAATACAAGGGAGATATTGGCTCAACAATATGAGACTTTCACCCAACTAAATAATGAGTCACTGACTCGGTAATTTGAACGATTTACTTCTCTCTAAAGTGAACAAAAATGTGTTGGTCATGTGTACCCAACCATCTCAGTTCTCAACCGTTTCATAAGATCTCTCCCAGATAAATGGGAAACATATCCTATAATTATGAGATCCTTGCCAGACTTTGGCAACCTCTCAAATACCCATCTTTAAGGTAAGCTTCTCACTTTTGAGCTAGATATTGACTAGAAAAGGAAATTAATAAAGTCTGGTAAATCAACAGAGGAGTATGTTTAAGGGAACACTGCTCTTCTTAGTCATAACTCCGAGATCAATGATCAGGGTTATGATGAACACACTGATATAACCACTGGCATCACTTACTCTCCTTCTTGTGATGACCATTCTTTCATCCCTGACCAACTGTGTTTTATCATGATTGATCTCCATCAGATTCCAAGCAATGAATTGGAAGAAATGGATATCCTTCATCAACTTGCCCTCTGAAACATGAGAACTAACAAGTTCTATAAGAGGATAGGAAGAAAATTTTATGGTATCCATGGGAAAACAAGAATTGGTCAAATAAGGCAAAACTCCAATGCTACATGTGTCATGGCACTAGGCACTTTGCCAGGGAGTGCAGAAATGCTCCTAACACTAATTCCTCACATTATGTGACTTTTCCAAACACTCACTCTCACACTTCTGCAGCACCTTATTCTTCATCTTCTTCACATTTTCAAAAATACAACAAAACTCAGAAGATAGCTCACATTGTACAAAACTCTCCTTCTCCTAATGTACAATATGTACAAGCTGCTAATGGCAGCATGTACCAGCTCACTCCTGCTCCACTTCAGATTGTTGCACCATCTCCTCCTCAAATAAACACACCAGGCCCTGCTATCCAGTCTTCATCGTCTAGTCAACCAGCTCTTTTCACACAACAGTATGTAGACTGGAGCAGCATGCCTGATGATGTAGGCTATGCCCTCATCACTGCTGAGCCAAAAAAATTTGCTATAATGGCTATTGGTGAAAACTCCACCCCGCCTGATCAACCTGAAACAGAATCTCCTGATGCGCAGAGAGCTTTTTCAAACCAAAATCACCTATGGTATGCGGACAGTGGAGTATCTAGGCATATGACAGGATGCAGATCCATTCTAAATAACTTCATTCCAAAGAATGGAGGATATGTTTCCTTTGGAAAGAATGCAAAGGGTTGGATATTCGGGTCTGGTTCTGTCCTTACTGGAAAATTTAATTTTAAGGATGTTAGTTTAGTTGAAAAGCTCAAGTTTAATCTCCTGAGTTTTTCTCAATTAGCAGACAAAAACTATAATTAATTTTTCATCATGGACAGCTGTAATATTCTTTCTCCTGAAATAAATTCTAAAATAAAAATCTTAATTGATCAACACACTCTGCTAACGGCTAAGAGAAGTGGAAATGTCTATGTGGTAGACATGACCACTGATTCGCAAACATCTTCTCCTGCATGTCTCGTAGCCAAAGCATCATCTTCTGAAACTGCCCTTTGGGACAGAAGATTCAATCACCTAAATCATCAAACTCTCCATAAGCTTTCTACACTTTCTTTAGTAAGAGGATTACCTTTAAAAGAATTTCATTTTGAAGGTCAATGTGAATCATGTTTAAAGGCAAAGCAACATAAATCATCACATAAGCGTATTGAGGAATCCAAATCAACTAACTGTCTTAATCTGCTTCATATGGATATTTCGGTCCAGTGAAGGTAGCCAGCTTAGCCAGAAAAATATACTTCTTAGTTGTTGTGGATGATTGCTCAAGATTTTGCTGGACCTTCTTGCTCTTCAGCAAAGATGAGACTGCTGATAAAATATAAGCCCTTATCACTAAACTTGAAAGACAATTTGGTCTTCTTGTCAAGGAAATTAGAAGTGATAATGATACTGAATTCAAGAATCATGTTCTTGATGAATTCTGCATCTCGAAAGGAATCATTAGATAATATATTGTTCCTAGAACCCTTTCTCCAAATGGAGTTGTGGAAAGAAAGAGTAGGACACTTATTGAGGCTGCAAGAACCTTGCTTGCAGACTCAGGATTACCTTCATCCTTCTGGGCTGAAGCAGTATACAGTGCTTGTTATGTTTTAAACAGAGTTCATTTTATGAAAAGACATAACAAGACCGCTTATGAGGTCCTTCATAAACTAAAGCCCCTCATTTCCTTCTTCAAAGTTTTTGGGTGTCCATGTTTCATTTTGAATACAAAGGACTCTATGTCCAAGTTTGCTGCTAAAGTGGACTCTGGATACCTTGTGGGATACTATTAAACTTCCAAAGCTTACAGAGCATTCAATATCATGACCAAAATTGTTGAGGAAACCATTGATGTCAAGTTCAATGAATCTGCATCAACCTCCTCATTTCCTTCTACTCTTGATGATCTGTTTGATCTTGAAAGCTTTACCTACATGCATCAAACTTCTTCCATGTCTCCTTCTTCAGAGTCGTGTCAAACTTCTGAAGATCAATCATCTCTTGAGGAGTGTTAAGTATCTCACTTCTTTTCTTCCATGCCATCTTATCCAATAAATCTTTAATATCAGAATGAACCGGTATCTACTCCCTTATCCCCAGTAATGGATAATGTACCAGTAGATACCCCTGAACAAGCACATGCTACCACATTTGAAAGCTCTCCCGACCCCACTGAAAATCCATCTTCTTCTGATGCCGCTTCTACAAATAATTGTTTGGACATCATTCCCTTCAACAGAAATCACCCCTAGAGCAAATCTTAGGTGATTTAAGTAGGGTGTTCAACCTAGGAGCCAGATTTCAAACTTTTGTCTTCATGCAGCTTTCTTATCACAAATTGAGCCTCCTAAATATCGAGAGGCTCTTAAAGATAATAATTGGTTGGAAGCTATGCATGATGAACTAATACTGTTCGAAAGGCAAAATTTGTGGATTCTCTACCCCTTACACATAGGAAAATACCCAATAGGAATTAGATGGGTATTTAGAAATAAAATCGATGACAGGGGCATTGTAATCATAAATAAAGCCAGATTGGTAGTACGAGGTTAGTGCCAAGAGGACGTCATTTATTGTGATGAAACCTTTGCCCCTGTAGCCAAACTTGAAGCCATAAGACTCTTCCTAGCATTTGCTATATCCCACAATATGAAGGTATTTCATATGGATATAAAAAGTTGTAGATCTACTGAATTTGATCTTGATCGTACAACGGAATCCTATGAACAATCACATATATGCAGAATCTATATTTGATCTATATGAATCAAAGAATAACAAGCATTCCAATAATCATCTTTATTTCATTAATCAGTCTGAACTGATTACAATGAAATACACTCTCACACAGAGAAATCTCAAACAGAGAGAATACACAGAAAATTTCCAAGAGTTATGACAAAATCAGACAAACCTACAATATATACAGACTGTCACCGAACCTACTCTAGCCGAACCCTTAGGTTCGCCAGCCGAACCTTGAGGTTCGCCGGACGAACCTAGACAGCCAAATCTAATAGGTTCGCCGAACCTGCTAAGGTTCGTGGGCCAGACGAACCTCAGCCAAACCTCAACTAGCTTTCTATAAATTACATATTTTGATAAGCAACCTATTACAAATATGTACTAACAAAAGTGCATTCTTGTATGGAACTATAAAGGAAGAAATCTATGTATGTCAACCACCAGGGTTTGATGATGTTCATCACCCTGATTGGGTGTACAGACTAGAAAAAGCATTTTATGGTTTAAAACAGGCACCTAGAGCATGGTATGATACTCTTTCTCAATTTCTTCTTTCAAATAAATTTTCTAGGGCAGCCATTGATAAGACCTTTTTATCAACAGGGTAGACAAGGAACTTTTGCTAGTCCAAACCTATGTTGATGACATCATTTTTGGATCAACAAAACATTCCTTGTGTAGGTCCTCAAACTGATCAAGATCCAAACTTTATCTCTGTAAACATCATCATTGATCTCTAACAAGTGCGGAATCCAAGTTAGAAACAAGAAAGCAAGTAGAAAAATGCAAACTTTATAAATATTGCAAAACTTCGAGTACAAGCGCCTCAATACGTCTAGAGAGCGTATGCCTCGGGATTCCAACTTAAACCTGTACAAAATACGTCTATTTATACTAGGCCTAGGTGTACACGAAATCTAGATACAAAAGGTTCGAGTACACGATAACTTCGTGTACTCGAAAAGCTGTACACGAAATTATCCAAAAACTTTGACTCTTCCGGGTTGACTTTGTCAGTCTTCATCGTTTGGCGGGCTCTACAAACTCCCCCTAGACTGGCGAAGTCATCCGATAGGAAGAGTAACACTGTGTGGCCCTGCTCCAGCATACAGCTTCAGCTTCATGGCATAAGCAACAACTCGTGTAAATGGCTTAGCCAGCTCATCATTTCGATGTCATCATGTCATCCTTACCATACTTCAGAAGATCCATAGGGTCAAGAATCATGTCGATGTCATCAATATCGTCCATATTCCTAAGAATGACTGCAGCAAGGTTCAGATCATCAAAATACCAAGATAGAAATTTAGCCAAAGAGTTATCAGGAACTCTTGGCGAGACGGGGACTGCTTGCTCTACATGAGGAGGAGGGTACTTATAGTACACCCAAGGCTTCTTTGTCTTTGGATCTATGATGCACGAAGAGACAAAACGTCGTCCCTTTGCCGTGCGCATCACAGGGAAATTCTTCTCACACTGATCTTTGATAAACTTTGCGAACAAATCAGCCTGTGAGTCCTTAGACGGATTGAAGAACATAGCCTTGTCAATGCTTCTGATGTCTACTTTGGGCAACGAACAAAAATCTCTTGGCTTTTTGTAGAACTCGACCTTTCCACTCATACGTTTCACCAAGTAGATATCTCTTTGTTTGTCGTACATCCAGCAGCATACATTTGATCTATCATTGCGAACTGCAAATAGGTTTCTGTCATCGGAAATGAAGGTATGCTCTGGATGCTGGTTGCCCATCTCTTTGAACCAAGCTGCTTTATCTACTGGAGGAGCAGGCGTCCAGTCCTTCTTTCGATCAAACCAGCTATCTATCACTTCATTCAGAGAAGTGATCTCATTTCCCAATGCATCAGTGTATTTGTGGGCATACAGATAATCGATATAAGGATCTGATGACACATTGCCAAGAATTATATTTTATGGTTCTTCTTCTACAGATGCCCCTGCAGAAGACTTGGCTTGATCATTCTTCAGATGGCTTGGTGACCCAAAATCAAAATCATTCGGAAGATCATCAAATATACTGTCAAGTCCGGCTCCAGTAGTTTCGTCTGGCTGTACACAATCACCGAATAGGATGTCATCTGGAATGTCTCCAAATAGATCATCATACAGACCAGAAGGCTTTTCGGAAGATGATGGATTCCCAGAGTCTCCACCTTGATCTTTGTCATCAGGAGGACCTTGGTCTTTATCTTTGTCATCTCCATCTTTATCATCTTTGTCGCCTTGGTCGTCTTTATCATCCTTGTCCTTCTTTTCATCTTTATCTTTCTTTTGATCTTGTTCGTCATTTCCATCATTATCATCATCATCACTGTCGTCACTGTCATCACTGACATCCATGACTTCATCTTCAGACTCGGAGACTTCTTCTCCTTTGAGTCGTTTGATATCCCTCTGCATCTTGTGGTTCTCTAATAAAAGAATTCTGATGAATTTTTCATGCGCCTTGACCTTTCCTCTGCACTTGTTCAGATGAGAACATATTTTGTTCTTCCCTTCACGCAGGTTCATGATCATTTTGTCTTTTATCTCCGCATCTATCTCTAACTGATAGACTCGCTCCTGAAGTCCAATGAGATCCACAGGCACCTGCACTAGCTCCTAGGGTGAATCGGAACGCAAAGGAGATTTTCCTTTGCTGCTTCCAGAATGGGGTGAAGGTGATTTGGTCTTGGTTTTGGCTTTAGGCGGAATGGTGACTGATGGACGTGTGGAGGGAACTCGGATGATGAGTTTGGTTTTCGAAGGTTTGGATGCAGGTTTAGGTTGTTGTGGCTTAATGGATTGAGAAGGTTTAGGCGGTGGAGGTGGTTGAGTCACAAGCGGTGGTGAAGGTGGTTTTGTGACATGAGGTGGTGATGGTGGTAATGTGACATGAGGTGGTGATGGTGGTTTAGTGACGTGAGGTGGTGATGGTGGTAATGTGACATGAGGTGGTGATGGTGGTTTGGTGACGGGAGTGGGTTTAACGGGTGCCTGTGTCATGACAGCAGCAGCAGAAGAGAAAGATAAACTTGAGAACATCTTTTGAAGTCGAGGATCTCTGGTTCTCTTAGCCATTTTCTTTTGCCTCTTCTTCTTTGGCGAAGACTCAGGAGTTGGAGTGTAATCCGTATCTTGAGCTTCTTCTCGTTCCTGTCTGGTTGGTGGCTTTTCAGGAACAAAATCTTCGCTTGAAGAAGATGAAGAATCATTAGCAGCAGCAGCTTTACTAGCTTTAACACTTGAGCCTGTAGCATGAGTATCATGCTCCTCGGCAACTATTGCCACTGGGGTTCCAGGCATGTCTTCATCTACACCTTCTCCCACGAATCTTCCAAACTTGATTAGGGGCCTTTGACCAATGTACTGTTTCTTTCCGCGTTTGTTCATCTTCATGTAGCCGAAGATATCGTCTCGCATCCTCTTAACTTCCAGTGAACCAAATGTGCGTTGCAGGTTCGGATATCTTTTATCCAGAATAATCTGAATGAATCTTGGAAAGGCCAGGAATCTCTCTTTCCTCTTGCCTTTGATGTTCGCGTGCATATCCTGAAAAATCATCCTTGAGAAGTTGAAGTCTTCTCCAAGTGCTAGGGCCACCATACAAGAGCTAAGTGTCTGGTTGAGTACATCATATCCCCCTTTTCGTCCAGAAAGACACTGTGTCACCACGTGTGCTAGATATCTCCAATACGGATGCAGTAGTTTTTTCTCGGTGGGTGGGTAAGCGCCTTCATGTCCCATCTGATAAACAGTTTTGTTTACCAGCTCTTGATCTAGCTCAACAGGATCAGATTCTTTGTCTCCGAACTGCAGGCAATCTCTAATAATTTGCTCTGAAATAGTGATGGAGTGACCCTGGATCTTTCCGACTATACTGATGTTTCCATCCGCATCAATACTCTCCTCTACTGAGCTCCAGAAGTCTCGAATAAATGAGGTAACGATTTGAGGGTACTCCATGATAGCGTAGTTGACGGGGGACAGTATCAGGCCTTCAATCATGCTCTGAAACTCTGAGTGCTTGACTGGTGGTTTCCCAAGGAATGCGGTCATATTGTGATCGTGCACAAATCTTAAGTCAGCCATCTGAAACAGAAAACTGATTAAGTTAGATAAACATGAAGTGTACACGAAACAACAGTTGTACACGAATGATTCGTAAAATTGTCTAAGTCTTAGTGTTCACGAAGACCAGAATGATCATGAAGATTGAATTTGTTGAAAATTTTCTAAGTCTTGTGTACACGAAAACCATGATGTACACGAAGTACATATTGTACACGAAATCCACTATGTACACGAAATGGAAGTTGTACACGAAAGTGTGATCTGTACACGAAATGTTGGTTGTACACGAAATATTCGTGTACACGAAGTTGAGAAATTTCGTGTACTCAAAATCCTTAGAGAAGTTTATCATTTTGGCTCCTTAGAACTTCTAAACCGATTCAATATACTCGGAATTGAAAGGCGACCAACATATTCACGAATCGCCTTTCAATTTTAAGCATTTCAAGGTCAATTTGACCAAAGACTTTCTGTACACGAAAATCGCGTATTCGAAAATTACTTTTGACCATAACTTTCGAATCCACGGTCAAAAATTGATAAAAATCTATACCTAAGTTTGCCTAATGATGATCTAAAAGATGGCCGGAGTAGAATTTTGAGATCGGGTCTAGAAATCGAGATCGCCTCAGAGCACCAAGTCTGTACTCGAAATGAAGAAAATGTGTACACGAAAATATGGTACTCGAAATTTAATATGGTTGGACTATTTATAGGGTCATTTCGAATACGAGATTTCGTGTACATAATTTTCGAGTACACACTTATTTTATTTTATTTCGATTTTAAAATTCTAACTTTTATAAAATAAAATAAAATAAAATAAAATAAAATAAAATAAAATAAAATAAAATAAAATAAAATAAAATAAAATAAAATAAAATAAACTTTGAACAAGTTTTAAAGTTTAGTCGGTTCAAATTTGTGAGATCAAATCTGTTATCAAAATTTTAACTATATTAGATAATTTCTTAAAGAAGCACAACCTTTAAATAGCTATTCCCTACCAATTATTTCCACTCGTTATTCCATCTCTTAAAGGTCAGTTATATGATCAAGTTTTTCTGAAAATATCTTTTGGGAATTTTGTGATCAATTAGATTGTAAGACTAGATTAATATGCAACCTATCAGTCTTGTTAAATCCTTTGTTTCAAACTTTGATTGTGTTTCAACGAACTTCAAATTATTTTGACAGAGTTTTAAGATGAGAAAAGAAAAGAACAGATCTAGTAGGTTTAGAATCAAGAACAAGAAGGGGTTCTATCATCTTGTGCTCATTGGCATCTTTTATTTTCGGATCTGCAGACACATTGGCCTTAACGTCACACATCCAGTTCTTTGCTTACGCAAAACATAGAATGCTTCAGTAGGTATTTCCCGCTCTTTGTTTGCACAAAACATGGAAAATACCCGAGTTTTTCAAACACAATTTCAAGTTTATAGAAACACAATCTTGTTTTGATTCAAGGATTTAAACAAGAAGTCAAATAGTTGTCACACGTTTCTAGTTATCTAATGATCACAATTTCACACTTATTTATTTATTTATATGTATTTTAAGTTTGATCAAGTCTGATTATTTAAGTTTTGAAAAACTCATTTCAACTTCTTAGCACAGAATAGATATTCAAGGTTGTGATTTCTTTTGAGATCATAATAAGATAGTGAAATTTTGATCCTTAGAGATTATTTCACTTCCCAATTTGATCGATTCACTTTGCTTGTCCAAATAAAATCTTTTTGTATTTTCTTAAGTTTTGTAAAGTTAAAATTTAAAAATGTTTTTGTAATTTTCTTTGAATAGCTAGAGACAACATCTCCTTTTCTTAAGATTTCAAAACTTAACTCCCCCTAAACTTATAGATCATCTTAGACTGACTCAAAAAACCAACCAAAAATCTTTTTGTTGTTTTTGTAAATTTTCTGACTCAAAGAATGAAAAATCTTTTTGTTGTTTTTGTAAATTTTCTGACTCAAAGAATGAAAAATCTTTTTGTTGTTTTTGTAAATTTTCTGACTCAAAGAATGAAAAATCTTTTTGTTGTTTTTGTAAATTTTCTCCCCCTAAATTTGTGACTATGGGAGGACACAAATTTTAATGTATTTACAAAAATGCTTTTAATTAAAGCTTATTAATTTGAGAGAGGCAAGCAGGTGATGGAAGCGTGCTGTATCGAACGGTTTTGTGAAAAGGTCCGCTAGATTGTCATCAGTGTGAACCTTTTCAAGATGAATCAGCTTTTGTTCGAAACAGTCACGGATGAAGTGAATCCGGATGTCAATATGTTTAGTTTTGGAATGTTGTACCGGATTCTTGACGATCTGTAGGGCTGCTTCATTGTCACAATAAATAGGAGAGTCAAGAAAGTTCAAACCGTAGTCGAGGAGTTGTT
This sequence comes from Mikania micrantha, assembly GCA_009363875.1. Classification (NCBI taxonomy): domain Eukaryota; kingdom Viridiplantae; phylum Streptophyta; class Magnoliopsida; order Asterales; family Asteraceae; genus Mikania; species Mikania micrantha. The sequence goes on from CM018684.1 coordinate 26,199,214, forward strand.
GTTGCATCCAGATAACCTGAGAGCAGCAACAGGAAGTAGCAACATATTCAGCTTCTGCGGTGGATGTGGATACGGTGGTCTGCTTCTTGCATTGCCATGAAACAAGACGATCTCCCAGGTACTGACACCCACCCGTGGTTGACTTCCTATCCAGGTTACATCCACCAAAGTCACTGTCTGAGTATGCAAATAATTGAAACTCAGAGTTCTTTGGATACCAAAGTCCGAGCTTAGGTTTCCCGACTAGGTACCGAAAGATTCTCTTGACAGCTATGAGGTGAGATGCCTTCGGATTTGCCTGATATCTGGCACACTGACATACTGAAAACATAATGTCTGGACGACTAGCAGTCAGATACATCAGAGAACCAATCATCGAGCGATAGAGATGCTGATCAACATCTTCACCTTCCAAATCCGAAGTCAGGATAGGACGTGCAACCATGGGAGTGGATGCCGGCTTTGACTCCGTCATTTTGAATTTGTTCAAAATGTCTGTGACGTATTTTCCTTGGTGAATCAGCACACCCTTACAATCTTGCTTTACCTGCAGACCCAGAAAGAAGGTCATTTCTCCCATCGCGCTCATCTCAAATTTCTTCTTCATTACCCCTTCAAATTCCTTGCACAACGCTGAGCTGGTGGAGCCAAATATGATGTCATCCACATAGATTTGAACGAGAATTAAATCATTCTTATCTTTGCGGACGAACAAGGTCTGATCAATAGCTCCACGAGTATATCCATTTGCGAGTAGGTGATCAGTAAGCGTAGCATACCATGCTCGCGGTGCTTGATGAAGGCCGTAAAGAGCTTTGTCTAACTTGTAGACATGCTCTGGATACTGAGAATCTTCAAAACCAGGGGGTTGGCACACATATATTTCCTCCTTTACCTTTCCGTATAAGAAAGTTGTTTTCACATCCATCTGATATACCGTAAAGTTCATATAGGAGGCATAAGCCAAGAAAATCCATATGGCCTCAAGTCTCGCAACCGGTGCAAAGACTTCTTCATAATCTATCCCCTCCTGCTGATAAAATACTTGAACGACCAGTCTGGCTTTGTTTCTGATAATTACACCAGAATCATCTCTCTTGTTTCTGAAAACCCATCTGGTTCCTATAGGCAATTTTCCCTTGGGTAGAGGAACCAGATTCCAAACCTTGAGCTTCTGAAACTGCATCAACTCTTCTTGCATTGCCTCAACCCAGCTTGACTCCTTTAGAGCCATTTTGACATTCTTGGGTTCAACCTGTGAAATAAAACAAGAATATAAACGAGAGTTAATAGGACCTGATTGACTTCGAGTGAGTGTCTCTTCAAGCAACGCGTTCTGAACTGTAATGGATTTGCTTCGAGTAAGAACGCCTTCTGAGAGAGGTCCAACAATATTCTCCACTGGATGATTCTTGTTTACACTAAGTGTTGGCACTTCTTCTACAGCCAGATTATCTAGCAGGTTGCTGATGTTATTGACTTGTTCTTCACTTGAAGAGGAAATGTGGTCAATAGGAGCAGTTTCACTTGCTTCAGCTCCAGGATCCACACAATGTTCCTCAGGAATGCTATCTGAGAAGAGTGGATTATCAAAGGTCTGGTGGGAAGAGGATGAGGTTTGATCAGTGTCAGGAAGAGGCTGAACCGACTGAGAATTGTCTGGTTCTGATGGAAGAACTTCATGAATTGGGGTTGGCTGAGCTGGAGAGGCACGATTATACATTCCTGGAGGGTCAACTGTCAGATGACTAGGATCACAAGGAACATAGTCAACCCTGTAGTCCATGTCATCACCTGTGAAAAATTCATCAGCTTGCTCAGATCCTCCTGCGTTCTTAGATGTAGTACTGAAGGGCCTAAAAGTGGAGTCATACTCAAACAGCCAGTTTGGACCAGAACCGGCATCAGTAGAGTTCATTTCTTGCCAATCAATGTAGTATGATTCCACAATCATTCGAGTCTTCTTGTTATAAACTCTGTATGCTGCCTTTTCAGACGAATAACCCACGAAGTAACATTCGTCTGCCTTGTCATCAAACTTGTGATTAGGCTCAGTATGAAGAAGAGTACAAGGACATCCGAATGACTTGAAATGGCCAACTTTGGGTTTCTGATTGAAGAGAATCTCGTAGGGAGTCTTTTGATGACGCTTGTTCAGAAGTGCTCTATTTTGAACATAGCACGCCGTGTTAACTGCTTCAGCCCAGAAAAAGATTGGTAGCTTTGATTCTGACAACATCGTTCGTGCAGCTTCTATAAACGTTCTGTTTCTCCTTTCAGCAACTCCATTTTGCTGAGGCGTTCTAGCTGCACTGTATTGCCTAGCTATCCCTTTTTCATCACAGAAATTTATAAGAGTCTGATTTCTAAATTCAGTTCCATTGTCAGTTCTAATCACCTTGACCTTTAGATTCTTCTGATTTTCAATCAAGGTAATGAACTTCTTCAAAATCTCTGGAGCTTCATCTTTCTTGGCTAGAAAGAACACCCAAGTGAATCTAGAATAATCATCTGTCACAACGAGACAATATGACTTTTTCCCGATACTCATTACATTAATCGGTCCGTAAAGATCCATATGAAGAAGTTGAAGAACTGAAGAGATGGAATTGAACAATTTTGGCTTGTGAGGTCTCTTGTGTTGTTTCCCTTTAGCACAAGCGATACATTTCTCAATAGTGGAGAAATCTTTAGAGGGTAGACCAATGACGTGATCTCCCTTGGCGAGTCTGTTCAGATTCTTTAGGTTTACATGACCCAGTCGCCGATGCCATAACAGACAATCATGCTCCGATGCCTTAGAAAACAAGCAAGTGTTCTCTGTAAACGAATCTGAGCTCATGTTGATAATGTATGCATTGTTTATCCTTGGAGTTCTCATCAGAATCCACTTCTCAGGCACCACAAAACCAGGCTTAAGAATAAGACACTCCTTGTTTGTGAATTGTGTTGAAAAACTCTTGTCGCAGATCTGAGAAACACTCAAGAGACTGTGATTGAGCTCTTCAACATAATATACGTCTTCAAAACTAAGAGTTCCATTTGTGACCGTGCCTTTCATACTTATCCTTCCTCCCTTGTCTCCTGCAAATGATACATATCCTCCATTGAATGGTGTAACTTCATGTAACTGAGAAAAGTCCCCAGTCATGTGCCGGGAGCAGCCACTATCTACGTACCAAACATGTTTGTGCTTACTTGGCCGTCCCTGCATTTTACACACAATCAGTGAGAAATAGGTACCCAAACCATAACAGATTTAGGTACTTTGGTAATGGAAGAGACTTTGTCCTTGGGTTTTGATTTGGGTCGGTTTTTGGGTCTGCCTGAGCTGTACCTAATATGTTTTGTCATGCTTCCACTGCCCTGGTTAACTTGTTTTGTCTTATTTTTGAAAATCCCTTTTGTTTGCTTATCAAAATTAGATGGAGGTTTGTTGGATTTCTTAGGTCTTTTTGCAGTGGAAGAAGTCTGAGTCTGTGTCCCCTTCTGAGAGGTTGCCTCAGGCTTGAAGGATGGTAAGGTCCTCACATGTTTATTAACTGGTTTAGCCTTAGGGATGACCTTCTGATTCTTCCCATAGAAGAATTCAGTAGGTCGGTGCAGACAATATCTAGCAATGTCGCCTGGTTTCCCACATGCATAACAGCAGACCTTTTGGTGAAATTCAATTGGGTCAAAGGGCTTTACATCACAGTTACTCTGACTAGAGAAAGAGGTGGGAATATAAGGTTCACAGTTAGGATTTAACAATGAACTTTCCTCTTTGGTAACTGTGGAATGAGCCGGTGCAGTCTGTGTTGTTAAAGGAGAGAGAGTTGATTTTATAGCAAATGTTTTCTGAAAATGTTTCGGCATATCATTGATATTAATGTTAATTTCATCAAACTTTCTATCAAAATCAATTGTTGGAACAAAAAATGATTTGCTAGTAGATGATGAACAATCTGTGCTCCTCCCTGCACTTCTTTCTACCTTCTCCTCCTTTAAACCTGCAACACTTAGTTTTTCTGCACAAACCTCAGAATCATTAGTTATAACAGGGTCAGCTGTAATCACAACTGGTTCGGTGGGAAAATCACAAGCACGACTAGAATCCAATTCCAAGTCATCAACGGATGTGTTGATTCTTGGCATGCATGAGTAATTATGGTTAAAAGGTGGTGCACATTCACTATACCCAATTCCACTACCCCTCTTTTCCCGGAATCGCATTGATGTCATATTTTCTAAAATCTTGCTTGAATAATCAAATCTTTCACATTTAATTGATGATTTAGAAAGTTGAGATTTGACTTGATCCAACTCTAGATTGAGTTCATCGATTTTTCGTCGAGCTTCTCGATAGTTGGACTCTTTATCACTTAGAAGTTCTTTTAGCCTTGCTGTAACATCAGTGACGGACGCGTGCCGGAACAGTGATCGTAACAGTAAACATGTACAGTGATTCAGGTACACATTTCGTTAAAACTATGTTTAGACTATTTATACATATTGATTAGCATGAAACTATTAAACGATTGTCTGAATCTGACTAAAACCTTAGGGTTTAACAGTCAGAAAACATGTCAGACAACACAGTTTGAAACACGAATACATGATGTGATATTAGTTGTATAAACGTGTGTGAGGTTTAACAAAACAAAACCTTAACGGTTATTGTTGCAGAATGCTAAACCGACGAGTTATTCGTATAGGTGACGATCTGTACGAATGATTCTGACAGTTTAACGTTCTGAAATAATAACTTAACAATAGAAAACAAGAATCAGAAAGCCAAACCATCGACGTGTTCGTTCGAATGACGATTCGAACGAATACGCGCGATGGTGACGCAATCTGATTAAACGATTACGAAAACGAATAACGATACGAACGATCATAAATTTAAAGAAATATAATATTTTTCGTTTTACAATTTTGAAACTCATCATAAAACAATATAAATTAAACTACTTTATTAATTCGCAAATAAATTAACGAAACGCGAAAAATTAATTAAACGCGCAAAAATAATTTAGTGCGACAAATAAAATATTACAACAATAATTAAATTAAAATTTTAGAAATAAATATTGATTATGTAGTTTAAGATAGATTCTTTTTATTTAAACTACGAAAAATACGCGTAACATGCCGGATACGCGACAAAAACGTGAACCGATCAACCGAAACGAACCCGGATACCCATGGGAGTATAAAAGCATCAAATATTTCATTTAATTCATTTTCCATCACCACCTCTCTCTCAAAACTCTCTCAACCCGTCACCACCACTTTCACCCAAGATCCAACCTTCAAACAAGCATATCTCACTCGTTTCTTGACGAAATCGAGTGATTCTTTCGCCTAAACGTTCATCTCGAAGCCCTCTACGCAAAAGTACAGCCGATCTGGAAGTTTAACTGGCCGAGTTCGAGGTATGAAGCCACGAAATTCTGAAAAATTAGGGTTTTCTAAACTTATTTCAGCTCCTTTCCTTTTAGAACCGATTCTCAGCTTAAACAATCTAACCTAACACCTTTGCAAGTCGTTAGAGTTTACTAGGAACCTTGGGGATGAGTTGGGAGCAACTGGATCAAGGAAAAGGGGAGGGAGATGATACTGGTTCGTGGGTTCCCACAGGTGGCCAAACCTTCAAAGGGTCGAACCTTCTTTGTAGGGCTGCGAACCATCCTCACGAACCCAAGTGATCTCACCGAACCATCAGACCTGCGAACCAAGAGGAGTACCGAGTCCTTCACGAACCCTCCTCACCTGTGGTCGCGAACCCGTCATGTAGAGACATGGTCACCGAACCCTTCATGAGCGACGAATCCTAATGAACCTACCTCTAGCGAACCTGCATGCTACTGGGTGGCGAACCCTCAAGCTGAATCACGAACCAACTGAAATGGACGAACCCTGCTACGTATTTCCAACCCCGAACCTTGTTATGTTGATCAGCCGAACCCACCCACACTGTAGACGAACCTAGGGCCACTTCATGAGAGGGTTCGCTGTGATGGATTGTTTGAGTGATATTGTTTCCAGCCGAGACATATTATGGAAGATTAGTATAATGGCCGTATGATTAGTTGGGCCTAGATTAACTATACTAGCCCAACATTATGTCATGTACATGCTCACCCTAAGCCCATGAGAATAAAACACAAACCGACCCAAGTATTATTCGGGCCAACTTTTTCTTTGTTGCTGACACAACACATAAACCAAACCGGGCCAACACAAAACGTGTATCCATGGAATAGCCTTATTCCAATAGCTCAATAAACATTGGCCTAATATTTTTATTACTCGGTCTAATTTCTCAAGGCCCAACAGGATGTTATTTGGCCCACACCTCTTGTACTCGGTCCAACATCATTAATTAACCCATAGCTCGGCCCATGTTCTATCTCCTTGGCCCAATAGCCACACACCAAATCAACGGCCCAATACTATCTTTTGGCCCATTAAGGATAACCGGGCCAAGCTCTCTTTCTTCGGCTCAAGGATATATATTTCATTTGGCCCAATTAAAATGATAGGCCCACGTTAATCTATTGACCCAACAAACGCCCCACAAGGTTTAAGTCACAATGGATATGAAATAAACGATAACATGTTAAATTGGTTTATCATTACAACTAAAAACCTAAGATTCATATATAGAAAAACTTATTTATCACTATGAAGATTCAAACGGAATGAAAGATTTTATTAACAAATTAAATTTAATTTAAATCTTGTGGGAAATTGATGATACAATGGAGACAATTAATTAAGGGTCAAGTGAAGATCAAGACACAAAGTGTTAGCCAACTTTAGGGCTAACACTAATGCTCATACACGCACAAACCAATCCAACACATACTCATAAGTTACAACATTATGAAATCAATACAGGAGCTTGAACATCATAACGAAAGCAAACAGAGAGCGCGTGTACTCATATCTTACTTAGTCAAGCACTTCGGACCTAAGGTGAGTTCATTGTCCCCTTTCAAACTTATTTGTTTTACTTCGGGACTGAGAAGCATGTTAAACATTTTATTTAAATGTTATTTAAATGCTTTAAAACATAATCATGATTACTTATGATTGAAACCTTTATTTTAAGCTAGAAGCTTAAAATAAATTGTTGGTTATTTGATTCAATTACATGATACTTGATGCAAATACATGAGACTTGATACAATTACATGAGACATGATACAAATACATGATACTTGATTCAATTACATGAGATGTGATTCAAATACATGAGACATAATACAAATACATGATACTTGATTCAATTTGTGATTCAATTACATGAGACTTGATACTATTACATAAGACTTGATACTATTACATGAGATATGATGTTTAGAAACGATTACATGCTACTAGGCCATCATACATGTATCTAACCATAGGCTACGTAATTGCTGAACGTCTGGTATTCCAGAGCTTGTACCTATGGGGTGAGATACATGTAATAACATAAACATAATGATACTCAGCTATTACCTGGTTATAAGTGACATGTAATTGCTGAACGTCTGGTATTCCAGAGCTTTTGTCAGCTTATATGAGGTATGTAAAGGCTAAACATGAAAGTATCGATTCTAAGCTATTACCTGGTTATAAGGGACACGTAATTGCTGAACGTCTGGTATTCCAGAGCTTGTGTCGGCTTATATGAGGTATGTAAAGGCTAAACATATACGTAACGTTACGGGGCTATTACCTGGTTATAAGGGACATGTAATTGCTGAACGTCTGGTATTCCAGAGCTTTTGTCGGCTTATAAGAGGTATGTAAAGGCTAAACATGAACCTATTGAATGCTAAGCTATTATCTATATAGGAGACATGTAATTGCTAAACTTCTGGTATTCCAGAGCTTTTGTCTGCTTATAGTAGATATGTAATTGCTAAACTATGTACGTGTGAATCTATGATGCTTGATAAACGTAATGAGAAACTAACACTTATGAGTACAATAGACATGAAAACTTTGAAATAGATAACAAAGGCTTTGATGAGGATTGAATTGATTGGTAGGTAAAATGCTTAATTATTATTAACAATAGTGTCATATCCGAATTAGTATGTGGTGGGATGGCGTCTGGGCGGGTTGTAGGCTCGACTCAGGGGTATGCCCTATATATAAGCATACCGATTTGGATATTACATGTGGAGTTAATGAGGTTAAGGTTTTACCGAAAGAGGTTTGTGAAACTATTTTTTAAACTTATAAACTATATGAACTCACCAACCGTTGTGTTGACTTTATCTTTTTACATGCTTTCTCAGGTGAAGGACAGGTTTAAGCGTAAGCTCTTGGATTTACATACTAGGCTGCCCAGATAGAGGACCTAGTAGACTTTTGGGAAGCACAACTTTTGTTGATGACACATATTACTTTTGATATCTTGTACATATACAAGATATAAACATTATTCTTTTGATTAGGTTTACTGAGTTAAATTGCAGAACATCGCTATTGTAATTTAACTTTGTAATCCTATATATCATATGATTGTGCTTTAGATATTCTTAAACGTTGATGCTATGTAAACAATCTGATCTCCATGATTATCACTCACGATATCACGCCCCGGGAACCTTCCGCCCGGCGGGGACTCTGATCCAACCCCGTCGGCTCGGGGTGTGACAGATTGGTATCAGAGCTCAAGGTTATAGAGAATAATAGGTCATTTACTAAAACGGTTTGACCTAGACTATAACTTAGGGACCCACATGTAGAGAACTTAAGACTTAAGTTTGCATTATGTTTTCTGCGTTCGATCATTGCACTAACCAAATTCTTTTGGTTATGATCAGAATGCCGCCGAGAAAACAACCCACTCCGCAAGTCTCTGCTCCTCACTCATCGACTCCTACACCACCGGATTCACCACCGCCACCTCCTCCTCCTCCGCACTCTCCACCACCAGGCTCAAGCAATACACCGACACTGGATCCTGCTACTATCGCGTTGGCTACGCTATTGAGTACTCAACTGACAAGCCAACTGAAAGAAGTCATCCCAGAGATGATAAATCGGATTCAGGGGCATGGCAACACCTCTGCCCATACCACCGGAGAGGCTAGTGGAAACACTGGTCATACGTCTGATTGCTCCTACAAATCCTTTGTAGGATGCAAACCTCCTAGTTTTACTGGAGTTGAAGGAGCTGTTGGATTAATCCAATGGCTAGAGAAAATGGAGAACACTCTGGACATTAGCAGTTGTCCAGAACATCACAAAGTTCGCTATGCAGCTGGTTCTTTCAGCAAGCGAGCTTTGACTTGGTGGAACGCACAGATAAGAGCCAAGGGAAGAGATGAAGCAATGGCGATGCCTTGGGCAGAATTTAAGCTTCTTCTGAGGAATGAGTTTTGCCCGAAACATGAACTACAACAACTGGAGATTGAGCTCTCGAATCATGAGATGAAGGGAGCTGACCACATGACTTTTACCAACCGTTATCATGAACTGGTAGCCCTGGTGCCAGAGATGGTGCCAACCTTGGAAAAGCTAATTGATCGCTATGTAGCAGGATTACCTTCATGTATACAAAGCGTTGTACTGGCTTCATATCCTGCTACTTTGGAGTCAGCCATTTCCCTCTCTGCTAAGCTTACCAAGGTAATGGTAAAGTCTGGAGTCTTGAAAGATGATGCTGGAAAAGCCAAGGAAACAACATCGAAGAAACCCGAGTACCATCAGAAAAAGAAACAAAAGGTTGTCAAGAATTATGCAGCTGTTACCCCTCTGCGACAGGCACCTGCAGCACCTGTCAATCCTACTACTAGGGGTTATGGAGGGGAATATCCCCAGTGCACAAACTGCAAGTATCATCATCCTGTTGGTGCTCAATGCAGGAAGTGCACGAATTGTGGCCGGTTTGGCCACTGGGTTAACAAGTGCCGAGTTGCTGTAAACCAGGCCACTAACACCGCAGCAAGAGCACTACCTCCACCACCACCACAGAACCCAGTCAACAACAACAGAGGATGCTACAACTGCGGGGAAATGGGTCATTTCTCTCGCAACTGTCCAAAGAAGGTGCAAACTGGAGCACAAGCACCTCGTGGACGAGCTTTTGTCATCGGAGCCAATGCTGCACGTCAGGACCCTAATGTGGTCACTGGTACATTTCTTTTACATGACTCTTATGCATCCATACTATTTGATACTGGTGCAGACCAGAGTTTTATTTCATCTGATTTTGCACGAAAACTTAGTCTTACTGAGGATACTTTAGACTCCCCTTACATTATCGAAGTAGCTAATGGGAAACAAGTTACAGTTAGCACTATACTTAGGAATTGCCCGCTTACACTTATAGATCATACATTTTCCATCGACTTGTTGCCGATGGAGTTAGGCAGTTTCGATATCATTGTGGGGATGGATTGGCTCTCACTCAATCGAGTTGAAGTCATCTGTTCCGAGAAGCTACTTCGGATTCCAGTAACGGATGATCGTGTATTGGAAGTTCGTGGGGATCAAGCCAAGAGAAACATAAAGATCATATCATGCATAAAAGCGCGTAAGTGTCTGCAAAAGAAGTGCATAGCATTCTTGGCTCATGTGGTGGAGAAAGACAAAGACAAGAAAACATTACAAGACGTACCGATAGTGAGAGAATATCCTGAAGTATTTCCAGAGGATCTACCTGGTTTGCCTCCTGTGCGACCGGTAGAGTTTCGTATCGATCTGATTCCTGGAGCAACGCCTGTTGCTAAATCTCCTTATAGGTTAGCACCTTCGGAGATGCAGGAATTATCTAACCAATTACAGGAGCTACTTGATAAAGGTTTCATCCGACCGAGCTACTCACCTTGGGGAGCTCCGGTTTTATTCGTGAAAAAGAAGGATGGATCCTTTCGGATGTGCATAGACTACAGGGAGCTAAACAAATTAACCATCAAGAATCGGTATCCATTACCGAGGATTGATGATTTATTTGATCAGTTGCAAGGAGCTCAGTACTTTTCGAAGATCGATCTGCGTTCCGGATACCATCAGCTTAGAGTACAAGACGAAGACATACCCAAGACGGCGTTTCGTACCAGGTACGGGCATTACGAGTTCATGGTGATGCCTTTTGGTTTGACGAATGCACCTGCGGTTTTCATGGACCTCATGAACCGTGTGTGTAAGCCGTACTTAGATCAATTTGTTATTGTTTTCATTGATGACATATTGATCTATTCTAAAAGCAAAGCAGAACACGAGCAACATCTGAGAACGATCTTGGAACTGTTAAAGGAAGAGAAACTCTATGCCAAATTCTCTAAGTGTGAGTTTTGGTTAAAAGAGGTTCAATTCCTAGGCCACGTTGTTAACAGTGAGGGAATTCACGTTGATCCTGCCAAGATCGAAGCAATAAAAGATTGGGACACTCCGAAGACACCTACGGAGATACGTTCTTTTCTAGGCTTAGCAGGCTATTACAGAAGGTTTATTTCAAACTTTTCTAAGATAGCTCTGCCACTCACGAAGCTAACACAGAAAAGCGAGCCGTTTATTTGGGAGCAAAAACAAGAAGAAGCCTTTCGGACATTGAAACAAAAGCTATGTGATGCTCCGATCTTATCTCTCCCAGATGGTTGTGATGACTTTGTTGTTTATTGTGATGCATCCCATCAGGGACTTGGCTGTGTACTTATGCAGCGGGACAAAGTCATTGCCTATGCTTCGAGGCAATTAAAGATTCATGAGAAGAACTACACAACTCATGATCTGGAATTGGGAGCAGTGGTGTTTGCACTGAAGATCTGGAGACATTACCTATATGGAACCAAGTGTACCATATTCACTGATCACAAAAGCCTACAACACATATTCGATCAGAAGGAACTCAACATGCGACAGCGACGTTGGGTTGAGCTTCTGAATGACTATGACTGTGTGATTAAGTACCATCCGGGCAAGGCAAACGTTGTTGCTGATGCCTTGAGCCGGAAGGAACGGGTCAAACCCTTGCGCGTCAGAGCAATGGGAATGACTGTGCAGACAAGTTTACACGATCACATTAGGCAACCACAACAGGAAGCAATTGAACGAGGAAACTTGAAGAAAGACTTAGATTGCGGTGTGGAGAAACATTTGGAAACAAAACCCGATGGACTTGTTTACTTCAAGGATCGTATTTGGATTCCTGCAGTAGATGAGTTAAGGAAACTTATTTTTGATGAAGCACACAAAACCAAGTACTCTGTGCATCCCGGTGCTGATAAAATGTACCAAGATTTACGTGCATTTTATTGGTGGCCGGGTATGAAGAAAGACATAGCTGAGTATGTTGGTAGATGCCTTACGTGTGCTAAGGTGAAGGCAGAACACCAGAAACCATCTGGTTTACTGGAACAGCCTGAAATTCCACTTTGGAAGTGGGAACAGATAGCTATGGACTTTGTTACCAAGCTACCCCGCACTTCCAGTGGACATGATACCATTTGGGTTATCATTGACCGATTAACCAAGTCTGCTCATTTCTTGCCAATGCGAGAAACTTACACGATGGATAAACTAGCGAAGCTTTACATTGACGAGATAGTGGTACGCCATGGTGTGCCATTGTCTATCATTTCAGATCGTGATAGCAGATTTACATCAAAGTTCTGGCAATCATTGCAGAAATCTCTAGGGACGCAATTAAACTTGAGTACAGCTTATCATCCACAAACGGATGGTCAAAGCGAACGTACTATCCAAACCCTGGAGGATATGTTAAGAACTTGTGTTCTAGACTTTGGTGGTAATTGGGATTCTCATTTGCCACTAATCGAGTTCTCCTACAACAACAGTTATCACAGCAGCATCGGTTGTGCCCCATTTGAAGCTCTTTATGGCCGAAAGTGTCGGTCACCGATCTGTTGGTCAGAAGTGGGAGACAATCGTATCACCGGGCCAGAACTTATTCAAGAAACTACAGACAAGATTGCTCAAATACAACAAAGACTACAAGCAACACGAAGCAGACAAAAGAGCTACGCTGATAAACGGCGCAAGCCGTTGGAATTTCAAGTGGGAGACCGTGTCATGTTGAAGGTTTCCCCATGGAAGGGCGTAGTTCGATTCGCGAAGAAAGGCAAATTAACACCACGATATGTAGGACCGTTCGAGATCATCGAACGTATTGGTCCTGTAGCATACAGATTGAGCTTACCTGATGAACTTAGTGGTGTACATGACGTGTTTCACGTCTCAAACTTGAAGAAATGCCTTGCTGATGAAACACTTATCATACCGATTGAAGAGATTCAGTTGGATGAACATTTACGTTTTGTTGAAGAACCATTGGAGATCATGGATCGTAAAGTCAAGCAACTGAGACGAAGTCGTATTCCTATTGTTAAAGTTCGTTGGAACTCAAAACGCGGACCCGAGTTTACTTGGGAACGTGAAGATCACATGAGAAACAAGTATCCCCAACTCTTTGCCGAGGAAGTCGTACCGAATAACGAGTCTTAAATTTCGGGACGAAATTTCTCTAACAAGGGGAGACTGTAACATCAGTGACGGACGCGTGCCGGAACAGTGATCGTAACAGTAAACATGTACAGTGATTCAGGTACACATTTCGTTAAAACTATGTTTAGACTATTTATACATATTGATTAGCATGAAACTATTAAACGATTGTCTGAATCTGACTAAAACCTTAGGGTTTAACAGTCAGAAAACATGTCAGACAACACAGTTTGAAACACGAATACATGATGTGATATTAGTTGTATAAACGTGTGTGAGGTTTAACAAAACAAAACCTTAACGGTTATTGTTGCAGAATGCTAAACCGACGAGTTATTCGTATAGGTGACGATCTGTACGAATGATTCTGACAGTTTAACGTTCTGAAATAATAACTTAACAATAGAAAACAAGAATCAGAAAGCCAAACCATCGACGTGTTCGTTCGAATGACGATTCGAACGAATACGCGCGATGGTGACGCAATCTGATTAAACGATTACGAAAACGAATAACGATACGAACGATCATAAATTTAAAGAAATATAATATTTTTCGTTTTACAATTTTGAAACTCATCATAAAACAATATAAATTAAACTACTTTATTAATTCGCAAATAAATTAACGAAACGCGAAAAATTAATTAAACGCGCAAAAATAATTTAGTGCGACAAATAAAATATTACAACAATAATTAAATTAAAATTTTAGAAATAAATATTGATTATGTAGTTTAAGATAGATTCTTTTTATTTAAACTACGAAAAATACACGTAACATGCCGGATACGCGACAAAAACGTGAACCGATCAACCGAAACGAACCCGGATACCCATGGGAGTATAAAAGCATCAAATATTTCATTTAATTCATTTTCCATCACCACCTCTCTCTCAAAACTCTCTCAACCCGTCACCACCACTTTCACCCAAGATCCAACCTTCAAACAAGCATATCTCACTCGTTTCTTGACGAAATCGAGTGATTCTTTCGCCTAAACGTTCATCTCGAAGCCCTCTACGCAAAAGTACAGCCGATCTGGAAGTTTAACTGGCCAAGTTCGAGGTATGAAGCCACGAAATTCTGAAAAATTAGGGTTTTCTAAACTTATTTCAGCTCCTTTCCTTTTAGAACCGATTCTCAGCTTAAACAATCTAACCTAACACCTTTGCAAGTCGTTAGAGTTTACTAGGAACCTTGGGGATGAGTTGGGAGCAACTGGATCAAGGAAAAGGGGAGGGAGATGATACTGGTTCGTGGGTTCCCACAGGTGGCCGAACCTTCAAAGGGTCGAACCTTCTTTGTAGGGCTGCGAACCATCCTCACGAACCCAAGTGATCTCACCGAACCATCAGACCTGCGAACCAAGAGGAGTACCGAGTCCTTCACGAACCCTCCTCACCTGTGGTCGCGAACCCGTCATGTAGAGACATGGTCACCGAACCCTTCATGAGCGACGAATCCTAATGAACCTACCTCTAGCGAACCTGCATGCTACTGGGTGGCGAACCCTCAAGCTGAATCACGAACCAACTGAAATGGACGAACCCTGCTACGTATTTCCAACCCCGAACCTTGTTATGTTGATCAGCCGAACCCACCCACACTGTAGACGAACCTAGGGCCACTTCATGAGAGGGTTCGCTGTGATGGATTGTTTGAGTGATATTGTTTCCAGCCGAGACATATTATGGAAGATTAGTATAATGGCCGTATGATTAGTTGGGCCTAGATTAACTATACTAGCCCAACATTATGTCATGTACATGCTCACCCTAAGCCCATGAGAATAAAACACAAACCGACCCAAGTATTATTCGGGCCAACTTTTTCTTTGTTGCTGACACAACACATAAACCAAACCGGGCCAACACAAAACGTGTATCCATGGAATAGCCTTATTCCAATAGCTCAATAAACATTGGCCTAATATTTTTATTACTCGGTCTAATTTCTCAAGGCCCAACAGGATGTTATTTGGCCCACACCTCTTGTACTCGGTCCAACATCATTAATTAACCCATAGCTCGGCCCATGTTCTATCTCCTTGGCCCAATAGCCACACACCAAATCAACGGCCCAATACTATCTTTTGGCCCATTAAGGATAACCGGGCCAAGCTCTCTTTCTTCGGCTCAAGGATATATATTTCATTTGGCCCAATTAAAATGATAGGCCCACGTTAATCTTTTGACCCAACAAACGCCCCACAAGGTTTAAGTCACAATGGATATGAAATAAACGATAACATGTTAAATTGGTTTATCATTACAACTAAAAACCTAAGATTCATATATAGAAAAACTTATTTATCACTATGAAGATTCAAACGGAATGAAAGATTTTATTAACAAATTAAATTTAATTTAAATCTTGTGGGAAATTGATGATACAATGGAGACAATTAATTAAGGGTCAAGTGAAGATCAAGACACAAAGTGTTAGCCAACTTTAGGGCTAACACTAATGCTCATACACGCACAAACCAATCCAACACATACTCATAAGTTACAACATTATGAAATCAATACAGGAGCTTGAACATCATAACGAAAGCAAACAGAGAGCGCGTGTACTCATATCTTACTTAGTCAAGCACTTCGGACCTAAGGTGAGTTCATTGTCCCCTTTCAAACTTATTTGTTTTACTTCGGGACTGAGAAGCATGTTAAACATTTTATTTAAATGTTATTTAAATGCTTTAAAACATAATCATGATTACTTATGATTGAAACCTTTATTTTAAGCTAGAAGCTTAAAATAAATTGTTGGTTATTTGATTCAATTACATGATACTTGATGCAAATACATGAGACTTGATACAATTACATGAGACATGATACAAATACATGATACTTGATTCAATTACATGAGATGTGATTCAAATACATGAGACATAATACAAATACATGATACTTGATTCAATTTGTGATTCAATTACATGAGACTTGATACTATTACATAAGACTTGATACTATTACATGAGATATGATGTTTAGAAACGATTACATGCTACTAGGCCATCATACATGTATCTAACCATAGGCTACGTAATTGCTGAACGTCTGGTATTCCAGAGCTTGTACCTATGGGGTGAGATACATGTAATAACATAAACATAATGATACTCAGCTATTACCTGGTTATAAGTGACATGTAATTGCTGAACGTCTGGTATTCCAGAGCTTTTGTCAGCTTATATGAGGTATGTAAAGGCTAAACATGAAAGTATCGATTCTAAGCTATTACCTGGTTATAAGGGACACGTAATTGCTGAACGTCTGGTATTCCAGAGCTTGTGTCGGCTTATATGAGGTATGTAAAGGCTAAACATATACGTAACGTTACGGGGCTATTACCTGGTTATAAGGGACATGTAATTGCTGAACGTCTGGTATTCCAGAGCTTTTGTCGGCTTATAAGAGGTATGTAAAGGCTAAACATGAACCTATTGAATGCTAAGCTATTATCTATATAGGAGACATGTAATTGCTAAACTTCTGGTATTCCAGAGCTTTTGTCTGCTTATAGTAGATATGTAATTGCTAAACTATGTACGTGTGAATCTATGATGCTTGATAAACGTAATGAGAAACTAACACTTATGAATACAATAGACATGAAAACTTTGAAATAGATAACAAAGGCTTTGATGAGGATTGAATTGATTGGTAGGTAAAATGCTTAATTATTATTAACAACAGTGTCATATCCGAATTAGTATGTGGTGGGATGGCGTCTGGGCGGGTTGTAGGCTCGACTCAGGGGTATGCCCTATATATAAGCATACCGATTTGGATATTACATGTGGAGTTAATGAGGTTAAGGTTTTACCAAAAGAGGTTTGTGAAACTATTTTTTAAACTTATAAACTATATGAACTCACCAACCGTTGTGTTGACTTGATCTTTTTACATGCTTTCTCAGGTGAAGGACAGGTTTAAGCGTAAGCTCTTGGATTTACATACTAGGCTGCCCAGATAGAGGACCTAGTAGACTTTTGGGAAGCACAACTTTTGTTGATGACACATATTACTTTTGATATCTTGTACATATACAAGATATAAACATTATTCTTTTGATTAGGTTTACTGAGTTAAATTGCAGAACATCGCTATTGTAATTTAACTTTGTAATCCTATATATCATATGATTGTGCTTTAGATATTCTTAAACGTTGATGCTATGTAAACAATCTGATCTCCATGATTATCACTCACGATATCACGCCCCGGGAACCTTCCGCCCGGCGGGGACTCTGATCCAACCCCGTCGGCTCGGGGTGTGACACTTGCCACATCCCGACCCTCGGCTTCAAGTTTCCTTTTAAAAATTCCTTCATTTTTAAGAAATTCTGAGTTAAAGTATTTAAGTTTGTTTAATTCTTTGATTAGTGATTCATTGTGCGACCTGTACTTAAATACTTTATTTATGCATGAGGTAGAGCAAAGATTTTCAGTTACCTCCTTTTGCTTGTCGTCCACCTCAGCCATGAATGCATGACTCAGAGTCAGTTCCAGTTCCTGCACTTGATCACTCCAATCATAGGAGTCATTCTCCTGAGTCACCAACGCTTTAGAAGTGCTAGCGCTTCCTCCAGCAGCTGTATTTCCTGACTTCTCTTCAGGCTTCTTTTCTCCCCCTTCCTTAGCCACCTTTGGCTGCTTACATTCCCTGGCAAAGTGACCCGGTTGGTCACAGTTGTAGCATCGTAATTTTGACTTATCAAAGCCAAGCTTCTTTCCCGGAGTGTTTCCAAAGCTGTTTCTTCCATATTTCTTGATGAACTTCTTTGCTCTGAACACAGCCATTGCCATCTGCCATGAGATATCCATTTCTTCAACATCAGCTGGATTAATCTGCTCTAGATTGTCTTGAGTGAGATTTGAGGGTGCCAATTCTCCTGCAATAAAAGCATTGTAGCTATTCATGAATCCCTTAAATAGCAGTAGATTCTCTTCACTTTCTGGATTGACTTTAGGCACTGATCCAGCTTGTCCAGATGACAGGAAAGCAGTCTCAAAAGGAACTCCATGAGAGGATGGAGGCTGATAATGATGCATTCCTGATGATTGATGATTAATTGCTGATAGAAGAGCAGAGTTTTCAGAAGTAGGTGCAATGCCCATTGAGCTGGCATGATTCAGTGCTCTCTGCTTATCATCCATGTCATATGAGTTGATGATTGAGATCAACTCACTTAAAGAAGTCTTGTACATGTCCTTGGTCCTTTTGATAGTTGTACAGTTAGAGTTCTAAGTGTAAGGTAGTGAATTCAGCAGCTTCTTGTTTACCTCTCCCTTAGTCATCTCAATCCCAGAACTAGTCATCTCAGTCATCAGATGAGTGAATCTGTTGAGTTGTGCTTCGAGAGACTCTCCCTTGATATGATTAAACATGTTGAACCTTTGTCTGAGCATGTCCTTCCGACTCTCTCGCATGTCCTCATTTCCTTCAAATCTTTCAACTAAGGCATTCCAGAGTTCCTTAGCAGTCTTGTGTTCCTTGAATCCGTGAGCAACATCTGTTGACAAAGCCATTGTGATCGAGGCATATGCCTTTTCATCCTTCTCCATCATGAGTATGTCATTGTCAGTATACAGTTCTGGATCCTTTGGAACGAGAGGACCATTGAGCTCACTCTGGAATGAAGGTACAAAGGGACCTTCTTCAATTGATCTCCAAAGCTTTGGGTCGGTATACTTGATAAATGACTGAAATCAAAATTTCCAGTCTTGAAAGTTATCTCCTGAAACGAGCCTTGGTGGCTTTGTTCCGGTGCCGATCTCATTGTCAAGACTGAGCAAATTAGACAAATTTGTCAGATTCTTTGTACCCATTGTGAGTCTGAAAAATTTCTAAGTGTTGTACACGAATTCCCTGTATTTCCCTGTAGATGATAGTCAATAAAGCTGCCAGAAGTGAACAACACTCAAAATTCTGGATGTAATCGAAATCGAGTACACGAAACTGTGCATTCGAAAAATTTTGCTGTATTCGAAACTTCGTGTACTCGAAACTCAATCTTGTACTCGAAATTGATGTTGTACTCGAAACTCTCTGTATTCGAAATCTAACTGATCTTCAAACACTCTGCCTATACTCGAAATAGCTGAACTCTAAAAATTTTGAACTCGAAAATACTTAAGAAAAACTTATAAAATTATTTCTTAAGAGTCAGAGTCCCAAATTTATGCAGTAGCTAGTAGGAGTAAAGAAGAATGATAAAGTAGCAAACTTGCCTAGAAAAGTTGTCACCTTGATGATGAAAAGAGCACTCAAGCTCTGATACCACTTGTAGGTCCTCAAACTGATCAAGATCCAAACTTTATCTCTGTAAACATCATCATTGATCTCTAACAAGTGCGGAATCCAAGTTAGAAACAAGAAAGCAAGTAGAAAAATGCAAACTTTATAAATATTGCAAAACTTCGAGTACAAGCGCCTCAATACGTCTAGAGAGCGTATGCCTCGGGATTCCAACCTAAACCTGTACAAAATACGTCTATTTATACTAGGCCTAGGTGTACACGAAAACTAGATACAAAAGGTTCGAGTACACGATAACTTCGTGTACTCGAAAAGCTGTACACGAAATTATCCAAAAACTTTGACTCTTCCGGGTTGACTTTGTCAGTCTTCATCGTTTGGCGGGCTCTACACCTTGTGTGATCAATTTTCAAAATTAATGTCTTCAAAGTTTGAAATGAGTGCTATAAGTGAACTAAAAACATTTTTAGGACTACAAGTCAAACAAATCCTTAATGGAACCTTCATTCATCAATCTAAATATGTATCTTCTGAATAAATTTGATATGAATGATTGTAAAACAATTTATACCCCCATGGAAACTGCGCCTGGAATAACTCCAGATGAAAATGGTGAACCTATAGATCAAACTCTCTACAGGTGCATGTTTGGATCTTTGATGTAACTTACTGCATCAAGGCCAAACATCTTGTATACAACATGTGTCTGTGCAAGATGCCAACCTGCCCCTAAACAATCCCATTTATCATTTATGAAGAGGATATTCAGATACCTAAAAAGTACTCCTGTGCTAGGTATTTGGTATCCTGCTAATCAATCTTGCAAGCTTGTTGGTTTTTCAGACAATGATTATGCAGAATGCCCACTCACCTGGAAGTCTACTTCAGGAGGATGTCAGTTCTTTGCAAATTGCTTGGTCTCATCGCAAAGCAAAAAAGCAAACATCAGTGTTAAATTCATCTGTTGAAGCTAAGTACATTGCAGCTGTAACATCACTGTATTTCAGGTTGTCCGTACATGTACGACTGTACTGTTACGACCTGATATGATAATTATTAATGATAATGAATTATTGGATGTCATTACTGATATTGGTATATGTATTGACAACATATTATTATATGCATAAACCATGGGAAGTTTAGTTGAAACACAACTAAACAGAACCAAAGAATTTATCGTAGTGGAATTCACAAATGATATGGATTATTGGTTTGGAATGGAAAGGAATTAGGAGTTGGTTATTGTTTGGTTACTAAACATAGTCAAGGACACATGGTCTTGGTTTATCGAAATAGCGGTGGGACGGTGGCTGGGACAGTTGCGACTGACCCCTACATATGCCCTATACATACGCATATTTCGGTCTATCATGGATGTGTCAGTGATATGGTTTAGTGGGACTGGATTGGGAATTTATAATATTAAAGATAATAAGATAATGAAAACAATATTGGAATTTATTACGCGATGGTGAGGTTACGATTATAAATTAAACATGAATGTTATTTTAGAAATATTAACTTAATAATGTATTTGCGTGGGTGACGATTCACACTAATATAATTATTAGGAATAATATTTTGAAATGATATTCAGTAAATCGTAAATCGAATCGAAATACGATACGAGCGTTGGATTCGCAAAGTTGACGGTCTTTACGAATACGTACGTGAGTAACGCGTTTCGACAAGATAACGACATAACATTTAATGATATTAAATTAATAAATGGAAACTTATAATGTTTATTAGGAATCATAACCTAAAACAAAACCGAATGAATTACTTCATTAAATAAATAATTTAACGTAAACGAATTCATTTTACGAACCGACTTTAATTAAAATCATTTTAGTAACACGAAACATGAACATTTAAATGTTCCATGTTTTAAATATATTTTACGAGCAAAGACTGAGTATTTATAATAGATATCGCGTATTAAACGAGACCAAGCACACGGGGATTGACCGGGGCATTTAGGAAAGGAGTCACCTTCCTTTCTTCTCATTTTTCATCTTTCACTCTCTCTCTCTCTAGAACAAATCCCATAACCCTACTCTCTCTCTACCTTCTCTCTACCATAACTTCTTCAAATCTCAACCATTTCGCGAGATCTTAGTGCCTAAGTGACCGTGTGATCGAGGGGAACGAGAAGATACGCAGAAAATCGAGCATTTGATCGAGATTGGAAGGTAGATCTAACATTTTTCTTTTAGTTTTCTTATTTAAACAAACCGGTTTGCATTTACATATTTTAAACAAGTCTTATGCGTTGAAAACCCTAAAATGAACTAGCGTGGGTATGGGAAAGCCACGGTTTAGTTATAACCTGCAGTAATTCGAAGAGGATGATGTTGCATTGATGGTTCGTGGAGGAAACAGGTCGGGCGAACCTCCACTTAGCCTGGACAAGGGTGGCCGAACCTCTATATGGCCGAACCCTGCATCCAGAAAACCTAGGGCCGAACCTCCATGGGCGGGAAAAGAGGATGGACAAACCCCTATATTGCCGAACCCATTAAGCCACGAACCTGCAAGCTTGTGCCGAACCCTTTTCCCCTACGCGAACCCACAAGGCATGCCACGAACCTTCTGTTGAAACTAACCTGAGCCGGCCAAACCTACTTCAGGCGAACCTTGTGAATCAGCTGAACCATAGCATGCCAAACCAATGGATCACCGGACCCTGGACGAACCTTGTCACGGAGCCTGGCCGAACCTTGTGGAGCGAACCTTTCCTCTGCATGGCAGCGAACCCTACTGGCCTAGCCCATGGGGACGAACCTGGACTATCCACGGACCCATAGCAGCCGAACCTTGATGTGGTGCAGCTCCAAGGGCAGCGAACCTACACTCCTATACAGCGAACCTTTGGGTGTTGTTAAACCTAGACTATGTCGGGTTAGTGCTGAAGTAAAGTAAAGGAAAAAGAAATTGTGAACACCATGCATGTATGAATTAGACTAAGTTGCCATCTTTATTAACAAATATAAATATTGAATTATGAGGTGATACATATTGAGCGCTTTATAAAGATAATGTAAGAATGGTTTATTCAGTCTAAAATGAAATGTTAATAACTTGGATTATGAGGGGCAACTTAATTAAACATACATGCAATTATGAATATGGATACGGATATGATATGATTAACACCTTAAATATACATATCCGTAGGGTATACACATAGGATTTCACAATAAACATCGTCATAGATAATTGAAACTAACAAACCCTAAATCTGTTTTTATAATGAAACTGAAAACTATTGGTGTATAACTTTACAACTTAAATAATGATCCTAAGTTGTTTGTACACCAAATAACAGAAGGTCAGTCTAACATGAAAAACTTAATCATGGTTCAACACGAATACTTATGAATATGAAACATGCAATAATTAAAGATTGTTGAGTTGGTTTTGAGTTTACGTACGCGAGCGCGCATACTACAAGAACATCAAATCTAAGGACTCAGGTGAGTTCTCATAACCTCCTTCTTAAACCATTTTGTTTTAAACTAGGAGGTGGAACATGTATACCAGTTTTACATATTGTTTTGATAACACATGGGTTACACCTTGTTTATCATTATAATATTCATATTGTTGGATTATCTCGATTCCATGAGTCGTTGTGTTGACTTCGGTCATTCACAATGATTGCATGTATTGTCACGTGGGTTACCACAACTCCATGGGTCATTGTCTTTGACTTCGGTCATCCGCAATGATTGCATGTATTGTCACTTGGATTATCACAGCTCCATGAGTCATTGCTGTTGACATCGGTCATCCGCAATGATTGCATGCATTGTCACGTGGATTGCCACAAGTCCGTGTGTCGTTGTCATTGACCTTGGTCATTCACAATGATGCATGTATTGTCACTTATACTAATTGAATATATTGATGATTGAGATTGGTTGAATGTATATGTGATTGATTATCTATGATTATTTGAAATATGTGACTGTGTGTTTGTGATTGTATGTTGGGTTATGTGTTGGATTATCTCGCAAGGGCTCATGTGGATTTCTTAGGAACCTATAAACTTTTATAATCATTTTGTAAAACATTTTAAATATAAAAACTTATGATTACTCACCAACTACTTTGTAGTTGACACTTGATTTTCTACATGTTTCAGGAAACGAGGAGAAGTAAGTAGGGGCAGGATAGCTCTACATCTTTTGGACATCATCACGTAGGATCTTGGACTTAGCTAAAATAACTGAAATTCTGGAGACTAGAGTTTAGTTAGTTTAGCTAAATCTTTTGTGTATTTGATGTATCTTATTCATGATGAACATGATTTTTGATGTAATTAAGTTGGTTGATTAATTGTTATGTGATGATTTAATTAGATGCCCACGAGCTTTTGAACAATCTATACATCCCTCGTGGCATCCCGACGTTTCCGCCATCGGTCGGGGTGTTACAGATTGGTATCAGAGCCTAGGTTATAGAGAATTATGTTACTAGAAATGGTTGACCTAGTCTATAACCGTAGGATACCCTAGTATGAATTATTTCATACACTAGTTAGTATATTCAGCATTTCATGCTTATGTGTTTATTGCATGTTAACTGAACTCCTGTTATACATCTGATTTACATATGTTACTAACTGATTATTTGCTTACCTGTGCCCTAATGATTCGATAAGGACATGCACATGGTCTATCGTAAAGGTGCTGGGACGTTGGATGGGGCAGTTGCGACTGACCCCTACATATGCCCTATAGATACCATTTACGGTACATTAGGTGGATGTGAGTATTGAAGAATAAGGGAACTACCCGTTTGGGAAATTATTTGCTTAGGAAAATAACTGCTTAGGAATTTATTTGCTTTAGGAATTATTTGTTTGATCTTTGATCACCAGACAAGGATACACTCGAGGTATACTACAAAGGTGGTGGGACGGTGGCTGGGGCAGTTGCGACTGACCCCTACATATGCCCTATCATATACCATTTGTAGTATAATGGGGGTCTGTCATGTGATCCTCGCGTTCCCAAGTAAACTCGGGTACGCGCTTTGAATTCCATCGAACCTTGATGATCAGAATACGGCTTCGCTTCAGTTGTTTAACTTCGCGATCCATAATCTCTAAAGGTTCCTCGATAAAATGCAGTTGTTCGTCCACTTGAATTTCCTCAACCGGTATGACAAGCGATTCGTCCGTAAGGCATTTCTTGAGGTTTGAGACATGAAACACATCATGCACACCGCTGAGTTAATCTGGTAATCTCAGCAACAGGACCGATTCGTTGAATGATCTCGAATGGTCTGAGGTATCGTGGTGCTAATTTTCCTTTCTTTCCGAAGCAGACTATGCCTTTCCATGGGGATACCTTCAACATGACCCGGTCTCCCACTTGGAATTCCAACGGCTTGCGTCGTTTATCTGCGTAGCTCTTTTTTCTGCTTCGGGCTGCTTGTAACTTCTGTTGTATCTAAGAAATCTTATCTGTGGTTTCTTGAATAAGCTCAGGCCCAGTTATTCGGTTATCTCCTACCTCGGTCCAACAGATCGGTGACCGGCATTTTTCTACCATACAAAGCCTCAAATGGAGCGCATCCAATGCTACTATGGTAACTGTTATTATAGGAGAATTCTATTAGTGGCAAATGGGAATCCCAATTCCCGCCAAAATCCAAAATACATGTTCGCAACATGTCCTCGAGGGTCTGTATAGTACGTTCGCTTTGACCGTCTGTTTGTGGATGGTAATCTGTACTCAAGTTTAAGTTTGTCCCTAATGACTTCTGCAGTGACTGCCAAAATCTTGATGTGAATCCGCTATATCGATCTGATGTGATAGATAGTGGCACACCGTGACGCACCACTATCTCATTGATGTATAATCTCTCCAGTTTATCCATGGTGAAAGTTTCACGCATCGGCAAGAAGTGAGCAGATTTGGTTAATCGATCGACAATAACCCGTATTGTATCATGACCACTAGAAGTGCAGGGTAGCTTGGTAATGAAATCCATAGCTATTTGTTCCCACTTCCAGAGCGGAATTTCAGGCTGTTCCGGTAACCCTGACGACTTCTGGTGTTCCGCCTTTACTTTAGCACATGTAAGGCATCGACCGACCTACTCGGTTATGTCCTTCTTCATTCCCGGCCACCAATAAAATCTCCTTAAGTCTTGGTACATTTTATCAGTGCCTGGATGCACGGAGTACTTGGTCTTGTGTGCTTCATCAAAGATGAGTTGTCTCAATTCACCCACTTAAGGAATCCATACACGATCCTGATAGTAGATAACTCCATCTGATTTTGTTTCAAACTGTCTTTCTGCTCCACAATCCAGTTCTTTCTTTAGGTTTCCTCATTCAACTGACTCTTGTTGTGCCTGAATAATCTTGTCACGTAGGCTTGTCTGCACAGTCATTCCCATTGCTTTGACGCGCAAGGGTTTGACCCGTTCCTTCCGACTCAAGGCATTAGCTACCACGTTTGCCTTGCCCGGATGGTACTTGATCACACAGTCATAATCATTCAGAAGCTCAACCCAATGTCGTTGCCTCATGTTGAGTTCCTTCTGATCAAAGATATGTTGTAGACTTTTGTGATCAGTGAATATGGTTCACTTAGTGCCATATAAGTAATGTCTCCAGATCTTCAACACGGATATCACTGCTCCCAGTTCTAGATCATGAGTAGTGTAGTTCTTCTCATGAATTTTCAACTGCCTCGACGCATACGCAATAACTTTGTCTCGTTGCATTAGTACACAACCGAGTCCCGATGGGAGGCATCACAGTATACTACAAAGTCATCACAGCCTTCTGGGAGAGATAAAATCGGGGCATCACTTAACTTCTGCTTCAATGTTTGGAAGGCATCTTCTTGTTTCTGTTCCCAAACAAATGGTTTACTTTTCTGAGTTAACTTGGTGATAGGCAAGGCTATCTTACAAAAGTTCAAGATAAACCTTTTGTAATAACCTGCCAGTCCCAGAAAAGACCGTATCTCCGTCGGTGTCTTCGGAGTATCCCAGTTCTTGATTGCCTCGATCTTGGCAGGGTCTACATGTATTCCTTCACTGTTGACTACATGACCTAGAAATTGAACTTTTCTTAGCCAAAATTCACACTTAAAGAATTTAGCATAGAGTTGTTCTTTCTTTAACAGCTCCAAGATCTTCCTGATATGTTGCTCGTGATCTGCATTGCTCTTGGAATAAATCAGTACGTCATCAATAAAGACAATGACAAAAAAATCCAGATACGGCTTGCACACTCGGTTCATGAGGTCCATGAAAACCGCTGGTGTATTAGTCAATCTGAAAGGCACCACCATAAACTCGTAATGCCCATATCTGGTTCGGAACGCTGTCTTCAGTATGTCTTCGTCTTGGACTCTGAGTTGATGATATCCGGACCCTAAATCAATCTTCAAGAAATATTGTGCTCCTTGCAGTTGGTCAAACAAATCATCAATCCTCGGTAATGGATACCGATTCTTGATGGTTAATTTGTTCAGTTCTCGGTTGTCTATACACATCCGAAAAGATCCATCATTCTTCTTCACGAACAAAACCGGAGCTCCCCATGGTGAGTAGCTCGGTCTGATGCAACCTTTATCAAGTAGCTCATGTATTTATTCGACAATTCCTGCATCTGTGAAGGTGCTAACCTGTAAGGAGATTTAGCAACAGCAGTTGCTCCAGGAACTAAGTCAATACGGAACTCTACCGGCCGCGCAGGTGGCAAACCTGGTAGGTCTTCAGGAAACACTTCAGGATACTCTTTTACTACCGGCACGTCTTAAATCTCTTTCTTGTCCTTCTCTTTCTCCACCACATGAGCCAGAAAAGCTACACACTGCTTCTGTAAACACTTGCGCGCCTTTATGCAAGATATGATTTTGACACTCCGTTTAGCTTGATCCCCTCGGACTTCCAATACACGATCATTCGTCAGTGGAACTCGAAGCAGCTTTTCCGAATAGATGACTTCCACTCTATTGAGAGATAGCCAATCCATTCCAACGATGATGTCGAAACTACCCAACTCCATCGGTATCAAATTGATGGTAAATGTATGACCATTAAGTGTTAATGGGCAGTTTCTGTATACTATACTAACTGTGATTTGCTTCCCGCATGCTACTTCTATGATGTAAGGGGAATCTAAAAGTTCCTCAACATAATTAAGTTGGCATGCAAAGTCAGTCGAGATAAAACTCTGATCCGCACCTGTGTCAAATAGAATAGATGCATAAAAGTCATGTAAGAGAAATGTACAAGTGACCATGTTCGGGTCTTGGCATGCAGCTGGACCACCTATTGAAATAGCTCTTCCACGTGGTGCTTGAACTGCCGGTTGTGCTTTCTTCGGGAAGTTCTTTGAAAAGTGGCCAATTTCACCACAGTTATAGCATCCCCCGTTGTTCTGGTTGTTGGGTGGAAGGAGAGCTAAAGCAGCATTGTTGACTGCTTGATTAGGTGTCATCCGGCAGTGTTGGACCCAATGGCCCTTTCGTCCACATCCCGTACATTGCTTGCAGGGAGTATTAGCAGCATGATGATATTGACACTTGGCACACAGAGGATATGTACCAGTGTAGGGTCTTCTGTTAGAGTTTTGTGGTGCAGCTGCTACTTGGTTGAGAGGTGTGGCCATTGTGTAGTTCTTGATGACCTTTTGTTTCTTCTTGGGGTGATGATGAGGTTTCTTAGATGACTCTTCTTTGTGCTTGCCAGAGTCAGCATCTTACTTCAGAGTTCTAAAGGCTACCATCAGGTCAGTTAGTTTCCCTGATAGACAAACAGCTGACTCCAGTGTGACAAGATTTGCAGCAATGACTAAACTTTGTATGCAGGCGGGTAGTCCACATACATACCTGTCAATCCGTTTCTCCAGAGTTGGTACCATATCTGGCACCAATGCAACCAACTCGTGATAACGAGTA
Organism: Mikania micrantha; assembly: GCA_009363875.1. Taxonomy (NCBI): domain Eukaryota; kingdom Viridiplantae; phylum Streptophyta; class Magnoliopsida; order Asterales; family Asteraceae; genus Mikania; species Mikania micrantha. Next base: position 26,227,884 of record CM018684.1, read on the forward strand.
GTATAACCCATGTGATCTGCCCCTTCATTACATGGTTTGACAGTTCGATCTCCAGTCTCAGCAGTTCATTCTTGGGGCAAAATTCATTCCTCAGCAATGTCTTGAATTCTTCCCATGGCATCGCCATAGCTTCTTCCCTTCCTCGGGCCTGAATCTGCGAGTTCCACTAGGTCAAAGCTCGCTTGTTAAAAAATCCCGCAGAGTAGCGAAGCCTGTGATGTTTTGGACAGCTACTAATGTCCAGAGTAGTCTCCATCTTTTCAATCCATTGGATTAGACCAACGGCTCCTTCAGTCCCGTTGAAATTGGGCGGCTTACATCCTAGAAATGACATATAGGAGTAATGAGATGCACTACCAGTATTCCCACTGGCTTCCCCCAATGAATTTCCAGAGTTGTTGCTGTTGTTTTGGATACGGTTGATCATATCTGGGATCACCTCTTTCAGCTGATTAGTCAGCTCGCTGCTCAGTAGGGTTGCCAAGGCATTGGTAGCATGATCCAAATTCTGAGTTAGGTTCGGATCAGGAGGTGGAGTGTGTGTAGGAGGAGGCAATAGAAGAGGTGGTCTTCTCGGCGGCATTCTGATCAAAACCAAAAGAACATCAGTTAGTGCAATGATCGAATGTAGAAGACATAATGCAAATAAGTTCATAATACCTAAGTTCTCTACATGAAGTGTCCCTAGGTTATAGTCTAGGCCAAACCATTTAAATAAATGACCTATGTTTCTCTATAACCATGGCTCTTATACCAATCTGTCATACCCCGAGCCGGCGGGCCGGATCGAATGTCCCGTCGGGCGGAATGGTCCTGGGGTGCGATATCGGGATGATAATCTTAGTCATCAGATTGTTTACATAGCACATGATATAAAATGAGAAAACACTAAATGAAGTAGAATTACAAAGTTAAATTACTTCAGTACCGTTAATAATTTAACAATGTAAATCCACTATTAACATCATAAATCTTCCATCTTGTATATGCACAAGATGTACAAAATAATATGTATCATGATGTTCAAAATATGCACATCCAAAATGCTAGGTCTGCTATCTGGGCATCCTAGTCAAAAACACGAACTTGTTAGTTAACATGTTCGTCACCTGAGAAGTCATGCAAAAATAAAGTCAACATATGGTTGGTGAGTTCATATAATTTCGTTTGAAAATGAATTTGTACAAAACCTGTCCGAATGACAACCTTAACCTCACCAACAACCACCTATACAATCCAGTCAAATATGCTTATATATAGGGCATACGTAGGGGACAAGCCCCAGCCGCCATCCCACCACATACCGGGCCACATAATACATTGTTGTTAATGATAACTAACCATTTCATTCCTCATGATCAACACACCAGTTCTTAGTTCTTAGTTCTTGTTACTTTCAACAAAATGTGGAAATTCTCTAGATTCGTTAAGCTCATCACATACATATGAACAGCCATAGCAACTGTAGAAACATTTAGTTAAAATGCTTAAATAAACAAATAAATAAACATTTAATAAAATCTAAGACCTAATGATTGGGCCTTGGTCATACTCAAGTAGACTAGTCTAGCAATCAAGGTTCTTAGTAGTTGAGGAAATCTTTAAATATCATCAAACATGCGACTAATAATCAATCAGTCTAGCTAGGACATCTTTTGATGTATAGGATTTTATAGTTCGTCTAGATCTTCCATGTTCGTTCTTGTTCGTATAGATCATTAGTTCTTTGGCACATGCTATCTTTGAATATTTCCCAGACATTCCTCTGAAAATAAATCGTTGTATATAGTTCTTTGAAATCGATCTTTAGTTCTTTGAAATCACACCACTGAAAATAGTTCTTTGTTTTAGATCGTTAGTTCTTTGAAAACACATAACTGAAAAAATAGTGCTTTGTTTTGAAACAGTTATCTATTCTTGATGAATAAACAACCCAGTTTGAAAACCTGCAAATAGTTTACCTAGACAAAATCTAGGCTAATAATTATACATGTAGAACATATATGAAGTAAAAGCATTTAAGTAAATATAATCCAAGGAAAATAATTTACGCATGCTTCTCAGCCCCGCGTTTGTAAAACAAAAATGTTTAGAAAATGGGCAATGAACTCACCTGTGTTGTAGCTCTTATGTTTCAACCAAGAAAATAATGCGCGCTTTTTTGTTGTAAATTAAGTACCTTCAGCACCTGTGTTGATTTATTACAATTCGAATACTATAAGTATTTATAGTTAACGTATATAGGGTTTAGGTCTCGGTGTGCGACTATGTGTCTTATATACTTGCTAATGTGTTACTAAGATTTTCTTTAATTATTCTATGTTACATACCCTCTATGAATCCCTTATCCATTAGTTAATAACAACTTACTTTTAAATGTTACGAAAATCGGGTAGAGTTTCCTTTGTTTTTAGTCCAAATCCAGACAATTTATATTGTCTATTTTACAACCAAATCCCAATCAACTATAATAAAACTAACTTTCATAACTATATAAACTTTAAACAAAACCAATGACATTTTTAAAAATATAACAATTACCTATTAATTAAAGTCATTCTATTTGAATATTCTCAGTTGTTTAACCATGCCATGTATTTGCTATGGGTTGCGTGTTGACAACATAAGGTCAAACAACCCATACTTAGTTTGTCTCATTGAATTCCCCCATTGATCTTACCTTTTCGTTCTTTAATTCTTTCGAAACCTATAGCCATGTAACAACCCTTTTGAACTTAACATAAGTTATCATGTCTCTTTGTTTTGATTATTGAAATCCCAAGTTTTTCAATCCCATTGACTTCATAAAACCCATGTTTATATGTTTGAAAAGTGTAAGATATCTTTTGTATTGAAAATCCTTAGTATCGATAAGTTTGAAATCGGTTATCACCCCAAATGGTCACTTTGAACCATTATCGGTATTAACATATTAATCCCATGGTTTTACTTAACAAATTCAAGGGTTATAATCCCAATTGTTTGTTAAAACATATGTTTATAGATTTGAAGAGTTTAGAAAGCTTTTGTGTTAAAGAAAACTTAGTATTGGTAGCATTCCAAATCGGTTAACACCAATGGAAACCCAAATGGTTCCTTACCCGACATACCCATGTTCTAACCATCCTCACGAGTTTGTTTCTCAACGGCTTAAGTTGGTTCCAAGCTCAGAATACTTAGATTACACTAAGCTTTAGTATCAACAGCCCCTAGCTCAATATCGACATCCCTATCCCAGCTCAAATGATGAAACACAACAGCCCCAAACCCCATCGATACAACAGGTTCGATAGTTCCCTTGTTCACAGCCCTTATGACCATCGATTCAGCCATTTAGCCAAGTTCTAACCATTCCCATCCCTTCTAATCTTTAAACCTTGATGTTACATGAGTTACTAGACCAAATTAGTGAAATTTATAAGGCTTTAAAGGGTCTGAAATGAGCTGAAATCGCTGCTCTTACCAGAACAGCAACAACTTCACGACAGCCACCAAAATCAGCTCGTTTGAGCTCGTTTTTGGTCCCTTTTTTTATGATTCAAAGCTTGAAATCTTTTTCCCTTCATGATCTAAGAGTTCCTAAGTAGTTTTTGTGCGTATCCTAACTGATTTGAAATGCTAAAAATGGTTAAAAACTCACCTGGTTGGAACAGTGTTCAAGCAGAAAAAAATACTTTTTGTTCGGTTTTACCTCACATTCGATGTTCCAGCTCGATTTCCAACCACCAAATCTTCAATCTAGGTTGTTCCTTAGCTCCCCAAGTTGATTTAGTGCAGGTCCTAGAGGTTTAAAGGACGGAAATGAGCTGAAATTTTCAGTTGGGTAGAAGAAGACGATTAATAGTATATGTTTAAGTAAATCAATGGTTTCTCACTCGTTTCTACCTTGATTTTGGCCATTCAAAGCTCTATTTCTTCGTCTCTTCACGATCTACACATTTCTACGGTCATTTGGACACCAAAATCACTCAATTTGGTGCAGATTTGAGAAAGTTATGGGGATTTTAGTGAGAGAAGGTGGATGAGAGAGAGAGCTACAGGTTTGGAGAGAGAGAGAGAATGAATATTGTGAAGGTTAAATGGTATTAATGTCTTTTTATGGTTTTTAAACGTTTGGGTACGCTCGGTTTCGCTCGGTTTCCCGCGAACGTGTCGATTTCGGTTTTTCTCGTAACGAAATATTACGACCTTTAAATTAAAGTTTTCAAAATTATTTTTAGTTGGTAATTCCAAATAAATTAACTAGATATCTTTTATTTATTTTTAAAATTTAAAAAACGTTTAATTTTACGGTTTAATCGAATTATACGGTTTTCGCGCGTATTCGTTCATATCGTCACCCGTACGAATAAGACGACAACTATACATTTCGATTTGATTTTCTAATTATTGGACATCGTTCAGAACGTTAAACTTACAGATACATTCGTGCGAATCGTCACTCACACGAATACTCCGTCAGTTTAATATTCACATAATGACGTCCGTTATTGTTTTGTTCCGTTCAACCTCACATACGTTTATACGTAATAATCATAACTACAATTCAGATAATAGTTCTGTGTTGTCAGATAAGATTCTGCCTGTTAAACCATGAATTCATGATATGATTCTGAAATAGATCTGTAATAGTTTCGTATTAAACATCAACTGATAATAATACACATGTAATATACATTGTTCGTACCTGATTTGTCGTACACGTCACTGTTCTGGCTACGGTTCTGGCACTGATGTTACATGAACCATTAGAGCCTTGTTTGCATTTGAATAACTGGCATGAGAAGGAGTCTCAATTGGTGTTAATCTTCTTTTTGGGTTAACAGTAGATGATCTTTCATTTTGAAATGGATTCTAGTTTCCCATTTTCTTTGGCTTGTTGCATTTCCTTGCAAAAGGTCCTTTATCACCACAGTTGTAGCAGGTAATTGAGGATATGTCAAAACCAAACTTTGAATCCTTGTTCAGGTTGATATCCCTCCCAGTTCTTCTGACAAAATCTTACGCCCTTCTGATAGCACTTGCAAGAGCCCACATGATATCAATCATTTCCATGTCATCTGGATCAAGCTGTGAGTAATCTTCATTGGTTAAGTGTGGATTTCCAATCTATCCAGCTAATAATCCATCATAAGAGCTCACAAGTGTTGACAAGAAGCCCATATGCTCCTTAGCAACCTCCACTGTCACTTTATCAAAATTGTTTGTCTTCAAATTGATGACTGAATGGCTATCCTCTCAATGAGAGGTTGAAGTGGTAGCAGACCGACTGAAATGTGCCTGATTTGAAACTAGAGCCTCTTTGGTCTGTGAAACGAAGGTTGATTTCAGAGGAGCATGTGATGTAGTTCTTTCTACAGTATGAGTAGAGTAGTAGATTGATGGATCTTTAACTTGAGCTACCCGTTTAGCTTTCAACTTGTTCCCTATCTCCTGCTCCTTCGGTTTTTGAATAAAGTCATTGATATCCATGGTAGCAATCATCTCACTCTGTTTCAGTACCATAAGGAAAGATTCCCACTTGGGAGGTAATGCGTCAGCCAGACATTGAATCTTCTCTTGAGTAGTTGTCTTGACTTGAGGGTTGAAGAATTCACTAAAAAGATGATAGAATCTGGCAATCAGATCATCCAAAGACTCATTTCCCACATACATAAAGCTGTTGAACTCTTTCCCCAAAGATTTAGTCTTAATGCTCTTCAGTGCATCATTCCCCGCATATCTCTGTTCCATAGCATCCCATAGTGATTTGGAAGAAGTAAACTATCTAAACTGATGAAATATATAAGTGGCAATCGACTAAGACAGTATAGCATAGGCCTTCTTCTCAAAATCATATAGCTTTCTTAGAGGTTCAGTCATCCTAGTGACAAGCATAGGTGTTCCATCCTCATTTAGTGGTCTCAAATATCCACCCTCAATCATCATCCAAAGATTGGTATCCACTCCATTAATGTTAATCTCGAATCTATACTTCCAATGTGAATAATCATCCAATGAAAGTAACTTTGGAGCTTTGTTGGAGTTTCCCGTCTCCGTCTCTGTATGTCACACCCCGAGCCAGCGGACTGGATCAACTTTCCCGTCGGGCGGAAGGTTCTCGGGGCGCGATATCGTTTGATAATCGAAATGATCAGATTTTTTGCATAGCACATGATATATAATTGAGAAATGCTAACATGACAATGATATAGAATTAAAAAGTTAAATTACAATGTATCGTTCATAATTTAACCAAGTAAATCTACTCAAAAGAATCAATGAGTTTCTATCTTGTAATTGTACAAGATCTACAAAAGATGATTCATTGTTTTGTCATTCCAAAAGTATGCACGACACAAAAGGTAGCTAGGTCTTCTAAAAGTCCACTAGCAATGTTCCTGATGTCTGGTGACTAAACCTGTTCGTCACCTGAGAAAACATGCATTTAAACAAAGTCAACACTAGGTTGGTGAGTTCATAAATTTGTTAAATGAAAACCTTGAATTGTTCACATACACAATCACAATGTCATACATGTTACTTGTAAGTTGTTTGATTCACTCGTTCACCCAATGGCCTCTCCATAGTTGTATGTACAAGTAGTATCTCATCCTAGTAATTATGCTTATATATAGGGCATATGTAGGGGAACAAGCCCCAGCCAACATCCCACCACATAACTAATAGAACTCCACACAACTTGCAATACAACTATAGATAACCATTTCCATTTCACCTGTTCATCCCGTTAGATATTCACCTGTTGTGTCATAAGTAGAATAATATGTCGAGAGGGGTTTAGTTATCAAACCGAAGTATGGATACACCCTCATTGTATTAAGGAAGTTAGATTAATTTAATCTGATCCTTGTTATTATTCTATTACTTGAGGGGTTAACTATTAATCACTTTTAATAATAAGAGTGTTAGTTAACCATTTGATATTTGTTCTCGAATTGAAGTGCATAGAGCCTAGAAGGAATCCATTGCAATCCTCACGTAATCAGATTACAATGCATCCGATTTACCTCTACCACTTTGTGTTTCCATAGGCCTCATCGAAACTGTTACTAGTAATATGACATGAGAGAAAATAAATTCCTCAGTCTACTAGTCAACAAGAAACGATGGATTAATTACAATTATAACTGCAGATTAATATCACCATATGTCTCTTATCAGACCCTGACTGTTCGTCGCCCTGTCACCGGTCATACGTTACCAGCCAATGATGATTACGATCAACATACTAGCCCTACAAGCTAGAGGTGTGTCAAACCTATGGTACCACTATGCTATCGTCGATTTAGTCACGTCAAACTAACTGGTCAGCGATTTGTGAAGGGACTTACAATGATCAACTTGAACACATGGCACATGATTGAAATGATATAATGCAGACAGTTCAATAGTAATCAATTGTATTGTGTTCATCAATGTTGTTTGTTCCCATTGTTATATGTTCTCGTTGTTGTTAACAAAGGTAAATAAGAACTTGTCTTATTACATTATGTTAATTGTTGTCTGAATGATGTTGTTATCATGTAGTTACCTTATCATGATTATCATTCCTTGTTGTTCCATATAGTCACCCTGTTGTCACTAAGATGTGGTAAGAACTAGTCTTACTACACTTAGTCGACTCAGGTGGTGGATGATACTTGTTTCATGTTATCTTGTAATATGTGTAGAGTTGTAAGTTAAGTGTTATAAGCACTTGACTTATTGCACTTAATTAACTCTGGTGTTGAATGATATTATGAAGATATATTATCTTCATATCATTCATATGTTTTGTTGTTGTTGTCATCATGTTCACTGTGATTATCTCAATGTTTGTTCTTGTAAGAATAACTAAGCGCTATAAGATAGAATCTTACAACTAAGTTATTCTATTGTGTTGATGATTTATGAAATTATATTATCATATTCATCTTATTTGTTCCTGTCATACAATGATCATACAAGCATGCATACAATGATAAACGATAATAAGTCAAGCAATATTATCTAAATCAAAGTATAAGCAATATGTTAAACTAAAACTTTTAAATAAATAAAAGTTAAGCATGTTTCTCAGCCCCGAGAGTTTAAAATCAGTTAAGATTAGAAAAGGGGCATATGAACTCACCTTGTGGTTGTTGTGGTTGACTTAGTTCTAGCAAGAAATGCACGCGCTCTTTGTTGTACTCGATATACTTTTCACGATCCTGTATTGATTTCACGTTGTTTGTAACTTATAAGTATAAGTTATAAGTGTTTGTTTGTGTATGTGTTTGCCCTAGACTTGGCTAACACTTGTGAGTCTCGTTCTTCATTTGGCCCTTAATGTGTTGGGTTTGTGAAATGTCTTAGGCCCAAAAGCCATCACTTTTGTAGTAAAAGCCATAATTCCCATGCAATATTATCCTTTAACCTTTGTTTTGACTTTTTTATGTTGTGTGAACTTGAAATCCATCATTGTGTTCTAATCTAAAGCTTAGATTATAGTTTAAGCTTTTCATGTTGTTCTTGTAACACTTAAATTGGGGTTACATGATTATTAGGTAACCATGAACCATTCTTGTAAAGATTTAGTGCCTTAGGTGTCATTAATTGTTTTAACCCCACACCCACCACGTTTGTAATAAAACCATGATTACTAATCCAATTCCCATGCATCTCATTCTTGACAATTTAATTCAAGTGTTAGATTGCATTTTTAACCCCTTGGGCCGATCAATTAACCTTGGGCCGAATGTTATATATGTGAGCCCAATAAATCAAGGTGGACCGAATCAGTCACATGGGCCCCATGAGTCACTTGGGCCGGTTATGATTGCTTGGGTCGAATGAGGTGTTTGGGCTAAGTGGATCAGCATGGGCCAAGAAGATAGACTTAAACCGATCGAAGCGGATGGTTCCAATTTCCAGCGAACCATGGGTTCGTTTGGGATAAAGGTTCTGGCAATCCACTGGTCTAGCATCTCCTAGGTTCGCAAGGGAAAGGTTCGCAGCTTATGAAATGGTTCGGCAAGGTGGAGGTTAGCCTATGCATGAGGTCGGCCGAGTACAGGTTCGCGATTTGCATGAGAGGTTCGTCCAACTCAACTAGGTTCGGTGCTGATAGGAAGGTTCGTGGCTCACACCTAGGTTCGGCAATGAAGGCTCGGTGATGGTAGCAGGTTCGTTCAAAGGAGGTTTGGCCATCGGAGGTTCATTTAGTCTTTATATACCCAGAGGGTGTTCGGGTTCGTTTCGGTTGCTCGTTTTTCGTCTCCGTTGCGTTTCCGGATTATTACGCGCATTTTACGTATTTTAAATATAGGACTTTGTTTTTATGTTTTAAAAGTGGTTATTCCTATTAAATCTTTTAAATTTAATATTCTTGAATTATTTTATCGAAAACAAATATTTTGACTGTTTCGTCAGATCGCGTCACCTTCGCGCGTATTCGTTCGAATCGTCACCCGAACGAACACGAACATGGTTTTGCTTTCTGATTTTTGTTTTCTACTTTTCGGTCATTATTTCAAAACGTTAAACTCACAGATATGTTTGTGTGAATCATCACCCACGCAAACACATTGTCAGTTCATTATTCTGAAACAACACTGCATTTATGTTCTGAATTGTGTTTCCTCACTAACGGACTCAACTAAATGTCCTGTTTTCACCTTGTTTTCATACTGATTTATCGGCCATCTGATTCCTGTCATCTATGGATATCAGATTGCAACCGACATATTCTTGTTGTTTACTTGAACACTGATGTTTCTCTTGATTCGTTGTATTAATTGTACTTAGGTTTTCACATGAATACATACAACTATTGTTTATCGTGAGTTGTTGTACTTACGGTATTTAAGTTTTCACATAAATACGTACAATTGTTTCTTGTATTTCTGAGTTCTGTTATCACAACACTGTTCATACAATTGTATTTACATACAGTAAATAGTGAAAGTACACGTACCGTACGGACTTGCCGGACGATCAAGTACTGGATTTCACAGTCTCCCCTTGTTAAAGAAATTTCGTCCCGAAATTTAAGCATCATTGTCGGGCACAACTTCTTCAAATAGGTGAGGATACTTTGTCTTCATGTTGTCCTCGCGTTCCCAGGTAAATTCTGGTCCACGCTTGAAGTTCCATCAAACCTTTACAATAGGGATACGGCTTCATTTCAGTCTCTTGACTTCACGTTCCATGATCTCTATAGGTTCTTCAATGAAATGTAATTGTTCATCAACTTGTATCTCTTCTAACGGTATGATCAATGATTCATCTGCGAGACATCTCTTGAGGTTTGATACATGAAATACGTCCTGTACTCTGCTGAGTTCACCAAAGAGTCTGAGTCTGTATGCCACAGGACCTATGCGTTGAGTTATCTCAAACTGTCCGACATACCATGGTGCTAGTTTGCCTTTAGCCCCAAAACAAACCAAGCCTTTCCATGGGGACACTTTCAACATGACTCGGTCACCCACTTGGAAGTCCAAAGGCTTTCGCCGTTTGTCTGCGTAACTCTTTGGGCGGCTACATGTTGCTTGTAATCTCTTTTGTATCTGGGCTATCTTATAAGTAGTCTCCTGAATAAGTTCAGGCCTAGTGATTCTGTTGTCTCCCACTTCGGTCCAACAAATTGGAGACCGACATTTCCTACCATATAGTGCTTCAAACGGAGCACATCCGATGCTGCTGTGGTAGCTGTTGTTGTAGGAGAACTCGATGAGTGGTGAGTGTTTATCCCAACTTCCACCGAAGTCTAGGATGCATGTTCTCAACATATCCTCTAGGGTTTGAATTGTTCCCTCGCTTTGTCCATCCGTTTAGGGATGATAAGTGGTGCTCAAGTTTACACTTGTCCCTAGAGATTGTTGCAATGATTGTCAGAACCGCGATGTAAATCGACTGTCCCGGTCTGAAATAATAGATAAGGGCACACCGTGCCGTACTACTATTTCATTGACATACAGTCTTGCTAGCTTTTCCATCTTGTTGTTTTCTCTGATCGGCAAGAAGTGAGCGGACTTAGTCAATCGATCAATGATGACCCATATAGAATCGTGCCCGCTGGAAGTACGAGGTAGCTTGGTAATAAAATCCATAGCTATTTGTTCCCACTTCCATTGTGGTATATCTGGTTGTTCCAGCAAACCTGACGGTTTCTGGTGTTCAGCTTTGACCTTGGCACATGTTATGCATTTGCCAACATAAGTGGCAACATCTTTCTTCATCCCCGGCCACCAATAAAACGACCTAAGATCTTGGTACATCTTATCAGCACCAGGATGAACGGAATAACGTGTCTTGTGTGCCTCGTCATGTATGAGTGTTCGAAGTTCATCTACTGCCGGGATCCAAACACGATCCTGAAAGTAAATACTCCATCTTGTTTTGTCTTGAAATACTTCTCGGCTCCACAATCGAGCTCTCATTTCAAATTGTCTCTTGCCATTTCTTCTTGTTGTGCTTGTATGATTTGATCTCTCAAACTTGTTTGCACGGTCATTCCCATTGCTCGAACGCACAAGGGTTTGACTCTTTCCTTCTGACTCAAAGCGTCTGCAACAACATTCGCTTTGCCCGGATGGTATTTGATCACACAATCGTAATCGTTCAGGAGCTCAACCCAACATCTCTGTCTCATGTTAAGCTCCTTCTGATCAACTATGTGATGTAGGCTCTTGTGATATGTGAAGATAGTGCATTTGGTACCGTACAGGTAATGTCTCCAAATCTTCAAAGAAAATACAACAGCTCCCAGTTCTAAGTCGTGTGTTGTGTAGTTCTTCTCGTGTATCTTCAACTGTCATGAGGCATAAGGAATGACTTTGTCTCGTTGCATTAAAACACAACCGAATCCCTGATGGGAAGCATCACAATATACTACGAAATCATCGTTGCCTTCTGGGAGTGTTAAGATTGGAGCGTTGCACAATCTTTGTTTCAGTGTTTGGAATGCGTCTTCTTGTTTCTATGTCCAAACGAAGGGTTCACTCTTCTGTGTGAGTTTGATGAGAGGCAAGGCTATCTTAGAGAAATTCGAGATGAATCTCATGTAATAACTCGCCAATCCCAAGAATGATCTGATCTCTGTCGGTGTTGTGGGCACATCCCAGTTCTTGATTTCTTCAATCTTGGCAGGATCCACATGAATACCATTATTGTTAATCACGTGACCCAAAAACTGAACTTCTCTTAACCAAAATTCACACTTGGAGAAGTTGGCATAGAGTCGCTCGTCTTTCAGGAGTTCCAAGACTGTCCTGAGATGTTGTTCATGTTCCTTCTCGTTTCTTGAATAAATCAGTATATCATCAATAAAGACGATAACGAACTGATCTAGGTACGGCTTGAACACCCGGTTCATTAAATCCATGAACACTGCCGGTGCGTTCGTCAGTCCGAATGGCATCACCATGAATTTGTAGTGACCCTATCGGGTACGAAAGGCCGTCTTTGGTATCTCTTCTTCTTGAATCCGGAGCTGGTGATAACCTAACCGCAGGTCTATCTTTGAAAAGTAATGAGCTCCTTGTGAAAGATCAAACAATTCATCAATCCTCGGTAACGGGTACCGATTCTTGATGGTGAGTTTGTTGAGCTCTCTGTAATCGATGCACATTCTGAACGATCCATCCTTCTTCTTAATAAAAAGAACCGGAGCCCCCCACGGGGAAAAGCTCGGTCGGATGAATCCCTTGTCGAGTAGCTATTGTAATTGATTGGACAACTCCTGCATTTCTGATGGTGCAAGTCTATAAGGAGACTTAGCTACAGGAGTCACTCCCGGAATCAAATCGATTCGAAACTGCACCGATCTCTCGGGTGCTAGTCCCGGTAACTCATCCGGAAACGCGTCCGCATAGTCTCTCACTACTGGAACATCATGAATCTTGATTGCTTTCTTGTCTTTCTCTACTACGTGAGCTTAAAATGCGATGCACTGTTTTCTGAGGTACTTGCGAGCCTTCATGCAGGATATTATCTTGACACTGCGTTTCGCTTGATCTCCATGAATTTCCAAGATTTGATCGTTCTCCACTGGAATATGTAGTAACTTTTCGGAACAGATAAACTCTACTCTGTTAAGAGATAGCCAATCCATTCCGACAATGATATCGAAACTGCCCAGCTCCATCGGTATCAAATCGATGGAAAATGTGTGATCACCAAGTGTCAGTGGGCAATTCCTAAGTACTGTGTCTACTGTGATCTGTTTGTCGTTTGCTATCTCAATAGTATAAGGGGAGTCTAAAGATTCCTCAATATGATTAAGATAGCATGCAAATTCGGATGAGATAAAACTCTGATCCGCACCAGTGTCAAATAATATGGATGCATAAAAGACAGATAAGAGAAATGTACCCGTGATCACATTCGGGTCCTGTCGAGCAGCAGTGATGTGTTAGTTTAACACATCTGTTTTTGTACATTTTCGAGTCTGTTTTCGTTAGTTTTGTAAATATTTCGAGTCGATTTATGTTCCTTTTTACATTTTAGTGTTTTCATGCAGGAATGTGTCCCGAAGGAGCTGAAACGAGGGCAAGCGAGCGTCGGAATCAAGTGCGGGTGAACGAGCGAAGAAAATGAGGAAATTAACCCTAGGCGGTACGCCTAGCGGGGATGCTTGGTCCCAGGCGTTGCGCCTGGGAGCATTCCCTGACGTCCATCTGATCCGCGCGCTACGCGTAGTCAGAGAACCAGCCGCAGGCGATACATCTGGCATCATCAGACACTCGACTACATTGTCTCGCGCGTACCGCCTAGCCTCATGCACGCCCGCTAGGCGGTACGCCCCAGATCATTTTTGGCTCTAAAACCCTAATTTCATGTCTTCTATAAATGGGACGCTTTCCAGCCGCTTTGAGGGTCTTCTTTTGCGGTTTTGGAACCCTAATCAAGCCTTGGAGCTGCTGGAGCTTAACCATGGAGTAAATGGCTTGATTAGGGCTAGTTGAAGTGAAGAAGGAAGCTTGTTTGAGTATTGTTCTTTATCTTTTCATGTTTTTAGTTTAAATTAGTAGTTTTTCATGTATCTAGACTATTATCAGATCTGTTTTGCCACTGTTGAGATGTTGGTTGGCTAGATCTAGGGTTATATCTAGGTTTGGGATGATAAAGTTGTGAACTTTGTTGATTTTGGACTTCATTTATGCTTATGGATGATATATGCTTTGTAACCAACTGTAAAGTTTGAATCTTTGATGATATTTGCGTGTGTTGAATTATAATACTTGATGAATGTTTGATCTACATGTGTTTAGGAAAGTCTTTCCACACATAGATGCGTGTTAGGCCTATTACTTTGTGTTTTAGGTTAGTTTATGGGTTGTTGATCATATTCCATAGGATTATATTTCATTGAGTGTTGATTATTCACGTGTGTGACCTAACCTAGAAATCCGGGAGGTGATAGGTTAGATGGTTGGTCTCTTTCACTTAGGATGTTTAAGTTAAACGACCCGGGAGGGAGTTGTCTTAGATCTACTTAGTGTTAGTGCTTATCCATGTCAAAGTTGTCACCTTTATAGCTCTCTAGTGTCTTAGGATACAAACAGATGGAGAAATCCGGGAGGTGATTCACCCGTTAGAGTGCAATTGCATATCGGGAAAATCCAGAAGGTGACCCGGTAGACTAGTGCATACATTACATCCTATGATTCCCATTGGAGATTCCTGGTATCTGATCTCGGTCCCGTTAGGTTATCATTAGTCTGTTCCTTAAGATCCTAGTCTTCATCCTTCAAAACTCAGTCCAAGTCAGCATCAGTCACACTTTTGATTCCCAGCCTAGGTATACCAGTTTTCCTCACTGCAGTTAGATTTCAGTTACAGTTTCAGTTTTAGTTGCTGTTTTAGAGTTAAATAGTAATTTAGTTGTTTAGTCAGTCTCAGTCTGATCAGATTATCAGAGTTGCACCAAACCCCCCCCCACTCTCTTTTACTTTATTTTGCCCACAGTCTAGGTTAGTTTTTTATACTAGTGTACATTGGTTCGATATCTGGACTTCCACCAGCTATTCTACCACCGATAGGTACACTTGCCTTAGTAGCGGTCTAGTTTAGGATTTTCGATTATTACTAGGTGTTTAGGTTAAGTATAGGTCTAGGATTAGATTTTGTGTCTTTAGCTTAGGCTAAATAGCTTTAATTTAGTGTTGTTTTTTGTATACTGACCGCACGCATCAAGTTTTTGGCGTCGTTGCCGGGGATACTAGGCAATAGCAAAAATTACTTAGATTGTGGCATTTACTTGCTTGTTTTCTTAGTTTCTTTCCCCCCTTTTTTAGCTTAGTTTTCCTTTTTAGGTTTAGTTTTTATTTTCTTCTTAATGCCTTTATTTGTTATTTGTGCCTTAGATTAGGATCTTTCTTTGCGCATATTTGAGTCTTACTTGCTTGTTTGATTAGGGTGTCGGTAGTTGTATGCCCCACACCCGATCACAGGGAGCGCCGGAGTTCGAGCTTACTTCACCAGAGCAGATTCTGCGGGCCCGACAGCAGGTAAGTCTTCTTGACCGTTCTCTTGTCATGGATCCACCACCACCTCTGCCACCGAGGCGGACTCTTCACGAGCTAGCCAGTCATGGGGTTGTTGGAGCCCGGTCTGCCATCACACGACCAGGTGTCAACTACAACAACTGGCAGATCCCTTCGCACGTGATGTCGACAATCACGAATTCGACGCAGTTTCATGGCCTGGACGACGAGGATGCCCCAGGCCATCTCTCTCTCTTTGTGCGTATATGCAACACTTTCCGCATCAATGGAATTTCGGAGGAGGCCGTCTACCTTCGTTTGTTCCCATTCACACTCACAGGCCGAGCTGCTACATGGTTGAATCTTCTTCCCAGGGACTCGATCACTACTTGGGCAGATCTTCAGACTAAGTTCCTGAAGAAACATTATCCTCCTTCTAAATCTGCCATATTGCGAGATCAGATCCATTCGTTTCGAATCGACGATGATGAGCCATATTACTTGGCGTGGGAGAGGTTTAACTCCCTTTTGAGCAGATGCCCCCAGCACGGCCTATCTGATTGGGCCTTAGTCGAGAAGTTCTACAATCGACTGACATTGGAGACTAAGAGGAGATTAAATACAGCTGCTGGGGGGCACATCATGGACAAGAAGGAGCCAGAAGAGTGCGAGGCAATGTTTGAGGATTTCGCCTTAGCGAAGTATGAGGACCCGTCCTATGTGAGGAGAGCTGCACCGGTAGCAAAGCCCACTATTGCACCTCCTATCCCGACTCGAGGGATGCACCATGTTACACCTGACACGAGCACTGCCGCCGCCTTAGAAGCACTGCTAAGGACTTTAAGGAGCTGAAGATGGCAGCTGCTCGGTGCGAGATATGTCGTGGTGGACATAGTACTGCTGAGTGCCCGGTTACCGATCAGGCACAGGTTGAGGCCATAAATTCTGGTTGGAACAGGTCTTTCAACCCCAACCCTAATTGGAATCAGAATTCAAATTGGCAAGGCCAATATTAGGGACAGCATCAGCAGCAGCACTCGAACTGGCGGGGCAACCGCAGAAGCTCTTACGAGAAGCCACCGACTCTCCAGATCCCGATCACCGAGAGAGACGCACCCTAGAGCTCAGGCAGCAGAGATCGAGACATGAAGCTGGAGGACATGATAGCGTAGCAGGTGAAGATGCTTCAGCAGATCATGGATAAAGATAAGCTATGGGACCAGAAGATCGAGGAGCACGATACGTTGTTAAGGAATCAGCAGGCTGGCTTTCTGGATTTGCAGCGATCGGTGGGAGAGTTGGCGAAGAGATTTGATGAGAGGCCGGGAGGGTCGTTTAGGGCGAACACTGACCCTAACCCGAGGGGTCATGTGAAGGCAATGACCACACGAAGTGGTCGGAGAGGAGATGTAGAACTGCCACCACCGGTCATACCTGTTGATGATGAGCCGGTGGATAAGGATATCGAGATGGAGACTCCTGCAGGGGTGCCCATGAGGCTAGACCCATCAAGTACCGCACGAGCAGCGAGTCTTCAGTTGATAGGATTAGGAGGGAGAAGTTAGAAGAGAAGAAGAAGGGTAAGAGAGTGGATGAGGAGCCTGAGATCGATTTGACTAAGCTTCCATATCCTGCACACGCACCGCAGATGAAGCGTGATCAGGAGTATGGACACTTTTTGGAGATGTTTAAGCAGCTTAAGATCAATCTCCCATTTCTTGAGGCCCTCCAGCATATGTTGAAATATGCTAAATTCTTCAAAGACCTCCTGTCTAACAAGAAGAAATTGGAGACACTCTCAACCGTTACTTTGGGAGCTAGGTGCTCGGCGTTGGTTCAGAATAAGCTGCCAGAGAAGCTTGAGGATCCAGGGATTTTCACTATTCCCTGTCTATTTGGCGGTTCTTCTATGAACCATGCATTGGCTGATCTAGGTGCTAGCATCAATTTGATGCCATATTCCATTTATAAGCAGCTAGATCTTGGAGAGCCGGCACCTACACGCATGAGTTTGGCATTGGCTGATCGGTCAGTCAAGTATCCTCAGGGGATTGTTGAGAATGTCCTAGTGAAGGTGGACAAGTTTGTCTTCCCCGTTGACTTTGTTATACTTGACATGCAGGCTCATGACCGAGTTCCCCTCATCATGGGATGACCTTTCCTTCGCACGGCGATGGAGATGATTGATGTTTATGAGGGGAATATCTCATTGCGTGTTGGAGATGATACCGTCACCTTTGATGTGGTGAAGTCCATGAAGAACTCCAGTGGTCAGGACGATCAGGTCTACTTTCTAGATGCATTTTTCTCTACTATGGATCGTTGCCTGGACTACATTAGTGGAGTTGATATGTTGGGAGATCAGGACTTGGGTGACGGTGATGAGAGAGTTGAGGATGTGGGAGTTGAGGTCCATGCTGCTGCTATTGAGGCTTATCTTGATTACATCCCTAGCAGTGTAGCAGTGGAGCCTCCTGTTTATCCCACAGTTTTTGAGGTTGAGAGTTCTGAGCCGGCTGAAAAGCCATCTGTTGAGGCTCCCCCATCATTAGAGCTAAAGGAGTTGCTACCTCACCTTGAGTATGCATTCCTTGATGGGGACTCGGATCTACCTGTCATTATTTCAGCAGCTCTGACAGATGTAGAGAAGAGTAGACTTATTGCTGTGCTGAGAGAGCACAAGCAGGCGATAGCATGGAAGCTGCTGGACATTAAGGGTATTCACCCTTCTTTCTGTACGCATCGCATTCTGCTGGAGGAGGATTTCAAGCCAGTAGTTTATCCACAGCGAAGGCTTAATCCTAACATGGGTGAGGTGCTGAAGAAGGAGGTCCTTCGGTTGTTAGATGCTGGGCTCATATACCCCATTTCTGATTCATCTTAGGTGAGCCCAGTGCATGTGGTCCCTAAGAAGGGCGGTATGACTGTGGTTGTGAATGAGAAGAAGGAGATAGTTCCCACCCGTACAGTCACCGAATGGAGGGTGTGTATAGATTATAGGAAATTGAATGACGCCACCCGGAAGGACCACTTCCCACTCCCGTTTATCGATCAGATGCAGGAGCGTTTTTCGGGACAACAGTTTTACTTTTTCCTTGACGGTTTCTCAGGTTATTTCCAGATCCCGAAAGCACCAGAGGATCAGGAGAAAACCACCTTTACATGTCCGTACGATACTTTTGCATACCGTCGTATGCCTTTTGTGTTATGTAACGCTCCAGCCACTTTTCAGAGATGTATGGTTTCCATCTTCCAGGACATGATCGAGACTTCCATGGAGGTATTTATGGATGATTTTTCTGTGTTTGGAAGTTCTTTCGATCAGTGTTTGATTAACCTGGAGAAGATGCTTAGGAGATATGTTGAGACGAATCTTATACTGAACTGGGAGAAATGCCACTTTATGGTCACCAAGGGGATTGTTCTTGGTCATAAGATATCCCGTGACGGCATCCAGGTTGACAAAGCTAAGATTGAGACGATCAGCAAGCTTCCTCCTCCCACGAGTGTTAAAGTTGTGTGAAGCTTTTTAGGTCATGCGGGATTCTACAGACATTTCATTAAGGATTTTTCGAAGATCACCTGACCTATCACTCGTTTTCTTGAGAAGGATGTGGATTTTGTGTTTGATGATTATTGTCTGAGAGCCTTCGAGTATGTGAAGGAGAGGCTGGTGAGTGCCCCGATTTTGATAGCCCCCGACTGGAGCCAGCCATTTGAGCTCATGTGCGACGCGAGTGATTTCGTTGTGGGGGCTGTCCTTGGGCAGAGGGTGGATAAGCATTTCCACCCTATTTATTATGCGAGTAAGACCTTAGATGCTGCCCAGGAGAATTATACAACTACTGAGAAGGAGTTGTTGGCAGTAGTCTACGCATTTGATAAATTTAGGTCTTATCTCGTCCTATCTAAGACTGTTGTCTATACCGATCATGCCGCTCTACATTACCTTTTTGCCAAAAAGGACGCAAAGCCAAGACTGATTAGGTGGATCCTCCTTCTGTCCGAGTTTGACATCGAGATTAAGGACAAGAAGGGAGCTGAGAACGTAGCCCCCGACCATTTGTCACGACTTGAGGATCCGGAGAGGGAGTTCATTCGCGAGGGAGCGATAAGGGATAGGTTTCCCCAGGAGACGCTGATGAGCGTGGGGATAGATGAGATATGCCGCACGGATAGGCTAGATGAGGGATTACCGTGGTTTTCAGACATTGCCAATTATTTGGCCAACGGTTTCCTTCTTAAGGGTTTGACGTCCCAGCAGCGCAAGAAATTCTTTGCCGACACGAGGCATTATATTTGGGATGCGCCTTACCTTGTCCGTGTGTGTGCTGATCAGGTTTTTAGGAGGTGTGTGAGCAGAGAGGAAGGATTAGAGATCCTTAGGCACTGTCATGAGGGCCTTACTGGTGGGCATCACGGACCTTCTTCCACATCGAAGAAGGTATTTGATTCTGGTGTTTATTGGCCCACCATTTTTAAGGATGCTCATGACTTGGTGAGGAAGTGCGATTCCTGTCAGAGGACAGGAAACATCTCATCCAGGAATGAGTGCCCCAGCATCCTATTCAGGTTGTTGAGATTTTTTATGTCTGGGGCATTGACTTCATGGGACCTTTCCCTTCTTCTCGAGGCAACAGGTACATACTCGTCGCGATTGACTACGTTTCTAAGTGGGTGGAGGCACAGGCGCTCCCCACTAATGACGCGCGAGTAGTGGTGAGATTTCTGAAGCACTTGTTTTGCAGGTTTGGGACCCCGAGAGCGTTGATCAGTGACCGTGGCACGCACTTCTGCAATGTCCAGATGGACAAAGTGCTAGCCAAGTATGGGGTCACCCACCGTCTGTCGACCGCATATCATCCACAGACCAACGGTCAACTGGAAAACGCGAATCGAGGAGTGAAGAGGATTTTGGAGAAGACTGTCGGCCACACTAGGAAAGATTGGGCCGACAAACTAGATGACGCCTTGTGGGCCTTTAGGACCGTGTTTAAGAATCCGATTGGGACGACTCCCTATCGCATGGTCTATGGTAAGGCCTGTCATCAACCGGTAGAGCTTGGTCGTGGCTGGCAAGCACCGGTTCCTCCAGATGTATGAGTTGGATGAGCTACGCGACGATGCGTACGCTCGGTCGTGGAGTTACAAGGAGCGTACGAAGGCGCTGCACAATAGGCGATTGAAGAACGTGAAGAAGTTTGTGAAGGGCGATCGAGTTTTGGTCTATGACTCGAGACTGAGGCTCTTCCCAGGAAAGCTTAAGTCAAGGTGGAGAGGCCCGTTTGTAGTTCGAGAGGTGTTCCCGCATGGTGCGGTAGAGTTGGAATCGGGTGACCACACGTGGAAGCTCAATGGGCACCGTTTGAAGCCCTTCATTGGAGGCCCAATTCCGTCTGATGAGGAGGTTATTCTCCTCGAATCCCGAGCTGGTTAGGGATTCGGGCCTAGGCCCAACTTGTATATAGTGTACATAGCTTTAGTTTAATTACATCGAATTTCGAGTAATTGGTGATGTATTTGTGTTTACACGACTGTGTTGGATTCAAGTGTGGGTATGATATCACGTATGTTCGATACTACCATTTCGGACAGTTGATTAAAACTTAGTGCTTGGAATTCGATTACATTATACGTCACTAATTACTTAACTCGAGTTTCCTTTATTTCTTTTAGGTTAAATTTAGTTTTCAATTTCGTTAGGGTTTATTTTCTTTAATTCTATGTTGATCTTGTTCTTATTTGCGTTAATGAATTTAGTTTAATTTTATTTTATTTTTCTAGTTTAATTTAGATTGCTTAGAATTTTAATTAAGTTAAGTGCCTTAGTAATCATCTTAGGAATTTAATTTAATTTAATTTAGTAGCTTAATTTTTTATATTTATTTATTCTATTATTATGAAATCGATTTTAAATTTTTATTAGTTTAATTTTTTATTATGAGTCATACTTTTAGGAATTAATTTAGTTTTTAGAAATTAGCTTAGAATTAATTTAGTTAAGTCACAAAAAAAAAAAAAAAAAAAAAACAGAAAACAACATCCCTCGCGCAACGCTCCACCTCAGTAACTCGTCCCTGGCGATGCGCGCGGATGGTTTACAGAATTCCAACCGTTGGGCGGCGCGCGTAACGCCTTTGACCATTGCTTGGTGTCTGGCGATGCACGTGGATGCGGTAATTTCGAAAAAAAATTAATTCAAAGCCACCGTTCACCATCATACCTACCACTCGTCACCATCACCACGCCTTCGCCTGAAACCCTAATCCAACTGCGCTCACCACTCCGGCCACCATGCCACCATCATCATCTCCACCGTCAGACATCATTTTCTCCCCTCAGTCACGCCATCGTCATCAACGACTTCATCCATCATCTCCGGAGCAACTCAACCGCCGCCGTCTCCAGTCGCACATCACCACCATCTGAGGGAGCCGTCGCCATCAGCAACTAATCACCATTAGCATCCACCACCGCCGTTCTCCTCGTAGATCGAGCATCAAAAGCGCCGCCGCAACAACCACCATCCCACCGCTCATCACCGCCGCAGTCTACATCGCCCCCTCTCTGATTCACCAGCTACCGCCGCCGCTGCTCTACATCTCCAGTCGTCGCCTTCATCAGCCGTCAACACCACTTCACCACCACCATAAGCCGCTCATCTTCATTACCGCCACCGTTCCAACACCACCATTTAAAATAGGTAAAAAAACCCCTTTCTTTCCTTTGGTTTTCTTTTGATTTTCAGATTAGGTCACAAATTAGTTTGATTAGGTTAGATTAGTGTTGATTTGGGGTTGAGAATTGTTGTTCTTGATCAGAAATTGTTGGCCGGAAAAGTCGCCGGTGCCAACCCCCCTTTTCAAAATTTTTCTTTTTATTTTATTTTTTTTTCTTTTCAGTTAACAGAAAAAAAAATTAATACAGAAAAAAAATTATAGAAAAAGAGAAGAAAATAAAATAATAAGAATAATAATAATTTTGTGAAATAAAAATAAGTATTTTGTACATTAAAAATAATATAACATAAATATATATATATGTATAAATATATTGTAACATAAAAAATTTTTGTCAAATAAATAAGTTTCTTAAATAATAATGATAAATGTATATTATTTTTTTTTGTATGTAAATACTTGTATGTATATGTATATGTTTTGTAAAATAGTTATATGTGTATGTAATAATAATATATATATGTAAACTTATGTATGTTTAATAGTAATGTAAATGTAAATATAATTTAAAATAAATGTAAGTGTATGTTGTAACAAATAAAATGAATAAATAAATAAATTGTTCTGTAAAATAAAATATGAATGTTGTAATTTAAATAAAACACTTATAAAAAAACATTGTATTTTTAAATAAATAAAAGTACTTAAGTACGTAAATAAAATTAGTTGTGTATTATGAATAAATAATGTTGTACAAACATAATTTTTCTAAAAATAATTGTATTGTAAATTATAATAAAGAAAAAATTTGTATCCCTAATAATACACAGATAATAAATTTCTCAAAGTGTATAAAAAAGTGTAGTATGTATATTAGAAATTAATAAATTTTATGTATATAGCACTTGTAACTTAACAAATAAATTTGTGAATTTGTAATTGTACTTTTACAAAACTAATAAATTTTATATGCACAATAATAATTAAACACTAATGTATGTATATGTATGTATAATAGGTATGTATAAATTATTAAATAATTCTATTTTAAAATAAAATTTTGTATAAAAAATAAAAGAATAAGACTTTTTAATTTGTATATCACAAATGAATAATTAAGAACTTAAACATTTGTACATAAATAACAAAAACACCACAATTGTATATAAATAAACATTTTTCAAAAATAAAATCAATAATAGAGTAGAATTAGGCTTGTAGTTAGTTTGTAATTATTTGTGTCTATGTTTGTTGTATATTATCGCAGAGATGGCAGATGCATCCATTTCAGGTACCAGGGCCAAGAGGGCCCGCCGTGTGACCACTTCAGAGGCGCAGGCGCAGAGGCAGCCGCCGCCACCACGTGAGATTCGTTATTCAGCACCATTAGACGTGCCACCTCCACACGCTCGCCCGGTACTTCCACAGCTGCGATCCTTACACGACCATACCTTCTTGCGGTTCGAGACGAACACACTGGAGTATGCACACATGACCGCGCTTGCAGGGTTAGAGATCATACATCATAGGGGATTTGATCAAGCAGTGCTCGTGCGGCTCGGCCGACTAGAGGAGTTTGATTCCATGCTGACTCCACCATGGGTATACCTACTGAGATGTCAGTGGCCGCAGTATGCGGAGCTCACGGTGGAGTTCCATTCCATTTTCCACTACGTCGCGCAATCCATCACCGCCCCTGAAACTGTGTCGTTCGCCCTAGGTCGAACGACACACCGCATGAGTGTCGCCGATTTTGCGGTCACCATGGGTATCTACTCCAGGGAGGAGGTGACAGCTGGAGCGTTTGAGGGCCTCCTGCGTGGCGTATCTAGGGCAGCCCGGCCCGGATACGTTACTGAGGAAGAGATGACCATCTTCTGGAGGACGATTGCGATTCCTCCGCACACTGACCGGCGGCTAGACACGCAGATCCGCGATCCTCTCTTGCGCTATGTTCATCGGATTATTGCGAGCACCTTGATTCCGCGCCATTCTGGCAAGGACAAGGTAAGCTATTTTGATTTATTCTGCCTCTATTGCCTCCATGGTCGCCACCCGGCGAACCTTGCCACTATCTTACTCGCATCATTTGCGAGTCCTCTTCGGGGAGGCCATACAGTGTGCCTAGATATGGGACCCTACGTCTGCCATTTGGCTGATCGTCTGCGGGTGTTCGACTGGTACCCAGTGGAGCATCTGATCGTCGGCCCCGAGACGACCCCATACGCTCTACACGATATGCATACGTCGGGGATGGTCACGTGGGACGTGCCACCCAAGTGGGCGCCCATTTTGGAGGATCCTCCTGCCCCTGTTCCCCCGGTGCCTCCGCCATCTACGCATCGTATATTGCATCGAGGGGAGCGACCAGCCCGTGATGCCCTGCCACGCCCCCCTGTTCGTCCTCGTCTTACCCTCCGATATCTCATTCAGAGGTTAGACGCGATTGAGGACAACCAGAGGCGCATAGCGGCTCATTTCGAGATCGAGTTGGCCCCTCGGATGCCAGCCCCCCACATTCCACCTGACCTCGAGGGAGACGCTGACACAGATTCCGAGGGCGGAGAGGATGAGGGTGAGGAGTGATTAGTTTATATGTACTTTAGGTGAAGTATTTTCATTTTCATTTTCATGTATTCGAACAGATACTGTAGTATGTTTTATTTTGGCATGTTTTAATGGTTGTTATTTTATTCTGTTTTATGCTTATATTTATATTTGTGTTGTTAATATGGTTGTAAATATTAATGTAATGTGTTGGTTGTTTATTTCATTGAAATTGTTCGTAATTTATGATGGTTGTGTATAATTGTTTAATTATGTAATTCATTTGTTGTATTATTAATGTTGTTATGTAACCTTGTAATTATATTGTTGTTGTATTAACAATTGTATGTTTGAGTATGATTTGTATAAACTTAAAGGCGCGCAACTCCATTCACGACACGTCTATGTTATATATCAGGGAGTCGTTGCTAACCTTTTATACATATAGTTTTAATTTTTGTTCGCCAGTTTTGAATCCACATTGAGGACAATGTGTTGTTTTAAGTGTGGGTGTGTCAGGCTGGCGGCTCTCAGTTTTCAGTTTGTGTAAAAACAAGTCATAATAATTATCGACTCAAATTTTTATAAAATTTTGTAAATTAATTTTTATAAAATTTTGTAAATTAGAATAAATTTTTGTTAAAATTTTTGTAAAATAAATAAGGAAAAGTTGTAAATAACTAAAGCTAAAAACACAAAAAAAATTAAAAAATCAAAAAACTTTACAAAAAGATTTTCCTTTCAATTAAGTCAGTTGTAAATAATTGATCAAGTCAGTATTTGAGTGTTTTTATTTTCAGTTAATCTAGTTGGGTTGTTTGAGGTCTTATTTGCAGTCTGGTTTTAACCGCTCGTACTCAATTATATTCGGGTGGCGACTACTTAGACTACTTCATTTGCAAACGACCGGCTGTTGATTGACTTCTTTTCGGATTAGACTCACGCGTGCTAATGTTGCATGATCAGCTAAGTCTTTTCCACTTTTTACCTTAGATTTCTCTTTCTGTAAATATTCGTTTGTTTAATTATTTATTTTGCATTTTTTGATTGAGTCTAGAGTTTTAGGATGTATATAGCTAGAGTCTTGAAAAATGTCCTTGTTCTGGCTTGCATTTTATAAATGGAAGATGATAGGACTATGATTAGGGCATTGGTTTTTAGAGGCTAACTTGTGTATTGATTCGGGATTTGTTGGTAGGCCCAGCCGATAGAAAGTTCCTTAGGATTTGATAGAATAAACTTAAATTCAGGATTCTTATGGGTTTAAGACTTGGAAAACTCGGGAAATCTGAAACTTAGTAATAGTGAATAAATGAACCTCTGTAAACTAACAACCCAGAATTCTTAAAATTTGAACCTGGCATATATGTTCTCTTTTTATGCAAATAAATCCGAGACTTATGGCGCCCGCTAAATAAAAGAAATTCCACAATCCACTAAGTAAGCTGAGCCTGTACAAATAAAAGAAAGAGAGAATAAGAGCCAAAAAGCAGTTGTCATACCCCGGCTTATAACCGAGTGAAACAGTGCTGCAATA
This sequence comes from Mikania micrantha, assembly GCA_009363875.1. Classification (NCBI taxonomy): domain Eukaryota; kingdom Viridiplantae; phylum Streptophyta; class Magnoliopsida; order Asterales; family Asteraceae; genus Mikania; species Mikania micrantha. The sequence continues at coordinate 26,254,100 of CM018684.1, forward strand.
CGCTCAAGAAAGGTAAAAGAAAAATAAAATGAGAGAATAAAAAGGCAAAATGCTCACACCTTCATCCATCTCCATCATTAGGTTAAAATTTTAACTTTATCTAGGTAGTTTGCATACAGAGGTGGGTTTAAGTCTTTAGATTTAATCCTGTGCCTTGAAAGCTGTTGTTTAGGATTAAGATAACTCGTTTTGACCAAGGGATGGGACCCATAAGATGAATGATTAAACTTGAACATAAATAAATCATGATTAGGGAACTTGAAATTGGTGTTTGGGTTTAGATTGGACCATTATACCAACAATTGCGGTTAATACACAAGGATTTAAGATTGTTAATTCTTTGCATATTAAAAACCAAGCCCCTGATCTATGATTCCATTTTGTTAGCCTTTTCGAGGACGAAAAAGATTTAAGTGTGGGTATTTTTGATGTGTTAGTTTAACACATCTGTGTTTTGTACATTTTCGAGTCTGTTTTCGTTAGTTTTGTAAATATTTCGAGTCGATTTATGTTCCTTTTTACATTTTAGTGTTTCCGTGCAGGAATGTGTCCCGAAGGAGCTGAAACAAGGGCAAGCGAGCGTCGGAATCAAGTGCGGGTGAACGAGCGAAGAAAATGAGGAAATTAACCCTAGGCGGTACGCCTAGCGGGGATGCTTGGTCCCAGGCGTTGCGCCTGGGAACATTCCCTGACGTCCATCTGATCCGCGCGCTACGCGTAGTCAGAGACACCAGCAGCAGGCGATACATCTGGCACCATCAGACACTCGACTACATTGTCTCGCGCGTACCGCCTAGCCTCATGCACTCCCGCTAGGCGGTACGCCCCAGATCATTTTTGGCTCTAAAACCCTAATTTCATGTCTTCTATAAATGGGACGCTTTCCATCCGCTTTGAGGGTATTCTTCTGCGGTTTTGGAACCCTAATCAAGCCTTGGAGCTGCTGGAGCTTAACCATGGAGTAAATGGCTTGATTAGGGCTTGTTGAAGGGAAGAAGGAAGCCTGTTTGGGTATTGTTCTTTATCTTTTCATGTTTTTAGTTTAAATTAGTAGTTTTTCATGTATCTAGACTATTATCAGATCTGTTTTGCTACTGTTGAGATGTTGGTTGGCTAGATCTAGGGTTATATCTAGGTTTGGGATGATAAAGTTGTGAACTTTGTTGATTTTGGACTTCATTTATGCTTATGGATGATATATGCTTTGTAACCAACTGTAAAGTTTGAATTTTTGATGATATTTGCATGTGTTGAATTATAATACTTGATGAATGTTTGATCTACATGTGTTTAGGAAAGTCTTTCCACACATAGATGCGTGTTAGGCCTATTACTTTGTGTTTTAGGTTAGTTTATGGGTTGTTGATCATATTTCATAGGATTATATTTCATTGAGTGTTGATTATTCACGTGTGTGACCTAACCTAGAAATCCGGGAGGTGATAGGTTAGATGGTTGGTCTCTTTCACTTAGGATATTTAAGTTAAACGACTCGGGAGGGCGTTGACTTAGATCTACTTAGTGTTAGTTCTTATCCATGTCAAAGTTGTCACCTTTATAGCTCTCTAGTGTCTTAGGATACAAACGGGTGGAGAAATCCGGGAGGTGATTCACCCGTTAGAGTGCAATTGCATATCGGGAAAATCCGGAAGGTGACCCGGTAGACTAGTGCATACATTACATCCTAGTATTCCCATTGGAGATTCCTGGTATCTGATCTGGGTCCCGTTAGGTTATCCTTAGTCTGTTCCTTAAGATCCTAGTCTTCATCCTTCATAAGTCCGTCCAAGTCAGCATCTGTCACACTTTTGATTCCCAGCCTAGGTATACCAGTTTTCCTCACTGCAGTTAGATTTCAGTTATAGTTTCAGTTTTAGTTGTTGTTTTAGAGTTAAATAGTAATTTAGTTGTTTAGTCAGTCTCAGTCTGATCAGATTATCAGAGTTGCACCAAATCCCCCCACTCTCTTTTACTTTATTTTGTGCACAGTCTAGGTTAGTTTGTTATACTAGTGTCCATTGGTTCGATATCCGGACTTCCACCAGCTATTCTACCATCGATAGGTACACTTGCCTTAGTAGCGGTCTAGTTTAGGATTTCCGATTATTACTAGGTGTTTAGGTTAAGTATAGGTCTAGGATTAGATTTTGTGTCTTTAGCTTAGGCTAAATAGCGTTAATTTAGTCTTGTTTTTAGTATACTGACCGCATGCATCAAGCAGCTGCTCCGATCTGAAAGGCTCTACCTCGTGCTCCTTGAGCCCTTTGCTGATTCTTCTTGGGACAATCCTGAGAAAAGTGTCCAGGTTCACCACAATTGTAGCAAGACCTGTTATCAGCAGCAGCAGCAGTAGCTGCATTGTTGTTTCTGTTCGGAGCCCCCGTGCTCCTACAATGGTTAGCCCAATGACCAAACTTCCCGCAGTTAGTGCATTGTCTGCACTGGTGTTTGGTGGATGATGATACTGGCAGGTGTTGCACATAGGTGATGTGCCAGAGTAGGGCCTCTTGATTTGTAGTGGTGGTGGTTGGTTGATCATCGGTGTCTGAGTGGTCGCAACAAAGTTCTTGACCACCTTTTGTTTCTTAGTCGGGCGCTTGTCCGGCTTTCTTGAAGTTCCATCCTTTGCTTCAGTTTCTTTCTTGAGTGCCCCGGAGGCAACCATTACATTTGTCAAAGTTGCTGACAGTGTAACAGCCATCTCCATAGTAGTAGGATGGGCAGAAATCACATGCCCTTGGATGCAAGACGGTAATCCACCAACATACCGCTCTATCCTTTTCTCCAGTGTTGGCACCACGTTCGGTGCCAATGTTGCTAACTCGTGAAATCTTGTGGTGTAGGCCAGATGCCCAGCACCAATTATGACCAGGTTGAGCAGCTCAGTTTCAACCTTCTTCAGTTCATTCCTCGGGCAAAACTCTGCCCGCAGCATAGCCTTGAAGTCATCCCAAGGCATTGACAGAGCCTCATCCCTGCCTCTAGTCTGAACTTGAGCGTTCCACCAAGTCAGAGCTCGCTTGTTAAACGAGCCAGCAGCATATCTCACTCGATGCTGATCAGGACAGCCACTGATGTCTAAGGTTGTCTCCATCTTCTCAATCCACTGGATCAATCCGACGGCACCTTCACTGCCACTGAAACTTGATGGCTTGCATCCTACAAAGTTCTTGTAGGAATAGTCCTGATGGTGTCGAGTGTTACCGCTGCCTTCTCCAGATGAGTTGGCGATGTTGTTGCTGTTGTGGCTGTTGATTCTGTTCATCATATCCGGGATCACCTCCCTCAGTTGACTGGTCAGCAGAGTGGCCAGTGCTATAGTAGCAGGATCAAACTCATGAGCAGGTGGTGGCGGAGGAGGAGGTGGAGGAGGAGGTAGATGTGGAGGAGAGTCAGGTGGTGTCGGTGTCGAAGAGTGCAGTACTGAATCTTGAGGTGGTGGCAGTAAAGCTCGTGGTGGTCTCTTTGGCGGCATTATGATCATAACCGAAAGGAAATCGGTTAGTGCAGTGATCAGATGCAAAAGACACGTGCAAATAGAATCCTATGTCATATGATCTTTACATGAGGGTCCCTAGGTTATAGTCTAGGCCAAACCGTTAAAGTAATATGACCTATATTTTCTATAACCATGGCTCTAATACCAATCTGTCACACCCCGAGCCGGCGGGCTGGATCGACTTTCCTGTCTGGCGGAAGATTCTCGCGGCGTAATATCTTTTGGCGATCGAAATGATCAGATTGTTTGCATAGCACATGATATATAATTGAGAAATGCTAAAATGACAATGCTATAGATTTACAAAGTTAAATTACAATGTATCGTTCATAATTTAACCAAGTAAATCTACTCAAAAGAATCAATGAGTTTCTATCTTGTAACTGTACAAGATCTACAAAAGATGATTCATTGTTTTGTCATTCCAAAAGTATGCAGGACACAAAATGTAGCTAGGTCTTCTAAAAGTCCACTAGCTATGTTCCCAATGTCTGGTGACTAAACCTGTTTGTCACCTGAGAAAACATGCATTTAAACAAAGTCAACACTAGGTTGGTGAGTTCATAAATTTGTTAAATGATAACCTTGAATTGTTCACATACACAATCACAATGTCATACATGTTACTTGTAAGTTGTTTGATTCACTCGTTCACCCAGTCGCCTCTCCATAGTTTTATTTACAAGTAGTATCTCATCCTAGTATTTATGCTTATATATAGGGCATATGTAGGGGAACAAGCCCCAGCCAACATCCCACCACATAACTAATAGAACTCCACACCACTTGCAATACAACTATAGATAACCATTTCCATTTCACCTGTTCATCCCGTTTGATATTCACCTGTTGTATCATATGTAGAATAATATGTCGAGAGGGGTTTAGTTACCAAACCGAAGTATTGATACACCCTCATTGTATTAAGGAAGTTAGATTAATTTAATCTGATCCTAGTTATTATTCTATTACTTGTGGGGTTAACTGTTAATCACTTTTAATAATAAGAGTGTTAGTTAACCATTTGATATTTGTTCTCGAATTGAAGTGCATGGAGCCTAGAAGGAATCCATTGCAATCCTCATGTAATCAGATTACAATGCATCCGATTTACCTCTACCACTTTGTGTTTCCATAGGCCTCATCGAAACTGTTACTAGTAATATGACAAGAGAAAATAAATTCCTCAGTCTACTAGTCAACAAGAAACGATGGATTAATTACAATTATAACTGCAGATTAATATCACCATGTGTCGCTTACCAGACCCTGACTGTTCATCGTCCTGTCACCGGTCATACGTTACCGGCCAATGATGATTACAATCAACATACTAGCCCTACAAGCTAGAGGTGTGTTAAACCTATGGTACCACTATGCTATCGTCGGTTTAGTCACGTCAAACTAACTGGTCAGCAATTTCTGAAGGGACTTACAATGATCAACTTGAATACATGGCACATGATTGAAATGATATAATGCAAACAGTTCAATAGTAATCAATTGTATTGTGTTCATCAATGTTGTTTGTTCCCATTGTTATATGTTCTCGTTGTTGTTAACAAAGGTAAATAAGAACTTGTCTTATTACATTATGTTAATTTTTGTGTGAATGATGTTGTTATCATGAAGTTACCTTATCATGATTATCATTCCTTCTTGTTCCATATACTCACCTTGTTGTCACTAAGATGTGGTAAGAACTAGTCTTAGCACACTTAGTCGACTCAGGTGGTGGATGATACTTGTTTCATGTTATCTTCTAATATGTGTCGAGTTGTATGTTAAGTGTTATAAGCACTTGTCTTATTACACTTAATTAACTCCCGTGTTGAATGATATTATGAAGATATATTATCTTCATATCATTCATATGTTTTGTTGTTGTTGTCATCATGTTCACCTATGATTATCTCAATGTTTGTTCTTGTAAGAATAACTAAGCGCTATAAGATAGAATCTTACAACTAAGTTATTCTATTGTGTTGATGATTTATGAAATTATATTATCATATTCATCTTATTTGTTCCTGTCATATCATGATCATACAAGCATGCATACAATGATAAACGATAATAAGTCAAGCAATATTATCTAAATCAAAGTATAAGCAATATGTTAAACTAAAACTTTTAAATAAATAAAAGTTAAGCATGTTTCTCAGCCCTGAGAGTTTAAAATCAGTTAGGATTAGAAAAGGGGCATATGAACTCACCTTGTGGTTGTTGTGGTTGACTTAGTTCTAGCAAGAAATGCACGCGCTCTTTGTTGTACTCGATGTAGTTTTCACGATCCTGTATTGATTTCATGTTGTTTGTAACTTATAAGTATAAGTTATAAGTGTTTGTGTGTATGTGTTAGCCCTAGAGTTGGCTAACACTTGTGAGTCTCGGTCTTCATTCGGCCCTTAATGTGTTGAGTTTGTGAAATGTCTTAGGCCCAAAAGCCATCACTTTTGTAGTAAAAGCCATAATTCCCATGCAATATTATCCTTTAACCTTTGTTTTGACTTTTTTATGTTGTTTGAACTTGAAATCCATCATTGTGTTCTAATCTAAAGCTTAGATTATAGTTTAAGCTTTTCATGTTGTTCTTGTAACACTTAAATTGGGGTTACATGATTATTAGGTAACCATGAACCATTCTTGTAAAGATTTAGTGCCTTAGGTGTCATTAATTGTTTTAACCCCACACCCACCACGTTTGTAATAAAACCATGATTACTAATCCAATTCCCATGCATCTCATTCTTAACAATTTAATTCAAGTGTTAGATTGCATTTTTAACCCATTGGGCCGATCAATTAACCTTGGGCCGAATGTTATGTATGTGAGCCCAATAAATCAAGGTGGACCGAGTCAGTCACTTGGGCCTGTTATGATTGCTTGGGTCGAATGAGGTGTTGGGCTAAGTGGATCAGCATGGGCCAAGAAGCTAGACTTAAACCGATCGAAGGGGATGGTTCTAATTTCCAACGAACCTTGGGTTCGTTTGGGGTAAAGGTTTGGCCAATCCACTGGTCTAGCATCTCCCAGGTTTGCAAGGGAAAGGTTCGCAGCTTATGAAATGGTTCGGCAAGGTGGAGGTTCACCCATGCATGAGGTCGGCCGAGTACAGGTTCGCGATTTGCATGACAGGTTCGTCCAACTCAACTAGGTTCGGTGCTGATAGGAAGGTTTGTGGCTCGCACCTAGGTTCGGCAATGAAGGCTCGGTGATGGTAGCAGGTTTGTTCAAAGGAGGTTCGGCCATGGGAGGTTCGCAGCAGCTAGGTTCGTTGATGATGGTTCGTCTGATCATCCAGGTTCGATGGTAGTGATTTGCGAACCCTTGGTTCGGTGATGGTGAAAGGTTCGGCCAATTCACCTTCGTCCCATTCAGCCGAGGTTTGGCTAACCTAGATCTCACACAGCCTGAACCTTCAACATCATCATTTTCATCGAATCTAGGCTGCTCCAGGTCATTCCCATGGTGATGGTATGCTCTAACGAGTTCCCGAGAGTATAAGGTGCGTGGAAAGTGGGTTAGAACCTGGTAGAGTCGATAGGTCGAACTAGGGTGACAAGAAACCCTACTTTTTCGAACATTCAAGCATCTATACCTCGAGTTTCAGTGGATGAATCCTCACATCGGTTGTACTTCCTTGTAGAGGATGATTGTAGCTACGTGTGGACATCAAGAACGCTTGATTTCATCAACATATGAGCTAGATCTTGAGTTTTGAAGTTGAAAATGTTAGAGAGAGAGGAAAACGGTTCGGAGAGTTTAGAGAGAGAGGGAGAGTGAAATAAATGAAGAAAATGCTTCATTTAGTCATTATATTCCCCGAGGGTGTTCGGGTTCGTTTCGGTTGCTCGTTTTTCGTCTCCGTTGCGTTTCCGGATTATTACGCACATTTTACGTATTTTAAATATAGGACTTTGTTTTTAAGTTTTAAAAGTGGTTATTCCTAGTAAATCTTTTAAATTTAATATTCTTGAATTATTTTATCGAAAACAAATATTTTAACTGTTTTGTCAGATCGCGTCACCTTCGCGCATATTCGTTCGAATCGTCACCCGAACGAACACGACGATGGTTTTGCTTTCGGATTTTTGTTTTCTACTTTTCAGTCATTATTTCAGAACGTTAAACTCACAGATATGTTTGTGTGAATCGTCACCCACGCAAACACACTGTCAGTTCATTATTCTAAAACAACACTGGATTTATGTTCTAAATTGTGTTTCCTCACTAACGGACTCAACTAAACGTCCTGTTTTCACCTTGTTTTCATACTGATTTATCGGCTATTTGATTCCTGTCATCTATCGATATCAGATCGCAACCGACATGTTCTTGTTGTTTACTTGAACACTGATGTTTCTCTTGATTCGTTGTATTAATTGTACTTAGGTTTTCACCTAAATACATACAACTATTGTTTATCGTGAGTTGTTGTACTTACGGTATTTAAGTTTTCACATAAATACGTACAACTATTTCTTGTATTTCTGAGTTCTGTTATCACAACACTGTTCATACAATTGTATTTACACACAGTAAATAGTGAAAGTACACGTACCGTACGGACTTGCCGGACGATCAAGTACTGGATGTCACACTGTAAGCAATAAGTTATGAATTCTGTGGTTCTGATTTGCCATCAATGCAAGTTCCTCCATCTTAGCAAGAATAAGTTGATCCAACACTTAGAAAAATTTTTAGGACTGTTGGCTGAATGAAGTTATACTAGGCATATGACGGGGACCGAATGAGTGAATAGATAAGAATGAGAAGCTGGAACGAATGACAATGCAAACGAATGAACACAATCACCCAAATGTAGAGCTATTCGGATTAACCTTGGACCGAATGAAGATATTCGCACGGTGCGAATGAGGGCTTTTCGCCTGATCGGTCCGTTCGCCTGATCTGGGTTTTATCAGCAAGAAAAATCCTTCTAACTTTGGATCTAGATGGATTTTGGCCACCAAATTTGGTACATACACTCAGGAAAACATTTCTAACCTTTAGGAATGAACGGTTTTTCAAAATAACCCGAAAAACCTAATGTTCATCAATGAACAGTAAGTTTTAAGCTAAGACAAACAGGGTTTTTCAGAAAACAAGACAAAACAATCTGTAATTTGATGATCTAGATTGTAAAACAAGCAGAATTAAGAGCCAAAGCTCTGATACCACTTTGTAGGACCTTGGAAACAACTCGGTTCCTTGCTGATTCTGCTCGGAAAGCCCTCGAATAGTGCGGAATCCTATTCGGGGGTTTTCCAATCGAAATCAATGAGCCCCGTGGTAACCCGATGACGAGGAGTCAACGTTTTGATCGAAATCGAACACCACGGGGTTGAAAATGAACTTGGAGGAAGAGTGACGGCTTTGAAACATAGGGGATTTGATAGGGAGTGCTCAGGGGGTCAGAAAAGTTATGAAACATTCTGATTGCAAGGGTATATATAGACTGTACTCATTCGGCCGAATGAGTTGTGTGAAACACTCATACAGGCGAATGGTTCAGCCGAATGAGCTAGACACCCTAATGAGTCATGCGAGTGATTCATTCGTTCGTCCCAGTCATTCGCTAGCGTTCATTACGTCCGAATGGACTCATTCTTAGGTCTCACTCGGACGAATGGGTCTCTTTGATAAATAAAGTCAAAGTCAAACAAATTCAACTTCAATAAACATAAACGAACAATATAGAAAGCTTGATTTCATTACTAATATAAACTTTATACAATCAAAACAACCATTACATAGAACTAGGAACATTTCATGCATCAACATAATGTGAACCACACATTTGTTTTCACAATTGCAAATCAACACACACATATATATATATACTAGTTGTAAACATTAATAAAAACATAAAATGACTTAAACGTATATAATTACGGGTATACACGTAACTATATTCGTTAACGGTTCTGAAACGGACGAACATTACAAATACGTAAAACAATATATTTTTATGTTTTACAATTTTGAAACTCATCAAATACAATCCAAAATCTAAAATGCAAAATTAATTATTTAGTGACGAAAACGTTACGTCGTGTTCGTAAAAACACGCGAAACCGAACCCGATTAAACCCAAACACGCGGGGAACCTCTCGGGGTATAAAAACCCTTAATTTTCCCATCTACTTCTCATTTATTTCAGCCAAGAACCCCCTCTCTCTCTCTAAAACCCGGTTCTCACTCTCTTTATAGAAAACCCACATTCAATCTCACTCGTTTCTCAACAGATTTGGAAGATCTTGGTGTCTATGGAAAGCTCTTAAGGTGTAAAACAAGAAAGTACCAAGGATCAAAGCTCTACACATCTAGATTTGAGCAGGTTTTAGCTCCAACCTTCGGTTTTAGGGTTTTCTCAAAACCTTGAAACCCATTCAGTCTAAAACCGGATTTTGAACCTTCCCACTCAAGAACTGAACTTGAAATTGACTTAGGAACACTTGGGAAAGCTTGGATTGAAGTTATTAATGGCTGACGTGGTAGATAGTATCACCTGGGATTAGTATCGATGGAAGAAAGTGAAGGCAGCTAGTATCGACACAATAATAGCATGAGCTGATCTTATGTCGATAGTATTAAGTTCAATGGGGTTCTAGGATTGCCATGTAATATCGAAAAAGATAGTATCGACAGTTCCACGGGTCACCAGAACAGCCTCTGTCGATATTACCAAGTTTGAAGCTGCTCATGGTCGATTTTAAGCTCCCATCGATACAAATAGCATCGATGGGCTTCATCTCACACCAACCGAGTTTACTATCGATCTGGAACACCCGGGGGGGCTTATTAACCATGGAATGTTGTCAGCATAACCTTTATAAACATAATCCAAATGGGAATGGGTTGGTGAACCATCAATACGATCGAGTTAAGATACTTCGTTGGTGCTGAAAAGGCAGGCATCGATATTGTTAGTATCTATGGGCACTCTTTTACCCGTCGACATTATGGCCTTTCTCACATGCACAATGAATGTGAGAAAGGCCATAATGTCGACGGGTAAAAGAGACCATCGATACTTTTAGTATGGATGGGTCCCTTTGACTCCTGACCTTGGAGGTTGATAGTCTCGACACCCTTGCTACACCATGGACTGTCGATACCTAAGCTCTACTCATGTATTACCAACCTAAAAAAAAAAAGCAAAACCAATCATGAAAAACTCATTGATTGATTATTAAAGCCAAATGGGTCAAAAAAGGGAAGTTCAACCCTAAACCGATCCTAGGTGACCATGCAGTGACATTAATCTAGTTTAATTCTAACTTAACTTGATTATAACACAATTCCATGATCATCATGGTTTAGAACTCATAAACTTTTCAAATAATTCATTAGAATGAAGGTAATTTAAGTCATAACAAACACATATCTCATTATGCATGCAAGTTTCATGCATGATGTAATATGACACATATTTTTCATAAGTTAAACATTATTCTAAGTGTAACAACTATAAGAAAATCCCAACAAACTAAAACATTAAATTGTAATTAGATAATAAGGCCCAATAAGATATAAAGGTTCAGTAATATGTGAAGGCCCAAATAGGCCCATTGAAAGCCCAATAAGAAACTTAGGCCCAAATAGGCCTATTAAGGAATTTAAACAGAATTTAATGTGTGAACACCGGTATTAATTAATTTAACGTTCTGACTCCCGAGCGGAGGTAAATAGCTTTGATAAATCCCTATTTAAAAATAATTACAATATCAAAGGTACAAGAATCTTATTTAGAGCGTGAAAACATTAAATCCGTTAAAAATGGCGTATACGCGATATTAACGTGTTTCAACGTAATTAATTTAACAAATTATTTATAACGATCAAAATAATCATTCTAATATTATTATAAGCTATTTTTACGTAAGTTAGGAAGTGTCGGGCCGAGAATAATAAACGACAACGGAATACGATCGCGAAACGGGTCGGATACGCGTTTTATACTACTTTTAAACCCTAGAGTTACCCTTGATATAAAAGGGATGAAACCCTATTCTTTTCTTTCCACAAACCAGCCGCAAGACACACACTTGTGTGTGTGTTTAACCTTTCAAACTGACCAAGACAGAGAGAGAGCGCTTGTGCGGCGGAGCCACGGTGACACACGGCGGAGCCAAGGCGGCGCACGGTGGCGGAGCAAGATGGCTACACCTCCGAACACGTCTCTTCGCGTACTCCAACCCTTCCTTCTTCAGCCTCGCGAGATGTAGACCTTAAAGGGATCAAAATGGGGTGCAAAGGTGACGACGGCTAGGGTTTTCAGCCACACAAAAGGCGGTTACAGGCGAAGATTTGGATTCGAGCAAGTCACGAGGGTGCTAGGCGGTGGAGTTTGGACTAGAAACACCGCATGCAGCTGCGGTAAGGGCTCCGGCAGCAGCAGCTGACGGTGGTGGTGTTAAGGCACCGGTTATCTCCCTCTATACTTCGACCTAAGGTAAGAAAAGACTTAAAACAGTCCGGATTTATACATGCATGTTAATAACTGAGGGTTTTGTTCTGATTTGATGCAACGGTGGTTGTTCCTCGCAGCGGTGGTCGGCTGTAGCCACTAGGGTTTCTCCCAAGGTCCCTGTAACAGTGGTTCTAGTGACCATAGAGGCTGTTCCGGTGTTTTCTTCACCCTCCAGCCGACAACCAAAGGTAAGAACACGACTCTACAAGCTTCGATCCACACATGCATGTCATTTCCTTAAGGGTTTTCGTTCTAATAGTTGTTTGTGATGGTTCTTTACGGTTGAAATGGTGACCACCAGATTCATGATGGTGGTGGAGCAGCCATGGTGGTGCTCGGAGATAAAGGTGACCGAGATTAGGGTCTGTGGAGATGGCTAGAGTCTTGGTCAAAGAAAGTCAACACTAGTTTGGACCGATCAAACCCGGACAGCCTCGGTTAACAACAAAAACCGACTGCTCAATTTTATCCGTTATTTAAAAACGAGTTTAGAAACATGCTCGGGTTATGAACATACGATCGGTTAATTTAATTTGGATTGTACGCGCGAGATAAACGAGTGGGAAGGTAAAAACGCGCGCCATTATCTTTTAACATATGCATAATATATTGAAACAGATAAATCAAAGTGGTTGAGCATTTGGGTTAAATAGGATAAAATATGGTTCATAATGACTAGTTAATAATAAGATGTTTAATAGCACTATAAATCATGTGTGATTTATATTATACATTCGGAGAGAGTTTTGTAAATTAAAAATAACCACGAAACCCAAAACGTTAATACATAAATTGGAATTTTAATCATAACAACTTGTATAACGCGTGTATGTCAATACCTACATAATATGTATAAACGGTAATAAGCGTTTAAATTAGTTATAACAGGTCTTGATATGTAATATGGAATTTGTTGCATTGAATATAAAAATAACTTAGAAACTTAAATTAAAAAGACATTTTATAAATGCAGAACTCAAAGAATGGGCATGATTCATATATTATTTATGTAAGTGTTAAATCATTAAATACATACACATATTATATACACATCTATAGGTTAATTTATACAATAAAAAATTTAAGTATAATTATATGTTTACGAGTATGTTTAAATCCAATATGTTAACAACTGATGTTATATAAGATAACAATCTTATATTAAGTCTCTAGGTGATTACTAATTTGTTAGTTTTTATATTAAGGATAATTACTTTTAAAATGTATTATTATATTTACTATCAACACCAACATTTTCATTTATATTCTTTTAACACTACTAAAGGTCTTACTAAATATTATCTAACACTTTAAACATATGCAAATCATGATCATTTTGTTATTTAAATATTTTTCTTATAAATACTTACACTTAGTTTAAAAACATTAATATTGACCTACCGTATGATATTACCTTATTTATATATTTTACGAATGATTAACATTTTGAAACTAAAAAAGTTATTAGTGAAATTAGTATGATTATGATTATTACTATTAGTGTTGTTAATATTATCTTTGATAAAAGTTTATCTAGGAATATGTAATTTGATTGATACATAGAAATTAAATTATAAATATGTTTAAACATTATTTTATTCTTTATTTATAATAATTATAATAGTTAGCATATTCAATTAATACAACATGTAAAATATCTTAGATATTAATGATATTTGCAACTACTTTGTGATGTGTGAAATACCTATTAATTATCTCTAATACTAATAAGTTAGGTGAATACATTATAATAACTATCTTATTGTTTTGTAATACCTTATGCATTACATTAATTTATATTATTAGTAAGACACTATGACTAGTATTATACTTAAACAATTTTTATATTGATTCTCTCGCAAACTCTTAAATAGGGTGAATCAACTTTAAAATATAAGACCATTAGTCACAATAAAATTTAATTATCTTAGAAGACCATAAACATACTAGTCACATAAGTAGCATACTAGTAGCTATACTAAACATCAAATAATACCAACATTTGCTCATACATTTATACGTAGAATATAATGTAAGACTTTGTTAGGTATGGTAATATAATGAAACTTTAAACTAATAAACACATTAACCCAAAGAGCTCAACAACAGTAAACAACCATAAATCATGAAATCTACAACTTATACCTGTATAGATGAATATGTAGGTCCGAAATCTGATCAAGATCCAAACTTTATCTTCATAATCATCATCAGTGATGTCTAACGAGTGCGGAAATCCATGTTAGAATCAAGAAAGCAATAAGAAAAATGCAAACTTTTATAAAATCTGAAACGTTCGAGTACAAGTTCCTCAATACGTCTAGAGAGCAAATGTCTCGGGATTCCCACCTAAACCTATACAAAATACGTCTATTTATACTAGGCCTAAGAGTACACGAAATCTATCACAAATGTTCGAGTACACGATCAATTCGTGTACTCGAAATACTGTACACGAAATTTAACCAAAATCCGAGCTTTGACTCTTCCGTGTTGACTTTGTCAGTCTTCATCGTGTAGCGGGCTCTACAAACTCCCCCTAGACTGGCGAAGTCATCCGATCGGAAGAGTGACTTAATTTGGCCTAGCCCCAGCATAAAGTTTTCAACTCGATAGCATAAGCGACTATACGCGTGAATGGCTTAGCTTCCTCATCATTTCCTGAGTATACACGTATAGGAGACTCGTGAAGCTTCATCATGTCTTCCTTCCCGTACTTCAGTAAATCCATTGGATCAAGGATCATATCGATATCATCAACGTTATCCTTATTTTTGAGAATGACTGCTGCAAGGTTTAGATCATCAAAGTACCAAGATAGGAAGTTTGCCAGGGAATTATCAGGAACTCTTTGGGAAACGGTCACCGCTTGCTCGACATGAGGTGGAGGATACTTGTAGTATACCCATGGCTTTTTCGTCTTTGGATCAATAATACATTTTGAAACAAAACGCTTTCCTTTGGCTGTACGCATCACTGGGAGGTCCTTTTCACAAAGATCTTTTATGAACTTGGCGAATAAGTCAGCCTGTGAGTCCTTGGAAATTTTGAAGAACATTGCTCTGTTTATGCTTCGTATATCAACCTTGGGCAATGTGCAAAAATCTCGAGGTTTCTTGAAGAAGTCGACCTTTCCGTTTCTTCTCTTGACCAGGTAAATGTCTCTTTCTTTATCGTACATCCAGCAACACACTTATGATCTGTCATTGTGAACAGCGAACATGTTTCTGTCATCTGAAATAAACGTATGCTCTGGATGTTTTTCACTCATCTCCTTAAACCAAGTTTCTTTACTCACAGGAGGAGATGGTGTCCAATCCTTCTTTTTGTCAAACCAACTGACAATAACTTCATGAAGAGAGGTGACCTCCTTTCCCAATGCATCAATGTATTTGTGGGCATACAAATAATCAATATAAGGATCGGATGAGGCATTGCCGAGTATTATATTTTCTGGTTCTTCCTCTACAGATGCCCCTGTAGAGGATTCGGCACCTTCCTTCGTCTTATCACTAGATGACTCAAAGTCAAAGTCATCAGGCAGATCATCAAACAAGCTATCGAGCCTGGCTCCTGATGTTTCGTCCGGTTGAACACAATCACCGAACATGATGTCATCAGGAATATCTCCAAAAAGATCGTCATAAAGTCCAGGAGACTTTCCTGAAGAAGATGGATTTCCAGGGTCACCTCCCGAATCTTTGTCATCTGGGGGTCTCTGATCTTGATCCTTTTCCTTTTTACCTCCATCCTTATCTTTATCTTTCGCATCCTTCTCATCCTTTTCATTCTTCTTATCTTCTGGATCCTCTTCCTTCTTGTCATCACCATCATCATTGTCACTATCATCACTGTCATGATCACTGTCATGAAAGACATCATCTACGAACTCATCATCAGACTCTGGAACTTCCTCTCCTTTAAGCCTTTTGATGTCTTTCTTCATCTCATGGTTCTCTATCAAAATACATCTGATGAACTTTCTATGAGCCTTGATCTCTCCATGATACCTGTTCAGTTTGCTGCATATCTTGGTCATTCCTTCTTACAAGTTCCTAATAAGATCATCTTTGCGCTCAGCATCCTTTTCAAGTTTGAAGACTTGTTCCTTCAAACCAATGATATCGACAGGCACATGGCTCGGCTCGTAAGGTGAATCAGCATGCAAAGGAGATTTTCCTTTGTCACTGCTCGAGCGAGTAGGAGATGGTGAAGTTTTGGTGTGAGGGATGGATGTAGTAAAAGATGGAGTTGTGGATCTGGCTGGGAGTTTGATGACTAAGTTGGGTTTGGCTGGCTGAGTGGATGGTTTTGGTTTTGGATGTGGTTGTTGCTGGGACTGTATAGGTGGAGGTGGTTGTGGTTGAGTTGGTGGAGGTGGTTGTGGTTGAGTTGCTGGAGGTGGTTGTGTGGGTGCATGTAATGGTTTGGCTGCAGGTTTAGATGGCTTGGGTTTTGTGGGTGGCTTAGGTTGTATGTGTTGCTTGGGTTGTGTGGATAGAGATGGTTTTGGTTTTGAGGGTGGAGGTGGTTGGGCAGGTGCCTGTGACATAATTGATGCAGCTGATGAGAAGGATAAGCTTGAGAACATCTGCTGCAGTCGGGGATCTCTGGTTCTTCTGGCCATTGTCTTTAGCCTTTTCTTCTTAGGCGACGACTCAGGAGTAGGAGTATAATCTACATCCTGTGCCTCCTCTCTTTCTTGCCTGGTAGGAGGTGGCTTCTCAGGAACAAAGTCTTCACTTGAAGATGAGGAAGACTCATGAGTAGTATCTTCTACAGCTTTATCAACTCTTGATCCTGTAGCTTGGTCATCATGTTCCTCGGCCACAAAGGCAACAGGAGTGCCTTGATCTTCTATAACATTGTCATCTCCTACAAAGCGTCCAAACTTTATCAGGGGCCTCTGACCGATATACTGCTTTTTCCCGCGCTTATTCATCTTCATGTATCCGAAAATGTCGTCGCGCATTCTCTTGATCTCCAAGGTGCCAAGAGTGGGAGTCAGAGAAGGATACTTCTTGTTGATGATGATCTGCACAAATCGAGGGAATGCCAAGAACCGTTCCTTTCTTCGTCCTTTGATATTTGCGTGCATATCAAGGAAGATCATCCTTGAGAAGTTAAAATCCATTCCAAGTGCTAAAGCCACCAGACAAGAGCTAAGAGTCTGGTTTAGCACATCGTATCCACCCTTTCGTCCAGAGAGACATTGTGTCACTACGTGAGCCGGATATCTCCAATACGGATGCAGTAACTTCTTCTCAGTGGGTGGATAAGCGCCTTCATGTCCCATTTGAAAGACAGTTCGGTTCACCAACGCTTGATCAAGCTCTACTGGGTCAGAATCTTTATCTCCGAACTGTAGACATTCTCTGATAATCTGCTCCGAAATAATGATAGGGTGACCCTGGATCTTTCCAACGATACTGATGTTTCCATCCGCATCCACACTTTCTTCTACGGTGCTCCAGAAGCTCCTAACAAAATCAGTCATAATAGGCGGATACTCCATGATGGCATAGTTGATGGGCGACAAGATCAGTCCATCTACCATACTTTTGAACTCTGAGTGTTTAGCTGGAGGTTCCCCAAGGAATGCTGTCATGTTGTGATCATGCACGAACCGTAAGTCTGCCATCTGAAAAACACAAACTATTCAAGTTAGTTTAGGTTCAAGAAAATTGGACTTGTTGAAAATTTTTTGAAGTCTTATGTACACGAAGACCAGTCTGTTCACGAAAATTAGATTTCTTGAAAAATTTCTAAGTCTTGTGTACACGAAGACCAAGATGTACACGAAATACTTTCTGTACACGAAATGTGGTGTGTAGACGAAGTATAACCTGTACACAAAATTCAGGTTGTACACGAAGTGTGAGTGTACTCGAAAGTTTATATTTCGTGTACTCAAATTTCTTGAAAAATTCATCATTTTTGGCTCCTTAGATTTTCTAAACATGTTCAATATACTCGGAATTGAGAGGCGACCAACATATTTACAAATTGCCTTTCAAATTTAAGTATTTCTTGGTCAATTTGACCAAAAACCTCCTGTACACGAAATTTGCGTATTCGAAAATCATTTTTGACCATAACTTTCGAATCCGCGGTCAAAATTTGATAAAACTCTATACCTAAGGTCGCCTAATGATGATCTATAGGATAGCCGGAGTAGAATTTTGAAATCGGGTCTCGAAGTTGAGATCGCCTAAGAAAGAAGGAATTCCGTACTCGAAGTGTGAAAATCGTGTACTCGAAATAATGGTACTCGAAATTTAATATGGTTGGGCTATTTATAGGTTAATTTCGAGTACACTATTTCGTATACACAATTTCGAATACGCACCCTTGATTTATTTTCGATTAAAAAATCTAACTTTTAAAAGTTAATAAAATAAAATAAAATAAAATAAAATAAAATTTGACAAGTTTAAGTTTAGTCGGGTCAAATTTGTGGGATCAAATCTGTTATCAAAAGTTAACCATCTTAGTTAATTTCTTAATGAAGCACATCCTTTAAATAGCTATTCCCACCAATAATTTCCACTCGTTATTTCATTTCTTAAAAATCAGTCATATGATCAAGTTTTTCTAAAAATATCTTAGATTAGAATCAAGAACAAGAAGGGGTTCTATCATCTTGTGCTCATTGGCATCTTTTATTTACCGATCTGCAGACACATTGGCCTTAACGTCACACATTCAGGTCTTTGCTTACGCAAAACATAGAATGCTTCAGTAGGTATTTCCCGCTCTTTGTTTGCACAAAACATAGAAAATACCCGAGTTTTTCAAACACAATTTCAAGTTTATAGAAACACAATCTCGTTTTGATTCAAGGATTTAATCTAGAAATCAAATAGTTGTCACACATTTCTAGTTATCTAATGATCACAATTTCACACTTATTTATCTATTTATATGTATTTTAATTTTGATCAAGTCTGATTATTTAAGTTTTGAAAAACTTATTTCAATTTCTTAGTATAGAATAGATATTCAAAGTTGCTATTCTTTTAGAAATCTTATTAAGATAGTGAAATTTTGATCCTTAGAAATTATTTCACTTCCCAATTTGATCGATTCACTTTGCTTGTTCAAATAAACTCTTTTTGTATTTTCATAAGTTTTGAAAAGTTAAAAATATTTTTGTAATAGAAATTATTTCACTTCCCAATTTGATCGATTCACTTTGCTTGTTCAAATAAACTCTTTTTGTATTTTCATAAGTTTTGAAAAGTTAAAAATATTTTTGTAATTTTCTTTGAATAACAAGAAGTAGAATCTCCTTTTCTAAGGGTTTCAAAACTCAACTCCCCCTAAACTTATAGATCATTTTAGACTTGACTCAAAGACCGAAAATCTTTTTGTTGTTTTGTAAATTTTGACTCAAAGAACGAAAAATCTTTTTGTTGTTTTGCAAATTTTTGACTCAAAGAATGAAAAATCTTTTTGTTGTTTTGTAAATTTTCTCCCCCTAAATTTGTGAACAGATTAAGACACTAATTTGAATGTATTTACAAAAATGCTTTTAATTAAAGCTTATTAGTTTGAGAGAGGCAAGCAAGTGATGAAAGCGTGCTGTGTCGAACGGTTTTGTGAAAAGGTCCGCTAGATTGTCATCTGTGTGGACCTTTTCAAGATGAATTAGCTTCCGTTCGAAACAGTCACGGATGAAGTGAATCCGGATGTCAATATGTTTAGTTTTGGAGTGTTGTACCGGATTTTTGAGGATTTGTAAGGCTGCTTCATTGTCATAATAAATAGGAGAGTCAAGAAATTTCAAACCGTAATCGAGGAGTTGTTGTTACATCCAGATAACCTGAGAACAGCAACTGGAAGCAGCAACATATTCGGCTTCTACAGTGGATGTGGATACGGTCGTTTGCTTCTTGCATTGCCATGAGACAAGGCGATCTCCCAGGTACTGACACCCACCAGTGGTTGACTTCCTATCCAGGTTACATCCACCAAAGTCACTGTCTGAGTATGCAAATAATCGAAACTCAGAGTTCTTTGGGTACCAAAGACCGAGTTTAGGCTTCCCAACTAGGTACCGAAAGATTCTCTTGACAGCTATGAGGTGAGATGCCTTCGGATTTGCCTGATATCTGGCACACTGACATACTGAGAACATAATGTCTGGATGACTAGCAGTCAGATACATCAGAGAACCAATCATCGAGCGATAGAGGTGTTGATCAACATCTTCACCTTCCGAATCCGAAGTCAGGATAGGACGAGCAGCCATGGGAGTGGATGCCGGCTTTGACTCCATCATTTTGAACCTGTTCAAAATGTCCGTGACGTATTTTCCTTGGTGAATCAGCACACCCTTAGAATCTTGCTTCACCTGCAGACCTAGAAAGAAGGTCATTTCTCTCATCACGCTCATCTCAAACTTCTTCTTCATTACCCCCTCAAATTCTTTGCACAATGCTGAGCTTGTGGAGCCGAAAATAATGTCATCCACATAGATTTGGACGAGAATTAAATCATCCTTATCCTTGCGAACGAACAAAGTCTGATCAATGGCTCCACGGGTATATCCATTTGCGAGCAGGTGATCAGTAAGTGTAGCATACCACGCTCGCGAGGCTTGATGAAGACCATAGAGAGCTTTGTCTAACTTGTATACGTGATCCGGAAACTGGGAATCTTCAAAGCCTGGAGGTTGGCAGACATAGATTTCTTCTTTAACCTTTCCATACAAAAAGGCAGTTTTCACATCCATCTGGTATACTGTGAAGTTCATGTATGAAGCATAGGCCAAGAAAATCCGTATGGCCTCGAGTCTTGCAACAGGTGCAAAGACTTCCTCATAATCGATTCCTTCTTGTTGATAGAAGCCTTGAACAACCAGTCTGGCCTTGTTTCTGATAATGACACCAGAGTCATCTCTTTTGTTTCTGAAAACCCATCTGGTTCCGATAGGCAGTTTTCCTTTTGGCAGAGGAACCAGATTCCATACTTTAAGCTTCTGGAACTGCATCAGCTCTTCCTGCATTGCCTCAACCCAGCTGGACTCTTTGAGAGCCATTTTGACATTCTTGGGTTCAACCTGCGAAATAAAACAAGAATATAAACAAGAGTTAATAGGACCTGATTGACTGCGAGTAATTGTCTCTTCAGGCAGCACGTTCTGAGCTGCGGTGGTTCTGCTTCGAGTGAGAACGCCTTCTGAGAGAGGTCCAATAATATTCTCAACTGGATGATTCTTGTTTACACCAAGTGTTGGCACTTCTTCCGCTGCTAGATTGTCTACCAATTGCTGATGTTGTTAACTTGATATTCACTTGAAGAAGAAATGTTGTCAATAGGAGCAGTTTCACTTGCTTCTGCTCCGTGATCCACCCAGTGTTCCTCAGTGTCACACCCCTGCGCCGCGTGCAGAATCCACGGCGCGGTGACGTATGAACAGTTGAATCATGCACAAGTATTGAATAAGAACAACCACAATGGATTACTACATTTCATAATGTTTAGACAGTTGTTTAGTTACAGACAATCTATCTACCAAAAGAAAGACAACTACAGACCCAAAATATAGTTTACAAAATAAGACTTCAAACAAGACAATTAAACAATTAGGATTTAGTGTGTTTCTAATCCATCCTAGCATGTTTCTTCATCTTGTTCTATCTTAGAATGGTCTCCTTAGTTGTCCCTGAGAATGTCTTAAACCTGATTACCTGAAACACGTGAAAAGTAACTGTCAACTACAGACGTAGTTGGTGAGAACAATAGGTTTAATCATTTGTAAACATGAGTATATGATATAAGGCATAGGTAAGTTAAAGCAACATAAGATTCACACGGATGAGCTGCAACCCAAACTAACATCAAGTAAGAAAATGAGTGTAAACAGTCCAATCACTGTTCGCACGAAAGCCAACATATAATATCAAGTCCCAAACCACGTTTGGAGTTAGATTATGTATAGCAATTTTAATGAAACCATATGTAACCGAAATCTGCAGTTAGTTTATAAAACAAATTTAAAAACTAACTGCAGCAATCGGCCTGCCCCAATGTGTGTGTCCGCTTTCCCTTGTTGTGATCACCCAGTACTAACGCTAATGAATATGATACTTGATGCTTTTACAAGTTTGTTTACAACAATAGACACCATGTTTCTGAATCTTACTTTAACCGGATGTGTTAATGCCTTATTTGATAACATGAATTGAAAACCTAGATTTAATTCCACGAATTAAATCCTTTGTTTTGAATACCATGAAATGAACCACTTGATGTAACACCCCGACCGACGGCGGAATCATCGGGATGCCACGAGGGATGTGTAGATTGTTCAAAAGCTCATGGGCATCTAAATCATATCATCATATATCATTTAATCAACCACAATAATTACACAAAATCATGTTCATCATAAATCAATTACATCAAATACACAAAAGATTTAGTTAAACTAACTAAACTCTAATCGCCAGAAATTTAGTTAATTAACTAAGTCCAAGAATCCTATATGATGATGATGTCCAAAATAGAAGAGATCCTCTCTTCATTCCTACTTGTCTCCATCACCTGAAACATGTAAGAAAATCAAGTGTCAACTACAAAAGTAGTTGGTGAGTAATCATAAGTTTTTATATTTAAAAATGTTTTAGTAAAAATGAGTTTGAAAGTTTATGCTTAAAAAGGTTTTATAAAATGCTTTGTTTAAAACGAGTATAAAACTTATGATCTTCTTGAGAAAATCCATATGAATACCTGTATGAGATAATCCAACACACATCCATCAATTCAACAGCCAAACACATACACAATCACATAACCACATAACCAAATCAATCATAGCCAATCACAAATAATCAAAATCAAATATAGGCAATCAATCCACAACAAATCAACCAAACTCAATCAATCATATTCTCAATCAATGTTCGTGACTATACATGATTCCTTATGTATTTAACATAAGTTAGATACATGAATCATGGAGTGGTCGCTAACCACGTGACAATACATGAAGTCAAAGCAATTAACCGAAGTCAAGAGCAGTACTTCACGGATGTGGAAACCCTCCACGTGACAATACACGATGTCAAAGCAATTAACCGAAGTTAAGAGCGATGATTCTCGGGATTTGTGACAATACTTGTAATCTTTGTTATTGACCTAGGTCAATAACAATGTTTACATGGATATAAAATAATAAGAGATAATCCCATAATAATGATAATTTCAAATGTGAATATCATATTGATAAACAGGTATTAACCTTGTGTTATCAAAATAATATTTAATTTGGTATACATGTTTCACCTCCGGGTTTTAAAACTAAAACAGTTTAAAGAAAGGGAGGTTATGAGAACTCACCTGTAGTCCTTTGATTCAATGTTTTAGAAGTATGCGCGCTCGCGTAAATAAATCACAAGATCCACTCAATTATCTGAAATTATATTTCATTTCACACTCATAAACATATGGCTTTATTTCAAATTAGAATTCATTTAAATCCTTACGTGTTTAGTTACTTAGTTTGTTTACTCTAAGTTAACTTGTAACACCCAAGGCGTATAGATGATCATTTTGTAACATGTGAATTAAACTTGTTAACTTCTATCATCTATAATTACTTGAAGCTTATCTCTTCACTTTTCATAATGAAGTGTATTAAAATATTACCCTTATTCCTACACACTTTTGTTTATGCATGCATGAGTAATTGGGCCACCCACCTTAGTTTAATTTATTACATAAAAGGTATTCAATTTAAGTTAAAGAGGGTTATAATCAAGTCACTCTCATGTTTCTAACCCAATGATATTCAAAAAGAGTGGCACTCTAATTCCCCATGCATGCATGGGTATATATATGTGTGTATACGTATACCTACCTAACTATAACTCTTGTTAACTCTTAATCCCATTTGTTAAACAAGATTTTTCTTAGTTTAATTCCAAGGGCAGCGAACCTATTGAATTAAGGCCATGGGTTCGGCTCACTTAGATTATGGTTCGGCAATTACACTCACAAGGCTCGCTAGCCAAGCGGTACAGCCCTCCCAGGTTCGTGGCTACAGGTTCATGACTCAAGAAGGAAGAAGGGTTCGTTGCATGTTGAACCAAGAGCGGGCTCACTGGATGTATAGGGTTCGGCACCCTATGGTTCGCCCTAATCAGGGTTCGTCTACTTCGCAGGTTTGTTGTGCAGGGCTCGTCTGACCAGGGTTCGGTCAGGCCATGGTTCGCTGCTAAGTGGGTTTGTGGAACCACATGGTTCGTGAAGAGGTGTATGGGTTCGCCAAGGGTAGGTTCGTTGCAGGCTGACCAAAAAGAAGGGTTCGGCCCTTCCTTGCGATCGTGGGGTTCGGCCAGTCACCTTTTCAACCCAAATAGGGTTCGGCCAGTGTTGATGGCGAACCTGTATCATCTTCATCATGTTCGACCTGTTTTTAGACCGGTTTCTAGGGTTTCTTATGGTCCACAAACGTTTATCTAAACAATTTAATCGTCTTAGATTGACTAGAACTTAAACTAATTATGAGATTCGTGAGTTACACTAAAACCGAAAATTATACCTTAGATCCACCTCGAGTTAGCTGAAATTCTTGGGATTTCTTAGTAGATTCTTGTTCCTCTCGATCTTGTGGTCGTTTTGGCACCGAGACTTCACGATTTCGTCAAGAAATGAACCCGAACGACTAGAGAGAAGTTAGAGAGAAAGTGTGTGTGTGTTTTCTAGAGAGAGAATGGGTGTTGGTTGAATGAAGAAGAAAGAATGAAATTCTTTCTTATTATGTGTGTTATTACACCGGGTCCGGTCTCGTTTTTATCGCGATAAATTAATTACGTGATCGATTATGCTCGGTTTTTAAACATAAACATATTTAAAACAATAAATCGTTTTAAATAAATTTGTTTTGATTAATTAAAATAAGTTTAAATAAATTGTTTCGTAAAATAAATTCCGTTTTCGTTTTCGTTAAATAATTATTTAAATAAATTAATTTATTCGAAAACATTTTAGGTTGTGATTCCTAATAAACGTTTTAAGTTCACAATCATTAATTTAATATCGTTAAATATTATTTACTTATCTCGTCGAAACGCGTTACTCGCGTACGTATTCGTAAAGATCGTCACCTTTGCGAATCCGATGCTCGTATCGCATTTCGATTTGATCTATGATTTATGGAATATCGTTTTAGAATATTATTCCTAATAATTATATTCGCGTGAATCGTCACCCGCGCGAATACATTATTAAGTTAATATTTCTAAATTAATATTCGCGATTAAATAGCGTTCGTAACCTCACTTCGCGTAATCAATTCTCATTATTAATCATCTTTAATATTATCATTTTCCCAAACCAAAACCCACTAAACACTAGTCACCGACACATCCATGATAGACCGAAATATGCATATATATAGGGCATATGTAAGGGTCAGTCGCAACTGCCCTAGCCACCGTCCCACCGCTATTTCGATAAACCATGACCATGGGTCCTTGACTACGTTTAGTAACCAGACTCAAACAAACTCCCAATTCCATCTCAATCCATTCTCAGACCAATAATCCATCATTATCAGTGATAAGTAACCGCGATAAACACTACGGGTCTGTTTAGTTGAATTACAACTAAACTTCCCGTGGTTTACGCTTATAATACATTATAATCATGTATACCAGTAACAGTGATAATATCAGTAATGTCAATCAATAATTTCATAATCATTCAAAATAATTAAATCTCCAGTCGTAACAGTACAATCGTACGGATGTACGGACGTACGGACAACTGAAAGTACAGTGATGTTACAGTCTCCCCTAGTTAAAGGAATTTCGTCCCGAAATTCAACTTGGAGTGACCGTAGTAAATAAATGTGGGTACTTAAGCTTCATCTGATCTTCTCGTTCCCATGTGAATTCTGGACCCCGCTTCGATTCCCAACGTACTTTGACAATTGGAATTCTACTGCGTTTGAGCTGTTTAATCTCCCGATCCATTACCTCCACTGGTTTTTCAACAAAGTGCATGGTATCATCGATGCGGATGTCATCGAGTGGTACCTGAAGATCCTGATCAGCTAAGCACTTCCTCAGATTGGACACGTGAAACGTCGGATGCACATTACTAAGTTCTGTAGGAAGTTCCAATTTGTAGGCAACCTTCCCGATCCGTTCAAGGATCTTAAAAGGGCCAACATAACGTGGAGCAAGCTTCCCCTTCTTTCCAAATCGAACAACGCCCTTCCAAGGCGACACTTTAAGCAATACCATATCTCCCACTTCAAACTCTAAAGGTTTTCTTCGTTTGTCCGCGTAACTCTTCTGTCTGCTGCGAGCAGCTAACAGATTGTCGCGGATCTGGCGGATCTTGTCAGTCGTTTCCTGAATAATCTCTGGGCCAGTAATCTGCGAATCGCCGACTTCGGTCTAACAAATAGGTGACCGACATTTCCTGCCATAAAGAGCTTCAAACGGTGCCATACCAATGCTCGCGTGATAACTGTTGTTATACGAGAATTCAACCAATGGTAGATGGCTATCCCAATTGCCACCGAAATCGATGACACAAGCTCTCAACATGTCTTCCAATGTCTGAATCGTTCGCTCCGTTTGACCATCCGTTTGAGGATGATAAGCAGTGCTAAGATCCAGTCTTGTTCCGAAAGCTTCATGTAGTGATTCCCAAAATCGCGCCGTGAAACGAGCATCACGGTCCGATATTATGCTTAAGGGAATACCATGTCGGCTAACGATCTCATCAATGTAAATACGAGCCAACTTCCGCACAGGGTAAGTTTCGCGTATTGGTAAGAAATGAGCCGACTTAGTCAATCTATCAACAATAACCCATATACTATCTTTACCGTTCGCGGTACGTGGAAGTTTAGTAATGAAATCCATAGAGATATTCTCCCACTTCCACATCGGTATTTCAGGTTGTATTAACAATCCAGAAGGTCGCTGGTGTTCCGCCTTGACCTTTGCACAGTTAAGGCACTTAGACACATACTCAGCAATATCCTTCTTCATTCCAGGCCACCAGCACAAGCCTCTAAGGTCTTGATACATCTTGTCAGCACCCGGATGGATTGAATATCGAGATTTATGAGCTTCATCCATAATCATCATTCTAAGATCACCCCTGTTCGGTATCCACAACCGATTCAAATAATACATCAAACCGTCATCCTTAGTTTCCAATAAGATTTCAGCCCCGCAAGACATCTCATTCTTCAAATTATCTTGAGCTAATGAGTGTTGTTGGGCTGTGAGAACATCATTACGGAGGTTAGTGTGCACTCGGACACTATGGATCTGAACTTGACTTTTGCGACTAAGCGCATCTGCTACTACATTCGCTTTACCAGGATGGTAGCGAATTTCACAGTCATAATCATTCAACAGTTCAACCCATCTCCGTTGTCTCATATTGAGCTCTTTCTGATTGAGAATATGTTGCAAGCTTTTATGATCAGTGAACACTACACACTTAGTGCCATAAAGATAGTGTCTCCATATCTTCAAAGCAAACACGACTGCGCCAAGTTCCAAGTCGTGTGTGGTGTAGTTCTTTTCGTGAATCTTCAATTGTCTTGATGCATAAGCCACAACCTTTCCCCGTTGCATGAGAACACAACCGAGACCTAAGTTGGATGCATCACAATAAACCACAAAATCATCATTTCCATCAGGCAGTGTCAAAACAGGAGCATCACAAAGTTTCTGCTTCAAGGTCTGAAATGCCTCTTCTTGCTTTGGTCCCCACTCATATGGCCTATTCTTCTGAGTCAAAGCAGTGAGAGGGACAGCAATCCTGGAGAAGTTCGATATGAACCGCCGATAATAACCGGCAAGTCCAAGAAACGATCGAACCTCCGTCGGTGTCTTCGGCGTACTCCAATTCTTTACAGCATCAATCTTTGCAGGATCCACGTGAACACCGTATTCGTTGACTATGTGTCCCAAGAATTGAACTTCTTTAAGCCAAAATTCACATTTAGAGAATTTGGCATACAGCCGCTCCTCTCTTAGGATCTCCAAAACCAACTTAAGGTGTTTCTCGTGTTCTTCCTTAGTCTTTGAGTAGATCAGAATATCATCAATGAATACTATCACAAATTTATCCAAGTATGGCCTGCAAACTCGGTTCATGAGGTCCATGAAAACCGCAGGTGCATTGGTAAGGCCGAAAGGCATTACCAAAAATTCATAATGGCCATATCTGGTTCTAAAAGCTGTCTTGGGAATATCATCATCATGTACGCGAAGCTGATGATACCCAGACCTAAGATCGATCTTTGAAAACCATGCCGAGCCTTGAAGCTGATCGAAGAGATCATCGATACGCGGCAGTGGATATCGATTCTTGATTGTAAGTTTGTTCAACTCGCGGTAGTCGATGCACATTCGGAATGACCCGTCCTTCTTCTTGACAAACAGGACCGGTGCACCCCATGGCGAATGGCTCGGGCGAATGAATCCTTTATCGGTAAGTTCTTGCAGTTGGCTCGCCAATTCTTGCAACTCCGAAGGCGCAAGTCTGTAGGGAGCTTTGGCTACTGGGTTCGCACCAGGTACTAAATCGATCCGGAACTCAACTTGGCGTTCTGGTGGAAGACCCGGTAAATCGTCTGGAAAAACTTCTGGAAAATCTCGTATCACCGGAACATCTTCAATTCTCTTTTCTTTCTCTTTCTTCTCCACAATGTGTGCTAAGAAGGCTATACATTTCTTCCTAAGGTACTTATGTGCTTTAGTGCATGACATCAGCTTAAGACCTTTGCTAGCAGTTTCTCCAAATATTCTCAAGGTTTCACCCGAAGGTAAAGGAATACGAATATATTTCTCATGACAAACAATCTCCGCTCTGTGGGTGGCTAACCAATCCATGCCTATGATAACATCGAAGCTACCAAGATGCATAGGTATGAGATCAATTGGGAAAACGTGATCATTTAAGTTCACCGTACATCCAACGATAATAGTGTCAATATCAATAGTGTTTCCGTCAGCCACCTCCACATTGAACGGTTTATCTAAGTATGTACGTGTTCTACCAAGCAAGCATTCAAAATCATATGAAACGAAACTCCTATCGGCACCAGAATCAAATAAGACAGATGCATAAGAGTTGTTGATCAGAAATGTACCGTTGACCACATCCTGGTTGGCTTGAGCAGCTGGAGCATTCAGTTGAAAAGCCCGGCCTCTTGCCACCCTTTGATTATTCCCGGTCAACTTTGGGCATTGATTCCTGAAATGACCCACTTCACCACACTCATAACAGGCTCTTGCCTGTGCCTGAGGTACCTGGCGAACGGGTACAGCTGGTATAGGTTGTGCATGAGGAGCTGGCAGTGCAAGCGGTGCATGTTGCAACCTTTGTGCTTGCGGTGCACTCCGACAAACATTAGCAAAGTGACCAAACTTGCCGCAGTTGTTGCAGACGCGACATGGCAAATTTGGTGTGTGATGATAACGGCAGGTGTTACACTGAGGAGTGTTCCCAGTGAAATTCCTGGCAGTTGAATTGTTTGATGATTGCTGCGCAGACTTTGCAGCAGGTACAGTGACCATGAAGTTCCGATTCTTTCTCTTCTTGTTGCTGCTTTTGGACGAGCTAGCAGCTTCAGACTTGACTTCAGTTTTGACTTCTTTTGCAGCAGCCTTGGTGTCAGTCTTCTTATATCCCTTCCGGGTAAGAGTTCCATTCCTCACGTGATTATCAGTAAGAGTTGCAGATAATCGGATTGCAGCCTCAAGTGTTTTGGGATTACTCCCGTAAACCGTATCCTGAATCTGTACCGGCAGCCCGCCGATATACTTCTCAATCGCCCTTTCCAAGGGTGTCACCATATGAGGCACTAGCAGACTATACTCATGGAATTGAGTATTGTAGATGACGTTCTCGCCACTATCTTGTTTGAGTTCCCAGAACTCAGTCTCCAGTTTCCTCATCTCGCTTCTAGGACAGAATTCAGTGGTCATCAGATTCTTGACCTCTGTCCATGTCAGTGCTAAGGCAGCATCCACTCCCCTAGTTCGTTTTTCCCCATTCCACCAAGTCAGTGCTCTCTTTTGGAAAACACTGGTGGCATAGCGAACTTTCAGATTCTCGGGACATTCGCTGTTGATGAAGGTGTTCTCCATACTCTCGAACCACTGCAGCAGACCAGTAGCCGATTCAGCACCCGTGAATTTCAGGGGATTGCAGGAATTGAAGTGTTTGAATGTGCAAGTTGTCTGGTTTGCACCACCTCGGTTCTGGTTAGCATTCTGGTTAGCCTGAGTCAGTTGGCTCACCAATCCAGAGATAAGTGTGGCTAACTCTTGTATGCCAGAGTTGGCATTACTGTTGTTAGCTTCCCCATTGTTCGAGTCATCTTCGTTGTGACGGCGAGGCGGCATGTTTCTGAAGGAAATAGAAACATGTTACTACCGTTTACAACGTAAATCATACAAACAATGTTTAAATGAGTTCTTCAGACAATTAGGATTACATATAGGAACTATATTTATCTCCTATCTGTCATTAAACTCAAAATGTGTATAATTTCCTATTATTATTCTAAGTGTCCTAGTTGGTCATAACTAGTGTCAACTAACTATTTCCTAGGTCCTATACATTCCTCACTCTATACTAACACTGACAACCTCCCAATGCAATGCAACAAGCTTATATATAGGGCATATGCAGAGGTAGATCGCAATCTCCCCTACACCGTCCCACCACCGTTCCATTGCACCACGATTATGCCCTTGCTAGTGTGTAGAGTGTGTCATGCAGTTCACCATAAATCTCACTTCACAAACCTTATCCTTAGTAGGATAATTTTGAGTGAAGTGATCTCTAGTTCCCTCGGACTTTTAGGTTTGCCTAATGTCTAAGTTCACCTGACATGTAGGCTTGCCTATTTCTAAGCTCGCCTAATGTCTAAGTTCACCTGACATTAGTTTCCCTTAATTGTCTAAGTTCACTAAAATCCATATCAATTCCAATGTCAATAATCATCATTAAGGGTTCATATCATCACGAAGTGCTCTTATTGTCACTAAGCGTTCATATCTTCCCTATAGTTTATTCTTGTCAAGTGTCCATACCATCACTAAGTGTTAGTATCATCACTATGCGTTTATATTATCATCAAGTGTCTATATCATCACCCAAGTCCATATTCCATCACTAATCGCTCATATCGTTCATTAATCCTATGCACCCTACGTGTCCAATCCGTATGTTTTTATAAGGGAATTTATAAGTGTTTATCAAGTGTGATCATCCAAAGTGTCAATCCAAACCAACCTTAACCAACAGACCATCAACATCCATCTCACAATAATTCCTAGTAATATCCTAAGTTCCTGACACTGACAGACTCCCAATATACTACAAATGGTATATGTATAGGGCATATGTAGGGGTCAGTCGCAACTGCCCCAGCCACCGTCCCACCACCTTTGTAGTATACTACGAGTGTGTCCTTGTCTGGAGTTTATAGCTCAAACAAATATTTCCTAAGGCAAGCAATTCATAAACAATTAAGTTCCTAAGCAAATAATTTCCCAAACGGGTAGTTCCCACATTCTTCAATACTGACATCCACCTAATGTACCGTAAATGGTATATATATAGGGCATATGTAAGGGTCAGTCGCAACTGCCCTAGCCAACGTCCCACCACCTTTACGATACACCACGTGTATGTCCTTATCGAATCATTAGGGCACACGTAAGCAATAAATCAATAAGCAGTATATATATCAGATGTATAACAGGAGTTCAATTAACATGTAATAAACACATAAGCATGAATCCTGAATATACTAACTAGTGTATGAATTTATTCATACTAGGGTATCCTACGGTTATAGACTAGGTCAACCATTTCTAGTAACCTAATTCCCTATAACCCAGGCTCTGATACCAATCTGTAACACCCCGACCGACGGCGGAATCATCGGGATGCCACGAGGGATGTGTAGATTGTTCAAAAGCTCATGGGCATCTAAATCATATCATCATATATCATTTAATCAACCACAATAATTACACAAAATCATGTTCATCATAAATCAATTACATCAAATACACAAAAGATTTAGTTAAACTAACTAAACTCTAATCGCCAGAAATTTAGTTAATTAACTAAGTCCAAGAATCCTATATGATGATGATG
Source organism: Mikania micrantha (assembly GCA_009363875.1). Lineage (NCBI taxonomy): Eukaryota > Viridiplantae > Streptophyta > Magnoliopsida > Asterales > Asteraceae > Mikania > Mikania micrantha. Next base: position 26,286,242 of record CM018684.1, read on the forward strand.
TCCAAAATAGAAGAGATCCTCTCTTCATTCCTACTTGTCTCCATCACCTGAAACATGTAAGAAAATCAAGTGTCAACTACAAAAGTAGTTGGTGAGTAATCATAAGTTTTTATATTTAAAAATGTTTTAGTAAAAATGAGTTTGAAAGTTTATGCTTAAAAAGGTTTTATAAAATGCTTTGTTTAAAACGAGTATAAAACTTATGATCTTCTTGAGAAAATCCATATGAATACCTGTATGAGATAATCCAACACACATCCATCAATTCAACAGCCAAACACATACACAATCACATAACCACATAACCAAATCAATCATAGCCAATCACAAATAATCAAAATCAAATATAGGCAATCAATCCACAACAAATCAACCAAACTCAATCAATCATATTCTCAATCAATGTTCGTGACTATACATGATTCCTTATGTATTTAACATAAGTTAGATACATGAATCATGGAGTGGTCGCTAACCACGTGACAATACATGAAGTCAAAGCAATTAACCGAAGTCAAGAGCAGTACTTCACGGATGTGGAAACCCTCCACGTGACAATACACGATGTCAAAGCAATTAACCGAAGTTAAGAGCGATGATTCTCGGGATTTGTGACAATACTTGTAATCTTTGTTATTGACCTAGGTCAATAACAATGTTTACATGGATATAAAATAATAAGAGATAATCCCATAATAATGATAATTTCAAATGTGAATATCATATTGATAAACAGGTATTAACCTTGTGTTATCAAAATAATATTTAATTTGGTATACATGTTTCACCTCCGGGTTTTAAAACTAAAACAGTTTAAAGAAAGGGAGGTTATGAGAACTCACCTGTAGTCCTTTGATTCAATGTTTTAGAAGTATGCGCGCTCGCGTAAATAAATCACAAGATCCACTCAATTATCTGAAATTATATTTCATTTCACACTCATAAACATATGGCTTTATTTCAAATTAGAATTCATTTAAATCCTTACGTGTTTAGTTACTTAGTTTGTTTACTCTAAGTTAACTTGTAACACCCAAGGCGTATAGATGATCATTTTGTAACATGTGAATTAAACTTGTTAACTTCTATCATCTATAATTACTTGAAGCTTATCTCTTCACTTTTCATAATGAAGTGTATTAAAATATTACCCTTATTCCTACACACTTTTGTTTATGCATGCATGAGTAATTGGGCCACCCACCTTAGTTTAATTTATTACATAAAAGGTATTCAATTTAAGTTAAAGAGGGTTATAATCAAGTCACTCTCATGTTTCTAACCCAATGATATTCAAAAAGAGTGGCACTCTAATTCCCCATGCATGCATGGGTATATATATGTGTGTATACGTATACCTACCTAACTATAACTCTTGTTAACTCTTAATCCCATTTGTTAAACAAGATTTTTCTTAGTTTAATTCCAAGGGCAGCGAACCTATTGAATTATGGCCATGGGTTCGGCTCACTTAGATTAGGGTTCGGCAATTACACTCACAAGGCTCGCTAGCCAAGCGGTACAGCCCTCCCAGGTTCGTGGCTACAGGTTCATGACTCAAGAAGGAAGAAGGGTTCGTTGCATGTTGAACCAAGAGCGGGCTCACTGGATGTATAGGGTTCGGCACCCTATGGTTCGCCCTAATCAGGGTTCGTCTACTTCGCAGGTTTGTTGTGCAGGGCTCGTCTGACCAGGGTTCGGTCAGGCCATGGTTCGCTGCTAAGTGGGTTTGTGGAACCACATGGTTCGTGAAGAGGTGTATGGGTTCGCCAAGGGTAGGTTCGTTGCAGGCTGACCAAAAAGAAGGGTTCGGCCCTTCCTTGCGATCGTGGGGTTCGGCCAGTCACCTTTTCAACCCAAATAGGGTTCGGCCAGTGTTGATGGCGAACCTGTATCATCTTCATCATGTTCGACCTGTTTTTAGACCGGTTTCTAGGGTTTCTTATGGTCCACAAACGTTTATCTAAACAATTTAATCGTCTTAGATTGACTAGAACTTAAACTAATTATGAGATTCGTGAGTTACACTAAAACCGAAAATTATACCTTAGATCCACCTCGAGTTAGCTGAAATTCTTGGGATTTCTTAGTAGATTCTTGTTCCTCTCGATCTTGTGGTCGTTTTGGCACCGAGACTTCACGATTTCGTCAAGAAATGAACCCGAACGACTAGAGAGAAGTTAGAGAGAAAGTGTGTGTGTGTTTTCTAGAGAGAGAATGGGTGTTGGTTGAATGAAGAAGAAAGAATGAAATTCTTTCTTATTATGTGTGTTATTACACCGGGTCCGGTCTCGTTTTTATCGCGATAAATTAATTACGTGATCGATTATGCTCGGTTTTTAAACATAAACATATTTAAAACAATAAATCGTTTTAAATAAATTTGTTTTGATTAATTAAAATAAGTTTAAATAAATTGTTTCGTAAAATAAATTCCGTTTTCGTTTTCGTTAAATAATTATTTAAATAAATTAATTTATTCGAAAACATTTTAGGTTGTGATTCCTAATAAACGTTTTAAGTTCACAATCATTAATTTAATATCGTTAAATATTATTTACTTATCTCGTCGAAACGCGTTACTCGCGTACGTATTCGTAAAGATCGTCACCTTTGCGAATCCGATGCTCGTATCGCATTTCGATTTGATCTATGATTTATGGAATATCGTTTTAGAATATTATTCCTAATAATTATATTCGCGTGAATCGTCACCCGCGCGAATACATTATTAAGTTAATATTTCTAAATTAATATTCGCGATTAAATAGCGTTCGTAACCTCACTTCGCGTAATCAATTCTCATTATTAATCATCTTTAATATTATCATTTTCCCAAACCAAAACCCACTAAACACTAGTCACCGACACATCCATGATAGACCGAAATATGCATATATATAGGGCATATGTAAGGGTCAGTCGCAACTGCCCTAGCCACCGTCCCACCGCTATTTCGATAAACCATGACCATGGGTCCTTGACTACGTTTAGTAACCAGACTCAAACAAACTCCCAATTCCATCTCAATCCATTCTCAGACCAATAATCCATCATTATCAGTGATAAGTAACCGCGATAAACACTACGGGTCTGTTTAGTTGAATTACAACTAAACTTCCCGTGGTTTACGCGTATAATACATTATAATCATGTATACCAGTAACAGTGATAATATCAGTAATGTCAATCAATAATTTCATAATCATTCAAAATAATTAAATCTCCAGTCGTAACAGTACAATCGTACGGATGTACGGACGTACGGACAACTGAAAGTACAGTGATGTTACACTTGATTTGAATACCATGATGTGAACCACTTGATTTGAATACCATGAAATGAACCACTTGATTTGAATACCATGTTGTGAACCACTTGATTTGAATACCATGAAATGAACCACTTGATTTGAATACCATGTTGTGAACCACTTGATTTGAATACCATAAAATAGTGACCTTGTGTAACAACAAGGTTTATAACAAAAGATTTTATAAAATCGTTTATTTAAAAGTGTTTATCCTTCATAAATACATTTGGGTAAATCTGTTACAAGACAGTTCAAAGATCCCTTATAAAACCTTTTTAGTGAAAAGAGTTTAATAATTGATAATTCCTTTCAAACAGTTGATGAATTCCTAGGATTCGTACAATGAACCCATAATGTTTATAAGAATACACACACCTTGTGTAATGAAATATGATTGTAAACGATTGGTTTGATCACGTGTTCCACCCCAAAACAGTTATAAAAACAGTAAAAGAGGGGCTAAAGTTCTCACCTGTCTGCAGTAGACTCTGAACTAAAACAGATAGCAAGTAGCAAACAGGACTTCTAATTGATTCCTATAACATTGTAATCATACATAAGATATAGGATTTATAATTGTATAGACTTTGATTCATTGATCGACTTGTGTTCTCTAGAAATTGATTAACACATGATAACTTGCTCTCATGATTATGATTGTTGTGAAAACTTGAAAGTTATGATTTGAATCATTTGATTGATCATGGGTCCAAGAAACGAATATGAAATGTTCCATTGTGCATAAATCTTATGCATAAAATGATAATTGTTTGAGAATTTGATAACCATTGATTAACATGAAAATTGATAAGATGCTCCAATTGTTTAAGTCTTGAGATTGTGACTTGATCCCATTATTAGTTTAAGTTGTAACTTAAACCAACTAAGATCAAATTACAATCACTTTGAGTTGTGGCCAACCATGGACCATTTAGGTTAGCGATGGGCCAATTGAAGGTGGTGTTGGGCCCAGTGAATGGGATGTTGGCCCAACAACTTGTATATAGGCCTCGTAACGCGCCCAAGCTAATATCGAGCTAATTAGGATCATAATGAACCGTATGGGCTTGGATTGGGCCTAAGGGATTTGAGTTGGGCCGTCCAATGTTCATGTAGGCCATTTAAGCTTCTAAGTCAATATTGGGCCACTTAAGATCATCATGGGCCAAATAGGATCTAATTGGGCCTATCACCATTGTTTTGGGCCATAGGGTATCGAATTGGGCTACATGGAATTGGGTTGGGCCGAAAGGTTTATGGGTTGACAATCATGGGCAGCGAACCTTGTTCCACATCCTCCTATGGTTCGGCTGAAGTTGTTCAAGGTCCAATGGTTCGTTGCATGGCTACTAAGGTTCGTGATCTTACAGGCTTTGGCTCATGTGGGTTCGTTCCTCATGAGAAAACATCAAGGTTCGGCTGACATAGCTTCTGCCACACGAGCTAGGGTTCGTCAAGATGTTTAAGGGTTCGCTGCATGTTGATAAAGGCTCGTGAAAGCAAGGGTTCGTTCATGATCACCGATGGTTCGCAGCAACAAGGAGGGTTCGCTCATGCTAGGGAGATCCATTAGGGTTCGGCTGACCCTGAAACGAACTATGCAGGTTCGTGGGGCTTCGCCATGGACCAAGGGTTCGTGATGGTTCGTGAAGCACCTCAGGGTTCGGCCAGTTGCAGTTGAGGGTTCGTTGGACACCAATTGGTTCGGTGAAGGCTCGTGGGAATGCCCAGGGTTCGGCTGGTTGCGGAAGAGGGTTCGACAGCCCCTTTCTTCCAACGAACCTGTAACAACTTCGCATCCCACTTGAGCTATGGCCGTCCCTGATGAAGTCTCCACATCCTCGATGCACAAGAACCACATTTCGAAGGTCTAGGGTTGGTCTACGTGGGCTTTTATTACCGGTTATATGAGTTGGTCGAGCAACAAAAACGAAAACCCTATTTTCGTGATTTTCAATCGATCATTCCTTGTCTTTGGCCGGCTGATCTCACTGTTTTTTTGTACTTTCGTGTAGATAATGTTGAGAGCTACGCGTGGACACCAAGAACGACGAAATCCGTTGAGAAATAAGCGAGTTATGCGCGTTTAAAGCTCGGTTTTTAGAGAGAGAAAGGGTTGGACGAATTTGTAGTGAGAGAGTGGGTTGTTGGTGGAATAAATGAGGATTTAAGCCTTGTTCAAGGCTTTTATAGTTCGGGTGATGTTCGGGTCCGTTTCGGTCGCTCGGTTCGCGTTTCCGGAACGTAACGCGTATTTTACGCGGTTTTAAATAAAAAGAGTTGTTAAACTCAAATAAATGATGAGTTTCAAAATTGTAAAAATATATAAAATAATTAATTTAATTATTTTACTCTTCGTGTGTTGACAGATCGTTAAACACTCACAATTACGTGTATACCCGCAATCGCGTACGTTTTTCGATCGTATTAAAATATTTAAAGTCGTTTAATCATAATTATAAGTTCAACATTCGTATCGTTATGGATCGTCACCCATAACTATACTCAGTCTCGCTTACGTATTACGATTCTTGTTGAATTAATTGTCATAATATTCGTCTTAACACTACGCACCAACACTATCCTGTTATACCGAACGCAGTATATATATAGGGCTCACTCTCGCTGCCCACCACTGTTTCGATATAACACAATATTGTTCTTGCCTAGTGAACTCGACTGTAAATAAATAATACATACTTGTTAAATGATAAAGATTCTAACACACAAGCACATAATGACACATGATTCACATTGACTGACTGAACATGTACACACACTGTTCTAACATTGTTTATGACTATCATGACTAAATGCACAAATGTTACACTCAGGTATACTATCTGAGAATAGCGGATTATCAAAGATCTGGTGGGAAGAAGATGAGGCTTGATCAGTTTCGAGAAGAGGTTGAACGGACTGAGAAGTGTCTGGTTCTGATGGAAGAACCTCATGAATTGGGGTTGACTGAGCTGGAGGGGCACGATTGTACATGCCTGGAGGATCAACTGTCAAGAGACTAGGATCACAAGGAACATAGTCAACTCTATAGTCCATTTCATCACCCTTGTAAAAATCATCAGCTTGCTCAGATGCTCCTGCGTTCTCGGATGTAGTGCTGAAGGGCCTAAAAGTGGAGCCATACTCAAAACAGCCAGTTTGGACCAGAACCGGCATCAGTAGAGTTCATTTCTTGCCAATCAATGTAGTATGATTCAACAATCATCCGAGTCTTCTTGTTATAAACTCTGTATGCTGCCTTTTCAGACGAATAACCCACGAAGTAACACTCATCCGCCTTATCATCAAACTTATGGTTAGGCTCTGTATGAAGAAGAGTGCAAGGACATCCGAAAGACTTGAAGTGTCCAACTTTGGGCTTCTGATTGAAGAGAATCTCGTATGGAGTCTTCTGATGACGCTTGTTCAGGAGTGCTCGATTTTGAACATAGCACGTGGTGTTAACTGCTTCAGCCCAGAAGAAGATTGGCAGCTTTGATTCAGACAACATTGTTCGTGCAGCTTCTATTAGTGTTCTGTTTCTCCTTTCAGCAACTCCATTTTGCTGTGGTGTTCTGGCTGCACTATATTGCCTAGCAATACCCTTCTCATCACAAAAAACTATAAGAATTTGATTTCTAAATTCAGTGCCATTATCAGTTCTTATCACCTTGACCTTTTGATTCTTCTGATTTTCAATCAAGGTAATAAACTTCTTCAGAATCTTTGGTGTTTCGTCCTTCTTGGCCAGAAAGAACACCCAAGTGATTCTGGAGTAATCATCTGTCACAACAAGACAATATGACTTCTCTCCGATACTCATTACGTTGACTGGTCCAAAGAGATCCATATGAAGAAGTTGAAGAACTGAAGAGATGGAATTGAAAAGTTTAGGCTTGTGTGGTCTCTTGTGTTGCTTCCCCTTGGCACATGCGATGCACTTCTCAATGGTGGAGAAGTCCTTAGAAGGTAAGCCAATAACATGATCTCCCTTGGCTAATCTGTTTAGATTCTTCAGATTTACGTGACCCAGTCTCCGATGCCATAACAGGCAGTCATGCTCTGATGCCTTTGAGAACAAGCAAGTGTTCTCTGTGAACGAATCTGAGTTCATATTGATGATATAGGCATTGTTTATCCTTAGAGTTCTCATCAGAATCCACTTCTCAGGCACTACAAATCCAGGTTTCAGAATAAGACACTCCTTGTTTGTGAAGTGTGTGGAAAAACTCTTGTCACAGATTTGAGAAACACTCAGAAGACTGTGATTGAGCTCTTCAACATAGTACACATCTTCAAAACTGAGAGTTCCATTTGTGACCGTTCCCTTCATGCTTATTCTTCCTCCCTTGTCTCCAGCAAATGACACATAGCCTCCATTGAATGGTGTAACTTCATGTAACTGAGAGAAATCCCCAGTCATATGCCGGGAACATCCACTGTCTACATACCAAACATGTTTAAGCTTGCTTGGTTGTCCCTGCATAGTACACATACAACTAATGAGAAACCGGTACCCAAACCATAACAGATTTAGGCACTTTGTAAATAGAATAGACTCTGTCCTTGGGTTTGGGTTTGGGTCTATTCTTGGGTCTGTCTGAATTGTGTTCAATATGTTTTGTCACGCTTCCACTGCCCTGGTTAACTGGTTTTGTCTTAGTTTTGAAAATCCTTGGTGTTTGCTTATGAAAATCAGATTGAGCTTTGTTTGATTTCTTATGTCTTTTTGCAATGGAAGGAGTCTGAGTCTGAGTCCCTTTTTGAGAGGTTGCCTTAGGCTTGGTGGATAGTACGTTCCTCACATGTTTGTTAACCGATTTAGCCTTAGGGATGACCTTCTGATTCTTCCCAAAGAAGAATTCAGTAGGTCGGTGCAGACAGTGTCTAGCAATGTGGCCTGGTTTCCCACATGCATAACAGCAGATCTTTTGCTGAAATTCAATTAGGTCAAAGGGCTTTACATCAGAGTTACTTTGACTAGAGGATGAGTTTGAAGAAATTTGTTCCAATGACCCAGTTGGAATATAAGGTTCACAGTTGGGGTTCAACTGTGGAATGAGCCGGTGCAGTCTGTGTTGTCAAAGGAGAGAAAGTTGATTTTATAGCAAACATTTTTTGAAAATGTTTCAACATATCATTAAGATTAATGTCAATTTCATCGAATTTTCCAACAAAATCAGTTTTTGGAACAAAAGATGATTGTCTTGTAGATGTTGAACAATCTGTGCTCCTCCCAGCACTTCTTTCTACCTTCTTCTCCTCTAAACCTGCAACACTTAGTTTTTCTGCACAAACCTTAGAATCATTAGTCATAACAGGGTCAGCTGTGAGCATAAATGGTTTGGTCGGGAAATCGCAAGCACGACTAGAATCCAATTCCAAGTCATCAACAGATGTATTGATCCTTGGCATGCATGAATTATGGTTAAAGGGTGGTGCACACTCCTTAAAACCAAGACCCTTATTATCCTCTTGAATTGTATGCTTACCATGTTTTCTAAAACTTTGCTTGAATAATCAAATTGTTCACATTTTACTGAAATTTTAGAAAGTTGAGTTTTAGCTTGGTCTAGCTCCAAAGTGAGTTCATCGATTTTGCGTCTAGCATCACGATAGTTTGACTCTTTATCACTTAAAAGTTCTTTTAGCCTTGCCACATCCCGACCCTCGGATTCAAGTTTCTTTTTAAAAATTCCTTCATTTTTAAGAAATTATGAGTTAAAGTATTTAAGTTTGTTTAATTCTTTGATTAATGATTCATTGTGTGACCTGTACTTAAATACTTTATTTATGCATGAGGTAGAGCAAATATTTTCAGTTACCTCCTACTGCTTGTCGTCCACCTCGGCCATGAATGCATGACTCAGTGTTAGCTCCAGTTCCTGCACCTAATCACTCTAATCATAGGAGTCAGTCTCCTGAGTCACCAATGCTTTAGACGTGCTAGCGCTTCCTCCCGCAGCTGCAGTCCCAGATTTCTCTTCAGTCTTCTTTTCTCCTTCTTTAGCCACCTTTGGCTGCTTACATTCTCTGGCAAAGTGACCCGGTTGGTCACAGTTGTAACATCGCAGCTTTGACTTATCAAAACCAAGCTTCTTTCCTGGATTGTTTCCAAAGCTGTTTCTTCCATAACGCTTGATGAACTTCTTTGCTCTAAACACTGCCATTGCCATCTGCCATGAGATATCCATTTTTTCAACATCAGCTGGATTGATCTACTCTAGATTGTCTTGAGTGAGATTGGATGGTGCCAATTCTCCTGCTATGAAAGCATTGTAGCTGTTCATGAATCCTTTAAACAGCAGCAGATTCTCTTCGCTTTCTGGATTGACTTTAGGCACTGATCCGGTTTGTCCAGATGATAGGAATGCAGTCTCAAAAGGAATTGTATGAGATGAAGAAGGCTGATAATGCTGCATTCCTGATGATTGAAGATTGATTGCTGACAGAAGGGCAGAGTTTTCAGATACAAGAGCAATGCCCATTGAGCTGGCATGATTCAGTGCTCTCTGCTTATCATCCATATCATAGGAGTTGATGATTGAGATCAGCTCACTCAAAGAAGTCTTGTACATATCTTTGGTCCTTTTGATTGTTGTACAATTTGAATTCCAAGTGTAAGGTAATGAGTTCAGCAGCTTCTTGTTCACCTCTCCCTTGGTCATCTCAATTCCAGAACTAGTCATCTTTGTCATCAGATGTGTGAATCTGTTAAGTTGTGCTTCAAGAGACTCTCCCTTGATGTGGTTAAACATGTTAAACCTCTGCCTGAGCATATCCTTCCGACTTTCTCGCATGTCCTCATTTCCTTCAAATCTTTCAACCAAGGCATTCCAGAGTTCCGTTGTTGTCTTGTGTTCCTTAAATCCATGAGCAACATCAGTAGATAGAGCCATAGTGATTGACGCATAGGCCTTTTCATCCATTTCCATCAAAAGTATGTCATTGTCAGTATACAGTTCAGGATCCTTAGGAACAAGAGGACCATTAATCTCACTCTGGTATGAGGGCACATAGGGACCCTCATCAATGGATCTCCATAGCTTTGGATCAGTATACTTTATAAATGACTGAAATCTGAATTTCCAATCTTGGAAGTTATCTCCTGACACGAGGCTTGGCGGCTTTGTTCCGGTGCCGATTTCATTGTCCAGATTAAGTAAGTTGGACAAATTTGTCAGATTCTATGAAGCCATGATGAATCAGGAAATTTTCTAAGTCCAGTACACGAATTCCCTGTAAACTGATCAAGATCCAAACTTTATCTTCATAATCATCATCAGTGATGTCTAACAAGTGCGGAATCCAGGTAAGAATCAAGAAAGCAATAAGAAAAATGCAAACTTTTATAAAATCTGAAAAGTTCGAGTACAAGTGCCTCAATACGTCTAGAGAGCAAATGCCTCGGGATTCCCTGTAGCTCCCTGTAGATACTACTCAAAGTTAAACAGACAAATATGTACTCGAAACTCCCCTTGTACTCGAAAATCTTCTTGTACTCGAAAATTTTCTTGTACTCGAAATCCTGTGTGTACTTGAAGTTGACTCTGTATTCGAAATCCAGCAGTCGAACTCCTCTTGTACTCGAAAAGTATCTATACTTCGAACACTCTAACTATACTCGAAATAGCTGAACTCGAAAATTTTGAAGTCGAAAATACTTAAGAAAAATTTTATAAAAATATTTCTTAAGATTTGGAGTCCCAAATTTACACAGTAGCTAGATGGAGTAGAGAAGAATGATAAAGTATAAAACTTGCTTCAGAAAGTTGTTACCTTGATGATGAAAAGAGCACTCAAGCTCTAATACCACTTGTAGGTCCGAAATCTGATCAAGATCCAAACTTTATCTTCATAATCATCATCAGTGATGTCTAAAGAGTGCGGAATCCAGGTTAGAATCAAGAAAGCAATAAGAAAAATGCAAACTTTTATAAAATCTGAAAAGTTCGAGTACAAGTGCCTCAATACGTCTAGAGAGCAAATGTCTCGGGATTCCCACCTAAACCTATACAAAATACGTCTATTTATACTAGGCCTAGGAGTACACGAAATCTATCACAAATGTTTGAGTACACGATCAATTCGTGTACTCGAAATACTGTACAGGAAATTTAACCAAAATTCTAGCTTTGACTCTTCCGTGTTGACTTTGTCGGTCTTCATCGTGTAGCGGGCTCTACAGAATACAAATAGGAACTTGCTTTGATGATAACTTTGGGAACATAGCAAATCATGCATAGGGGCACAATGACATACTTGTACAGGAACAAAAAGAAGCCATTAAAGCAACCAGGTGAGTTCATGTGATCCCTTTTCTTTATTACTGTTTTGGGATACTGAAAGCATGCTCCATAAACTGTTTATAAAAATTATATTTATGTGATAATGAACGTCCGTTTCAAATATAATTTCTTCCCCTAGACATTAAACATAATTTACAACCATTAACTCATAAGGAGAGACGGTGAGTATATGGGTAGTACTACTTGGGGAATCCCCCACGCACAGTGGCCCGAAAGGGTGGCCTTATAAAATAGGGTTGAAACCACACTGAGGTTAATGTCAACCGTTGTGGCATATATTCTTTATGATACATTTACACCGAGAGCAGGAACGGGTCTCGGAATGGGAAGTGAATTAGAATGACCATGTTATGGGCCAACATTATAAGAGGCAAACGCCCGGGCATCGAGCAGGGTTGGTTGTATTGTTTTTGAATTATCACATGCATTTATTTTGTGTCTGTAAACTAAAACTCATGAGCTCACCAACTTTATAGTTGACCTATTTTAGCATGTCTTTCAGGTAATTAGAAACAGGTATGACTCGGATACAGGGTTGCTTGAACAAGAACACTACATGGAAAACGGAAGAACTTGGCTTAAAGATTAATAAAGTGTGCTGATGCCTGGATGGACCCAATAACTCTAGAAAATCTCCCACTAGTTAAATCATATTTTAGATTTGTTGTAAACAAATTAGATACTTAGACTAAACCTTTGGTTAAATTGTAATATATTTATTTTGTTTTCCGCTACTTTGTGTTTTGAATCAATCGTTAGTCAAGCCCTCTGGTTAGGTTGTGACAGGTTGGTATCAGAGCCAAAGGTTTTAGCGAATTAGGAACTCTAGGATAAGTTCTTAGACTTTAACCTGAGTAATCTAGGGGCCTAAACAAATAGAAACATAATACTAGTGAGACCATGAATACCCAGGCATATGAAGCACACGAATGGTTAAACTAGAACAACCATGTAAATTAAATTCAGGATTATGGGTGCACACATAATGGTGAATTTGAAGTTACATGGGAAGTTCTAAGACACACATAAAATAAAATTTGAACATAATGTTTATTTATATACGTATAAATACTTGTTATGTTAATGATTACTGAAACAAACATTAGTTGACATTGGGAGCTTAGCATAGGATTTAAGTCACAAGAGGTCAACGGTGATTTTATGGTACGTTATCTTCTCTTCATTCATTCTATCCTATTGGAAACGGCGTTCCCGTATTCTTATCTTCTTTTTACCTCAAATATTATGGGAATCATGACCTCTTTGTTATCAAGGTACTTATGTTGTCGACTTCCAATCCTTTAAGGCATCCAAGAATCTTTTGTTTTTATTCTACAAACTTCAAAACTCCTTTGTACTTCTTTATCGAATTTATATATACCCACAGAAGTTTCATTATGACCATCAACTATGCGTGCTCCTCAACTGACTACAGACTACACGAGTGAGTGAAAAAAATCACGAAGACCCAGGAGAAAGCATGTGATGACATCAAAGTTAGGCGACACACACTCCACCTTCAGATTCAGATTATCATATGTATAAACTCGAGAAACTTTTCGTTTCATCGTTTCTCATATCGACATTAGGTTAGTCACCTTTAATAATCAATGACCATTGTTGTCTTTGATTACTACTTCTGTTATCCTTAATAGTTCAACTTCGATCTCTAAAATTTCGTCAACAGTTTATTCTGATTGTGACTCTACTGAACACGCATTTAACTTAACCATTCCCAATTTTTGATAGCTAACGTAGAAGTATTGGAATTGTATGCTGATGAGTGGAAATTCCTTAATTCACACAACGGGAATGTGAACCTTTAATATGAAGTTCAATTTATTCTAACACTCAAAATTTTGTTTCAGAAATGTTATTTCTTAAGTAAACTGTTTCAACATTGAGTCTCTTTCCTATTGAATCCTTCGATCGAAACCCTGATTCTAAACTATATAACGACGGCATATACGAACAATACTGTAATCCTTAAAGGAGCTCTACCGACAAATATAATAGATGGAACATGACACTTCAAGCCGAGAACATGACTTGAGAATTTAGGTTGTCATGGAAGGAATGTGTTCCCATGGATCAAAAGAGGGATCAAGATATTCTTTGACATCAAGGTATAAGGGAAGACACGAGTGTCATTTTGTGTACGGTTTATCGAAGACCATAGATGAGATTGGGCTAGGCATCCTATTATTTCTTGAAGAATTTTAATTGTTTTGGCAAGTGAGACATCCATACGTATTGATACACGACGATCAGTACCAGCTACCGAAATTATAGCAAGATGACGGAAGGTAATTAACACCAAGAGGAAAAGATGATCTTCAAACCATGAGAATCGATGATTATCGGAAAAAGAAGAAGTGAAAGACTACATGGTGAAGGATTTAATCTTAGGTTAAAAGATTTTATAGTGCCAATAAATGTTTTGAGAAGCATTGAAGACCAACAGCAAGAAATGGTGTAGGACCAAATAGGAGCACGGAAACAACCCGGTTCCAATGGAGATCTGCTCTACAGCCTCTGGATTAGTGCGGAATCCTATTCCAGGGTTTTCCAATCAAAACCAACAGCAACCGTGGTGATTCGAAGGTAAGAGATGAACGTTTGAGTAAGAATCGAACACCACGAGCTATGAATCGAACTTGGACAGCAAGAAACACTCAAATCTTTAGGGGTTTGACACTGGAGTACACAGGGAAGAATGAGGGTTCACCGAAGTTCAGGTTGAAATGATTTTGAACTTGTATTTATAGGCAGTAGACATTCGGCCGAATGAGAGGCCGAAACAACTCATTCGGCGAATGACTCTGTCGAATAGGTAATTCAGTCGAATGAGTCATTCGGCGAATGACTCATTCGCTGACTATAGTCATACTCAAGTTACATTCGGCGAATGACTTCATACGCTAGAGTCATTCGGCCGAATGAACAATACTCATACTCAATTACTTAATTAAATCAAAGCAAACAATCAAACAATCATATAATCAATATTAAACATTAAGAACGATGAATAAAGACAACTTCCATTAATATAACTTTTAATCTTTACATGATGAATAGTACAAAATTGAACTAGGGACATTAAATGCATCAACAAACTCCCCCTTGGACCTAGTTCAGCTTTTGGAAGTGTCTTTCTTGAAATATTTCTCAGTGATAGCTTTCCAGTCAGCTCTAGCATGAACCTTTAAGCATATGCAGATTCGGATCACTCTCATGAACTGAAGTGCCTGTTCCATATCCTGTACGTCGAAGAAAATCTGATGACGATACAGTGCTATAACATCTTTGTGGGACAAGTTAGTCAACCACATATGCTCAAAAATCCTCACAGTCTCCCATTTCTTGTCCTTGCATAGAACAATCACTGCTTCTCCAGTACGACCGTCATAATACCACCATCGGAAGCCTTCCATAAAATCTTGATGCATCTTCCGTAAAGGAATCTTCTTCAAGACTTTAGGAGGAAGCCACTTCAGGATAACTTTATGTTTCCGGGTGTCTCCATCAATTTCTGGAAGATAGTAACGTTCAGGCTGTTGAGGTTGGAAGTTCACCCATCTCTTTCGGTACTCGTACTGGATTTGTCGGGAAAACCAGGCAGACATCCCTGAGTCTTCACTGTAGATCATCTGCAGACATGCTAATTGATTCACTTCAAAGCTTGGCAACGTCTTGAAGTCATGGGGATGCTTGAAGTAATCTATGCCTCTTTCCCTTTTCACTGCATAGCATCCAAGATCGTGAAAGTATGCCCAGCTCAGAATTTGACCTCCAGCTTTATAGCCTTTGGTCCTATAAACCTTCTTATGAGTAGCTGGCATCTTCTCAGTGCTTTGCTTCTTCAAGACCTCCCAATAGGCCTCCCACTCCTCTTTCCTTTTCTTCTGGTCATCTGCTTCAGACTTGCTGGCTTCAACCTGTTCTTCCAAATACCTGACCAGAAGATCCTCTGTCTCTTGATCAAACTGGTCAGTAAATGTAGGCAGCTCATCCTCAGCCGATGCATACTTAGGATACTCCTCATCTGTAATATCCTCCAGAATAACCTCATCAATGTCATCAAAAGGTTCTGGATCAGGCTCATCAGAAACAGGAACAGAGGTATCGTCAGTGATAACCTCATCAGGATTTAACCTGAATAGCTCAGCTATTTGTTCCTTGGTAAGGCAGTGAATGATTTCTCCCTCCTCCTTGTCGTAGCTGACTGAGTGCTGTATAATGCCTTGAGCGTCCAGAATCATAGTAAGAGTCTCATCTAACTGACGTCTCACAGGCACAGCTTCTACTTCCTCAGTCGCTTCAGGTACAGCTGTCTTTGAGGGAGACGAAGGAGGAGGAGCCTGTGACTTCTTGTCATTGGCCTTCTTGGACCGGATCTCAGAAGACGGAGGGGCTTGATCATCATTATCATCATCATCATCATCATCAGTACTAGATGACTCAGAAGACCCACTCCCAGATCCGTCCTTGTCTTCATCATTAGATTCAGCATCTTTCTCTGAATCTTCATAATCCACCTGTTCCTCCTCAGACTCTTCTTCTTCTTCTTCGTCTTCCTCCTTGTCTGATTCATCGGAACGTGCTGCAGAGCCTTCAATCCTAGGAGTACTATCCTTGAGACTGTCAATCTGATCTGCTAGTCTAGCATTCTCAGTCTCCAAGGAAAGTATCCTATCACTAAAATCTGTGACAGTCAAGGCTAGCTGATGATGTTCATCAATGTATTTCAGCAGCTGCTGCTCCTGTTGGGCAGACCTAGCCCTCAGATCAGCCCTTTGATCTGCAGCTTGAAGAAGCAGAGTATCCTGTTCTTCCACCCTCTTGGTGAGCTGAGCAATGACTAGCTCCTGCTCCCTGTTCTTCTTCTCCTGCTCTAGGCTCCTCTCCATCAATCGAAGTACCATATTGTTCAGTGTGCTCAACTGATCAAACACTGAAACAGTAGGTATAGACATATCAGTCCGTGAGATGGAGGGACCAGCAGATGCATCAGTAAAAATAGGGGCTTGAGACACAGAGGTGGTCAGAGGGGCAGTAGTGGCATGAACATGAGTTGCCCTTGACCTGGTCAGTGAAGAAACTGAAACAGCTGCTACTGATGTAACAGTAGTTGTAGCAGCTGTTGTCAGTTCTGACCTCCTCTGAAAAGAGAACCTTGATCTCTTTCCTCTCCTGGCTCTGGAAGATGTAGACAGAACAGCAGCAGTAGTAGCAGGAGCAGAAGACCGAGGAGGTGAGGGTATATCAAACTCTGGAATGAAAGATGGATCAGTAATCTCTTCTATCTCCTCCTCACTCCTCTTCCTTTTCCTCATCTCCATCCTTCCTCCTACCATCACTTTCTCAAACTCATCATTCTGAGTCTCTTCAGAATCAGAACCGTCAGCCTCACCAGCACCAGCTGCTCCTTCATCTTCACTTGAGTCCTCAGACTCATCATCACCTTCAGCAGAATGAGGGACTGTAGCATCAAGAGGAGCAGTCACTGTGGAGGTAGTAGTAATCAAGAAATCCAGCTCCACTAGTGAATCAATATCAACCTCCTCTTCATCTGCAGCTCTAGAGGTACCAACTGCAACACCAGCAGTCACATCAATGGTCTCAACCTGTGCAACAGAAGTTTCATCAACTGTGCTCATGACCACAGCGCTCACACCTGCACCACCAGCATCACATGCACCTGCACCTGCATCACCAGCACCAATCACACCTTCCCCTGCACCACCAGCACCTTCATCATCATCATTTCCACCATCATCAGCTCCACCATCATCTGGTACAACAATATCCTCAACATCTGAGTCAGACTCATCATGTCTCCATCTACGACCAGCAGGAGCTCTGTAATCTGGCCTAGAGAGATGTCCAAATAATGATTGAGATGCTGGTTTCCTCTCCTTGCCTCTATATGACATCACCCTATTGAGGGTGAGGTCATTCATGTGTTCCAGCTTGATGACATCAGCATTAATCTTCGGTAGATCAGGTAACTGAGCATCGATCAACTGCTGTAGAAACCTTGGATACATCAGAAACTTCTTGTCTCCCTTTAGAGTCACATTCTCCTTCATATGAGAGAAAACCATCTCAGAGAAGTTGAATGGTCTGTTCAGCACAAGGGCGACAAAAGCACACTGAATTGTCTATCGCATGTCATCGAATCCTCCCCTCCTGGATCCAAGACAGTGAATCAGTACGTGTGCGAGATACTTGAACTGTGGACTCATAAAGGCTTTGTTGAGGATTCCAGCTCTGAGATCTCCTTCGTACTTGCACCTCATAAAGCAACCACGAACTAGATAACGGTCCAGCAGATAAGGCTGATCAGATGTATCCTGAAAACCACAAACCCTCCTGATATGCTCAGCTGACACAACAACATCATGTCCAAGAAGTTTCCCTCTGATCACTAGAGGTTCAGCCTCGCAATCTATATCAGCAGAAGCCCAGAAATCCTGCTGATGAGAACGATATGGCACATGTACAGTCGATATAGAAGCAAAGATCCTCGAACGCCTGAGAAAAGTAATAATCTCAGTGTAGTACTTGGCATTCGGAGTGTCAGGATCCAAATGAGCACAAATGTTGTTCTTCGTCACATATTTGTATCCAGCCATTCTGAAAATGATATAAAGACATATTAGAACCATTCATATAACTTGAAAAGTTGAAATCAGATAAAAACTCAGAACTTAGAAACATTTCAGACTGATTGGCCGAATGACAGTTAATTTTGGCGAATGAACACATTCGCCGAATGAGTCATTCGCCGAATGAACTCCATTTGGCAAGTAGAACACATTCGCCGAATGTGAATGAAAGTATGAGTCATTCGCCGAATGAGTTTCATTCGCCGAATGAGTTTCATTCGCCGAATGAGACATTCGCCGAATGAGACATTCGCCGAATGACGTCATTCGGCTGAATTTGAAACTTAAACCCTTGATTATCAAAAATTCAAATCAGTCAATAAAACTCATATATCCATGTTCAGAAACAGCCAATTAACAAGTTTAAAACATGCCAGAGTTCGGTTTAAGTCCGTTTTGACCATTTATTTTAAGGGCGAATCAAGAAACCCTAAAACCCTAAAATATTATCTGATTTCGATGATTTCATGGTTGGAAATTGATGATATTCGTTCCCCAAGTACCTGAAATGATATTAAACAAGACTATCAGAGGCTGGGTGAAGATCAAACACTAGAACAAGGATCGAATGAAAAAAAATGAGGTTCGGGCGAAAGGGGGCACACAGTTACGGCGAAAGTGTATTTGGTCGAATGAGCTTCATTCGGCCGACAGACTGTATAAATAGCCTTGCTCATTCGCCGAATGAGACAGGCGAAAGGTCGGTTGAAGCTCAAACACATTTGCCGAATGTGATTTACGAATGAGACATTCGTCATCTCTCATTCGCCGAATGTGAATATCGAATGAGACATTCGACACACTTCATTCACCGAATGAGATTTACTTTGTCTGATTGATTCGATCGAATGACTCATTTGCAGAATGAGGTCATTCGGCCGAATGAATGAAATTCACACCTCATTCGGGCGAATGGGAAATTTTAACACCCAAAACACAAACTTTTTCTATATTTAACATTTTGAACATCAACATGTGACAATTATGAAGATATGTCTGGTTGGTTCTGGATTCAGATGTGACAGACATCTGACTCTACAAATGATCATCTAAACTAAAATTGAAAATAGAAAATCTTTTTGTACTTTTCTGAAACAACAATTACGACTGTACAACTAGTAACTAAAGAGAAAGAAACACATGTTTTTGTGAGACGTCTATTGAAAAGATAACACATGCTTCTGATCACATCACATCAGCTTCATTGACTGTTTCACCTTAGACACATTTATCTTACGATACGATTACTGATATATTTGTCCAATCTTAAACCATACAATACACAACTACCAAATAGACTTTATGATTACTCATGTTTTCTGATTGAGTTCCCCATTTCATTTCACCATTAAAGATCAAAATCAGTTTATAACTCATTTCTGCATATCTTAATACCAGTCATCATGAATTCAATAAGATTTCAAATTCATTATCTTTTTGTAATTTTCTTGTTATATCCAAATGGACGGCTTCAGCTAGGTTCGTCCCACCAATATGGCACGTATATGGAATAGAACTTAATTTGTTCAACTATTTCTCAAGCTTAATACCAGCTTGCATTTATTTTTCTTCAAGCTTAATACCAGCTTGTTTTTTATTTTGCATCAAGCTTAATACCAGCTTGTTTTTCTTTTTCTTCAAGCTTAATACCAGCTTGTTTTTGTTTTTCTTTAATTGAAGCCTCATTTGATTCCATGATGACCGGTGTATGCTTGATTTGAGTCAAAAACTATTTCTCACTTAAGTGGTTTCATAAAATGTATTCCACAAATCAGACTTTCTAAGTTATCACAAGCTGATTATTCATTTGTAGAGTTGGCCTATCAGTACATCGTATCATAATTTTCTTGTGTGTTCAGCTTACACATTCAATTCAGCTTCTATATCATGATAGATTAAAGTGTCACTTTTTCAAAGAAAGACCACCTCAATTTTAATTTTTTTAATTGTTTTTGGATTTTTGAGTTTTTAAATGTTTTTGGTTTTTCAATATTCAACTATCTCCCCCTAAAAACCTAAAACAGAATTTTTTTTTTTTTTTGAGTTTTTGATTAAGAAAAGAAACTAGACCAGAAAACTGAAATAAAATTAAATAGACAAAACAAAAACTATCTAAGAAAAGCGATGATCAGTTGTTAGATTCAGATGAAGGTAGGACTTCATCCTTTTGGAAAACACCATTAGCCGATAATATATATAAAAATCTGGGTTTATCAAAAGCTTTTGTGAAAAGATCGGCTCTCTGGTGTTCGGTGTGAATTTTAACGACATCGATTAATTTCTTTTCAAAACAATCACGTATGAAGTGATATTTAATGTCGATGTGTTTTGTTTTAGAGTGCTGAACAGGATTCTTAGTGACAGCTATGGCAGCAGTATTATCAACATATATAGGAGTGTTAGAAAAATGTAACCCATAGTCCCTGAGTTGCTGTTGCATCCAGATGATTTGAGAACAGCAACTAGCAGCAGCAATGTATTCAGCTTCACAGGTTGAAGTAGACACCGACGTCTGCTTCTTGCACTGCCAGGTAACTAATCGGGTTCCAAAGAACTGACATCCCGCAGATGTTGAGTTGAAGTCTCTTTTGCAGCCACCATAATCAGAGTCACTGTATGCAGTGAGCTCAAAGTTATCATCATTAGGGTACCATAAACCAAGATCCGGTGTACCCTTCAGATAACGCATAATCCTCTTGACAGCAATGAGATGGGAGACTCTTGGTTTTGATTGATACCGTGCACACAAGCATGTGGCGAACATGATGTCTGGCCGAGAAACAGTAAGATACATAAGAGACCCAATCATTCCTCGGTACAAAGTAGCATCAATTAACTCCCCCTTTTCATCTGGTGTAATCCCGTGATTGACAGCCAGTGGGGTACCAGCAGGCTTTGCATCAGACATACTGAACCGGCTCAGTATATCCGCAACATATTTGTTTTGATGAATGAAGATTCCTGCCTCAGACTGATCTACTTGTAATCCCAGAAAAAATTTCATCTCTCCCATTGAGCTCATTTCGAACTTCTCTTTCATAACCTTTTCAAAATCTTTGCACAGATCATCATTTGTTGAACCGAAGACGATGTCGTCCACATATACTTGCACCAAGAGTAAGTCACCATCATTTTCTCGAATGAACAGTGTACAGTCAATGACACCTCTTCTGAACCCGTTGTTCAGAAGGTGAGTAGACAATGTTTCATACCAGGCTCACGGCGCTTGATGCAATCCGTATAAGGCCTTGTCTAGCTTGTAGACTTGGTCTCTATGCAATGGATCCTCAAACCCGGGATGTTTACTTACATACACTGTTTCATTTATCACACAATGAAGAAATGCACTTTTTACATCCATCTGATAAACTTTGAACCTTTTGAAGGATGCATAAGCCAAGAATATACGGATGGCTTCAAGTCTAGCAACTGGTGCAAATACTTCATTATAGTCCAACCCTTCTATCTGTCTGAATCCCTGAACAACCAGGCGTGCCTTGTTTCGCACAATGATCCCGTGATCATCTTTCTTGCAACGAAGAACCCATCGAGTGCCAATTACTTTTGCACCTTTTGGTCTATCAACCAATTGCCAGACACCTAACTTTTTGAACTGAAGGAGTTCTTCTTGCATTGCATCTACCCATGACTATTCTTTTAAAGCTTCAGTGACAGTACATGGCTCAACTTGGGAGATAAAGCAGGAATGAGCACAAAAGCTTACATCTGCAAAGTCCAGAATGTCTGCAAGTCCTCCTGACGAAAGCTGATTTCTTGTCTTGACCCCATCCAAAGGACTTCCAACAATATTTTCTTGAGGATGAATCCGATTAATTCGTCCAACAGAATGAGCGGGAACTTCAACCTGTGGATCAAGATTATTCAGATTCAAATCCTCAAGTCCTGGTACAAGATGCTCAACAGCAGGTTCAGGGGCAACTGGAGGAACTGAGTTGTCATCTGTGTCTGAGCTGTCATCATTTGTCTGTGCTGTAGGAGTTGAAACAGATGAAGGTTGCATTGGTTCTTCAGGTGCATTCTGTGCATCATATAACATCTGAACTGCAACATTTTCATCTAAATACATGGGAGGCATGTTGAAAGAATCAAAAAGACCAGAATAATCAAACATCCAATCTGGGCCTTTTCCAGGTGGGGGCATAGAATATTTCTGAACATCAACATGGTACCACTCCTCCACATTATGTGTTGATGTGTTGTAAACTCTTTTATTTGGAGTGTTGTACCCAAGAAAGTACCTTCTTCCACCTTTTCATTGAACTTGCCCTGCTCGTGTTTCTTAAGCATCGTGCATGGTACACCAAATGGTTCAAGATACTTAAGATTTGGTTTTCTGTTATGGAGCAGTTCAAAGCAAGTCTTCCCATGTCTTTTCACAATGAGAACCCGGTTCAATATATAGCAAGCGTTTGCTACAGCTTCATTCCAGAACTGAACCGGAAGTGATGAATCAGCAAGCATGGTCCTAGCAGCCTCAATCAATGTCCTATTTTTACGTTCAGCAACACCGTTCATTTGAGGAACATATAGAGCACTAAACTGTTGCACAATCCCCCCTGCATTACAAAAATTCTCCATGTTGTGATTTTTGAACTCCGTTCCATTATCTGTTCGAAGCTGACGAATCTTGAGATTATAAAGTGATTCAAGTTTGGTGACCAACACTTGAATGCACTCAAACGTTTCAGATTTCTCCTTTAAAAAGAAAACCCAGGAATATCTGGAATACTCATCAGTGATGACAAGACAGTATTGATCTCCAGCGATACTTTTGCGATTTACAGGACCGAATAGATCCATATGGAGAAGCTGAAGAGGAACATTGATTGAATGAAACTTTTTCAGTTTGTGAGACTGCTTGACTTGCTTGCCTTTCTTGCAAGACACACAGACATCAGACAGCTTGAAATTCTTCAGACAGACCCCTTCAACCAGATTGTTGTGTACCAAGTGGTTCATCTTGCGTAGACTCAAATGACCCATCCTCTTATGCCAAAGAATTGAATCTTTTTCTGTTGCCTTTGACATAAAACATGAAGCTGTGGAGGATGTAGTTGAAGCTGTGGCCATATTGAGTACGTACAAGTCTTGCTTCCTGGGGGCAGACATCAAGATCCAATCTTCAAGAATTTTCACACCTTGCTTAAGAATGTAGCATTTGGAATCATCAAATAAGACTTTATACTCCTTGTCACAGATTTGTGACACTAAAAGAAGATTATTTTCCAATTGCTTGACATATCTGACTTTATCAAATGAAACTTGCCCATTTGTCAGAATTCCCTCTCCTGTTATAAACCCGCCTTTGTCACCAGCAAAAGCTACATATCCACCGCGAACTGCATTCACATTGGTGAGTAAAGAAATATCACCAGTCATATGCCTGGAAGCTCCACTATCAACAATCCAATTGCTGTTAACACCAGCTTTTGGGGCAACCTGCACAAAGATGAAACAATCAGTTCACTTTGGAACCCAAGCCTTGACAGTCTTGGGTTGACCCAGTGAGTCTTGGATCCATACATCAATCCATTTACCATCTGGAATAGATTTGTTTGAAATAGGTGTATCTGAACTCTCAAAAGATTTTACTTTCCAGATTGCATTTTTATCAAAAGAGTTTTTCAGATAAATGGATGATGGTTTTGTTTGATTAACTTTAATCACACATGGAACATCCAAGTTCTCCAATTTCCTTTTACCCTTGTCTAAATACCTAACCTGATTGGGTTGTTTGGGTTTTGTTTGAACAAGCTTAGCTACAGATTTTATAGATTTAGGATTAACTGGATTCAGTTTTCTGAATGGCACAACTTTTGGCCTGATCAATTTAGGACAAAATCTAACAATGTGCCCAGGTTTGCCACACTCAAAACAAACTTTTTCACCTTTTTTATGAAAATGTTTTAAATCAGAGAAAGACTGCTTATGTGATTTAAAAACATTTGTTTTAGGCTTGTTCTGACTATAACCCAAACCCTTTTTACCATTTGGAACAAGATTGTCAAACTTGTTCAACACACAAGCTTCATTTTCTGTTGAAGCTTTCACAAACCTTAAGGCTTGATAAATCTTTGAAGAAGAGATTGGGTCACCTTTCATTACAGCAGAAGGTTGATTCTGAGCAGTAATACTATCAGATGAATCGTCAGATTCATCATCAGAATCTGAAACCCAATCTTCAACAGTCCCATCCACCCGAGATTCCTCAGACTTTGAAAAATCTTGATTAGTAATTAGTCCAGTTGGATCAATTACTAATTGAGTAGTGACTTGAAAATCCTTAACATCTTTGTCATTTGGTGTATTGACGAAGGTGTTGAGGATATGTGGAGGACAATTTTGATAGTTAATTTTTTCTTTTCCTTGCTGATCAGTACCCCTACTGATCATATGCTCAATAATGTATGATGAGCTCTCATAGCTGTTGAGCTTCTGTCCCAAGGTCTCATAGTCACACTCGACTATGGCTAACTTTTTCTTAATCTCATTGATGATATTGAGATAAGAAGTGATAGCATCTTGCTTATTCAGCACTGCGATCTCGGCTTCATGCAATTGTCTGTTTAACAGATCAATTTTAGCTTGAAAATCTTTTTCATTAGATTTTAAAATTTTATTAGCCTCAATGCATAAGTCGAGATCGTTCATCAAAACATTGTTATGTGTCTGATAAGCAAGGACCTTACTTCTAAGATCAACACAATTAAAACACTCTGAATGTGAAGATGAACAGTCAGTGTATACATGCTCTGACTCTGATGAAGCGGAAGAGTTTATCATCAACGCAAACTGAGTAGAAGAGTCTTCAATTTCAGCATCAGATTCCTGAGTGTCTGAATCAGTCATGCTATCAGACTCTGAACTTGATGCTTCAGTATCATTTATCTTAGTTTCTTCCAAAGTGTTTTCCTCACTGTAATCTGCAACCTTTTGAATTTCAGCAACACAAGCTTTGTCTTGTTCTCCTTGATCTGCATTGAATCTGAAATCCCAGTTCACCCCTTCATCTTGTTGTACCATCAAAGCTTTGCTTGCAGAAGAAGATCCAGCTTGAGTAGGAGAATCAATGGGAACTAATCTCCTTTCTGGATTTTAAGTAGTGGACTTCTGATATTGAAACGGATTCTTGTTTCCAGTCTTCTTAGGTTGCTTGCATTGTCTAGCAAAGTGACCCTTTTCTCCACAGTTATAACAAGTCACAGAAGCCATATCAAAACCAAACTTGGATTCTTTGTTAAGATTGATGTCTTTTCCCGTTCTCTTTACAAACTCTTTTGCTCTTCGAACAGCACTTGCCAAAGCCCACATAATATCAATCCTCTCCATATCATCGGGATCTATTTGAGAATAATCATCATTAGTCAGATAAGGATTGCCAATCTGACCAGCTACTAAACCATCATACGAGTTGACGAGTGTAGATAAAAGACCCATGTGTTCCTTAGCAATCTCCACAGTAACTTTGTCAAAATTATCTGTTTTCAGACTGGCAGCAGGTTGATGATGTTCCTTTTGAGTGCTGGTTGAAGAAGATGACTGACTAAAATGAATCTGAGTAGATGATGGAGCTTCAGTAGTCTGAGAAACAAATGTTGTCTTCAATGGAGCATGAGAAGATGATTTCTCAACTGTAGGAGTAGAATAATACAACGATGGGTCCTGGACTTGAGCAACTCTCTTGGCCTTCCACTTGTTCTCTATCTCTTGTTCTTTCAGCTTCTGGATGAAATCATTTATGTCCATATGTGTCAGCATCTGATTCTGCTTTAGTACCATCAAAAATGACTCCCACTTTGGAGGTAGAGCATCTGCCAAACACTGGATCTTTTCCTGAGTACTTGTCTTGACTTCATGATTGAATAACTCACTCAAAAGATGATAAAATCTAGCAATCAGCTCATCCAGTGACTCATTTCCCACATACATGAAGCTATTGAATTCCTTTCTCAATGCCTTTGACTTGATACTCTTCAAAGCATCATTACCCTCATATCTTTGTTGCAGTGCATCCCACAGTAGCTTTGCAGAGGTAAACTGTCTAAACTGATGGAAAATATCAGTGGCAATGGACTGGGATAGAATAGCATAGGCTTTCTTCTCATAATCATACAGCTTCCTCTGAGGCTCAGTCATCCGTGTGACTAGCATAGGAGTTCCATCTTCATTCAGAGGCCTCAGATAACCTCCCTCAATCATCATCCATAAGTTTGTATCCGCCCCATTGATGTGGATCTCAAATCGATACTTCCAATGTGGATAATCGTCTAAGGATAACAACTTTGGAGCTTTATTAGCGTTCCCAGTCTCAGTCTCAGTCAGTAACAAAGTCTGAATGCGATGATTCTGGTTCGCCATCAGTGCTAAATCTTCCATTTAATCAGAAATGACAAGGTTCAACACTTAGAAAAATTTGCAGAATGATAGCCGAATGAAGATCCTTAGGGCGAATGTCGGGGGCCGAATGTGATAGAACTGGCGAATGAGAGGCTGAGTATGACTGTCTGACGAATGAGAAAAGAGAATGAACCTATTCGGCGAATGAAAGGGTCGAATGAAGCTATTCGCCGAATGAGAGATCGAATGAGGGCTATTCGTCGAATGAAAGATGGAATGAGGGCTATTCGCCGAATGAAAGATCGAATGAGGGCTATTCGCCGAATGAAAGATCGAATGAGGGCTATTCGCCGAATGAAACAGCCGAATGTGGCTATTCGGCGAATGAGGCTTATTCGGCTGAAACTATTCGGCCGTCATTGACATTCGGCCAATCTGAGGGTTTTTAGCAACAAAAATCGTGATAACTTGAGATTTAGACCAGTTCTAAGTACCAAATTTGGTACAGAACATCATAAAATGATAATGAACAAATTGGGATAAATGATTTGACAAAAACCCCACAAAAATCCACGGATTTGCAATGAAACAGTAACTTTTAGGACAAATAGCTTAGGGTTTTTGCAGATCTCGAACAAACAATCAAAGATATGATGATTTGGATTGGAAATCGAGCAGAATCAAGAGCCAAAGCTCTGATACCACTTTGTAGGACCAAATAGGAGCACGGAAACAACCCGGTTCCAATGGAGATCTGCTCTACAGCCTCTGGAATAGTGCGGAATCCTATTCCAGGGTTTTCCAATCGAAACCAACAGCAACCGTGGTGATTCGAAGGTAAGAGATGAACGTTTGAGTAAGAATCGAACACCACGAGCTATGAAGCGAACTTGGACAGCAAGAAACACTCAAATCTTTAGGGGTTTGACACTGGAGTACACAGGGAAGAATGAGGGTTCACCGAAGTTCAGGTTGAAATGATTTTGAACTTGTATTTATAGGCAGTAGACATTCGGCCGAATGAGAGGCCGAAACAACTCATTCGGCGAATGACTCTGTCGAATAGGTAATTCAGTCGAATGAGTCATTCGGCGAATGACTCATTCGCTGACTATAGTCATACTCTAGTTACATTCGGCGAATGACTTCATACGCTAGAGTCATTCGGCCGAATGAACAATACTCATACTCAATTACTTAATTAAATAAAATCAAACAATCAAACAATCATATAATCAATATTAAACATTAAGAACGATGAATAAAGACAACTTCCATTAATATAACTTTTAATCTTTACATGATGAATAGTACAAAATTGAACTAGGGACATTAAATGCATCAACAAATGGTATGTGCATCATAGCATCAAGGTTAATTTTATGAACTTGTGTGGTAGGTTATAGTAAATTGTTTAATTTATAGCTAAGTATATACTAACATAATTACGGTCACATACGTTTCGCAAGGACACTATCGTTATATATCGAAACGGTGGTGGGCTGGCGGCTGATCAGACTGGAAGCCTGACTCTGCGTATGCCATATACATAAACTATGTTCGGTATATTGGGATAGTGTTGGTGCAAAGCGTTATGACAAGTAGTAAAACAGTTAGAGCATTTAAACAAAATTATAACAACTACAAGAATTCTCATGTTATACAACTTATAAATTCCAACAAGCCGAAGTTACAAGTAGTTACAAGAAAGACTCTAGTTGAGTACCAACCACTGCATAATGGAGGAAGAGATTTTCTGAAATCAAAGAGTTTGGGACTTTTTGGAGATTTTGATAATTGGGTGCACTTACATCGGAATACACTCAAACGAACACCATCGAGATATAATAAATTGAATTAGCAAGAAGGACAACTAAACTAGATTGTCACCGGAGGAAAGTAGTTTCTTACCAGGATTAAGCAGTATGGAAGGACTGTAGTGAAGTGAAGTAGAAAGATCAAGCTCAAGGAAGATAAGATGTATTAAATTGCAAGAAGACAAGCTACAAGGAGGTAGCATAAAAGTTAAAAATCATTTGCGAAAAGTCAGCCTCAAGAGCACAACTATGGAAATATCCGTCAGATTTTGAGGAGAATCAGTGAAGATCACATTCGAGCCTAATGCACCTTCTCATCACTTTAAGATGTAGGGTAAATAAAATATGTACACCAATAGTATTCATGACCAAGAGACACGTCAAAATTCTTATCACGACAAGAAATTAACAGGCCATAATTTATAGGATGAAGTAAAACGATTAGTCAAGAAGATAAGCAATGAACTCGATGACCAATGCAATGACACAGTGAAGTTGTGGTCATATGCATAATGAGAAGGAAGAACTATAGAACATTCTATCGATTACGCAAAACGATAAAATAATTATTTGTCAAATCTACTACAATACATCTCATAACTTTATGTATCAATAGCAAAGTGGCTAAATAATAGACAATGTGTCCATGGAAAAGATAGCATCATATACGAAAGTCATATCCAATTGTTTGTCAAAAGTGGGTACATTTATGGAAGTGTTAATGAAGTTCAATAACTCAATTTCTAAAAGCAGCCAATTGAGGTTTTGGTTCAAGAAATCATCATTGGGGTAATGTGCATCGAATGGATACCTAGAAGGACTTATTGAAAGAGATCAAATTGTAACCACTCTAGAACAAGGGTACCTTCGTCAGTTTCGTTTGTACTCGTCATATACGTCATGTAAATACTCTATCCGTTTCTTTTACACCACCTCATACTAATGGCACTTCTAAAACTCCCTATAGATCAACATTCTGTTAGTAGCCTTTGAAAGAACTACTCCTCGACTTTTCTTGGTGAGGACGGAAGCTTACTTAAATCTCTTTATGTCCGAATTCTTATATTCCAAACCAGGTGATCAGAAAGATTGACATATTCAAATAAGATAATGCCATCCTCACGAATGATGAATTGTTCTTTAATTATTATTCTCAAAAGCTTCGGAGGAAGTGATAATTGCTGCAGACACTTGAAATAATTTTGAGTAAGATTCCGACACAAACAGTGAGTCAAAATCCTTTGCATATCTAAAGTTATCAATTCTAGTTGAAATCTAACCCATCTATCTTTGTTAACTTGTTCCTTGGAATTCCATAATAACCTTAATTCAAGGATTCTTCGTCAACCTCTTGAATTTATCCATGAGGCAGATAGGAATCATCGCGATTAAACTCCTTAAGTCAAGATAACATCCTTAGTCTAAAGATTTCTCAATGCAAGTATTTCAATAAAATTCTTAGCTTCTTTAAATAGTACCACCGTAGTCTCATTGGAGCATATTCTTTGCTATTCTAGACTTATAGAATGAATAACTCCACTTGTATTTAGCTTAGACATCGGTTAAATTCAACATAAAATGTGATTGTGCCTTTCACACAATTACATTGTCGATAGGATCATAATTTTGTTTCTATCGTAACTAAAACATATTGGTTACATCTTCGTCCTTGATAATCTATATGATAGACTTCGTTTACTTGAAATGGTTACTTTCACTCTATTGGTTTTAGAAACCATAGATATGATTATCATTTAATAACTTTGTAAGCCCAGATAAGAAATCATAACTCTATAGTATAAAAGAAAGTAACCAAGAATACAAGTAAATTTGCATTATATACAATAGTGTGCCAAATGTCATAATTTTATTAATAACCAAGATGAGTCGTTAAACGAATAACATGTATGCTTGATTGTTATGTTTATGCTGTAAGAAACATTTTATTCAGATACATAATCAAGGAACTCTAAGCCTTGACACCTATTGGTTACATTCAGTGTAAGATGGAACATTATGTTTGGAAACATGATCCAAGTGATCAGGTTTTGGAAACTATTGATGTATTTGATGCGTAATGAAACATGTGGGAATAATAGAATGTAACTTGTTATCCTATGGAACACGTATAATGCGAATACATTTTATTTATATGAACTTTTAATTATGATAGCCTATGATCAATTAAACTCCAATATTTGAATATTGTTACTTCTTGTTAGGATATACTGTTTATGATTATTGAAATCTTTATTAACATCTTATGCTATAATAAGTAAAAGTGTATGCTTGTTTAGTTTAAGGGTAGTCCCCTAGGATGAACTAGAACATGGTGATACTTAGAAATGATAAACCAAATTTAAGCTTTAAGTAAAGATGCACAAGAAATACCTACAACTATTCGAACATTCTAAACTGTAGTAACAGCTAATTTCGAGGACAAAATTCTTTTAAGTTGGGGAGACTGTAACAACTATAAGAAAATCCCAACAAACTAAAACATTAAATTCTAATTAGATAATAAGGCCCAATAAGATATAAAGGTTCAGTAATATGTGAAGGCCCAAATAGGCCCATTGAAAGCCCAATAAGAAACTTAGGCCCAAATAGGCCTATTAAGAAATTTAAACAGAATTTAATGTGTGAACACCGGTATTAATTAATTTAACGTTCTGACTCCCGAGCTGAGGTAAATAGCTTTGATAAATACCTATTTAAAAATAATTACAATATTAAAGGTACAAGAATCTTATTTAGAGCGTGAAAACATTAAATCCGTTAAAAATGGCGTATACGCGATATTAACGTGTTTCAACGTAATTAATTTAACAAATTATTTATAACGATCAAAATAATCATTCTAATATTATTATAAGCTATTTTTACGTAAGTTAGGAAGTGTCGGGCCGAGAATAATAAACGACAACGGAATACGATCGCGAAACGGGTCGGATACGCGTTTTGTTCTACTTTTAAACCCTAGAGTTACCCTTGATATAAAAGGGATGAAACCCTATTCTTTTCTTTCCACAAACCAGCGGCAACACACACACTTGTGTGTGTGTTTAACCGTTCAAAATGACCAAGACAGAGAGAGAGAGAGCTTGTGCGGCGGAGCCACGGTGACACACGGCGGAGCCAAGGCGGCGCACGGTGGCGGAGCAAGATGGCTACACCTCCGAACACGTCTCTTCGCGTACTCCAACCCTTCCTTCTTCAACCTCGCGATATGTAGACCTTAAAGGGATCAAAATGGGGTGCAAAGGTGACGACGGCTAGGGTTTTCAGCCACACAAAAGGCGGTTACAGGCGGAGATTTGGATTCGAGCAAGTCCCGGGGGTGCTAGGCGGTGGAGTTTGGACCAGAAACACCGCATGCAGTGGCGGTAAGGGCTCCGCCAGCAGCAGCTGACGGTGGTGGTGTTAAGGCACCGGTTATCTCCCTCTATACTTCGACCTAAGGTAAGAAAAGACTTAAAACAGTCCGGATTTGTACATGCATGTTAATAAATGAGGGTTTTGTTCTGATTTGATGCAACGGTGGTTGTTCCTCGCAGCGGTGGTCGGCTGTAGCCACTAGGGTTTCTCCCAAGGTTCCTGTAACAGTGGTTCTAGTGACCATAGAGGCTGTTCCGGTGTTTTCTTCACCCTCCAGCCGACAACCAAAGGTAAGAACACGACTCTACAAGCTTCGATCCACACATGCATGTCATTTCCTTGAGGGTTTTCGTTCTAATAGTTGTTTGTGATGTTTCTTTACGGTTGAAATGGTGACCAACAGATTCGTGATGGTGGTGGAGCAGCCATGGTGGTGCTCAGAGATAGAGGTGACCGAGATTAGGGTCTGTGGAGATGGCTAGAGTCTTGGTCAAAGAAAGTGAACACTAGTTTGGACCGGTCAAACCCGGACAGCCTCGGTTAACAACGGAAACCGACTACTCAATTTTATTCGTTATTTAAAAACGAGTTTAGAAACATGCTCAGGTTATGAAACATACGATCGGTTAATTTAATTTGGATTGTACGCGCGAGATAAACGAGTGGGAAGGTAAAAACGCGCGCCATTATCTTTTAACATATGCATAATATATTGAAACAGATAAATCAAAGTGGTTGACCATTTGGGTTAAATAGGATAAAATATGGTTCATAATGACTAGTTAATAATAAGATGTTTAATAGCACCATAAACCATGTGTGATTTATATTATACATTCGGAGAGAGTTTTGTGAATTAAAAATAACCACGAAACCCAAAACGTTAATACATAAATTGGAATTTTAATCATAACAACTTGTATAACGAGTGTATGTCAATACCTACATAATATGTATAAACGGTAATAAGCGGTTAAATTAGTTATAACAGGTCTTGATATGTAATATGGAATTTGTTGCATTGAATATAAAAATAACTTAGAAACTTAAATTAAAAAGACATTTTATAAATGGAGAACTCAAAGAATGGGCATGATTCATATATTATTTATGTAAGTGTTAAATCATTAAATACATACACATATTATATACACATCTATAGGTTAATATATACAATAAATAATTTAACTATAATTATATGTTTACGAGTATGTTTAAATCCAATATGTTAACAACTGATGTTATATAAGATAACAATCTTATATTAAGTCTCTAGGTGATTACTAATTTGTTAGTTTTTATATTAAGGATAATTACTTTTAAAAAGTATTATTATATTTACTATCAACACCAACATTTTCATTTATATTCTTTTAACACTATTAAAGGTCTTACTAAATATTATCTAACACTTTAAACATATGCAAATCATGATCATTTTGTTATTTAAATATTTTTCTTATAAATACTTACACTTAGTTTAAAAACATTAATATTAACCTAACGTATGATATTACCTTATTTATATATTTTACGAATGATTAACATTTTGAAACTAAAAACGTTATTAGTGAAATTAGTATGATTATGATTATTACTATTAGTGTTGTTAATATTATCTTTGATAAAAGTTTATCTAGGAATGTGTTATTTGATTGATACATAGAAATTAAATTATAAATATTTTAAACATTCTTTAATTCTATATTTATAATAATTATAATAGTTAGCATATTCAATAAATACAACATGTAAAATATCTTAGATATTAATGATATTTGCAACTACTTTGTGATGTGTGAAATACCTATTAATTATCTCTAATACTAATAAGTTAGGTGAATACATTATAATAACTATCTTATTGTTCTGTAATACCTTATGCATTACATTAATTTATATTATTAGTAAGACACTATGACTAGTATTATACTTAAACAATTTTTATATTGATTCTCTCGCAAACTCTTAAACAGGGTGAACCAACTTTAAAATATAAGACCATTAGTCACAATAAAATTTAATTATCTTAGAAGACCATAAACATACTAGTCACATAAGTGGCATACTAGTAGCTATACTAAACATCAAATAATACCAACATTTGCTCATACATTTATACGTACAATATAAGGTAAGACTTTGTTAGGTATGGTAATATAATGAAACTTTAAACTAATAAACACATTAACCCAAAGAGCTCAACCACAGTAAACAACCATAAAGTATGAAATCTACAACTTATACCTGTATAGATGAATACAAATAGGAACTTGCTTTGATGATAACTTTGGGAACATAGCAAATCATGCATAGGGGCACAATGACATACTTGTACAGGAACAAAAAGAAGCCATTAAAGCAACCAGGTGAGTTCATGTGATCCCTTTTCTTTATTACTGTTTTGGGATACTGAAAGCATGCTCCATAAACTGTTTATAAAAATTATATTTATGTGATAATGAACGTCCGTTTCAAATATAATTTCTTCCCCTAGACATTAAACATAATTTACAACCATTAACTCATAAGGAGAGACGGTGAGTATATGGGTAGTACTACTTGGGGAATCCCCCACGCACAGTGGCCCGAAAGGGTGGCCTTATAAAATAGGGTTGAAACCACACTGAGGTTAATGTCAACCGTTGTGGCATATATTCTTTATGATACATTTACACAGAGAGCAGGAACGGGTCTCGGAATGGGAAGTGAATTAGAATGACCATGTTATGGGCCAACATTATAAGAGGCAAACGCCCGGGCATGGAGCAGGGTTGGTTGTATTGTTTTTGAATTATCACATGCATTTATTTTTGTGTCTGTAAACTAAAACTCATGAGCTCACCAACTTTATAGTTGACCTATTTTAGCATGTCTTTCAGGTAATTAGAAACAGGTATGACTCGGATACAGGGTTGCTTGAACAAGAACACTACATGGAAAACGGAAGAACTTGGCTTAAAGATTAATAAAGTGTGCTGATGCCTGGATGGACCCAATAACTCTAGAAAATCTCCCACTAGTTAAATCATATTTTAGATTTGTTGTAAACAAATTAGATACTTAGACTAAACCTTTGGTTAAATTGTAATATATTTATTTTGTTTTCCGCTACTTTGTGTTTTGAATCAATCGTTAGTCTAGCCCTCTGGTTAGGTTGTGACACTAAGGATTCAATCATGATTTTCAAAGTTAATTTTACAACCTTAAACATAGAACAAGTTCATACAAAGGAAACCTATCAACAAGTTAATACAATTTAATCAAGTACACAAAGTCAAACATGTTAATGAATCTTATATTATTTGTATGATTACAATAATAGAGGAATCATTTAGAGGTCTTGTTGAGTTGTTACTTGTACAGGACTGAGTCTACTGCTGTCAGGTGAGAACATTAGCCCCTATTTTACAGCTTTACAACCGTTTTGGGGTGAAACACGTGATCAAATGTTCTCAATGAGATAACTCTTAAATTTCAGTTTACACTGCTCTTTTGCTATGATAAACAGTTAAACTCTTTTCCACTAGTTGGTTTTACAAACTATTAAACTCTTTTTGAAAGAATATGTTTTATAAACTTTTAAATAGTAAAGTTCGTGTTTTCAAAGAAATATTTTAAACGCCAACCTTGTATTCAACAAGGGTTTTACATCAAAGTAATCAATCAAAGGTTTACAAGCAAGGTTCTCAATCATAGTATTCAATCAAGGTTTTCCAAATCATAGTATTCAAATCAAGAGTTTTCAATCAATGTATTCAACCATGTTAATCATTGATTCAAATCTTAAAAACCTGTAGTCATGGTGTTCATCATTGTGAACAAACTTATACACATCAAGACACATTCATTCATTCATTCTCAATTTTAATCTTTTTACATTCATTCATTCATTCTCAATTTTAATCTTTTAACGCTAGTACTGGGTGATCATATGTTGGTATTTGTTTAGTAGATAGTCATTGAAAATGTGCATACGTTCTTTCTACTTGATGATAGTTTGTGTTACAACTATCCATGACATATTTATAAAAATTTTTTATTCATATTGTCCAATTCTGCAGCTTCATGTTTACAAATGTTAAACCTATTGTTCTCACCAACTACTTGTAGTTGACAGTTACTTTTCACGTGTTTCAGGTAATCAGGCTTAGAGCATTACAAGGACAACTAAGGTGACCATAGTTAAGATAGAACAATATCAAGAAACAAGCTAGGATAGAATAGAAACTCACTAAATCCTAATTGTATAATTATCTTGTCTATTCTTATTTTGTAAACATTATTTTTGGGTCAGTTAGTTGTCATTCTTTTGGTAGATAGTTAGAAAGCTTGTAACTAAACAAATGTTTAACATTATGAAACTTAGTAATGCGTTATGGTTGTTCTTCTTTCAATACATGTGCATCATTCAACCATTGGTCGTCACCCGCCGTGGATTCCGCATGCGGTGCAGGGGATATGACAATTTTCTACATTAATATGTATTGATAAGATAAAGTAAACTTAAACTTGAACAAAAGAACAAGATAAGATCTTATAACATAATGAAAGAAAAACAACCAAACTTAATATTTACAAAAACATGTTCTAGAATGGCTATTTCTCATAATTTCTCCTTGACACCTTGTGATGCAGCGGAACCATGGCATTAGGATCTCAAGAAGTAGCAACACCTATGATGCAAGGAATAATAGACTTACATCATTGAAACTACCAAAAAGAAAAAGAATAAAAGGATGCTCAGTCTGTGAAATGAAGGAATTGGTATTTAAATTGATTCCATCAAAAATCATGTTTGGATGGAATTCTTTCCACCACTCACATGATTTTCTCCCATTTGTTGATGAAATTTGAAACCTTCCATTAGAATGTTTCCTCACCATGGATAAGAAACTTTTTGCTTAACAAAAGCAATTAAATCAAATCATAATAAAAAATATTAGCCTATATGCTACAACAAAAGAAATTCTTTGCTTTAACTTTTGAAAACAATTAAAAAAATCAAACAACAATCAAACAAACGACCATTTTCAAAATAAATCAACAATGTAATCAAAAGTGAAAGCAAATTGAGTGGTCAACAATTCCACTGGAAAATTCATTTATATATGTTGATGATATGGAACAATAGAACCATTCGTTACATCAAATCAATTTGTTTACGTGCATCAAGATGTTGAGGATTGAACCTGGTGATTTGAGGAACCTGCGAGAACACTTTTTTCCACTAATGGGATTTGAAGAACCAAGAAGAACAATCAATTCGTGTTGTGACTGTGGCTACGCGCCAAGGGTTTCAGGTGGGAGATGGTTTAAATTTTGAAACAGAAGCAGAACTCTAGTGTTGCAAGACTGATTTGAACTGGAGCCTAGAGGAGGATTTCAACCTTACACACTATGTTTCACTGGATTGCACTAATGGCTTAAACACTTATACATCTTAAATTAAAGATTTTATCTGTTCAGTATGTATATATAGTATATATATAAATATTATATACATACATGTACGTACGCACGTACGTTTACGCAATAAGAAAGGGTTAAATTTTGATCATCTCACTATATATATACATACACACACACACATATATATATAAGTTAAATAAATCTTCAAACGTTTATATAAATACATATATATATATGTGTATATATACATCTATAAAAGTTGTAAAACATAAATATTATTAAGATTTAATTAATCTAAACTTTAATAAATCAAAACATTATATATTATATTTCTTTTATAAGCTTGTTAAATGCATACATACGTACGTACGTTGGTACGTACGTACGTTGGTACGTAGGTAGACACGTACGTACGTATGTTTTCTTTTTTAAAGTAATTGTAAGGATCTTTAAGGCTGATGCGCACCAAAACATCTCTGGATCAAGTCATGAACTTTCGGAAGATATACAACCACTGAATGATAAGAATTAACCTTCGGAAGAACCCTTGCTTCCGAAGGATAATTCTCTTCCACTGAAAGCGTCCGGTTCCCTGAGTTGCTGTTGTATCCAGATGATTTGTGAACAGCAACTAGCAGCAGCAATGTATTCAGCTTCACAGGTTGAAGTAGACACCGACGTCAGCTTCTTGCACTGCCAGGTAACTAAACGGGTTCCAAAGAACTGACATCCCACAGAAGTTGACTTGAAATCTCTCTTGTATCCACCATAGTCTGAATCACTGTATGCCGTAAGCTCAAAGTTATCATCATTAGGGTACCATAAACCAAGATCAGGAGTACCCTTCAGATAACGCATAATTCTCTTCACAGCAATCAGATGTGATACTCTTGGTTTGGACTGATAACGAGCACACAAGCATGTGGCAAACATGATATCTGGCCGAGAAGCAGTAAGATACATGAGAGACCCAATCATTCCTGGGTATAGAGTAGCATCGATTAACTCCCCCTTTTCGTCTGCCAGTGGGGTACCAGCAGGTTTTGCATCCGACATACTGAACCGGCTCTGAATGTCACCAACGTATTTGGTTTGATGAATGAAAATCCCTGCCTCAGATTGATCCACCTACAACCTGAGAAAAAATTTCATCACCCCCATTGAGCTTATTTCAAACTTGTCTTTCATGACCTTATCAAATTCCTTGCACAAACTATCATTTGTAGAACCGAAAATGATATCGTCCACATAAACTTGCACCAAGAGTAAATCACCCTCTTTCTCTCGAATAAACAGTGTGTAGTCAATGACACCTCTTTTGAACCCGTTGTTCAAAAGGTGAGTGGAGAGTGTCTCGTACCATGCTCACGGTGCTTGATGCAATCCATATAAAGCCTTGTCTAACTTGTAGACTTGGTCACGATGCAATGGTTCCTCAAACCCGGGAGGTTGACTGACATACACTGTTTCACTAATCACACCGTGAAGGAATGCACTCTTGACATCCATTTGATAAACTTTGAATTTCTTGAATGATGCATATGCCAAGAAGATACGAATTGCTTCAAGACGAGCAACCGGTGCAAACACTTCATTGTAATTAAGTCCTTCAATCTGTCTGAATCCTTGAACCACCAGACGTGCCTTGTTTCACACAATGATCCCGTGATCATCCCTTTTGCAACGAAGAACCCATCTGGTGCCTATGATTTTTGCACCTTTTGGTTTGTCAACAAGCTGCCAAACGCCTAATTTCTTAGCTGATTTCTTGTCTTAACCCCATCAAGCGGACTTCCAATAATGTTCTCTTGAGGATGAATGCGATTAATTATTCCAACAGGATGAGCTGGAACCTCAACCTGTGGATCAAGATTGTTCAGATTCAAGTCCTCAAGTCCCGGTACAAGATTGTCAACATTTGGTTCGGGGGCAACAGGCTGAACTGGGTTATCATCTGTGTCTGAGCTATCATCATTTATCTGTACTGTAGGAATTGAAGCTGATGAAGGTTGCACAGGTTCAGGTGCATTTTGTTCATCATACATCATTTGAACAGCAACATCTTCATCTGAGTACACGGGAGGCATATTGAATGAGTCAAAAAGGTCAGAATAGTCAAACATCCAGTCTAGACCTTTCCCAGGTGGAGGCATAGAGTGTCTCTGAAAATCAACATGATACCACTCCTCTACATTCTGATTTGATCTGTTGTAGACCTGTTTATTAGGAGTGATGTACCCAAGAAAGTACCCTTCTTCCACCTTCTCATTGAACTTGCCCTGCTCATGTTTCTTAAGCATCGTGCACGGCATGCCAAAAGGTTAAGATACTTAAGATTTGGCTTTCTGTTGTGGAGCAGCTCAAAGCAAGTCTTCCCATGTCTCTTTACTATCAATACCCGATTCTGTGTGTAGCAAGCATTTGCTACAGCTTCATTCCAGAACTGAACTGGAAGAGATGAATCAGCTAGCATCGTTCTAGCAGCCTCAATCAAAGTTTTGTTCTTCCGCTCAGCAACACCATTCATTTGTGGGATGTATGGAGCACTAAATTGTTGAACAATACCCCGTTCATTAGATAAATTCTCCATGTTGTGCTTCTTGAACTCCGTCCCATTGTCTGTTCGGAGCATACGAATCTTGAGCTTATAAAGAGATTCAAGTTTGGTCACCAACACCTGAATACATTCAAACGTTTCAGATTTCTCCTTTAGAAAGAAAACCCAAGAATATCTGGAATACTCATCAGTGATGACTAGACAGTATTGATCTCCAGCTATACTCTTGCAGTTTACTGGACCAAATAAATCCATGTGTAGAAGCTCAAGAGGAACAGTGATTGAATGAAACTTTTTCAGCTTGTGAGACTGCTTGGTCTGCTTTCCTTTCTTGCATGAAACACAGATATCAGACACCTTAAAGTTCTTCAGACTTACCCCCTCAACCAAGTCATTGTGTACCAAATGGTTCATCTTGCGTACACTCAAATGGCCATCCTCTTATGCCAAAGAATAGAATCTTTCTCAGTTGCCTTTGACATAAAACATGAAGCTGTGGAGGATGTTGTTGAAGCTGTGGCCATGTTGAGAACATATAAGTCCTGCTTACGGGATGCTGACATCAAAATCCAATCTTTAGGAATAGTCACACCTTGCTTCAGTATGTAGCATTTGGAGTTATCGAAGAGAACTTTGTACTGCTTGTCACAAATCTGTGACACTGAAAGAAGATTGTTCTCCAACTGCTTGACATATCTGACTTTGTAGAAAGAAACTTGGCCATTAGACAGAATACCCTCTCCTGTAATGAACCCGCCTTTATCACCAGCAAACGCTACATAACCATCTCCAATAGAATTAACATTGGTGACCAGCGATATATCACCAGTCATGTGCCTAGAAGCCCCACTATCAACAATCCATAAGCTGTTTAGAGCAGTTGTTGGGGCAACCTGCACAAACACAAACAATTAGTTCATTTTGGGAATCCAAGCCTTTACAGTCTTGGGTTGACCCAATGAGTCTCGGATCCAAACATCAATCCATTTACCATCAGGGGTAGTCTTGTCTGGAGTTTGTAAATCTGAAGTCTCAGAATACTTGACTTTCCAGACTGTGTTTTTATATAAAGAGTTTTTCAGATAAATGGATGATGACTTTGATTGATTGACATTAATCACTTTGGGAACAACCAAGTTCACCAATTTCCCTTTACCCTTATCCAAAGGTTTAACTTGATTGGGTTGTTTGGGTTTTTCAGACTTAACTGGTTTGACAACATTCTGATTTTGTTGTCTCGGTGATGCAACCTTATGTCTGATCAACTGAGGACAAAATCTGACAATGTGTCCAAGTGCACCACACTCAAAGCAAACTCTATTATTTTTTTGATGAAAGTGTTTGAGTTTAGAAAAAGACTGATTTTGTTGTTTAAAAACATTTGTTTTGATCTTGTTCTGATTAAAACCCAAACCCCTTTTCCCATTAGGAACAAGATTGTCAATCTTGTTAGACAAACATGCTTCATTCTCTTTTGAACCTTTCACAAAACCAAATGCTTGATAGACTTTTGAAGATGAGATTAGGTCACCTTTCGTAACTACAGGTGGCTGATTCTGAGCAACAATACCATCTGATGAATTATCAGATTCATCCTCATAATTTGAGACCCAATCTTCAACAATTCCCTCCACAAAAGATTCATCTGACAATGAGGAACCATCATCAGTAATCATCCCAATTGGATCAATTACTAATGGAGTTTTAACTTGGAAATCTTTAAAATCTTTGTCATCTGGTGAATTGACAAAGTTGTTTAAGATTGGTGGAGGACATTGTTGATAACTCACTTTTCCCTTACCCTTCAGATCAGTACCCTTACTGATCATGTGCTCAATGATATATGATGAGCTTTCATAGCTCTTGAGCTTTTGACCTAAGGTCTCATAGTCACACTCGACTATGGCTAGCTTCTTCTTTATCTCATTGATGGTATTGAGATAAGAAGTGATAGCATCTTGCTTGTTCAGAACAGCAATCTCGGCCTCATGCAGTTGTCTGTTTAAAAGTTCAATTTTAGCCTGAAAATCTTTTTTATTAGATTTTAAAACTTTGTTTGCTTCAATACACTGGTTGAGATCGCTGATCAAATCAGCATTGTGCTTCTGATAAGCAAGAACTTTACTGTCAAGATCAACACAATTAAAACATCTAGAATGAGAAGAAGAACATTCATCAGATACCTAATCTGACTGTGAAGAATCAGCAGGAGTAGCAGATGTATTAACCATCCAAGCAAATTGAGTAACTGGTTCTTCAAGACCAGCATCATAATCTGCTTGAGTGTCTGAGTCTGAAATGCTTTCTGACTCTGAACCAGACATTTCTTCTAGATTGATCTGTGCTTCTCCAGAAGTGCCTTCTTCTCTTGACTCATCAGTCTTCTGAATTGCAGCAACACAAGCTTTACCAGTCCACTCTTTCTCACCTTCATCCTGTTGCACCATCAATGCTTTGCTTGCATTTGAAGAACCAGCCTTAGCAGGAGAATCAATAGGAACAAGTCTTCTTTCTGGATTAGCTGTAGAAGGTTTCTGGTGCTGAAAAGGATTCTTGTTTCCTGCTTTCCTTTGTTGTTTGCACTGTCTTGCAAAGTGTCCCTTCT
Organism: Mikania micrantha; assembly: GCA_009363875.1. Classification (NCBI taxonomy): domain Eukaryota; kingdom Viridiplantae; phylum Streptophyta; class Magnoliopsida; order Asterales; family Asteraceae; genus Mikania; species Mikania micrantha. The sequence goes on from CM018684.1 coordinate 26,328,663, forward strand.
CCCCACAATTGTAGCAAGTGGCAGAGGCCATGTCAAAACCAAACTTAGACTCCTTGTTCAAGTTGATGTCTTTGCCAGTCCTTTTCACAAAATCCTTGGCTCTTCTCACAGCACTAGCCAGGGCCCACACGATATCAATCCTCTCTATATCATCTGGATCTATCTGAGAATAATCATCATTAGTCAGATAAGGATTGCCAATTTATCATGCAACTAATCCGTCATATGAGCTAACAAGTGTAGACAGAAGACCCATGTGCTCCTTGGAAATCTCTACAGTCACTTTATCAAAATTTTCTGTCTTCAGACTGGTGACAGGTTGACGACTTTCCTTTTGAGAGCTGGATAACGATGATGGTTGACTGAAATGAATCTGATTGGATACAGGAGCTTCAGTAGTCTGAGAAACAAAAGCAGTCTTCAGTGGAGCATGTGAAGAAGCTCTCTCTACAGTGGGTGTAGAATAATACAGTGAAGGATCCTGAACTTGAGCAACTCTCTTAGCCTTCCACTTGTTCTTAATTTCCTGCTCTTTCAACTTCTGGATGAAATCATTGATGTCCATGTTTGCCATCATCTCATTCTACTTTAAAACTATCTGAAATGACTCCCACTTTGGAGGTAAAGCATCAGCCAAGCACTGAATTTTCTCTTGAGTTGTAGTCTTGACCTGATGATTAAATAGCTCACTTAGAAGATGGTAGAATTTTGCAATCAGATCATCCAGTTATTCATTTCCCACATACACGAAGCTGTTGAATTCCTTCCTTAAAGCTTTTGACTTGATATTCTTCAGTGCATCATTTCCCTCGTATTTCTGTTGTAAAGCATCCCATAAAAACTTAGAGCATGCGAACTGTCTAAACTGATGAAAGATATCAGTTGCAATAGACTGGGAAAGAATAGCATAAGCTTTTTTCTCATAATCATAAAGCTTCCTCTGTGGTTCAGTCATTCGTGTGACCAACATTGGAGTCCCATCTTCATTCAGTGGTCTCAGATAACCACTCTCGATCATCATCCATAAGTTGGTATCAACTCCATTGATATGGATCTCAAATCTGTATTTCCAGTGGGGATAATCATCTAATGACAACAACTTGGGAGCTTTATTAGAGTTCCCTGTCTCCGTCTCAGTGAGCAACAGTGTCTGAATGCGATGATTCTGGTTAGCCATCAATGCTAAGTCCTCCATACGGTCAAGAACAAGGATGTCCAACACTTAGACAATTTGATAGTCTGATGGCCGAATGATACAACTATGGCCGAATGTCGGGGACTGAATGAAGTTAATATTGGCGAATGAGCTGATTCGGAGAATGAGAAGGCAAAGGGAGCTATTCGGCGAAAGAACAAGCGAAAGAGAGCTATTCGGCAAATGAGACTGATTCGGCCGAATGAGGGTGTTTTTGTCACACCCCCAATTTTCAACTAACGGAATCATACCGTTTGGGACGTGACAAACCAGGATCTCAGATCATTAGACATAACGAAGACCTCTATATGATTTTCAAAACATACATTGGTCTAAAACTGTAAAATCAAAGTTCTACGTTGCGGAAGCGTTTTCAAAACACAAACAACCATAACGGTTTGAAAACTGTAAATCACAATACAAAGTTTCAAATGTTAAAATCAAAATAACTGAAATGTAAAATATGCATGCGACTCAATCTCCTAGTCCATGCCTGCTTTCTTTTGTGTACCTTAGCGTCTTGAGAAAACATGTAAATCAAGTCAACACAAAGGTTGGTGCATTACACAGGTTTAAGCATTCACAAATGTTTGAAACCACAGTTTGAATAAAATGTTTGCATATAACATAATCACACATGCATAGTCATGATAGCTAGTCATATATACTATTTACATAAGTGGTCGACACCGAAGCTGACTATTGCATGCTATCGCATGTTTTGCCTTGCCACTATTGTCTAGCACGAACAATAGTAATGTGTGTTTGGTCAGTCAAACACTTGCGTAGATCCCATCTACCAAGTGAGGTTTGTCAAACCTAATAGATCTATTTCCAACTACCACGCTTTGCGCTACGGCAAACTAAACGGTTCGGAATGTAAGGACTTGTAAATGTTATGTTGTCACATAATGTAAACAGCTAACTCATGCAAGTGATATGTATCCAAAAATGTTTGTTGCACATGTTTTCTCCCCCAAAACAGTTAAAATAAGAAAGGGGCCGTGTACGCACCTTTGATAGTGAATAGAATGATCACTTGTTCGCGAGAGTACGTAGAATAACTTCTACGAAGGATCTGTGAAATTATAATAACGTGTCGTTATTTGAAATGTTAGAATCTTGATTGTAATCATATAAGTGTCAACACACTTATATTAAGTTGTTAGAAACGTTCATACGAAAGTATGCATGATTTTTAGCTCATTTAGTTAAATCATAAAAGTATACGCGATTTCGTTTAAACACACGTAATTACACGCGATCATGTTTTCGGATTAAAATATAAGTTTTATCATTTCATTTTATTAGTATTTTCATTTCGGTTCCAACGCAACTTGAACGAACCGAATCGGAGTTAAAACGAACAAGTTATCACCAAACTACTAAAAATTGGTTTTAATTTCAAAAACCGGTGGAGCCTAGGTTCAAACCCGTGACCCCCAACTCCAAGAACACACACCCAACCAGCTGGTCTAGCAATGATTTTGTGTTAAAACTGAATTATAAATGTTTTTAAGTATAAACCAGTCGAATTCTTCTTGTTTATCTTTAATCGAAACCATGGAAATCCAATTGACCCACGATTCGAACTCGGTCGATCCCAAAACCATAGGGTTATAGTTCCAGAGATTCAAACGAGCTCTCATGTGTTTTTAATTGCTTTATTTCATCGAATTATTAGGGTTTTGTAACCTCTAAATCGAATTTGAACCCGAAACCATGTTCTTTGATTCAATCCTTCAAATTCGTTAATGTTATTCCATAAAATCATAGGGTTTATGTTACATAGGATATTTCGACACTATCAGTGTTGTTTAATTCGAAAAATAAGTTCGTTTATATACAAATCCTCAAATCGTTTTAATCAATAAACCCTTAGAAATCGAAACCTCATAATTCATTGTTGTTTTAAGAAATTGATATGGGGTTTTTGTTAAAAAGGATGTTTCGAACCTATCTGCATGATTACATTAGATTATTAAACTTGTTTGAACAAAAAGCCCCAAATCGTTCTTGTTCAAGAACCCTAAAAATCGAAATCATGAAATTCGTTACAATTCAATGTAATTACCATATGGTTTTCGTTTAACAATTAATTTCGAACCCGTCTGTGATGGTTAATTTCAATTTCAGATTCGTTTGAGTTGAAACCCCCAAAACATATTATGTTAAGAATCTTGGAAATCGTTCTCATACAATTCGTTGTAATGTGATACAATTATCATATGGATTTCATTCAATGGGTTATTCCGAAGCTACTCATATAGTTTAATTTGATTTTCGAATTCTTTTTATTAAAAACCCCCAAATGGTTTTTCCTCAAGAACCCTAGCATCAGAAATCATACAATTCGGTTTTGTGATTCGAATTCCATATAGAGTTTCTGTTAAACGATGGTTTCTGAAGCTAATGATATAGTTTGATTCGATTTTTGAATTCATTTAAATAGAAAACCCCAAATCCGTTTATACTATGAACCCTAGAATTAGAACTTGTATAATTCGATGTTAAAACCACGAAGTATCATGGGGCTAAGCTTAATCGGCCTGTTTAGGTTGTGTAGAAATTTGTTTTTACCTGGATTGACTTCGAATTGGTGTAGATCGACTAATGGGTTGGGTTTCGGCCACCTCTCAATCGTTTTCTTCAATCCAAAGCTTCTTAGATCGAATTGATGTATGTAAGAGACCCTAATGGTGCCGATTTCACTTTGTGTAAGTTCAATTTCGCGATTTTTGATCGAATTGTAAGAATCTTATAACTCTATGTGACGGTTTCAACATTTATGCTCTTAATTTCATTTAATTCGAATGTTAATGGATCAATAATGTGTTCTAACGGTTAATCATCAATAATGTGATGATTATTACTGGTTTAATTCGATTAATTACTTAGTTTCAATGTAAATTCGAATTTAAGTTTGATTTTCAAACGAATTTTGACTATTAAAAGTCAAAATTGTATATTTCTTCTAATTACATGCTTAATTATTATAATTTAATACTTTATACACTTGTTTTGTTCACATTTAATCCTTCTAGTTTAATTTCTTATAATTTCGTCTCGTTTCTATTAGTTTCTGATTAACGGGGTTAATCCGGAGTGCCGGATTGTCACATTATCCCCTTGTTAAAGGAATTTTCGTCCCGAAAATTGATAAACGTTAGAAGTAGTTAGGACACTATCTGTGAGTTCAAAGTACAAGTGTTAGTGCGATGTCTAATCATTCTGTGTTCTTGTGTGTACTCACACACAAAACCCAATGTTTGCAACATCACAACTAAATGTGATCGTTCTATGTAACTGTTTGCGTGTACACTAGTTAGTTCACCTAACTGTGACTGTTTGTGTTTGATCATAGTGTGCTATGTAACTTTGCACCTAGTGAGTGTTTGCAACTGTTTGTACTATGTAACCTCGCACTCAGCAAAATGTGTGTAACTAATCATGCATGTACTACCATAACATGTAACATATGAAATGTAGCACATAAAATGTAATGTAGCACAAATGTTTGTAACAAAACCAATTGAATAAAGTGTTTGTGCTTACATTTTGAAATCTGAAATGTTGATGTGTGAAGCATCACGACATCCCCTTGTTGAAGGAAATTTCGTCCCGAAATTTAACGTGCGCTCTCGGTGTTTGTTGCTGTTGTTTTGAACAGATGAGGATACTTCTTCATCATTTGATCTTCTCGTTCCCATGTGAATTCAGGACCACGTCTTGAATTCCACCGAACTTTGACTATCGGAATCTTGCTTTGCTTAAGTTGTTTGACCTCTCGGTCCATGATTTCAGCTGGTTCTTCAATAAATCGTAACTGTTCGTCTACTTGTATTTCGTCCAGAGGTACAATCAATGTCTCATCAGAAAGACATTTCTTTAAGTTCGATACGTGAAAGACATCATGAACTCCACTGAGTTCATCCGGTAGTTTGAGTTGATACGCAACCGGACCAATCCTTTTCAGGATCTCAAAAGGTCCTACGTACCGTGGACTAAGCTTCCCGCGTTTGCCGAATCGTATCACACCTTTCCAAGGTGATACCTTTAGAAGAACTCGGTCTCCTAATTGAAATTCCAATGGCTTACGACGCTTGTCAGCATAACTCTTTTGTCGATCCCGGGCCGCTGCCATACGATTCCGGATTTGTACAATCTTCTCAGTCGTCTCGTGCACTAGTTCAGGACCTGTAATCTGACTGTCACCAATTTCAGCCCAGCAAACTGGTGAACGACATTTACGACCATACAAAGCTTCAAACGGTTCCGCCTGAATACTTGTATGATAACTGTTGTTGTAAGAGAATTCAACTAACGGTAGGTGGTTTTCCCAGCTATCACCAAAGTCAATTACGCAAGCTCGTAACATATCCTCGAGTGTTTGAATCGTACGTTCACTCTGACCGTCGGTCTGTGGATGATAGGCGGTACTCATATCCAAACGAGTCCCCAATGACTTATGAAGTGACTTCCAAAAGTTTGAAGTGAATCGAGCATCCCGATCTGATATGATAGAAATTGGCACGCCATGCCGTGCTACTACTTCCTTGATATAAATACGAGTCAGTTTCTCCATCTTGTCGGTTTCCTTGATTGCTAAGAAATGTGCAGATTTCGTTAATCGATCGACAATTACCCATATCGTATCACAACCACTCGGTGTACGGGGTAACTTAGTAATGAAGTCCATCGAAATATGTTCCCATTTCCACATTGGTATTTCTGGTTGTTGCAGCAAACCAGATGGTTTCTGATATTCCACTTTGACTTTCGAACAAGTCAAACACTTGCTAACGTATCTAGCAATGTCAGCTTTCATATGAGGCCACCAATATAGTGCCTTCAAATCATGATACATCTTGTCGGATCCCGGATGGACTGAATACCTGGACTTGTGTGCTTCGTCCATCACAAGTTCCCATAAACCACCATGCAAAGGTATCCACAGTCGATTAATGAAATAACGAATTCCATCAGACTTGACATCCAATTGTGTTTCCATCCCCCGTAAGGATTCATGTACCAAATTATCCTTTTCTAAGGCTCCCAGCTGAGCACTGCGTACCTTGTCAGGTAAGTCGGTATGTATCGTCATCATGAGTGCGCGAACCCATCTTGTTGAAGTGTCTTTTCTGCTTAAAGCATCAGCTACCACATTAGCTTTTCCCGGGTGATACTTAATCGCGCATTCGTAGTCGTTCAACAACTCGACCCACCGTCGCTGTCTCATGTTAAGCTCCTTCTGATCAAAGATATGCTGCAGACTCTTATGATCAGTGTAAACGGTACACTTGGTTCCATATAGGTAATGCCTCCAAATCTTTAAAGCAAAAACTACTGCTCCTAACTCCAAGTCATGAGTAGTGTAATTCTTTTCGTATGGTCGTAGTTGCCTTGAAGCATAAGCAATCACTTTATCACGTTGCATCAACACACACCCCAAACCCTGTGCAGATGCATCACAATACACCACAAAGTCTTCCGTCCCTTCCGGTAAGGACAGAATCGGTGCACTGCAGAGTTTCTGTTTCAATAACTGGAATGCAGCTTCCTGTTTATCCGTCCAGTTATACTTCGTTCCCTTGTGCGTAAGAGCTGTAAGTGGTTGAGCGATCTTTGAAAATCCCTCAATGAATCGTCGGTAATAACCCGCCAAACCAAGGAATTGCCGTACCTCGGTAGGTGTCTTTGGTGCTTCCCAATTCTTAATCGCTTCAATCTTCGTTGGATCAACATGTATACCCTTTTCATTAACTATATGACCCAAGAATTGTACTTCTCGCATCCAAAAGTCACATTTCGAGAACTTAGCGTACAATTGTTCCTGTTTCAGTAATTCCAACAGCAATCGAAGATGTTCAGCATGCTCTTCCTCAGTCTGAGAGTAGATGAGAATGTCATCAATGAAAACAATGACAAACTTATCAAGATAAGGTTTACAAACACGATTCATGAGATCCATGAATACAGCTGGAGCGTTTGTCAACCCAAATGGCATGACCAAGAACTCATAATGGCCATAGCGCGTCCTAAATGCTGTCTTCGGAATATCTTCTTCTTGAACTCTGAGTTGATGATAACCCGATCTGAGATCAATCTTCGAGTAGTAACTCGAACCTTGCAACTGATCGAACAGATCGTCAATTCTAGGTAACGGATACCGGTTTTTGATGGTAACCTTGTTCAATTCCCGGTAATCGATACACATACGGAAAGTCCCATCCTTCTTCTTAACAAATAAGACTGGAGCTCCCCACGGTGAAAAACTAGGTCGTATAAAACCCTTATCCAACAACTCTTGCAGTTGTGTAGATAACTCTTGCATCTCAGATGGTGCAATTCGATAAGGTGCCCTAGCTATCGGTGCTGCATCCGGTGTAAGGTCGATTCGAAATTCCACCTGTCTGATAGGCGGTAATCCTGGCAAGTCTTCTGGGAATACTTCAGGAAATTCACAAACTACTGGAATGTCTTCAATCTTCTTCTCAGCTACCGGCTTCTCAGTTATAAGTGCTATAACTGCTGTATGACCTTTACGCAGACATTTGTGTGCTTTCATACAAGATATGAGACGCAGTGGCGTACTGCTCTTCTCGCCTTGTACATACAATGTCTCTCCATGCGGAAGAGGTATACGAACGATCTTTTCATGGCACACTATTTCAGCCTGGTTTTTGGACAACCAGTCCATGCCAATGACTACATCAAAACTGCCTAAAGTGATAGGCATAAGATCAATTTCCAATGTTTGACCCATCAAATCAAGGATACATCCCTTAAGGATTTGTTCAACTACAATTAGCTTACCATCAGCTAGTTCTACAGTATATGGGTTTTCTAAGGCAGTGGGACTAACATTTAGCAACTTAGAGAATGAACTAGACACAAAACTCCGGTCTGCACCAGTGTCAAATAGCATAGAGGCATAGTGATTTTTTAAGAGGAACGTACCCGTGACAATGTTGGGATCCTCCCGTGCCTGCCGTCCTCCAATCACAAACGCCCGGCCCCTAGCACCATTGTTGTTGTTATTGTTGTTGTTGTTGGTGCCATTGCCATTTCCGTTGCCGTTGCCAGTTGTATCATTAGTCCCACCTTTCTTGAGTTGTGGGCAATCCTTCTTGAAGTGCCCCAGCTTACCACACTCAAAGCAGCCCTTCTGTGCATTGTTCTGGTTGTTATTCTGGTTGTTGGAACTGTTTTGCAGCTCTCCACGGCAATCCTTAGCTGCATGCCCTGTTTTACCACACCTTTGACACCTAAACTTATCACACTGATTTCCAGCATGATGAAATCCACACTTATTGCACTTTGGGTGTTTACCAATATACCCCCCTGATGATGACGACTGCTGACCACTGTTCGAGTTGTGATATGACTTATGTGAATCTTGCTTCCGGTTCTGCTGAAACGATTGTTGATTGAAATTCTTGGAGTTGTTACCTTCCCACTTCCTCTTGTGGTCTCCCACCTTAGTAGCTGATGTGCGTTTTGGAAGAATCCCCTGTAACACTGCCTGATCAGTCAGTTGGTGCGCTAAACGAACAGCTTGTTGAATTGTTGTGGGATTTGCAGAAGTAACCAAACCCTGGATCTGAGGCACCAATCCCCCGATGTACCTCTCTATCCACTTACTGGCTGGAGTAGCCATATGAGGTAGAAGTCTGGCCAGTTCGTGTGATCGAGTCGTGTACTCCTCGATGTTTGATCCCTCCATCTTGAGATGCCAATACTCCTCCTCCAGTTTCTGCATCTCACTGCGAGGACAGTACTCCTCCTGCAGTAAAGTCTTGAATCCATTCCAGGTTAAGGCGTTGGCCTCACCCAATCCCAGAGTTTGAACATTGGAATTCCACCAAGTCAATGCTGGTCCTTCCAAAGTTCCAGTAGCATACTTTACCTTATTCTCCTCAGGACAGTTGCACATTTCAAAACCTGACTCCGCTTTCTCAATCCATCGAAGGAGTCCAATGGCCCCCTCCGATCCTTTGAAGTTATGTGTCTTACAGTCCAAGAACATCTTGAACGTGCACACCGGTGGATTCACTAATCCCCCTGCTGGACCCTGTGGCCCTATAGTGTGTGTCTGAACATAGTTCGCGATTGCCTCCGCGACCATGTTATTGATCAGCTCATTGAGCTCAGCAACTGTCATTTGTACGTTCTCTCCGGCCATTATCTTCCTAGTTAAAAGAAACGTTAGAGTGTTATCAAAGTCCAATGTGACATGTGTAAACAATACAACAAACAACAACCATGTAATGTAGAAATCAACACAACTGTTGTCAGTAAATAATAGCTTTCAATAGATAATAATCTGATCTGAGTACAATACTTTCAAAATCAAAACATAAATTTTCCAAACATCTAGTGTAGGGACACAACCCGCCCCTAATAAGTCTAACTAACTCAGTCCTCTGGATCATCGATAGTGGATTCAGGATCAGAATCAACAGCTGGTGCTGGTTCCTCCCCTTCCTCCTCTTCATCCTCTTCTTCATTCTCCGAGACCACCAAATCCTCCAAGGCTACAAGTCTGCCTTCCAGAATCTCAGCTCGGTTCTCAGAAGCTTGAAGACGACCAGTCAAATGGATGACCTCATCTCGCATCTCATTAACCAGGTGGGCAAGGTTATCTTGTCTTTCATTCGCATCCCAGAGTTCCCGAACATTGTACTCAATCCTATCATTTGCCCAGTACAAGTCCTCACGTAGTTTGGCAATCTCCTCGGAGTCAGTCCGTTGCCTCTTAGGCTCAGGAACATCCAATGCAGGTGGTGGATGAGTAGAAGGTCACTCAGCAGGAATCTCCTGAGTACCCTCCGCTGGCTCCTCCTCCGGATCCTCATCCGAATCCTCAGCTGGCTCCTCCTCTGGATCCTCATCCGGATCCTCATCCGGATCCTCCTCAGGGTCGGAATCATCTCTCTCAGATGGTGGAGGAGATGGGATAGGTGGTGCTGGTGATGATGGTGATACTGGAACTACCGACTCCTCATCCTCTGAATCATCAATGTATATGTATGGTGCTGATGATGAAGATGCCATGCCTGTTACATAATACCATATGTAGGTGCAGTGCAATGGAATTGTGTAAGCAAGTCTATTACATAATGCCATATGTAATTTCTAAGTGATATGTGTAGGTATGCGTGTCTAATGTCTAACAGTTATAGGCTAAGTCTACAAATGCAAACCTAGTTCGCTATAACCAATGTCTCTGATACCAATCTGTCACACCCCCAATTTTCAACTAACGGAATCATACCGTTTGGGACGTGACAAACCAGGATCTCAGATCATTAGACATAACGAAGACCTCTATATGATTTTCAAAACATACATTGGTCTAAAACTGTAAAATCAAAGTTCTACGTTGCGGAAGCGTTTTCAAAACACAAACAACCATAACGGTTTGAAAACTCTAAATTACAATACAAAGTTTCAAATGTTAAAATCAAAATAACTGAAATGTAAAATATGCATGTGACTCAATCTCCTAGTCCATGCCTGCTTTCTTTAGTGTACCTTAGCGTCCTGAGAAAACATGTAAATCAAGTCAACACAAAGGTTGGTGCATTACACAGGTTTAAGCATTCACAAATGTTTGAAACCACGGTTTGAATAAAATGTTTGCAGATAACACAATCACACATGCATAATTATGATAGCTAGTCATATATACTATTTACATAAGTGGTCGACACCGAAGCTGACTGTTGCATGCTATCGCATGTTTTGCCTTGCCACTATTGTCTAGCACGAACAATAGTAATGTGTGTTTGGTCAGTCAAACACTTGCGTAGATCCCATCTACCAAGTGAGGTTTGTCAAACCTAATAGATCTATTTCCAACTACCACGCTTTGCGCTATGGCAAACTAAACGGTTCGGAATGTAAGGACTTGTAAATGCTATGTTGTCACATAATGTAAACAGCTAACTCATGCAAGTGATATGTATCCAAAAATGTTTGTTGCACATGTTTTCTCCCCCAAAACAGTTAAAATAAGAAAGGGGCCGTGTACGCACCTTTGATAGTGAATAGAATGATCACTTGTTCGCGAGAGTACGTAGAATAACTTCTACGAAGGATCTGTGAAATTATAATAACGTGTCGTTATTTGAAATGTTAGAATCTTTATTGTAATCATATAAGTGTCAACACACTTATATTAAGTTGTTAGAAATGTTCATACGAAAGTATGCACGATTTTTAGCTCATTTAGTTAAATCATAAAAGTATACGTGATTTCGTTTAAACACGCGTAATTATACGCGATCATGTTTTCGAATTAAAATATAAGTTTTATCATTTCATTTTGTTCGTATTTTCATTTCGGTTCCAACGCAACTTGAACGAACCGAATCGGAGTTAAAACGAACAAGTTATGACCAAACTACTAAAAATTGGTTTTAATTTCAAAAACCGGTGGAGCCTAGGTTCAAACCCGTGACCCCCAACTCCAAGAACACACACCCAACCAGCTGGTCTAGCAATGATTTTGTGTTAAAACTGAATTATAAATGTTTTTAAGTATAAACCAGTCGAATTCTTCTTGTTTATCTTTAATCGAAACCATGGAAATCCAATTGACCCACGATTCGAACTCGGTCGATCCCAAAACCATAGGGTTATAGTTCCAGAGATTCAAACGAGCTCTCATGTGTTTTTAATTGCTTTATTTCATCGAATTATTAGGGTTTTGTAACCTCTAAATCGAATTTGAACCCGAAACCATGTTCTTTGATTCAATCCTTCAAATTCGTTAATGTTATTCCATAAAATCATAGGGTTTATGTTACATAGGATATTTCGACACTATCAGTGTTGTTTAATTCGAAAAATAAGTTCGTTTATATACAAATCCTCAAATCGTTTTAATCAATAAACCCTTAGAAATCGAAACCTCATAATTCATTGTTGTTTTAAGAAATTGATATGGGGTTTTTGTTAAAAAGGATGTTTTGAACCTATCTGCATGATTACATTAGATTATTAAACTTGTTTGAACAAAAAGCCCCAAATCGTTCTTGTTCAAGAACCCTAAAAATCGAAATCATGAAATTCGTTACAATTCAATGTAATTACCATATGGTTTTCGTTTAACAATTAATTTCGAACCCGTCTGTGATGGTTAATTTCAATTTCAGATTCGTTTGAGTTGAAACCCCCAAAACATATTATGTTAAGAATCTTAGAAATCGTTCTCATACAATTCGTTGTAATGTGATACAATTATCATATGGATTTCATTCAATGGGTTATTCCGAAGCTACTCATATAGTTTAATTTGATTTTCGAATTCCATTTATTAAAAACCCCCAAATGGTTTTTCCTCAAGAACCCTAGCATCAGAAATCATACAATTCGGTTTTGTGATTCGAATTCCATATAGAGTTTCTGTTAAACGATGGTTTCTGAAGCTAATGATATAGTTTGATTCGATTTTTGAATTCATTTAAATAGAAAACCCCAAATCCGTTTATACTATGAACCCTAGAATTAGAACTTGTATAATTCGATGTTAAAACCACGAAGTATCATGGGGCTAAGCTTAATCGGCCTGTTTAGGTTGTGTAGAAATTTGTTTTTACCTGGATTGACTTCGAATTGGTGTAGATCGACTAATGGGTTGGGTTTCGGCCACCTCTCAATCGTTTTCTTCAATCCAAAGCTTCTTAGATCGAATTGATATATGTAAGAGACCCTAATGGTGCCGATTTCACTTTGTGGAAGTTCAATTTCGCGATTTTTGATCGAATTGTAAGAATCTTATAACTCTATGTGACGGTTTCAACATTTATGCTCTTAATTTCATTTAATTCGAATGTTAAGGGATCAATAATGTGTTCTAACGGTTAATCATCAATAATGTGATGATTATTACTGGTTTAATTCAATTAATTACTTAGTTTCAATGTAAATTCGAATTTAAGTTTGATTTTTAAACGAATTTTGACTATTAAAAGTCAAAATTGTATATTTCTTCTAATTACATGCTTAATTCTTATAATTTGATACTTTATACACTTGTTTTGTTCACATTTAATCCTTCTAGTTTAATTTCTTATAATTTCGTCTCGTTTCTGTTAGTTTATGATTAACGGGGTTAATCCAGAGTGCCGGATTGTCACAGTTTTGGCTGAGCTATTCAGTCGGGTAGCTCATTCGGGCTATCTGGGGTTTTCAGCTGCACAAATCGTGATAACTTTCGATCTAGGCCAAATCTAAGCACCAAATTTGGTACAGAACATCATGACATGATTATCAACCAATTGGGATAACTGTTTTGGTAAAAACACCACAAAAATCCACTGATTTTGAATGGAACAGGAACTTGGGGGCCAAGAAACTTAGGGTTTTGGCAGATTTCGAACAAGCAATCAAAGATATGATGATTTGGACTGGAAATCGAGCAGAATCAAGAGCCAGAGCTCTGATACCACTTTGTAGGACCAACTAGGAGCCCGGAAACAACCCGGTTCCAATGGAGATCTACTCGACAGCCTCTGGAAAAGTGCGGAATCCTATTTCAGGGTTTTCCCATCGAAACCAACAGCAACCGTGGTTATCCGAAGGTAAAGGATGAACGTTAGAAGCTAAATCTAACACCACGGGTTGAGAATCGAACTTGGACAGCAAGAACCGCTCAAAACTTCTAGGGTTTGACACTGGAGTGCACTAGGAAGAAGGAGGGTTCGAGAGAGTTAGGTTTGAATCTGTTTGAGTTGGTATTTATAGACTGTGCTCATTCGGCCGAATGAGTGGCCAAAGCAGCTCATTCGGCGAATGGCTCAGCCGAATGAGCTTGAACCAGCGAATGACTCATACGGGTGACTCATTCGATCGCCCCAAGACATTATGTAGGAGTTTATTCGGCCGAATGACTTCATTCATAGAGTCATTCGCCCGTATGGGTCTATAAACATACTTAATCATATTTAAACATAATCAAACACATATCAATCAAAATAAACATTAAGAACAAGATAGAAATATTGATTTCATTAATGATATAAACTTTATACATCAATAGATCATACAAAACTGAACTAGGGACATTTGTGCACCAACAACCACTGATGATGATGACAATGAAAGAGAGCAGGAACAGCCATAAGGAAGTACAACTTCATGTCAAATAGTTCCGCTTAAAAGGCGTGGTCCTTTCAGAAGGAGAAAGATTGCAGCAAGAAGAAGACATGATGAAACACCCATAAATGTGTACTTTCCCATTGTTGAATGGAGCTACTTATCCATGGAGAAGGTATTTGTTTTAAAATTCTGTGATGGAAACATAGTGAAGCTCCAGGATTATCAGCTATGTGGTCTCTGTGACAATTCGACTTTTCGAGTTAAGTTCGTTAACTGAAAACTAACAGAAATGTTATGATATGTCACAAAATCAAATTAGAAGAATTCTAATTGAACAAAACTAGTTTAACTTATTAAATTAATGAAATTAGGGTTAAGTTTGAATTAAAGTTCACAATTGTGACTTTAATAGTCAAAATCCGGTTTTAGAATCAATTGGAAATTCGAGATTTCTTTCATAATCAATTACAATCGAATTAAACTATCTTTAAGTATTCCATTGATGATTACATAAGGTTATAAGCACCTAAATCACAAGGATTATATAGGTAATATCATCAAATTAGAGAATTTGACTTTTAAAAGTCAAATTTCGTGTATAAAGTTGAGGGAAACCCAAATTCACCTCAATTCAGTGAAATTGATCGAATTAAATTTTGTAATAACTCATACTATTAATCATTAGCAGTTACCATACGTTATTAACATTACTAATGATCGAAATTAATCTCAAATACTACTCAAAAGGCGAAACCGCTACTTGTATCGATAGAAACCTCATCAATCGACTGAAACATCACGAATTGAGCATTTCTATACTTTATTCGGCAATATTAGAGTCTTATACATCCTACAATTCGAAGTAATAGACTACGGGAAGAAGGATTGGATTGAAGCTTGGCCGAAAGTCGAGTATCAAGTCGAGATACATCAATTCGTTATCAAATCGGGTAAGTATTAGCATCTACACATTCCTTTTAGTGCGTCTCACCAAAACCACAATAAAATAGAACCTGAGAATCACTAATTTTAAGGATTCGATTCTAGGGTTCCTCGACTTAGACGATTTGGGGGTTTCGATCGCGACGGATTCTAAAGTGAAATTAGATATAACCATTAGCTTCAGAAACCTCCGAATAAACTATATGATGTGCCAATTTTATGAAACAAGCACAAATTCTAGTATTTCGATTTCTAGGGTTTATTGTTTACAACGATTTGGGGATTTTGATGAAACTGAACTTAGTTTTCGAATTAAACTATTCAGGTGGGTTCGAAATCTACTGATTAATGATAACCCTATGTTAATTGTATCAAACAATCATGAATTTTATAAATTTGATTTCTAGGGTTCATGTGATGAAAACGTTTTGGGTTTTTGAGGAAATCGAACACAAAAATTAAGTTAAATGTTTCTGAAAGTTTCGAAAACCTTGATGGAATGAAGACTCTATGAAATATCAGTTTAGAATTAACGAATTCGATTCAATTGGAAGATGGGTTTTAATGCATACGTTTGAAATCAAATTTATCACATTCTTGGGTTCTAACTTGATGATCTAATCGAATTAAAACCATAGTGGGACTCGGTTGGGTTATTGAAACAAAACCCCTATGATTTTAGGATTAATTGGATTCGAAATTAGGATTAATTGGGTAGTATTTGGGCTTGAACGAATAATCAAAGGGGAACCAGTCGATTTGTTGTTAAAACTATTTAAAACCAAAGTCAATTGCAATTCTAGAAGTAGAGCAACTGGTGGGAGCATGGGTGTGTGACCCGGAGGTCAGGGGTTCGAACCCTGCCTCTGTCGGTTTTTGAATTTGAAACCAAATTTTGGTTTTTAACTCATAACTTGCTCGTTCTAACTCCATTTCGATCCGTTTCAGTTGCGTTAGAACCAGAATTTCCTCCCGAACGCATTAGAATAATAAAATTCACATTTTAGACCGATAACGTAATCGCGTATAATTACGTTTATTTAAATAAAATCATATACGACCATATGATTTTATTTAAACGATTTTAAAGGTACGCATACACACGTATGCATATTCCTAACACTCTAACATACGTGTGTTGACACGTATGTGATTTCAAGCACAAAACAACAATCCGAATAACACTAGGTTATTGTTACAACACAGGTTCTTTGTAGGAGGACTTTCTACACGAGTTTAAGTGTGTTTGATCATTCTGCAACAATCAAAGGTGCGTACACGGCCCCTTTCTTATTTTAACTGTTTTGGGGGAGAAAACATGTGCAACAAACATTTTAGATACATATCACTTGCATGAGTTAGCTGTTTACATTATGTGCCAACATAGCATTACAAGTCCTTACACTTCGAACCGTTTAGTTTACCGTAGCGCAAAGCGTGGTAGTTGGAAATAGATCTATTAGGTTTGACAAACCTCACTTGGTAGATGGGATCTACGCAAGTGTTTGACTGACCAAACACTCATTACTATTGTTTGTGCTAGACAATAGTGGCAAGGAAAAACATGCGATAGCATGTAACAGTCAGCTTCGGTGTCGACCACTTATGTAAATAGTACAAATGACTAGCTATCATGACTATGCATGTGTGATTATGTTATCTGCAAACATTATATTCAAACTGTTGTTTTAAACATTGTGAATGCTTAAACCTGTGTTATGCACCAACCTTTGTGTTGACATGATTTACATGTTTTCTCAGGACGTTAAGGTACACAAGAAAGCAAGCATGGACTAGGAGATCGAGTCACATGCATATTTGACATTTCTGTTATTTAGATTTGAACATTTGGGACTTTGTTTTGTAATTTACATTTTACAACTGTTATGTTTGTTATTGTTTTAAAAACGCTTCCGCAACGTCGAACTTTGATGTTACAGTTTTAGACCAAAGTATGTTTTGAAATTCATATAGAGGTCTTCGTTATGTCTAATGATCTGAGATCCTGGTTTGTCACGTTCCCAAACGGTATGATTCCGTTAGTTGAAAATTGGGGGTGTGACAATCTCCCTGCTCCAAATATCTTCAATCTAGCAAACCTTCCTCTACTCAATCCAGACAACGACTTTGAAGGAGGACTTGCTACAATACTTGTCCAGAGAAGAGCTGAAAATTTAATAAACGAAGGACATAAGTTTTGGTAGCATCAGCCTATGGGGAGACTGTAAGGATCTTTAAGGCTAATGCGCACTAAAACATCTCTGGAACAAGTCATGAACTTTCGTAAGATATACAACCATTGAATGATAAGAATTAACCTTCGGAAGAACCCTTGCTTCCGAAGGATAATTCTCTTCCACTGAAGCATCCGGTTCTCTATTCAGTGGTTAAAGGTTCAAATCGATCAGTGCTTCCGATCGATCATCAGTGCTTCCCAAGACAAAGACTTCCGAAGACTTTCTCTCTGACAAAGATTCTCGATACTTATGGAAATAAACAGAGCTGCTTTCTCACACTCGGAATAACAGGGAAGACATTCTGATGTTAGTCAGCAACAAAGAAGATTTGTCAAAGACTACAAAGATACTAAACAGTTAATGTGTTTTGTTGTTCAGGTATTTATTGTAAAAGTCAATGGAGTCTTTTGTATTAATTGTAATTAATATGGCTTAGCCTGTCAAGACCATAACATATACTAGATTTAGCATACGTTTGTTTCTAGTGTTTTGTCCAGCCGTGTATCTCTATGAGGATACAGCTGTAGGTCTTAGTATAAATACGTTCACTTGTTAGTAAGCAAATCACGAGTGAGTGCTTGAGCCAAGTGTTGTAAACTTAACAGTTGAATGAAATATACTTTGACCTTGAATTTACATTTGCTTTCAGCATTTTGTTTCAAACTGTTTTACAAATCTAGTTGATAGAATTTCCGCATCTATCAACTTTGTAGAAGATAACTTGTGTAAGTGTTGTGTAGATTACATAACCCGATCCAACAGTAATTAATGTACGTATGTAGGTTCGGGCCCACATTAAAGTAAATTTAAAGGAGTATGATTTTTTTCTTTTTTAAATAATGTAATTAATGTAGGGCCCACATACATTAATAAAAGAAGAAGAAAAAAAACTTACAACATTAGATTTACTTTAATTTTTTCCCCAAAGTAATAAGATGTAATTATTTGGTTAACGCAATAAAATGGGTTAACAAAGGAACCACACCCTATATATATAGGAATTGAATTGTATGAAAACCCAATCATAAAAAGAAAACCCCTTAAACACTATATGAGCCACTTATTTGGAATTGTGAAAATAAATATGTGGTACACATTAATCCATATTAAAAATGATTTTTTATTCAAAACCCAGTTTTTTATTCAGGTTTCATTTGGACCACATATTTATTTTCAAGATTCCAAGTTAATGGCTCACATAAGGTTTAAGGGTTTTCACTCTAAGATTAGGTTTTATAGGATTCAATCCATGTATATATATATATATATATATATATATATATATATATATATATATATATATATATATATAGTGTTAGGATCAAATACAAATTGATAGTTTTGTAAAAAGTGTAAAAAACAAAGTACTATTATTAACAAGGAACTGTTAAATATTATAATAACACTTTGTTAATATTATAATAGCACTTTGTTATTTATAATAGAACTTTGTTTTACACTTTTTACAAAACTTTCACTTTCTACGTTAACCTCACCCTATATATATATACATGTATATATATATATATATGTATGTATGTATGTATGTATGTATGTATGTATGTATGTATGTATGTATGTATGTATAGGGGAAGGTTCCATTGTTAACCCTCCCTTATAGCGTTAACCGCTTAACCCTAGCGTTTTTTGCCCGAATCTTAAATTTTTTTTTCATGGTTTTTATTATGCAAAAATAGGGGGGTTTCTTTTTTGTGTTTTTGCTAATTCATCACCGTTTAAAAGTTATTGTAAGTGTAAGTTACTTACACTTACTTACATTTACTACATCAGATACGGATTGTAAGTAAGTGTAAGTAACTTACACTTACAATAACTTCTAAACGGTGATGAATTAGCAAAAACACAAAAAAGAAACCCCCCCTATTTTTGCATAATAAAAACCATGAAAAAAAATTTAAGATTCAGGTAAAAAACGCTAGGGTTAAGCGGTTAACCCTATAAGGGAGGGTTAACATTTGAAGCTCTCCCTATATGTATATATATATGTATATATATATATATGTAAGTGTGTGTGTGTATACGGTACGGATCCGTTGTTAACCCTCCTTAATTGAGGAAACCTAATTAACTATTTTTTTTCAATACCTTTATTATATATGTACAAGATTATGTTCTTTTATGTTTTTTGTGCAAATTCATTACTGTTTGTGATTTAAATCAAGTGTAAGTTTGTATTAAACTATAAATATTTATTTGTTGTTATGAAAACTTATACTAACGTAAAATCATAAACGCTGTTAAATTTGCACAAACACATAAATGACATAGTTTGTACTTGTATAATAAAGAAAATGAAAAAACCAAATATTTGGTTTGATCTGGTTAGAGTTAATTGGGTCCATAATTAAGGTGAGTTATTATTTAATACTAATCCTATGTAGATATATACACATGTATGTTTATATCTATATTTTTGAAATAAGATTAATTAAGGAATCCCGTGAACTTTGTTTTATTGTTAATGTGACACATTTATATTTCCAACTTAATTACAAAATCCTAAAGGTTACATGGAGAAGCAAGTTCGCATTATGAAACCACCCGTAGAAGGCCTTCTGATCGCCGTGACTTCTATGTTCTTGTTCATAACCTTGTTTATTCAAATTGCATATTTCATGTATGTTTGGAATGATTTCAGACAGTTTGTTACTTTGGGAGAAGCCTTTTTATTAATTTGCACATTCTTTTTCTTTGAATACATGTCCTTGTTAATTATAAAATCACCTAACTTTTTTTTCCTCAGGTTCATAACTTGTTTCAGTGTATGTTTGTTTTGTGTGCTTTTGTTTTTGTTTGGGGTCCTGTGCTTGTTTTCACCATATTGCTAGCGTATGTAGGATAAGCAAAAATGAACTTAGAAGACGATTCTTTCTTGTGTTTACTCTTTATGTCAAGAATGATGAGAATGAAGACGATATTAATCTATTGAAGATTGGAGTGCAAGTTAACAAAATTACGAGAATAATTGGACACACTATCAAAGGATGGTTTTTAAAGTAAAGAAGATCTCTAAGGTTGGTTTTGAAAGAAAAATGCCTGCCAAAATTGTCAAGAAATTGCATATAATATCAAATCTTGCAAAAACTTGAAAAGAGACCCACTACCAAAAAAAGAAAAGATTCCCCAAGGTACACCTAAAACTGTCAACTCAACAATTGTTACTCATGATGATAATATAATATAGTGGAACAATATTTTTTTTCTTTGGTGTGACTTAATTTTTTGGAACAATAGATTTTTGAAATTTGTTTGATCGAATTTGACATTTAATTTTGTATTAGGAACAATAGATGCTTCATTTTTATTATGTATGCTTATTTAGTTGTAAATTCTAAAAAGAAGCTTTGGTTGGATGAAATACGAAAAGGGAATTGATGTTTCCTAATTTTAATAAAATTTTATGAATAACAATATTGTTTTGTATTTAAAAATAAATATAAAAACTAAAAAAAATTGAATTCTCAGATCATTTTCCATGTCAACATTAAAAAATAATAGAACCAAAGTCAAGTCATCATGTTAAATGTTATGTTATAATGGTAACCTTTAAAAAGGTAAAATATATAGAATCAAAATACATGAAACGAAAAAAAATTGAGCAACTTAAATGAAACAACTTATAAGTTTGGTTAGACTTATACGAAGATTTTTCCATTAAAATAATTAAATATTCAAGGGAATACGATCCAATTTTTTAGCTCTTTTGCTTTTAAATCAAGATCGAATATTTCTTAAGTTGAAAGCTCAAACTCAACCTACCTGGTTGAACATACTATTTAATGGGGTCTTGTTCATTTATGATTCACTTTCTAACTTTTACCTATCGCCATCGAGTTTACTAGCTCTCGATTATTTGGCTCCACTCATTTATCATATTGCACGAGGTTGGGGATAAAACCCATGTGACCTTAATCATGTTTTATATATAAAACAAAGGAGTACCACCAGTGTCAATAAGAATTTATCTTCATTAAAAATTGACATCCAATATCGTATCCGGGAATCGATTGATTTAAAATGATGCAAAGACAAGATGGAAGCTTAGAGAAGATCGAACGTAAAATAATAGAGAAAAACAGAAGAACTCAAATGAAAACACTTTGCTTCAAGCTCAACTCTCTCGTTCCTTCATTGTTGTCACAACCCTCTAAGGTATTCACTCTCATATTCGATCGATTAACATGTTTTTTTTCATCCTTTTGAATCTTGACCAAAACGCATATTGTTAGCAGTTAATCACGCAAGAGAGCCAGTTTAATCATTCGATTGCTCACATCGAGGAATTAAAAAAGAGAATAGACATATTGAAGGATAACAGGGACAAACTAATCAATGGCGAAAAAGATAACAAATTTTATAATTTCAGAGACGGCCAACCAGATGACGCCGTTAGTTGCGACAGCGTAACTATACCACCAGCAATGGAATTGCAAGAATTAGAAGGAGGTTTGAAAGTGATTTTCATCAGCAACCCAGAAAGGAAAGATTTGTTTTCGAAAATCATTGGTATTGTAGAGGATGGAGGAGCTGAGGTGGTGAAGGGAGGTTATGCCACTCTAGTTGATAAAGTCATTTACACTATCCATGCTAAGGTGCAAATTACTTTAATATATCACGTTAATCCTCCGTTTAGGAAAGCTCAGGCTTAGACATGCCAGTATTTACTTAAAACAACATAAATGAGTTGGATTAAATGTTGTGAGTTAAATGAGTTGAGATTAGTAACAACTTAACACAATACGTGTTAATGTAAATAACTTAAAAATTAAGAGAATAAAATAGATTTACATGTTTAAAAGTTGTTAATAACATATTTGACGAGAAATCACTATTTTTTAAACAAAGAATATGTGTGGTTATAACTCCTTTTAAGTTTAACGAAATTGATCATTGTATTAAAAATTACACATTTAGACCTATACTGATTTAGCTTAAAATCCGTCTTAACGTGCACTAATCCTGACCGAACCCATCTTGACAGGCTTAAATTCAAACTTTACTTCTTTTAGTTCAGAGATCTTGAGCTTCCATTTTAGGTAGTTTTTGATGTCAAGTTAATCTCAGCTCACAATGGATTGAGCTCAACTCATTTATTATTTATTGTTTATTATTGTCCTGAAAATTCAGCCTACTGGTTGGGGTTTCACCTTCTTACCAAGAGGTCATGGGTCCAAGCCCTACCAGGGGCAATTTAATTAAAAGACATCCAGATGAGTTAAGAAATCTTGAGTTTAATCTCAGGTTCTGTACCAATGGGAGGCGAGGGTTTACCCATTTCAGGGGATTCATGTGCATCTGGTGTGGTCGTGTCTTACCTATGCGCGGTGGGCCCTGTTAAGACAACATACATGATATATATACGATCATCATCGTTAAAAAAATTTTTATTGTTTATTTTATGATTATAATTCATACATAAAACATTTAGTAGTTAGTTGTTTTAATCACACTTATATAAAGTTTTAATTATTACGCTAATTAAACTAGATATGTATTTAATATGGATTATTTATTAAACGCATCATGTAATGCATATTTATTGAATTAGAATACATAATTAATTTTTTGAAGGCAAGAGTTGCGAGGATTGGCATTGAGGTAACAAGGGTACACAAAAACCTACAAGAGTTGATCAACAGAATCTCGAGAGGAAGCCGTGCTAAAAACAATTGTATTAGTTAGTAGGTGTTTAATCATTTCTGGATAGTCATTAGGCAGTTTTCGATGCCTGAAGCAATAATACGTGTTTTTTTTTTTTACTCAAATATATTTTAAAAAATAAAGTCCAGATTTTCAAGGGTGAGAATTTAATTTTAGTTTTATTGTCATGTTTATTTACTTTTCATGTAATGTACCAACAACAACAACAACAACAACAACAACATACTAGGTTAAATCTCGTGTATTACACGGGTTAAACACTAAAATATTATATAATTTGTAAAAAACTTGTTTTAAATAAAATTTATTTTTTATGAAGACTTATTTTTTGTAAAAGTTATATTTTTCAATAGGTACATGTTTAAAATATTTCGTTTTTTTTTTTATTTTGAATATTAGAAAAAAAGTCATATTTTGTAAACTTATATTGAATTGTGTTTTTTAATAAATTAATTAGTTTGAATTTATTAAAAACTATTTTTTAATATGAAAAACATATGTAATAGTATTAGTCATTAGATTTTTAATTATTAAATAAATAAAGATTAATTATCATTTAATATGAGAGAGAAATAATTAAAAATATAAATAAGTGACATGTGTCACTAATGGTATAAGAATTTGACACATGGCAATGGAAGTCTAGGAAATTGACATGTGTTAAAAATTATGTTTGTTTATTAATATAGAAAGATTATTATTATTATTATTAGTTGTTTAGTTTGAGACTGAAAACTCTAATGTGTGACAATTGCATTCGAATATTACGTCATTATCGACTGAAAACACATATTTTCGTGCTTGAAATCTACGTTGATTTAGCAATTGTGATTATTACGAGTTGAAAGTATGCGAGAAATCGTGAACATGTGTGAAAATCGTGCACGAAACGAAGTTCCAGATTCTCCGGAATCGTAGAACGAAGAAAAATTCAAATATATTGCAATCAGGTAGTCTGCGCGGTACGGCTAGCCCCATCTTGCCACTCTAGGCGGTACGCAGGGAATCAAAATATCTGAGGACTCCGTAATTGTCACACCCCAACCGACGGCGGAATACGTCGGCGCGTGAACGCGACTGTTCAATAGCTCATGATAGAACTAAAACGTTTCATAATTAATGCAACAAAATTACATTGTCTTAAAAACCAAAGTAAATAAGTTCAAACAACCAAAGTTCAAATAAGCCAAAAACTAGAGTTCAAATTATTCTTAAAGCTTCTAAAGTCCAAGCATCTTATGTGTTTATCCCAAAACCTTACTAAGTTGCACCTGAAACATGATAAATTTGAAAAGGTCAGCTACAAAAGTAGTTGGTAAGAATCATAAAGTTGACTCGATAAATCGTTTAATAGTTCAAAATTGAATCTTGTATAATAAACATATCAATAGATAAGGCTTGATGTGGAAACATACATTAAACTATTGCAGATTAAACCTTAGTTAAGGTATAGTAATACATACTATACTTATAGTTCCAATAGTTCAAATTGTGCACAATAGTTCAAACATACAAAGTTCAATCGTTCAATAGTTGTAACTGAGTGATCACCGGCTGGGTGGAATGGTCAGTTCAATAGTTATTATCACAACAGTTAGGCTAATATAGTTAATTATCAATGCAAGTTTCGAGGATAGTTCACATGTAGTTTGAGACATAAGCTCAAATCACAAGATAAAGTTCATAGATACAGATTGTTCAAATAGTTATATTTCATGTTTCACCCCCGATTTTTTGAAAATAAAATCAAATCAAGAAAAGGGGAATATGAAACTCACCTAGATAGATGAATAAATAAGTTGCAAGCTCACGTAGTTCTAGGTCCAAACTTGTAAGGAGTAATTTCTCACAACAAACATATAGTTTCAAATTATAGTTCTCTAAGTTCAACAAATTTCTAAATAATGTTCTAAGGCATTCTAGGTTTAAGATCTAGGTTCTAAATAAGTTTAGGAAATTCAAAGCTAAGTTAGGTGATTTGGGGATAAACACGATAAAGTTGTATTTTTAGTTATTAAGAATAAATATTATAAGTTAAGGAAATAATGAACTAAAATTCACAAGTTAATAATTCTAGGAATATTTAAAATTTAAAGTGTTATATATAAAAATGTAATTCATTATATAAAATTTTTGATTAAATTACAAAGTCTTATGTTTATATGTTTTACTATAAAATTTGTAAGTTAAATTAATTGCTATTTAAATAAAATAAATTTAAATAAAAGTATTTTCTGTTATAAATAATTATTTCAGAAATTAAAAAGTATTTTTCTGAAATTTTATAAGATAAATATGTATGTATGTATGTATGTATGTATGTATGTATGTATGTATGTAATAATTATAATTCAAGTTAAATGGAATTTTTATTCAAATAAAAATATTTCTAAGATATTTTTAATCCAAAAATATTATATAAAATTTTTCATAATTTTTAAATGTATTTTAGTATTTTTAATAAATTATTTATTCAGTTTTATAATGTTTTTAAATTCAAATAAATATTTTTCAGTCATAAATATTAAACTAAAAATTTTCTCAGGTTTATAAAAGTTCCAGAAAGATTATATAATTTTTCCAGAATTTTTATAATAGTTTAAGTATTTTTAAGGGATTATTTATGCATATAATTAATACATTTAAATTAAATTAAATAGGTTTACAGTATAAAAATTAACATAAAAATTTGTGCAAGTGAATAGACGTTTCAGAGTTACTGTATAATTTTTCTAGGATTTTAAAAATAGTTTTAGTATGTTTTTATGATTTAAATAGGTATTTATAAACATAAACTATTAGTTTTATAATGATATAAAATGAATTTATTTTTTAATATTTTTCTGAGTTTGTAAAATAGCTTTACAGATTTTAAAACATTTTTATAGAATTTTTCGGATTTATAAGATGATAGAAATGAGTTAAAAAGAAGAAAATAACAAAATAAGAAAAAAATGGTGTGGGATAGGATTCAAACCCATGACCTTATATCATTTGACCCAAGTTCAAACCACCAGACCAAACACCCTATTTGTTGATGGTATGCAAATAAAAATATATTTATATTTAACATAGATTTCTCCAAATTACCTATGAACCCTAATTCACAAATCGATCAAATGAATGATCTTTAACTGAAATTGATAGAGGGCTATTGATCAACACTGAAAACCGATCGTAACCATGTAATTACTTACTTGATTCGGTCGAGTCTTTAACGAGTTCGAGTTCAATGTAAGTTGCGACCGTTGTTCACTTGTTCTTGATTCCAAAGAACTTTTGAGTAGATTTGGGTGATTGGGTTAGTTTCGTATGATGAAAATGAAGCAAAACCCTATTTTTATTCATTCCAGTTCGAGTCGAAACGTCGGTTTTAATTTTGGGTTTATTAGTCGATTGAATGTCAATCAAACGTGGATTAAAAGGATGTAATAACGAGTTTTAATCATTGTGAAACGTTAGAAATTCGTTTTGGGTCATGGGAGCATAATTACCCGATTAAATGGTGCATTAAAAACCGATTTTGGGCGTTGGCCGGACCATGGCCGGATTCCGGCCTCTTGGCCGGTCTTGAGCCGGAAAAACGGGGAAGCAAAAGGGGATGGGGGCGGGTTTGTAGGAATTACCCATTTGATCCTTAGAATTTGCCATTTTATCAATTTTATACCTAAACTTCTATTTAAGGTTTACAAAATTTTCTTTTAATCCCACAAATTTTGTTTAAAATTTTATTTTTACAAACCTAATAATTTATACATCTATGTTAGTAAAACTATTGTATTTCTAAATTGTTTTGAATTTATTATAGTGACAAACTAAAAATTATACAATATGTATATATTATAAATAGGTAAATGTTTTTTTTATATAAATATACATGTGTTAAATGAGACAAAATTCCACGTGTTTATTTATTAACGTGCGCCAGAATTACAAGTCGGATATCATCGTTGTAAAAATGATTGGAAAAATCCTGGATATTACACTAATCCCTCGCGGTACGCCTAGCCCCAAACTGTTCCACTAGGCGGTACGCGAGGCATGTGCCAGCTTGAAGAATGAGATTTCAACATCAGAATTCATGCATCATCTCATTTTTCTTTTTTCTTGAACTCTCATCACCTATAGGGACGAAAACTTCAACTTTTGATAATCAAATCTCAGTTTTAAAGCCTTCTAAACATATGTATCGCGCTAGGGAATGTTTCTACAACATCTTACCGTTGTTTTGTGACTGAAAATCCGTCCGATTAGGTAATGATTCGTTTTATCCTACTAGTTGATAATGGTTTGATTAGATCTTGTTTTTCAACGTAATGCAATAGTTAGGATTGTTGATTATTGCCTAGATGATGGCTAGGAATGATTATAAACGAAGAACTCAGTGTGTTAACGGTTAAATCCTTGTTTTGATCCGTTGTAATGCCCGGTTATCATGAAACTATATATATGATTATAATGGTTTAAACCATTTGATTGTAAAAATACTTATGATTGTGTTGATCATTCCTTGAAATGCAAGGTTAAATCCAAGTGTTTCAAACTAATCACAGTCATTAACATAATCATTGGAACAACTATCTTAAGTTTATGATAACAATCAGATTAGTACGTTGAACATGGTTATTAAACCTATTCTAATGTCACATTATGATGATTCATGATATCTGAGTAATCAGTAACAAGGATTGACTATTCCTAAGCCATAAATCCATCTAGAAACTGTTTCAGTAATGTAATCAACAACAATACTTAATTGGTTAATCTGAGAATATGTTGATTAAATTAAATGAGTTATCAACCTTGTATTGGGAACCTGAATCAGTATAGGTTCCTACATTATCATACATTGTATACATTAAAACAATTAATTAAAAACTTAATATCAATTTGATGAATTTCAATGCAATGTCTTTGACATTAAACGTTCAGAAAGATCTAATCAGTAAGTTAAAACATAAATAACTTATTAAACATAAACTAATGCAGAATCAAACTAATATTACCAGTCTGTACGTTATTCTGCTAGCTTTGTGACCTTAAGTGAGTTTCGTACAACCCTTTTTATTTTAATATTTTACAAACCGTCTATCTAATTTTCTTAATTTGTCTACGAATAAGGACCTTCAATAATGCATATATGAATTGTTGTTTCTAGATGTTCTTATAGTTATTCTTTTTCGTTTTTTTTTCTTGAAAATAAACTTTTCAATTTCTACTTCATTTTAAGTTCTATTGAATGAATTATTATCATCATCCTATAATGAAAGCAATAAATAGATTAACATGAAGTGTCTTTGATGGATGATTTTGATGATCTAGCCAGGTAGTATTGTATTTATAATGTCAAATATCTCACTTTTCTTGCATGTGTAGATTGATTTATGCTTTCTTTTTGACATTCACCTCACAATGATGTTCTACACAGTCACTCACTTACGTAGTCCTGTCACGCTCCCACCTCTCGTACTTGATAATGTCACTGTTCACTCTTTGAAGTTTGCGGAACATAGTAGTGATGTCTCAGAGAGGCATGTAACTTTACTTGTTTCGGTATCAAGACACACAAAGTTAACTTAAAAGTTACTTTACGTAATGTACAACCATGGTTACACAATCTTGGTTATAGTTTACAAGCTTATATGTAACATATGTACGGTTGGCAATTGTATGAACGATACTTGTAAACACTTGTATGTATTTATAAGTCTGTTTTGTCAATAAAAGTGTGAAATTCAATAAGAACAAGAAGACTTGTAACCAAAACACAACCCAATCTGATTCCTATCGCTCAACAACAAGTGGTGATGAATGATCAGCTGAAACAAGAGCTAGATTGCAGAGTTGAGGGTAAATTAGAATCTTTCTGACGGATTTCTTTACGTCGTCGGACGTTTGTGGATTCCAAAGTCAGAAGATTTGCGCACCATGTTTTGCAATGAGGCGCATAAGTCGCGTTATTTCATTCATCCAGGAGCCGATAAGATGTACCAGGATCTGAGGACATCGTATTGGTGGCCTGGGATGAAGAAATACATCGCTCTATACATAGGGAAATGTCTAACATGTTCAAATGTCAAAGCTATACATTAGAAACCCTTAGGGCTTTTATAGCAGCCTGAAAGTCCTCAATGAAAATAGGGCAATTTTCCATGGATTTCACCACCAAGTTACCAAGAACCCCTCGGGGTTTTGATTCGATTTAGGTGATCGTCGATAGACTCACCAAGTCAACTCACTTCCTTCCTATTCGAGAAGACTACAAGATGGAGAAGTTGTTCACGCTATACATTAATGAAATCATTGCGCGTCATGGTACACCAACTTCAATCATATCCGATCATGATAGTCGTTTCACTTCTCGCTTTTGGCAATCATTACAAAAGGCTTTGGGAACTCTTGTTAATCTTAGCACGACGTATCATCCCCAAACCCATGGTCAAAGCGAACGGAATATTCAAACATCATAGGACATGCTTTGTTCTTGTGTCATCGACTTTGGAGGGAGTTGGGACCCTCATCTTCCACTCATTGAGTTTTCATATAAAAATATCTATCATACGAGTATTCAATGTGCGCCATTTGATGCTCTGTATGTTAGTAAGTGCCGATCTCCGGTCTGTTGGACCGACGATGGTGACTCACATGTCGTAGGACATGAACTTATTCAAGAAACAACTGATTAGATCTCAATCATTCAAATATTCAATCAAGGCTTAAGGCTGCAAGGGATCAGCAAAATAGTTATGCTAATCGACGTCAGTAACCGCTTCAGTTTCAAGTTGGTGACCGAGTTTTATTAATGGTTCCCCCTGGAAAGGCGTTGTCTGTTTTTGGATGAAGGGAAAATTTGCTCCTAGGTACGTTGGACCTTTTAAATTCCTACAGAGGATTGGTCTCGTGGCCTATAAGCTCAGAATTCTGGTCGAATTAAGCAACGTTCGTGATACTTTTCATGTGTCAAATCTCAAGAAGTGCTTAGTCGACCACGATGTTCAGATCCCATTAGAAGACATTCAAATTCAAAACAACATGCAATTCGTTGAACAACCAGTAGAGGTCATGGATCATGGAGTCAAGAAACATAAACGTAGCCGGATTCTGATCGTAAATGTACGATGGGAAGGCAAACGTGGTGCAGAATTCACCTGGGATCGGGACTAAATTCTCTTAACTAGGGGAGACTTTAACATTTTTACAGTAGGAAATTATTCGATCGATGCTTGTAAACACTTGCATGTATTTATAAGTTCGTTTTGTCAATAACAGTGTGAAATTCAATAAGAACAAGAAGACATGTAACCAAAACACAGTGGTTATTGCATAAGGTTTCTCAATAATGAGGAATCTATTGTCTGACAACTTAACAAATAAGCCACGTAAAACAAAATAAACCAACGTTGAAACATATATGATTGTGAGGATCCCAAATACTATACAATAATGAATATCGTTTGGGAATATTAAACAGACAGAGTATTCATGTGAATGAAGATTCACACGAATATATCTGTGGGTTTAAAGTTCTGAACGATATCTCATAATTATAAAACAAAAACGGAAAGTAAAAACCGTCGTCATATTTGGAGAGGTGACGATCTGTATGATTACGCGCGAAGGTTTTACGCTCTGACGTAATATCTAAACTAAACGTCTTCGAAACTAAGAATAATAATAATATTTAACTTAAAATATTTATTAGGAATTACCACTTGAAAAGCATAAAATAAAATTGTTCTTTAAAAATACGAACCAATTACGTTTCATTCGTGACATGATGCGCTAAGAAGAAACGAATCAAACCTGAACGTGCCTATCATTACCTGAACTATAAAATTCCATAAAAAACTTTATTTAAGTCTACAACCACCATCCCCAACCTTATTTCTCTCTCTAAAACTAATTTTCTCTCTCTACTCTCTACACTACAACACTCAACCACCTCAAACCACCACCAATTTTGAAGATCTTGTTATTAACACTATCCTCAAGAAGTCTAGAACACGAAAGTATAACCGATCGGGACTAGGGAACAACGGAAACGAGGTAAGAGTCGATCGCAGGTTCAAATTTTAGGGTTTATATAAACCCGAAAACCTTAAACATAAAATCGGTTTTAATTCCTTCAAAACTCAAGAACCAACAACGAAATAAACTTAGAGAGCTTTGGATAATCTTTGTTTATGTGTTCCAAGGTTGGACAAGGGGTTGGAACGAAGATGGTAGTATCGATGTAAGAACATGGCTAGAAACATTAGTATCGATGGATGAATGCATGGGGTTGTACGTCGATCGAACTTGGTAAGTTTGATGCCCCATGAAACACCTCTGACCGTCAATACTAGCAAGTTCTATGTCATCCAACTGAAAGGGACTAAGTACTGATTCATATTATTAATATCGACGGCTTCACAACCATCGAACTTATTGATGTGACAATTACGCTCAAGGATTTCGTCATCATTGATGGATTTCACATGTCATTGTGCTTGAAACCCACGTTAATTTAGCGATTGTGATTATTGCAAGTTGATAATACGTGAGAAATCGTGAACATAGGTGAAAACCGTGCTCGAAATGGAGTTTCCGGTTCTCCGGAATCAGAAAACGAAGATAAATTCAAAAATATTGAAATCTGGGAGGCCTCGTTGTACCCGAAGGACAAATTGAGCAACCTTGGTGGTATGCGAGGAGTCCAAAATATATAATGGACTCCGGAAGTCTTCGCGGTACGCCAAGCCTCTACCTGTCTTCCTTGGCTGTACGCGAAGCGTAAGTCGGTTTAAAGAATAAGCTTTGCATATCAGATTCATGCAGAAGTTTCAAATTCATTATTTTCTCGAACATACCTTCCTTTACAGATGAAGAACTTGAATTTTTATCATCAAAATCTCAGTTTCAAGCGACCATATCGTACGGATCGCACCAGGGAATGATTCTACAAGTGCTAATCATCATTTATATTCGAGAAATCCGTCCGATTAGGTAACGATTCGTTTCATCATACTAGTTTGATAATGGTTTGATTAGATCTTGTTTTTGAACGTAATGCAATAGTTAGGATTGTTGATTATTTCCTAGATGATGGCTAGGAATGGTTATAAACGAAGAACTCAGTATGTTAACGGTTAAATCTTTGTTTTGATCCGCTATAATGCCCGGTTATGATGAAACTATACCTTGGATTATAATGGTTTAAACCATTTGATTATAACAATGTGTGTTATTATCCTGATTACTCTTTGAAATGCTAGATTAAATCCAAGTGTGTAGAGCCCGACTAATGACGAAGACTAACAAAGTCAACCAGAGAAGAGTTGAAGACCTGATTTTGTTGTTTTCGTGTACATGTATTTCGAGTATAGTAGATTATAAAGTACTCGAACCGGTTTTCGTGTATAGGGTTCGAGTACTCCTAGAGTAGTATAAATAGACATATTTTCACCTGTTCTAGGGTTGGATTCCCGAGGCGTGCTCTCCAAACGTATTGAGGCACTGTTTCATGAACTTCACTGAATATACAAAAGTTTTGATCTTTCTTCTTGTTCTTGTGATTCTATTTGGATTCCGCACATTATAGAGTCATTTGATGCAGAATGGAGACATAAAGCTCGGTTCTTGACAAGATCTGGGCCTACAAGTGGTATCAGAGCCTTAGTGCTCTTTTCTACATCAAGGTACAAGCTTTTCAATGCAAGTTCGATACTTTCCTGTTCTATCTACTCCATCTAGCTGCTTTTAAAATTTGGGACTCTGAATCTTGAGAAATATTTCTGTGGAAATTTTTCAAGTATTTTCGAGTTCAAATTTCGAGAACAGTTTTTCGGGTATAGATTGGTGAGTTTGAGTATAGCTGGCTGTTCGAGTACAATAGTTGTTAGAGTAGACATGGATTTCGAGCACACTGGTCTTTCGAATACAATAGGGATTTCGGGTACACTAAGACTTCGAGTACACCTGCTCTTCAAGTATTCTAGAATTTCGTGGACTTGAGTTTCGAGAACATCTTTCCGATACCTGGGTTTCAAGTATTACCTGGACTTCGTGCACTGTTTGGGACGTAGCACTCTAGGGAATTTGGAGAACCTATACTTAGAAAATTTTCTGAAAGTCATGGCATCAAAGAACCTCACCAACTTGTCCAACCTTTTGAACTTAGACAATGAGATCGGCACCGGAACCAAGCCACCTAGGCTCTTGTCGGGGGATAACTTCCAGGATTGGAAATTCAGGTTCCAATCGTTTATCAAGTACACGGACCCAAAATTATGGATGTCAATTGAAGAGGGGCCGTATGTGCCTATGTACCAAAGTGAGCTAAACGGACTTATTCCCAAGGACCCGGAGTTATACATGGAAAACGACATTCTTTTGAAATAAAAAGATGATAAGGCATACACATTAATTACTATGGCGTTGTCAACTTACGTGGCTCACGGGTTCAAGGAGCATCAGACAGCTAAACAACTATGGGATGCTTTGGTGGAAAGGTTTGAAGGGAATGAAGACATGTGAGAAAGTCGCAAGGATATGTTAAGGCAAAGGTTCAACATGTTTAACCATGTCAAAGGAGAGTCATTGGAAGCTCAACTGAACCGATTTACACATCTGATGACCGAGATGACCAGTGTAGGAATTGAGTGTTTAAGGGAAAAGTCAAAAAGAAGCTCTTGAACTCATTACCGTATAACTGGAATTCCAATTGCACCACCATCAAGAGAACCAAGGACATGTACAAGACCTCTCTGAGTGAATTGATCTCCATTATCAACTCTTATGACATGGACGACAAACAAAGAGCTGTCAACCATGCCAGTTCTATGGGCATTACACATGCATCAGAGAATGCTACTCTTTTGTCAGCCATCAATTTTCAAGCATCTGGATCTCAGCATTACCAAGCACCTTCATCACAATCTGTTCCATTTGAGACTGCCTTCCTTTCTTCAAGGCAAGTTAGTTCAGTGCCCAAGGTTAGCCCATAAAGTGAAGAGAATCCGCTTCTGTTCAAGGGATTTATGAACAGTTACAACGCTTTCATTACGTGAGAGTTGGCACCGGCCAATCTCACTCAAGATAACTTAGAGCAGACCGTAAGATGTGGAAAAGATGGATATTTCTTGGCAAATGTCAATGGCAGTCTTTCGTGCCAAGAAGTTCATCAAGAAATATGGAAGGAACAGTTTCGGCAAAAACCCCAGGGAAGAAGCTGGGATTTGATAAGTCAAAACTGCGATACTACAACTGTGACCAGCCGGGTCAGTTTGCAAAGGAGTGCAAACAGCCAAAGGTGAAGAAGGAGGGTGGGAAGAAGCCTGATGAGAAGGCTGCTGCTGGAGTGCTAGCACATCCAAGGCTCTGGTGACTCAGGAAACAGACTCCTATGATTGGAGTGATCAAGTGCAAGAGTTAGAGATGACCCTGAGCCACACATTTATGGCAGAGGTGGATGAGAAGCACAATGAGGTAACCGAAAATCTTTGCTCAACTTCTTGCATTGAGAAGGTATTTAAATACCGTTCTCATAATGAAACACTAATCAAAGAGGTCACTAAACTAAAGTATTTTAACTTTAAGTATCTTAAAAATGAAGCAATTTTTAAAAGGAAACTTGAGGCTGAGGGTCGGGATATTTCAAAATTAAAGGAACTTTTAAGTGACAAAGAGTCAAATTATCGAGATGCTAGACGCAAAATCGATGAGCTCACTTCTGAACTAGAACAAATTAAAACTCAACTTTCTAAAACCTCAACCAGATGTGAAAGATATGACTATGCAAGCAAAGTTTTAGAAGGCATGGTCAACATTCAGTATCGGGAGAAAAGGGGTAAGGGTCTTGGTTATATGGAATGTGAGCCTCCTTTTAACCATAATTATTCAAGCATGCCCTGAATCAACACATCAGTTGATGACTTGGCTTTACAATCTGATCATGCTTTTGAGTTTCCCACTAAACCAGTTTCACTTATAGTTGACCCTTTGTTTATTTCTAATGATTCCGAGGTATGTGCAGATAGTTTAAATGATACAGGTCTAAGGGAGAAGAATGAATAAAGAAGTGCCGGGAGGAGCACATAGTGTTCAACATCATCTAGAAAAACACTTTTTATTCCAAAACCTGATTTTGTAGGAAGATTTGATGAAATTAAAATCAAACCAAATGAGATGTTAAAGAATTTGAATTCTACTTTTGTTAATAATGATGTTTTAGAATCAGTTTCTTCTTCTTTAAAGCAGGTGAATAGGGTTCATTCCACGATCACCAAAGAGGTGGGTTCAAGGTTAAACCCTAACTGTGAACCTTTTGTTCCAACCAGGTCATTGGAACAAGCCTCTTCAAGTACTTCCTATGGTCATGGTGATTGTGATGTAAAGCCGTTTGACCCAAATGAATTTCATGAAAAGGTATGTTGCTATGCATGTGGTAGACCAAGCCACATTGCCAGAGACTGTCTGCACCAGCCTACTGGATTCTTCTATGGGAAGAATCAGAAGGCAACGCCCAAGGCCAAACCTACCAAAAGATCAATGAGGACTGACCAATCCTCAAAGCCTAAGGTGACACCTTAGAAGGTACCTCAGAATCCTTCCACTGCCAAGAAGGCCAAACCAGTTAAACAAAATCAATATGGTTTTCATAAGCAAAAATCAAAGGTTTTTAAAACTAAATGCAAATCACAGTGGAAGAATAAACCACCAGTGAAACCAAATTTAAAACTAGTTGATCATGGCAGTGCTGTTAGGCCCAAAATTATCTGTCACACCCCCTGCGCCGCGTGCGGAATCCACGGCGCGGTGACGATCGATGGTTGAATCATGCACAAGTATTGAATAAGAACAACCACACTGCATTACTAAGTTTCAGAGAGTTTAGACAATTGTTTAGTTAAAGACATTCTATCTATCTACCAAAAGAATGACAACTACAGACCCAAAAATATTGTTTACAAAATAAGACTCAGACAAGACAATCAAACAATCAGGATTATGTGAGTTTCTAATCCATCCTAGCTTGTTTCTTCATCTTGTTCTATCTTAACTATGGTCTCCTTAGTTGTCCTTGTGAAGCTCTAAACCTGATTACCTAAAACACGTGAAAGGTAACTGTCAACTACAAAAGTAGTTGGTGAGAACAATAGGTTTAACATTTGTAAATATGAATCTGCATTGTAAAACATATGTATAAAACAGTTAATGAAAATAACATGGATAGTTGCAACCCAAACTAACATCAAGTAAGATTAACGTGTGCAAACAGTCTAATGACTGTCTACTAGAAAAGCCAACATATAATCAAGTCCCAAACTACGTTTGGAGTTAGAAAAAGTAGTCAGCAAACGCATTCAACACGAGTTGTACTAATGAGTTTACTCAGAAGACAAACTCCGTGTTGATGTACCCGGTCAATATGACCTATGCTGGTAAAGTTAATTAGCAGCAAATCCATATTACCGTAAAGCATCCAATCTGCAGTTAGTTTTTAAAACAAATTTAAAACGATAACCGCAGCCTTGGCGTAACCATAACGTGTCCCGCTTTCCCTTGTTGTGATCAGCCAGTACTAACGTTATAAGAATAAGAATAAGATTGAGTAAGTGTCTTGATGTGTGTATAAGTTTGTTCACAACGATGAACACCATGCTTTTAAGTTTTTAAGATTTAATCAGATGATTGAAAACCTTTGGTTGAATACCCATGATTGATTACCATGACTTTGAAATCATTTGATTGAATACCACTATGAAAACCCTTGATTGAATCCGGTGATAGAAGACCCTTATATAAATACAAGGTTTGAACGAAAACATTTAATAAAATATTTATTTAAAAATACGGGTTATAGTTTAAAAGTTTGTAAGAGTTTGTAAAACTAAATCTTTCAAAGTGTTTAACATATATAAAACATTTTATGTAAAATAGGTTGTAAAATAATTTATAAAACTCTTTTATAAACCTTTTTAGTAGAAAACGTTTAACAGTTGATAACTCATTTAAAAATAGTTGAGAAATCCCTTAAATTTGTAATGTGAACATGTAATTGTTGAAAAGTAGCATGAATCCTGTATATGAGATATGCTTGTATAAAGAGTGTTTAGTCACGTGTTCCACCCCAAAACAGTAGAAAAACAGTAAAAGAGGGGCTAATGTTCTCACCTGACAGCAGTAGACTCTGAACCTGAACAAGTAGCAATCAGACAATACCTCTAACTGGCTTCCTATATCATTGTAATCATGCATATAATATATGATTTATAGTGTTGTAGACATTGGTTGATTCATGAGTCGTGTTAACCTGTTAACGATTATGGTTTTGTATAATTGTTACGTTTAAGGACATTAGATTACCCTTGAAAACATGATTGATTCCCATGTAAATGATTAACTTAAGATTCAAAAGTATGTGTCATGTCACTTTAAGCATAAACTTGTTATGCATATAAATAACATGTATTAATGAATTTGATAACACTTTTTGTTTCCATGTATTATTTGAACTTGTTTATGTGTTCTTAAGCTTTTGTGATCATAATATAAATCTTATTTCTTAATTAAGTTAGACTTAATTAGAATAAAATTAACACCATAATCGTTAGAATCAGAATAAGGTTATATTAACCTTGTTGATTCCTTTAAGCTTAAATATTCATTTGAAATTTTTATTAGCGTATAACTTAGTAAAGCCTTGGATTTAGAATTCGTGTATGGACCAAACACTAATATCAACATTCTTTAGAATGGTGGGATGGTCGAACTTAGGAGAATCGATCATCCTAGTTCAAAGGTATACCATCGATATTGTCATTATCGATAGTTCCTTCTCGGTCGATGTTAGTTTTCGTTACCCGTCCAACATTTATGTTTCTTGTTTAGACTTTATTGGATTAACTTAATTAAGACTATTTGGTTTATTTCCAGCCTTGCATGGCTGTTCACATGGACTTACAGCTCGATTAACAAGGCATGGCCCATCCATAGAATATACAATAT
This sequence comes from Mikania micrantha, assembly GCA_009363875.1. NCBI lineage: Eukaryota > Viridiplantae > Streptophyta > Magnoliopsida > Asterales > Asteraceae > Mikania > Mikania micrantha. The sequence goes on from CM018684.1 coordinate 26,366,814, forward strand.
TGCTAACTATCAATGTTTAATGGCATCTTGGATCTTTTCAATTTCAACCAATGGTAGTCTTGGATTTTTAGTTGGATTTATATCAGCAGCTAAGAACGTGGTGGTGGGATTTAAGAAGCATCATAAAAAAAAAATAATATCGATTGGGGAGGTGTACATGAGGGTCCACCGAGATTAATACCATCGGTGATGGCCTCCCTTCAACTTTGTCAGATTCGACCCCCACCAATCCACCTACTCTACTTGGGATCTCATGGATTAACTTTTAACATACAGGTTTAAGTATTGAGATGAAAATTATCGGTGTTCACGAAGTCAGTCAAGGCTCTCCAAGCCATCACCCTTGCTGCCGATTTTACCAACCAACACTTGGGCCTTGCCATCAACATTAGCAACCGATATTGGCAGTATCGTTCAGGGTTTTGGGTCCTTCAACTTGACTGACTTAACCTAGCTAGAATTGACAAATTTCAGCCCCCATGTAGAGATCGAGACTAGGAATCTCGATGGGGAAAAGCTGGTTGCTAACAGCCCATCGGTACTACCCGGTTCGTGAGTTTCTTGAGCCGATGTTTGTTTCATCCGGATTTTTCATTCGTTCTCAGCCATTGTGTGTTTAATTCAAGCAATTACAAGCCTTCCTAAGCCAATTACAGCTCTGTTTCTCAAGTAATAGGGGCTAAAGAACAGGTGTACAAGGAAGAAGACGATGAACAGTAACATACCTTCAGCTCAGTAACTTCTCTCTAAGATTCCGGCCAGATTACTTTGAACCAGTTCCGATCCCCTGTACTTCTAGCTTCCTCTTGTCGAGACGATCGTTTTGATATATTATATGCGCGATTTTGTGTAGAAACGAAGAAGATATGATCGATTTTGTGTGTGATTTCTAGTGAGAGAAATCTAAACGAAAATTTAGAGAGAGATATGAGAGTGAGCTGCTCAAATGAAGATGAGGGAAAATATGGGTTTTTTTACCCCGGTTGGTTCCCCGCGTGTTCGGGTTCGGTCGGGTTCGGTTTCACGTATTTTTACGCGTGTTTTATTACGATAACGGAATTAATATTTTGAATTGTAAAATAGTTTTCTTTAACTTTTTTTTGATGAGTTTCAAAATTGTAAAATATAAAATAAAATATTTTACTTATTTTTACTTTTCGTTCGTAGTCAAACCGTTAAACGAATATAATTACGTATATACCCGCAATTACGTACGTTTTTGGTCGTATTATTTTTTATTGTCGTTTATTCGTATTTATAAGTTTGACATTATTATCATCATGAATCGTCACCCATAATGATACTCAGTCTCGCTTTCGCATTACGTTTTGTTTAATTAATTTGTTTGTCATAATATCCGTCTGAAAACTACGCACTAACACTATCCCATTACACCGAACGCAGTATATGTATAGGGCATACTCAGAGTCCAGCTACCTGCCTTATCTGCCGCCAGCCCACCACTGTTTCGATATAATACAATACTGTTCTTGCCTAGCGTAGTCGACTGTAAATAAATAATACATAGTTGTTGCTAATTAAATAAGATCCTATATCACACAAACACAAACTTGAACACATGAATCACATTGACATATTGAATATAAATACACATTGTTCTATCACTGTTTATGACTATCATGACTAAATGCACAGATGTTACATTATCAGGGTCAAATCAATCAAGCCCAAAGGGGTCATTAAGAAAGGACCCATTGTTCCATCTGTACCTAAATCTGTTATGGTTTGGGTATCCATTTCTCATTGATTGTGTGTGTGATGCAGGGACGGCCCAAGAAGCTTAAAAATGTTTGGTATGTGGATAGTGGCTGCTCCCGGCATATGACTGGGGATTTCTCTCAGTTACATGAGGTCACACCTTTCAATGGAGGATACGTCTCATTTGCCGGAGACACGGGAAAAAAGATAAGCATGAAGGGCACAGTCACCAGTGGAACTCTAAGTTTTAAGGATGTCTACTACGTTGAGGAGCTCAATCACAGTTTATTAAGCGTTTCTCAGGTATGTGACAAAAGCTTCTCAACACACTTCACAAACAAGGAGTGTCTCATTCTAAAGCCCGGATTTGTTGTGCTAGAGAAGTGGATCTGGATGAGGACTACGAGAATCAACAATGCCTACATCATCAATATGAATTCAGATTCATTCACTGAGAACACCTGCTTGTTCTCAAAGGCATCGGAGAATGACTGTCTACTTTGGCATAGCCGACTCGGTCACGTCAACCTGAAGAATCTCAACCGAGTTGATAAAGGAGATCACGTCATTGGGTTACCTTCTAAAGACTTCTCCTCAATTGAGAAGTGCATCGCGTGTACCAAGGGGAAGCAGCACAAGAAACCCCACAAGCATAAATTGTTTAACTCAATCTCATCAATTCTGCAACTTCTTCGCATGGATCTCTTTGGACCAGTCAATGTTATGAGCATCGGGAAGAAGTCATGTTGTCTGGTTGTGACAGATGATTATTCCAGATTTACTTGGGTGTTCTTTCTGGCCAAGAAAGATGAGACACCAGAGATTCTGAAGAAGTTTATCTCCATGATCAAGAATCAGAAGAATCCAAAGGTTAAGGTTAACAGAACTGACAACGTCACTAAATTTAGAAATCAAACGCAATGAGAAGGGAATTGCTCAGCAGTATAGTGCAGCTCGTATACCTCAGCAAAATGGAGTTGCTGAAAGAAGGAACAGAACGCTTATCGAAGCTGCACGGACCATGCTGTCAGAGTCCAAACTGCCAATATTCTTCTGGGCTGAAGCTGTTAACACAACTTGTTATGTTCAAAATCAAGAACTGTTGAACAAACTCCATCAGAAGACTCCCTATGATATTTTCTTCAACCAGAAGCCAAAAGTTGGTCACTTTAAGTCGTTCGGGTGTCCGTGCACTCTCCTCCATAGTGAGCCGAATCATAAGTTTGATGACAAGGCTGATGAGTGTTACATTGTGGGCTATTCATCAGAGAAAGCTGCCTACCGAGTATACAACAAGAAGACCCGGATGATTGTGGAGTCATACTATATCGATTGGCAAGGGATGAACAACACAGATGCCGGTTCTGGTCCAAACTGGTTATTTCAGTATGATTCTACTTTTGAGCCCTTCAACACTACATCAGAGAGTGCAGGACCGTCTGAGCCAACTGTAACATTTGTGCATATAGTCATGTAGTTGTAAACAGTATTAGAACAGTGTCTATTCATGGTTCAGTTCATCAATGTGATTCGTATGTTCAAAATGTGTGCTTGTGTGTTACAGGATCTTAGTAATCAGAAAACAAGTATGTATTATTTATTTACAGTCGATTTCACTAAGCAAGAACAGTAACTTGTTATATCGAAACAGTGGTGGGCAGCGAGAGTGAGCCCTATACATATACTGCGTTCGGTGTAACAGGTTAGTGTTAGTGCGTAGTGTTGAGACGAATAGTATAACAATTAATTAATTCAACCAAGATCGTAATCTGTAAGCGAGACTGAGTATAGTTATGGGTGACGATCCATAATAATACGAATGTTGAACTTATAATTACGATTAAACGACTTTAAATAATTAATACGATCGTAAAACGTACGCGATTGCGGGTATACACGTAATTTCGAATGTTTTAACGATCTGACAATGCACGAAGAGTAAAATAATTGGAATAATTATTTTTATATTTTACAATTTTGAAACTCATCATTTTATTGAGTTTAATATCTATTTTACTTTAAAACCGCGTAAAATACGCGTTACGTTTCGGAAACGCGAACCGAGCAACCGAAACGAACCCGGATACTACCCGGACTATAAAAGCCTTGAACAAGGCTTAAAACCTCATTTAATTCCTCAACAACCCTTTCTCTCACTACAAAACCGTTCACCCTCTCTCTCTCTAGAAAACCGACCGTTAAACGCGCGTATCTTCTTCGTTTCTCAACGGAATTCGTCATTCTTGGTGTCCACGCGAAGCCCTCGACAAACTCTACACGAAAGTACAAGAATTTCTCAGATTTATCCAGCCAAAAACAAGGTACGATCGAAAGTATGAGCTGAAAAATAGGGTTTTCGTTTTGTTGCTTGATCAACTCATATAACCGGTAATAAAAGCCCATGTAGACTAACCCTGGACCTTCGAAATGTGGTTCTTGTGCACCGAGGATGTGGAGTCTTCACCAGGGATGGTCGTAGCTCGAAAATGGAGGTGAAGTTGTACAGGTTCGCTGAGAAGAGGGGGGCTGCCGAACCATCATCATCAGGTGGACGAACCCTAATGGGGGCTTCACGAATCTGTATGGTTCGCTGAACCTCGGCCGAACCCTTCGGGGATCTCACGAACTTTCACCGAACCAAGGGGCTAGGAACGAACCATCCCTGATCGAACGAACCCTCCATGCAAGCATGCTACGAACCATTTCACTTAGCCGAACTATCATGCATGCGAACTATAGGGAGCCTACACGAACCCTCCTATGACGAACCTTGCATGATTGACTGATAGAGCCGAGCCCTCCTTAGTGCAACGAACCTTCATGCTCACAATTGGTCAGTCGAACCTTATGGGATGCCGAACCTTCGAACTGCCGAGCCATTTTCTTTTCTGAGCCACGAACCAAGAGGGAACGAACCTTGTTACCTGCTAGCTTCACGAACCCTAGGTGTGTCACGAACCATTCTCAGCATGGCGAACCCATGCATAGATTGCATGGGCGAACCTTGAGCCAAAACCATAAAGGGTTCGCTGCCAAAGGGTTTGGGCCGAGACTCAATGTGATTTTCTTATTACTTCTTGGTCCATATCGATTGGTTTACCTTGGCCCACATTAGAATGAGTTAAATTCCATTCCCTTGGCCCAAAATAATCATCCTAGGCCCGTGTTATTCCTTCAATTACACATTTTGGTTTTCGACACATTAAGAGCTCTAAATTGGCCCAATGACACATTCAATTGGTCCATAGAGATTTAAGTGGCCCATGGCTTTTGCTAAGTCTCATGGTTACATGGACTAAGACCAATTGTGTTGGGCTCGACTTATAATACTTGTGAATTGATCATGAATTGGTTAAGTTATAACTTAATAACAATCATGAAGATAAATTCACAATCACAAGACTTAAAACAATTGAACCTCTCATCACAAAACATGTTAATCAATGGTTATCAAATTCAAGAACATTTAACATTTTATGCATAAGATTATGCACAAAAGAACATTCATATTCGTTTCTTGGACCCATGATCAATTATGTAATTCAAGACATAACTTTCAAGAGTAATCAAGTTAAACAAGTTCAAGTGAACACCAGTCAATCAACAAATCAAAGTCTATACAATTATAAATCTTATATCTTATGTATGATTACAATGATATAGGAACAAGTTAGAAGTCCTGTTTGCTACTTGCTAACTGTTTAAGTCAGAGTCTACTGCAGACAGGTGAGAACTCTAGCCCCTCTTTTACTGTTTTATAACTGTTTTGGGGTGGAACACGTGATCAAAACCGCTATTTCAATCTTGTTTCATTACACAAGTTATGTGTAATTCATAAACATTACAGGTTCATCTTACGAATCCAAGGGATTCATCAATTGTTTAAAGAAATTGTCAACTGTTTTAATTTACTTGTCAATTACTAAACTCTTTTCATTAAAAAGGTTTTATAAGGGACTTTTGAACTGTTTTGAAATTAATTTACTCAAATGTATTTATGAAGGATAAACACTTTTTGATAAAGGATTTTACAAACCCTTTTGTTATAAACCTTGTTATTACACAAGGTCATCACATCAAGGTATTCAAAACAAGTGGTTCACAACATGGTATCCAAATCAAGTGGTTCAAAACATGGTATTCAAATCAAGTGGTTCAAAACATGGTATTCAAATCAAGTGGTTCAAAACATGGTATTCAAATCAAGTTGTTCACATCATGGTATTCAAATCAAGTGGTTCATTTCATGGTATTCAAAACAAAGGATTTAATTCGTGGAATTAAATCCAGGCTTTTCAATTCATGTTATCAAATAAGGCATTAACACATCCGGTTAAAGTAAGATTCAGAACATGGTGTCAATTGTTGTAAACAAACTTGTAAAAGCATCAAGTATCACATTCATTAGCGTTAGTACTGGGTGATCACAACAAGGGAAAGCGGACACATTGTTTCTTATCCAGGATGGAGTTAGCTTTTAAATTTGTTTTAAAAGCTAACTGTAGGTCTGGTGTCATTGTTTTCTTATCCAGGATGGAGTTGGCTTTTAAATTTGCTTTTAAAAGCCAACTGCAGGTCTGGTGTCATATGGTTATCAAAACTGCTGACGTATTATCTAACTCCAAACGTGGTTTGGGACTTGATATTATTGGCTTTCGTGCGAACAGTGATTGGACTGTTTACACTCATTTTCTTACTTGATGTTAGTTTGGGTTGCAGCTCATCCGTGTGAATCTTATGATGCTTTAACTTACCTATGCCTTATATCATATACTCATGTTTACAAATGCTTAAACCTATTGTTCTCACCAACTACGTCTGTAGTTGACAGTTACTTTTCACGTGTTTCAGGTAATCAGGTTTAAGACATTCTCAGAGGCAACTAAGGAGACCATACTAAGATAGAACAAGATGAAGAAACATGCTAGGATGGATTAGAAACACACTAAATCCTAAATGTTTAATTGTCTTGTTTGGAGTCTTATTTTGTAAACTATATTTTGGGTCTGTAGTTGTCTTACTTTTGATAGATAGATTGTCTGTAACTAATCAACTGTCTAAACATTATGAAATGTAGTAATCCATTGTGGTTGTTCTTATTCAATACTTGTGCATGATTCAACTGTTCATACGTCACCGCGCCGTGGATTCCGCACGCGGCGCAGGGGTGTGACAGGTTGGTATCAGAGCCAAGGTTGTAGAGAACTAGGAAAAAAAAACCCAATGTTTAATGACCTAGACTATAACCTAAGCTACGCAATAGGACTAAGTGCTATAGGCTTGAGGATACTTAGGATCTAAGTAACTTAAGTGAGCATTAAGTCTACAATAAGCTTGAAAGATCTTAGGGACATTTTTCTAAGATTAGACATCGAGTCAAGGAATTTGAACCGGAATTCTATAATTTTAGAAACCGGATTAAATTCTCACACATATGCATTTAAGGATTTCAGAGGCAAGGATCTGTATTCTTAGTATCCTTGATCTGAAATTCTCACACAGAGATCATTATAGAAATTCAGAGGCAAAGATCCGTATTTTCGGTATCTTTGATATGAATTTCTTGTCATATTCATTATAGGATTTAGAGACAAAGATTGATATCTTTGATCTAAAGTCCTTGTCATATTCATTATAGGAATTCAAATGTCAAGATCTATTAATTTAGAGTCTTGATTTGAAATCCTTGTCATATTCATTATAGGAATTCAAATGTCAAGATCTATTAATTTAGAGTCTTGATTTGAAATCCTTGTCATGCTCATTATAGGAATTCAAAGGTCAAGAACTATTAATTTAGAATCTTGAGTTGAAATCCTTGTCATTGTTATCATTGTTATCATTATCAGGTGTTCATTATCATAGGAACTTTATAACTTAGAATCTGTGTAACAGTATTCTTTAGTTGAAGTTCTCACAAGAGATCATTATACTCGATACTGTAGGTATTGAGAACCTAGGTTAAATTAACCCAGGACACACATGCTAAAACCTAAGGTTTTAATTTCGAGTAAATTAAGAACCAAGGTTTACATAATCATTATCATAGTCACAGAACAAGAGGCAATCATGAGACAATCATAATCAATCAACAGTTGGAATCTTAGCCCCAAATATAGACGACGGATTAACGCTGACGTGTTGAGGTAAGTGGTGGGTCGGTGAGAGCTTACCCTATATATAAGCTTAGTTCAGTATGTTAGGGGGAATCCGGCGTTTGTATTTGGAGTGAGGATTCGGGATCAACTGGACACATGGAACATTAGTCAAAACACATGGGATACAATCATTTGGGAAACAATCATTGGCGAATCAAATCATAATGAAATTCAAACTTGGATGAACCAGACATTATGGTGAATCAACCAAGTTGTGAACATATCATAAATGTAAACCTTAAGTGAAATTCTTAAGTGATTACATCATTAGTACTTACTGGCATAAGTTAACAGGAAAGTGTAGAGCACACGTATGATTTAGTTCTACATGTTAACAACTGTTAGTAGGTGCACGCATAACATAATCATAGTTCAGTCATGGAAATCAATCATAGTTCAAGTTGATCAAAGATCATGGGATTCTTAATCAATGGAACACACTTGGAAATCAGTACAAACGTGTTGCCAAATGCTAGCAAGGGCATGATCGTGGTATACCGAAACGGTGGTGGGCAACGAGAGTGAGCCCTATATATAAGCTATTTTCGGTATATCGGGAAAGTGTCGGTGTGTAGATTTGGTGGTGAGATCATGAGACATCGTACATATTCACATGATAAGTATACAAATAAGTTGATAACTTATACGTGTACTGGATCATATTACAATTGAATGATAATACTAGTAGTATGGATATATTACTGACCTTATCATGAAAATTAAATTGTATCCATTCTCATTACTGACCCACTTGTGGCTTCTATTCGTAGAATGCCTCCTCGACGAGACCCAAATGCTGGGGGTTCGACAAGTGGTAACGATGATGAGATTAACAAGATTGCCCGAGCTATCGCGGTTCATATGCGGGACGTGATTCCTGGCATGGTCACTGATATCACCCAGAATCTTCGGGGAAGTACCAGTGATTCCGCACACAACTCCAATGCCACTAACGCTGGAACTGCTAACTTCACATTCAAGCAGTTTAATGATGCTAAGCCTCCTAAGTACGCTGGTACAGAAGGGGCTACTGGTCTATTACAGTGGTTAGAGAGCATTGAGGACATTCTCGACTTCACTGGATGCCCTGAGAATCTGAAGGTCAAGATGGCCTCAAGCGCTTTTCATAAGGGCGCACTCACTTGGTGGAATTCTGAGAAGAACACCAGAGGGCGTGAAGTTGCATTAGCCTTACCGTGGGACGGTTTCAAGAACTTACTCGTGGAAAAGTTTTGTCCACGTCATGAACTGAAGAAACTGGAGGTGGAGATGTGGAATCTGGTGCAAGACAGTGGAGAGAACGCAAAGTATACAACTCGATTCCATGAGTTGTGCATTTTGGTACCACATTTGGTTACTCCTCTATCCCGCAGGATAGAGAAATACATCGAAGGCTTGCCTTTAGTTGTTAGAGGAACTGTTATGGGGAACAACCCCACTACCTTGGAAGCCGCAATTCAACTCGGTGCTACTCTGACCGAGGAGTATGTTAAATCGGGAGTGCTCACCCGAAAGGGATTTAAAAGAGCACAGATTGAGGAAGGCAAGAAGCCTGAACAGCACCATCATAAGAAGAAGAAACAGAAGACGATCAAGAACTTTGCAGCGTTGACTGCGGCTGCACCTACTCATGCTACTCCCCTCACTGCTATGCCACAACCCGCTAATGTCAGAAAGCAGTACACTGGCCCGTTTCCACTCTGCACCAAATGCCAGTATCATCATCTGCCTAGTACTCCATGCAAGAAGTGTCACAAGTGTGGGCGTATGGGACACTTTGCAGCGACTTGTCGATCTGCTCATCTTACTGCTACAACAACTGCTACCACTACTGCTACAGGTGGAAGAGCTTGTTATAATTGTGGGGCAGAGGGGCACTTCAGAAACCAGTGTCCAAAACTCAACAACAATACTGCTGCTGCTCGTGCTTTTGTCATTGGGACTGCTGAAGCACGTGAGGATCCAGCAGTTATCACGGGTACATTTCTTATCAATGATCACTATGTTTCTATCATATTCGATACTGGTGCTGATAAAAGCTTTATCTCTGTTCATACTGCTTCTTTGCTTAATATGCAACTATCTATACTTACTGCTCCCTATACAGTAGAAGTAGCGAATGGTAAGACTATAGTTGTAGATTCTATTATCCATGGTTGTGAATTAAGATTAAATGACCATCTCTTTTCCATCGATCTCATTCCTATGACTCTCGGAAGCTTCGAAGTTGTAGTAGGAATGGATTGGTTATCCAAAAACAATGCTGAAATCGTATGCTCTGAGAAACTTATCCGAATCCCCTTACCGTCCGGCGAAACGATGATAGTCTACGGTGAGAAACCATGCCGCGGATTGAAGATTGTATCGTGCATCAAGGCGAGGAAGTATCTGAAGAAGAAATATTATGCATTCTTAGCTCACGTGGTGGAAAAGAAACCTGACAAGAAAGCAGTTGGAGACGTACCGGTTATCAAAGACTATCCAGACGTATTTCCAGAAGACTTGCCTGGACTACCACCAGTCCGACAAGTGGAGTTTAGAATTGATCTCGTCCCTGGAGCAAACCCAGTGGCGAAGTCACCGTATCGATTAGCACCGTCTGAGATGCAAGAACTGTCTAGTCAGCTTCAAGAACTTTTAGACAAAGGTTTCATAAGACCGAGTTTCTCTCCATGGGGAGCTCCGGTTCTCTTTGTCAAAAAGAAAGACGGTTCATTTCGTATGTGCATCGACTATCGTGAGTTGAACAAGTTGACAATCAAGAATAGATATCCTCTGCCCAGGATCGATGATCTGTTTGATCAATTACAGGGAGCAACTTGCTTCTCTAAGATTGATCTGCGATCCGGGTATCATCAGTTAAGAGTAAATGATGAGGATATACCAAAGACGGCATTTAGGACTCGATATGGACACTATGAGTTTGTGGTTATGCCATTTGGGCTGACCAATGCACCCGCAGTGTTCATGGACTTGATGAATCGAGTCTGTAGGCCTTACTTGGATCAGTTTGTTATCGTCTTTATTGATGATATACTGATTTATTCCAAGTCAGAACGAGAACATGAGGATCATTTGAAGAAAGTCTTGGAACTACTAAGAGAGGAACAACTTTATGCTAAATTATCAAAGTGTGAATTTTGGCTAAAGGAGGTTCACTTCTTAGGACATGTCATAAACAAAGATGGGATACATGTAGATCCGGCCAAGATTGAGGCGATTAAGAACTGGACTACTCCATCTACTCCAACAGAGATTCGTTCATTTCTGGGTTTGGCAGGTTATTATAGAAGATTCATTGCAAACTTCTCTAAGATAGCCTTGCCACTCACTACATTGACTCAGAAAAGTCAAGCTTTTATGTGGGGACAGAAACAAGAAGATGCATTTCAACTTCTTAAACAGAAGTTATGCAATTCCCCTATCCTTAGTCTTCCAGAAGGCAGTGATGATTTCATTGTCTACTGTGATGCTTCAAACCTTGGTCTCGGTTGTGTACTTATGCAACGGGACAAGGTCATTGCTTATGCTTCAAGACAACTTAAGGTTCACGAGAAGAATTACACTACTCATGACCTTGAGTTAGGGGCTGTGGTCTTTGCATTGAAAATTTGGAGACACTACCTGTATGGTACTAAATGTGTCATCTATACAGACCACAAGAGCCTGCAACACATTCTCAATCAGAAAGAACTCAACATGAGACAACGGCGTTGGGTTGAGCTTCTGACTGATTACGACTGTGAGATTCGTTACCATCCGGGTAAAGCCAATGTGGTGGCGGATGCTCTTAGTCGCAAGGAACCAGTCAAACTGATTCGTGTAAGAGCCATGGAGATCAACACACAACCAAACTTGAAAGACTTGATTCGTATTGCACAACAACAAGTAGTAACAGATAATCAACTCAAAACAGACTTGGATTGTGGCATTGAGAAGAAACTAGAACCTCGATCAGATGGGTTGTTATATCTTAATGGCCGCATGTGGATTCCAAAGTCTGAAGAATTGCGCATGCTCATCTGTGATGAGGCTCATAAGTCGCGATACTCAGTTCATCCTGGAGCCGACAAGATGTATCAGGACTTGAGGACATCTTACTGGTGGCCGGGAATGAAGAAAGACATAGCACTGTACGTGGGAAAATGTCTTACTTGTTCAAAGGTCAAAGCAGAACATCAAAAGCCTTCGGGACTTCTGCAGCAACCTGAAATTCCTCAATGGAAATGGGAGCAAATTTCCATGGATTTCATAACCAAGTTGCCGAGAACTCCGCGAGGTTTCGATTCGATTTGGGTGATCGTTGATCGACTCACCAAATCTGCTCATTTTCTCCCTATCCGAGAGGATTACAAGATGGAGAAGTTATCCACATTGTACATCAACGAAATCATTGCACGTCATGGTATACCAACATCAATCATTTCTGATCGTGATAGTCGTTTCACTTCTCGCTTTTGGCAATCATTGCAAAAGGCTTTGGGAACGCGTGTTAATCTTAGCACGGCGTATCATCCTCAAACCGACGGCCAAAGCGAAAGGACTATCCAAACACTTGAAGACATGCTTCGTTCTTGTGTCATTGACTTCGGTGGAAGTTGGGACACTCATCTCCCGCTCATTGAGTTTTCATATAACAATAGCTATCATACGAGCATTCAATGTGCACCATTCGAAGCTCTATATGGTAGAAAGTGCCGATCACCGGTCTGTTGGACCGAGATTGGTGACTCACAGGTCGTAGGACCAGAACTCATTCAGGAAACATCAGACAAAATCACAATCATTCAGTCACGGCTTAAGGCCGCACGAGATCGGCAGAAGAGTTATGCCGATCGACGTCGGAAACCGCTTGAGTTTCAAGTCGGTGACCGAGTCTTACTCAAGGTTTCTCCCTGGAAAGGCGTTGTCCGATTCGGGAAGAAAGGGAAACTTGCACCAAGGTACGTTGGACCTTTTGAGATCCTGGAACGGATTGGTCCCGTAGCCTACAAACTCAAACTTCCAGTGGAGCTAAGCAATGTTCATGATACTTTTCATGTATCAAATCTTAAGAAATGCTTAGCGGATCATGATGTTCAGATTCCACTGGAAGACATACAGATTCAGAACAACTTGCAATTCATAGAACGTCCAGTTGAGATCATGGATCATGGGGTCAAGAAACTTAAACGCAGCCGTATCCCGATCGTGAAAGTGCGATGGGAGGGCAAACGCGGTGCTGAGTTCACCTGGGAACGTGAAGACCAGATGAAGCTTAAGTACCCTCATCTTTTTACAGTATCTTCGGCTAGTTAATTTCGGGACGAAATTCCCTTAACTAGGGGAGACTGTAACATTTGTGCATATAGTCATGTAGTTGTAAACAGTATTAGAACAGTGTCTATTCATGGTTCAGTTCATCAATGTGATTCGTATGTTCAAAATGTGTGCTTGTGTGTTACAGGATCTTAGTAATCAGAAAACAAGTATGTATTATTTATTTACAGTCGATTTCACTAAGCAAGAACAGTAACTTGTTATATCGAAACAGTGGTGGGCAGCGAGAGTGAGCCCTATACATATACTGCGTTCGGTGTAACAGGTTAGTGTTAGTGCGTAGTGTTGAGACGAATAGTATAACAATTAATTAATTCAACCAAGATCGTAATCTGTAAGCGAGACTGAGTATAGTTATGGGTGACGATCCATAATAATACGAATGTTGAACTTATAATTACGATTAAACGACTTTAAATAATTAATACGATCGTAAAACGTACGCGATTGCGGGTATACACGTAATTTCGAATGTTTTAACGATCTGACAATGCACGAAGAGTAAAATAATTGGAATAATTATTTTTATATTTTACAATTTTGAAACTCATCATTTTATTGAGTTTAATATCTATTTTACTTTAAAACCGCGTAAAATACGCGTTACGTTTCGGAAACGCGAACCGAGCAACCGAAACGAACCCGGATACTACCCGGACTATAAAAGCCTTGAACAAGGCTTAAAACCTCATTTAATTCCTCAACAACCCTTTCTCTCACTACAAAACCGTTCACCCTCTCTCTCTAGAAAACCGACCGTTAAACGCGCGTATCTTCTTCGTTTCTCAACGGAATTCGTCATTCTTGGTGTCCACGCGAAGCCCTCGACAAACTCTACACGAAAGTACAAGAATTTCTCAGATTTATCCAGCCAAAAACAAGGTACGATCGAAAGTATGAGCTGAAAAATAGGGTTTTCGTTTTGTTGCTTGATCAACTCATATAACCGGTAATAAAAGCCCATGTAGACTAACCCTGGACCTTCGAAATGTGGTTCTTGTGCACCGAGGATGTGGAGTCTTCACCAGGGATGGTCGTAGCTCGAAAATGGAGGTGAAGTTGTACAGGTTCGCTGAGAAGAGGGGGGCTGCCGAACCATCATCATCAGGTGGACGAACCCTAATGGGGGCTTCACGAATCTGTATGGTTCGCTGAACCTCGGCCGAACCCTTCGGGGATCTCACGAACTTTCACCGAACCAAGGGGCTAGGAACGAACCATCCCTGATCGAACGAACCCTCCATGCAAGCATGCTACGAACCATTTCACTTAGCCGAACTATCATGCATGCGAACTATAGGGAGCCTACACGAACCCTCCTATGACGAACCTTGCATGATTGACTGATAGAGCCGAGCCCTCCTTAGTGCAACGAACCTTCATGCTCACAATTGGTCAGTCGAACCTTATGGGATGCCGAACCTTCGAACTGCCGAGCCATTTTCTTTTCTGAGCCACGAACCAAGAGGGAACGAACCTTGTTACCTGCTAGCTTCACGAACCCTAGGTGTGTCACGAACCATTCTCAGCATGGCGAACCCATGCATAGATTGCATGGGCGAACCTTGAGCCAAAACCATAAAGGGTTCGCTGCCAAAGGGTTTGGGCCGAGACTCAATGTGATTTTCTTATTACTTCTTGGTCCATATCGATTGGTTTACCTTGGCCCACATTAGAATGAGTTAAATTCCATTCCCTTGGCCCAAAATAATCATCCTAGGCCCGTGTTATTCCTTCAATTACACATTTTGGTTTTCGACACATTAAGAGCTCTAAATTGGCCCAATGACACATTCAATTGGTCCATAGAGATTTAAGTGGCCCATGGCTTTTGCTAAGTCTCATGGTTACATGGACTAAGGCCAATTGTGTTGGGCTCGACTTATAATACTTGTGAATTGATCATGAATTGGTTAAGTTATAACTTAATAACAATCATGAAGATAAATTCACAATCACAAGACTTAAAACAATTGAACCTCTCATCACAAAACATGTTAATCAATGGTTATCAAATTCAAGAACATTTAACATTTTGTGCATAAGATTATGCACAAAAGAACATTCATATTCGTTTCTTGGACCCATGATCAATTATGTAATTCAAGACATAACTTTCAAGAGTAATCAAGTTAAACAAGTTCAAGTGAACACCAGTCAATCAACAAATCAAAGTCTATACAATTATAAATCTTATATCTTATGTATGATTACAATGATATAGGAACAAGTTAGAAGTCCTGTTTGCTACTTGCTAACTGTTTAAGTCAGAGTCTACTGCAGACAGGTGAGAACTCTAGCCCCTCTTTTACTGTTTTATAACTGTTTTGGGGTGGAACACGTGATCAAAACCGCTATTTCAATCTTGTTTCATTACACAAGTTATGTGTAATTCATAAACATTACAGGTTCATCTTACGAATCCAAGGGATTCATCAATTGTTTAAAGAAATTGTCAACTGTTTTAATTTACTTGTCAATTACTAAACTCTTTTCATTAAAAAGGTTTTATAAGGGACTTTTGAACTGTTTTGAAATTAATTTACTCAAATGTATTTATGAAGGATAAACACTTTTTGATAAAGGATTTTACAAACCCTTTTGTTATAAACCTTGTTATTACACAAGGTCATCACATCAAGGTATTCAAAACAAGTGGTTCACAACATGGTATCCAAATCAAGTGGTTCAAAACATGGTATTCAAATCAAGTGATTCAAAACATGGTATTCAAATCAAGTGGTTCAAAACATGGTATTCAAATCAAGTTGTTCACATCATGGTATTCAAATCAAGTGGTTCATTTCATGGTATTCAAAACAAAGGATTTAATTCGTGGAATTAAATCCAGGCTTTTCAATTCATGTTATCAAATAAGGCATTAACACATCCGGTTAAAGTAAGATTCAGAACATGGTGTCAATTGTTGTAAACAAACTTGTAAAAGCATCAAGTATCACATTCATTAGCGTTAGTACTGGGTGATCACAACAAGGGAAAGCGGACACATTGTTTCTTATCCAGGATGGAGTTAGCTTTTAAATTTGTTTTAAAAGCTAACTGTAGGTCTGGTGTCATTGTTTTCTTATCCAGGATGGAGTTGGCTTTTAAATTTGCTTTTAAAAGCCAACTGCAGGTCTGGTGTCATATGGTTATCAAAACTGCTGACGTATTATCTAACTCCAAACGTGGTTTGGGACTTGATATTATTGGCTTTCGTGCGAACAGTGATTGGACTGTTTACACTCATTTTCTTACTTGATGTTAGTTTGGGTTGCAGCTCATCCGTTTGAATCTTATGATGCTTTAACTTACCTATGCCTTATATCATATACTCATGTTTACAAATGCTTAAACCTATTGTTCTCACCAACTACGTCTGTAGTTGACAGTTACTTTTCACGTGTTTCAGGTAATCAGGTTTAAGACATTCTCAGAGGCAACTAAGGAGACCATACTAAGATAGAACAAGATGAAGAAACATGCTAGGATGGATTAGAAACACACTAAATCCTAAATGTTTAATTGTCTTGTTTGGAGTCTTATTTTGTAAACTATATTTTGGGTCTGTAGTTGTCTTACTTTTGATAGATAGATTGTCTGTAACTAATCAACTGTCTAAACATTATGAAATGTAGTAATCCATTGTGGTTGTTCTTATTCAATACTTGTGCATGATTCAACTGTTCATACGTCACCGCGCCGTGGATTCCGCACGCGGCGCAGGGGTGTGACACCAACTGAAAACTTCTACAAGGGTGATAATGTAGACTATCGGGTTGACTACGTTCCATGTGATCCCAAGCTTCTGACGGTTGACCCACCAGGCATGTATGATCGGGCTCCTACAGTTCAGCCGACCCCGATATACTTCTCAGTCAGTTCAGCCAATCCCAGAGACAGATCAAGCTTCATCCTCTTCCCACCAAACCTTTGATTATCCACTGTTCTCAAACCACATCCTTGAGGAACATTGTGTGGATCATGGAGCCGAAGCAAGTGAAACAGCTCCCGTCGACAATTTCTCTTCCTCTAGTGAAGATCAGTTGAACCACATCAGCAACTTACTAGACAATCTAGCTGTGGAGGAAGTGCCAAATCTAAGCATCAACAAGAATCATCCTGTGGAAAACATTATTGGACCTCTTTTAGAAGGTGTTCTCACCTTGAGCCGATCCATTCCAGCTCAGAACACCTTGCCTGAAGGAACTATTACACGAAGTCAATCAGGTCCAATTAATTTTTTTTTGTATTCCTGTTTTGCTTCGTAGGTCGAACCCAAGAATGTCAAGATGACTTTTAAGGAGCCAAGATAGGTCGAAGCGATGCATGAAGAACTGATGCAGTTTTAGAAGCTCAAGGTGTGGAATCTGGTTCCATTGCCTGTGGGGAAACTGTCAGTTGGAACCAGATGGGTCTTCAGAAACAAACGTGATGATTCGGGTGTGATCATCATAATTAAAGCATGATTAGTAGTTCAAGTCTTCTACCAACAGGAGGGGATCGACTACGAAGAAGTTTTTGCACCAGTCGCAAGACTTGAAGCTATACGGATCTTCTTGGCCTACGCTTCCTACATGAACTTCACTGTGTATCAAATGGATGTGAAGACTTCCTTCTTGTATGGAAAGGTCAAGAAAGAGATATATAGAGAATTCGAGGCTGTGAAGAAGAAGAAGTTTGAGATGTGTGCGATGGGAGAGATGACATTCTTCTTGGGTCTATAGGTAAAGCAGGATCCTAAGGGCGTGATGATTCATCAAGGCAAATATGTTACCGATATTCTGACAAAGTTCAATATGCTGGAATCAAAGCCTGCATCCACTCGTATGGCTGCTCGTCCGGTTTTAACTTCGGATCCTGATGGTGAAGATGATGATCAGCCACTTTACCGCTCGATGATTGGCTCATTGATGTACCTGACCACTAGCCGACCAGACATCATGTTCTCTGTATGTCAGTGTGCCAGATATCAAGCAAATCCGAAGGCCTCTCACCTGATTGATGTCAAGAGAATCTTTCGCTACCTCATCGGGAAACCGCATCTCGACTTGTGGTATCCTAAGAACTCTGAGTTTCGTTTATATGCTTACTCTAACAGTGATTTTGGTGGTTGTAACTTAGACAAGAAATCAACCACTGGAGGATGTCAATACTTAGGAGATCGCCTCGTCTCTTGGCAATGCAAGAAATAGACAACCGTATCTACATCCACTGCGGAAGTTGAGTATATTACTGCTTCCAGTTGCAGTTCTCAGGCTACATTGAAGCAACAGCAACTCCTCGATTACGGTTTGAATTTTCTTGACTCTCCTATTTATTGTGATGATGAAGCTGCCCTTCAGATCGTCGAGAATCCGGTACAACACTCCAAAACTAAACACATTGACATCCGGATTCACTTTATCCGTGATTGTTTAGAACGGAAACTGATTCTTCTTGAAAAGGTCCACACAGATGATAATCTGGTTGATCTTTTCACAAAATTGTTCGACACAGCTCGATTTCACCATCTCCTTGCCTCTCTCAAACTTATAAGTTTTGATTAAAACAATTTTGTAAATACTGTAAATTTGTGTGTTGTTTTACTTTAATTTTTAGATCACAAATTTAGGGGGAGAAAATTAAAAAAAAAACAAAAAGATTTTCGGTCATTGAGTCAATTTACAAAAACAACAAAAAGATTTTCAGTCTTTGAGTCAGTCTAAGAAGATCTATAAGTTTTGGGGGAATGAATTTTATGAAAACAACAAAAAGAGTTTACATTTTCAGAATTTAAGAAAATACAAAAAGATTTTATTTGGATGGTCAAGTGAATTGGTTCAATTTGGGAAGTGAAATGATTTCTAACACTCAGAAATTCACTGCCAAAAGGTAATTTCTAAAGAATAACAACTTTGGATAACCATAACTCACTAATAAGTTAAAAGAAGTTTTTCCAAATGAAAGGAATGGACATGATCATTCAAAATTATTATTAAATATATAAATAAGTGAGAAGTAAGGAAAATCAAATAACTGGAAAGATCTAACAACTATTTGACTTTTTGCATAAATCTTTAAGTCAAAACAAGATTGTGTTTCGATAAACTTGAAATTGTTTTGAAAAACTCGGGTATTTTCCATGTTTTGTGCTAACAAAGAGCGGGAAATACTTACTAAAGTATCCTCTATTTTGCGTAAGCGAAGACCTAGATGTGTGATGTTAAGGCCAATGTGTCAGCACATCAGGAAAGTAAGAGATGCCAATGAGCACAAAGATGAAAGAACTCCTTCTTGTTCTCGATTCTAATCTAATAGATATGTTCTTTAATTTTTTTCATCTTAAACTCTGTCAAAACATTTTAAGTTCATTGAAACACAATCAAGGTTTGAAACAAAAGATTTCACAAAATTGATAAGTTACATGTTAATATGGTTTCACTGATTGTTCATAAACTACCCAAAAGTATTTTCAGAAAAACCGTTAAAAAATTTTTGATCATAAGTCTTATTTTTAAATTATGGATTAACGAGTGGAAATTATTGGTGGGATATAATTATTTTAAAGTTGGGTTTCCATAAGAAATTATTTTAAGGTGGTCAAATTTTTGATACAGATTTAATCCCACGGAATTGATCCAACTCAACTTTGAACTCGTCCAAAGTTTCTGAGTTTATTTTATTTTATTTTATTTATTTTATTTAGAAAAAGTTAGAAAATTTTCAAAATAATTATACTCGAAGAATTGCGTATTCGAAATTTCTACTCGATTTCGAGTACACGAAAATTCGTGTACTCGAAAATCTGCCTATATATAGTTCGAATATGCAGGATTTCAAGTACCATTTGTTTCGTATACGATTCCTCTCTCTCTCTGGTGATCTCGATTTCCATGCCTCCTTTCAAAAATCCACTCCAACTACCTTGTAAATCCCACTTAGGCAACCCTAGGTATAGATTTTGAACAAATTTTGACCGCCAAATAAAATGTTATGGGCCAAAAACCATTTTCGTGTAATCTGTTCCGTTAATTGAGGGAATCTTGGACAAATCACCTCGAAAAACTCAATATTAGATAGGGATCTTCTTATATGCTGGTCGCCTTCTAATTCCGACCATTTCGAGTATAATTAGAAGTTCTAGGGAGCAAAATTGACGGAGTTATGATGTTTTTATAGTTCTCGAAATTTTGAATTTCGAATACAGGTTTCGAATACAAATTTCGAGTATAGCCTAATTTCGAATACAACCCAATTTTTGAATACAACCTAATTTTCGATTACAACTCTGTTTTTCGAATACAACATAATTTTCGTGAACTCCGAAATTTCGTGAACTATCTAAATATCGTGAGCTCCCGAAAAACCTTGAACTTTTTCTGACTTTGTGATTTTTTCTAACTCATTTAACCTGGACTTGGACTTTGACTTTTGACCCTTGACTTTTAATTTCATCTTTGACTAACTTAACTTTGTTTTATTTTGATATGGCTGACTTAAGATTTGTTCCGGACCACAACATGTCCGCATATGTCGGAGATCTACCAGAGAAGCACTCGATGTTCAGGAGCTTGGTAGAGGGGTTGACCTTGTCTCCAGTAAACTACGCGATCATGGAGCATCCCAGGATTATTTCTGAGTTCATCCAGGACTTCTGGAATTCAATTACTGAGTGCACGGATGCAAATGGCACAATCAGTCTGATCGGCAAGGTTCAAGACCAACCAATCATCATCACTAATGCCTTCAGTTCGGTGACAAGGCAACCGATCCTGTTGAACTTGATCACGACCTTGTTCACAGGACAGTTTACCAGATGTCACTAGGGTGTTTCCCTCCTAAAGAGAATAAATTACTGCATCCTTATGGAGATATCTAGCTCATATTGTGACTCAGTGTTTATCTGGGAGGAAAGGAGGATATGACGTGTTGAATCAAACCCTTGGCTCCTGTATGGTGGCCTTAGCTTTGGGTGTCGATATCAACTTCTCCAAGATGATCTTCAGAGACATCACGTAAATATTAAAGGAAGGAGGAAAGAAATATTTCTAGCCTTCCCACGGTTCATCCATATTGTGATCAACAGGCGACATCAGAATCTTGTTCCCACCATCGGTACTCTTGGATCAAGAGGATGAGGGAAGACTTATTTTCATACATGATGATGAACAAGTGGGGAAGAAGCAGTATGTTTGGGAACGCCCTATTATCAAGTTTGGGAGATTTTTTGGAGAAGATGTAGATATGGAGGGACAAGACACGCCTGTAGCAGTTGTTGCTGATGAACATGATGTTCAGGCTGCGGGAGCCATAACCTTTGTTGCAGAAGAGCATGATATCCCTCCGACTGGCACAAGAACTGAGGCCGTCACGGCTGCCGAGGAATTTGTTTCCGAGTCTTCATCATCTTCCGGTGAAGAAATATTGATTAGGGAGAAAGAGCCAGTCATCCCACTGTTGACCAGAGCAGAACGGGAAGACATTCAGGACATGGACTACATGCCAACTCCTGAGTATTCGCCGAGGAAGAAGAGGCTCAAGATGATGTCAAAGCGAACAAAGGATCCGAGACTCGAAAAGAAGACCATGGGATCGTCCTCCTCGTCTCAGACTCAGCCTCCACCACCCCCACCTCCTACTCAGCCCACACCCCAACCCAAACCACATACTTAGTCCAAACCACCAACACAACCTAAACCACCCACACAGCCTAAACGTCCACAACCACCAAAGCCAAAGCAACCCACTCAACCCATAAAACCCATAACTACCACCCAAACCACTTCATCATCTCCTCCTCCCATCCACTATTCTGAACCACCACCATCACCGCCCAGGAGTCACAGGGACAAAGGGAAGGCTCCCATGCGTACTCCATTGCCTTATGCGCATGAGGGGACACCCGTAGATCTGGTCTGGCTACAGGTCCAGGTGTTCCTATTGGAACATGATTCCATTACAAAGGATGACAAGATTATTGAGTTGCAGGGAGCCATGGTCAGAATCTGTGAAATGTTAAGACGGCAAAACCGAGATATTGGCCATTTGGAGAAACATAATAGACATCTTACAAAGGTCATTGAGGAGTTAATCGACTCAAAGCTTGATGAACAAAAGGATGATGAGGATGATGTTGAAGATGATGATGATGAAGAAGAAGAAAAGGAAGAGAAGAAGGATGAAGAAAATTATAAAGATGGCAAAAATGCCAAGGATGGCAAAGGGGATGATAAAGATGATGAGAAAGATGGCAAAGACGTCAAGGACGACAAAGGAGATGATAATGATAACACGGGAGGAGATATGGGCCAAGGTGCTAGTTCTTCTGGTCAAAAGGACGATGAGCCAGTACAAGACGCCGCAAAAGACACTGATGCTTCTGAGAATTTAGCTTCTTCGGAGAAACCTCTTGACTGCTATGATGATTTATTTGAGGATCTTCCCCAGAACTTTCTTTTTGAAGGATTCGGTGAAGAGCTCGGTGCAGCGGGCCTCAGAGACATATTTGATGATGTTTCGATGGACTCGGTCTTTGATGCGGTCTGTGATCAAGAGAGAAAAGAGAAAGCCGAATCTTCTACAGGAGCATCTGTAGAAGAAGAACTAGATAACATCGTTCTCGGAGACGTCTCCAAAGATCCATATATGAAATATTTGTATGCTCACAAGTATGTCAACCCTGAAGGGCAGGAGATCGCTCCACTGGCTAAAGTCATTGATAGCTGGTTTGATAGACAGCGTGACTGGACTCCTGCACCTACAAAGGTTCAACAGCCATGGATGGGGAAAATGAAAGAAGAACATCCAGAGCACACATTCACAACATGCGACAGAGGCTTATTTGCCGTTCGCAATGACAAATCAAACGTCTGCTGCTGGATGTACGACAAGGACAAAGATCTCTATCTTGTGAAGCGAATGAATGGAAAGTTGGAGTATTTCAAGCGGCCAAGGGATCTCTGCTCAATGCCAAAATTCGACATCAGAAGCATGAACAACGCGATGTTCTTCAATCCATCTAAAGACTCTCAGGCCGATTTATTCGCGAAATTCATAAAAGACCAGTGCGAGAGATATTTTCCAGTGATGAAGACGGTAAAAGGAAGTCGTTTTGTCTCTACTTGTATTTTAGATCCAGTCAAGAAGGAACCGTGGATCTACTACTAGGATCCCCCGCCACACACTGAAAAAGCTATTCCTGTTTCTTCACAAGCTCCAGAAAACTCCTTGGCCAACTTCATGTCTTGATACTTTGACGAGAAGACACTTGCCGCTGTCATACTCCGGAACAAAGATGATATTAAAGACATTGATATGATTCTTGATCCGATGGATCTTTTGAAGTTTGGCAAGGAGGACATGCAGAAGCTGCATGAGTAACTAATCAGAGTATACGATGATTGGGACAAAGAGGCGAAGCCATTCACTCGTGTAGTTGCTTTTGCTATGGAACAGAAGCTGTATACCGGAGCAGGTCCTCACTTTGTCTCACTTCCCATCGGTTGACTTCATCAGTCTAGGGGGAGTTTGTAGAGTCCGACTAAAGACGAAGACTGACAAAGTCAACCAGAGAAGAGTTGAAGACCTGATTTTGTTTTTCTCGTGTACATGTATTTCGAGTACAGTAGATTATAGAATACTTGAATTAGTTTTCGTGCAAAGGGTACGAGTACTCCTAGAGTAGTATAAAATGACGTATTTTGTACTGTTCTAGGGTTGGATTTCTGAGGCGTGCTCTCTAATCGTATTGAGGCACTGTTTCATGAACTTCACTGAATATACAAAAGTTTTGATCTTTCTTCTTGTTCTTGTGATTCTATCCTGGATTCTGCACGTTATAGAGTCATTTGATGTAGAATGGAGACATAAAGCTCGGTTCTTGACAAGAACAACTATATGATGTTTATGATAATAGTCAGATTAGTACATTGAATATGGTTATTAAACCTATTCTAATGATACAAGAATTGACTATTCCTAAGCCATAAATCCATCTAGAAACTGTTTCAGTAATATAATCAACAACGATACGTATTTGGTTAATCTGAGAACATTCCGATTAATCGGATGAGTTGTCAACCGTGTATTAGGAACCTGAATTAGTATAGGTTCCTGCATTATCATACATTGTATGATATTACATTAAAACAACTAATTAAAGATTTAATATCAGTTTGACAACTTTCAATGCAATGTCTTTGACATTGAACGTTCAAAAAGATCTAATCAGTAAGTTAAAACACAAATAACTTATTAAACAAACACTAATGCAGTATCAAGCTGTTATTACCAGTCTGTATGATATTCTGCTATCTTTGAGACTTCAGGTGAGTTTAGGAGAGTTTTGTACAACCCTTTTTATTTTTAATATTTTATAAGCATCAGGGTATCTCTGTGAAAACATTTCTTGAACATATGATATGTATCACTATTATCTGTGTGGTTTCATGTGACTTTTGTAAGATTTCATGGGATTTTGCCGTTAGCTTGTTACCACATTATTGAAAAAGTCCTCATCCCTTGAAACTGTATCTAGTGAACCCATGTGGGGCCAAACAGGAAACAATGATAGTACTATCGACTGACAACCCATTTGCAAGGATCTTGCAACTTCCCTTGTTGTGAATGTTTTTACCTGTTTCCGAAATATCCTCTTAATGTTAGTGATAGGCATTAAGATAATGAGGCATCAAGATATTTACCGACGGGTTTTATCTTCGTAAAAACGTAGATGTGTTTAAAAGTAACTAGATATGGGTCCCATGGTTATCTTGAACAATGTATATCGAAAGCTTGCATATCATATCATATTGTTTTACTTAAACATTACGAGCTCACCAGCTTTGTGCTGATTTTAGCTCAAACCTTTTTGCAAGTAGACAGTGACCGCCGGCAAGGGTGCACGTTTATGCACTTGTAATTAAATAATTTTGTTTGTATAATAAGTTTAGTTTGTAAACTTTAACCATGGTTGTGATGGCGATACCCTTGTAATATATTATCTTTAAGTTAATCTGTGTATTGTGATATCAGATCAACTAAGTTGCACCCCATCTCTGAGACATCACCACTATGCTTCCGCGACCTTCCTAGAGTATTTAGTGACATCATCAACTGGTGACGAGAGGTGGGGGTGTGACAGGGTGGTATCAGAGCCTCAGGTTACAGAAATTTAGGTGGACTTAAAGACCTAGACTATAACCATAGGCTCGTATAGTGACACTTAGATCGCCGAACATAACTAAAGAACAAAACTTGTTTTGATTTGAGCTAGAAAAATCAGGTGGTACAGAATTCCTGTTATGAGTGGCCAGCATAACTGAAATTTGCAACACGTGTGCATTCTATTAGATTTCAATATAAGCAGAACAATAATAACAGCAATGACGAATAGTTGCTTTAAGATAGGAAGAGATATCATGTCATGGTTGTGTTGGATATCATTATTCAATATTCATTCCATGATACTGATATATAAATTTTTTTGTACAACGATGGTTAACCTGTATGAGCGCTACATATACCAGCGGTTTCCTTATGTTTTTCTCGATGATACACCTAGCTCCAGCTCGAGTTCAGACTCTGATCCGTCTGAGGCATCGTCAGCTGCATCTCGAGAAGTACCGCAGGTACCCACTATGCCACCACCACAAGTACCACATACTTCTCCTAGACATCCTCAGGCATCGGGTAAGGATGCATCTGCGAGCAGTAGAGAGAGTTCACCTCCACAGAGGATTCCTGTATGGGATGGACTCAGACGTATGTGGAGTAAGTCCCGCAAGATGACGGGTCTTCTCCCACGACGTCGGCTATCACCCAGAGACGTGCTTGGCACAATACATGAGGAGGGAGAATCCTCCCATCTGGCGGAGCTTCGAGCGCAGCTTCGCTAGGTGACTCAAGATCTTCAGGGGACGTGTATGGAGTTGCAGCAGTCACACACTACTTTGGAGGACACTCGTACCACTATGTTAGAGATAGTTACCTCTCACCTGACTCTGATGGAGCAGGTGAATGCCCTAGACGCAGGTATGTGAGCTTGGCGGGTTATTATTGAGGAGAGGATGAGGAGGACATCAGTGTAGGTGATGATTGCTACATTCTGGCAGCAGGTAGAGGCGATGAGGTTGAGGGTTGCGAGATTGAGGGAGGTGATGGAGATGTTTGGGATGATGAGTATTGAGGCTACACTGATTTAGTGATGGCGGCTGTAGGCATGGTGATTGCCTGCTTACCGTATTTCTTACGGTAAGTATGATCAGGGAGGGGATGTTTTGGGATTTCATTGTAGACATCATCTGACATAGACGGAAAGGTGAGAGTATTGTGTGTGGGGATGTTTTTGGTGTGAGATAGATCCCGTGTGGTTAGGGCGGTATTAGAATGCGTTGTGTTGTGGTTTTCTTTGTATCAAATCTTTATAGTTGTACAAAACTTGTATTGTAGTAATAAAATGTTTATTTCTGTATATCTGTTGTGTGTGTTCTGTGTAAACATGTGTATTAATATCAAACCTTGATGAACGTCAACTGCTTAATGTAAAATACCTTGTGTGGTATACTATCTATCGTCAGTGTGACAACGTAAAACACCTTGTGTGGTATCATAACGTAACATACCTTGTGTGGTATCCTTTCTATCGCATGTGTGACAACGTAAAATACCTTGTGTGGTATCATATCATAAATACCTTATGTGGTAACCTATCAATTGTCTATGTGACACGTATCAAAGTTCTGTATGCTAATATCTCAAAAACTTATGTGATAACATATTAAAAGATGAGTGATGTCATATCTACTGTGAACAGTAACATAACCATATTGGTATCACAATACTGTGTGTTGTGTGATACTATAACATGTTTTTGAGACAACAACACTTAGTATAACTACAAACATTGGTGTGATTGCTGAGAACATATCTGGATAATCTCAATGTAGTTATACTATATACTTATAATCACATGTCAATATGATTTTTCAGTTGACTGAATATGGTTGAATTTATGCGACTGAAAGGGGTATATCTTTGATGTTCTTGAACTGACCTGAGTTTGTCTGCATGTGAGCAGAACAATGGCTCCTAAAAAAGGTCGACTAGCCAAGAACGTTGCTAAGAACGTTACTAACCCCGGACTGAATCAAGTCCCACCTGTAAACGTAGAATCAAATCCGGAATCGAACATGGTTCCACCCGAAAATCCGGAAATGAATAAAGTTCAACCCGTAAACCCGTAAATGAATACGGTTCCACCTGCGACTGCCAGTGGATCTGAACTAAATGAAGCAATGATAGCATGAATTGTGAAAGAACAACTATCTGCTTGGGGTATTTTAACGCAACGTCAACAACATATCACTTCTGGTTCTGGTGGGGACCACGACCATACTGAGCACAATGCTACCGGTGGACTTGTAGAAACTTATCATACCACCGGTACAACGACAACTGTTCCTGATGCACCACAGCAGGGATGTTCTTATAAGTACTTTGCTTCCTGTAACCCTCCTACTTTCACAGGTAAAGAAAGAGCGGCTGGACTCTTGAAGTGGATCAAGGAAATGGAAACTAAACTCAATATCAGCCAATGTTTGGCGGAGCATAAGGTGTCTTATGCTGCTTTTTCATTGAAAGACTCAGCTCTAACATGGTGGAATACCCAGGAGAAAACTTTGGGTTCAGCTATAGTTGACTGAATAGGCTGGAACGATTTTAAAACTCTGATTATGTCAGAGTACTGCCCAATCACTGAAATTCAAAAGCTCTAGGAGGAATTCTGGAACCACTCTATGATCGGTGCTAATTGTGTAGCTTATACTGATCGGTTTCATGAACTCACTTGTTTACATCCCAATATGTTTCCTATGGAAGCAGCTGTCACACCTTGAGCCAGCGGGGTTGGATCGGAGTCCCCGTCGAGCAGAACGTTCTCGGGGCGCAATATCGTGAGTGATAATCAAAGTGATCAGATTGTTTACATTGCAAATGATATAAATGAGAAATGCTAAATAGAATAGAATTACAAAGTTAAATTACATCCGTATCCTTCATAATTTAACCATGTAAATCTATCATAAACATCATAAGATAACTATCTTGTAACTATACAAGATATACAAAATAAGTGTATAATGATGTTTCCAAGAATATGCAGGTCCAAAAATACTAAGTCTTCTATCTGAAGTCCTAGTCCAAAAGCCTAAGTTTCCTAGTTGACCTGTTCGTCATCTGAGAAGTAATGGAAAATAAAATCAACACATGGTTGGTGAGTTCATATAGTTTAGAGTTTGAAAATGATTTGTAAACCTCTTCCGGTAAAGACCTTAACCTCATTAACTCCACATGTAATATCCGGATCGGTATGCTTATATATAGGGCATATGTAGGGTCGAACTTACCGCCCGCCCAGCCACCGTCCCACCACATACTAATCCGTATATGACTCTGTTGTTAATGATAGTTAAGCATTTTTACCCTTCTTATTAAACCCAAAATCCTTCTGTTCTTTGTCCCTGTAATTACAATCATTTGAAATCCATGTTGATTTCATAAGTTCATCACACAATATGATCAACCACAGCAGTTGTAGAAACAGTTATAAATGCTTAATTAAATAAATAAAGAAACATTTGATAAAATCTAAGTCCTAATGATTGGGCTTTGGTCAAACTCGAGTAGACTAGTCTTTCAATCAAGGTACTTAGTAGTTAGGGGGTTCTGTAAATATCATCAAACATATGACCTACAATTCAAACGGTCTAGCTTGGACTTCTTGAAATGTAGGATTTTTTGTTTCGTACTTGATTCGTTTTGATTCGTTGGCATATGTTATCTTTGATATTTCCCATACTTTCCTCAGAAAATGATTTATTGATTCGTCTGATTTTGTTACAAGATGTACTTGATTCGTTGATCATGGAATACTAGATTCGTTGATCAAATGTACTCTTGGTTCATTGTTCATCAAACACTTGATTTGTTGAACATCAAATATTAACTTTGCAAAGATGGTTTTGTTTGAATTGTTGAACCTCCAAACTTGTTTTGTCAAAATGTTTCGTTTGATTCATTGAACTCACTCACTTGATTTGTCAAAATGTTTTATTTGATTCGTTGAAATTACCCACTTGAATTGTCAAAATGTTTCGTTTGATTCGTTGAACTCACACACTTGATTTGTCAAAATGTTTTGTTTGATTCGTTGAAATGTTTAGTTTAACCCAATTATCCACTTAAATTATAAGTAGATGAATTTAGTAAAAACCTGCATAAAAATTCACCTAGAAATGATTCTAGGTTAACAATTTACATATAAAACATATGTTAAATAAAAGCATTTAAGTAAATGATTTAAATAAAACAGTTTACGCATGCTTCTCAGCCCCGCGTTTTAAAACAAAAATGTTAGAAAAGGGGCAATGAACTCACCTGTGTTGATGTCTAATGTACTACCACAAAATGCGCTCTCTTGTTTGTAGACTAAGTATCTTCGGTTCCTGAGTTGTTTTATAAAAGTTTGAATATAATAAGTACGCATAGTAGTCGTCGTATCTAAGTCTTTGTCTCGGTGTGTGTAACTAAGTGTCCTAATTACTAGTGCGATTCTAAGATCTTACTCTTCTCATCTATCTTGAATACCCATTTATGACCCCAAATCCCATGTTTAATTATAGTAACTTACTTTTAAAATTTTACAAAATTTGGGCAGAGTTTCCTTTGTTTTTAGTCCAAAACCAGACAATAATATTGTCTAAATAAACTAACTTTAAAAGAAACCAATGACATTTATAAAATATAATAATGAGCTATAAATTAAAGTCATGCTATTTTATTAAAACATAAGATATTTTTATGAAAAATACAAGTTAAACGTGTTAGAACTTGAATTAACCAAATTTAGGTCAATTCCAAGTCCTTTGGTAGTTCTTTGTTTCCCCAACTTGATTCTTGTTCTTCCGAGTTTACAACTTAGCTTGGAGTGCACAATTGAACAATCCAAATTAATTATATACGTTCGTATGAGATTTCTAAGTGTTATATGTAAATATTGAGATTTACACCAACACTTTGTGGTATAACCCCCACTAATGCATGTTCCTCAGTTCGTTCTAAGTTTCGAGTGCTCGTATGATCATTTCCCTGTTCTTACAACTAAATTCAATAACCCTAGGTACTGAATTTCCTTGATTAGCTAACAATTTGAGGTTCAAACCACCTTGGGCAGCGAACCTATTAGGATATGAGTATAGGTTCGGCGAACCTTTAGGGTTCGGCGAACCTTCTTGTTAGTAAAGGTAGGTTCGGCGAACCTTTGAGTGGGACGAACCTCTGAGGTTCGTGTATGATAGAGGTTCGGCCTTGAGTAGGTTCGTGGTAGCATAGGTTCGTCTGACTTAGGTTCGGCTCAATTAGTTCGTTGGTCAAAGGTTCGCTCATCCTAGGTTTGTGGTCCAAGGTTCGTGGCTTCCAAATTCGTTCATTAGAGGTTCGGTTCTAAGGTTCGTGGGTCTAGGTTCGGTGATTAGCTAGGGTTCGGTGCATGTGAACTAACAGGTTCGTTGCAGGTGGTGCAGGTTCGGCTACAGACTGGACAGGTTCGGTGCAGGGGTGCAGGTTCGGGACAGGTTCGTTGCATATTTAAAGGTTTGGCTACCTGTGCAAAAGGTTCGGCCGATCGTTTTTGGTCACGAACCTGTTCCATCTTCCTCATTTTCGATCCCCTACCTGTTACAGATCAGTTCCTACAACTTCCTAATCATTCATATGTGTTTATCTAGTGTTTCTAAGTGTTCAATGTGGCTAAAACAACCCTAATTCAAGGGGTTCGTGATACACTCTTAAAACGAAATGAATTGGTGATTTACCTCAAAATCTTCGGATGAAAGTCCAAATTTCTTGTACTTCTGTAATCTACTTGATGAGATGAACGTCTTGACACCAAGAATGCTTGAATCCGACTAGAAATGGCTAAGATCTTGTAGAGAGAAGTTGAAATCTTGAGAGAGAGAGCTAGAGAGAGAAAAAAACGAGATAGAGAGAGATGGAGAGAATGATGGTGGTGGTTGTGACATTAATTGTCACATTTAATTGTCTCAAAACACCCCTTCGTTCGGTCTCGTTCGGTTTCGCGTAAAATGTCGTTTCGCGAGGTTTTCGCGATGAAACGACTCAACTTATAAAATAGGATTTATAAAATTATTCTAAGTGGTTATTCCTAGTAAATTAACTAATATCTTTTATTTATTTTAATTTATGAAATATTAATTTACTGTTTAAATTGAATCGTACGGTCGTCGCGCGTATTCGTTCGAATCGTCACCCGTACGAACACGACGATAACTATACTTTTCAATATTGTTTTCTAATTATTGGATATTATTCAGAACGTTAAACCTTCAGATATATTCGTACAGATCGCCACCTATACGAATAACCCGTCAATTTAGCATTCACATAACAACATCCGTTCTGTTTTGTTCTATAAATCCTCACATACGTTTATACATAATAACTCCTAACAATTAATCACATGATGGTTCTGTGTTGTCAGATAATTATCTGACTCAAGAATCAAAATTCTGAATTTTATTTCTGTTAATTGTTTATGAACTCGTTGTTTGATAACACAAAATGACAATGACAACTGATATGAATATGAAATGTAATGAAATGTATATGGTTCGTACATGTTTACTGTTCATGTCACTGTTTAAGATCACTGTTCCTGTGACGGTTCCGGCACTGATGTTACTGCAGCTTTGATTGAGAAGTACATTAAAGGTTTGGTTCCCCATATTCGTGGAATGGTAACTGCAGCTGAATCAACCACTCTCAAACGTACAACCTTGTTGACCACTAAGCTTACTGATGAGGCAGTAAGAAGTGGTACTTTGACCACGAAAAATCAGACAGCTGTGTGCCGTAGTGATGTCAGTACGAAAGCTTGAGTTGAGACCAACCAGAGTAAACCAACTGTGAAAAACTATGGTGCGGCTATTCTTGAGAGGAAAGCTTACACAAGGCAGGCGCCCAAATGCAACAAGTGTCCATACCACCACACAGGACCATATCCTATTTGTGCAAACTGTAATTGAGTCGGACACTACACCAGATACTGTAGCTTTCCTGCTCGTCAACCAAACCAAGCACCACGGAAAACCACTCCAACAAACCGGTCGTGCTTCAAGTGTGGAAGTCCCGACCATTTCATGAGAAATTCTCTGAACAACAACAGCAATATAGGGAATGAAGCTAGGGGGAGAGCTTTCTAGATTGGTGCAACCGAGGCAAGGCATGATGCAAAGATTGTCACTGGTACGTTCCTTCTCAATAACCTATACACATAAGTTCTGTTTGATACAGGGGCAAATAAGAGTTTTATCTCTCCTTAATTTGCATCATTACTTTCATTGCCTACGGTATATCTAGAAACTCCTTATGTCATTGAACTTGCTAAAGAAAAGTTAATCAAAACTAACCGTGTTATTCAAGGATGTTCCTTGAATCTGAATGATCACCTTTTCAATATCAATTTACGTCTCATTGAACTTGAAAGCTTCAATGTCGTAATCGGTATGGATTGGCTATCTGAGAACGAAGCGGAAGTTGTGTGTCAAAAAAAGGTGATCTGTATTCCATTACCTGATGGTAATACACTGATAGTTTAAGACACCTCGGCGAATTCCTTGGCAGTACGCGAAGCATGAGCGGGAGTTTTGAACTCCGAAATCCTTGGCGGTACGCCAAGGCCATGCAACAAGGGCCTTGGCAGTACACGACATGTTTCGGGAGGAAAACCGAATATTATATTCATCACGGTATGCCAAGGCCATGCATGATCGGCCTTGGCGGTACGCGACAGGTCCCAAAGATCAAATAGTCTTTAAAAACAACCCCAATCCATTTGTTCGGTTCTTCCACTCACTTAAAACCCAAACCCTCTGGAAAGACTATTGAAGCCATTCTTCAGTGTTTGGAAGACATTGGAGCTCAAAGGAAGCCTTGAGAAGCAATCAACAAGCAAGAGGACCATCTCCAGCCATTTCCAGGACTTGTTGCATCTATTCAACTTGGATCCTAGCTTCTAAGGTAGTTTTATATGTTTATCTATGGTTAGATCGAACATGCAAGGGGTGAAAACCCACATGCATGAACATCCACCCACATGCAACTCCATGGGGCTATTGTGCACGAATTTGTTAGTGTTCTTGTGTGATTTTAATGTATATTTACTAATTTTAGAGTATAAGAATGTTGGGATTGAGTTTTGATTAGTTATTATGATGATTTGGCAGAACTTTCCATAAAAGGAAACTTTAAGCCAATACTTACTATTTTAGGAAACTAATTTTGGGCAAAACAACATAAATGGCAATTTATGCACAAATGATGTATTTCAAGTATTTAAATATGTTTTTACAAACATATTAAAGTCATTAGTTTTATGAAATGGGATTTCATAAATACACTTTCCAAAAATAGAAACTTTCTAAATATAGAATGTTTACTAAAATGGAAACTTTCCAAAAATGGTAACTTTTACGATTTCACAACATGACTTATGCGAAAAACATTACGATTTCATAAAAATGGTTACTTTTTCGATTTCATACTCACGACCTATGTGATTATAGGTGTTTACTAGTAGCTGTTAGCGCTCGCAGTCGCGAACACACATAAACTAGAGTTGCTTTATCAGATGAGTTCACGACCCTTTTTTATCTTTTCTACCATTAGGGGATAAAACATTGCATAATAAACTATTTTGAAAACAATAAACATATTTGGTTATACATGGACATGATTTATCACTCTATGTGTATGTGTGGCACACATGTCACAACCTGAGCCGGCGGGCCTAGATCGACTTTCCTGTCGGGCGGAAAGGTCTCGGGGCGCGATATCGGGTGATAATCTGAATGATCAGATAGTTTTCATTGCACATGATATATAATTAGAACACACAAAATGGAATAGAATTACAAAGTTAAATTACATCTTTATTGTTCATAATTTAACAATGTAAATCTACCAATCAACATCATAAATTTACTATCTTGTATCTTCACAAGATATACAAAATAATTTGTATAATGATGTTTAGGTCCTCTATCTAGTAGATTTAATGCTTACTTAAGTGT
Source organism: Mikania micrantha (assembly GCA_009363875.1). NCBI lineage: Eukaryota > Viridiplantae > Streptophyta > Magnoliopsida > Asterales > Asteraceae > Mikania > Mikania micrantha. The sequence continues at coordinate 26,401,138 of CM018684.1, forward strand.
TAATGCTTACTTAAGTTTACTTAGATCGTAAGTATCCTCAAGCATATAGCACTTAGTCCTATGGGGTAGCTTAGGTTATAGTCTAGGCAATTAATTATTGGGTTTTTCCTAGTTCTCTACAACCTTGGCTTTGATACCAACCTGTCACACCCCCTACGCCGCGTGCGGAATCCACGGCGCGGTGACGATCGATGGTTGAATCATGCACAAGTATTGAAAGAAGAACAACCACAATGCATTACTAAGTTTCATAATGCATTTGTTTAATTACATGCAATCGATCTAACTACCAAAAGAATGACAACCACATACCCCAAAATATTGTTTACAAAATAAGACTTAAACAAGACAATTAAACAATCAGGATTTAGTGGGTTTCTAATCCATCCTAGCTTGGTTCTTCATCTTGTTCTATCTTAGTATGGTCTCCTTAGTTTTCCTTGAGATGTTCTAAACCCGATTACCTGAAACATGTGAAAAGTAACTATCAACTACAAAAGTAGTTGGTGAGAATAACAGGTTTAACATTTGAAATAATGAATCTGCAGTTATGAACATATGAATAAAATATTTGTATAAACCTGTCATGGATAATTGCAACACAAACTATCATCATGTAAGAATAACGTGTGTAAACAGGCAAATGACTGTCTACAAGAAAAGCCAACATATAATCAAGTCCAAGATTACATTTGGAGTCAGAAAAGTACTCAGCAAACGCATTCAACAGGAGCGGTACTAACGAGTTTACTCGGAAGACTACTCCGTGTTGACGTAACCCTGTCAATATGAACTATTCAGGTAAAGTTAATTAGCAGCAAATCCATATTACCGTAACGCATCCAATCTGCAGTTAGGGTTTAAAACATATTTAAACACTAACCACAGCGTTGGCGTAACCAAAACGTGTCCCGTGTTCCCTTGTTGTGATCACCAAGTACTAACGTTAAAGGATTAAGAATAAGATTGAATAAACGTGTCTTGACGTGTATAAGCTTGTTCACAATGATGAACACCATGAAATTCAGTTGTTGATAAGGTTGAATAAATGTTTAACTTGATTGAATACTTGATTTGAAATCATGATTGAATCCCTTGTTTTGAAAACCATTGATTGAATACGTTGAGTTGAAAACCTTTGATTGAATCTCATGATTGAATACCTTGTTCGAAAACCCTTGATTGAATACTGAGAATAGTGTCCTTGTATAATAAAAAGGTTTGAAACATAATATTTATTTGAAAACACAAGTTTATAGTAAAAGAGTTTATAAAACTTATTCTTTAAAAGTGTTTAACATTTATAAAACCATTTTGTGTAAAAACAGTTGTAAAACAGTTTAGAAAACCTTTTATAAAACCTTTTAGTAGAAATGTGTTTAAAATTGATACATCCTTTAAAACCGTTGATAAATCCTTTAGAATGCTTGATAAATCATTCAAACATAGTTGAGAAATCCCTTGGGTTTGTAAAGTAAACATGTGATTGTTGTAAAAGTAAAATGAATCTTATATACGAAATGTGATAGTATAAAGACTGTTTGGTCATGTGTTCCACTCCAAAACAATTGTAAACAATAAAAGAAGGGCTGATGTTCTCACCTTATGTTAATTGATTGACTTATGTTACTTATTAACGATTACCTCTTATGTAAATTGTTCTTATGTTTAAAAATGTTGTATGAACTAGAATGTCATGATTGAATCCTTTGAATAACACTTGATTTATGAAACGTATGCGTCATGTTACATATTGCACAACTGGTTATGCTTACATGTAACATGTGTTGATGAAATTGAAACCTTTGTTCACAAGATTACTTGAAAATGTTTATGTGTTTTAAGCCTTTGTGTCTAGGATATAATCTCATTCTTAAATTAAGTTGAACTTAATTAGATTAAGACTTGTAGAGCCCAACTGAAGATGAACACTGACAAAGTCAACCAGAGAAGAGTCGAAGACCATATTTTGTTTATTTTCGTATCCCTTGTAGTTCGTGTACAGTCGTATTTCGAGTACTCGAGTATTTTAGTGTATAGAGGTTCGAGTACTCCTAGAAGTTGTATAAATAGACGTATTTTGTCCTTTTCTAGGGTTGGATTCCCGAGGCGTGCTCTCTAGACGTATTGAGGCACTGTTTCGTGTACTTCACTGAATATACAAAAGTTTTGATCATTCTTCTTGTTCTTGTGATCCTATTCTGGATTCCGTACGATGTAGAGTCATTTGATGCAGACTGGAGACTTAAAGCTCGGTTCTTAACAGTTTTAGGGACCTACAAGTGGTATCAGAGCCTTAGTGCTCTTTTCTACATCTAGGTACAAGCTTTTCAATGCAAGTTCTATACTTTCCTGTTCTATTCCACTCTATATTGCTTCTATCAAAAATTGGGACTTTAGATCTTAAGAAATTTTTCAGTGAAAAATTTTCAAGTATTTTCGAGTTCAAATTTCGAAAACAGTTGTTCGAGTATAGTAGAGTTCGAGTATAGTTGGAGTTCGACTACAGATTGGTGATTTCGGTTACATGAAGCTTTCGATTACATCTTGAGTTCAAGTACAAAGTCATGTTCGAGTAAAAGTTTGGCTTCGAATACACAGGTTCTTAGAATACACCAGGAGTTCGGGTACACCACTGATTTCAAGTACCAAAGTGAGCTAAACGGACTCATTCCCAAGGACCCAGAGTTATACACAGAAAACGACATTCTTTTGAAAGAGAAAGATGGTAAGGGATATGTAACACCCCGACCAATGGCGGAAACGCCGGGATGCCACGACGGATGTGTAGATTGTTCATAAGCTCGTGGGCATCTAAATAAATCGTCACATATCAATTAAATCAACCAAATTAATTACATCAAAAATCATGTTCATCATGATTTAGTTACAGTAATTACACAAAAGATTTAGCTAAATTGACTAAACTGTAGTCTTCAGAAATCCAGTTAATTTAGCTAAGTCCAAGACCCTAAGTGATGATGTCCAAAGGATGTAGAGCTATCCTGCCCTACCTACTTCTCCTCGTTCCCTAAAACATGTAGAAAATCAAGTGTCAACTACAAAGTAGTTGGTGAGTAATCATAAGTTTTTATGTTTCAAAAATGTTTATAAAATGTTTTAAAGTTTAGAGTTTTCCAAGAAAATCCACATGTGCACCTGCGAGATAATCCAACACTGCCAGGACACAAACACAAACACAAACACAAACACAATAATCATATAATTTAAATAATCACAAATAGTCAATCACACATATTCAACCAATCTCAACCAACAATATTTCCAAATAGTATAAGTGACAATACATGCAATCATTGCGAATGACCGAAGTCAACGACAACGACCCATGGAGTTGTGGTAATCCACGTGACAATACATGCAATCATTACGGATGACCGAAGTCAACGACAACGACTCATGGAGTTGTGATAATCCAAGTGACAATACATGCAATCGTTGCGGATGACCGAAGTCAACAACAATGACCCATGGAGTTGTGATAATCCGCGATAATCCATAAACAATGATAATCCAATAATATGAATATCATAATGATAAACCAGGTGTCACCCATGTGTTATCAAAATAATATTTAAATCTGGTTTACATGTTCCACCTCCGAGTTTAAAAACAAAATGATTTAAAAAGGAGGTTATGAGAACTCACTTGAATTCCTCAGATTCGGTGTTCTTGTAAAATGCGCGCTCACGTATGTGAATTGAAAGTAACTCAATCAACCTGTAATTATCGTGTGTTCGTGTTCATGAGTAAAAGCATTTTATTACCCTTGAGTCTCCATGTATGTTTACTTTAACTCAAAAGTATTTCATTAACTTAGTTTATTTATTCTAAGTTAAGTCGTACACCCAAGGCTTTATAAATGATCATCATAAAGAAAATAATCTAAACTTGTTAGTTTAATTATCTAATATATGTTAGCTTTTAAGAACATATAAGAGGTATACAAGTTGTGAAGATAATAACCTCTCACACCTATGTATACTTTCTTACATATGCATGCAATCATGTTTATCAAAGTTGACCACCACAATTTAAGTCATTAAAATTTTAATTTAAACTTAAGAAATCATACCTAGATTAATCTTATATAATGTTCAACTTTTATAATCTCATAATTCAACTTATATTCATTAAGAAAAGGTGGCAATTACTAAACCCTTCTTGCATGCATGTGTTTATCCCATCATCATGTTCTTTTGTTCATTCTTAGTTCTTAGCTCGAAACTCGCACTTAACCGCTCTTGATCCAGCGAACCTCGGTCTGGTTACCCCTTAGGTTCGGCCCCTTAGGTTTCGCCACCCTTAGGTTAATAGTTCCTAGGCTCGCAGACCAAGGGTTCGGCCAAGATTATGGATTAGGTTCTGCCAGGTTCGGCTTCACTAAGGTTTGGCCCATCCCCAGGTTTAGCATGAGGTTCGGTTGTTCAATGGTTCGTCGAGGGGAGCTTCGGCCATAATAGGGTTAGCGGCTAGCTGCTAGGTTCGTGGCTCGTGGGTTCGTGACCTCCAGGTTCGTACCTCATCCGGTTCGCTCATCTCAGGTTCGTGGTGCTTGAGGTTCGCTAGACAGAGGTTCGGTTGGCAAGAGATGCGGCTGGCAGGTGGTTTGCCGGACAAGGGTTCGGCCACCTGCAGCCCCTTTTTTCGCGAACCAGTCAACCACGGCTGTTCATCATCATTCTCCTTGATCCCAGCTCGTTGCAGGTTGCTCTTATGTATGACATTCGTTTAAAGAAGGAAACCAACAGTAAAATGTTAGATCTTCCTTCGAATCACGTTTAAATGCTAGATTTCTTCGTGGGTTCTTGTTTTCCTCAATCACACGGTCGTTTGGACACCAAGATCTTGCAAAACCGTTGAGAAACAAAGGAGATCTTGTAGAGAGAAGTTAGAGAGAGAGGAGGATGACGAATTTGTGTTTAGAGAGAGAGAGAGAGAGAGAGTTTGTGAAAAATGAAGAAAAAGGGGTAGTTCATCTTTCTTAAACCTCATTTCGTTTCCCCCGTGCTCGGTCTCGTTTATATCGCGTTAAAATTTATAAGATGCTCGGTTTTTCTCGTAAAACATATTTTAAACATAAAATATTTAAATGATCATATTTCGTTTTAATCAAATTATTTTAATTAAAGTTGCATCGTAAAGAGATTCCGTTTTGCTTTCGTTAATTCATTTATTTTATAAAACTATTTGTTCGGATCCGTCTTAGGTTGTAATTCCTAATAACGTTTTTAAATTCCTTTTCTTAATTTTAATATCGTTAAATATTATTTCGTTATCTCGTCGAAACGCGTTACTTACGTACGTATTCGTAAAGATCGTCACCTTTTCGAATCCAACGCTCGTATCGTATTTCGATTCGATTTACGATTTATGGAATATCGTTTCAGAACATTATTCTTAATAATTATATTCGTGTGAATCGTCACCCACGCGGATACATTATTAAGTTAATATTTCTGAAATAACATTCACGTTTAATTTATAATCGTAACCTCACCAACGCGTATATATTTCCAATAACGCTTTCATTATTATAATTTCCCTATCCGAATCCCACTAAACCATATCACTGACACATCCATGATAGACCGAAATAAGCTTATGTATAGGGCATATGTAGGAGTAGATCGCAATCTATCCAGCCACCTTCCCACCACTATTTCGATAAACCATGACCATGTGTCCTTGACTATGTTTAGTAACCAAACAATAACTAACTCATAACTCGTTGTCATTCCCAAACCAAAACCTCGGATTCTCCTCACCAAAGCCTCAACACTGATATAATCATGATAAACCGAAGATGGTTTATGTATAGGGCATACGTAGAGGTCAGTCACAACTGCCTCAGCCGCCATCCTACCACCTCTTCGATAGACCATGATTATCTCCTTTCCTATCTTTGGTTATAGAATCCTATACCACTACCATTCCAAATCAACTATCCCATATCATGCGAGTTCAACTACAATAACTCTCTGGTTCTGTTTAGTTGTGTTTCAACAAAACTTCCCATGGTTTATGCTTATAATAATGTTTTCTCAATATGTATACCAATAGTAATAATGACATCCAATAATCCATAATCATTAACAATTATCATATCAGGTCTTAACAGTACAAACATTTATGTAATGAAATTTCCTGAAATACAGTGATGTTACAGTCTCCCCTAGTTAAGGGAAATTCGTCCCGAAATTCAACTTGGAGTGACCGTAGTTAATAAATGTGGATACTTAAGCTTCATCTGATCTTCTCGTTCCCATGTAAATTCTGGACCACGCTTCAACTCCCATCGTACTTTGACAATTGGAATTCTCCTGCGTTTAAGCTTTTTAACTTCACGGTCCATTATCTCGACTGGTTTTTCAACGAAGTGCATGGTATCATCGACGCGTATGTCATCGAGTCGTACCTGAAGATCCTGATCAGCTAAGCATTTTCTTAAATTGGACACGTGAAACATCGGGTGTCCATTACTAAGTTCAGGAGGAAGTTCCAACTTGTAGGCAACCTTCCCGATCCGTTCAAGAATCTTAAAAGGGCCAACATATCGTGGAGCAAGCTTACCCTTCTTCTCGAATCGTACCACTCCTTTCCAAGGTGATACTTTAAGTAATACCATATCGTCAACTTCAAACTCTAAAGGTTTCCGTCGTTTATCCGCGTAACTCTTCTGGCGACTGCGAGCAGCTAACAGATTGTCGCGAATCTGGGGAATCTTGTCAGTCGTTTCTTGAATAATCTCAGGACCAGTGATCTGCGATTCGCCGACCTCGGTCCAACAAATAGGTGACCGACATTTTCTACCATAAAGAGCTTCAAACGGTGCCATACCAATGCTCGCGTGATAACTGTTGTTATACGAGAATTTGACTAATGGTAGATGGCTATCCCAGTTGCCACCGAAATCGATGACACAAGCGCTCAACATATCTTCAAGTGTACGGATCGTCCGCTCTGTCTGTCCATCCGTTTGAGGATGATAAGCGGTACTAAGATCCAATCTTTTTCCAAAAGCTTCATGAAGTGATTCCCAAAATCTGCCGTGAAACGAGCATCACGATCCGATATTATGCTTAAGGGAATGCCATGTCGACTAACGATCTCATCAACGTAGATACGAGCTAGTTTCCGCACAGGGTACGTCTCGCGTATCGGTAAGAAATGAGCCAACTTGGTTAATCGATCTATTATCACCCAAATACTATCATTACCACTTGCGGTCCGTGGGAGTTTGGTAATAAAATCAATGGATATATTCTCCCACTTCCACATGGGTATTTCTGGTTGTACTAATAATCCCGAAGGTCGCTGATGTTCAGCCTTGACTTTCGCACAGTTAAGGCACTTGGCTACATATTCAGCAATATCCTTCTTCATTCTAGGCCACCAGTATAAAAATCTAAGGTCTTAATACATCTTGTCAGCACCCAGATGGATTGAGTAACGAGACTTATGAGCTTCATCCAAAATCATCATCCTAAGATCATCCCTGTTCGGTATCCACAACCGATTCAAATAATACATCAAACCATTATCCTTAGTTTCCAATAGTAACTCGGCCCCGCAAGACATCTCATCTTTTAGGCTATCTTGAGCCAATGAGTGTTGTTGGGCTGTGAGAACATCATTGTGGAGATTAGTGTGCACTCGGATACTATGGATTTGAACATGACTTTTGCGACAAAGCGTATCTGCTACTACATTCGCTTTACCAGGATGATATCGAATTTCACAGTCATAATCATTCAACAGTTCAACCCATCTCCGTTGTCTCATATTAAGTTCCTTCTGATTAAGTATATGCTGCAAACTTTTATGATCTGTAAAGACTACACACTTAGTGCCATAAAGGTAATGTCTTCATATCTTCAAAGCAAACACGACTGCACAAAGTTCCAAATCGTGTGTAGTGTAGTTCTTTTCGTGAATTTTCAGCTGTCTTGATGCATATGTCACAACCTTTCCCCGTTGGATGAGAACACAACCGAGACCTAGGTTGGATGCATCACAGTAAACCACAAAATAATCATTTCCATCAGGCAGTGTCAAGACAGGAGCATCACAAAGTTTCTGCTTCAAAGTCTAAAATGCCTCTTCTTGCTTTGGTCCCCACTCATAAGGTTTATTCTTTTGAGTCAAAGAAGTGAGAGGGACAACAATCCTGGAGAAGTTCGAGATAAACCGCCGATAGTAACCGGCAAGTCCAAGAAATGATCGAATCTACATTGGTGTCTTCGGTGTACTCCAATTCTTCACCGCATTAATGTTAGCAGGATCCACGTGAACACCCTTTTCATTGACTATGTGCCCCAAGAATTGAACTTCCTTAAGCCAGAATTCACACTTGGAGAATTTGGCATACAGTCGTTCTTCTCTTAAGATCTCCAAAACCAACTTAAGGTGTTGCTCGTGTTCTTCTTTGCTCTTGGAGTATATCAAAATATCATCTATGAATACGATCACAAATTTATCCAAGTATGGCCTGCAAACACGGTTCATGAGATCCATGAAGACCGCTGGTGCATTGGTAAGGCCGAAAGGCATTACCAGAAATTCATAATGGCCATATCTTGTTCTGAAAGCCGTCTTGGGAATATCATCATCATGTACACGAAGCTGATGATACCCAGAACTAAGATCGATCTTCGAAAACCATGCCGAGCCTTGAAGTTGATTGAAAAGATCGTCGATGCGCGGCAGCGGATATCGATTCTTAATGGTCAGCTTGTTCAATTCGCGGTAGTGGATACACATTCGGAATGACCCGTCCTTTTTGTTGACAAACAGGACCGGTGCACCCCATGGCGAATGGCTCGGACGAATGAATCCCTTTTCAGTCAGTTCTTGTAGTTGGCTTGCCAATTTTTGCCGAAGGCGCAAGTCTATAAGGAGCTTTGGCGACGGGGTTCGCACCAGGTACTAAGTCAATTCGGAATTATACTTGACGTTCTAGTGGAAGACCCGACAAGTTGTCTGGAAATACTTCAAGAAAATCTCTTACCATGCTCTTTCCTTTTTCCTTTTTCTCCACAACGTGTGCTAGAAATGCTATACATTTCTTCCTAAGGTACTTGTGTGCTTTAGTGCATGACATTAGCTTAAGACGTTTACTAGAAGTTTCCCCAAAAACTCTTGAAGTTTCACCCGAAGGTAAGGGAATACGAATATATTTTTCATGACAGACAATTTTCGCTTTGTGGGTGGATAACCAATCCATGCCTATGATAACATCAAAGCTACCAAGTTGCATAGGTATAAGATCAATTGGAAAAACGTGATCATTTAAGTTCACAGTACATCCAATAATAATAGTGTCAATATCAATAGTATTACCATCAGCCACCTCTATGTTAAACGGTTTGTCTATCTTAGTACGTGTTATCCCAAGCATACAGTCAAAATCATGTGAAACAAAACTCCTATCAGCACCAGAATCAAATAAGACAGATGCATAATAATTGTTAATCAGAAATGTACCATTGACCACATCCTGGTTAGCTTGAGCTGCTGGAGCATTCAGTTGAAAAGCTCTGCCTCTCGCCACCGTTTGATTATTTCCTGTCAATCTCGGGCACTGGTTTCTGAAATGACCCACTTCACCGAACTCATAACAGGCAAGACATAACAGGCTATTGCATGTACAGGTACTTGGCGAACGGGTACAACTTGAATTGGTTGGGCATGCGGAGCTGGCAGTGCAAGCGGTGCAGGTTGCATCCTTTGTGCTTGCGGTGCACTCCGACAAACGTTTGCAAAATGACCATACTTTCCGCTGTTGTTGCAGACGCGACATGGCAAGTTAGTTGTGTGATGATATCGGCAAATATTACATTGAGGAGTAGTCCCAACATAATTTCTGGCAGTTGTGTTGTTTGATGATTGCTGAGCAGACTTAGCAGCAGGAGTAGTAACAACGAAATTTCTGGTCTTTCGTTTCTTGTTGCTGCTTTTTGATGAGCTGCCTTGTTCAGTCTTGACCTTAGTTGAAGTCTCCTTGGCAGTGGACTTTGTATCAGCCTTCTTAGATCCCTTCCTTGTGAGTGTTCCAGCCTACACGTGATTATCCGTCAGTGTAGCAGATAGACGGATTGCAGCTTCCAAAGTGGTAGGGTTGCTTCCATAGACTGTGTCTTGAATCTGCATAGGTAGATCCCCTATGTACTTCTCGATTGCTCTCTCCAATGGCATCACCAAATGAGGTACTAGCAGACTATACTCGTGGAAGAGAGAATTATAGATTACATTCTCACCACTATCTTGCTTGAGTGCCCAGAACTTAGTTTCCAATTTCCTCATCTCACTGTGAGGACAGAATTCAGTGGTCATCAGTTTCTTGACCTCAGTCCACATCAGTGCTAGAGCAGCGTCAACTCCGCTAGTTCGCTTTTCGCCATTCCACCAAGTCAGTGCTCTCTTTTGGAAAACACTGGTGGCATAGCGCACCTTCAGATTTTCAGGACAGTCACTGTTGATGAAGGTGTTTTCAATACTCTCAAACCACTGTAGTAGACCAGTGGCTCCCTCAGAACCCGTAAACTTTAGTGGATTACAAGAGTTGAAGTCTTTGAACGTGGAAACTGGTGGGTTTGCAACACCCATGTTTTGATTGAGAGTTTGGTTGGCTTGGTTCAGTTGAGTCACCAACCCGGAGATAAGGTTTGCTAACTCTTGAAAACCATTGTTGGCATTACCGTTGTTAACTTCTTCGTCATTTGACTTTGTAGTATCTTCGTTGTGACGGCATGGAGGCATGTTTCTGAAGATGTTAGAAACATGTTACTACCGTATACAACGTAAATCATACAAACTATGGTCAAATGAGTTCATTTCAACAGTTAGGATTACATATAGGAACTATATTTTTCTCCTACGTGTCATTAAACTCATAACAAGGTAGTAATATCCTAGTATTATACTAAAGTATCCTAATTGGTCATATCTAACATTAACTAAGTATTCCTAAGCTTTAAACATTTCCCACCCTATACTAACACTAACAACCTCCCGATGCAGTGCAACAAGCTTATATATAGGGCATACGTAAACTTGGCCGCAGTCGCATCAGCCGCCGTCCCACCACCGTTGCATTGCACCATGATTATGCCCTTGTTAGAATTTAGGGTATACATGTGTTTCTCAAGTGTTCCACTTCACAACCTTATCCTATGGGGGATAATTATAGTTGAAGTGTGTTCCATTACTTCTGACATCTAGGTTTGCCTAATGTCTAAGTTCACCTTAACACTAGGTTCACCTATTTTCTAAGTTCACCTAATGTCTAAGTTCACCTGACATTTAAGCTCCCCTAATGTCTAAGTTTACTATATATTCATATTTCATTATCAAGTGTTCATACCATCACTAAGTGTTAGTATCATCACGATGTATTCATATTATCACCAATTGTAGAGCCCGCTAAACGATGAAGACTGACAAAGTCAACTCGGAAGAGTCAAAGATCAGATTTTTGATGATATTTCGTGTACAGTATTTCGAGTACACGAACTGATCGTGTACTCGAACTTTTGTAATAGATTTCGTGTACTCCTAGGCCTAGTATAAATAGACGTATTTTGTACAGGTTTAGGTCGGAATCCCGAGGCATTTGCTCTCTAGACGTATTGAGGCACTTGTACTCGAACTTTTCAGATTTTATAAAAGTTTGCATTTTTCTTATTGCTTTCTTGATTCTAACCTGGATTCCGCACTCGTTAGACATCAACGATGATGATTATGAAGATAAAGTTTGGATCTTGATCAGTTTAAGGACCTACAAGTGGTATCAGAGCTTGAGTGCTCTTTTCATCATCAAGGTAACAACTTTCTGAAGCAAGTTTTATACTTTATCATTCTTCTCTACTTCATCTAGCTACTGTGTAAATTTGGGACTCCAAATCTTAAGAAATATTTTTATAAAATTTTTCTTAAGTATTTTCGAGTTCAGAATTTTCGAGTTCAGCTATTTCGAGTATAGTTAGAGTGTTCGAAGTATAAATACTTTTCGAGTACAAGAGGAGTTCGACTACAGAATTTCGAATACAGTGTCAGATTCGAATACACACAGGATTTCGAGTACAAGAGAATTTTCGAGTACAAGAATATTTTCGAGTACAGGGATATTTTCGATTACAAGGAGTTTCGAGTACATATTTGTCTGTTTAACTTTGAGCAGTATCTACAGGGAGCTACAGGGAATTCGTGTACTGGACTTAGAAAATTTTCTGATTCATCATGGCTTCAAAAAATCTGACAAATTTGTCCAACTTACTCAATCTGGACAATGAGATCGGCACCGGAACAAAGACACCAAGGCTCGTGTCAGGAGATAACTTCCAAGATTGGAAGTTCAGATTTCAGTCATTCATCAAGTATACCGATCCAAAACTTTGGAGATCGATTGAGGAGGGTCCCTATGTACCCTCATACCAGAGTGAGATCAATGGTCCTTTTGTTCCCAAGGATCCGGAATTGTACACCGACAATGACATACTCATGATGGAAAAGGATGAAAAGGCGTATGCTTCGATTACAATGGCCTTATCGACTGATGTTGCTCATGGATTTAAGGAGCACAAGACTGCTAAGGAACTCTGGAATCCCTTGGTTGAAAGATTTGAAGGAAATGAGGACATGCGAGAAAGTCGGAAGGATATGCTCAGGCAAAGGTTTAACATGTTTAATCACATCAAGGGAGAGTCTCTTGAAGCACAACTTAACAGATTCACTCATCTGATGACTGAGATGACTAGTTCTGGAATTGAGATGACCAAGGGAGAGGTGAACAAGAAGCTGCTGAACTCATTACCTTACACTTGGAATTCAAATTGTACAACAATCAAAAGGACCAAAGATATGTACAAAACTTCTTTGAGTGAGCTGATCTCAATCATCAACTCCTATGATATGGATGATAAGCAGAGAGCACTGAATCATGCCAGCTCAATGGGTATTGCTCCTGTATCTGAGAACTCTGCCCTTCTATCAGCAATCAATCTTCAATCATCAGGAATGCAGCACTATCAGCCTTCTTCATCTCATACAAATCCTTTTGAGACTGCATTCCTATCATCTGGACAAACCGGATCAGTGCCTAAAGTCAATCCAGAAAGCGAAGAGAATCTGCTGCTGTTTAAAGGATTCATGAACAGTTACAATGCTTTCATAGCAGGTGAATTGGCTCCATCCAATCTCACTCAAGACAATCTAGAGCAGATCAATCCAGCTGATGTTGAAGAAATGGATATCTCATGGCAGATGGCAATGGCAGTATTTAGAGCAAAGAAGTTCATCAAGCGATATGGAAGAAATAGCTTTGGAAACAATCCTGGAAAGAAGCTTGGTTTTGATAAATCAAAGCTACGATGTTACAACTGCGACCAACCGGGTCACTTTGCCAGAGAATGTAAGCAGCCGAAAGTGTCTAAAGAAGGAGAAAAGAAGATTGAAGAGAAATCTGTGACTGCAGCTGCGGGAGGAAGTGCTAGCACATCGAAAGCACTGGTGACTCAAGAGACTGACTCCTATGATTGGAGTGATCAGGTGCAGGAACTAGAGCTGACTCTGAGTCATGCATTCATGGCCGAGGTGGACGAAAAACAGAAGGAGGGAAAGCCAAGCAAGCTTAAACATGTTTGGTATGTGGATAGTGGCTGTTCCCGGCATATGACTGGGGATTTCTCTCAGTTGCAAGAAGTTACACCATTCAATGGAGGCTATGTGTCATTTGCTGGAGACAAGGGAGGAAGGATAAGCATGAAGGGCACGGTCACAAATGGAACTCTTAGTTTTGAAGATGTGTACTATGTTGAAGAGCTCAATCACAGTCTTCTGAGTGTTTCTCAAATCTGTGATAAGAGTTTTTCCACACACTTCACAAACAAAGAATGTCTTATTCTGAAGCCTGGCTTTGTGGTGCCAGAGAAGTGGATTCTGATGAGAACTCCAAGGATAAACAATGCCTATATTATTAATATGAACTCAGATTCATTTACAGAGAACACTTGTTTGTTCTCAAAGGCGTCGGAGCATGATTGTCTGTTATGGCATCGGCGACTGGGTCATGTAAACCTAAAGAATCTGAACAGACTCGCGAAGGGAGATCACGTCATTGGTCTACCTTCTAAAGATTTCTCCACTATTGAGAAATGTATCGCTTGTGCCAAAGGGAAACAACACAAGAGACCTCACAAGCCTAAATTGTTCACTTCTATCTCTTCAGTTCTTCAACTTCTTCATATGGATCTCTTCGGACCGGTTAACGTAATGAGTATTGGGAAAAAGTCATATTGTCTCGTTGTGACAGATGATTATTCCAGATTCACTTGGGTGTTCGTTCTGGCCAAGAAAGATGAAGCTCCAGAGATTTTGAAGAAGTTCATTACCTTGATTGAAAATCAGAAGAATCTAAAGGTCAAGGTGATTAGAACTGATAATGGAACTGAATTTAGAAATCAGACTCTTATAGATTTTTGTGATGAGAAAGGGATAGCTAGGCAATACAGTGCAGCCATAACACCTCAGTAAAATGGAGTTGCTGAAAGGAGAAACAGAACGCTTATAGAAGCTGCACGAACAATGTTGTCAGAATCAAAGCTACCAATCTTTTTCTGGGCTGAAGCAGTTAACACTGCGTGCTATGTTCAAAATAGAGCACTTCTGAACAAGCGTCATCAGAAGACTCCCTACGAGATTCTATTCAATCAGAAGCCCAAAGTTGGACACTTCAAGTCATTCGGATGTCCTTGCACTCTTCTTCATACAGAGCCTAACCATAAGTTTGATGATAAGGCAGATGAGTGTTACTTCGTGGGCTACTCGTCTGAAAGGGCAGCATACAGAGTTTATAACAAGAAAACTCGGATGATTGTGGAATCATACTACATAGATTGGCAAGAAATGAACTCTACTGATGCTGGTTCTGGTCCAAACTGGCTATTTGAGTATGACTCCACTTTTAAGCCCTTCAGCACTCCATCTGAGAATGCAGGAGCATATGAGCAAGCCGATGATTTCTACAAAGGTGATGATGTGGACTATAGAGTTGACTATGTTCCATGTGATCCTAATCTTTTGATAGTTGATCCTCCTGGCATGTACAATCGTGATCCTCCAGCTCAGCCGACCCCAGTACAAGAAGTTCTCCCATCAGAACCCGACACTTCTCAGTCCGTTCAACCACTTCCAGAAGCTGATCAAATCTCATCTTCCTCCCACCAGACCTTTGATAATCCATTGTTCTCAGATAACATTCCTGAGGAACATTGTGTGGATCAAGGAACTGAGTCAAGTGAAAATGCTCATACCGACAACGTTTCTTCCTCAAGTATAGATCAAGTGAATAATCTCAGCAACTTGCTAGACAATCTAGCCGTGGAAGAAGTGCCAACACTCAGTATAAACAAGAATCATCCAGTTGAAAATATTATTGGACCTCTCTCGGAAGGTGTTCTCACTCGAAGCAGAACCATTACAGCTCAGAACCTCTTGCCTGAAGAGACGACTACCAGAAGTCAATCAGGTCCAATTAATTCATGTTTATATTCTTGTTTTATCTCGCAGGTTGAGCCCAAGAATGTTAAAATGGCTCTCAAAGAGTCCAGCTGGGTTGAAGCAATGCAGGAAGAACTGATGCAGTTTCAGAAACTTAAAGTATGGAATCTGGTTCCCCTGCCCAAAGGAAAACTGCCTATAGGAACCAGATGGGTTTTCAGAAATAAAAGAGATGACTCTGGAGTCATTATCCAAAACAAATCAAGGTTGGTGGTTCAAGGCTTTCATCAACAAGAGGGGATAGATTATGAGGAAGTCTTTGCGCCAGTTGCACGACTTGAAGCAATTCGAATTTTCTTGGCTTACGCCTCCTATATGAACTTCACGGTATATCAGATGGATGTGAAGACAGCTTTCTTATATGGAAAGGTAAAGGAAGAAATCTATGTGTGCCAACCCCCTGGTTTTGAAGATTCTCAGTATCCAGAGCATGTCTACAAGTTAGACAAAGCTCTTTACGGCCTTCATCAAGCACCGCGAGCATGGTATGCTACGCTTACTGATCACCTGCTCGCAAATGGTTATACCCGTGGAGCTATTGATCAGACTTTGTTCGTTCGCAAAGATAAGAATGATTTAATTCTCGTTCAAATCTATGTGGATGACATCATATTTGGCTCCACCAGCTCAGCGTTGTGCAAGGAATTTGAAGGGGTGATGAAAAAGAAATTTGAAATGAGTGCGATGGGCGAAATGACCTTCTTTCTGGGTCTGTAGGTGAAGCAAGATTCTAAGGGCGTGCTAATTCATCAAGGAAAATATGTCACGGACATTTTGAACAAGTTCAAAATGATGGAGTCAAAACCGGTGTCCACTCCTATGGCTGCTCGTCCTATCCTGACTTCGGATTCAGAAGGTGAAGATGTTGATCAGCACCTCTATCGCTCGATGATTGGTTCTCTGATGTATCTAACTGCTAGTCGTCCAGACATTATGTTCTCAGTATGTCAGTGTGCCAGATATCAGGCAAATCCAAAGGCATCTCACCTCATAGCTGTCAAGAGAATCTTTCGGTACCTAGTCGGGAAGCCTAAACTCGGTTTTTGGTACCCAAAGAACTCTGAGTTTCAATTACTTGCATACTCAGACAGTGACTTTGGTGGATGTAACCTGGATAGGAAGTCAACCACTGGTGGGTGTCAGTACCTGGGAGATCGCCTTGTCTCATGGCAATGCAAGAAACAAACGACTGTATCTACTTCGACTGCTGAAGCTGAGTATGTTGCTGCCTCCAGTTGCTTTTCTCAGGTTATATGGATGCAACAACAGCTCCTCGATTACGGTTTGAATTTTCTTGACGCTCCTATTTTTTGTGACAATGAAGCAGCCCTACAGATCGTCAAGAATCCAGTACAACACTCCAAAACTAAACATATTGACATCCGGATTCACTTCATCCGTGACTGTTTCGAACGAAAGCTGATTCATCTTGAAAAGGTCCATACTGATGACAATCTAGCGGACCTTTTCACAAAACCGTTCGATACAGCACGCTTCCATCACTTGCTTGCCCCTCTCAAACTAATAAGCTTTAGTTGAAAGCATTTTTGTAAATCAATTAAAATTTGTGTCTTACTCAGTTCACAAATTTAGGGGGAGAAAACTTTACAAAACAACAAAAAGATTTTTCGTTCTTTGAGTCAAAAATTTACAAAACATCAAAAAGATTTTTGGTTTTTTGTTTGAGTCAGTCTAAGATAATCTATAAGTTTAGGGGGAGTTAAGTTTTGAAATCCTAAGAAAAGGAGATTCTGCTCCGTGTTATTCAAAGAAAATTAAAAAAATATTTTTAACTTTTTACTTTACAAAAACTTAAGAAAATACAAAAAGATTTTAGTTGGACAAGCAAAGTGAATCGATCAAAATGGGAAGTGAAATAATCTCTAAGGATCAAAATTTCACTATCTTAATATGATTTCAAAAGGAATCACAACCTTGAATATCTATTCTATGCTAAGAAGTTGAAACAAGTTTTTCAAAACTTAAATAATCAAACTTGATCAAACTTAAAATACATAATTAGATAAATAAGTGTGAAATTATGATCATTAGATAACTAGAAATGTGTGACAACTATTTGACTTCTAGATTAAATCCTTTAATCAAAACGAGATTGTGTTTCTATAAACTTAAAATTATGTTTTGAAAAAAAAACTCGGGTATTTCCTATGTTTAGTGCAAACAAAGAGCGGGAAATACCTACTGAAGCATTCTATGTTTTGCGTAAGCAAAGAACTGAATGTGTGACGTTAAGGCCAATGTGTCTGCAGATCAGAAAATAAAAGATGCCAATGAGCACAAGATGATAGAACCCCTTCTTGTTCTTGATTCTAATCTAATGGATCTGTTCTTTTCTTTTCTCATCTTAAAACTCTGTCAAAATGATTTTAAGTTCGCTGAAACACAATCAAAGTTTAAAACAAAGGATTTAACAAGACTGATAGGTTGCATATTAATCTAGTCTTACAATCTAATTGATCACAAATTTCCCATAAGATATTTTCAGAAAAACTTGATCATATAACTGATTTTTAAGAGATGGATTAACGAGTGGAAATCATTGGTAGGGAACAGCTATTATCAAGCTCCTTCATCACAATCTGTTCCGTTTGAGACTGCATTTCTTTCATCAGGTCAAGTTAGTTCAGTGCCAAAGGTTAGCCCGGAGAGTGAAGAGAATCTGCTGCTGTTCAAGGGGTTTATGAACAGTTACAACACCTTTATTGCTGGAGACTTGGCGCCGGCCAATCTCACTCAAGATAACTTGGAGCAGATTAACCCGGCAGATGTGAAAGAGATGGATATTTCTTGGCAGATGGCGATGGCAGTCTTCCGTGCAAAGAAGTTCATCAAGAAATATGGAAGGAACAGTTTCGGCAACAACCCAGGGAAGAAGCTGGGATTTGATAAATCAAAGCTGTGATGCAACAATTGTGACCAGTCGGGTCACTTTTCAAGGAAGTGCAAACAGCCAAAGGTGGCAAAGGAAGGTGAGAAGAAGCCGGATGAGAAGGCTGCTGCTGGGGGAGCTGCTAGTCCATCCAATGCGCCGGTGACTTAGGAAACAGACTCCTATGATTGGAGCGATCAAGTGCAAGAGTTAGAGCTGAACATGAGCCACACATTTATGGCAGAGGGGGATGAGAAGCAAAATGAGGTAACCCAAAATCTTTGCTCAACTCCTTGCATTGAGAAGGTTTTAAAGTACCGTTCTCACAATGAGGACTTAATCAAGGAGGTCACCAAACTTAAGTACTTTAACTCTGGATTTCTCAAAAATGAAGCACTTTTCAAAAAGAAACTTGACGTTGAAAGGCGTGACATTTCACAATTAAAAGAATTGTTAAGTGATAAGGAGTCAAACTATCGAGACGCAAGGCGTCGGATAAATGAACTTACGGCAGAGTTAGAACACCTTAAAACACAAGTGTCTAAAACTAAAATTCTTGCCGACAAATATGAGTATGCTAGTACTGCGGTGGCTAGCATGGTTGATTTCCAGTGTAGGAAAAAGGAGAAAATTGGGCTTGGTTTTACGGCGGTGACACCTCCGTTTAACCATAACTACTCCATCATGCCCAACATCAACACATCTGTCGATGATCCGCTGATGAAATCAGACTGAAGGTGTGATTTCACCACTGGTTCTAACAAACCAGTACCTCTTACAGCAGTTCCTGTTGAGACCGACCCTAATATTTCTGATGATTCTGAGGTGTGTGCAAATAGTTTGAATGATACAGGTCTGAGGGGGAAGAATGAAGAAAGAAGTGTTGGGAAGAGCACAGAGTGTCCATCATCATCTAGAAAATCATCTTTTATTCCAAAAACTGATTTTGTAGGAAGATTTGATGAAATTAAAATCAAACTAAATGAGATGTTTAAGAGTTTTAATTCTACTTTTGCTAAGAATGTTGATGTTTTAAAATCAGTTTCTTCTTCTTTAAAGCAGGCGAATATGGCTCATTCCACGATCACCAAAGAGACGGGTTCGAAGTTAAACCCTAACTGTGAACCTTTTGTTCCAACCGGGTCATTGGAATAGGCCTCTACAAGTACTTCCTCTGGTCATGGTGATTATGATGTAAAGCGTTTGACCCAAATGAATTTCATGAAAAGGTATGGTATTTTGCATGTGGTAGACCAGGCCACATTGCCAGAAACTATTTGCACCGGCCTACTGAATTCTTCTATGGGAAGAATCAGAAGGTCACACCCAAGGCCAAACCTACCAAACGATCAATGAGGATTGACCAATCCTCAAAGCCTAGGGTGACACCTCAGAAGGTACCTTACAATCCCCCCACTGCCAAGAAGGCCAAACCAGTTAAACAAAATCAATTTGGTTTTCAGAAGCAAAAACAATGGTTTTTAAAACTAAAAACACGTCACAGTGGAAGAATAAACCACTAATGAAACCACCTTTAAAACCAATTGATCATGGCAGTGGTGCAAGGCCCAAAATTGTTAATGCCAAATCAGCCAAACCCAAAGGGGTTATCAAGAAAGGACCCGTTGTTCCACCTGTACCTAAATCTGTTATGATTTGGGTACCCATTTCTCATTGATTGTGTATATAATGCAGGGACGGCCCAATAAGCTTAAAAATGTTTGGTATGTGGACAGTGGCTGTTCCCGGCATATGACTGGGATTTCTCTCAGTTGCATGAAGTTACACCTTTCAATGGAGGATATGTCTTATTTGCAGGAGACAAGGGAGGGAAGATAAGCATGAAGGGCACAGTCACTAATGGAACTCTCAGTTTTGAGGATGTGTACTACATTGAAGAGCTCAATCACAACTTATTGAGTGTTTCTCATATATGTGACAAGAGCTTCTCAACACACTTCACAAATAAGGAGTTCCTTATTCTAAAGCTCGGATTTGTTGTGCCTGAGAAGTGGATCTTAATGAGGACTCCAAGAATCAACAATGCCTACATCATCAATATGAATTCAGATTCATTCACTGAGAACACCTGCCTATTCTCAATGGCATTGGAGAATGACTGCCTACTTTGGCATCGCTGACTGGGTCACGTCAATCTGAAGAATCTCAACCGACTTGCTAAGGGAGATCACGTTATTGGCTTACCTTCTAAAGACTTCTCCACAATTGAGTAATGCATCGCGTGTGCCAAGGGGAAGCAGCACAAGAGACCCCACAAGCCTAAATTGTTCAACTCTATCTCATCATATCTGCAACTTCTTCACATGGATCTCTTTGGACCAGTCAACGTTATAAGCATTGGGAAGAAGTCATATTGTCTAGTTTCGACAGATGATTATTCCATATTTACTTGGGTGTTCTTTCTGGCCAAGAAAGATGAGACACCAGAGATTCTGAAGAAGTTTATCACCCTGATCGAAAATCAAAAGAATCTAACGGTTAAGATGATCAGAACTGACAACGACACTGAATTTAGAAATCAGACTCTTATTGATTTATGCGATGAGAAGGGGATTGCTTGGCAGTACAGTGCAGCTTGTACACCTCAGCAAAATGGAGTTGCTGAAATGAGGAACAGAACGCTTATCGAAGCTGCACGGACCATGCTGTCAGAGTCCAAACTGCCAATATTCTTCTGGGCTGAAGCTGTTAACACAACTTGTTATGTTCAAAATCGTGCATTGGTGAACAAACGCCATCAGAATACCCCTTATGAGATTTTCTTCAACCAGAAGCCTAAGATTGGTCATTTCAAGTCTTTCGGGTGTCCGTGCACTCTCCTCCATACTGAGCCGAATCTTAAGTTTGATGACAACGCTGATGAGTGTTACTTTGTGAGCTATTAATCAGAGAAAGCTGCCTACGGGGTATACAACAAGAAGACCCGGATGATTTTGGAGTCATATTATATCGATGGGCAAGAGATGAATAACACCGATGCCGGTTCTGGTCCAAACTGGTTATTTTGGTATGATTCTACTTTCGAGCCCTTCAACACTACATCAGAGAGTGCAGGACCGTCTGAGCCAACTGACAACTTCTACAAGGGTGATGACGTAGACTATCGGGTTGACTACATTCTATGTGATCCCAAGCTTCTGACGGTTGACCCTCCAGGCATGTATGATCGGGCTCCTCCAGTTCAGCCAACCCTGATCAATTAAGTCATCCCATCAGATCCGGATACTTCTCAGTCGGTTCAGCCAATCCCAGAGATAGATCAAGCTTCATCTTCTTCCCACAAGACTTTTGATAATCCACTGTTCTCAGACCACATCCCTGAGGAACATTGTGTGGATCATCGAGCCGAAGCAAGTGAAACTGCTCCTGTTGAAGTGCCAACCCTAAGCATCAACAAGAATCATCCTGTGGAAAACATTATCGGACCTCTTTCAGAAGGAGTTCTCACATGAAGCCGGTCCATTCCAACTCAGAACACCTTGCCTGAAAGCTCTATCTCACGAAGTCAATCAGGTCCGATTAATTCTTGTTTGTATTCCTGTTTTATTTTGCAGGTCGAGCCCAAGAATGTCAAGATGGCTCTTAAGGAGTCAAGCTGGGTCGATTGGAATCAGATGGGTCTTCAGAAACAAACGGGATGATTCGGGGGTAATCATCAGGAATAAGGCACGATTGGTAGTTCAGGGCTTCTACCAACAAGAGGGGATCGACTATGAAGAAGTCTTTGCACCAGTCGCAAGACTTTAGGCTATACGGATCTTCTTGGCCTATGCTTCCTACATGAACTTCACAGTGTATCAAATGGATGTGAAGACTGCCTTCTTGTATGGGAAGGCCAAAGAAGAGATTTATGTGTGCCAGCCCCCAGGGTTTGAGGATTCGCAACATCTCGACCAAGTCTACAAGTTAGACAAAGCGCTTTATGGTCTTCATCAAGCACCTCAAGTGTGGTATGCTACTCTTACAGATCATCTGCTTGCTCACGGATATACCCGTGGAGCCATTGACCAGACACTGTTCGTTCGCAAGGATAAGGATGATTTGATTCTCACCTAAATCTATGAAGACGATATTATTTTTGGCTCCACGAGCTCGGTGCTATGCAGAGAATTCGAAGTCGTGATGAATAAGAAGCTAGGAGAGATAACCTTCTTCTTGGGTCTTCAGGTAAAGCAAGATCTGAAGGGCGTGCTGATTCATTAAGACAAATACGTTACTGATATTCTGAAAAAGTTCAAGATGTTGGAATCAAAGCCTGCATCCACTCCTATGGCTGCTCGTCCGGTCTTAACTTTGAATTCTGATGGTGAAGATGTTGATCAACACCTCTACCACTCGATGATTGGCTCATTGATGTACCTGACCGCTAGCCGACCAGATATCATGTTCTCCGTATGTCAGTGTGCCAGATATCAAGCAAATCCGAAGGCTTCTCACCTGATCGCTGTCAAGAGGATCTTTCGTTACCTTGTCGGGAAACCTTGTCTCGGCTTGTGACATTCTAATAACTCTGATTTTCGTTTACACGCTTACTCTAACAGTGATTTTGGTGGTTGTAACTTAGATATGAAATCAACCACGGGAGGATGCCAATACCTAGGAGATCGCCTTGTCTCTTGGCAATGCAAGAAACAGACAACCGTGTCTACATCCACTGCGGAAGCAGAGTATGTTGCTGATTCCAGTTGCTGTTCTCAGGTTATATGGATGCAACAACAGCTCTTCGATTACGGTTTGAATTTTCTGGACTCTCCTATTTATTGTGACAATGAAGCTGCCCTTCAGATCGTCAAGAATCCGGTACAACACTCCAAAATAAACACATTGACATTCGGAATCACCTTATCCGTGACTGTTTCGAACGGAAACTGATTCATCTTGAAAGGGTCCATACAGAGGATAATCTGGCGGACCTTTTCACAAAACCGTTTGACACAGCTCGATTTCACCATCTCCTTGCATCTCTCAAACTAATAAGTTTTGATTACAACAGTTTTGTAAATACTGTAAAACTTGTGTTTTGATTTGCTTTAATTTTTATATCACAAATTTAGGGGGAGAAAATTTACAAAAACAACAAAATGATTTTCGGTCTTTGAGTCAAAATTTACAAAAATAAAAATGTTTTACATTTTCAAAGTTTAAGAAAAAAATACAAAATGATTTTGATTTGGATGGTTATGTAAAGTGGTTTAATTTGGGAAGTGAAGTGATTTCTGACACTCAGAAATTCACTACCTAAAAGTAATTTCTAAAGAATAACAACTTTGGATAACTATAATTCACTAAGAAGTTAAAACAAGTTTTTCCAAAATGAAAGAAATGGACATGATCATTCAAAAATATTAAATATATAAAAAAGTGAGAAGTAAGGAAAATCAGATAACCGGAAAGATGTAACAACTATTTGACTCTTTGCATAAATCTTTAAGTCAAAACGAGATTGTGTTTCGATAAACTTGAAACTGTTTTGAAAAATATGGGTATTTTCCATGTTTTGTGTAAACAAAGAGCGGGAAATACTTACTGAAGCATCCTCTGTTTTGCGTAAGCAATGACATGGATGTGTGACGTTAAGGCCAATGTGCCTGCAGATCAGTAAAGTAAAAGATGCCAATGAGCACAAAGATGATAGAACCCTTTCTTGTTCTTGATTTTAATCTAATGGATCTATTCTTTTCTTTTCTCATCTTAAAATTTATTAAAACGATTTTAAGTTCGTTGAAACACAATAAAAGTTTGAAACAAAAGATTTGACAAAATTGATAGGTTGCATGCGTATCTGGTTTTACTGTCTGACTATTTATAAACTTGCCAAAAGTATTTTCAGAAAAACTGTTAGAAAATTTTTGATCATAAGTCTTATTTTTGAATTACGGATTAACAAGTGGAAATTATTGGTGGGGTATAATTATTTTAATGTTGGTTTTTCATAAAGAAATTATTTTAAGGTGGTTAAATTTTTGATACAGATTTGATCCAACAAAATTGACCCGACTCAACTTTGAACTCGTCCAAAGTTTCTGAGTTTGTTTTATTTTATTTTATTTTATTCAGAAAAAGTTAAGAAAATTTTGAAAAATAATTTACTAGAAATAATTCGAATTCGAATTTCTACTCGATTTCGAGTACATGAAAATCGTGTACTCAAAAGCTCGTCTATAAATAGACTGAGTATGGACATTTTCGAGTACCATTTGTCTTCGTATATGATTTTCCTTCTCCACAGGAGATATAGATTTTCGTGCACAGTTTTCAAAATCCACTCCAACCATATTGTAGATCTTACATAGGCAACCCTAGGTATAGATTTTGAACAAGTTTTGACCGTTGAATCAAAAGTTATTGGCCAAAAATGTTTTTCGAGTACTTGGTTCTGTTAACAGAGAGAATCTTGGACAAATCACCTCGAAAGCCTCAAAATTAGAAGGGGATCTTCTTATATGTTGGGCGCCTCGTAATTCCGAGCATTTCGAGTATAATTGGGTGTTCTATGGAGCAAAATTGAAGGAGTTATGATGTTTTCAGTGTTCTCGAAATTTACTTTCGAATATAATTTTCGAGTATGAGTTTTTCGAATACAAAACCAGTTCGATTACAACTTGTATTTTCGAATACACTTCAAATTTCGAATACAACCATTTTTTTTCGAATAAAGGTCTATTTTCGATTACTTCCTAAATTTCGAGAACACTTTAAAATTCGTGAACTCCCTAAGGTTTTGAACTGTTTCCGATTTTGTGATTTCGTCTAACTCTTGTGATCCGAACTTGGACTTTAACTTTTGAACTTTGACTTTTACTTCAATTTTGACTAACTTAACCTTTTTTTATTTCAGATGGCTTATTTGAGGTTTGTCTCAGACCACAACATGTCTGCCTATGTCAGAAATCCACCGGTGAAGCATTCTATGTTCAAGAGCTTGGTGGAAGGGCTGATATTATCTTCGGTGAACTATGCTATCATGGAACATCCCGAGATCATAGCTGAGTTTATCCAGGACTTTTAGAACACGTTCACTGAGCGCACGGACGCTAATGGCATAGTTACTTTGATCGGCTAAGTTCAAGGCCAGCTTGTTATCATTACTAAGCAGATTTTGAGGGAGTGCCTACAGTTTAGAGACAAGGCAACCGATCCTGTTGAGCTTGATCATGACTTGGTTCATAGGATGGTCTATCAGATGGGTCATGAGGGTGTCTGCCCTCCTACAGAGAAGAAGCTGCTACATCCCTACTAGAGATATCTTGCGCACATGGTGACCTAGTGTTTGTCTGGGAGGAAAGGCTGTTATGATGTGCTGAATCAGACTCTCAATTCATGTATGGTGGCATTAGCCTTGGGCATGGATTCCAACTACTCAAAGATGATCTTTCGCGACATGCATGCCAACATCAAGGGAAAGAGAAAGGAAATATTTCTTGCCTTCCCCCGCTTCATCCAGATCGTCATCAACAAAAGACATCCGAACCTTGTTCCCATCATCGGTACTCTCGGGATCAAGAGGATGACAGAAGACATTTTCTCATATATGATGATGAACAAGCGATGAAAGAAGCAGTATGTAGGGGAACGCCTTCTGACCAAGTTCGGAAGATTTGTTGGTGATGATGCGGTCATGGAGGAGCAAGGAACACCTATTGCTATAGTTGCTGAAGAGAATGACATCCCTCCTACTGGCACTAGCACTCAGACCGGCACGGATGCCGAGGAACACATTTCTGAGTCTTCATCATCATCTGATGAAAAAATTTTGATTCGAGAGAAAGAGCCGGTCATCCCACCATTGACCAGAGCTGAACGGGAGGACATCCAGGATACAGACTACATGCCGACTCCTGAGTCTTCGCCGAAGAAGAAAATACTCAAGATGATGTCAAAGCGGCCTAAGGATCCCAGAGTGCTGAAGAAGACAGCGGGATCTGTAACATCAGTGCCGGAATCGTACCGGAACAATGATCTCAACAGTGCCATGAACAGTAATGAGGTACGAACTATACGTGTTTCATTTTATGTCATGTTCATATCATATATCATTATCAGTTTGTGTTATCAAACAACAAATTCAGAATCATTTCAGAGAAATAGAACTCAGAAATATGGTTCATCAGTCAGATAACTATATGGCGTTACAGAACCATCATGTGATTAATTGTTAGGATTTTATTATGTATAAACGTATGTGAGGCTTTACGGAACAAAACAACACGGATGTCGTTACGTGAATGCTAAATCGACGGATTATTCGTATAGGTGACGATCTGTAAGAATAAATCTGAAAGTTTAACGTTCTGAATGATATCCGATAATTAGAAAACAATATTGGAAAATATAGTTATCGTCGTGTTCGTACGGGTGACGATTCGAACAAATACGCGCGACGACTGTACGATTTGATTTTAAACCGTAAATTTAATATTTCTGAAAATTTAAAATAAATGGAAGATATTTAGTTAATTTACTAGGAATAACCACCTAAAATAATTTTTTAAATCTTATTTTAAAATCGGGTCGTTTCGTTACGTAAACCACGAGAAACCGACGTTTTACGCGTAACCGAGCAAAACCGAACGAACCCTGGTATTTTCTAAGTCATTTAATGTGATCATTAAGACCACAAGCACCATCACCAACCAGCTCCAACCCCTCCCAACTCGTTCACTCTCTCTAAAATCTCTCTCTAAACTTCTCTCTAAG
The DNA here is from genome assembly GCA_009363875.1 of Mikania micrantha. NCBI lineage: Eukaryota > Viridiplantae > Streptophyta > Magnoliopsida > Asterales > Asteraceae > Mikania > Mikania micrantha. The sequence goes on from CM018684.1 coordinate 26,428,325, forward strand.
ATTTCTTGATCATTTCTCATCGGATTCGCGAGTTCCTGGTGTCAGAACGACCACTATCATCTGTAGATCACGAAAGTACAAGAGATCTAAGCTTTCTACCACCATTTTCGAGGTAAATCCTAGTTTTTATTTTAGGTTTTTGTGTGAAACCCGATTCCTACAATCTATTGTTGTTTTAATCGATCTAACACTTAGAAAAACTTAGATAAACTCTTGTAAAACGACTAGGAAGCTTTAGAAACTAACCTGTAACAGATTAGAGTTGATGAGGAAGAAGACGGGGCTGGACTTGTGATGAAAAACCAGTTGGGCGAACCTCCTTCGAAGGGCAACCCAGATGTGCGAACCTAGGGTTGTCGAACCCTTATGCCATGAACCTGGGACTTTGGCCGAACCCTCAAACGAACCAGCTGGCTACGAACCTTCTCTTATGGCCGAACCTGCACGTGACACGAACCTTGCATCCTGCGAACCTGAGGCCATCACCAAACCTTACATAACCGAACCCTGGATCCCGAACCTTGAAGAAGCTGGACACTTAGATGGGCAGCGAACCTAGGATACATTCTTTGAATTAGCCGAACCTCATGTGTAAACCCTCCTGAGCAGTGAACCTACCTTCTGGTCAGCACACTTAGGGCTACGATCGCATCCTTGAACCGTTGAGCTTGGATTTGGTTTATTAGAACTCGAAACTAGGGGTACTCATGCATGCTTATGTGTTTTAAAGATTGTGAATGCATGGGCAACTCTAAGTGACCACCTTTTCTTTAATAACATAAGTTATTGAATTATGGGATTTTACATAATGTGAACATTTTATGAAAATAATGTAAACCATGCATGGGAAATTAGTGTATGTGCATGGGAAGCCTACTAAGGCCCATTTTAATGATAAAGGGTAATTAAGGTGATCATGGGTTAGTTATCTTTTTATAACAAGGATTTTCTTTAAAACACCCTAACAACTCAACATGAGTTGTTAATATCTATTGAATTATCTATGCCGAGTTATTCAAAGATTTCGATTAATGATTGCTTAGAAATCAAAGTCTAGCAATGGGCTGAGGTGGGCCCAATGGGCTTAACCTAAGCCCATCATATGTTAAATGTCCTTTCATTTAAATTAAATATGTTTTGAATAAAAGAAACTAAATTATAAAACTTTATTAAATTACAATAAATGAGGTTTTCTAAATATTTAACCTGAAATGAGACAACCAAAAAAGATTTGTTTTATTTTTATTAAAGAATTGTTATAATTAATCGTGGGATACGGGTTACGAATGGGTGATTAGTTAGACTAGTAGATTGAGTCATAGAAGCACATTAGTAACATAGGACACTTAGTTGCACACCGAGACCAGACCCAAGATACGACGACTACTATAAATACTTATCGAATTCGAATTCGAATTCTCTTAAAACAACTCAGGAACCGAAGAAACATAGTCTACAACAACGAGCGCACATTTTTTCGTAATTCAATACAGAGGAACACATGTGAGTTCATTGCCCCTTTTCTAAACATTTTGTTTTCAAACGCGAGGCTGAGAAGCATGTGTAAACCTTTTTAATTAAATTGGTTTGCGTAAATGCTTTTACTTATTATATGCTTTATATGTGCTTGTTATACTCCTAGATTCCTGTCTAGGTAAATGCTATGCATAATTAACTATCAAGTTAAATTAATTACTCCTATGAGTAATACTTCAATACTAAACTCTAAACAAACCCTTAGTCCATCGAGTTCAAAAATCAAGAATCTAAATTCAAAGTTAAATCAAAAGAACTAAAGTTAAAGATCAAATGCAATGGAAATCGAATCCAGTTTGTGATCAGTAAACTAAGGATCCATATCAAAAATCTATAATCATTGTGGAAATCATGGAATTCAAAAGATCAGAATCAAGAGAATCAAGTGAATCATGGGAATCATAACCGTGTGTGAATCATGGAAATAATGAAATCATTAAGATCTAATGAAATCATTAACTGTTTAATCTAAGGTGGATGTCAGTTGTATGTAAATCAAGACCACGTGTAACACACGGAAAGTCCCGGCATAAATAGTAGACTCTTGTAGTCAAGCTATATGGGCATAACTTAAACGATCAAACGAAATCAAGAGAATCAAAGAAGATCAAGAATCAAAGGATATCCTTAAAGTCCCGGCATGTACAGTAGACCAATGGGTCATGCTGATATGGGAATCATTAAAGTCCCGACACATACAAGTAGACTCCTTGTGGGTCATGCCTGATATGGGCCACGTGTGAGAGGGTACAACTTGGACAACCACCAACAACTAAGTGTAATTGATTGAGTCAAATAAGGCCCAATCATCATGTCTTAGTTGTATTTAAATGCTTAGTTATTAATGAAATTAAACATTTAATATTATATTTCTACAAGTGCTTTGGGGTAATCATGAATACATGGTGAACTCAAGAGATCAGAGGTAAATCTATTTGTGGAAATCAAAATCTAAATTGAAGGTGAATGGAGTGAAACGCTTAATTATCATTAACAACAATATGCTAAGCAGTCCAGTATGTGGTGGGACGGTGACTGGGGCTTGTCCCCTACATATGCCCTATATATAAGCATACTTGATTGGATATCATAGGTGGTCGTTAATGAGGTTAAGGTTGTCATTTCGGGGGATCAAGGTAAACATTTTCAGGGTAATCAAATGCTATGAATCAAAGGTTATGGAATCAAAGAAGTGGGATGAAACGCTTAATTATCACCAGGAACAATATATCATGTGGTTTGGTATGTGGTGGGACGGTGGCTGGGCGGGCGGTAAGTTCAACCCTACATATGCCCTATATATAAGCATACTGAACTGGATGGTGTAGGTGCTTAATGGTGAGGTTAAGGTTGTCATTCAAAGGGTATTCAAATTCATTTATATAAAACAACATTAACTCATCAACCATGTGTTGACTTGATCTTTTTGCATGACTTCTCATGTGATGAACATGTCAACTAAGGAGTTATTACTTTTGGACTAGGATACCAGTTAGAGGACCTAATTTTTTGGACCTGCATATTTTTGAAGCATCGTTTACAGATTTATTTTGTATATCTTGTGCATATACAAGATAGAAGAATTACGATGTTGATAGTGGATTTACATTGTTAAATTATGAACTAAACTGATATACTTTAACTTTGTAATTCTATTTTCTTTTAGCAGTTTCTCAGTTATATATCATGTGCAATGTAAACAATCTGATCATTCCGATTATCATTCACGATATCGCGCCCAGGGAACCTTCCGCCCTACGGGGAAGTCAATCCAACCCGCCGGCTCGGGGTGTGACAGATTGGTATCAGAGCCATGGTTATAGAGAAATATAGGTCACATTATTTAAACGGTTTGGCCTAGACTATAACATAGGGACACTGCATATAGAGAACACAAGACTTAAGACTTTATTTGCATTGTGTCTTCTGCATTCGATCATAGCACTAACTAATATACTTTTGGTTATGATCAGAATGCCGCCGAGAAGACCTCCTTCTATTGTACCACCACAGAGTTTAGCTCCACATTCGTCAACGCCATCACCAGCTGACTCACCTCCTCCACCTCCTCCTCCTCCTCCACTCATTCCTCTTCCAAACCCGAACGCGACACATATTCTGGATCTTGCTACTGTTGCCCTGGAAACTCTACTGAGCAGCCAGCTAACTAATCAGCTGAAGGAAGTGATACCGCAGATGCTCAACCGAATCCGGAATGACAACAACAACACTGGGAACTCATCAGGGGAAGCTAGTGGGAACACTGGTAATACATCACATTACTCCTACAAGTCATTTGTAGGTTGTAAGCCACCAAGTTTCAGTGGCACTGAGGGAGCCGTTGGTCTGATCCAATGGATAGAGAAGATCGAGACTACTCTGGACCTCTGCAGTTGTCCAGAGCACCACAAGGTTCGTTACTCTGCTGGAACGTTCAAAAAGCGAGCCTTGACTTGGTGGAACTCTCAGATCCAAGCAAGAGGAAGAGAAGAAGCTATGTCCATGACCTGGGAAGATTTCAAGACCCTGCTGAGAACTGAATTCTGCCCCAAGAACGAGCTGCAGAAACTGGAAGTCGAGCTGTCAAACCATGTGATGAAGGGGGCAGACCACATGGGATATACTACTCGTTACCACGAGTTGGTTGCTTTGGTGCCAGACATGGTACCAACATTGGAAAAGAGGATTGATCGATATGTAGGTGGACTCCCCTTCTGCATTCAGGGTTTAGTTATTGCAGCAAACCCTGTTACTGTGGAGTCTACTGTGAGTTTGTCTGGGAAACTCACTGATCTGATGGTAGCCTCTGGAACTTTGAAGAAAGAGGCTGACATTGGCAAGAGAAAGAAAGAGTCTTCCAAGAAACCTCATCACCATCAACACCCGAAGAAGAAACAGAAGACTATAAAGAATTACACTATGGCTACTCCACTTAACCAAGTAGCTATGGCACCGCAGAATGTGCACAAGAAGCCATATACTGGCCCACACCCTTTGTGTGCTAAGTGCCAGTATCATCATGCTTCCAACAATCAATGACATCTATGCACGTGATGTGGAAGAAAGGGACACTCGGTCCAGCAATGCAGGATAACACCAAACCAAGCAGTCAACAATGTTGCTTTAGCTCTCCCTCCACCCAACAACCAGAACAACGGTGGATGCTATAACTGTGGCGAACATGGCCACTTTGCAAAGAACTGCCCGAAGAAAGGCACAACAGGCAGTTCCTGCACCCCGTTGAAGAGCTTTTGCTATAGGAGCTCCAGCTGCACGCCAAGACCCGAATGTGGTAACTGGTACATTTCTCTTACATGAATTTTATGCATCCATTTTATTTGACACTGGTGCGGATCAGAGTTTTATCTCTACCGATTTTGCATGCCAACTAGATTCTATAGAGGAACAGTTAGATTCCCCTTATATCTTAGAAGTAGCTAACATGAAACATATCACAGTTAGCACAGTATACAGGAATTGCCCATTGACACTTAATGGTCATACATTCACCATCAATTTGATACCGATGGAGTTGGGTAGTTTCGACATCATTGTTGGAATGGATTGGCTTTCATGTAATCGGTGGAAGTCATCTGTTCTGAAAATCTGCTTCGAGTTCCATTGCCGAATGATCTCGTATTGGAAGTTAGAGGGGATCAAGCAAAACGAAGTGTCAAAATCATCTCTTGCATAAAGGCGCGTAAGTGTCTACAGAAGCAGTGCGTAGCATTCCTAGCTCATGTGGTGGAAAAGGAGAAGGACAAGAAAAAGATTCAAGATGTGCCGGTAGTGAAAGAGTATCCGGAAGTATTTCCTAAAGACCTACCAGGTTTGCCACCTGCGCGACCGGTAGAGTTCCGTATTGACTTAGTTCCTGGAGCATCTCCTGTTGCTAAGTCTCCTTACAGGTTAGCACCTTCACAGATGCAGGAATTGTCAAACCAACTACAGGAGCTACTTGATAAAGGATTCATTAGACCGAGCTACTTACCTTGGGGAGCTCCGATTTTGTTCGTGAAGAAGAAAGATGGATTGTTTCGAATGTGCATAGACTACCGTGAGCTGAACAAGCTAACCATCAAGAATCAGTATCCATTGCCGAGGATTGATGATTTGTTTGACCAACTGCATGGAGCTCAGTATTTTTTGAAGATTGATCTGCGGTCCGGATATCATCAACTTAGAGTTCAAGATGAAGACATACCGAAGACGGCATTCCGAACCAGATACGGGCATTACGAGTTTATGGTGATGCCTTTCGGATTGACGAATGCACCAGCGATTTTCATGGATCTCATGAACCGAGTGTGCAAGCTGTATTTGGATCAGTTTGTCATTGTCTTTATTGATGACATACTGATTTATTCGAAGAGCAAAACGGAACATGAGCAACATCTAAGAAACATCTTGGAGCTGTTGAAAGAAGAGAAACTTTATGCCAAATTCTCTAAGTGTGAATTTTGGCTAAGAGAAGTTCAAATTCTGGGTCATGTAGTCAATAGCGAGGGAATACACGTAGATCCCGCCAAGATTGAAGCAATAAAGAATTGGGATACTCTGAAGACACCGACAGAGATACGATCTTTTCTGGGATTGGCAGGTTATTATAGAAGATTTATCTCAAACTTTTCTAAGATAGCCTTGCCTCTTACCAAACTAACTCAGAAAAGTGAACCGCTTGCTTGGGAGCAGAAACAAGAAGATGCTTTCCAGACATTGAAACAGAAATTATGTGATGCTCCAATCTTATCGCTTCCAGAAGGCTGTGATGACTTTGTAGTTTATTGTGATGCCTCCCATCAGGGACTTGGTTGCGTACTGATGCAACGGGGCAAAGTTATCGCTTATGCATCAAGACAGTTAAAAATTCATGAGAAGAATTACACTACTCATGATCTGGAACTCGGAGCTGTAATCTTCGCGTTGAAGATTTGGAGACATTACTTATATGGCACTAAATGCACCATATATACTGATCACAAGAGTCTGCAACACATTTTTTTATCAGAAGGAACTCAACATGCGACAGCGTCGTTGGGTTGAACTTCTGAATGATTACAATTGTGCGATCAAGTACCATCCGGGAAAGGCGAACGTTGTAGCGGATGCCTTGAGCAGGAAGGAACGGGTCAAACCCTTGCGCGTTAGAGCAATGGGAATGACTGTGCAGACCAGTTTACGAGACAAGATTATTCAGGCGCAGCAAGAATCATTTGACCGAGGAAATCTGAAGAAAGAACTTGACTGAGGAGCAGAGAAACAATTTGAGACTAAGCCTGATGGAGTGATCAACTACCAGGATTGTATATGGATTCCGGCGGTAGATGAATTGAGAAGACTTATCTTCAATGAGGCACATAAGACAAAATACTCCGTGCATCCGGGCGCTGATAAAATGTACCAAGACTTGCGTGGATTTTATTGGTGGCTGGGAATGAAGAAAGACATAGCCGAGTACGTGGGTCGATGTCTTACGTGTGCAAAGGTAAAGGCGGAACACCAGAAACCGTCTGGTTTACTGGAACAGCCTGAGATTCCGCTCTGGAAGTGGGAACAAATAGCTATGGATTTCATTACCAAGCTACCCCGCACTTCCAGTGGTCATGATACGATTTGGGTTATCATTGATCGTTTGACGAAATCTGCTCATTTCTTGCCGATGCGTGAGATCTTCACGATGGATAAACTGGCGAGACTGTACATCAATGAGATAGTGGTACGTCACGGTGTACCATTGTCCATCATTTATGACAGGGACAGCAGATTCACATCAAGGTTCTGGCAATCATTACAGAAATCTCTAGGGACGCACTTAAATCTGAGTACCGCTTACCATCCACAAACGGACGGTCAAAGCGAACGTACGATTCAGACCCTGGAGGACATGTTAAGAACCTGTGTGTTAGATTTCGGTGGAAATTGGGATTCTTATTTGCCACTGATTGAATTCTCCTACAACAACAGTTATCATAGTAGCATCGGATGCGCACCGTTCGAGGCTCTTTATGGTCGAAAATGTCGATCACCGATCTGTTGGACTGAAGTTGGAGATAACCGTATAACTGGGCAAGAGCTTATTCAGGAGACTACCGACAAGATTGCCCAGATTCAACAAAGACTACAAGCGACAAGAAGCAGACAAAAGAGCTATGCCAATAAACGGCGCAAGCCGTAGGAATTTCAAGTGGGAGACCGTGTTATGTTAAAGGTATCCCCATGGAAAGGTGTAGTACGTTTTGGAAAGAAAGGCAAGTTAGCACCACGATACGTGGGACCATTCGAGATCATCGAACGTATTGGTCTTGTGGCGTATAGACTGAGATTACCAGATGAACTCAGTGGTGTGCATGACGTGTTTCACGCCTCAAACTTAAAGAAATGCCTTGCTGACGAGTCACTCGTCATCCCGATCGAAGAAATTCAAGTGGATGAACAGTTACATTTTATCGAGGAATCTTTGGAGATTATGGATCGCAAAGTTAAGCAACTAAGGCGAAGCCGTATTCTGATTGTAAAGGTTCGTTGGAATTTAAAGCGTGGACCTGAGTTTACTTGGGAACGTGAAGATCAAATGAAGTGTAAGTATGCCCAACTGTTTACAGAGGAAGACGTAACTGATAACGACTCTTAAATTTCGGGACGAAATTTATCTAACAAGGGGAGACTGTAACATCAGTGTCAGAATCGTACCGGAATAGTGATCTCAACAGTAATCACATGAAATGTGCTTTTTATACTCCTAGAATCCTGTCTATGCCCTATATATAAGCATAATTGATTGGATAACATAGGTGGTAGCTAATGAGGTTAAGGTTGTCATTTCGGGGGATCAAGGTAAACATTTTCATGGTAATCAAATGCTAAGAATCAAATGTTATGGTATCAAAGAAGTGGGATGAAACGCTTAATTATCACCAGGAACAATATATCATGTGGTTTGGTATGTGGTGGGACGGTGGCTGGGCGGGCGGTAAGTTCGACCCTACATATGCCCTATATATAAGCATAATGAACTGGATGGTATAGGTGGTTAATGGTGATGTTAAGGTTGTCATTCAAAGGGTATTCAAATTCATTTTTATAAAACAACATGAAGTCACCAACCATGTGTTGACTTGATCTTTTTGCATGACTTATCAGGTGATGAACATGTCAACTAAGGAGTTATTACTTTTGGACTAGGATACCAGTTAGAGGACCTAGCTTTTTGGACCTGCATATTTTTGAAGCATCGTTTACAGATTTATTATGTATATTTTTATGAGGATGAAGATGATGATGATGAAGAAGTTGAAGAAGAAGAAACTGAGAAGAAAGATGATGAGAATGACAAGGATGATCAAGGGGTTGACAAAGATGGCGACAATGGCAAGGATGACAAAGGGAAAGATAAAGAGGATGATAATGCGGGAGGTGACATGGGCCAGGGTGCCAGTTTCTCAGGTCAGAAAGATGATGAGCCCGCAGGACGCTACCAAGAATAACGATGCTTCTGAGAATCCACAGTCTTCGGAGAAGCATCTAGACTATTATGACGATTTATTCGAGGATTTTCCCGAGAACTTTATGTTCGATGGATTCGGTGAAGAGCTCGGTGGAACGGGCCTAGGGGATTTGTTTGCTGATGTATCTATGGACTCGGTGTTTGAGGCGGTGTGTGACCAGGAGAGGAAGGAGAATGCCGAATCTTCTACAGGAGCATCTGCAGAGGAAGAACCAGAAAATTTTATTCTCGGCAACGTCAACAAAGACCCATATGTAGACTTCTTGTATGCTCACAAGTATGTTAACAAGGAAGGACAGGAGATTCCCCCACTAGCCACAGTTATCGACAGTTGGTTTGATAGGCAGAAAGACTGGACACCTGCTCCTCCAGAGATTCAGGCATCATGGCTAGGGGAAATGCAGGAAGAAGATCCAGAGCATGCATTCAGGACATGCGATAGAGACTTGTTTGCTGTTCGAAATGACAAATCCAACATTTGCCGCTGGATGTACGACAATGACAAAGATTTATATCTGACAAAGAGAATGAATGGGAGGGTGGAATATTTCAAGAGGCCTAGGGATTTCTGCACACTGCCAATGTTCGACATTAGGAGCATCAACAATGCGATGTTCTTCAATCGCTCTAAAGACACTCAGGCCGATATGTTTGCCAAATTTCTGAAAGATCAATGCGACAGAGACTTCCCAGTGATAAGGACAGCCAAAGGAAGGCGCTTCGTTTCCACGTGTATCTTGGGTCCTGTCAAGAAGGAACCATGGATCGACTACAAGTATCCACCGCCACTTACTGAGAAGGCAATTCATGTCTCATCACGAGATCCCGACAATTCCTTAGCCAACTTCCTGTCTTGGTATTTTGATGAGAAGACGCTTGCTACTGTCATTCTTCGGAACAAAGATGACATCAAAGACATTAATATGATACTTGATTTGATGGATCTTTTGAAGTATGGCAAGGAAGACATCGTCCAGTTCCTATAGAACCTATCACTAAAATACCCCTAGAGAGAGATAAGGCCAAGCGGAGCGAAAAGGGTTTTCCATGAGATGGGAAATGAAAACTATTAGCCCCACACGAAGTTTGTGAATAAGTGATTGTCTGAAAATGAGCAAGGAGAAACTACACAAGTTTCCTATCAGAGTCTATGGTGACTGGGACGAAGAGGCGACGCCCTTTACTCGTGTAGGCGCTTTTGCTATGGAGCTGAAGCTGTATGCCGGAGCTGGTCCTCCCTCTATCTCTCTCCCTATCGGTTGACTTCATAATTATACGGGGAGTTTGTAGAGCCCAACTGAAGATGAAAACTGAGAAGAGTCGAAGACCAGATTTTGTTTATTTTCGTATACCTTGTAGTTCGTGTACAGTAATATTTCGAGTACTCGACAATTTTTGTGTATAAAGGTTCGAGTAGTCCTATAAGTAGTATAAATAGACGTATTTTGTACTTTTCTAGGGTTGGATACCCGAGGCATGCTCTCTAGACGTATTGAGGCACTGTTTCGTGTACTTCACTGAATATACAAAAGTTTTAATCTTTCTTCTTGTTCTTGTGATTTTATTTTGGATTCCGCACGTTGTAGAGTCATTTCATGCAGATTGGAGACTTAAAGCTCGGTTCTTGACAGTTTTAGGGACCTACAAGACTAATCCACAAACACTAGAATCAAATTAGGGTTATAACACCTTCATTGACCCTTTATGCTTTAATGATCGTGTATAATTTCATCATTGTTTAGATTTTTAATTCCTTGGGTTTAGAACACAGGTATGGTCTTAACAAAATAATATCAACACCCTTGGTGCGCTATGATAATCGAGACTTAACAATATCGATCACCTAGGTTTCAAGAGAGGCACGTCGATATTAAGATTATCGATGGCCTGTCACTTCCTTCGATATTATGTTTGTTCTACGTCCAATATCAATGCTTCTTTGTCTGAAACCCCTTGAATAACTTATTTAAGACTATTTTACTGAATTAAAGTAGTTTTGGAAAGTTGCATGGCTGTTAATATTGAAGGAAACCGATTAAAACCCAAAATGGACGCCCATCGATAGTGTTAATATCGATGGGTTATGTCCATCGATTTTAACCTACCCATTTGATCAATGTCGATAGTTCCTGTAACACCAGTGCCAGAAACGTCACCGGAACAATGATCTCTACAGTACGTGAACAGTAAATCAGGTACACATTTCAATTATCATTTGTATATCATTGTCATTACATGTTATCAAAGCACTGTTCAGATTTGATTCAAAAACGAAACTCAGAACAATGGTTCATCAGTCAGATAATTATCTGGCATCACAGAACCATCTGTGAAGCTTCACAGAACAAAACAATATGGATGTCGTTACGTGAATGCTAAACCGACGGATTATTCGTATAGGTGACGATCTGTACGGATATATCAGGAAGTTTAACATTCTGAATGATATCCAATAATTAGAAAACAATATTGAAAAGTATAGTTATCGCCGTGTTCGTACGGATGACGATCCGGACGAATACGTGCAATAACCGTACAATTCGATTTTGAACAGTAAATTAAATATTTTTGAAAATTTAAAATAAATAAAAGATATATAGTTAATTTATTAGGAATCACAACTTAAAATAATTTTATAAATTCTATTTTTACAACCGAGCCGTTTCGTTACGAAAACGACGAGAAACCGACGTTTTTACGCGAAACCACGCTAAACCGAACGAACCCGAATGATCCCAGGTATTTTCACCTCATTTAATGAGGCATTAAAGCCTTCCAACCACCACCATCAACTCATCTTCTTCACAAAAAAAATTCGTCCCACTCTCTCCCTCTAGAATTCTCTACCTTCTTTCTAAGATTTCTTCCTCATTTCTTCATGAAATCGACCCATCTTGGTGTCTAAACGACCACAATCACTTGTAGAACACGAAAGTACAACAGATCTGAAGTCATATCCAACAGATTCGAGGTAAAACTACGATTTTTGCTCGATTTAGGGTCTTGAAAACCCTAAACTTGAACCATCCTTACAAGCCGGTTTTTACACCATTCTAAACCTTAGGAAAACCACTAAAACACCTTAGGATGAGGTTGGAACAAGATTCACTCGAATCTCTAGTTTTTTAGTTTGGAACCATGGTTGTACATGTGGGTTGTCGCACGGCCGAATGGCTCACACCACCAGGTGGTCGAATGACTCCATCAACTTCATTCGGCCGAATGGCCAGGGTCACTCCTCTTCGGCCTAAGCACATTCGACCTGCCTTCATTCGGCCAAGTTCACTGCGAATGGATCCCTTCGGACAAGCACCCATTCGACAATCCTTCATTCGGCCATGACACATCAGTCGGCCTTCACACAATCGGCCCAACAGACCATTCGACCGCCCCATTATTCGACCCTACTCATTCGACGGGATATTCTCATTCGGTCATTCCCCTTCCGTGCAAGTTTCTTCGATCGGCCACTTCTCTTTCGGCCAAGCATGATTCGGGTGCAGCCTATTCAGCCAATCGGGCATAAGCTGTGTTAGCCGAGGTTCGGTCAAGGGGAAATAGACATGGCGAACGTACATGCCTAAGATAATTGGGTATGCATGGGCCGAGGGTGTGTGCGCGCATGGGAATAACCCTAAGATTTCTTTCATGCAAACCAACTTTAGAAAAATTGGAGTTTTAAATAACAAGCATACTTTTAAAACATATTCTCAATTTAACAAGTGTTGATAACCCATTTTGAGATTTAATACATTGGAAGAAGCATAAAGGATCAAAGAATAACCTAAGGTGTTGGGTGTTGATTTAATTCTTAACACCTAGCCTTAGAAAAAGCTATAAAGATATACGACTAACCAAGATGGTTTACATAAACTATCTAGGCTTAGTTTAGCAAAGAGCTATCAAGAAATCGTTTAAAGAGCAAAGTCTAATAAATGGGCCCGAGAGTGGCCCAATGGGCTCAATCTAAGACCATCACATGTTGAATGTTCTTTATTTAAAATTAATTATATTTTTAATGAAAGAAATTAAATTATTAACTTTATTAAATTACATTAAATAAAGTTTTCTAAATGATTAACCCTAAATGAAATAACTTCAAAATGTTTAATTTAAAGCAAGTTAAATTGAGAACTTGTGATAATGAGTAGGGAATTTGGGTTACCCGTGGTTAATAAGTTAGACTAAGTTAGATGAAATCTTAGAGGCACATTTGTAATATAGAACACGAAGTGGCACACCGAGACCAAATCCTAGATTCGACGACTACTTTATGTACTTATCGCATTCGAATTCTCTTAAATCAACTCAGGTGCTAAAGATACATAAGCAACAATCAAAGAGCGCGCATTATCTTTTGTGATTCATTTTACAACAACACAAGTGAGTTCATTGCCCCTTTTCTGAACATTTTTTTTAAAACGCGAGGCTGAGAAGCATGCGTAAACTGTTTTTATTTAAATTGTTTACTTAAATGCTTTACTTATTATATGTTGTATATATGAATGCTTATTTCTAATCCTAGACTCCTGTCTAGGAAATCTCTATGCCGAATTAACCAACAAGTTAATTAAATTACTCTTGTGAGTAATATCTAAATTATAAAACTCTAAACAAACCCTTAGTCCATCGTATTCAAATTCCAGAATCTAAATTCAAAGTGAAATAGAAAGAACCAAAGCTAAAGATCAAATGTAATGGAATCCAATTCAGTGTATGATCAGTAAACTAAGGATCCTACCCATAAATCTATAATCATTGTGGAATCATGGAAGTCTAAAGATCAGAATCAAAGGAATCAAGGGAATCATAACCGTGTGTGAATCATTGAAATAATGAAATCATTATGATCTAAAGAAATCATTAATATTTAAAGAAAGGTGAGTTGTCAGTTGTATGTAAATCGAGATCACGTGTAACACACGGAAAGTCCCTTCACAGTAGTAGACTCCTGTAGTGAAGCTACATGGGCATAACATAAACTATCAAATCAAGTCAAGGAAATCAAGAAGATCATAACGTAAAGGATATCCTAGAGTCCCGACGCATACAGTAGACCAGTTGGTGAAGCTGATATGGGCATATCATTAAAATCCCGGCATGCTCAGGTATACTCCTTGTGAGTTATGCCTGATATGGGTCACGTGTGAGAGGGTACAACTTGGACAACCACCAACAACTACGTCTAATTGATTGAGTCAAATAAGGCCCAATCATCATGTCTTAGTTGTATTTAAATGTTTGTTTATTTATTTAATTAAATATATAACATTATAATTCTATAATGACTTTTGGGAAATCATGTAACTATGATGAACTCAAGAGAATCAACGGTAAATCAACTTGTGGAAATCAGAATCTAAATCAGAGGTGAAAGGAGTGAAACGCTTAATTATCGTTAACAACAATATGTTAAGCAGTCCGGTATGTGGTGGGACGGTGGCTGGGGCTTGTCCCCTACATATGCCCTATATATAAGCATACTTGATTGGATAGCATAGGTGGTTGTTGATGAGGTTAAGGTTGCCACTTCAGGGGATCAAGGTAAACATTTTCAGGGAAATCAAATGCTATGAATCATATGTCATGGAAATCAAAGTAGTGGAATGAAATGCTTAATTATCACCAGGAACAATATATCATGTGGTTTAGTATGTGGTGGGACGGTGGCTGGGCGGGCGGTAAGTTCGACCATACATATGCCCTATATATAAGCATACTAAGCTGGATGGTATAGGTGGTTAATGGTGAGGTTAAGGTTATCATTAAGGTTATTCAAAACTCATTTTATAAAACTTAATGAACTCACCGACCATGTGTTGGCTTGATTTTTTTCTTGCATGACTTCTCAGGTGACGAACAGGTTAATTAAGAAGTCATTACATTTGGACTAGGACTTCAGATAGAAGACTTAGTATTTTGGACCTGCATATTTTTGGAACATCAATACACAATATATTTTGTATATCTTGTGTAAATACAAGATAGAGATTTATGATATTGATGGTAGATTTACATTGTTAAATTATAAACAATACTGACGTATAACTTTGTAATTCTATTCTATTTAGCATTTCTCATTTATATATCATGGGCAATATAAACAATCTGATGATCATGATTATCACTCACGATATCGTGCCCCGGGAACCTTCCGCCCGACGGGGACTTCGATCCAACCCCGCCGGCTCGGGGTGTGACAGTTCCTTCCCATTTTTTCCTTGGACTAAGTAAATTGAAATGTTTAAGATGTTTTAAGGCTCGAACAAGTCCCCCGGATCTTTCCACATCGAAGAAAACAGGCGAGCACCTCTATTGTGCCCAGCGATACTAGGAGGATCAATGAGGCCTAATATTGATGCATACCTTCTTCGATTCTGTTAATATCGATCTGAGTTCCTCTTGGTTCGACTTGGGCGTCATTGTTTTGATAATATCGGTGGGTTTAAGCTGATAAAATTGATCACAAGGGTAGCTAGTATCGAGAAAGGCTCCCGGTTCCAACACTCTAAACCGCCGATACTAGCATTGTCGATGAGTGCTAGTATCGGCAGCCTCAGATCAGTTCGGCTAATGTTAATGTTTCTAAACCTTCCAACTCTTGGAGATCATCCTTCTGCATAGGATCGATCATTCCTTAACTTCCCATGCTCAGCAAACCATCGATATTATCCTGATTGCCACTGTCATTGTCGATACTAGTGTTGGTCTAAATTTCTTATGTCGATACTGCTCCCACCGACCTGCTACACCTGTTTCCAGCCCTTGAATCCTTTAAACAACCATTTCCCAAAGTTACCCAAGTGTTTTTGAGGTCCGGTTGTTGGATCTTTAGAGCTGAATCACGTTTTTGAATTGTAGAAGATGATGAATAGTGAAGATCCTGCAATACCGTACCTTCTCACTAAGATTCCAGCCAAAATATCTCGAACCAGCTCCGATCCTTTGTACTACAAGCTTCCCCTCGTCGAGAAGATCGTTTTGATCTATTATATGCGCGATTTGGTGAAGAAACGAAGAAGTTATGGTCGAATTTGTGGAGTTTCTCTAGAGAGAGAGGCGAGACGGGTTTAGAGAGAGAGAGGGTTCTTGGAGCTGCATAAATGAAGAAAATAAGGAGAAATAAGGGTTTCGCGATTTTTACGTACGCGTCGTTACGATTACGAACACGAAAATGAATTATTTGAATTGTAATTTAGATTTCTTTGATTATTTTTGATGAGTTTCAAAATTTTAAAATGTAAAATAAAATATTTTACTTATTTTTGTTGTTCGTTCGTAAACGGACCGTTAAACGAATACAGTTACGTATATACCCATAATCATATACGTTTTTGGTCGTTTTTATTTATTTATTGATGTTTACTCGTAATTATAAGTTCGACATTCATATCATTATAGGGCATACGTAGAGTTCAGCTACCTGCCGTATCAGCCGCCAGTCCACCACTGTTTCGATATAATACAATACTGTTCTTGCCTATCGTAATCGACTGTAAATAAATAATATATACTTGTTCCTAACTAATCATAATCCTATAACACACAAACAGAAACATGAACCCATGAATCACATTAAAATATTGAATACGAATCACACTGTACAGAATTTACAATTGGGCCTTGGTCAAACTCGAGTAGACTAGCTTGCCAATCAAAGGTTCTTAGAAGTTAGGGGAACCTGCAAATATCATCAAACATGTGACCTACAAATCAAACGGTTTAGCTTGGACTTCTTGAAATGTAAGATTTTTGTTTCGTTCTTGATTCGTCTAGTTTCGTCCCTTGTTTCGTATAGTTTCGCTGACACATGCTATCTTTGATATTTCCCAGATTTTTCCCTGAAAATGGTTTATTGATTTGTCTAGTTTCGTTGCAAGATGTACTTGATTCGTTGATCATTGAATGCCAGATTTGTTGAACAAATGTACTCTTGATTCGTTGATCGTTGAACACTTGGTTTGTTGAACATCGAACAATAGTTTCTTTGAAATAGTTTCGTTTGATTCTTTGAACTCACACACTTGTTTCGTCAAAATAGTTTAGTTTGATTCGTTGAACACACACACACACACACTTGTTTCGTCAAAATAGTTTCGTTTGATTCGTGAAAATGTTTAGTTTAACACAAGTATCCACTTATGTTATAAGTAGATAAGCTTAGTAAAACCTGCATAAAAATCTGCCTAGACATAGTCTAGGGTATCATTTATACATACAAAACATATAGAATTTAAAAACATTTAGGTAAAATATAATCCAAAGAAAATAATTTGCGCACGCTTCTCAGCTCCGCGTTTATAAAACAAAAATGTTTAGAAAAGAGGCAATGAACTCACATGTGTTGTAGTTCTTATGTATCAACCAAGAAAGATATGCGCGCTCGTTTGTTGTAAGCTAAGTATCTTTAGCAACTGAGTTGATTTATTATGATACTTATAGTATAAGTATTTGTAGTTGATTGGTATATGGTTTTGGTCTCGGTGTGCAACTAAGTGTCCTAAAATCTTACTAATGTGTTACTATTATTCTCTTTAAGTGTTCTAACTTAATATGCTCTATTTGAACCCTTATCCCTTAACTGAGTAAAAATTAACCTTATTTACGTAAGGTTTCATGATTTTTAAAGACTAAATAAGTTGGTAAATCATCATTCCCAAAATCTTAAATAAAGTACAAAAGTTAAGTTTATTTTGATAAAAAAATCTCTTAAATTACTTTATAATATCTCAGTAAAATAACTTATGATGATTATTATTAAACTAAGTTTACATATTATTAAACTTTACATTTTAATAAAAATCTAATTTATTTTATGAAAACATAAGTTAAAATGGTTAGAACTTGATTTAACCTAACTAGATTAATCATCAAGTTCATATATGATCCTTTGTTAACTTCGCTTGATTTTGTTTCTTTCTAAATTAATTGTCAATTGAGGTTATTCATCTTAATAACCATATTAAACACTCGTTTAATGAGGTTTATAAGTGTTAGGTATTGACATATTATCATCAACACCTATTACCCTTAACTTGTTACTTGAACCCCTTGATCTACACTAAGTGTTCCTTAGTCCTTTTGCAACCCATAGCCATGCAACATGTTCCTATCTTATTGTGATTTACCAAGTAAACTGAGTTTAATATTTTCTAATTACAAACTTAGAAAAACATGGATTTATCTTAACATTTCTTGGTCGTACGAATGGGTCCTTATTCGCACGATACATCCATGCTAATGAGTCTCAGTCATTCAGACTAAGCGTGCGAATGAACATTGGATGCGGATAAGGATGTCATGCGAATGTAGTTTCATTCGTATGTACTGGTAATGTGAATGAGCGGTTCATTCGTACAGCCAGCCCCTTCGCCCATATGCCCATTCGTGCTAAGTCCCAACCGAACTAGTGGTTCATTCGGTTATCCAATTCGTACGAATGAGAATGTTCATTCGTCTATGGAGCCATTCATGCTAAATTCATTCGCCTGAACTGTATCGGGGCACATTGATGATTCCATGTTCAAGATCGTGGACCATTCAAGATATTACGCAAGGTCCTACACCATTTTTGTGACTTTCCTAAAGGTTTTGATGGTCGAAAACCAGCTGAAAAGTGCAGACCACCGATATAGGGAAAAACCCTAAAAATCGCATGTTTGAGCCTGATTTTACCTCGTTTTCGTTGATCCAAGTCTCAGTTTATTTGTACTTTCACAATCTACACGTTTTTGTGGTTGTTTTGACACTAATCCACACATTGTTGTGGCTTCGCTCGGTTTCGCGTAGAAGCGTCGGTTTTCCAAGCTTCCTCGTACGAAACGATACAATTTAAAAAAATTGAGTTTTCTAATTTAAACTAGGTGGTTATTCCTAGTAAATTAAGTAAATATATTTTATTTATTTTTAAAATTCTAAAAACGTTTAATTTTAACTGTTTAATCGAATCGTACGGTTTTCGTGCGTATTCGTTCGTATCGTCACCCATATGAACACGACGAAAACTGTACTTTCTGATTTGATTTTTTAATTATTGGAACTCTAACAAGGGGAGTTTGTAACATCAGTACGAAGCTATTATGAATTTAATTCAGAAACATGTTTTGAAATCACGGTTTAACAGTCAGAATGATGTCTAATAACACGAATCTATTGTGTACATGTTTGTTAGGGTTTAGTATGTATAAACGCATGAGAGAATGTATCGAACAAAAGAATAACGGACGTTGTTACATGAATATCAGACTCATGGAGTATTCTTGTGGGTGACGATTCGTACGAATATATCTATGAGTTTAACATTCTAAATGATCCGAACGAATACGCACGAAAACTGTACGATTCGTGCTGAATAAGTTCCAATAATCAGAAAATCAAATCGAAAAGTATAGTTTTCGTCGTGTTCGTACGGGTGACGATCCGAACGAATACGCACGAAAACTGTACGATTCGATTAAACAGTTAAAATTAAACGTTTTTAAAATTTTAAAAATAAACAGAAGATAATTAGTTAATTTATTAGGAATTACAACCTAAAATAATTTATTAAACTCTATTTTTAAAATCGAATCATTTCGTTACTAAAACAATCAGGACCAACACTTCTATGCGAAACCGAGCGGAACCGAACGAGCCTGAACGCACCCTAGTGTAAAAGCCTTTTATATGGAATTAAATGCCATTTATCATACCCACTTACCAACTTTCTCTCTCTAAGATTCGTCCTACTCTCTCTCCGTTTTCTCTCTCTAGAAAACATTCACAACTCACTCAATTTTTAATCAAATCGGACGAGTTTGGTGTCAAAACGACCTTAGAAACGCGTAGATCGTGAAAAGAGGAGGAAATCAAGCTTTGGATAATCGAAATCGGGGTGTAAACGAGATTTGACGACCTGTTTTTGAGGGTTTCCTACTATTTCAGTAAGTTGACCTTTTTACTTGATTTTATACCTTCAAATCAGTTAGGATATGCACGAAAACGATTTAGAACTCTTGGGTTGTGTTGGATTGAGTTTTGGATGATTTAAAATGAGGTATTTTATAAAACCTGCAAGTTCGAGAAGTTCTGGGTAAACGTGAAGATGAAGATGAAACAATTCGAGAACCATTCATGTTTTAAAACATTTAAGTCAAGAAACTCATTAGCAACTCGAGAACCTTTCTTTCAAAGCCTCAAATTCGAGAACCATTCATGTTTTTAAACATTTAAGTCGAGAAACTCATTAGCAACTCGAGAACCTTTCTTTTAAAGCCTCAAATTCGAGAACAATTTGTTACTATTCTCTTGAATTCGAGAACATAATCAAGGATCAATTCGAGAATACCATTGAGACCAAATTCGAGAACCATAATGGGACGACCTTTCTCAACTCGAAAATATATATAACAATTAGAGAACCATATAATAACTAGAGAACACATTTATGGGAAACCATGTAATTCGAGAACTTCACATAGAATTAGAGAAAAAAATTCATGTGCAATTAGAGATCCAATAATTTGAGAACTATACCTTTGGACCTTACTAAAGTCGAGAACACCTCTAGCAAATTCGAAAACCTCACTGGACATCTGTAACGACCCATTTTGGGAGAATATTAAAATACAATATAATTGGAGCATAATTATGGTGATATTTTAATTGATGGGTGTTTCATTTTTATTTGATTATTGTCATTATGATAAATGTTGATTAATTTAACTAAGTTAATGGTTGGGAGGGACTAGAATTGCCAATTGGCCAAAGATGAGAATGAAAGGGGATAAGATCTTGACTTTGGTCAAAATCCCCAAATCATTTCTCTTCTATGTGTGTTTTACGTGGGAGGCAAGAACAAGAAAGGAGAAAAACATGATTTTTAAAGTTTCACCAAATTTTTGATCAAAGAAGGCTGGGATCATCCAAACAATCAAGAATAGAAGTTCTTCTAGTCTCATACTACAACAAGGTTAGAATTTTTGGGTGTTTTTGGTGAGATTTTCGTGGGTCTCATATGGGGTATGAGTAGGGTATGGTGAAATACGAATTTTGGGTGTTTGGAGGGTGTTAAATGTTGTTATTCATAGTGATAATCATCTAGGAACAACATTTTGATCATTTCTTGCATGATGATGTAATATGATGAAAGAGGGGGTTTTGTATGGTTCATGGGGTATATGAACTAGGTAATTAAATATAGTATAAAAGTTGGGGATTTGATGATTACACAAAGTTGTTGTAGTTTGTGGGGGTACAAGATGAACTTACTCATCTCATGAGTCAAATAATGGAGTTTGATAGGGGTGTTAAAGATCAATGATCATAAGTAGGTAAATTCATGCATATGAGGTGTTTGATGAAATGCCTATTTTTGGAGTTTAACTTAAAACATAGTTTTAAGTTCATGGTAATATGGAATATGTATGTATGAAATAAAAAAAATGATGAATTGGTATGAATATGGGTCATATGAATGAGAATTGAGGAGAAATGGTGAAAATGGGTTGAATGGGTGTATTTTGACTAGTTGTAGTCAACATTTTGTTAAACCTATAAGTTGTGATATAGGAAACGTTAGTGGAACCAAAAGGCCCGGAAAAGATATTGTGGTGGATAACTCATTGGTGCAAGGTAAGTCACCCAAATCTTTTACTTGTTGTGTGTAATGGTGTTATGCATGCATGAATGTTATAGTGAAAGATTTGACTTTTGGGTGAAATGGTGGTTGTGATATTGTTGTTTGGCAATAATAGGCAATAGGTGTTATGTTGCTTAATTTATTGTTGATTTGGTGTTTATTTGACTATTATGATTAGAATTGGTGTCTAATTGTATGTGTGATGAATGTATGAAAGAGTTCACAAGGTGTGTGAACATTTAATGGAGTTTTACTCAAATTGGTGTTTTGAATCACAAGTGGTGTGATCATGACATTGGATTATTCACAAGGTGTGTGAATGTCCTTTGTTGGGTGTAATCAAGTTAGTAAAACACAAGTAGATGTGGTTTACTTAACTTGAGAAATCTTGTGGAATAAGATTTCAAATGGTATTTTGGGTAAAAACTACCCGTTAGTAAATCGTTTGACATTATAACCTTGATGGTTGTAAATATGGTGAATTAAGGTGTTTAATATATTGTTGTGGTTGTTAAATTTGAAATACTTGGTGAAAAAGGATAAGGGGAGAGAACAAAATGGAAGAAGTTTTAACATGGTCATGTTCTCCTGGAACATGCCCATGTCATATCTGCAAATCAGAATTCTGAAAACTTTCTGACATGGCCATGTTCCCCTGGAACACGCCCATGTTGCGTCTGTATCTCTAAAAATGTCATAAATTGGCATATTTCAACTTTGATGTGTATTCCATAGGTAAATCTAATTAATTTGAGTAAGAATTAAAGATTTAAGGGTTTTTGGGTGAAAACGACCCGTTAGTAAATCGTTTTGTATTCGGGTCAAATAATGTTCCCAAATTATATTTGGGAAATTATTATTGTATCCATATGGTGTTATGGGATACATATGGGGAAATAGATGGGTGATCTTACTTAGTTCTAATGAACTAACGGTGAATTAAATGTGGCGTTTTTCAGGTGAACGAAAAGGGTGAAGGCATACATGATCAGATTGCTATCAAGAACTCGGGTTGAACGCGATTTTGGTTGAAAACCCAACATTTTGGAAATATTGTAAAGATGTTTAGGATGTTTGCTTGACAAAACATTTGTAAATGACTTTCGGTGAAGGGTTGGGTTATTTTGGGTGTTTAAACTTTATGTTTTAGTTAAAAAAAATCTGGGACCTAAACTTTGATGTTGTTTTAAAACATGTGTTATGCGTGTGGAAATTTTGGGGCTTACAAGTTGGTATCAGAGCCATTGGTTTGAGGGATTCAAGTGCGTCACGAACACTTGAACTCAAACCGTTGTGCTTTTGATATGGGGAGTATTGTTTGATCCGAGATCCGATCACGAAGCCGGGGGTTTAAGGTAACAAGTTTGTGAATTGTTTACCTTAGTTGTATATGTTTATTAGTGTTTGGTGTGAATTTGCTTGTTAAACCGAAATTCTAAGTCATATTGTGAGGAGATGTAATTAAGGAATTGGACAAGTGAAGCATACAGCGTTATGTTTGGCCAACATAAGATTATATTCTTGACTTGGATATGACCTTAATCGAATCAACCCATCTTATGATTTGGAACATTAGGTAAGGTGTTAGGAGTTTATGTTATCATGCTTTTTAGTTCATTTTTCATGGTGTCCTTTGTTATATGAACTAGATAGTAAAACTAATGTATTAAATAACTTATTTCAGCCGTAGAATGGCTGGTGGTGATGACGTTCACGGTGGTGGAGGTCATGAAACTAACCTCACTGAATTGCAAACTATGGTGAGGGAAGAGGTGGCAAGAGCACTAGAAGCTTCAATTCCTCACTATATGGAGGGTCTACAAGCCTCCATGAGGGAATTTATTCAACAAGAGTTTGCAAATCTTAGAGCGGGAAGAGATGGGGAACGAACTCCAAAGAAGATGACCTATAAGGAGTTTGCAAGCCAAGTGAATTCAAGGGGGAGGTTGACCCATTACTCAGTCAACGGTGGATAACTGATATGGAGGGCACGTTTGAGACGAGCCATTGTGATCCAGAAGATGAGGTGATCTTCGCGGGAAATCATTTACGTGAAAGGGCAAAGGATTGGTGGGAGCTTCTACGGAAGGAAATGGGTAGGGATGGTGTGAAGAACTTGACTTGGGCGTAGTTTAAGGACCTGTTCCTTAAACGGTTCTATCCACAGGCGGCGATTGACAGAATTACTTAGGAATTCCTTCATATGCGATAAAAGGAGGAAAGCATTGACACTATTACCGCCATCTTTTATGACAAGGCGAGGTTTTGCCCTGATTTATTGCAAACGGAGCGGATGTGGATCAATCGATACCACAGTATGTTGAATGCCAAGTATCGCGAGTTTCTTACACCTTCCAAGTGTGAGACTTTGGCAGAATTGATCGAGTGTGCTCGGGAGCGTGAATTGGAACTAAAAAGACAAGAAGACCGCGGGGAAAAGCGGAAAGTGAATAAGGAGGCGGGGTCTTCTAAAAGGGAAAGTTCTCTAACTGACCTTCAAAGTTCCACTCAAGTAAGGGAGTTAAACATTGTACAAAATGTTGGAAAGACCACATGGGTGATTGTTCGGTACGACCTCTATCCTGTGGTGAAATAATATCCTGAAGTATTTCCTGAAGACCTACCAGGTTTGCCTCCCGCACGACAGGTAGAGTTTCGTATTGACTTAGTTCCTGGAGCAACTCCTATTGCTAAATCTCCTTATAGGTTAGCACCTTCAGAGATGCAGGAATTGTCTAATCAGTTACAGGAGCTACTTGATAAAGGTTTCACCAGACCGAGCTACTCGCCTTGGGGAGCCCCGGTCATGTTCGTGAAAAAGAAAGACGGATCGTTCAGGATGTGCATAGACTACTGTGAGCTGAACAAACTAACCATCAAGAATCGGTATCCATTGCCGAGGATTGATGATTTGTTTAACCAACTGCAAGGAGCTCAATACTTCTCAAAGATTGACTTGCGGTCTGGATATCATCAGCTCAGAGTTCAAGACGAAGATATTCCTAAGACGGCATTCCTGACCAGATACGGGCATTACGAGTTTATGGCGATGCCTTTCGGATTGACGAATGCACCCGCGGTTTTCATGGATCTCATGAACCGAGTGTGCAAGCCGTACCTGGATCAGTTTGTCATTGTTTTCATTGATGACATACTGATTTATTCCAAGAACAAAGCAGATCATGAGCAACATCTCAGGAAGATCTTGGAGCTGTTGAAGGAAAAGGAACTTTATGCCAAATTCTCTAAGTAAGAATTCTGGCTAAGAGAAGTTCAGTTTCTGGGTCACGTAGTCAACAGCGAGGGAATACACGTGGATCCTGCCAAGATCGAGGCAATTAAGAACTGGGATACTCCGAAGACCCCGATGGAGATAAGGTATTTTCTAGGATTGGCAGGTTATTACAAAAGGTTTATCTCAAACTTTTCTAAGATAGCTTTGCCTCTCACTAAGCTAATTCAGAAAAGTGAACCGTTTGTCTGGGAGCAGAAACAAGAAGATGCTTTTCAGACATTAAAACAGAAATTATGTGATGCTCCCATTCTATCTCTCCCAGAAGGATGTGATGACTTTGTTGTCTATTGTGATGCCTCCCATCAGGGACTTGGTTATCTACTGATGCAACAGGACAAAGTTATCGCTTATGCATCAAGACAGTTAAAGATTCATGAGAAGAACTATACTACTCATGATCTTGAACTAGGATCTGTAATCTTCGCATTGAAGATTTGGAGACATTATTTATATGGCACCAAGTCTACCATATTAACTGATCACAAGAGTCTGCAACACATTTTTGATCAGAAGGAACTCAACATGCGACAGCGTCGTTGGGTTGAACTTCTGAATGATTACGATTGTGTGATCAAGTACCATCCGGGAAAGGCGAATGTTGTAGCTGATGCCTTGATCCGGAAGGAACGGGTCAAACCTTTGCGCGTCAGAGCAATGGGAATGACTGTGCAGACCAGCTTACAAGACAAGATTATTCAAGCACAACAAGAGTCAGTTGACCGAGGAAATCTGAAGAAAGAACTCGATTGCGGAGCAGAGAAACACTTGGAGACTAAGCCTGATGGAATGATCTACTACAGAATCGTATATGGATTCCGGCGGTAGACGAATTGAGAAAACTTATCTTCGATGAAGCACACAAGACTAAATACTCCGTTCATCCAGGCGCTGATAAGATGTACCAAGACTTGCGTGGATTTTCTTTGTGGCCGGGAATGAAGAAAGACAAAGCCGAGTACGTCGGTCGATGTTTAACGTGTACGAAGGTAAAGGCGGAACACCAGAGACCGTCTGGTTTATTGGAACAGCCTGAAATTCCGCTCTGGAAGTGGGAACAAATAGCTAAGGATTTCATTAGCAAGCTACCCCGCACTTCCAGTGGTCATGATACGATCTAGGTTATCATCGACCGTTTGACAAAATCTGCTCACTTCTTGACAATGCGTGAAACTTTCACGATGGTTAAATTGGCGAGACTGTACATCAACGAGATAGTGGTACGCCACGGTGTACCATTGGCTATTATTTCTGATAGAGATAGCAGATTCACATCAAGGTTCTGGCAATCATTAAAGAAATCTCTAGGGACACAATTAAATCTGAGTACAGCTTACCATCCATAAACGGACGGTCAAAGCGAACGTACAATTCAGACCCTGGAGGACATGTTGAGAACCTGTGTGTTGGACTTCGGTGGGAATTGGAATTCCCATTTGACACTGATTGAATTCTCTTATAACAACAGTTACCTCAGTAGCATCGGATGTGCACCATTCGAGGCTTTGTATGGTCGAAAATGTCGATCACCGATCTGTTGGACTGAAGCTGGAGATAACCGTATAACCGGGCCAGAACTTATTCAGGAGACTACTGATAAAATTTCCCAGATTCAACAAAGATTGCAAGCTACAAGAAGCAGACAGAAAAGCTACGCCGACAAACGGCGCAAGCCGTTGGAATTCCAAGTGGGAGACCGTGTCATGTTAAAGGTATCCCCATGGAAAGGTGTAGTACGCTTTGGAAAGAAAGGCAAGTTAGCCCCACGATACGTGGGACCGTTCGAGATCATCGAACGCATTGGTCCTATCGCGTATCGACTGAGATTACCAGATGAACTCAGTGGTGCGCATGATGTGTTTCACGTATCGAACATAAAGAAATGCCTTGCTGACGAATCACTCGTCATTCCGATCGAAGAAATTCAAGTTGATGAACAGATACATTTTATCGAGGAACCTTTGGAGATTATGGATCGCAAGGTTAAACAACTGAGGCGAAGCCGTATTCTGATTGTAAAGGTTCGAGGGAACTCAAGGCGCGGACCCGAGTTTACTTGGGAAAGTGAAGATCACGTGAAGTCAAAGTATCCCCAACTGTTTACAGAGGAAGACGCACCTGATAATAACTCTTAAATTTCGGGACGAAATTTTTGTAACAAGGGGAGACTGTAACATCAGTGCCGGAATCGTACCGGAATAGTGATCTCAACAGTGCTTTGAACAGTAATCAGGTACACACTTTATGCATTTCAGTAAATTTCACATTCACATCGTATATCATTATCATTATCATTTCATGTATGAAACAGTGAATTCGGAATCATTTCAGAGAAACGTAACTCAGAAAACATGGTTCATCAGTCAGATAATTATCTGGCAACACAAAACCATCATGTGATTACTTGTTAGGATTTTATTAAGTATAAACGTATGCGAGGCTTTATAGAACAAAACAACACGGATGTTATTACGTGAATGCTAAATTGACGGATTATTCGTATAGGTGACGATCTGTACGAATAAACCTGAAAGTTTAAAGTTCTGAATGATATCCGATAATTAGAAAACAATATTGAAAAGTATAATTATCGTCGTGTTCGTACGAATGACGATTCGAATGAATACGCGTGACGACTGTACGATTCGATTTAAACAGTAAATTTATTGTTTTTGGAAAATTTAAAATAAACAAAAGATATTAGCTAATTTACTAGGAATAATCACCTAAAATAAATTTAGAAATCTTATTTTATAAACCGAATCGTTTCGTCGCGAAAATTTCGAGAAAACGATATTGTACGCGAAACCGAGCAAAACCGAACCACTGGGTATCTTGATAACATTAATGTGGTCATAAATGACCCACCAACCACCACCACACTCACCTTCTTCTCTCATTTTCGTTTTCATACCCCTCTATCTCTAGAAAACTCTCCCAACTTCTTTCTAGAATTCCTTGCTCAATTCTACTCGGATTCAAGTGTACTTGGAGTCGAAACGATCCTCTCGTCACGTAGATCACGTAAGTACAAGAGACTCAAGCTTACGTTCATCATTTTCGAGGTAAAATTTTGGTTTTACATACGGGTCTTGTGTGAATCACGACCCCATCAATTTGTTGTCATGATGGCCGGCCCAAACACCTAGACATCTTGAGTTAAGTACGGGTAAACACCTAGGAAGCAGCAAGAGCATGTCAACAACTGATTAGAGCCATGGAAGGTGATGGTGGATGGTCATGGCGGCTGGTACAAAGGGACGAACCTGTTTAGCTGAAGAAGGAGGCGGCCGAACCTAGCTAGAAACCCTAGCCGAACCCTCCTTCCAACGAACCTATGGGCTGCCAACTGATGAGCTCAACCGAACCTTTTTGGCTTTAGCCGAACCCTCTTCCTCACCAAACCTCCATGAACCTTGGCGAACCCTAACTCGGCCACGAACCTATAACCCTAAGCCGAACCTACATGAAGGTAGTGAGCCTTGCCTGACAAGAAACCAATTGCCGAACCTTAAAGATCAGCTCATGGCTGAACCTTAACCCTCAGCTCATGGCCGAACCTTGGAGCATCTAAAACTTGGTGATAACTGCGAACCTAGGGGGGCCGAACCATTTGAACAGCAGCTATCCAGCGAACCTATGGGCTAGAGGGTTACGAACTTAGGTTCACAAATAGGAATCCGACACACCTGAAATCATGGGTAATAAATAATAACATGGATGGATATGCATGCTTAGAATGAAATCCTTTCTGAGTGCATGGGAATAACATGGAACATTTATTTCATGCAAACCAACTGTTAGGAAAAGAATTATTTTGGTACTATGAGGATCAAGTAATGTAACTAAGGACAAATGGATCGATTTAGGTTTAACAACTAGACCTTGGGAACACTTCATAAGAAGTGTAACTAACATAGATAATGTAAGGTAATTATCTATGTTGACTTATTCGAAGGCCTTGTTGATTCAACGGTTTTGAGTTATGATAAATTGAAAATCAAAGATCATCAATAGGCCTAGGCGGGCCCAATGGGCTTAACTAAGCCCATCATATGTTAAAGGTTATTATAATAGAAGTTAATAATGTTTTAATAAAAGAAAATAAATTGTAAACTTGTTTTAGGTTTAATTAAATGATTTTCTAAATTTATGTATAACTTAAAATGAAGTTTATTAAAAACATATTAGTCAAAGACTTGTTGTGACTAATTATGGGATATGGGTTATAAATGGGTATCTAAGTTAGACTAACTAGATTAAATCTTAGAATCACACTAGCAACCTAGGACACTTAGTTGCACACCGAGACCAAACCCTAGATACGACGGCTAATACGTATACTTACCGTATTCGAATTATTTTAAAACAACTCAGGAACTGAAGAAACCTAAGCAACAACAACGAGCGCTCATTTTGTGATAGATCAATTGCACAACAACACAGGTGAGTTCATTGCCCCTTTTCTAAACGTTTTTGTTTTCAAACGCGGGGCTGAGAAGCATGCATAAACTGTTTTATTTAAATTGTTTACTTAAATGCTTTAATTATTACATGCTTTATATATGTATAATTGTTTATACTCCTAGACTCCTGTCTAGGTAATTGCTATGCAGAATTAACTAACGAGTTAATAAATTTACTCTTATGAGTAATACTCAAATTCTAAGACTCCAAACAAACCCTTAGTCCATCAAGCTCAAATTCAAGAATCTAAATTAAAGTGAAACCAAAAGAACTAAAGCTAAAGATCATGTTCAAAGAAATCTAATTCAGTGTGAGATCTGAAAACATAGGATCCTAATCAAGAATCAACTATCATTGTGAAATCATGGAAATTCTAAAGATCAAAATCAAGCGACTCAAGGAAATCAGAAATCATAAATGTGTGTGAATCATTGAAATAATGAAATCATTACTATCTAATGAAATCATTAATGCTTAAGTCAAGGTGGATGTCAGTTGTATAGAAATCAAGACCACGTGTAACACACATAAAGTCCCGGCATAAATAGTAGACTCTTGTAGTCAAGCTATATGGGCATAACTTAAACGATCAAACGAAATCAAGAGAATCAAAGAAGATCAAGAATCAAAGGATATCCTTAAAGTCCCGGCATGTACAGTAGACCAATGGGTCATGCTGATATAGGAATCATTAAAGTCCCGACACATACAAGTAGACTCCTTGTGGGTCATGCCTGATATGGGCCACGTGTGAGAGGGTACAACTTGGACAACCACCAACAACTAAGTGTAATTGATTGAGTCAAATAAGGCCCAATCATCATGTCTTAGTTGTATTTAAATGCTTAGTTATTAATGTAATTAAACATTTAATATTATATTTCTACAAGTGCTTTGGGGTAATCATGAATACATGGTGAACTCAAGAGATCAGGTGTAAATCTATTTGTAGAAATCAAAATCTAAATTGAAGGTGAATGGAGTGAAACGCTTAATTATCATTAACAAAAATATGCTAAGCAGTCCGGTATGTGGTGGGACGGTGGCTGGGGCTTGTCCCCTACATATGCCCTATATATAAGTATACTTGATTGGATAACATAGGTGGTTGTTAATGAGGTTAAGGTTGTCATTTCGGGGAACCAAGGTAAACATTTTCAGGTAATCAAATACTAAGAATCAAAGGTTATGTAATCAAAGGTATGGGATGAAATGCTTAATTATCATCAGGAACAATGTATCATGTGGTTTGGTATGTGGTGGGATGTTGGCTGGGGTTGTTCCCCTACATATGCCCTATATATAAGCATACTGAATTGGATGGTATAGGTGGTTAATGGTGAGGTTAAGGTTGTCATTCGGGTTATTCAAACTCATTTTTATAAAACTATATGAACTCACCAACCATGTGTTGACTTTATTTTTGCATGACTTCTCAGGTGACGAACATGTCAACTAAAGAGTCATTTCTTTTGGACTAGGATATCCGATAGTGGACCTAGCTTTTGGACCTGCATACTTTTGGACATCATTACACATTTATTTTGTATATCTTGTGCAGGTACAAGATAGAAGATTTATGATGTGATAGTAGATTTACATTGTTAAATTATAAACTTAACTGATGTAATTTAACTTTGTAATTCTTTTTTATATTAGCAGTTTCTCGTTTATATATCATGTGCATTGTAAACAATCTGATCATTCTGATTATCACTCATGATATCGCGCCCCGGGAACCTTCCGCCCGACGGGGACTCCAATCCAACCCCGCCTGCTCGGGGTGTGACAACATCACAATTTCGAAAACGCCTGTTATTCAAGAACCTCATCTAGGACTTTAGAGATTTGAGAACCACAATCCATTGAAGGACTTAACCAATTCGAAAAACACAATAGATGGGGAGGACTTTACCATTTCGAGAACATACATACCAGATTTGAGAACATTTCCTTTGAACATCACAAATTGAGAACACTCAAGTAATAGTGTTTGAGAAACCATGGAGGGGGGGCCGGGTTTGAGTGCAACGGGTTAAAACGTTCTTAGTTATACCACTTAAAATTTGGAATTAGAAACATTGGTAAACCTTAATAAAAGAGTTTGAATCATAAACAATGGTTCAAAACATGATAAAGGGTTATAATTAAGATATAGTTAAACAAAGTTTTACTTATAAAATGACTTAGTTAAATTTTACTACAAAGATTGGTGGGTTTACTTTAACTAAGTATATTCCATATAAATCACAACAACCTAATAGTTGTTAAGTTGTTATGGGTTTCAAAGAACTATGATGGTGACAAGAGGGTTCAAGAAATAACTAAGTGTGGGTGTGTTGATCTTAGACATCAACTCCCAACACTAAGTAACTTTCACGCTTTGGGTAACCAACCTAGGTTGTTTAAATAGAATAATCTAAGGTAAGGAATAACTCAAGAAGGAACACGGACAAGATTGTAACAAAAAACTATTAAGGAACTTGTTGTTAATCTAGTAAAATTATCTTAAGTTCTAATATGTTTAAATTACATTTTTCCCATAACGATAACTTATGTTTTACTAAAATGTAATAATTTGTAACATGTAGACATACTTTTTATAAAAATCATCATAACTTGTTTTACTAAATCATTTTAAAGTAGTCAAAAGGATTTTTGAACTTAACTTTTATAACTTAAATAATATTTTATAAACGAAGATCTATTAAAAGGTCATATCTTTTCTGGTATAACCATTATGTAAATAAGGTTTAGTGGTTGACGAATAAGGGATAAGGGTACATAGAAGGTACATAATTTAGAATAATTAGAGGAATTCTAGTAACACATTAGTAAATATTAGGATACTTAGTTGAACACCGAGACCGAAACTCTATATGCGTCAACTCCAAATACATATAGTATTCGAATCATAATAAATCAACACGGGTGCCGAAAATACATAGTTTCCAATCAACAAGCGTGCATATATACTTGGTACATTTTATAAGCAACACAGGTGAGTTCATTGCCCCTTTTCTAAACACTTTTGTTTTATAAATGCGGGGCTGAGAAGCATGTGTAAATTATTTTCTTTGGACTATATTTTACTTCAATGCTTTTAAATCATACATGTTTCATATGTGTAATTGTTATCCTAGATTATGTCTAGGTAAGCTTGTTTCAGTTTTCAAAAAGGACTATTTACTTATCATAAGTAGTTAATTATTTCATGTCAAAGAACTATTTTCAATGATCTATTTTCAAAGAACTATTTTTAACGATCTATTTTCAAAAAACAATTTTCAACGATATATTTTCAAAGAACAATTTTCAACGATCTATTTTCAAAGAACTATTTTCAACGATCTATGTTCAAGAACTATATTCAACGATCCATTTATTTAAAAGACATAAATAACGCGTGTTACGTTCCGGAAACGCAACGGAGACGCGAACCGAGCAAACAAAACGAACGCGAACACCCTCGGAGTATAAATACCTTGAATGAGTTCATTCTTCTCATTTCTCTCTTCACTTTCTCTCTCTAAAACCCTAATCCCGGCTACCCTCTCTCTCACTAGATTTCAAACTTCAAATCACCATAACTTGCTCATTTCTTAGCGAAATCGAGTGATTCTTGAGCCTAAACGAAGCTCTTAACCCCCTCTACACGAAAGTACAACCGATCTGAGGAGTTGTCCACCCAAAATCGAGGTAATCAGCTGTTAAGGTCATGAAAAGTTAGGGTTTTCACCCTTGTTCGACCCATCAACTTAAAAACCAGTTCTAGACCAACCCATTCGATTCTTACACCTTGCAAACACATTCCTGCATACACCACCACTAGAACCCACCATTTAACTTTGGGATGAGGCGGTTCAATGCTGGACACCCACTACGACCGAATGAAAAACAACACAGCTCGGCGAAAGGCCTAAGGCCGAAGGAAGTGGGCTGTGTCAGCCGAATGGAGGGTCAGTCGCCTAGTTCATTCGATGGAGCCTCTTTCGCCTACATGGAGCCATTCGACCGGGACTACCCATTCGAGATCAACACATTCGGCCTAAGACACCCCATTCGGCCAAGGACTAGGCCTACCCCATCCTCATTCGACCAGAAATACTACCTTCGACCATGTTACCATTTCGGCCAACCTCATTCGGCTACAACACCAACCGGCCCAAGCATCAAGCAGTCGGCCCAAGAGGCTGGGCCAGCCCATGTGACTGCCTTGGACCAATTATTCGGCCCATACATACTATTCGGCCTATATCCATTCATTTGGCCCAATTGAGCGGCCCATACCCACTGCCTCGGCCAAGGGACATTCGGCCCATGTGATTTAACCGGCCCACATAACTTATTCGGCCCACATGACAAGGATGCAAACACATTTTAAATAAAAATCAAGTGATACAATGCATATGACTTAGTTTTACTACGAAGGTGGAAATGGATTGGTTTAATGAATTGTATGAAACCTAAAAATTTTGACTGTTGGAAACGATAACAAGTGATTTAAAAGGGGTGCTAAGACAAATTGAACTTGGATTATTCAAATTCTCTTACAAGAATGCTATGGGTTTCTAACCTTTAACCTAAAGTCTAAGTTTTCACACTTAAAAATCCCATGGTTATGACACTAAATCAAGTTGAACATTAAATCAATAACAAAGTGTTCTAATCTTAACCTAATTGGGTTAAGTGTTACTAAAGTCAATAACAAGTAAACAGGGCCGAATGATTACCGAGACTCGCAAGTGTTAGCCAACTTTAGGGCTAACACATACACACACACAAACAACTACAACTCATACTTACAAGTTACAAACAACGTGAAACCAATACAGGATTGTAAATACAACATCAAGTACAACAACGAGCGCGTGCATTCTTGTTTAGACTAAGTCAACCACAACAACTACAAGGTGAGTTCATACGCCCCCTTTTCTAATCTTAATTGATTTTAAACTCTCAGGGCTGAGAAACATGCTAAATCTTTTATTCATTTAAAAGTTTTGGTTTAACATATTGCTTATACTTTGATTTAGATAATATTGCTTGACTTATTATCTCTTATCATTGTATGCATGCTTGTATGATCATAACATGAGAGAGACAACTAAGATGAACATGATAATATAACTTCATGAATCATTAACACAATAGAATAATGTAGTTGTAAGATTCTATCTTATAACACTTAATTATTCATACAAAAACAAACACTGAGATTATCACAGGTGAACATGATGACAACAACAACAACAAACATGAATGATATGAAAATAATATATTTTCATAATATCATTCACCACCGGAGTTAGTTAAGTGTAACAGGACAAGTTCCTATAACACTCAGCTTATAACTCGGTGCATACTATAAGATAACACGAAACAAGTATCATCCACCACCTGAGTCAACTAAGTGTAGTAAGACTAGCTCTTACAACACTGTAGTGACAACAGGGTTACCATATGGAACAACAGGAATGATATCGCGCTCCGAGAACTTTCCGCCCGACGGGAAATTCGATCCAGCCCGCCGGCTTGGGGTGTGACAGATTGGTATCAGAGCCATCGTTATACGGAAATATAGGTCATATTACTTAAACGGTTTGGCCTAAACTATAACTTAGGGACCCTCATGTAGTGAACATACGACATAGGATTCTATTTGCATGTGTCTTCTGCGTCTGATCACTACACTAACCGGCTTTGTTTCGGTTATGATGAGAATGCCGCCAAGAAGACCACCACCAGCTTTACTGCCACCACCACCCCCACAAGATTCAGCTCCACACTCTTCGACACCGACACCACCTGACTCTCCTCCACATCTACCTCCTCCTCCACCTCCTCCTCCGCCACCACCTGCTCATGAGTTGGATCCTGCTACTATAGCACTGGCCACACTGTTGACCAGTCAACTGCGAGATGTGATACCTAACATGATGAACCGGATTAACAGCAACAACAGTAACAACAACGCCAACTCATCTGGAGAAGGCAGCGGTAACACTCGACACCATCAGGACTATTCCTACAAGAATTTTGTAGGATGCAAGCCACCAAGTTTCAGTGGCAGTGAGGGTGCCATTGGAATGATCCAATGGGTCGAGAAGATGGAGACTACCCTCGACATCAGTGGCTGTCCTGATCAGCATAGGGTGAGGTATGCTGCTGGCTCGTTCAACAAACGAGCACTTACATGGTGGAACGCACAAGTTCAGATTAGGGGCAGGGATGATGCTCTGTCTATGCCTTGGGATGACTTCAAGGCTATGATGAGGGCAGAGTTTCGCCCAAGGAATGAACTAAAGAAGGTTGAGACTGAGCTACTCAATCTGGTCATGATTGGTGCTGGCATCTGGCCTACACCACAAGATTCCACGAGTTAGCAACATTGGCACCGGACGTGATGCCAACACTAGAGAAAAGGATAGAGTGGTATGTTGGTGGACTACCATCTTGTATCCAAGGGCACGTGATTTCTGCCCATCCTACCACCATGGAGATGGCTGTTACACTGCTAACAACTTTTGTCACACCCCGAGCCGGCAGGGTTGGATCGAAGTCCATGTCGGACGGAAGGTTCTCGGAGCGCGATATCGTGAACGATAATCGTGATGATCAGATTGTTAACATGGCATCAATGCTAAGAATAATTAGGCACAATAAAACATTAACTAGGATTACAAAGTAAAATTACAAATGTCAAGGTTTGGTAATTTAACTAAGTAAACCTATCCAAAAGAATCAAATATATCTATCTTGTATTTGTACAAGATATCAAAAGAGATTCGTATTGATCTCAAAAGATGTGCTTCTTCAAAAATCAACTAGGATCTATATTTGGGCATCCTAGCATGCAATCCTGAATCTTAGCTTAATCCTATGCATCACCTGAGAAAGCATGTAAGAAAACAAAGTCAACACAATGGTTGGTGAGTTTATGTAGTTTTATGTAAAAATAGTTTGAAAAATCCTTTGAATGATAACCTTAACCTCACCCAGCCACCGTCCCACCACATACCAAACCACATGATATATTGTTCCTGATGATAATTAAGCAACTCATCCTACATGTTTGATTCCATAATGTTTGATTCTCAGAATTTGATTATCCTGTAATTGTTTACCTTGATTCCCTGAATGACAACCTTAACCTCACTAACAACCACCTATGCTATCCAACCAAGTATGCTTATATATAGGGCATATGTAGGGGACAAGCCCCAGCCACCGTCCCACCACATACCGGGCTGCTTAGCATATTGTTATTAATGATAATTAAGCATTTCATCCCACTACTTTTATTTCATGACATATGATTCTTAGCATTTGTTTTCCCTGCCAATGTTTACTTTGTTTCCCACGAAATGACAACCTTAACCTCACTAACAACCACCTATGCTATCCAACCAAGTATGCTTATATATAGGGCATATGTAGGGGACAAGCCCCAGCCACCGTCCCACCACATACCAGGCTGCTTAACATATTGTTATTAATGATAATTAAGCATTTCATCCCACTACTTTGATTCCACAACGTATAAGTATTAAGTTTAAGAGGGACCATTATGGACATCTGAAAACCCTAAGGAATTCAGCCTCCATCCATAATGATCCTAAATATGACTCGTGACATGTTATGATAGAGGAACCTTAAAGTTAACACAAAGTCAACTAGAAGAACCCAATCATTCTAGTCACTTTTCATAACCATGGATGAATCAAGAAGAACACTGAATGACTAGTAGGGGTTGACACACAGGTCAACACGCGGCGGCCAATCAGTCTGTCTTACATGACTCTGACAAGAAGAACACTGATGACTAGTAGGGGTTGACGCACTGGTCAACACGCGGCGGCCAACAGTCTGTCTTACAATGTTCTATAGCTTTAGCATACAAGTTTAACGCATTCACATAGTTTCACTGATGACTAGTAGGGGTTGACTCACAGGTCAACACGCGGCGGTCAATCAGTCTTTTGTTTAAGCATCCCAATGTTTCAAGCATTCCAAGTGTTCAAGCATCAAGAATTCCAAGTGTTCATGTATCCCAAGTATATCATGCATTCGAGTATTCAAGTATCCCAAGTGTATCAAGCATTCACGTGTTTCAAGTATCCCAAGTATATTAAACATCCAAGTGTTTCAAGCATCTCACGCATATAAGTATTTCTAAGCATATAAGTTTTCAAGTTAAGTTTAAATAAATAATTGTAAGTGTAAAACAATTTAACGCTTTACTAAGAGTGTAGAACATTAACTTTCTGAAATAATTATATAGAGTATTTGTATTTAGTATAAGTATTTTCAAACCCTTAACATTGAGTATGTAGTTTAAACATAGAGTTTATCGTTTAAGCATCAAATGTATAGTTTAAGCACATAGCTTATAGCATAAGTATTTAGCTCAAAGTTTAAGTATCAAGTTTATATCATAAATGTCTAGCATAAGGTTTAGACTTCAAGTCTATAGCGTAAGCCTCAAGCATATAGTTTAAGCTTCTAGTTTGTGACATAAGCATCCAGCATTTAATTCTAAGTTTCCAGTTTAAGCATAAAGTTTACATATGATGTAAATAAGTATTGGGTAAATGGCATTAGCTATTTACACAACAGTCTTAATCTTTAGTTCCCAAATGAACGTTACAAGTTCAAGCATTGGTAAAAGCATTATCACTAGTGTAAAAGCATTTAATAAACATTTTAATAATTGTTTAAAATGTATAACATGCTTCTCAGTCCCGAATTAAAACAAAAGGTTTGAAAAGGGACAAATGAACTCACCTGTGTTTGAAGTGGTTGACTAAGTTTAAGATAAGAAATTCACGCGCTCTTTGTTGTACTTGTAGTAGTTTTCACGATCCTGTATTGATTTCATAGTGTTGTGGCTTATAAGTATGTGTTTGTAAGGATTCGTTGTGTGTGTAAGTGTTAGTGTTAGCCCTAAAGTTGGCTAACACTCGCGAGTCTTGTTCGTTATCCGGCACAATTTCACTACTTTGTGTAACGAAGTGTTGGATCCTTGTCATTGTTCAAGATTTCATACTTGACCATTAATTACAATTTACCATCTTTGAATAAGGCTTTTTAAGCCTTTATGTAGGTTGTTTAAAACTTGTTTTCACTTTATAACAAACAAAATGGTTATTTCATAAATGTATTTGCTCATTGTTCTTATCGTTTCCAACGTTCCTTCATACGTTCATCATTTATTTAGAATCCATTGGGTCGGATAACCTATTGGACCAGTTATGATAAGATTGTCCTAAAAGTTATGTTTGTGGGCCGGTTATGTATATTGGGCCGAGGCAATCTTAATGGGCCGTCTAATAGGTTATTGGGCCAAGATGGCTTATTTGAATGTGTTGGGCCAACATTGCATGGGCCGAAATTGAACATCATGGGCTAACTAGTTAAGTGGCTAAACAAATTGGGCCAACCGAAAATTCTGATTTTTATGGAGTGACCAACGAACCTTTCTACAATTTGGGTCTTGGGTTCGGCTCCCAGGGGTGTGGGTTCGCTTGAGCTAAAAGGTTCGTGAGGTGGAGATGTGGCATGGTTCGGCCACAAAATGGTTCGGCCTTAGTGTGCCTTTCAAGGAAGGTTCGCCGGTCATGCATGAACCCAGCAAGGTTCGTCCGGAACCTGCATGGTTCGGTCAAAGGCTCGCCGAGGAGGGTTCGGCTTTTGTGCCGGGTTCACCTAGGTTCAGTGCTTCAAAAGGTTCGGTGGAATCCCAAGGGTTCGGGAACATGGTGATGGTTCGAGAGGATGCATGGGTTCGCCTAGGGTTTGTCGTGCCCACAAGGTTCGCCTTCATGGATGGTTCGCTATCATAGGTTCTGGAATAAAGGTTCGCTGATGGTGGTAGACGAACCAAGGGTTCGCTGCTGAGTCCAGGGTTCATCAAAGAGCAGGGTTCGGCTTGTGAGGGTTCAGGACTAACAAGGTTCGGCGAGGGCACGGCTAATAGGTTCATGGTGGTTCAACAGGTTCGGCTAGGAGCTGTGCGAACCTGCAGGAGCTCTTCATCATCTGGCCACTTCGAACCTCAGGTTAGTTTATCCTCATGATGCTGCTGCATATGTTCTCACGTTGGTGATGCATGAGGGAGGGTTTTTCGATGGTGTGAGGTTGGAATACAAGGTTACAACCGGTTTTAGGGTTGGGTCGAAACACACACACACACACAAAACCCCATAAATCCGAAACCTTTAAGCATCATTACCTCAAAATCAGCTAGACGAATCCACAGATCGGTTGTACTTTTGTGTAGAGGGAGTCGAGAGCTTCGCGTGGACACCAAGAACGCCCGATTTCGTCTCCAAACGAGTGAGTTATGGTGATTTGAAGGTGATGAACTTAGAGAGAGAGAGATATTTCGTGAGAGAGAGTTTAGAGAGAGAGAGAGAGATCTTGGAAAGATGAAAGAATGCCATCTTTTGGGGTTTAAATACTCCGAGGGTATTCGGGTTCGTTTCAGTTACTCGGTTTTCGTCTCCGTTGCGTTTCCGGATCGTAACGCGCGCGTTTTGTAAATTAAATATAAAGGACTTTATTTTAAATATTTGGAGGGTGATTATTTATAGAAATATTTTAAATATTATTATTCTTGAATGATTTGTCGTAATTTAATATTTTACGCGTTCTGTTACATCTTTCGCGCATTGTATGCTTTACGCTTTTTATTTAAAATAGTTTCATTTTAATTTATTTCTGATGAGTTTCAAAATTGTAAAACATGAAAGATTACATTTCCTTAGATTTATTATCGTTCGAATCGTTTTCGTTTCGTTTCGTCAGAACGCGTCACTTACGCGTGTTTTCGTACAGAGCGCTAACTGTACGAACATGATCGTACGTTTCACTTTCTGATTTTGTTTTCTACTTTTCAGTCATCATTTCAGATCGTTAAACTACCAGATCTATTCGTACAGATCGTCACCTATACGAATAGTTCGTCGGTTTAGCATTCCATAACAACAGCTGTTATAGTTTTGTTTTGGTTATCCTCACATACGTTTAAACCTAATTATACAAAATCAAGCATGTATGCATCTGTTCATGATTGTCTGATGTGTTTCTGACTGTTTAACCCATGAGGTTTAAATCAGAATTTCAGAAACATCGTGTAATAGTTTATGTTTAGCATCACATGGTAATAGCTTCTAAGTGTTTCTCCTAGTTTGTACCTGAGTTACTGTACAAGTTACTGTTCCGGTAACGATTCTGGCACAGATGTTACAATCTCCCCTTGTTAAAGAAATTTCGTCCCGAAATTTAAAAGTTATTATCGGGTACAACTTTCTTTGTAACAAATGGGAAGCTTTTGTTTGAAGTGATGTCCCTACGCTCCCAAATAAACTCTGGGTCGCGTTTGGGATTCTTATGTATGTCCTCAGAGTTCTGCAAATCTTATTGTTCATAGTTGTCCTAGTGTTACGACTTGCTAAATCATTGCATGATTCTAACACCTTATTGTTCAGAACGAACTGATGCTATGAGCATCAATTGTTGCACAACCTTAGTGTTAGTGGTGGTTTCCTGTGTATGTCCTATGCATTAACTAAGGATTCTTTCATTGTTTCTACGCAATAAAAGAGTTCCTAAGTTCTCCTAGAATACGTATGTGGTTACACTTAATAGGAATAAGATAAGTTTCTTACTCCTACTAGCACCAAGATAAAATAAACACTTATGAGTTAAAGGGTGTCACATACCAGTATCCGTTTCTGGGTCTTGGCGTGCAACAAGAGCTCCTATCATGAAAACTCTTCCCTTTGGTACTTGATCTCCCGGTTGTGCCATCTTTGGGCAGTTCCTGGAGAAATGACCTAGTTCTCCACAGTTAAAGCATCCCTGATTGTTGTTGTGGTAGTTTCCAGGGTTTTGCGGTGGTGGCATTGCCATGGCGGTATTGTTTACAGTCGGTGCCGATGGAGTTCGACAGTGTTGAGCCAGATGGCCTTTTCGGCCACAGTTGGTACACTGCCTACACGGCATAGTGGCAGCATGATGAAACTGGCATTGTGCACACTGAGGATGTACACCAGTGTAAGGTTTGCGTGCAGCTTTAGCAGGTACTGCAGCAACTTGATTAAGTGGTGTGAGCATTGCATATTGTTGGATGCCTTTTGGCTTCTTCTTTGGTTGTTCCTATTTATTCTTGCCCGAATCGTCTTTCAATTCTCCTGACTTCACCATCACGTCAGTAAGTTTAGCGGATAGAGAAATGGCGGACTCTAAAGTTGCAGGGTTTGCAGCAAGTACAATGCCCTGAATGCAGGATGGTAAGCCTCCTACATATCTGTCAATCCGCTTTTCAAGTTTTGGCACCATCTCAGGCACCAATGCTACCAATTCGTGATAGCGAATAGTGAAGGCCATGTGATCCGCTCCTTTCATCACATGATTCGACAGTTCCCCTTCTAGTTTCTGAAGTTTGTGTTTGCGACAGAATTCATTCCTTAACAGAGTATTGAAATCTGC
The DNA here is from genome assembly GCA_009363875.1 of Mikania micrantha. Classification (NCBI taxonomy): domain Eukaryota; kingdom Viridiplantae; phylum Streptophyta; class Magnoliopsida; order Asterales; family Asteraceae; genus Mikania; species Mikania micrantha. The sequence continues at coordinate 26,470,238 of CM018684.1, forward strand.
CCATGACATCACTTGTGCTTCTTCTCTGCCTCGAGCTTTTATTTGAGAGTTCCACCAGGTTAGGGCACGTTTACTAAAAGATCCAGCAGCGTAACGAAGCTTATGATGTTCTGGACACCCGCTGATGTCCAGTGTATTCTCCATCTTTTCTAGACATTGGATCAGTCCAACGGCTCCTTCAACGCCGCTAAAACTTGGCGGTTTGCATCCTACAAATGATTTGTACGAATAGTCTAGTTAGCGCCGGTGTTTCCACTTGTTTCCCCCGAAGTATGCCCGGAATTTTTTCCGTGGCCTCGAATTCTGTTGATCATCTCTGGAATGATGTCCTTCATATGATTAGTCAGTTGGCTACTTAGTAATGTTGCCAAGGCAATAGTAGCAGGATCCAGAACTATAGCTGCAGTCGGGTTCAGAGGAGGGTCTAGTGGAGGAGGAGGCGGTGGTAGTGAATCTGGAGGTGATGGTGTTGAAGAGTGAGGTGCAGAAGTCTGTGGTGTAGGCACCGGGGTCGGTTGTCTTCTAGGCGGCATTCTGATCATAACCAAAAGATATTGGTTAGTGCAGTGATCGAATGCAGAAGACACAATGCAAACTTAAGTCTTATGTTCTCTACATGAGGGTCCCTAAGGTATAGTCTAGGCCAAACCGTTTAAGTAAATGACCGATTATTCTCTATAACCTTGAGCTCTGATACCAATCTGTCACACCCCGAGCCGGCGGGGTTGGATCGAAGTCCACGTCGGGCGGAAGGTTCTCGGAGCGCGATATCGTGAATGATAATCATGATGATCAGATTATTTACATAGCATCAATGTTAAGAATAATTAAGCACAATAAAACATTAACTAGGATTACAAAGTTAAATTACAAATGTCAAGGTTTGGTAATTTAACTAAGTAAACCTATCCAAAAGAATCAAATATATCTATCTTGTATTTGTACAAGATATCAAAAGAGATTCGTATTGATCTCAAAAGATGTGCTTCTTCAAAAGTCAACTAGGATCTATATTTGGGCATCCTAGCATGCAATCCTGAATCTTAGCTTAATCCTATGCATCACCTGAGAAAGCATGTAAGAAAACAAAGTCAACACAATGGTTGGTGAGTTTATGTAGTTTTATGTAAAAATAGTTTGAAAAATCCTTTGAATGATAACCTTAACCTCACCCAGCCACCGTCCCACCACATACCAAACAACATGATATATTGTTCCTGATGATAATTAAGCATCTCATCCAACATGTTTGATTCCATAATGTTTGATTCTCAGAATTTGATTACCCTGTAATTGTTTACTTTGATTCCCTGAATGACAACCTTAACCTCACTAACAACCACCTATGCTATCCAACCAAGTATGTTTATATATAGGGCATATGTAGGGGACAAGCCCCAGCCACCATCCCACCACATACCGGGCTGCTTAGCATATTGTTATTAATGATAATTAAGCATTTCATCCCACTACTTTGATTTCATGACATATGATTCTTAGCATTTGTTTTCCCTGCCAATGTTTACTTTGTTTCCAACGAAATGAAAACCTTAACCTCACTAACAACCACCTATGTTATCCAACCAAGTATGCTTATATATAGGGCATATGTAGGGGACAAGCCCCAGCCACCGTCCCACCAAATACCGGGCTGCTTAACATATTGTTATTAATGATAATTAAGCATTTCATCCCACTACTTTTATTCCACAACGTATAAGTATTAAGTTTAAGAGGAACCATTATGGACAGCTGAAAACCCTAAGGAATTCAGCATCCATCCATAATGATCCTAAATATGACTCGTGACATGTTATAATAGAGGAACCTTCAAGTTAACACAAAGTCAACTAGAAGAACCCAATCATTCTAGTCACTTGTCATAACCATGGATGAATCAAGAAGAACAGTGAATCACTAGTAGGGGTAGACACACAGGTCAACACGCGGCGGCCAATCAGTCTGTCTTACATGACTCTGACAAAGATGAACACTGATGACTAGTAGGGGTTGACACACAGGTCAACACGCGGCGGCCAACAGTCTGTCTTACAATTTCCTATAGCTTTTACATACAAGTTTAACGCATTCACATAGTTTCACTGATGACTAGTAGGGGTTGACTCACAGGTCAACACGCGGTGGTCAATCAGTCTTTTGTTTAAGCATGCCAATGTTTCAAGCATTCCAGGTGTTCAAGCATCAAGAATTCCAAGTGTTCATGTATCCCAAGTATATCATGCATTCGAGTATTCAAGTATCCCAAGTGTATCAAGCATTCACGTGTTTCGAGTATCCCAAGTATATTAAACATCCAAGTGTTTCAAGCATCTCACGCATATAAGTATTTCTAAGCTTATAAGTTTTCAAGTTAAGTTTAAATAAATAATTGTAAGTGTAAAACAATTTAACACTTTACTAAGAGTGTAGAACATTAACTTTCTGAAATAATTATATAGAGTATTTGTGTTTAGTATAAGTATTTTGAAAGCCTTAACATTGAGTATGTAGTTTAAACATAGAGTTTATCGTTTAAACATCAAATGTATAGTTTAAGCACATAGCTTATAGCATAAGTATTTAGCTCAAAGTTTAAGTATCAAGTTTATATCACAAGTGTCTAGCATAAGGTTTAGACTTCAAGTCTATAGCATGAGCCTCAAGCATATAGTTTAAGCTTCTAGTTTGTGACATAAGCATCCATCATTTAATTATAAGTCTCCAGTTTGAGCACAAAGTGTACATATGATTTAAATAAGTATAGGGTAAATAGCATTAGCTATTTACAGAACAGTCTTAATCTTTAGTTCCCAAATGAACGTTACAAGTTCAAGCATTAGTAAAAGCATTATCACTAGTGTAAAAGCATTTAATAAACATTTTAATAATTGTTTAAAATGTATAACATGCTTCTAAGTCCCGAGTTAAAACAATAGGTCTGAAAAGGGACAAATGAACTCACCTGTGTTTGAAGTGGTTGACTAAGTTTAAGATAAGAAATTCACGCGCTCTTTGTTGTACTTGTAGTAGTTTTCACGATCCTGTATTGATTTCATAGTGTTGTAGCTTATAAGTATGTGTTTGTAAGGATTCGTTGTGTGTGTAAGTGTTAGTGTTAGCCCTAAAGTTGGCTAACACTCGCGAGTCTTGTTCGTTATCCGGCACAATTTCACTACTTTGTGTAACGAAGTGTTGGATCCTTGTCATTGTTCAAGATTTCATACTTGACCATTAATTACAATTTACCATCTTTGAATAAGGCTTTTTAAGCCTTTATGTAGGTTGTTTAAAACTTGTTTTCACTTTATAACAAACAAAATGGTTATTTCATAAATGTATTTGCTCATTGTTCTTATCGTTTCCAACGTTCCTTCATGCGTTCATCATTTATTTAGAATCAATTGGGCCGAATAACCTATTGGACCATTTATGATAAGATTGGCCTAAAAGTTATGTTTGTGGGCCGGTTATGTATATTGGGCCGAGGCAATCTTAATGGGCCGTCTAATAGGTTATTGGGCCAAGATGGCTTATTTGAATGTGTTGGGCCAACATTGCATGGGCTGAAATTGAACATCACGGGCTAACTAGTTAAGTGGCTAAACAAATTGGGCCAACCGAAAATTCTGATTTTTATGGAGGGACCAGCGAACCTTTCTACAATTTGGGTCTTGGGTTCGGCTCCCAGGGGTGTGGGTTCGCTTGAGCTAAAAGGTTCGTGAGGTGGAGATGTGGCATGGTTCGGCCTTAGTGTGCCTTGCAAGGAAGGTTCGCCGGTCATGCATGAACCCAACAAGGTTCGTTCGGAACCTGCATGGTTCGGTCAAAGGCTCGCCGAGGAGGGTTCGGCTTATGTGTCGGGTTCACCTAGGTTTGGTGCTTCAAAAGGTTCGGTGGAATCCCAAGGGTTCGGGAACATGGTGATGGTTCGTGAGGATGCATGGGTTCGCCTAGGGTTTGTCGTGCCCACAAGGTTCGCCTTCATGGATGGTTCGCTATCATAGTTCTGGAATAAAGGTTCGCTGATGGTGGTAGACGAACCAAGGGTTCGCTGCTGAGTCCAGGGTTCGTCAAAGAGCAGGGTTCGGCTTGTGAGGGTTCGGGACTAACAAGGTTCGGCCAGGGCGCAGCTAATAGGTTCGTGGTGGTTCAACAGGTTCGGCTAGGAGCTGTACGAACCTGCAGGAGCTCTTCATCATCTGGCCACTTCGAACCTTAGGTTAATTTATCCTCATGATGCTGCTGCTAATGTTCTCACGTTGGTGATGCACAAGGGAGGGTTTTTCGATGCTGTGAGGTTGGAATACAAGGTTACAACCGGTTTTATGGTTGGGTCGAAACACACACACACAAAACCCCATAAATCCGAACCTTTAAGCATCATTACCTCAAAATCAGCTGGATGAACCCATAGATCGGTTGTACTTTTGTGTAGAGGGAGTCGAGAGCTTCACGTGGACACCAAGAACGCCCGATTTCGTCTCCAAACGAGTGAGTTATGGTGATTTGAAAGTGGTGAACTTAGAGAGAGAGAGAGAGATTTCGTGAGAGAGAGTTTAGAGAGAGAGAGAGATCATGGAAAGATAAAAGAATGCCATCTTTTGGGGTTTAAATACTCCGAGGGTATTCGGGTTCGTTTCGGTTACTCGGTTTTCGTCTCCGTTGCGTTTCTGAATCGTATAGCGCGCGTTTTATAAATTAAATAAAAAGGAGTTTATTTTAAATATTTGGAGGGTGATTATTTATAGAAATATTTTAAATATTATTATTCTTGAATGATCTGTCGTAATTTAATATTTTACGCGCTCCGTTACATCTTTCGCGCATTGTATGCTTTACGCTTTTTAATTAAAATAGTTTCATTTTAATTTATTTCTGATGAGTTTCAAAATTGTAAAACAGGAAAGATTACATTTCCTAAGATTTATTATCGTTCGAATCGTTTTTGTTTCGTTTCGTCAGAACGCGTCACTTACGCGCGTTTTCGTACAGAGCTAACTGTACGAACACGATCGTACGTTTCACTTTCTGATTTTGTGTTCTACTTTTCAGTCATCGTTTCAGATCATTAAACTACCAGATCTATTCGTACAGATCGTCACCTATACGAATAGTTTGTCGGTTTAGCATTCTGTAACAACAGCTGTTATAGTTTTGTTCTGGTTATCCTCACATACGTTTAAACCTAATAATACAAAATCAAGCATGTATGCATCTGTTCATGATTGTCTGATGTGTTTCTGACTGTTTAACGCATGAGGTTTAAATCAGAATTTCAGAAACATCGTGTAATAGTTTATGTTTAGCATCACATGGTAATAGCTTCTAAGTGTTTCTCCTAGTTTGTACCTGAGTTACTGTACAAGTTACAGTACAAATTACTGTTCCGGTAACGATTCCGGCACAGATGTTACAACTTTGATAGATGTAATGGTTGCCTCCGGGGCTTTGAAGAAAGAAGCTGACTCGGCAACGACTGGAACTTCAAGAAAGCCGGATAAAAGGCCGGCCAAGAAACAAAAAGTGGTCAAGAACTTTGCTGCAACCATTCAGACACCGATATCAACCAACCAGTACTTAGGAATTGCCCACTAACACTTGGCGATCACACATTCCCCATCGATTTGATACCGATGGAACTGGGCAGTTTCGATATCATCGTCGGAATGGATTGGCTATCTCTTAACAGAGTTGAGTTCGTCTGTTCCCAAAAGCTAATACGTATTCCAGTAGAGAACAATCAGATCTTGGAAGTTCACGGATATCAATCAAACCGCAGTGTCAAGATAATATCGTGTATGAAGGCTCGGAAGTACCTACGAAAATAGTGTATCGCATTTCTACCTCACGTGGTAGAGAAAGACAAGAAAACAATCAAGATTCAAGATGTAGCGGTTGTGAAAGACTATGCGGACGTGTTTCCGGATGATTTACCGGGACTGCCACCCAAGAGATCGGTGCAATTTCGAATTGACTTAATTCCGGGAGCGGTTCCTGTAGCTAAGTCTCCATATAGACTTGCACCATCGGAAATGCAGGAACTGTCCAACCAATTATAAGAGCTACTCGACAAAGGATTCATTCGACCGAGTTTCTCACCGTGGGGAGCTCCGGTTCTCTTTGTTAAGAAGAAAGTTGGATCCATCAGAATGTGCATCGATTACAGAGAGCTCAACAAACTCACTATCAAGAATCGGTACCCGTTACTGAGGATTGATGATTTGTTTGATCAGTTAAAGTGAGCTCAGTACTTCTCAAAGATAGACCTGCGTTCAGGTTATCACCAGCTCCGGATTCAAGAAGACGACATACCCAAGACGACATTTCGTACCCGATACGGCCACTACGAATTCATGGTGATGCCATTCGGACTGAAGAACGCACCGGCAGTGTTCATGGATTTAATGAACCGGGTGTGCAAGCCGTACCTAGATAAGTTCGTTATCGTCTTTATTGATGATATACTGATCTATTCAAGTAGCTAGAAGGAACATGAACAACATCTCAGGACAGTCTTGGAGCTCCTGAAAGATGAACGACTTTATGCCAAATTCTCCAAGTGTGAATTCTGGCTAAGAGAAGTTCAGTTTTTGGGTCATGTGATTAACAGTAATGGTATTCACGTGGATCCTGCCAAGATTGAAGCAATCAAGAACTGGGATGTGCCCACAGCACCGACAGAGATCCGATCATTCTTGGGATTGGCTGGTTATTACAGGAGATTCATCTCGAATTTCTCTAAGATAGTCTTGCCTCTCACCAAACTCACACAGAAGAGCGAACCATTCGTGTGGACACAAAAACAAGACGACGCATTCCGAACACTGAAACAAAGATTGTGCAATGCTCCAATCTTAACACTCCTAGAAGGCAATGATGACTTTGTGGTATACTGTGATGCATCCCATCAGGGACTCGGTTGTGTTTTAATACAACGAGACCAAGTTATTGCCTATGCATCACGACAACTGAAGATACACGAGAAGAACTACACAACACATGACTTAGAACTGGGAGTTGTTGTCGTTGCTTTAAAGATTTGGAGACACTACTTGTATGTTACCAAATGCACTATCTTCACAGATCATAAGAGTTTACAACACATATTTGATCAGAAGGAGCTTAACATGAGACATAGACGTTGGATTGAGCTCTTGAACGATTAACATTGTGTGATCAAATACCATCCGTGCAAAGCAAATGTTGTTGCAGATGCTTTGAGTCGGAAGGAAAGAGTCAAACCCTTGCGCGTTCGAGCAATGGGAATGACCGTGCAAACAAGTGTGAGAGATCAAATCATGCAAGAACAACAAGAAGAAATGGCAAGAAACAACTTGAGAAACAAGCTCGATTGTGGAGCCGAGAAACACTTTGAGATGAAACAAGATGGAGTTATCTATTTTCAGGATCGTGTTTGGATCCCGACAGTAGATGAACTTCGAACACTCATACTTGACGAGGCACACAAGACATGATACTCTGTTCATCCCGGTGCCGATAAGATGTACCAAGATCTTAGGTCGTTTTATTGGTGGACGGGTATGAAGAAAGATGTTGCCACTTATGTTGGTAAATGCTTAACATGTACCAAAGTCAAGGCCGAACACCAGAAACCGTCAGGTTTGCTGAAACAACCAGAGATACCACAATGGAAGTGGGAACAAATAGCTATGGATTTTATTACCAAGCTACCCCGCACTTCCAGCAGACACGATTCGATTTGGGTCATCGTTGATCGATTGACCAAGTCCGCTCACTTCTTGCCGATCAGAGAGAACTACAAGATGGAAAAGCTAGCAAGACTCTATGTTGATGAAATAGTAGTACGGCACGGTGTGCCGTTGTCTAGTATTTCAGACCGGGACAGTCGATTTATATCACGGTTCTAGCAATCATTGCAACAATCCTTAGGGACAAGTGTTAACTTAAGCACCGCTTATCATCCACAAACGGATGGAAAAAGCGAACGAACGATTCAAACCCTAGAGGATATGTTGAGGACATGCATCCTAGACTTCGGTGGAAGTTGGGATAGACATTTACCACTGATCGAGTTCTCCTACAACAATAGCTACCACAACAGCATTGGATGTGCTCCATTCGAAGCACTTAATGGTAGAAAATGTCGGTCTCCAATTTGTTGGACCGAAGTGGGAGACAACAGAATCACTGGGCCTGAACTTATTCAGGAAAATACTGATAAGATAGCTCAGATTCAATAGACATTACAAGCAACACGTAGCTGCCAAAAGAGTTACGCAGACAAACGGCGAAAGCCTTTGGAATTCCAAGTGGGTCACCGAGTCATGTTGAAAGTGTCCCCATGGAAAGGTGTGGTTCGTTTTGGGGCTAAAGGCAAACTAGCACCAAGGTATGTCGGACCGTTTGAGATAACTCAAAGCATAGGTCCTGTGGCATACAGACTCAGACTCCCTGATGAACTCAGTGGAGTGCACGACGTATTTCATGTAGCAAATCTCAAGAGATGTCTCGCGAACGAATCATTGATCATACATTTGGAAGAGATACAAGTTGATGAACAATTACATTTCATTGAAGAACGTGTAGAGATTATGGATTGTGAAGTCAAGAGACTTAAACGAAGCCGTATCCCTATTGTAAAGGTTCGTTGGAACTCCTAGCGCGGACCAGAATTTACCTGGGAGCGTGAGGATCATATGAAGAAAAAGTGTCCCTACCTGTTCGAGAAGTAGAGCCCGAAAATGATGCTTAAATTTTGGGACGAAATTTCTTTAACAAGGGGAGACTGTGACATCCAGTACCTGATCGTCCGGCAAGTCCGTACGGTATGTGTACTTTCACTATTTACTGTGTGTAAATACAATGCATGAACAGTGTGTGTGATAACATAGCTCAGAACACAAGAAACAGTTGTACGTATTTAAGTGAAAACTTAAATACCGTAAGTACAACAACTCACGATAAGCAACAGTTGTTTGTATTTAGGTGAAAACCTAAGTACAGTTAATACAACGAATCAAGAGAAACAATAGTGTACAAGTAAACAACAAGAACATGTCGGTTGCGATCTGATATCCATAGATGACATGAAACAGATGGCCGATAAATCAGTATGAAAACAATGTGAAAACAGGAAGTTTAGTTGAGTCCGTCAGTGAGGAAACACAATTCAAAACACAATTGCAGTGTCGTTTCATAATAACGAACTAACAGTGTGTTTGCGTGGGTGACGATTCACACAAACATTTCTGTGAGTTTAATGTTCTGAAATGATGACCGGAAAGTAGAAAACAAAAGTCAGAAAGGGAAACCATCGTTGTGTTCGTTCGGGTGACGATTCGAACGAATACGCGCGAAGGTGACGCTATCTGACGAAACGAAATCGATAAACGATTCGAACGATAATATTTTAAGAAAAATAAATCTAGAAGATTTACTAGGAGTAACCATCTCTTAAATATTAAAAATAAATCCATTTATTTAAAAGACGTAAATAACGCGTGTTACGTTCCGGAAACGCAACGGAGACGCGAACTGAGTAAACGAAACGAACCCGAATACCCTCGGAGTATAAATACATTGAATGAGTTCAGTCTTCTCATTTCTCTCTTCACTTTCTCTCTCTAAAACCCTAATCCCGGCTACCCTCTCTCTCACTAGATTTCAAACTTTAAATCACCATAACTTGCTCATTTCTTAACGAAATCGAGTGATTCTTGAGCCTAAATGAAGCTCTTAACCCCCTCTTCACGAAAGTACAACCGATCTGAGAAGTTGTCCACCCAAAATTGCGTTAATCAGCTATTAAGATCATGAAAAGTTAGGGTTTTCACCCTTGTTCGACCGATGAACTTAAAAACCGGTTCTGGACCAACCCATTTGATTCTTACACCTTGCAAACACATTCCTGCATACACCACCACTAGAACCCACCATTTAACTTTGGGATGAGGTTGTTCTATGCTGGACACCCACTACGGCCGAATGAAAAGCCACACAGCTCGGCGAAAGGCCTAAGTCCGAAGGAAGTGGGCTGTGTCGGCCGTATGGAGGGTCAGTCGCCTGGTTCATTCGATGGAGCCTCTGTCGCCTACATGGAGCCATTCAACCGGGACAACCCATTCGAGATCATCACAGTCGGCCTAAGCCACCCCATTCGATCGGCCATGAATCATTCGGCCAAGGACTAGGCCTACCCCATCCTCATTTGACCAGAAATACTACCTTCGACCATGTTACCATTTCGGCCAACCTCATTCGCCCAAGCATCAACCAGTCGGCCCAAGAGGCTGGGGCAGCCCATGTGACTGCCTTGGCCCAGTTATTCGGCCCATACATACTATTCAGCCTATATCCATTCATTTGGTCCAAATGTGCGGCCCATACCCACTGCCTCGGCCCAAGGAGATTCGACCCATGTGATTTAACCGGGCCACATAACTTATTCGGCCCACATGACAAGGATGCAAACACATTTTAAATAAAAGTCTAGTGATACAATGCATGTGACTTAGTTTTACTACGAAGGTGGAAATGGATTGGTTTAATGAATTATATGAAACCTAAAAATCTTGACTGTTGCAAACGATAACAAGTGATTCAAAAGGGGTGCTAAGACAAATTGAACTTGGATTATTCTCTTACAAGATGCTACGGGTTTCTAACCTTTAACCTAAAGTCTAAGTTTTCACACTTAAAAACCCCATGGTTATGACACTAAATCAAGTTGAACATTAAATCAATAACCAAGTTTTCTAATCTTAACCTAATTGGGTTAAGTGTTACTAAAGTCAATAACAAGTAAACAGGGCCGAATGATGACCGAGACTCGCAAGTGTTAGCCAACTTTAGGGCTAACACATACACAGACACAAACAACTACAACTCATACTTACAAGTTACAAACAACGTGAAACGAATACAGGATTGTGAATACAACATCAAGTACAACAATGAGCGCGTGCATTCTTGTTTAGACTAAGTCAACCACAACAACGACAAGTTGAGTTCATACGCCCCCTTTTCTAATCTTAGTTGATTTTAAACTCTCGGGGTTGAGAAACATGCTAAATCTTTTATTTATTTAAAAGTTTTGGCTTAACATATTGCTTATATTTTGATTTAGATAATATTGCTTGACTTATTATCGCTTATCATTGTATGCATGCTTGTATGATCATGACATGACAGAGACAACTAAGATGAACATGATAATATAACTTCATGAATCATTAACACAATACAATAATGTAGTTGTAAGATTCTATCTTATAACACTTAATTATTCTTACAAGAACAAACACTGAGATTATCACAGGTGAAGATGATGACAACAACAACAACAACAAACATGAATGATATGAAAATAATATATTTTCATAATATCATTCACCACCGGAGTTAGTTAAGTGTAACAGGACAAGTTCCTATAACACCCAGCTTATAACTCGGTGCATACTACAAGATAACACGAAACAAGTATCATCCACCACCTGAGTCGACTAAGTGTAGTAAGACTAGCTCTTACAACACTATAGTGACAACAGGGTGACCATATGGAACAACAGGAATGATAATCATGATAATGTACTTTCATGATAACAACATCATTCACACAACAACCAACATAGTTTAATAAGACTAGATCTTATATAACTTTGTTAAGAACAACGAGAACACACAACATTGAGAACAAATAACATTGGTGAACACATGATACAATTGATCACTATTGAACTGTCTGTATTATATCATTTCAATCATGTGCCATGTATTCAAGTTGATCATTGTAAGTCCCTTACACAAATCGCTGACCAGTTAGTTAGACATGACTAAACCGACGATAGCATAGTGGTACCATAGGTTTGACAAACCTCCAGCTTGTAGGGCTGGTATGTTGATCGTATTATCATTTGGCCGGTAACGTATGACCGGTGACAGGGTGATGAACAGTCAGGGTCTGGAAAAGCGACACATGGTGATATTAATCTGCAGTTATAATTGTAATTAATCCATCGGTTACTGTTGACTAGTAGACTGAGGAATTGATTTTCTCTCATGTCATATTACTAGTAATAGTTTCGATGAGGCCTATGGGAATACATAGTGGTAGAGGTAAATCGGATGCATTGTAATCTGATTACGTGAGGATTGCAATGGATTCCTTTTAGGCTCTATGCACTTCAAGTTGAGAACAAATATCAATTGGTTAACTAACACTCTTATTATTTAAAAGTGATCAACAATTAACCCCACAAGAAATAGAATAATGACAAGGATCAGATTAAATTAATCTATCTTCCTTATTACATTGAGGGTGCATCAATACTTCGGTTTGATAACTAAACCCCTCTCGACATATTATTCTACATATGATACAACGGGTGGATATCGAACGGGATGAACAGGTGAAATGATAATGGGTATCTATAGTTGTATTGCAAGTAGTGTGGAGTTCTATTAGTTATGTGGTGGGATGTTGGCTAGGGCTTGTTCCCCTACATATGCCCTATATATAAGCATAACTAATAGGATGAAATACTGCTTGTGAATATAGCTATGGGGAGGCCATTGTGTGAACAGGTGAATCAAACAACTTACAAGTAACATGTATGACATTGTGATTGTGTATGTGAACAATTCAAGGTTTTCAATTATCAAATTTATGAACTCACCAACCTAGTGTTGACTTTGTTTAAATGCATGTTTTCTCAGGTGACGAACAGGTTTAGTCACTAGTATTCTAGAACATAGCTAGAGGACTTTTAGAAGACCTAGCTACATTTTGTGTTGAACATACTTTTGGAATGATAAAACAATGAATCATCTTTTATAAATCTTGTACAGTTACAAGATAGAAACTCTGTGACTCTTTTGAATAGATTTACTTAGTTAAATTATGAGGAAACAATGTAATTTAACTTTGTAATTCTATATCATTGTCATGTTAGCATTTCTCAATTATATATCATGTGTTATGCAAACAATCTGATCATTATCGCGCCCCGAGAACTTTCCGCCCGACCGGAAATTCGATCCAGCCCGCCGGCTCGGGGTGTGACAATAGACTAGTCCACTCGAGTTGACCAAGGCCCAATCATTAGGACTTAGTTTTATAATAATTGTTTATCTATTCATTTATTTAAGCATTTTAATTATTCAATCAAAACATTGGCCATGGTTGTGTGTGTGTGACGGAACTTACGGAACAATTGCGACGGAACTTACGGAATAAGTGTATGGTTTAGGGTGAAACGCTTAATTATCATCAACAACAATATGTTATGTGGTTCGGTATGTGGTGGGCTAGCGGTAAGCTTGACCGCACGTATGCTCTATATATAAGCATACTTGACCAAATATCATAGGTGGTTGTTGGTGAGGTTAAGGTTGTCATCCGGTCAGGCTTGTAAAATTTCATTTTCAATAACAAAACTATATGGACTCACCATCCATGTGTTGACTTTTGTTTTCTTGCATGACTTCTCAGGTGACGAACAGGTTAACTAAGAAGTTCGTGTTTTTGACTAGGATGCCCAGATAGAGGACCTAGTATTTTTGGACGTGCATATTTTGAACATCATTATACAAATTGTTTTGTATATCTTGTGTAGATACAAGATAGAAATTTTTGATGTTGATAATAGATTTACATTGTTAAATTATGAATGATACTGATATAATTTAACTTTGTAATTCTATTTCATTTAGCGCTTTCTCAATTTATATCATGTTCAATGTAAAAAATCTGATCATTCCGACTATCACCCGATATCGCGCCCCGAGACCTTTCCGCCCGACGGGAAAGTCGATCCAGCCCGCCGGCTCGGGGTGTGACAGATTCGTATGAAAGCCTTGGTTATAGAGAAACATAGGTCATTTATTTAAATGGTTTGGCCTAGACTATAACCTAGGGGCCCTTCATGTAGAGAAATTAGGACTTAGAAATTTACTTGCATCGTGTCTTCTGTATTCGATTATGGCACTAACTGATGTTCTTTCGGTTGTGATCAGAATGTCGCCAAGAAGACCACCTCCTCTATTGCCTCCACCACCACTGCCACCTCTTCCTCCACCTCCGCCTCCTCCTCCTCCTCCTCCACACACTCCACCTCATCAGAACCCGAATCCGGAACTTGATCCTGCTACTGTTGCCTTGGCAACCTTACTGAGCAGTCAGCTGACTAATCAGCTGAAGGAAGTGATTCCGGACATGATCAACCGGATTCAGAACAAGGTACCAACAATGGGAACTCAACCAGAGAAGCTAGTGGAAACACCGGCACTGTACCAGACTACTCCTACAAGTCATTTGTGAGATGTAAACCGCCAAGCTTTAGCGGCACTGAAGGAGCCGTTGGATTAATCAAATGGGTTGAAAAGATGGAGACTGCCCTAGACATTAGCAGTTGTCTAGAGTATCACAAAGTTCGCTACGCTGCCGGATCATTCAACAAGTGAGCTTTGACATGGTGGAATTCATAGATCCATGCTAGAGATAGAGATGAGGCACTAGCATTGCCTTGGGCAGATTTTAAGACTTTATTGAGGAATGAGTTCTTTCTGAAGAACGAGTTGCAGGGGATGGAAACATAACTGTCCAACCATGTGATGAAAGGAGCTGATCACATGGGTTATACTAACCGCTATCATGAGTTGGTAGCTTTGGTTCCAGATATGGTACGAACACTGGAGAAGTCGATTGACATGTATGTAGGTGGATTACCTACATGCATACAGGGCTTGGTCAAAGCAGCAAGTCCTGTCACTTTGGAGTCAGCTATCAGTTTGCCAGGAAAACTCACTGACGTGATGGTAGCTTCTAGGACTCTGAAAAAAGGAAGCTGACACTGGAAAAGCAAGGGAAGAATCATCAATGAAACCTCATCATCATCCCAAGAAGAAACAAAAGGTCATCAAGAAGTATGCGATGGCCGCTCCACTCAATAAAGTAGCAACTGCACCACATAACCCCAACAAGAGACCATGCATTGGAACGTACCCTTTGTGTGCCAAATGTCAGTACCATCATGCTGCTAATACTCCCTACAAGCACTGCACGGGATGTGGAAGAAAAGGCCATTGGGTCCAACAATTCAGAATGGCACCGGCTCAAGCAGTAAACAATGCTGCTTTAGATCTCCCTCCACCCAACAATCCGAATCAAAACAATGGCGGATGCTATAATTGCGGCGAAGTTGGTCACTTTTCAAGGAACTGTCCAAAGAAGATGCAACCAGAAGTCCAAGCACCGCGTGAAAGAGCTTTTGCTTTAGAAGCTCCAGCTGCTCGTCAGGACCCAAACGTGGTCACCAATACATTTCTTTTACATGAATTTTATGCATCTATTCTATTTGATACTAGTGCGGATCAAAGTTTTATCTCTGCGGACTTTGCATGACAAATTAATCATGTTGAGGAATCTCTAGACCCCCCTTATATCATTGAAGTAGCGAATGGGAAACTAATCACAGGTAGTGCAATATTTAGAAACTCCCCATTAACACTTAGTGGCCAAACATTTACCATTTATTTGATACGGATGGAGTTGGGCAGTTTCGATATCATTGTCGGGATGGATTGGTTATCTCTCAATAGGTTGGGAGTCATCTGTTCCAAAAAGCTATTTCGAATACCGATGGCGAACGATCACGTTGTGGAAGTTCGAGGGGATCGAGCAAAATGGAGTGTCAAAATCATTTCCTACAAAAAGGCGCGTAAATGTTTACAGAAGCAGTGCATAGATTTCTTGGCTCACGTGGTGGAAAGAGAGAAAGATAAGATCAAGTTGCAAGACGTGCCAATAGTAAGGGAATACCCTAAAGTATTTCCTGACGATTTACCAAGTTTTCCACCGGCACGACCGGTAGAATTTCGTATAGACTTAATTCCTGGAGCAACCGTGTTGCAAAATCTCCTTACAGGTTAGCACCTTCGGACATGCAGGAATTGTCAAATCAGTTGCAAGAATTACTAGATAAGTGTTTCATTCGACCGAGCTACTCACCGTGGGGAGCTCCGGTTTTGTTCGTGAAAAAGAAGGATGGATCCTTTCGAATGTGCATAGATTACAGAGAGCTGAACAAATTCACCATCAGGAATCGGTATCCATTGCCGAGAATTGGTGATATTTTTTATCAACTACAAGGAGCACAATATTTTTCCAAGATTGATTTGCGTTAAGGATATCATCAGTTCAGAGTTGAAGAAGAAGATATACCTAAAACAGCTTTCCGAACCGTGTATGGGCATTATGAGTTTATGGTGATGCCTTTCGGATTGACAAATGCACATGCGGTTTTCATGGAACTCATGAACCGTGTGTGCAAGCCGTATCTGGATCAGTTTGTCATTGTCTTTATTGATGACATACTGATTTATTCCAAGAGCAAAGCTGAACATGAGCAACACCTCAAGAAGATTTTGGAGCTGTTGAAGAAAGAACAACTCTATGCCAAATTCTCCAAGTATGAATTTTGGCTAAGGGGAGTTTAGTTTTTGGGCCATGTTGTCAACAGTAAAGGAATACATGTGGACCCTGCCAAGATCGAAGCTATTAAAAACTATGATACTCCAACGACACCGACGGAGATACGGTATTGTCACACCCCGAGCCGGCGGGGTAGGATCGGGTTTCCCCGACGGGCGGAAGGTTCTCGGGGCGCGATATCGTGAGTGATAATCAGAAGTGATCAGATTGTTTACATTGCACATGATATATAAATGAGAAATGCTAAATATAATAGAATTACAAAGTTAAATTACATAAGTATTGTTTATAATTTAACAATGTAAATCTATCATCAACATCATAAATTTCTATCTTGTTTTTACACAAGATACACAAAATAAATTGTATAATGATGTCTTCAAAAATATGCAGGTCCAAAAATACTAAGCCTTCTATCTGAAGTCCTAGTCCAAAAGCCTAAGCTTCCTAGTTGACCTGTTCGTCACCTGAGAAGTCATGCAAAAATAAAATAAACACATGGTTGGTGAGTTCATATAGTTTAGAGTTTGAAAATGATTTGTAAACCTCATCCGGTAAAGACCTTAACCTCATTAACTCCACATGTAATATCCGGATCGGTATGCTTATATATAGGGCATATGTAGGGTCGAACTTACCGCCCGCCCAGCCACCATCCCACCACATACTAATCCGTATATGACACTGTTGTTAATGATAGTTAAGCATTTTTACCCTTCTCATTTAAACCCAAAATCCTTCTGTTTGTTGTCCCTGTAATTACAATCATTTGAAATCCATATTGATTTCATAAGTTCATCACACAATATGATCAACTACACTAATTGTATAAACAGTTATAAATGCTTAAGTAAATAAAGAAATAAACATTTAATAAAATCTAAGTCCAAATGATTGGGGCCTTGGTCAAACTCGAGTAGACTAGTCTGTCAATCTAGGTACTTAGTAGTTAGGGAGTCTGTAAATATCCTCAAACATATGACCTACAAATCAAACGGTCTAGCTAGGACTTCTTGAAATGTAGGTTTTTTTGTTTCGTCTGTTTTGGCATATGTTATCTCTGATATTTCCCAGGTTTTCCCTTGAAAATGATTTATTGATTCGTCTGATTCTGTTACAAGATGTACTTGATTCGTTGATCGTAGAATACTAGATTCATTGATCAAATGTACACTTGATTCATTGTTCAACAAACACTTGATTTGTAGAACATTGAATATTGTCTTTGCAAAGATTGTTTCGTTTGATTTGTTGAAGTCCCACACTTGTTTCGTCAAAATGTTTCGTTTGATTCAATGAAATCACCCATTTGATTTGTCAAAATGTTTCGTTTGATTCCTTGAACTCACACACCTGTTTTGTCAAAATGTTTGATTTGATTCGTTTGGAATGTTTTGATCTGTTGAAATGTTTTAGTTTAACCCGATTATTCCCTTAATTTATAAGTAAATCAGTTAGTAAACCTGCATAAAATCTTCCTAGACATGGTCTAGAATAACATTTATATATGTAAACATATAAAATTAAAAGCATTTAAGTAACAATTTAAATAAACAGTTTACGCATGCTTCTCAGCCCCGTGTTTTAAAACAAAAATGTTAGAAAAGGGGCAATGAACTCACCTGTGCTGCTATGTAATGATCTACACAAAATGTGCGCTCTTGTTTGTAGCTAGGTTTCTTCAGTTCCTGAGTTATTTTAATAGAATTCGAATACAATAAGTACGCGTAGTAGTCGTCGTGCCTAAGGTCTGGTCTTGTCGTGCGTGCAACTAAGTGTCCTAGTACTAAGTGCATCTAGAATCTAAGCTAACTTAGTTACCCTCTTTAATGATCCCAATTCCCATAGTTAATTATAATAATTTACTTTTTATATATTTTTTTAAAAATTTCGGCAGAGTTTCCTTTGTTTTACGTTTAAAAATCCAGACAATTACATTGTCTATTTTATGACAAATCCCAATCAATGATATTACAACTCAATTTTATAACAAAAATTAACTTAAAAGAAACCAATGCTATTTATAATTCACATTTCAAATCAAACTAAACTTTAGAAATTATTAAATCAACTTTTGTAATTTTATAACGTCTTCATCTTATGTAAACATCATTATTTGAATTTAAATAACATCTCATGTATAATGGGCTTAGTTAAACCCCATTGGGCCACTTTGGCCCAATTGAATATCTTTGGTTTCTAGTTGATTCTCATGAACTTGTAACCAATTTACCTTAGTTGTTAACCTATCTTGTATAGCCAACATTTAGTGCTAGATATGCATGCATTCATGTGATTTCCCATGCACTTATATCCCATGCACACACATGCATGCAACTTTATATGATCAACTCCTCTTGAAATTATTAATTTAGTGATCCACCATTCTTTTCCTAGTTGATATCATTAGTTTCATTGATCCTAGGTCCATACTACCATCATTAAACAATTCCTAGGTTCAACTTGTAATCCAGGGCAGCGAACCTTTTTATTTTGGCCAAGGGTTCGGCTACTTCAACTCCAACGAACCCTTAAGGTTCGGCTAAGTTATACCATGTAGGGGTTCGGCTACATTAGAAGTGATTCTAGGGTTCGGCTGGTTCTAAGCATAACACTTAAGTTTGCTGCTAGTAGTGGTATACAAGGGTTCGGTCATTGATTCGGCTAATCTGGGAAGGGTTTGGTCCATGCAAGGTTCGCCACCTTTGGTTCGTGAGTTGCATGGCCAAGGTTTGGCCATGCAGGGTTCGTATCCTATGTGGTTCGGCTAAAAGCTGGTCACATGTTCGGTGCTGCAAGCTCACAGGTTCGTGGCAGGTATACTCAGAATGATGCAGGGTTCATTCCAGAAAGGAGGGTTCGGCTGCACATGAAGGGTTCGTGGTTCAGATGGTTGAAAGGTTCGGCACAGGGTTCGCCTAACAAACCCTTGGGTTCGGCCGGCTGCTGTTGGGCTCGGCCAATGGTTCTCACGAACTTGAAACTTTCCATGGCTTCCATCCTCCTTCTTGAGACCTTAAACCTGTCACAAATCATCCCTAACAATACCTAAACGTGTGTAATCTATGTATTTAAAGTGTTTAATGTTGATTATAATAGCAAAACCATTGAACTCGTGAAAACCCTCTAAAACCCGGAAATAAAATGAATATTTACCTTAAAATCAGTGGGTAACCTCGTGAAATTCTTGTACGTCCTTAATCCTTGCAGTGTGATGATCGTTTTGACACCAATCTTGCTTGAATCCGGCTTGAATCGAGCGCCCAATCGTAGAGAGATGTTGAAATTTCTAGAGAGGGAGAGTGCTAGAGAGAGAGTGACGAGATTGAGAATGAGAAGGGAGGTTGGTGTAGGTTGTTGGGACATAAATGCTAGCATTAAAGGTTTAGCAAAATACCCGGTCGTTCGGTCTCGTTCGGTTTCGCGTAAAATGTCGGTTCGCGTAGTTTTCGCGACGAAGCGACACGATTTATAAAAATAGAAATCATTTAATTATTCTAGGTTGTGATTCCTAATAAATTAACTAATATCTTCTAATTATTTAATTTAAAATATTAATTCACAGTTTAAATCGAAATGTACGGTCGTCGCGCGTATTCGTTCGAATCGTCACCCGTACGAACACGGTGATAACTATACCTTTCAATCTTGTTTTCTAATTATAGAATATCATTCAGAACGTTGAACTTTCAGATATATTCGTACACATCGTCACCTATACGAATAACCTGTCAGTTTAGCATTCACGTAACGATATTCGTGTGTTTTGTTCTTTAAAGTCTCGCATACGTTTATACATAATAACTCCTAAACAAATAATCACATGATGGTTCTGTATTGTCAAATAATTATCTGACTCAAGAACCATTGTTCTGAACGGTGTTTCTGTCAAATGTTCCTGAATTTGTTGTGTGATAACACAAAATGATAATGATAAATGATATGAATATGAACGTATTGAAATGTATATGGTTTGTACCTGTTTTACTGTTCATGTACTGTAGAGATCACTGTTCCGGTGACGGTTCCGGCACTTATGTTACAGGTATTTTCTGTGACTAGCGGGTTATTATAGAAGGTTTATTTCAAACTTTTCTAAAATAGCCTTGCCTCTCACCAAGTTAACTCACAAAAGTGAGCCGTTTGTTTGGGAGCAGAAACAAGAAGACGCGTTTCAGACATTGAAACAGAAGTTATGTGATGCTCCAATCTTATCTCTCCCAGACGGTACAGACGACTTTGTAATGCATTGTGACGCTTCCCATCAAGGACTCAGAAAAGTGAGCAATTTGTTTGGGGGCAGAAACAAGAAGATGCTTTCCAGACATTGAAACAGAAGTTATGTGATGTTCCAATCTTATCTCTCCCAGAGGGTACAGACGACTTTGTAATGTATTGTGATGCTTCCCATCAACGACTCGGTTGTGTGTTAATGCAACGAGACAAATTTATCGTGTATGCATCAAGACTGCTGAAGGTACTTGAGTAGAATTATACGACTCTTGATCTAGAACCGGGAGCAGTAGTCTTCACATTGAAGATCTGGAGACATTATTTGTATGGTACCAAGTGTTCCATCTTCACCGATCACAAAATTTTGCAGCATATCTATGATCAGAAGGAACTCAACATGCGACAGCGTCGTTGGGTTGAAATTTTAAATGATTATGACTGTGTGATCAAATACCATTTAGGCAAGGCAAATGTTGTAGCAGATGCCCTGAGCTTGAAGGAACGGGGCAAACCCATGCGCGTAAGAGCAATGGGAATGACGGTACAAACAAGTCTACGTGACAAGATTGTTCAAGCTCAATAGGAATCAGTGGAACGAGGCAATCTGAAGAAAAAACTTGATTGTGGAGCAGAACGGCAGTTCGAGATGAAAACGGATGGAGTTATCTACTACCAAGAACCCGTGTGGATTCCTGCTGTAGATGAACTAAGGAAATTTATTTTTGATGAAGCGCACAAGACCAGGTACACAGTCATCTAGGCACTGATAAAATGTACCAAAACTTACGAGGATTTTATTGGAGGCCAGGGATGAAGAAGGACATAGCCGAGTATATTGGCCGATGTCTGACATGTGCAAAGGTGAAGGCGGAACCCCAAAAACCGTCAGGTTTACTTGAACAGCCTGAGATTCCTCTCTGGAAGTGGGAACAAATAACAATGGCTTTCATTACCAAGCTATCCCGCACTTCCAGTGGTCAAGATACCATGTGTGTCATCATCGATCGTTTAACAAAATCTGCTCATTTCTTGACGATTCGTGAAATTTTCACAATGGATAAATTGGCAAGATTATACATCAATGAGATAGTGGTACGACATAGTGTACCATTGTCTATCATCTCAGATCGAGATAGAAGATTCACATCAAGATCTTGGCAGTGTTTGCAGAAATCTCTAGGGACACACTTAAACTTGAGTACCACTTATCATCCACAAACGGACGGTCAAAGCGAACGTACTATACAGACTCTAGAAGACATGTTGCGAACATGTGTTTTGGATTTTGGTGGGAATTGGGACTCCCATTTGCCACTGATATAATTCTCCTATAATAACAGTTACCATAGTAGCATCGGATGCGCTCCATTCGAGGCACTTTATGGTAGAAAATGCCGGTCACCGATCTATTGGACCAAAGTGGGAGATAACTGAATAACTGGGCTAGAGATTATTCAAAAAACCACTAATAAGATCGCCCAGATATAGCAAAAGTTACAAGCAGCTCGAAGCAGAGAAAATAGCTATGCTGACAAACGGCGTAAGCCGTTGGAATTTCAAGTGGAAGACCATGTCATGTTGAAGGTATCCCCATGGAAGGGCGTATTTCGTTTTGGAAAGAAAGGCAAGTTAGCACCGCGATACGTCGGACCGTTAGAGATCATTCAACGAATCGGTCCTGTTGCATATAAGCTGAGATTACCAGATGAACTCAACGGTGTACATGATGTGTTTCACGTGTCAAGTCTTAAGAAATGTCTTGCGAACAAATCACTTGTCATACCGGTTGAGGAAATTCAAGTGAATGAACAACTACATTTTATAGAGGAACCTTTGGAGATTATGGATCGTGAAGTTAAACAACTGAAGTAAATCCGTATTCCAATCGTTAAGGTTCGATGGAATTCAAAACATTTGCTTTCTTCATATTGGCCAACTGTTGTTCAAGTTCATAGTTTTGTTGTTGTAACAAAACATTTGCTTTCTTCATATTAGCAAACGCTTCAATACAATTTTCAGAACAAAATATTTCTAGGAGAGCAGGGTTATACCTGAGCAGTGGATGAATCAACATCAGGTAAGATGAAGTTGAGGTTTCACCAATGGCCATTAGTGCAAAGTTAGTAGGCTCATTGGTTATGAGGGCATAACCTGCATCATTAGGCAGGCTGCTCCAATTCACATACTCTTGGGAGAAAAGAGCAGGTTGGCTGGATAGAAAGGTTTGGATAGCTGGGCCTGGAGTAGTTATTTGAGAAGACGGAGGTGAGACAATTTGAAGAGGAGCATGCATAAGATGATACATACTGTCATTTTTAGTTTGTGCATAATGAAAAGTTGATGAAGGAGAATTCTAAACAATATGAGTGGTAGCCTGATTTGCATTGTGTTTTGGGTAATGGGAGGGGGTCAAAGAAGAGCTTGAGTTAGGAAAAGTCATATAAGGAGAAGAGTGATTATTATGGGCATTTCTACATTCCCTAGCAAGGTATCATGTGCTGTGAAACCTATAGCACTAAACTTTTTCTTTATTTAGATCGATCTTTGTTTTACCATGGATACCATGAAATTTTCTTCCTGTCCTTTTTTAGAACTTAATATTTCTAATGCTCAAAAGGGCAAGTTGATTTAGGATATCCATCTCTTCCAAGTCATCACTTGGAATATGATGGATATCATCCATGGTAAAGCACAAGTTGATTTTGGATATCCATCTCTTCCAAGTCATCACTTGGAATATGAAAGAGATCATCCATGATAAAGCACAAGTTGTTAAGATTATGAGCAGGATCATCACATGAGGATAAAGAGGTTGTGATGCCTATAGTAATATCAATGTGTTCATCATAACTCTATTCCATATTTTCAGAGTTATGAGCATGACTGAGGAGAGCCGTGTTTCCTTGGACATATTCCTCAGTTACCGTAATATTGCCAAAGTCTTGAGAAGATCTCATGACAGCGGAATAAGTTTCCCATTTGTCAAGGACAGATCTTAGAAAACGATTGAGTACATAAATAGTTGGGTAGACTTGACCTGCCAATTTTAGTTCACATAGAAGACAAGTGAACTTTTCAAATTGTTGAGTAAGTGACTCATTATTAAGTATAGAAAAAGTTTCGTATTGTTGAGCTAATATCTCCCGAGTATTAGCCACAACATCATCAGTTCCACTGAATTGTTCTTTTAAGGAACCCTATAAATCTTTTGCATATTCATGGTGAAGGAGACCTGAATATATCTCATTAGGGAGTGCCATTGAGAACTGGGCATGAGCCTTGTCATGAAGCTCTAGAATCTGATAATCTTCCTAAGTATAGTTATGAGGATCTTTTGGAATTGATTCGCTAGTTTCTGTGTCCAAGACATAGGTTTATGTGGTCCAAACATAACTGATCTCCAACAACTAGTATGGTTGTTAGACAAGAAATGTATCATCCTCCTCTGCATATATTGTACTGATGTCTAACCATTATAAGGGGTTTTGTAGCAGAACTAGTGTTATGAGGAACTTGATTGAACCTTTCTGCCATAATGGTTATGAAACAATAAGAGAAAATCAATGGATTAATGATATCTCTAGATTGTTCACTGGAATGGTTTTGAATAATTAGTTGAGCTCAAAACCAAACACCTATAACAGAGTGAAAACAATTAATGCAAAGAATAAAAGTAAAAAAAAAAAAGTTGTTAAAGAAGAGCCTAAGCAATCGGATATCAAGAATAGCTGATTTTTAGAGTTGATGTTTAAACCAAGAACTGAATAACTTGGCTCTAATACCAATTGTTGGACCAGAGAGTTGTTAACCAGGTATATCCGACTATAGACTTTAGGGTCAAATACTAGGTATTAACTCCCTCTTAAATCAAACACTTGTTTATTTCAATCGATTGATAAGTTATCTAAAGAGACCAAAACAGAGAAATAGCACAAGGAATTTTCGGGGAATTCAATTCAAGTAAAGCAGGGAATGTTGGGATATAAATACCCAAACATTCAATGTTACAAGACAAAAATAATAAGACAAAAAACTGACAATGTTACAGACACTGAAATTGCAGAATAGTACAACAATTGATACAAAGTCAACAACAACGGAAACCTAAGTCTTAAGTGGTTCTTCAGTCGTTTGCTCTTCCATGGTTGTAGGCGGTTATTGTGTGCTCATTGGTTAAACCTCGAAAGCTGATCCGCGGTTGTTATTATTTAATCAGCAATTCTCTTTCGAGGAAAGAAGAATCAACGATTGTCTTCTGAGAAAAGAAGGATCCGTGGTGGTCTTTCAAGGTAGAGCTGATCCGTGGTTCTCTTTCAAGGTAGACCTGATCCGCGGTTGTTCTTTTTCTTACCATCCGCGGTTGTTATTCAGTAGTTGAGCTGCACAATTGTTTTCTTCAAGGGTTAGAGAGTGTGGTTGAGGCTCATCAGTCCTTATTTTTCCAACAATACTAATAACTGACCATATCCAAGTGTTCCCAAACGTAATATGGATCATGGATAACTATGGGTTGGGAAGTAAGCGATCAATGGTCCTCAAAGGGTGTCGGGTTTGAGTCTTAAGCTTCACACGAATCTAGATGCTCATTGTTTGACAACTTTCCCCACTTGATAGACCATTCAATTAGTAAGAATATCAAGGACACATGGATTTTTATTAATATAACAACATAACGCAACATCATGCATAACAAATAATATGCATGGTGATGCGTGCACTATATTCTCCCATGGTTAATTACACCCCATTGACTTAAATATGAGTTCTAAGTTATTCTAACAACTTTACAAGTCCTTTGATCGCCAGTTCATGGCTAAGCTCAAGTTAGTTAATACATGGGTGAGGTAACCTAGTATGTTCATTGGGATTATCCTTAATATGATCCCTCAATCATAATCATAAAGAAAACATAATACTTTTACAGCTAGTTACTCATGATCATGAACATAATACTTTTACAGCTAGTTACTCATGATCATGAACATATCAAATGTAACACACGACTTTGAACACAACAAAATCACCAACAACGAACAAGAACATCGATAGTCAAACCCATTTCATTTCACTACAAGTCAAGGTGAGATCATATCGCCTATTTCCTTATTTGAAATCCTTTGGGTGATTCATGTGACTAACTACTTTTGGGATGTAAACCCTAAACCAGTTTTCATCACATTTTATTTCATTTTATGTTGAAAATTGGATCTTTTCAATGTATCAAGTGACACTCTTTGAAACATATGTAACATAGTCATGATGTTCATGGCCTTCAACCTTATGAAAAAGATATTGTGACAACCGGTATATGTGCCGTAATTAGTCTAGAAATCCAAGGGAGTACATGAGAACAACGGAGAACACAGTAGTGCGGGAGTGACGATAACAAACACACGATCAAATACGAGAATGACTCCCAAGACAGAAATGGGAATCCTAAGAATCACATAAACATAAAGCAAAAGAAAATACGAACGTCTTGTGAGGGAAAACAATAAATCAAACCTGAATGGATAACATTTTGGGAATCTATCTAACGAGATATTCAGATGGGTGACGATCCATACAAGTATGTTGTCGGATTTTATACGTCAAATGATATCTTTACAATATAAAATGACGTTAGAAGATTAGACAAACGTTTTCTTTGTGTGGGTGACGATTCATACAAATGCAAATTTAAGTCTTACAGCTCTGACAAAAATTAATAACTACCTTGAGAAAACCTTCAGCAAATATTTTAATAAAGGAATTTAAAATGAAGATAAAATTAATTTATAATGAATAAATAGTTAAAAAAATTGTCACACAGTCATTCGTACGAGTAGGCATTCATTCGTAAGAATAGGTCACGATCAGTGAATCTTTTCAGCCGATAGTCATCTGTACGAATGGGATTCATTCGTACGAATGACTCATTCGTGCAACAACACAGGTATAAAATCATCACTCGTGTTTTTCCAACTCATTTTTCACCAAACTCAGTCCACCGAAACCCCATTCGCCCATCACGAAATTTGGTCATTTCCAAACGAAATCTGATCCTTTGGACTTCCACATCGTGTGTATTTCATCACCAACATCTTCATTTCAAGATTTCAACCGTTTTCAAGCTTCTTTAGTCAAATACGAGCTGCACAGTGAGTATTAGCACCGATCCTTAGCACCAAAACACTTTAAAACATTTTGCAATCATTTTCGACCGTAAAAACACTACAAACAACCCACGAGTTAAAAAAAGGAATTCTTGGTGAATCTGTAGGAAAATGAGCCACACGATGGGCTCATTCATATGAATGGTAGACTACATTCGCCTGAAAAGCCCATCAGAATGAACCTCTGGACGAATGGACAAGTACACGAATGAAATGGACTCATCCGCATGTGATAACCTTACGAATGAAGACCCATTTGCACGAATGGATCACTAGAATGAAAATGGACAGTCGCATAACTCCATTCGTGTGAATAAAGGTAATTCATAAAAACAAGCCATTCGTATGGAAAGGAGACCCAAATTGGCTAAGTGTCGAACGTTCTCTCGAACACTGTTCGTATCGGTAGAACCGAAACTTAGACCAAATTTACAATCTAATCAATTAAAAAATCATAAAAACACATTTTCCAAAATCACATTAAGAACAGAAAACCTAATTACCCAGCATTTAAATAACTAATAAATTACATGAAAACATAGGATTCAAGCCGAGTGAATATACCGAGCGAGTGTTTTGATGACCTATGACCCATAACCACATGTTGGCTCATACACCTCTTTTTGTTTAACTTATTGCCTTTCAAATCATGTGGGGCTGAGAACATGAAACCTCTTATTCAAAAGATATTCTAACAAGAGTTATTTTCAATTAACTTAAAAGAAGAAACCATTTTGAAACTGCTTGTTTGAATGTTATTCGAGGCTTTGAGCCCAACCAAGAGGTGAACAGACACCACCCGAAGGATTGTGTTAATTTACAAATAAAAAATATACATTTTCATAGGAATCATTAGCAAACGGACAAAACAGTTTAGTAGGGTGTCTATCTGGGGTAATTCACAAGAATATGTGTCCACACATCATACACATCAAGAATTCGAGTAGGAATTCTCAAGAAAGTCTCTTTCTCAAGAGTCATTTACCACAAGTTGACATGGGTCAACCGACGGTAACGTAGATGGTACCATAAGTTTAACAAACTTACAGTGCTGACGCTGGTACATTACACAAACAAGTATGTAGGTCAAATCTTGGACCAGATCCATGTGTTGATCAACAAGGGCAACTCAGTTAGGTTTCATAAATGATCACATGTGTGATATTACAGACAGATTTCACTAATAAACTAAATTCAGTGTAAACTATTGAGGTGTGAAAAACGATTCTCAAAATATTGTCTGAACCAGATCAGATGGGGTTCAAGACAAACGATGCAAAACGTGAGAAGGAGAGAGATGAAATAAGCCTCCTTTTTACTATCAAAGGCAAAGTCATGCCCTGTCAAGTGTGTCGTGGCTAGCGGCTCCACTTGATGCTAAGTATGCTCTATACATAAGCATTACTTGACTTGGCGAGATGATGTCGTTGAGGAGTTAAAAGTAGAAAACTTGTGTTATTTTACAAAGAAACAAAGATGAAAATCTCCGATTTTAGGTGTAAACTTTAACATACACATTTGGGGAATTTCTTAAACAAATGTGGAAATCTATTTCCATTTTCGTTTCCAGCATAAGTAAATTCTCCACATTTCGTTACTTTACTATCGTATGATGTCGAAGTTGTACGACGATGGACATCTTATGACATCTTTGGATAGTCCTGATAACGAAGTTCAGGGAGTGATCTTGTCGAAATGTGTCAAGTATTTTACCAAATCTAATATGTTAAAACCCACGTGGACTCACCAATGTAGTGTTGACAGATATTTACATGTTCTCAGGTGACGTACAAGTGTGAGCAGGATGCTTGTTAGAGAGACAAAGATAGGATTCGTTAGAGGATCCTACAACTCCTGCATAAAATCTTATAAGGCCTCAACGGCTACAAGATTCAAGACTTTCTCTTTTGCAAACAATTTTATAAAACATCTTGGTCACACCCAAGATGTCCAAATCATGTTGTAATAAAGATAAATTATTAAATCAGTTGTAATTTAACTTATTATTATCAATGCAAATTAGTGTTCTTATATTATCATGTGCTATGTAAACAATTTGATCATTCCAATTCAATCATGCCCTGAAACTATTCGGCCCAACTAGATTTCTGTCCAGCCCTTCGGCCATGGGTTTGACAGATTGGTATCAGAGCCATGGTTATAGAGAATTAGATCATTTACTTACACGGTTTGGCCTAGACTATAACCAGAGTCCACCGTCCTAGCTACTCTCATCGTTGAATAACTCATTGCGGCCATCCCTGACATCGTGAATCAAATCAACCACGACCCCCGTCATCTAGAAGACACCTCTGGCAATCCGAAGACGGAAGCGGAAACAACCAAGAGATAATCGATGAACGAATCCAGCCACCCACCCACCAAGAAGTGAAGGGCTACCGGGAACTTAAAGAGATCTGATTTCATTAACCAAGTGGGTCACATCCATCAGAAGGAGCCTCGCAGATCATATGCTAGTGGGTTCCCTCTTTGCACCAAATGTCAATATCATCACCATGACAATAGCCGGTGCAAATTATGCTCCAACTGTGGGAAGCCGGGTCATTTGGCTCGACATTACAACTCATCAGCAGGCCCAGTCCGCAAGCAGTACTTTGGTTCATTTCCCCCATGTGCCAGGTGTAACTACCATCATGCCATAGGTAAACCATGTAAACAATGTACAAACTGTGGGATGATGGGCCATGGAAGTTGAAGTTGCAAAACCCTATCGACTTGGAGTCTAAATGATGTAGTGATGACATGCTCTCCACCGAACAACATAAAGCGCTGCTACGTGTGTGGTAAACCTGGCCATGTAGCTAATGAGTGCCCCTAGAGAGTGTAATTACCTGACCAGATGTCTTCCAGTGGAGCTCTTACCTCGTCAACATACATTGCTCATTGAGATATGAACAACGACACATGTATATTCCCTTTAAACCCTCAATAATGGCAATGTATATAGTTTAATGTATGCAATGTAAGGTGCCTATCTCTTCCCAACATTGTAGGACCTAGAAAATGGGTAACTTCCCTACGAATTCTGTTTGACAGCCCTTCGAATAGTGCGGAATCCTATTCGTGGGTTTTCTAATCGAAATCCTTACAACCCGTGATGATACGATGATTGAGGATCAACTTTATGAGTGAAATCGAACACCACGGGCAAGAACACGAACTTGGAGAGGCTGGAGCGGCTCTGAAGACGAGGAGGATACCTAGGGAATATTCAGAACCCTAAAACATTCTGTTTGTCGGGTATTTATAGGCAACAATCTGTCATACGAATGAGTCGCACGAAGCAATCTCTCATACGAATAACTCTACACGAACTAACCTGTCACACAAATGAATCAGATCTCTGATTCATTCGTACGAACAAAACAGAAACCTGGTTCCTTCACTTGAAAGGATATTCGTTGGACCTTCATTCGTGCGAATGAACTCATTTTACGTTCATTCGTACGAATGGGACAGATTGTTATATTAATTCAAAATTAAACATGTTAAACATAAATAACCATAGACAAGACTTGATAATACTTGTATATCATTCATAATAAACGCTTTACATCTATTCACAAACTACTATAAATGAACTAGGGACAAAACGTGCATCTACATACTCCCTCTTGGACCTAGTTCTATACTTTAACTGATTTAGTCTTCAAAAACTTATGTGATAAAGCTTTCCAGTCAGAGCCGACATGAATATCAAAACCAAAACAAAGCCGAATAACTCTCATGTATTGCAAGGCCTGCTCCATATCTCCAAGTTCAAAGAAGATCTGACATCTATACAAAATCTTGACCTCTTCCTCAGATAGATTTGTCAGCCACATAGGATCAAAAAATCGAATGGTATCCCACTTGCCATTCTGGCATAGAACTATCACAGCCTCAGCAGTTCTACCGTCGACGTACCACCATTGGAAACTACTTCCAAAGTCTTGACGCATATTCCTGAGAGGAATAGTCTTCATAGCTTTTGGAGGAAGCCACTTCAAGATAACTCTATGCTTCCTTGTCTGAGCGTCAATCTCTGGTAGATAATACCTTTCTGGTTGTTGAGGCTGGAAGTTCACCCATCTTTTTCTGTATTCGAACCTGATTTGCCTGGCAGACCAAGACGACATACCAGAATCTTCGCAGTAAAGCATGTTCAGACGTGCCAATTGATTGACCTCGAAACCGGGCAACGTCTTGAAATCATGCGAGAATTTGAAGTATTGAATTCCCCTTTCTCTCTTCACACCGTAGCACCGCTGATCTTTGAAATATGCCCAGCTTAGAATGCAATCGCTGAATCTGTATCCTTTGGTTTTGTACACTTTCTTGTATTGCACTGGAGTAGGGGGTATGTTGTCTTTCTTCAGTGCCTGCCAGTATGCAGACCACTCATCCTTCCTTTTCTGGATGTCTTATGCAGAGGCTTCCTTCTCTCCTTCTTTCTCGTCAATCTTGCGTTTGAGTTCTTTTTCTGAATGCTAACAAATAGATAAGTGAAAGTAGGAAGCACTTCTTCTGCGGAAGTATACTTTACAGTCTCATCATTGTCTAAGGCTTCCAAGATGACCTCATCAACGTCATCAGATGACTCACGAATCAGGAGATCAGAAGCAGGAATCAAGGAATCATCAATAACTACCTCATCAAGATTTAACCTGAACAGCTCGGCGATCTGCTCCTTGGTAAGACAGTGTATGGTCTCTCCCTTTTCCTTATCATAGCTCATTGAGTGCTGTATAACGCCTTGAGCGTCCAGAATCATGGTCAACGTGTCATCAAGAAGACGTCTCACAGGCACAAAATCTACTTCTTTAGTGGCTTTAGGCTCTTTAGATTTCTTCTGAGATGACTCGGGAGCTTTATCGTGTTTTTTCTTTGTTCTGATTTCTCTAGGAGGGGACTGCTCTTGAGAACTGGAAGAACTGGCAGAGGCACCCCCCGCTCTGTCGTTGTCATCTGAACCATTATCATCGTCAGTACTGTGATAAAAAACCTCCTCCTCATCAGATTATTCATCATCATCTTCTTCTTCTTTGTCTGAATCATCGGAGACAGGTTCGGATGCCTCGATCCTATGTGTGGAGTCCCTTAAGCCTTCAACCTTCTCAGTGAGATGCAAATTGTCAGCCTCCAGGGTGAGGATCCTCTCATTGTATGCATATGCCGTCAAGGCAAGCTGATTGTGCTCGTCCACTGACTTGAGAAAACGGTCTTCAAGCTCAGCATTACAAGCTCTCAAGTCTGCCCTCTGATCAGCAGCTTGAAGTAGTAGAGCAACCTGCTCATTCACTCGATGTGTCAGCTGGGAGATGGCCTGATCTTGCTCATGGTTCCTCTCCATCAATCAAGGAACCAGGTTGTTCAGTGTGCTAAGATGTTCACCAACTGTAAACACAACCGTAGCAGGAGAAGCAGATGAAGTATGAGGGAAAGTAGTAACACGTGTAGGAATAGCCCTCGACCTGGACTGTGAAGAAGTCGTAACTGTTGCAGCAGGTGTAACAGTGGAAGCTGCAATAGAAATTGACTCTGTCCTTCTCTGCAGGACAAATCTAGTCCTTCTCCTCTTGGCGGCTGGCAAAGATGATGTCTAAGAAGCAGAAACAGTAGTAGTAATAAAAGTACGAGGAGGATGAGAAATATCGAACTCCGGAATAAATAAGGGATCCTCAATCTCTTCCCTACTTTGTTCTTGCTCTCTTGGCCTCTTCCTTCTCTTCATAGGCTGTGATCTGACCATGATAGTCTCAAACTCATCATCAGTATTCTCAGAGTCTGAATCATCAGAATCCTCTTCATCTCCACCCTCAGCATGTCCTTGGTCTGACTCTTGAGCATCCTCCCCCTCATCTGGAGATGTGGTAGCACCGATCTCCAAAGGAGTAGATACGGTGGCTACCGAAATAACAACAACATCTAAATCCCAATGAGCAACATCAGCCTCATCAAGAACATCAGCATCTACACCACCACCAACACTAGGACCACCATCACCAGGGACATCATCATCATCACTATCACCACCTGGCACAATAATGTCTTCTATATCGGAATCCGAAACCTCGTGCCTCCATCTCCTCCTCAAAGGTGCGACGTAATTGGGATTGATGAGGTGCCCAAAAAACGAAGAGCTGGTGGCTTGGAGTCCTTCTGCCTGTAAGATAACACACGGTTGAGCGTGGTGTCTGTCATGTGTTCTAATCGAATGATATCTGCATTGATCTTAGGAAGATCAGGTATCTATGCATCTATGTCCATCTGAATAAATCTTGGATACATAAGGTACTTCTTGTCCCCTTTCATGCTCAAATTCTCCTTCATATGAGTGAATACCATCTCCAAAAAGTTGAATGGGATGTTCAGTATCAAGGGAACGAAAGCCGATTGCAGTGTCTGTGACAACCAGTACCAGATCGTCCGGCAATCCGTACGGTATGTGTACTTTCGCCATGCTATGTGTAAATACAATGTGAATAACAGTTGTGTGACAACAGGACTAAGATAACAATAAATAGTTGTATGTGTTTGAGATTGCAAATTTAAATACAGAATTACAACAACTCGTGTGAAACAACAGTGTGAGAACAAATAACGAAAACATATCGGTTGCGATCTGATATTCACAAATAACAAAAAATAGAAGGCCAATAATTCTATGAGTAAACAAGGTAAAAACAAGTATGATTATGTGCAAATAGATGAGTTTAGTTGAGTCCGTCAGTGAGGAAATCTAATCTAAAACAAGAGTTCAGTATTGTTTCAGAAAAACGAATCGACAGTGTGTTTGCGTGGGTGATGACTCACACAAACATACATGTGGGTTCAATGTTCTGAATGATAATGAAAAGTAGAAAACAAAAATCAGAAAGTAAAGCCATCGTCGTGTTCGTTCGGGTGACGATTCGAACGAAGACCCACGAAGGTTATACGATCTGACGAAACGAAATTATGAATGATATCGAAATAATAAAATAAGAAAAACAAATAGAAAATATTTATTAGGAATTACAACCTTAAAATGGTTTTAGAAAACTATTTTATTAAACGCACGTAAATTTCGCGTTGCGTTCCGAAAACGTACGTAAACAAGAACCGAGCATTCGAAACGAACCCGAACACACAAGGGGTATATAAAACCTATAAACACATAAATTCTTCATTTATTACACCAACAACCCACTCTCTCCCTTGTTTTTCCAGAACCCTCTTTCTCATACTAGAAAACCACACTAAAATCACCAAATTTTCCTTGTTTCTTGACCAAATCGCTCAAATTTGGTATCTACGCGAAGCTCTCGACATCCTCTACAAGGAAGTATAGCAGATCGGGAGTAGAAGTCAATGAATCGAGCACGAGGTGAGCTGCAAATCTCAGGTTTTCAGGGTTTTCGTGAAAACACAACTAATTGAACTTTGAAATCGATTTTTGTCCATTAAATCTTGTTAAAAATGCATGAAAATGAGTTATCCTTGTGCGAATAACATCACAATAAAGATCTGGGTCAAATGGCATTAGTATCGAAGGATGAATCTGGGTAAACAACTAACATCGATGAATGATCTGCATAAGGGTGATGGTATCGTCAGAATAAAGATGAGCCAACAGTTCATCGAAGTTGTTGGCTTCAATGGTCACAGTATCGACAAGGGCCCTTCGATATTAGCAGCTTTGATGAGATCCAAGGAGATTCGAATGGGTTGCCATCGATACTAGTTAGTATCGGTGTTGTGCCATCGATTTTGAGAACTCCTCGACACTGCTAGTGTCGATAAAAGCCTCATGAGTTTGGTGGTCAATCCTGATAAGTTTGAATGCTTCCCATGGATCCAAATTCCATCGATACTATCCTCTGAGTTAACCCAAGTAAATTAGAACATAAAGCAAGCAGATTGGTGCACAAAGAAGCTCACAATATCGATGAGATCATGCTAGTGTCGGTGGGGACTGATTTGGTTTAAGGGTTAGTCGAATGCGATACTCGCCGATATTGCTATGATGATGCCATCGATAGTAGCACATGGGTACTTAAAACCTATGTAAACCATATGAACCAGTGTTTTAAACATAAAGGGGATAATCTAGAACAACAAAATGGTGGTAACAAGTAAGGTTAAAGTTATCATAAAAGTGTCAAACTTACTTTGGTACTTAGTTAATAAAACACATTTGTTAAACATGTATTTAACAAACAAGATCATTAAGTTTACATAACACTTTACTTATGTTAATATATTAAAGTGATAATAATCATTTTAAGTTAACATAATGCTAAGATACTAAGTTCAACTTAAAACCCTAAGAAATGTTATGGTTTTCAAGTTAAAACAATGTGTCAAGATTATAATTCAAGTCTAAAATACATGAACAAGAATCCTAAAGTATACCAACACTTAACTTAGAATTAGTTGAGTGTTGGTATACTACATCACAAGAGAATTTAGACCAAGCGCTAACAAAGCTTTATAAGCGTTAACCAACTTTAGGGTTAACTCTCAAATACATAACTTATACTTATAAGTTACAAACAACCCTGAATACAACACAGGATCGTGAATACAATTGCAAGAACAACAAGTGAGTGTGTGAATTCTGTGAATACTTAGTAAACCACTACAACAACCAGGTGAGTTCATATGCCCCTTTTCAAATCTTTTGATTTTAAATTGCGGGACTGAGAAAGATGCTACTTCTTTTATTTACTTAAAAGTTTTAGTACATTATTTCAATTATCATGGGACTTAGATAATATAGATTTTATCTTTATTATGACATATCATTATATGTATGCTTGTGTTAATATGACATGTTGAGACATTAAGGATGAATCATGATAACATAGTTTCATGATTTCATCTACACCATATAATAACAGAAGTTACTAGATTAAATCTTGTAACACTTTGTATTATTACAAGGATGAACAGGAGATCACACTGAGACAAATACATGTAACATCACGAATGATAATCATGATAATATAAATTCATGATGATGATATCATTCACCACATTTGTTAACATCGTGTCATAAGACTAGTTCTTATAACACATTGTTAAAACTATGAGAACACATAACATTGAGAACATGTAACATTGAGACAATAACATTTAGGAACACAATCAATAATTACTATTAATACTGTTTGTATTATATCACAACAATCATGTGTTCATGAGTTCATGTCCAGTCGTAAGTCCCTACAAGTAAATTGTTTACCAGTTAATTTAGTGCGACTAAACCGACGATAGCGTAGTGGTACAATAGGTTTGACAAACCGCCGGTGAGTGAGGCCGATACGTTAATCGTATTTCATCATCATTGGCCGGTATCGTATGACCGGTAACAGGGCTGCATAAGTCAGGTTTGGTAAACGACACATGGTGATATTAATCTACAGAAACTAATTGTAATTAAATCCTTCGATTCTACT
Organism: Mikania micrantha; assembly: GCA_009363875.1. NCBI lineage: Eukaryota > Viridiplantae > Streptophyta > Magnoliopsida > Asterales > Asteraceae > Mikania > Mikania micrantha. The sequence goes on from CM018684.1 coordinate 26,506,540, forward strand.
AACTGGTGGACTGAGAAATTGATTTTCTCCCTAGTCATATTACTAGTAATAGTCTTGTTGAAGGCAATTAATCTATGAGAACACAAATGGGATAGAGGTAAATGGGAGGCTTTGTGGTCTGATTACGTGAGGTCCACAATGGGTTCCATATATGCTCTATACATTAGGCCAAGTACAATACCGATGAGTTAACTATTACTCTTTTAATTAGAAGTAAATTATAGTTAACCTTCACTTGAGAGAATAACAATAAGGATAGGATTTATTAAATATGTTTTCCTTAAAACACTGAGGGATTATCATCAATTAAGTTTTGATGATTTACATCCCACATACTCTTTAATTCTATACATATAACACTATGGGTGATGAACACAATTTATGGGTGAATACCAAATGGGTTGAACACACGTGAGATAGAGATGGGTATCCATAGTTGTATTACAAGTGGTGTTGAATTCTGTTAAGTCTGTGGTGGGCTGGCGGCTTCATTAGTGCTACGTATGCCCCATATATAAGCATACTTAATTTGGATGACATACTATTTGTAAGTATAACTATGGAGAGGACATTGGATGAGACACTTGAGACAATATCAATAAAACTTATGTGTGACATTGTGATTGTGAATGACAAGAATACAACAGTTTCAAATACTATACTTATGAACTCACCAACCTAGTGTTGACCTTGTTTAAATGCATGTTTTCTCAGGTGATGAAAACGTCTAGATTTCAAGCAGCAGGATTAAGCTAGTGGAATTTTGAAGAGACCTAGCTTACTTTTGTGATGTGCATATTTTTGAATGACATAACTTTGAAACAGCTTTTGTAAATCTTGTGCAGATACAAGATAGAAACTCAATGATTCTTTTTGGGTCTATTTACTTAGTTAAATTATTAACATGTATTGTGTAATTTAACTTTGTAATTCTATATCATTGTCATGTTAGCATTTCTCATTGTATCTCATGTGCTATGTAAACAATTTGATCACTATGATTATCAAATGATATCGTGCCCTGAGAACCTTCCGCCCGACGGGAAAGTCGATCCAGCCCGCCGGCTCGGGGTGTGACAGTGTCTCTCTCAACTCATCAAAACCACCATGCCTAGATCCCAAACAGTGTAATAGAACATGGCAATGATACTTGAACGGCGGGCTGAGATAGGCTTTGTTGAGGACTCCCGCTCCTAGATCACCATCATACTTGCAGCGCAAGAAGCAACCCCATACCAGGTGCTTGTCCAAAATAATGGGATAATCATCCATGTCATGAAAACCACACACCCTCCTGATGTGCTTAGCAGAAACCACTACCTCCCTTCCTCCGACACTGCCCCTAATAAAGGTAGGCTCGATAGTACAATCAATATCAGCTGATGTACAGAATGCTCTCTGATGTGGCAGGTATGGAACATGTACAGTGGATATGGCAGTAAAAATCTGAGATCGCCTAAGAAAAGTAATGATATCAGCAAACTTTGCAGCATTCCGAGTAGCAGCATCAAGGTGAGCGCATATGTTTTTCTTCGAAAATGCCCTGAGGTCAGCCATTCTGCAATCAACAAAAATTTAAACGAGTCAGTTTATATTGACAGAAAGGATAATCACTTGAAACATTTTAGGACAGAGTGATTCATTCATGCGAACGAGTAGGACAAAGACTTAATAGGCACGAATGATATCTCAGACGAATGAAGATGGGACACGAATGAGATCTGTCACACGAATGAAGTCTGTCACACGAATGTGTTTGAACCTGGCATCTCATTCATGTGTTGTCCTCATTCGTTGATGAACAGTGACGAATCAAGTCATTCGTTCTTCCATATGAAAAAAAACCCTAACTTTCTAATCTTCAAGCTCAGCCCGTAAAAATGATCACAACATCATCAGACAACACCAATTAGGTGTAATAAACTAGTTTTAGTTCAAGATTTTTTCTATTTCACTGTTTATTTGATGCTGACAAGACCAAAACCTAAAACCCCAAAATCTTTGACCAATCTTGTTCCAAGATAATGCACAGATTATGTAACTTGACTCGATATGTACCTGAAACAATGAAGGAATGATTTGCTATCAAAATGTCTCAGTTTCATGGTTGAATTTGAAGTGAATGACAGAAAGTCTTTGAAGGGACGAATGGGGCGAAACACACAGTTAACGAACAAGAATGGGGACGAATGAGTCTTCGGACGAACCAGAGACCTTAAATATAGGTCTCATTCGTGCTGGAGTCTCATTCAAGTGAAAGATTCATTCGCCCATGAAGTTCATGCGAATCAGAGGTTCGTTTGTGTAACCCATTCGCCAGTGATGTTCAAACGAATTAGTCATTCGTTCGTGTAAACCATTCGTGCGAATGATCAATGAAAGTGATTCATTCGTGCGAATGAGTCAACAACATTCATTTTAGCCAATTTTCGAAACAAGCACTCAAAAACCACAGTTATGAAGTTCTGTCTGGAATGATGACAATTGAAACAAGATTGAACACCTGAACAGACAAATGATCAATTTTAAAAAATAAAATTGAAAATCTTTTTATATTTATCTGATAAGAAGATAATTGTACAACTAAACTAATAAACTATGACAATCAAAACACACATTTTTGTGAGTAGTCTTTCAGGAAAGTGACATATATACCAGGCCACAACAAATCAGCATCCTTGAATGTTATATTTAGGACACACTGGGTTTATAATGCAACTACTGATATACTTGTCCATTTTAAACCAGACCATACTTTATTTCTAAACAAATCAATGATCACCATTATCTTCTGACTGAGTTTCCCATTTTAGTCAACCAATAAAGGTCAAAACAAAGATATAATTCATCTCCGCACATCTTAATACCTGAGATCATAAGTTCCATAAGGTTCCAATTTATTATATTTTTGCATTTTTCTTATAATCAGTTTCTCAATCTCAACACATTCTCATGGGCGGCTTCAGCTAGGTCTTTACAAAGCAATATGGCACGTGTCAGAACTATGTTGATCAAGAGCTTGGTTCTATCAAAATGGATGGCTTCAACTAGGCTGCAACCCAGTGTATGGCACATGTATGGAATCGAATTATTTTATTTTTGTATTTTTCTAGCTTATCCTATCTGAATGGACAACTTCAGCTAGGCTGTAACCAAGCAATGTGGCACGTATACATAGTCGAACTTACTTTTATTTTCATGTGATTCATTCATTCTTATCTGAATAAACGGCTTCAGCTAGGCTGTGACCCAGCAATGTGGCACGTGTACAGACTTGAACTCATGAATCATTGGAAGCCTCATAAGATCCTATGATACCAGGTGTATGCTTGATTTGAATTATAACATATTTATACCTTAAATCAGTTTTCTAGACTGGATCCCACAAATCAGACATTCTAAGCAAACACCAATAGTCTATAAACTTGTAAAGTCGGCCTATCAACACCTAAGATTTGGCTTTCTGTTATGTAGCAATTCAAAGCAAGTCTTCCCATATCTCTTCACAATCAACACCTGGGTCAGCGTATAACAAGCATTAGCAACAGCTTCATTCCTAAATTGAACCGGTAGGGAGGAATCAACAAGCATGGTCCAAGCTGCCTCAATCAATGTTCTGTTCTTTTGCTTAGCAATATCATTCATCTGTGGGACATATGGAGCACTAAATTGTTGGACAATACCACGTTCATTGCAGAAAGTCTCCATGTTATGATTCTTGAATTCCGTCCCGTTATCTGTTCTGAGCATCCTATCTTTGAGCTTGTAAAGTGATTCAAGCTTGGTAACCAGAACCTGAATACACTTAAACATTTCTGACTTTTCCTTCATAAAAAATACCCAGGAGTATCTGGAGTACTCATCAGTAATAACCAAACAATATTGATCTCCAGTGATACTCTTGCAGTTAACAGGACCGAACAGATCCATATGAAGAAGCTCAAGTGGAACAGTAATTGAGTGATACTTTTTGAGCTTATGAGACTGCTTGACTTGCTTTCCCTTCTTGCATGAAACACAGACATCAGACAGTTTGAAGTTCTTCAAACTTACTCCCTCTACCAGATTGTTGTGAACCAAGTGATTCATCTTTCGTAAACTCAAATGACCCATCTTCTTATGCCAAAGGACAGAATCTTTCTCTGTTGCCTTGGACATAAAACATGAAGCTGTAGAAGATGTAGTTGAAGCTGTGGCCATGTTGAGAACATACAAGTCTTGTTTTCTTGGAGCTGACATGAAGATCTAGTCTTCAGGAATGGTGACACCTTGCTTGAGAATGTAGCAGCTAGAGTCATGAAAAAGAACTTTGTACTTTTTTTTCACAGATTTGTGACATTGAAAGCAAATTGTTATCCAGCTGCTTCACATATCTGACTTTGTCAAAAGAAACTTGACCATTTGAAAGTATTCCTTCTCCAGTAATAAACCCTCCTTTATCTCTAGCGAAAGCAACATATCCTTCTCTAATTGAATTGACATTGGTAAGAAGAGATATGTCTCCAGTCATGTGCCTTAATGCCCCACTATCAACAATCCAAGTGCTATTAAGAGCAGCATTTGGGGCAACCTGCACATACACAAATCATTGGCTAAATTTGGGAACCCAAGCCTTTACAGTCTTGGGTTGACCCAATGAGTCCAGGATTTTAATTTCAATCCATTGTCCATCTGAGGTCACTTTATCTGGAGGGTTTGAGATAGAAGTCTTAGAGGACTTAACCTTCCAGATAGTGTTTTTGCTGAAAGATTTTTTCAAATACACAGAAGATGGTTTGATTTGTTTGTCAAAAACAATTTTGGTTGTATTTTGATCAACCATTACCCTTTTACCCTTATCTTGAGACTTGATGGGTGGAGGATGTTTGGGTTTGACTTGAGGTGAGTGACGAACATATTTGACCTCTTTAACAAAAGACTGATTTTGTTTTCTAGGTGGTACAAACTGTGGTCTAAATCAAATGAGGGCAAGATCTAGCAAAATGCCCAAGTGCACCACACTCAAAACAAGCTTGCTTATCTGTGGAAGAAAATTGTTTTGTCTTATTTTGAGGTTGTTTGTTTGAAACTTTGAACCAAGGTTTTTATGAAAATCAGTAGATTTTTTCTTGTCTTGTTCGAAACCCAAACCCTTAGCCCCATTAAAAACAAGATTGTCAGTCTTGCTGGAGTCACTTGCTTCACCCACTTGTGAAGCCTTCACAAAGCCTATAGCTTTTGAGAATTTTGAAGACAATTTTGTCTTGGATGAGATTAGGTCAGCCTTTTTGACACCAGATGTCTGATTCTTAATAGTGGATACCTGAGGTGAAAAATCAGAATCATCCTCAGAGTCAGAAACACAATCCTCAACCACTCCCTTCACAAATGATTCCTTAGACAGTGAAGAACCCTCATTTGAAATGGCTCCAATAGGATCAATTACTAATAGAGTTTTAACTTGAAAATCTTTAATTTTTTTGTCATTAGGTGAATTGACAAAACAATTTAAGACTGGTGGGGGACAATGGTTGTACTTTGTTTCTTTTCCCTTACCCTTCAATTCAGTCCCATCACTGATCATGTGCTCAATGAAATATGAAAACTTTCATAGCTCTTGAGCTTTTGACTCAATGCCTCATAGTCACATTCTACTATGGCTAACTTCTTCTTTGTCTCATTAATGGTGTTGAGATTATAAGTGATAGCATCTTGCTTATTAACCACAGCGATCTCAACCTCATGTAATTACCTGTTTAATAAGTCAATTTTAACTTGAAAATCCTTTTCATTTGATTTTAAAATACGATTTGCCTTGATACATTGGTTGAGATCACTGATCAGGTCTGCATTATGTTCCTGATAAGACAAAACCTTACTTTCAAGGTCAACACAATGAAAACATCTAGAGTTAGATGATGAACATTCATCATATACCTGACCAGCTTGAGAAGAAGCAGAAGTATCCACCACCAAAGAAAATTGTGTAGCATGTTGTTCTTCAGAATCAGTATCCGACTCTCCTTGAGTTTTTGAATCTGATGTGCCTTCAGACTCTGATCCTGATGATTCATCCAGCTCAATCTTCACTTCTTTTGAACCACTTTCAGCAATGGGATCAGCAACTTCCTTGATATATGCAACACAAGCTTTCTTATCTGCTCCATTATCTGAATTGAATCTAAAATCCCAGTTCTCTCCTTCATCATTCTGAACCATTAGATCCTTGTTTGCATTTGAAGAGCCGGCATGAGAAGGAGTCTCAATTGGTACTAATCTTCTTTCTAGGTTGCAAATGATCTTTGATTCTGAAATGGATTCTGGTTTACCATCTTCTTTGGCTTGTTGCATTACCTTGCAAAATGTCCTTTGTCACCACAGTTGTAGCAAGTAACTGAGGACATGTCAAAACCAAACTTTGAATCCTTGTTCAAGTTGATATCCTTCCCAGTTCTTTTGACAAAATCTTTCGTCCTTCTGACAACACTTGCAAGGGCACGCATGATATCAATCCTCTCCATGTCATCTGGATCGATCTGTGAGTAGTCTTCATTTGTCAAGTGTGGATTTCCGATCTGTCCAGCTAACAACCCATCATAAGAACTCACAAGTGTAGATAAGAGACCCATATGCTTTTTAGCAACCTCTACTATCACTTTATCAAAATTTTCTGTCTTCTAGTCGACGACAGAATGGTTATCCTCTGCATGAGAGGTAGAAGGGGTAGCAGATTGACTGAAATGTGCTTGATTTGAAACATGAGTCTTTTTGGTCTGTGAAACAAAAGCTATCTTCAAAGGTGCATGTGAAGAGTTTCTTTCCACTGTAGGGGTAGAATAATAGATGGAAAGATCTTGAACTTGTGCCACTCTCTTGGCTTTCCACTTGTTTTCTATCTCCTGTTCCTTCAGCTTTTGAATGAAATTATTAATATCCATTGAATCTTCTCTTGAGTAGTTGTCTTGACTTGATGGGTGAAAAGCTCACTGAGAAGATGATAGAATCTAGCAATCAGATCATCCTAGGACTCGTTTCCTACATACATAAAGCTGTTGAACTCTTTCCTCAAAGTCTTAGACTTAATGCTCTTCAGTGCATCATTCCCCATATATCTCTGTTGCAAAGCATCCCATAACAATTTGGAGGAAGTAAAATGTCTGAACTGATGAAATTATATCAGTAGCAATAGAATGAGATAGAATTGCATAGGCCTTCTTCTCAAAATCATACAACTTTCTCTGAGGCTCAGTCATCCGGGTAACAAGCATAGGTGATCCATCCTCATTGAGTGGTCTCAAATACCCACCCTCAATCATCATCCATAAGTTGGTGTCCGCCCCATTGATGTGTGTTTCAAATCGCTACTTCCAGTATGGATAATCATCCAAAGATAGCAACTTTGGAGCTTTATTGGAGTTCCCAGTCTCTGTCTCTGTAAGTAATAAGTTCTGAATCCTGTTGTTCTGGTTTGCCGTCAGTGCAAGTTCCTCCATAATAGGAAAGGTAATCTGATTTGACACTTAGAAAAATTTTCAGTCCATAGGTGTGAATGGAGCTGTCTGATATGAATGACGAGAACGAATGAGACAGTATCACACGAATAAAAGATTGTCATGAATGAATGTCTGACATTAATGAAACTGTGAATGAATGGACAACTTATACGAATGAGAAAACCATTCGTGCAAAGCTGGACCAAATGAAAGTCTGTTCGTATGAAGTTGGGAGGAAGGAAAGTCTCTTCGTGTGAAGTTGGGACGAAGGGAAGTCTCTTCGTGTGAAGTTGGGACGAAGGGAAGTCAGTTCGCCTGAATATCTGTTCGTGTAAATAGTTATTCGCCCAAGATTCCCATTCGTGTGATCTGAATTTTCAACCTAACAAAAATTCCTCAAACTTGATTTCTAGACCAAGATTTCACTCCAAATTTGGTACACAATCTCACAACAACCTTCCCTAGGTTCGTGAATCACTAGAACATGAAAAGATGCCCAGAAACACAAGTTTTACCCTAGAAATTTGAAATTTAAGAAGGGAAAAACAGGTTTTCTTGTAGAAATTCAAAGAACTAATCTTAAAATCAGTAGTTTCGATTGGAAACAAGCAGAATCAAGAGCCAAAGCTCTGATACCACTTTGTAGGACCTAGAAAATGGGTAAGTTCCCTACGGATTCTGTTTGATAGCCCTCGGACTAGTGCGGAATCCTATTCGTGGGGTTTCCAATCAAAATCCTTACAACCCGTGATGATACGATGATTGGGGATCAACTTTATGAGTGAAATCGAACACCACAGGCAAGAACATGAACTTGGAGAGGCTAGAGCGGCTCTGAAAACGAAGAGGATACCTAGGGAATATTCAGAACCCTAAAACATTCTGGTTTGTCGTGTATTCATAGGCAACAGTCTGTCATACGAATGAGTCGCACGAAGCAATCACTGATACGAATGTCTCTACACGAACTAACCTGTCACACGAATGATTCAGATATTTGATTCATTCGTACGAACAAAACAGAAACCTGGTTCCTTCGCTTGAAAGGATATTCATTGAACCTTCATTCGTGCGAGTGAACTCATCTTTAGGTTCATTCGTACGAATGGAAACAAATTGTTATAGTGATTCAAAATTAAACATGTTAAACATCAAAAATCATAGACAATACTTGAGAATACTTGTATATCATTCATAATAAAAGCTTTACATATATTCACAGACTACTATAAATGAACTAGGGACAAAACGTGCATCTACAAACATCAGTAATAATACTCAACTTCAAAGGATTTCGAAAATAAATAAAAAGTCCTAGATTTACGTTTGAGCCTGAGGAGAAGGTGGGTTGACAACTTTAGCCACCACTTGGTAATGAGGATAGACGGTGAGACGCGGATGTAGAACAACTCCAACAAAAAGAAGACCCGTTGATGTGCTCCCCGACGACCAGCCTGAATTCGGTAAGTGGCTCTGATGGCCTATCGTCTACGAAGGCCAATGCTCCTGAAAGAGCAGGAGTTATTTAAACAGTCAAGGAGTCAGTAGAACATGAAATTTGTTCTATTGGATTTCTCATCGTTAAGAACTACAAATTTCTTGTGTGTGAAAACTGGAGTCTATACCGATGCAAACTAACAACGAAAAACTCGGAAATTGGACTATCAAGAGCCGGTATCCAATACTAGAATTGCCAAACTGGTTAAATGGACTACTTTTAATCACTATAGTCCAATCTTGATATTCATGCCATACACCCCAAAAAGTATTTTGACGTCACTTTTCCCTCCATACGACATAAATCTTTTTTGTGGTCCTTGGATTTGAATGCTTAAAAGGGTTTCATGTCCTTACGACTATGAAAAATTTCTCTACCACGATACACTATAACTTATCGAGTAAGTTATAGACCAGACAATGTGGCGGTAACAAACCCCAAGTGGCTCCATCACTAGTGAGAAGAGATAATAACAACACTACGAACACACAAGCCTTCACCCTTCCAAGGAGGTAAAACTCACTCCACGGATACTGGATAAATGAAGCTAATGCTTACACACCAATGCGACAAGATCTCAGTAAGGCTATACTGCGCATCACTTGAAGAAGGAAACAAAAGTAATTGCCTTCGGAAAGTGAATTCATTCCCTGTGATTTCCTTATGTTCCGGTACAATGAGAATGTAAGTGTAGATAAGTCTGCGCGCATAGCCCATTCCTGCACAACCACGGGTGACCTGGAACGGGAAATAAATACATTAAACTTAATTGGGAAAACCATCAAGCATGCTGCGAGTTAGACTTGACTACCAAGGGTCTACAACTGGTAGAGACAACCCAATCCACCCCGAAGTAACGGTAATGGATACCCCGTATTTTAAATTCTTCCAGAAATACAAGATAGTGGAAGAATACATCCATAACCCCCATAGAACTATGGCTCCCAGTGAATTTTGGGGCTACAGAAGGTTCATTTTATAGATGTTAGAGGGGAATCGGTCCTCGATCATAGAAGTAAATGAATTAAATACGTGTACAGGAGAAGAACAAACAAGAATGTATTCACAAATAAATTTTCACTACCCAATTGAGTTGAAATTCAACAGCTGAACTTCAGAAAATGCGGAGGTCGCCCCGCAAGAAAATCGCAATAAGGAACCATTGATCCTTACATGGTGAGATGGAATCATCCTCCACATGTATCACACCTCGAGCCGGCGGGCTGGATCGACTTTCCCGTCGGGCGGAAGGTTCTCGGGGCGCGATATCATTTGATAATCAAAATGATCAGATTGTTTGCATAGCACATGATATGTATATGAGAAATGCTAACATGACAATGATATAGAATTACAAAGTTAAATTACAATGTTATGTTCATAATTTAACCAAGTAAATCTATCCAAAAGAATCAATGAATTTCTATCTTGTAACTGTACAAGATCTACAAAAGATGATTCATTGTTTTGTCATTCAAAAGTATGCTCGACACAAAATGTAGCTAGGTCTTCTAAAAGTCCACTAGCTATATCCCTGAAGGCTGGTGACTAAACATGTTCGTCACCTGAGAAAACATGCATTTAAACAAAATCAACACTAGGTTGGTGAGTTCATAAGTTTAGTAATTGAAAACATTGCTTTGTTCACATACACAGTCACGATGTCATACAAGAGTTTTGTTAAGCTTGATTCCTTCGTTTCCACAATGGTCTCTCCATAGTTATATTTACAAGTAGTATTTCTGTCACACCCCCTGCGCCGCGTGCGGAATCCACGGCGTGGTGACGATCAATGGTTGAATCATGCACAAGTATTGAATAAGAACAACCACAATGCATTACTAAGTTTCATAAAGTTTAGACCATTGTTTAGTTACAGACTTTCCAACTATCTACCAAAAGAATGACAACTATAGACCCAAAATATCGTTTACAAAATAAGACTCAAACAAGACAATTAAACAATCAGGATTTAGTGTGTTTCTAATCCATCCTAGCTTGTTTCTTCATATTGTTCTATCTTAAAACGGTCTCCTTAGTTGTCCTTTAGAATGTCTTAAACCTGATTACCTGAAACACGTGAAAAGTAACTATCAACTACAAAAGTAGTTGGTGAGAACAATAGGTTTAACATTTGTAAATATGAATCTGCATTGTAAAGCATATGTATAAAGCAGTGAATGAAAAATACATGGATGGTTGCAACCCAAACTAACATCAGGTAAGAATAACGTGTGCAAACAGTCAACAGACTGTTTACTAGAAAACCAACATATAATCAAGTCCCAAACTATGTTTGGAGTCAGAAAATTTGTCAACAAATGCATTCAACATGAGCTGTACTAATGAGTTTACTCAGAAGACAACTCCGTGTTGGCGTAACCCGGTCAATATGACGTACGCTGGTAAAATAAATTAGTAGCAATTTCATATTACCGTAATGTAACCAATTATGCAGTTAGCTTTTAAAACAAATTTAAAAGCTAACTCCAGCTTTGGTATGTCCAAATGTCTCCGCTTTCCCTTGTTGTGATCACCCAGTACTAACGCTAAAAGAATATGTGTCTTGATGTGTATATAAGTTTGTTCACAACGATGAACACCATGCTTTTGAATACTTTGATTTGAAACCTTTGGTTAAATGCCTTATTTGATTACCATGAATTGAAAACCTTGCTTGAATACCATGAATGAAAATCCTTTGATTGAACACCAATCATGAAAACTATTGATTTGATACCTTGTTTTGAAATCCCTGATTGATTACTGAGAATATTGTCCTTGTATAATAACAAGGTTTATAAAGACGTTATTTTTTTGAAAAAGCACAATTTATAGTAAAAGAGTTTATAAAACTCATTCTTTAAAAGTATTTAACATGTATAAAACCATTTATGTAAAACAGATATAAAACAGTTTAGTGAACCTTTTGTAAAACCTTTTAGTAGAAATTGTTTAACAGTTGATAACACCATTACAACAGTTGATAAATCCTTTGAAAATAGTTGAGAAATCCCTTGAACTTATAAAGTGAACCTGTAACAGTTGAGTTTAGTATATTTCGTTATTTGTTTTGTGTTTAATTTTGATGCGAACCTTGTCATGGTGTGTGTAGTCTTGACAATCCTTATAGTTTATAAATATAAACTTAGATTTTAGATTAAAGGTTAATAAACCCTTGACATCTTGTAAAAGAATTTTGTAGGACCATTGTTCCATTTTTCTTAACCACTTTGAAATCATTTGTTATCATTTTCAAAGGAAAAGATTCTAGGTTCCATGAAGGTCATTAAACCAACCCCTTGCCACCTTTGAAGTATCTAGGTTAATAATCCCATGCAAGTTGTACAAAGGCTAGGTTGATTCAAGTATTTGTGGTAGTTTAACTCATGTGGCCCGAACAAATCATTTGGGCCATATCAGCTGCATGGGCCGAACCACATGGGCCGAATGATTAGGCTTCGGTCGAATGATGTTGTCCAAGTCGAATGGCCAAGGCCCAAGCGAATGAGGGTGGTCCTAGGCTGATCGAGTGATGGTGGCTTTGCCCGAATGGCTAGGCTCCGAATGTGGATAATGTTGGCCGAGAGAATGAGGCATGGTCGAATGGAAATCTTCCCACCCGATCGAATGAGTGTGTGGACTGAAGGAGCTCAGTCGGTCAGTTGGTTCGGTCGGCGATGGGTCGTACTCCTCCCATTCGGCCGAAGTAGTTCCTTCGGCAGGTTGCAGCTGGGCGCACCTAGCCCGTCCCAAACAGGTCCCTAGCCAAGGTAAATGGTGATTTTCGGTGATGGGGAGTGCTAGGGCTCGTTCTTGTTGTGCAAGGTTCGAGTGAGAAGGTTTTAAAACCGGTTATGCTATGGGTTCAACAAAAGGGTTGAAAACCCTAATTTTTCATGATCTTTGCAGCTCCATACCTCGAGTTTTGGTGGGTTTTACTCCAGATTGTTTGTACTTTCTTGTAGAGGAGATCCAGAGTTCATTTTGGCTCAAAGATTGCAACATTTCGTTGAGAGATGACAGAGATCCAAGGGTTTGAAGTTAAAATTCTCCTAGAGAGAGAAAGTTCCGGTTTGGGGGTTTTAGAGAGAGAGGATGAGAGAATTAAACGAGGTTGTTGGTTCAATTAGGGTATTTATACCCCGGGTGTGTTCGGGTTCGTTTCGCTTGCTCGGTTTTCGTTTTCGTTGCGTTTCCGGCACGTTACGCGCGTATTTTACGAATAAAATTAAAAGGTTTTAGTTTAACATTTTGAGAGTGGTTATTCTTAGTAAATCTTCTAAATTTATTTTTTTCTTAAATTATTTCGTCGTAAACGTTTATTTTAAACGTTTCGTCAGATCGCGTCACCTTTGCGCGTATTCGTTCGAATCGTCACTCGAACGGACACGACGATGGTTTCACTTTCTGATTTTTTTTTTGTTTTCTACTTTTCAGTCATCATTTCAGAACGTTAAACTCACATATATGTTTGTGTGAATCGTCACCCACGCAAACACACTGTCAGTTTGTTATTTTGAAACGACACTGAGCTTATGCTTTGAATTATGTTTCTTCATAGACGGACTCAACTAAACTTTCCTGTTGTCACATTGTTTCCATTGAATCATGTTTTGTTTCCATACTTGTTGTTTATCGTGATTTGTTGTACTTATTGTATTTAAGTTTTCACTTAAACACGTACAACTGTTGTTTGTTTTCTGAGTTCTGTTATCATGCGACTGTTTGTAAATATTGTATTTACACACAGTAAATAGTGAAAGTACACATACCGTACGGACTTTCCGGACGATCAGGTACTGGATGTCACAACATGTCACGAAAACCCAAATGCATAAGAACTACCCTAACCATGACCAGAAACTGTGATTAATTAGTATTTCCACAAAGACTTCTGAGGCACTATTTATGGAGTCGTCTGCATCAAGGATAACAATCATGAAAGGCTATAACACACATCCGGTAGAAGTGAGTACTACACTAGCACAAGTTGTGAGGTTAAACTCTGGAACGGTTAAAACTAGTTGATAAGAGACATTCATACAGTTTTAGCACTTAGTCCTGAACCTAGAATTCAGAAAAGGAAACGCATACGTATGCGACAAGACCAATGCAAGGAGTGGACAGTTCAACCCATATGATCCTACACATCCAATCTCTAGTGACTGTCAAAAATGAAGTTGAGAACATCCTTAGACCACCAAACGGAAACACGTCTTCAATGCAAAGTCTAAACAAAGTAGACTAATTTCGGACACAAACCCCAAAATCTATACGAACGAAGTTCGTAAATTTACATTAGGTAAGTGATTTAATACCGACGTATAGGATTTCTGTACATAATTGAGATGTACCAGTACCTCAATGCCATTCAGATGAAGTCCTGTGTTAAGGTAGATAAAATGATCTATGTCGCGAATCACCCCGAGATAACATAAGTGGATGTTAACAAAAGAAGTCGTTGAGTTAGTAAAAGATAACACACTATAGATTATCATGAATACCTTTTTGTACTCATAGATCCACTTATATGTAGACTTTAATCGCAGTCAAAATAAATGAATGTCATGGTGGCGTCAATAACATCATGACATCATCTGTGCATTGACTACTAATGGGATGCTGAGTCAACGAAAACGCTGATCCTACACACCAGGGTAGCCCACGTGAACACCCTAACTCATTCTTGTCGAAAGTCACAAGTCGATTACCATAGGTCGATAGATCAAAGGGCTAGAATGAAGTCGTATACCAAGTGATACAAAACAATGAAATACTCTTCCAAAGTGTGTCCCATAAGTACATGGGAACGTGATTATCTAATGCTGGTCAAGTATCCCCTAAAAACTAAAAAGTAAAGGAGGTCTCGATAACATAGGTCTAATTTCAAGACGAAATTCTTTCAATATAAAGAGACTATCATGACCGGTACACGTGTCGTAATTAGTCCTGAAATCCAAGGGTGTACATGCAAACAACAATGAATACAGTAGTGCGGGAGTGAAGATAACAAACACGCTATCAAATATGAGGATGACTCCCAAGACGAAATGTGAATCCTAAGAACCACATAAACATGAAGCAAAAGAAAATACAAACGTTTTGTGAGGGAAAACAATAAATCAAACCTAAATTGATAACATTTTGGGTATCAATATTACGAGATATTCATATGGACGATGATCCATACGAGTATGTTGTCTTATTTGATACATCAAATGATGTCTTTACAGCATAAAACGATGTCAGAAGATTAGACAAACGTTGTCTTTGTATGGGTGATGATTCATAGAAATGCAAACGTAAGTCTTACAACGCTGACATAAATTAATAACTACCTTAAGAAAACTTTCACCAAATATTGTAGTAAACGAATTTAAAACGAAGATATAACTAATTTTAAGGAATAAATAATAGAAAAGCTGTAACACACAGTCGTTCGTACAAATGGGCATTCCTTCGTACGAATAGGTCACGATCAGTAAAATCTTTTCAACCGAGAGTCGTCTGTATGAATGGGAGTCATTTGTATAAATGACTCATTCATGCGACCGCACAGGTATAAAAGCTACATTTATGCTTTTCCAACTCATTTTCACCCAACTCACTCAATCGAAACCCAATTCGCCCCTCACGAAATTTCACTCATTTCCACATGAAATCGGACAATTTGGACTTCCAAATCATGTGTATTTCATCCCCAACATCTTCAGTTCAAGAGTGCTTCACAAAGCCTCCTGAAATTTGATTGATTTATTGAAGAAAATTTTAATTTAGAGGACAATCAACACATAGTTCCTTCACCCCTTTTTACCTTTCATGATAAATTTTGCTAAACTAACAAAATATAAAATGGTGTTGAAATGGAACTTTATCGACCAATCAGTGTGAAATTCAATTGCAGAAGCTGAGTACATTGTAGCAGCTCATTGCACTGCCCAAATCCTTTGGTTACAATACCAACCGTTAGACTTTGGAATAACATAACTAAAAACACCCCTCATAATAGACAGTGAAGCTGCCAAAAATATAATAAAAAATCATGTCTATCACTCTAAAACCAAACATACAGAAATAAGACATCACTTTATTAGAGAATGTTTTGAAAAAGGATTGATAATCCCAGAACGTGTGTCTACAACTGACCAAATAGCAGACATATTTACCAAGCCTTTGGACTCATCAACCTTTTCTATGTTTGTCCCCAAATTAGGCATGATAAATATGAGTTAATAAATTAATAAATATCGTTAAGAATACTTTTCTTAAACCATAAATTATTATATAAAAGGATAATTCTCAAATTATTCTAACAACGGACTAATGGAAAACCACTGATGTAACAACCGTGGTTCTTTTCTCAGTGGTTGTCCTAAAACTCCGATAGACTTTAGTGCTTATGCTAACCACTGCCTTATATCTATCCGCGGTTATAATCAATCCGTTGTTACATTTGAAACACTATGTGGTTTCCATCACATCCATGGTTTTCCCCGTGGTAACTTATCCGCGGTTAAAACCCTTCCGTGGTTAAAATTCTTTTCCTTCCGTGGTTATTAAAATCTTGATAACTACGCCTGATTTGACTATCACTAATCACTCTGGAAGATTTGACTCCCTACAATTAATTGAATTGACACTCATTAATTGTTCTCACGGCTCAAAAATATCCTATAATTTTACCATTTTACCCTTTTAACTTCAAGTGTCCACTGATCTTCTTCTCCTTATTTATATCAGTGGTTATTCTCTTCCGTCCTTACACTAATTTTCTAATAACTTCATGATCATGAAGATAACTCTTTCAAATTCAAAACTCAAAATGTTGCTTATGCCGAAGGACAACCGCTTGTCAGGCATGTCGCCTGGCTCGATGCGCTTACACTTACTTCGTCTGAGTTTGCCGCTCATGATGTTAGTATGTTACGGCATCAGACCAGGATTCATTCCTAACAAAGCATTGTCTGTACATCAGGGTGTGCATGAGCGTACTGATTTGTCCTTTGTCTTTTCTCTCTTGCTTACAGATTTGTCCAATGGGTAAAAACCCTAAGGTTTCTTCTATTGAAACCGCAGTCCTTTGCAACGCTTATATTTTTCCTTATTTATCTGTCTAAACTTAAGGCAAAAATTGTAATCGTTTTTTTTTTGAAAGTGTTTCTTCGATCGATACTGCATCCATGGCATCTGAAGCTTTGAAACTCAAGCCAATTCACAAACTCGGAGCCTACCTTGCAAAGTCTTCTGACACTATGATGAGGTTGTTGACATTATGGTAAACTTATTTGTTTACACTGCTCTTACTATTGACCCTCCTATTTCAGAATCTGCCCTAAATCAGTTTTGGGCAAACTCTGCTTTAGTGTTAAAGGATGACTCTGTTGAAAGCATCACTTAGGTGGTTGCTGGTCAACAAGTCTCCATCACCCCCTCTAAACTTAGTGTTGCCCTAAATCTGGGTAATACTGATGCGCCCACCACTGTTCCTCTCAAACTTCTTCACAATGTCTTTGTTCTATGTGATTATTGAGGAAACCTTAAGAACATAACCTTGTACAAATCCTATTTCTATCCCAAGTACAAGTTTTTGTGTCACACCATTCTGCAATGCCTTTCTAAGAAGACAACCAATTGGGGAGAAATGCCATACGACATGCAATATGTCATGTATGCAATTCTTTCCAACGAAAGAGTCAATCTGTCCCAAATAATTTTTGACCACTTGGTGCATCACCAAAAGAGTCCCAAATTCCTGTTATATCCCCGTTTTGTAATGGCATGTCTGTTTACTGATATAAATAATGTTTGTCACATTGCTCCTCTTTCTAATTTCAAGAGCATTGGCAAGAAAGTGTTCACTAGGTTGAAAACCGGGGCCAAACTTATGGATGACACCGAGGACCCAACCGTTCTTAATGAACCCACATCCACCTCCTCCTCCACACCTGTAAAGGTACCTACCAAAAGAAAAGCATCTACCAAACCCCCAAAACCTAAAATGCCCAAAAAGATTCTTTAGGAAGTTGAGATCCCTGAACAAGTCGTTGTCCCCACTGGACTGGTAGTTCCATCTGTTCCATCCTCACAAATGGATACTGAATCTCAACCCCATCTAGCTCCTCATCAGCCTTCTCAACAGAATGATGTTTTAATCCAAAGGGATCCCCCGCAAACCACTGAAGTGTCACTTGACACTCAGATGGCAGTCTAATCTCCCAAGGACACTTTTGTTTCTTCACCACATAAGACCCTTGACTCTATTGCCCAAATTTTCCATGAGATTTATTCAAATTTAGAGCAAATTGGCTCTCTTCCCCCTCACAAATTGAGGAACAACCCCTTCAAACCTCTATTCAGAGTCATCAATCTCCTACCCATGGAGAAGAGGATGAGATTAGGGTGTCGAGTCCATCTAGACATCATGATCATATATCTGGAGCATCCATCTCACATGAAAGCCTAATGGGTCTTCATCTGGATGGATCAGGCAATAAGACTGCAGATATGGAAACAACCAATGAAGTTCATGAAACTGAGGCTGGAAATCCCTAGAACCAAGAAAAAGGGGTACATGACATTCCTGAGATGAACTCAGGTCATGCTAAAACTGACTCACTATAGGGATTCGGATGATATCCGTAAAAGGTTGGACAAATCAGATCTCAAATTAAAGGATTTGACGGCTTCTATTGCTCATATTCAGGCTGATGTGGCCAAGCTCACTAAGCTAGTCACAAAAGCCTTGAATAACCAAGTCCTGCAACCCCAATCCATCCCAAAGCAGGCACCTTCATTTGAAGGTTCCCCAAATACTCCACCTACTTACACTACGCCCACCTTCTCTAGCCAAGATTTTCAAGAAGTGTTACACCCACTTCTTAATGACCATCTTACCACCTTCTTCACCAAATTTACAAAAGACTTCCTTACCACCCAGAAGTTACAACTGGATCTACTGAAAATTTCTGTAGACTCCAAAATTTCTTCTTTACAACATGAGGTGGCTAATCACACTCTTTTTCTGGAGTCTCTCATAGGAATAGCTCCTCCTCCTCCTTGGTTCAAGGAACAGGCTAATGAAGCCAAAAAGAGGGAGAATGAAAGACTCCTGTCTACAGCCCAAGCTGTCAAAAGGGCTTAAGACAAGGCTAAGCAAAGAAAAATGAAGGAAATAAGATTGAAGAATCAGGAGACACTTCTCAAAGCTGCACTAGATCAAAAATTTCAGACTGAGGCTGCTAAGGCCAGCTTAGAACAAAAACAAAAGGAAGCTGAAGCTAAAGTGGAAACAGGACATCTGGTGTGACCAGAAAACCCAAACCTACCAAACCTGCTCCCACTGAACCTATAGAACCTATAACCACAACCCCTTCTTCCTTTGCCTCCACCACTCAGGACATATCAGTTCAAACTGAGTCTGTCCAAAATGAACATAACCACATCTCTCCCAAACAAACTTCTCCTACTATAACCATTCCTTCTTCACCTGTACAAACAAATAAAGAAAACTCACTTACCCTTTCTCCCAAATCTGCTTCTCAAACCCTTCTAGAATTATCTTCTCATACCTCATTCCCCACTATCTTAAATGCATCCAAAATAAGCCAAAAACCAGCTCCCATAATCACTTAGTCTTTCACAAGAAGATAGAAGAGTGTGGCCAGAAAACCCAAAACCCCCCACCAATAAACCTAAGAAACATTTAACTCCCATTCAAGAATCAAGCTCAGACTTAAATGATAATCAGCCCATTGACTCTTTTATTCTAAGAAAGAGAATGCTTAGATTGGCTGATGATGATGATTTTAACCCCAGCCCGTCTAAAACCACCAAAGCTCCCTCACCAATAAAGCCAGTTGATGTTGAAGCTGAGAAACCACAAAATACCTCTTTAAAAGAATCCTATTCTCGTGTAAGGAAATTCCCTACAGCTGAAGATCTTCAAGAGATAAAGAATATAGAAGTTGAAAGGGAAAACAAGATCTTTGCTGATCTAGAGGCCATTGGTCTTTCAGGAGATGAACTGGTCAAAGCCTATCAGGAACAAACACTCCTGATGGATCAACAACAAGATGAAGCTTATCAGACTGAGAGGGAGCAACTGATCAAGTTTCTACTGAATGAATGTAAGTATAAAGTTGAAACCTTGAGTTACTGGGAGTTCATAGGTCTTAGAAATGAAGCTGAGGCTCTTTCTAAAAGAATAAAGGCTGACATCAAGAAGAAGAAGACCATTGAGGAAAGTAGAAGAATAAAACACATTATCATTCAAAATAAATGGGGTCCAAAGAACACAATCATGAGATGGAAGGATGACATACTGTTTGATGAATAGTCGAAATTCATAAGAGAAAACAATGATCATCCTGAGCTCTGGAAAGAAGCCACTCCACCCTCTCCCACTGTTGTGTCTAAACTCAAGGATGCAGATCCAAACACCATGCTTGACCATCTGCTTAATGCACCTCTTGGAAGTCTAGGTGTTGGATCTTAGGAAACTCCATCCATTGTAGCATTCAGACCTTGGATTGAAGTTGAAAAGGAGATTCTTTCTGATCCTCTGAGGCACTATGAGCCTCATCAACAAGTTGTTGTCAAGAAAGTACTTGACTCCAAGGATCATGTAAAGAGAAGAGAAATAATTCACTGGCCTGCCGGAGCTCATCTTCCTTTGGGTCCCTCTTCTAAATCCCAACCTCTTCAGATCACAAATTCTAGAGCCAGAATAAAGAGATGGTTCTATGACCCTGTCTCCAAAAGTATGATCATTGTGAGATTCAATGGGTCAAGGACTTTCTTCTCAGATTGGGATGAAATTCTCAAGCTACCCAATCACGATCTGAAAGAAATACATCATAAGACCTTGGAAAATGCTGAAACAGAATATGAAGTCTTGAAGTATGTGCGGACTCTTAGAAATAAAATTGGTTTGGCTCTAAGGCAAAAATAAATGGTTTTAGCTTCATCAGTCTAGAGTGAGATTGTTGGAAACTAAGGGCTGAAGTGCAAAAACAACTAAAACCAAACTACTGAATAGAACCGCGGATTAACCAACCGCGGATTGACCAACCGCGGATACGTTTTTTTCTTTGAGTAGAACTACTGAACTTCAGCATCAGAAGCTCAACAGCGGAAGATTCGCAAAAGAATAATCACAGATCTCCTTGGCTTCGAAAAATAATAGTTGAACCTAATTCCTTCAGAAGATAACTACTGCTTTGGAAGACAACCTCTGATTAAGTAATAATAACTGTTTAATCAGCTTCCGACAAACACCTTCCAAAAGAATGACCACTGAACTTCCAAACAATTATCTCAACCTCGAAAGAACTGAAGACTTCTGAAAACTTGTGATTCTGTAGTTGTTGACTTTGTATTGGTTGTACTCTTCTGAAAATTCAGTGTCTTTAACAATGTCAGTTATTTTTCTTATTATTTCTTTGTCTTGTAACATTGAATGTCGGTATTTAAACCCCAACATTCCTTGAAATACTTGAATTACATTCCCGGAAAAATTCCTTGCGTTGCGATTTTGTTTTCTCTCCTTCTAGCAAAAACTAAACAACCAAAAATAACTAAGTGTTAAACTTTAGAGGGAGCTAATACCAAGGCTTTGACCTTGAGTCTAAAGTCCTTATTCCTGGTTAAATAGCCTCTACAAGTTTCAACAACTTGAATTAACCTAACTAGGTAATTCATCAAGTCCTTGTATGAATATTTGTTAACTCCTTTGATTTTGTTTACTTTAGAGGTGGCTATCAACTAAAGTTATCCAACTTGAAAAACTAAATTGAATACCAATGTAATGAGTTTGCTAAGTGTTGGTTGTTGATATCAGTGATCAATACATTACACTTAGTGTTGTTACTTGAACTCCCTTAATCTCAACTTAATGTTCTTTAGTTCTTTTGCAACCCATAGCCATGTAACAACCCTTTAACTAAATGTAGGTTATCATGGGAACTTATTTAGTTAACTTAGAAAGTTATCAATCTAATATCAATGACTTTAGAATTCATTTAACACTTAGTTAATCATATTGGACATTTGCAGAAACTATCATCATACTTATGGTTTAAATTGGAATTTCATAAGTATTTCAATACCCTTTTATTAGTAAAACATGAGGTTATGAGTTTAAATTGTTTAGAAAGTCTTTGTTTTAACAAAACCTTAGTATTGATGGAATGAGAATCGACTAACACTTCCAAAAACCCTGATGATCTTTACCAGACACACCCATGTTCAAATCAGTCCAACGACTTCGTTTTTGAGTGTTTTAAGTTTATTCCAAGTTCTTAACTCTTAGATTACATCAATGTATTAGTATCGACATGTCTTTGAATAGTATCGATGGCTGGGGGTTGGCTAGTATCGATGGAATTCAAAACCCATGCTGTCGATATTGTAGGTTCGATAGTCTTAACTTCGACAGGCCATTGCCTATCGATACTATTAGTATCGATGGTAAATTGTGTTCAGGGTCTTGGAGACCGTCAAGATTCATAAGTTCAAAGTGATTCCATCGATTTTAGTCCATCGAGACTAGTAGTCTTGACATAAGAACTCAGATGAATATACAAGTGGTCAATACTAATTTGGCCGAACCTTCTTGCATCGATACTAGCTAATTTCCAAATTCTATCAATACCCAGCTGATCTAAACTTCAATCCATACTGTTCCTTAAGTTCCTAGCTCAAATTCGTGCAAATCCTAAAGGTTTAAACTGCCTAGAATCGGCTTGAAATATGTAGTTCTCCGGAAAGGGAGAAAACCCTAAAACCCGGTTGTTTGAGCTCGTTTTTACCTAGATTTCAATGGTTCCAAGCTCTGATCCTTCCTACTTTCATGATGTACACGTTGTTGTGCTCGTTTTGACACCAAAATCGCTTGATTTGGTCACGGATTGAAGGATTTGAGTTTGAATTTTAGTGAGAGAAAGTGATGAGAGAGAGTGGGTTGGTGAGAGTGCTAATTGGCATTTAATGCCCTTTTAAAGTTTTTGTCGTTCAGGTGTGTTCGGGTTCGTTTGGTTTAGCTCGGTTTCGTTAAAATATATCATTTTTGGAATTTCGCATAACGTAGCACTACGTTATTTTAAAAATAGTGTTTTCTAAATTATTTTGAGGTTGTAATTCCTAATAAATTAACTAAATATCTTTTATTTATTTTTAAAATTTCAAATACATTTATTTTAACAGTTTTGTTAAATCATACTGTTTTCGCGCGTATTCGTACATATCGTCACCCGTACGAACACGATGACAACTATACTTTCCGATTTGATTTTCTAATTATTAGACATCAATCAGAACATTAAACCCACAGACATATTCGTACGAATCGCCACTCACACGAATACTCCGTCAGTTTAATATTCACGTAATGACATCCGTTATTGTTTTGTTATATATATTCTCACATACGTTTATACATAATAATCTCCTAACTAACATGCTCATAATTGTTTCACATTGTCAGACATGATTATGACTGTTAAACCATGGTTGCACACAATGTTTCTAAAATAGTTTCGTATTGAATTTCACATAACAGGTAATACACATAGTTTCGTACCTAATCTACTGTTCCGAACTACGGATCAGACACTGATGTTATAGTCTCCCTTGTTAATGAAATTTCGTCTCGAAATATAAGAATCGTTAGCAGGTATGACTTCCTCTGTAAACATATGGGGATACTTGGACGTCATGATCCTCACTCTCCCAAGTAAACTCAGAGCCGCGTTTGGAATTCCACCGAACCTTAACAATTGGAATACGGATTGTTTCAGTTGTTTAACCTCACGATCCATAATTTCCATAGGTTCTCAAATGAAATGCAATTGTTCATCCACTTGAATTTCCTACATTGGTATCACTAATGATTCGTTTGTTAGGCATTTCTTTAGATTTGAGATGTGAAACACATCATGCACACCGCTAAGTTCATCGAGTATTGTGCGCTTCTTCAAACATGAGTTTCCTCAGTTCTTCCACCGCGGGAATCCACACACAATCCTGGTAGTAGATAACTCCATCCGGTTTCGTCCCAAACTGTCGCTCTGCTCAACAATCGAGTTCTTTCTACACATTACCTCGGTCAACCGATTCTTGTTTAGCTTGAATAATTCGGTCACGTAGGGTTGTCTGCACAGTCATTCCCATTGCTCTTATGCGCAAGGGTTTGACCCATTCTTTCGGCTAACGGCATCTGCCATAACATTTGCCTTAGCCGGATGGTACTTGATCACGCAGTCATAATCGTTCAAAAGTTCAACCCAACAACGCTGTCGCATGTTGAGTTCGTTCGGATCAAAAATGTGTTGTAGACTCTTGTGATCCGTGAAGATGGTACATTTAGTACCGTATAGGTAATGTCTCCATATCTTCAAGGCGAAGACTACTGCTCCCAGTTCTAGATCATGCATAGTGTAGTTTTTCTCGTGTATCTTCAATTGTCTAGATGCGTATCAGATAACTTTGTTTCCCTGCATCAATACACAATCAAGTCTCTGATGGGAAGTATCACAATACACTACAAAGTCATCGGTACCTTCTGGGAGAGACAAGATTGGACATCACATAGCTTCCACTTCAAGGTTTGGAAAGCATCGTCCTAGTTCTGCTCCCAGACAAACGGTTCACTTTTTTGGGTTAATTTGGTGAGTGGCAAGGCTATCTTATAAAAGTTTGAAATTAACCTTCTATAATAACCCACCAATCCCATAAAAGACCATAACTCCGTCTGTGTCGTCGGGGTATCCCAATTCTTTATCACTTCGATCTTGGCAGGGTCTACGTGAATTCCTTCACTATTAATCACATGACCCAAGAACTGCAGTTCTCTTAGCAAAAATTCACATTTTGAGAACTTGGCTTAGAGATGCTCGTTCTACAACAGTTCCAAGATCTTCCTAAGATGTTGATCATGCTCGGCTTCACTCATGGAGTAAACCAGTATGTCGTCAACAAAGACAATGACAAACTGATCGAAGTACGGCTTGCACGCACGGTTCATGAGGTCCATGAAAACCGCTGGTGCATGTGTCAGTCTACCATCACCATGAACTCGTAATTCCCGTATCTGTTCAGAAAGTCGTCTTCGGGATATCCTCGTCTTGAATCCTCAGCTGATGATATCCAGAACGCAAATCAATCTTCAAAAAGTACCGTGCTCCTTGTAGTTGATCAAATAGGTCATCAATCCTCAGCAAAGGATACCGACTCTTGATAGACAATTTTTTCAACTCCCTGAAATCTATGCACATCCTAGAGGATCTACCCTTCTTTTTCACGAACAAGACCGGATCTCCCCATGCTGAGCAGCTCGGTCGGATAGAACCTTTATCCAATAGCTCCTTCAATTGGTTTGACAATTCCTGCATCTCTGAAGGTGCTAACCTATAAGGATATTTAGCAACAGGAGTTGCTCCATGAATTAAGTCAATGCGAAAGACTTCAGGATATTCCTTTACTACCGGCACATCATGGAACTTGATCTTGCCTTTCTCCGTTTCCACCACGTGAGCCAGGAAAGCTACGCATTGCTTGTGTAAACACTTACGCGCCTTTATGCATGAAATGATTTTGAAACTTCATCTGGCTTGATCCCCTCGAACTTCCAACATTTGGTCGTTCACCATCGGTATCCAAAGTAGTTTTTCGAAACACACTATCTCTACCCTTATTAAGAGATAACCAGTCCATTCCTATGATGCTGTCGAAACTACCCAATTCCATAGGTATCAAATCGATGTTGAATGATTGATCATTCAATACTAATGGGCAGTTCCAAAGGATTGTGTGTACTGTTACTTGTTTACTGTCAGCTACTTCTATAGTATAAAGGGAGTCTAAAACTTCCTCACTATGACTAAGTTTGCATGAAAATTTGGACGAGATAAAACTCTGGCCTGCACA
The DNA here is from genome assembly GCA_009363875.1 of Mikania micrantha. Lineage (NCBI taxonomy): Eukaryota > Viridiplantae > Streptophyta > Magnoliopsida > Asterales > Asteraceae > Mikania > Mikania micrantha. The sequence goes on from CM018684.1 coordinate 26,532,436, forward strand.
AGTGTCAAATAAAATAGAAGCATGAAAGTCAAGTAAGCAAAACGCACCAGTGAGCACATTCGGGTCTTGACAAGCAGCTGGAGCTCCCAATGCGAAAGTTCTTCCACGAGGTGCTTGAACTGCTGATTGCATCCTCTTTGGGCAATTCCTAGAATAGTGGCCAACGTCACCACAGTTATGGCATCCTCTAGTGTTTTGGTTTGGATTGTTGGGTGGAAGGAGAGCTAAAGCAATATTGTTCACTTCTTGAGCAGGTGCCATCCTGCAATGCAGGACCCAATGGCCCTTTCTTCCACATCCCGTGCAATCTTTGCAGGGAGTGTTAGCAAGATGATGATATTGGCATTTGGCACACAAAGGGAACGTGCCAGTGTATGGTTTCTTGTTGAGGTGTTGTGGTTCAACTACTCCTTGGTTCGGTGGTGTGGCCATCATGTAGTTCTTGATGACCTTTTGTTTCTTCTTGGGATGATGATGGGGTTTCTTGGACGATTCTTCCTTGGTCCTGCATGTGTTTGCTTCCTTCTTCAGAGTTCTAGAATCTACCATCACGTTAGTAAGTTTTCCTGACAAGCTGATAGTTGAATCTAAAGTAACAGGGCTTTCCGCAATCACAAAGCTCTAAATGATGGCTGGTAGTCCGCCTACATATATGTCAATCAATTTCACCAAAGTTGGCACCATGTCTGGCACCAATGCTACCAACTCAAGATAGCGTGTGGTATAACCCATGCGATCAGCTCCTTTCATCACATGGTTGGACAGTTCAGTTTCCATCCTCTGTAGCTCATTCTTGGGACATAACTCATTCCTTAGTAGAGTCTTGAAGTATGCCCATGGCATCGCCAATGCCTCATCTCCTCCTCTAGCCTTCATCTGAGAGTTCCACCATGTCAAGGTCCACTTGTTGAACGATCTTGTAGAGTGGCGAATCTTGTGGTCCTTTGGACAACTGCTAATGTCCACAGTGGTCTCCATATTTTCAATCCATTGGATTTATCCAACGGCTCCTTTAGTACCACTAAATCTTGGCGGTTGACATCCAACGAATGACTTCTAAGAGTAGTCTGGTGTAGTGACAGTGTTACCACTAGCTTCTCCAGATGTGTTCCCGGTGTTGTTGCTATTGGTGTTGATCCGATTCATCATTTCAGTGATCGCCTGCTTCAGCTGGTTAGTAAGCAGTGTGGCTTTCGCAATCGTAGTCGGATCTAACTCATAGTAGGGAGGTGGAGGACGTGGAGGCGATGGAGGAGGCGGCGGTGGTGGTGGTGGAGGAGGTGGTTGTCTTCTCGTCGGAATTCCGATCACAACTAAAAAGGCATCGGTTAAAGCAATGATCGAATGCAGAAGACATGATGCATGTAACTTCCTAATACCTAAGTTCTCTACATTAAAGGACCCCAGGTTATAGTCTAGGCCAAACCATCTAAGTAATATGACCTATGTTTCTCTATAACCATGGCTCTACCAATCTGTCACACCCTGGGTCGGCGGGCTAGATCGACTTTCCCGTCGGGCAGAATGGTCCCGGGGTGCGATATCGGGTGATAATCATGGTGGTCAGATTGTTTACATTGCACATGATTCAAAATGAGAAAACACTAAATGAAATAGAATTACAAAGTTAAATTACATCAGTTATGTTTCATAATTTAACAATATAAATCTACCAAAAGAATAATAAGTTATCTATCTTGTATCTGCACAAGATATACAAAAATTAATTCGTTTATTGATGTTCCAAAAATATGCACATCCAAAATACTAGGTCCTCTATCTGGGCATCCTAGTAAAAGCACAAACTCCTAGCCTAAACCTTTTCGTCACCTGAGAAATCATGCAAAAAGATCAAGTCAACACATGGTTGGTGAGTTCATATAGTTTTGTTATTGAAAATGATTTTTAACAAACCTTACAAGTGACAACCTTAACCTCACTAACAACCACCTATACTATCCAGTCCAGTATGCGTATATATAGGGAATACGTAGGGTGAAGCTTACCGCTAGCCCACCACATACCAGATCATAAAGAATATTGTTATTAATGATAATTAAGCATTTCACCCAACACACTAAAATGACAACCTTCAACATTTGAAATGACCACACTGAACACCCGCAATGACAATCTTAACCTCACTAACAACCACCTATCCTATCCAGTCAAATATGCTTATATATAGGGCATACGTAGGTTCAAGCTTACCGTCAGCCCAACCGCCAGGCCACCGCATACCTAACCACATCGAATATTGTTGTTAATGATAATTAGGCGTTTCATTACCTGCCATCAACACACTAGTTTCATTAAATTAGTGAAACTTGAAAGTCCTCTTGATTCCTTAAGCTCATCACACACCCACAGCACCATGAGAAATGTGGAACAATTAATTAAAATGCTTAAATAAATGAATAGATAAACATTTAATTAAAAACAAAGACCTAATGATTGGGCCTTGGTCAACTCCAGTAAACTAATCTATTAATCAAAGGTTCTTAGGAGGAAGGGATTCTGTAAATGTAACCTCTAGGATATTTTGTTATGAATTAAAAAAAATTATCATTTAGTGGGTTGGTGAATTCATAAATTCTTTTATATATATATATATATATATATATATATATATATATATATATAATAAAGAGTTTTTATACACTTATGATATATATGAAATAATATGTACAATTGTATATAAATATTAAGATCAAAATCATTACAAAATAATAATAATAATAATAAGGATAATAATAATAATAATAATAATAATAATAATAATAATAATAATAATAATAATAATAATAATAAATACTATCAAGTTACAAACTAATATTACTAATTTAAGATAAACCAAGTTTATTTAAAACAATACAAATAATAATAATAATAATAATAATAATAATAATAATAATAACAACAACAACAATAATAATTACTAATATATTTTAATTCTTAAACATTTTAAACAAAATAAAATAAAGGTGTTATAGATCTTAAAATAATTCTTACAAACTTTTAAGTTTTAGACTTTATGAAAAATTAAACTAGAAGGACTAAAAAGGGGTATTTAGTAAAACCAATTGTGAGAGGGGAAATGTTAAAACCTGTAATATTAACAATGCAAAGTAGAGGGACCAAAGTTGCTAATTCCCCAAACCCTCTTTCCCTTCAACCCATCAACCTGGATGGATATCCAGAGACCCGTTTGAAAACCCGAATCCTTCCCAGCTCAGTTCGATGCCTTGCCAGCTCAATCGGGAGTTGTTTTCGCTGAGATTTGAACGCGTGAATCATTGTAATTGACAATTAAGGCTGGTTCGAATCATTGTTTGATTACAAGCTTTCTAACTATCTACCAAAAGAATGAAACCTAACTGACCAAAAAATATTGTTTACGAAATAAGAATAGACAAGATAATTAAACAATCAGGATTAAGTGGGTTTCTATTCCATCCTAGCTTGTTTCTTGATCTTGTTTAATCATAAGTATGGTCGCCTTAGTTGTCCTTGTAATGATCTAAACCTGATTACCTGAAACACGTGAAAAGTATCTGTCAACTACAAGTAGTTGTTGACAACAATAGGTTTGTCATTTGAAAATGCAAACCTGCAGTTTAAACAATATCAATAAAACACTGTGTAAATATGCATGGATAATTGTAACACAAACTATCATCAAGTAAGAACGAAGAGTGCAGATAGTCAATGACTATCCACTACACACATACCAACTTATGATCAAGTCCAAATTACATTTGGATTTAGATCAGTAGTCAGTACAAAGCATTCAACACGAGTTGTACTGTTGAATTTATTCAACGAAAACCTCGTGTTCACGTAACCTGGCCAGTATGACCAATGTTGGTAAACTTAATTAGCAACAAATTCATATTACTGTAACGCATCCACTTTGCATCTATTTTTAAAACAAATTTAAAACGCTAACCATAGTCTTGGCGTAACCAAACGTGTCCCGCTTTCCCTTGTTGTGATCACCCAATACTAGCATTAAAAGATTAAGATTAAGAATGAATGAATGAATGAATGTGTCTTGATGTGTATAAGTTGGTTCACAATGGTAAACAGCATGACTACAGTTTATCAGATTTAGACCATCAAAATGTTTAACTGTTACAAAAGGTTTGAACATGTACTTCTTGGTTGAATACCATGGTCGAATACATAACTTTAATACCTTGATTTAATGAAATGATTGAATACTTGATTGAATACATTGATTGAAAACCTTATTTGTGTACAAGGATTTAATTAAAATGTTTAACTGTTTCAAAAGGTTTGAACATTGACTTCTTGGTTGAATACCATGGTTGAATACATAATTTGAATATCGTGATTTAATGAAATGATTGAATACTTGATTGAATAAATTGATTGAAAACCTTATTTATGTACAAGGATTTAATTAAAATATCATTTTGAAATCCCAAAGTTTACAAATTTAGTAGTTTAGAAACCTTTAAAATGAAAGAGTTTTACAGAAGTTTCATAAAAGTTTACTGGATAAGTTTACATAAATGAAAACATTTGATCCCGTGTTTCACCCCAAAAAGTTAAAAATAGTAAAATAAGGGCTATGTTCTCACCAGACAGAAGTGGACTCAGCCCTGTACAAGTAGCAACTCAACAAGACTCCTAAATTATTCCTATAACATTGCAATCATACATATATTATAAGATGCATTAACATGTTTTGAATTTGTTTACATGATTGTATTGTGTTGACTTGTTGATGAATTTCCTTTGTATAAGCATGTTTTATGTTTAAGGTTGTAAATTTGAAAACCATGGAAAGTTAACAACAGATGATTTAACTTGTGCAAAGACAAGTATCACATTACATTATACATAGAGCTTGCCATGCAAAATTTATCATGTAACATGTGTGTGTGTAATGATTTGAAAACGTTGGTACTCATGATTTTCTTGAAATGTTTAAGAATTAGACGTTAATGATCATCTCTAATGATTAGAAGAATGTTTAAAATCCTCAGCTTTGGTTCAAGACTTAACCAATTTAAACAACTCACCCATCAATACTATAAATATCGATGGGTTGTTGTAATCGGTTTTAATGGTTGTTATCGAAAGTTTTCAAGTTTCTTTTCCTTGGATGACCTTAATAGAAGTAATGTCAAGGGTTTTAGGTTAGTTTTAAAGGCTTGCATGGTTGTCATTCTCGAAAGAAGACTCGGTTAACACCAAGGTGGTGCCCATCGATATTAACAATATCGATGAGGCTTAAGTTCGATGGGCAGCCTTCGACATTGCCAATATCGATGGACCCCTAACTCGATTCTACTTGGATTAAGGACATGAACGTTATTTCGAAAAGCGTAGGTCTTGGAAGAATAATATCGATGCCTACATGGTCATCCAAGTCCTTGAAATTCCTTTTTCCCTTCCACCAATACTACCAGCCCAACCTTGGCCTTGTCATCGATAGTATGACATCGATATTGGCCGTATCATAAAGGGTTTGAGTTCTTCGAGCTTGGACTTCACCAATTCAGTAGTTTCGATGGATCTGAGAGAACAAAATTGTCTGCAAAGATGGATAGTATCGATCAGAAGTTCAGCTCATCATAAACCTAGCCCATTGATACTAGCAATATCAATGGGCCATAGTATCGATGAGGATTAGTCCAGATCTTGGAGATCATCTGTCCAAGCAAGATTGGTCGTGTAATGGGCCTCTATGCATATCGAGACTACCAATTTCGACCATCATTTGCTGAAACCGTTGATACTAACACTTTGAGCTGGGTTATGGCATCAATACTATCCTCATCGGGTTCCTGCTCTTGTTCCAGCTCTCAAACACTTAAACCGACCATGTCCCAATGGTTCACAAGTGTTTTCGAGCTTAGTTCTTGAGTTTTAGAAAGCTGAAAACTGGTTTTTCATCCAAAGAGATGATGAACAGTGAAAACCCTGAAAATTCCAACCTTCTCACTAAGATTCTGGCCGATCGAGCTTGAGATGGAGCAGACCCTTTGTACTAAAAGCTTCCTTTCGTCAACAAGATCATTTTCACACCTTATTTTCACTATTTGATGAAGATTTGCTATGGTAACTTGTTGAATTTGTGAAGAATTTCTAGAGAGATTGAGAACTGGGTTTGTAAAGAGAGAGAGAGAGAGAGAGAGAGAGAGTGGGGCTACAATCAATGAGAAATTGGGGAAGAATTAAGGGTTTTTATACCCCGAATGCTTGCATGCGTGTTCGGGTTAGTTCAGTTTTGCGTATTTTTACGAACGCGACGTAACTTTTACGTAATTAGGATAATTGGTCTTTATTTTAGCTTTTGGAATTGTATTTGATGAGTTTCAAAATTGTAAAATATAAAATATAATATTTTACGCATTTCTGTAATATTCGTCTGTTTAAACCGTTAATGAATATATTTACATGTATACCCGTAATTATATACGTTTTTGGTCATTTTTTGTATTTATTAACGTTTACTCGTAACAATAAGTTAAACATTGATATCTTTATAGATCGTCACCCATAATAATACCGAGTCTCGCTTACGTGTCACACCCCGATCCGACGGGCTGGATCGACTTTCCCGTCGGGGCAGAAGTTATCGGGGCGTGATATCGTGCGATAATCGAAATGATCAGATTGTTTACATGGCACATGATATATAGTGAGAAATACTAACATGACATTGATATAGAATTACAAAGTTAAATTGCACAATTCATGTTTATAATTTAACTAAGTAAATCTACCCAAAAAAATCATTCAGTTTTCTATCTTGTATATGCACAAGATTTGTTAGGACATTTTTGTAATAGTTTGCTTTTAAAAATGTAAGTTATTAGTGGTTCGGCTGAGGTTGGTCTGGCCCACGAACCTTAGCAGGTTCGGCGAACCTAGTAGTGTGTCATGTACAGGTTCGTCCAGCGAACCTCAAGGTCCGGCTGGCATACCTATTGGTTTGGCTAGGTTCGTCTGATCTTTGTATATATATAGGAGGTTTGTCTAGAGGTTTGTCACTTTTCTGACCTTCTTGTATGTGTTAGACAGATTTCATTGAGAGGATTTCTCTGTGTGAGATTATAAGAACTGTGTGTTCTTGTTCATTTCATTGTAATCAGTTTATTACATTCAATGAAATAATGATTATATAAATGATTTTTTTTCTTTGATTCATTTAGATCAAATCTAGATTCCACATAGATTTGATTGTTAATAGGATTCCATTTATTGATCGTGACCAGATCTATAGTGGTATCAGAGCCAAAGGAGGGGTTCTATACAAGTATTTCAAAGATTTACAAGCATTTTGGAGTTAAAAGATCCACAAATGGATTAAAATTCGATTTTCTTTGCATTTGATTGCTGTGTTGATAGTGTTATCATCATCTACTGCTTTGATTCATCATAATTCAGAGATTTGTGGCTAAAATCTGTGGAGTTTGAAAAAATTTTCTTGAAATTTTTGAAGGTTTTTCCCTCCAAAATTTTCAAATTCTGAGGTAAGGTTCGTGAACCGAACCTTGGGTTGTCTGAATCTTAGATTCGCTGTTTAAAGTAAATTTGTTGAGGTTCGTATAAAGATTTTGAAGAGGTTCGTCTCAAGGTTTACCTTCTGCAGAGGTTCGTTTGATTGGGTTCGTTAGACTGAGGTTCATTGGTCAAGGTTTGTCTCAAGATTCGTTGATTAAGGTTCGTGAGATAAGGTTCGTGGAGATCAAGGTTTGGGGAAGATTCGCCTATCATTTAGGTTCGTGAAGTTCAAATCTAAGTGGAGGTTCGCTGATAAAAAGTTCAGAATCATGGTTGATATGTTTGCTGCTGTTGCTAGTCAAAATTCTAAGATACAAAGTATTTTGATTAGTGAAACTGAGTCAGGAAGCACAAATAAAGTTCCCAAATTACTTGATTTGACAGATTATGAGAACTGGAAAGGTCTCTTTGAGACATATCTCAATGGAACTGACACAAATCTTTGGGAAAGAATCTTGTCACCCTATGAAAGACCTAAGGTGGTGGGGATAGATTTGTATCAAACTCTTTAGAGATTGGATGTTGACCCAAGAAAGAAATACGATTCTGAGAAGAAAGCTTATTGGATGTTGAGTCAAGCAATTCCTAATCAGATACTTCATCAATTTGATGAACATAAAACCTCATATGGTTTATGGAATGCTTTGAAGCCAAGAATTGAGGGAAATACCAAACTTAAGAAGATGAAAGCCACTGATATACGTAAAGAGTTTGAAAATTTCAACTTTATTGGAAATGAGAGTCTTGAAGCCTTAATTACCAGATATAGGCATTTGTTGACTGAAGTTAGAAAGTGTGGAATTGAGTATACTGAAGAGGAGAAGATAGATTGTTTTGCAGATGCTTTCCCTGAAAGGTGGAATTCATTGGTGCTGATTTTGAGAGAAAATTTACCTGGAATGACATTGGTGGAGTTTATCCAAACGTTAGAAGAATAAGAAATGAAAGATAAGAGAAAATCAAGCAGAGTTAATGTTACTCAGGATCCTTCTCTCTATGGTGCTTCTGTGGTTACACCTCCTGTCTCTTCTGCAAAGATTCAAACAGCTTTTGTTTCTAGTACTGCTGATAGTACTTCTGCACCATTTGCATCCGCTGTTTCAAGTTCATCTTATTCTGTGAACAAGAAGAAATCTGATCCTATAACAACTCCAGTTCAGTTGAATACAACAAATTTGGGAAAAGTAACTGTGGAGGCTGTTCAAGATCATATGTCGATTTTGTCATGCGTAGTCAGTGCCTATGATGAACAGATAGCTGGAAAGATTGGAAGCTCAAATCTTACTTTTGAAGACTATGAGTAGATTGATGATGATGAGACGGAGTTGATTGACACTCAATGGGCTTTGGCAAGTGCAATCCGAAGAATCAACAGATATGAAAAGAAAACTGGAAAGAAGTTCACTTTTGATCGAAACACCAAGTTTGGATTTAATCCAAAGGCCACACAATGTTACAATTGTGGTGAGTTGGACCATTTTGCTAGAGAGTGTAAAAATCCGAAGAAGCAAGGAAATTTAAATCCTTTCAAGTCAAAAGAAGCTTATCAAAAGAAGAAAGAAAAGCCTGAAGAATCATCAAAAGCTTTAGTAAGTCAAGCAGATGAAGGATATGACTGGGGAAAGCAATATGATGAGTTAATGGGTGCATTCATGGCTTCTCTGGATGAAGACTCAAGCAAAGGCAAAGAAAAGGTTGAAGAGGTAAATGATGATCTTTTAGAGATCATTGATAAGTTGAAAGAAATGAATGCTCAATTGACTGCTAAACTGGTCGAGTGCACTGAAGCTAACAAGAAGTTGGTTTCAAGAGAAAAATATTTTGATAAAAAGATCATTGATTTAGGCAAAGAAAATAAGGAATTAAAAATTAAAGTTTTGCAAATATCATGCAGTTTCTGTGCATCTCGAGTCAGTGCAAAAGCTGAAAGTTGAATTGTCAGCAGCAAGAGCAGAAGCAGAAATGAACAAGAGCAAGCTGGAGAATTATCAGAATTCTCAGTATGTTATCGATTATTTTGCTGTTATGCAAAGATCATCGAATGACACTACTGGCTTGGGTTTTCATTCTGTAACACCTCCTTCAAGCTATGTTCCTGGACCACAAATTGATCTGAATTTGGAAGTTCATCCTGTTTCTTTGAATGAACATGACTCTGAACAAGGGGTTGCAAATGCTGGAGGTTCATCTTCTGATGAAAAGGTGTCACTTGATAGTGATGCTCCAATCATCGAAGATATTACAGAGTCAGAATATTCATCTGATATTTTGAGACAAAATGGTTACCAAGTTAAAACTATTGACAAAAAGCCTTTGAAATCTCACAAGTCAAAAGATGAGATGAAACAAGTTGAGAAGGTGGTGATTAAAACCACTCAAGTTTCCAAACCAGTGATTAAAGCCAAACCAACTACTACTCTTAAATCGATTGTGTATGTTAAGTCATCTACTACACATCAAGGAGAGTCTAGTGGAAATTTTCGAAAGCAAAATGTGGTTTCTAAAAAGATTGAAAAAGTGGATTTTTTTCTTTGACAAGTTTGGGGTTGGACATAAAAACAAATCAAAGAATTTTCAAAAGCAAATAAGTAATTCAAAGATAAAATCAACTGGTTTGACAAACAGAATCTCATCTGCAAAGGTTGTTTCAAAACCTTTCAGTTCATCAAAGTATTATGATGAACCAACACCAAAGACTCATTCGAAAGATAAAATGTTACCGATGTGGTAATTTTGGTCATTTGATTGCTGATTGTGATTTGGAAGAGAAACACGAAATTGTTTTACTTGTTGTGGTAAATGACATATTTCTGTTAATTGTCCAAATAACAAAATCAGGAAGAGTTCTGATAATGAGAGTTGGGTGAATAGGTCAGGTGGAAGTCCTAGGAGAGTTAGACCTAGTAAAGATGAGATGAGAGTTCTTCGAAAATTCAACCCTGATTGTTTTTGGGTGGACGAAGAAAATAATCAGAAGAAACGAGTTTTTGAGAATAAAAGAAATGCTAAAAAGATTGTGAAAATTGTGACATCATCTGATGATGATTCTTTCGATAATGCATCTTCAAAATCATTTTCAAAACAACATTTTAAATCAAAATCATTTTGGAAACTAAAAAACAGGTCAGGTGATGAAATTTCTGGGAAAAAGGATGATAACAGTGATGATGGGTTTTCGAGTAGGTCATCACAAAAGAATGTCAGTGTTCCATTCGGGGAGACTCAACGCCGAAATGGCGGGGGTTATCCCTTTTGAATACTGATAGGTTGTTTTTAATTTATTGTGCAGGTTGCATCCATGGGCAATATCAATAATCGTTGGATTGTTGATATTGGATGTTCCAGGCACATGAGTGGAGAGTTGAATTTGTTGAGAGATTTTAAGTTGGTGAAAGGTATTTATGTGAAATTTGCTGGAGACAAAGGAGGTCAAATTACAGGATTTGGTAGTTTGACGATTGGAAAGGTTTCATTTGATAATGTGAATTTCTGCAAAGAATTAACTAACAATTTTTTGAGTGTTTTACAGATTTGTGATAAAGGTTACAAAGTGATGTTTGACAAAGACAGGTGTTATGTACTCAAGATTTATATGTGCTTGACATGGCTAAGGCGGAAACTGTGAATAAAGTGGAGACATGTCTTGTGTCTAAGGAAATTGAGCAAGATACACGTTCTTGGCACAGACGGATGGGACATATTCATATTCGGAAGATGAATTATCTTGTGCATAATCATTTAGTTGAGGGTGTACCGGTTAAACATTTTAAGCTTCTGGATGTGTGTGTGTGTCTTATAAAAAGGGTAAGCAGAAAAGGAAGTCTCACAAAACAAAGAAAATATTTTCTATTGATATGCCACTTGAACTTCTTCACATGGATTTGTTTGGACCAATTAATGTGAAAAGCATAGGTGGTGAATCTTATTGTTTTGTGGTGACTAATGACTTTTCAAGATTTCCATGGGTCATGTTTTTAAAGCATAAATCAGATACTTATGAAAATTTTGTGTTGTTGATCAATAGGTTGTAGACGTTGTATAAGTTGAGAGTGAGACGCGTACGATTAGATAATGGAACTGAGTTTAAGAATCATCAAATGGAGGAATTTTGTAATTCCAAAGGCATTCAGCAGCAGTTCAGTGCACCATATGAACCTCCCATTACATTTTGGAGTGAAGCTATGGCTACAGCTTGATTTACTCTTAATAGAGTTTTGATTGTTAAATGATACAATAAAACTTGTTATGAATTGCTTCAGAATCGAAAGCCTAATTTGAAACACTTGGAACCTTTTGGGGCTCCTTGTACCATGCTAAAGAAAGATTCAAAATTCAATTCTAAAGTTGAAGAGGGTTTCTTTCTTGGCTACAGTCTTCCTAACAAACGTGTGTTTAATAAACGTACGGGTGTTGTGGAATTATGGTATCATGTGGATGTTCAAAGACATACACCTATACCAGACGGAAAGGGACCAGATTGGCTTTTTGATTATAAAAAATTGTTTGAGTCTTTTAATATGTCTCCAAGTGTTTCTGATGATGAAATTACCTTACAAATGTTGTATGATTTGCAGAATTCTGAAGAACAAGATATTTCTCATCATTATGAAGATGGTATTACTACACCACATGAGGAAGGCATTTCAGAAGTTATTAATGATGATTGGTCATCTGATGATGATAATGATGTTTTTGAAGATGCTATTTCTCACGATCAAGACATTGATCCGAATATTACAAATCTGGATCATAATGTGGATGTTCCGCAAGTGTCTGTCACACGTGTTCATGTAAATCATCCAATTGCTCAGATTATAGGAGATCCAACTGCAGGAGTACAGACACGAAATCAAGTCACGAATGAGGAAAGTTTGTATGTGGAATTAGAGAAAACTCATGGCAGTCAAGAGCTCTGGATGCATTCGGCATTTAATTCACAAATAGAGCCAAAGACTGTGACTGAAGCGTTATGTGAGCCTGCCTGGGTGGAGGCGATGCAAGAAGAACTGAATCAGTTTCAGAAGTTGGGAGTTTGGCATTTGGTCGATTTGCCAAAAGGAGAGAAAAAGATTGGTACTAGATGGGTGCTACGATGCAAAAGAGATGATCGAGGCGTAATTGTCAGAAATAAAGCTCGTTTAGTGGTTCAGGGTTTCAGACAAGTTCAAGGAATTGATTATGATGAAGTTTTTACACCTGTGGCGCGGCTGGAAACAATTAGACTTTTTCTTGCTTTTGCTGCTCACAAGAAATTCAAAGTTTTTCAGTTGGAAGTGAAATCTGCATTTTTGTATGGTTCTTTGAAGGAAACTGTGTATGTTTGTCAGCCACCGGGTTTTGAGGATCCTATCCATACAGATCAGGTTTACATCTTGGACAAAGCACTGTATGGTCTTCATCAGGATCCGCGTGCCTGGTATGAGACGGTATCGACTCATCTTATTGAACACGGGTTCAGTAGGGGCCAGATTGACAAAACTTTGTTCTGTTGGGAGAAGGGCAAGGACATTCTTCTTGTTCAGATCTATGTAGATGATATTATTTTTGGATCTACCGATGAACAAATGTGTTTGGAGTTCAAAAAGGTGATGATTGAGAAATTTGAAATGAGTGCAATGTCAGATATCAAATATTTTCTAGGTTTACAGATTAATCAAACTGATGAAGGTATTTTCATTCATCAGACAAATTATATTCAAGATGTGTTAAAATGGTTTAGCATGCTTGATTCAAAACCAATTTCCACGCCCATTCAGCCTAATCACGGGATTGAGCCTGATATTAAGGGGGAGATAACTGATCCTACTCTTTATCGTGGAATTATTGGAAGTTTGATGTATCTGACTGCTTCAAGACTAGATATTGTATTTGCTACAAGTATCTGTGCAAAATATCAATCAAAACCTAAAGTGTCACATCTGATTGTAGTCAAGAGAATACTTCGTTATCTGAAGGATACACCAGACACCGGTTTGTGGTATCCTAAGGATGATAACTTTTCCTTCAATTCCTACAGTGATTCAGATTATGGAGGATGTAAGACAGATGCGAAATCCACAACTGGAGGTGCACAATTTTTAGGGGAACGATTAGTTTCTTGGCAGTGTAAAAAGCAAACATCTGTGGCTACTTCAACTTGTGAAGCTGAGTATGTAGCTGCTGCCAGTTGTTGTTCACAAGTATTGTGGATACAGCAACAGATAAGAGACTATGGTCTGAATTATTTGACAACCCCAATACATGTTGATAATGAGGCTGCTATTGCTATCACAAAGAATCCAGTGTATCATTCACGTTCTAAACACATTGACATTAGGTTTCATTTCATACGCGATTGCTATGAAAAGAAACTTACCGATGTGGTGAACATACATACAAATGAGCAACGAGCAGATCTTCTCACCAAGGCTTTTGATAAAAATCGTTTTGAGTATTTACTCAAATTAAATGGCATTCGGGTCATGGGTGAGGTTATTCCAAATCAAATTCCTTAATAATCAATTTTTATTGAATTAACATTAGATATTTTAATTTTTTTTTCTTTGTTTTGTGTTTTAGTTTTTAGGGGGAGAAAAATTTTGAAAAACTCAAAAACATTTGAAAAATCAAAAACACAAAAACATTAAAAAATTAAAATTCTGAGAAATTGATTCGACTAAATGAGAAATGATAGTACATTGTAGCAATAGGAAGCACATCTGTATCATACAAGAACTTAAACATAAAGAGCATTTACAATTACTTAGTATGATATGTTGGTAGGTTTATAACTTAGTTGAAATAACATTTGACAAAATTTTGATTATGCTTTATGAGAAACAAAAGCTTAGAACATAGTGCTTAGCTTTGTCCTGAAAGAGTGGTGATTAATCTTACAAAATGTTTCTTGAACAAAATTTAAGTTACTAGTTTTGATCATGTGTTTATTTTTAAAAGAAATTCTAAATTTTGTTTTTTCTTTGTTTTAGTTTAAAGCTGAAACATTCTTTGCGTATACTTAGGTATCGACCTGATTGTTATAGCTTTAAACAATTCAAATTTGTTTTCTTGGTTTTGATTAAGATTTGGACAATCTCTGCGTATATGAGAATATCGATCTGATTGTTAAAAGCTTAATCTTAAATTATTGTTTCGTTCATTTTCTGGATCATCTGAGCATACGAAAGTATCAACCTTGATTCAAAGATTTTGAACAATTTCAATTTGTTTTACAATTTATTGTTTTTCAAAAGATATTTTGTTTTCTTTTTTGCATGATCAAGTTAGTTAAAATTGAAGTAATTTGTTTCAAGGACATTATTGTTTGTTTAATTATTCACAAAACGGGGATGTGTTCAAGTAAACGGAGAACATAAAGTATTTGATGGTTTTGTTTTCATTTGATATCTTAACTAAGTAATTAAATTTAAAGAGGTTTATATACTGACAATCATCTTTGAATTGTAAATTGCTCATAAATATATTCATTAATTCAATCAAGTGTGTTGATGATTGTAATACAATATGATCTCATGTCTGGATCTTTCTCAAAACAAAAATATGTAATTGTTTTAGTTAGTTTTATATTTCATAGTTAGGTTCATAACATTTGTAGTGTGTTTATTATAAAAATTTGAAAAATACAAAAAGATTTTTGGTTTTTATCTGATGTTAAATCAATAATTTTTGATTATTTTTTTTTTGACTTTGAAACATTAAAACATTGTTTTGTTTGAAATTTTAAATAAAATTGAATTTCAAAAGGTTTGCTTGGAGGTTCATTTGGAAGGATTCTGAGTAGGTTCGTTCAACAGGTTCGTTCAATGGGTTTTTAACAGGTTCGTACAAAAGGTTTGTTGATAGATTCAGTCAACATGTCTTGTCAAAGGTTCGTCCAGAAGGTTTCTTGATAGGTTCGGTCAACAGGTTGGTCAAAGGTTCGTAAATAAGGTTTGTTCACAGGTTCGTATAAATAGAGGTTCGTGTGTGTAACCTTCGTCACTTTCATCAGAACCTATTCCCGAACTTGCAATCGTTGATTTTGATTTTTTCGATTCTGGATCTCTGAAACTTTTTGCCATATACCATTGGCTTCGGATTTGGATTGTGATTCTAAATAGGTTAAAAGATTGGAGTTTGACTGGCTAAATTAGGAGATTTCTTGATTTTTTGAACTTAGTTTAGTCGAACCTGTGATGTGGATTAAAACCTGCTTAAATCTATTTTTGATGGAAATTGCTTTCATTAATGTTGTTCATCTGTTAATGGCGATCCTTTGGATATAGATTTTTTAGTCTAATTCATAGATTTTAAATTTTGATTTTAAAATGGATTAGGTTCATGGAATGAACACAGGTTCGCTGAGTCCATAAGGTTCGTTTGAACTTTAAAGGTTTGGGCCGAACCTCTTTATATCACTGAACCAAACCTTGTATGGTCAAGGGTTCGTTTGACCATAAGGTTCGTGGTATAATCAAGGTTTGTTCATTGATAGGTTGTTTAATTTAAATATGTTTGTCTTATAATCATGTTCGTCTAAGTCTAGGTTCGGCACAGGGAAAGGGTTCGCTGATTTCTACACTTAGGAATTTTTTGATTTTTTAATTTTTTAATTTTTGATTTTTTTAATTTTTTGTTTTAATTTTTGTTTGTTCTGATTGTAGAAATGGCAACTCTTACATTCGGAGATAAACACAACCTCTGTGCTTATCTGGATACGGCAACTAAGAACGGCAAGGAATTTCGTCCGATGATCGAGTTCTTAAGACGGTCAAGGATTTATCATGCTATCTCCAACTCCTGTCAGATATACAGATCACATATTTAGAGTTTCTGGGATTCTGCTAGACTGATCACAGTTGATGAAGATTATGTTATCGAGGCTAATGTGCTTGGACAAGCAATTAGAGTTACTAAAGCTGATATCAGGAGGGTTCTACAGTTCGGAGGTGAACCTGCAGGAATGACTCTTATTCCTGAGAGGTGTATTAAGGGGTGCTTCTTGAGGATTAGATACTTTGGAGTCTACAGTGAATACTCTATGAAGAAAGGCAAGCTACCTCTGCAGTACAAGCTGTTAGCTCATGTACTTCTGCATTGTCTGAGCATGAGGAAGGGTACATTTGATGAACTAAGAGATCTGATGCGGTCTGCAATGGTTGCATTGATATTGAACAAACCGTTCAATTTTTCTGCAATGATTTTCAGATACATGTCAGACAACATAACCAAAGCCAAGGATAGATTTTATATGTCTCCAAGGTTTATCCAGATGCTGATAGATGAAAGATTTCCTGAACAGAACTTGCCAAGAGTTGCTTCTGATCTTCTTAAGCTGAAGCATATGACTGATTCCAGTCTTGGTCAAGTCAAGATATATCATAAGAGCAATGATGACATTCTTATTAAGGATGTAGTGGGACATTGTGCTAGAGCTAAGTCCGTTGCTCCGTTGGATGATGCTTGGAGGCATGAAAATTCAGATTCAGATAATGAACAGTTACATGATAATGATGATGATCAACAACAACCACCACCTCCTCCTCCTAGATCACAAGCCAGGCAATCACAATCTCTGCCTTCTCAATCACATCAACAAACTCAAGAACCAGTTCAAGGGCCAAATGTAACTCCTACTACTTTGGTGCCTCTTCAAGTGATTTATCCAGGTCAACAAGAAGCTCAAAGACAAGAAGAGGCTACTGCTTCTCAAAATGTTGATGCTGAAGATGTTGAAGTTGATGCTGAAGATGAAGAATCTACAGAGTCAGAGATGGAGACAGTACATGTGGGAAACAGAATTGTAAGGAGGTTAAAGAAAAGGCCAGCACAACAACAAAGTGAAGAAGCAAGAGAAGAGGCAACTGATCCTAATTTTACTGTTGAGGAGCCTGAGTCTTCAAGGCCAAAGAAGAAGAAGAGAATGGCAAAGGTGCCTAAGAAGAAAAAGACAAGGACTCCAAGGATCATTGTATCATCTCCTGTAGGTATTTCTTCTACACCAGCTTCCATTCATGTTTCTGAACCTGTTTCAGTTGCTTCAACAGTTCAAGAAGCTGCTTCTACTTCTCCAGTTCATATACCTTCAGATCCTTTCATTCAGAGTCTTGAGTTTATTAACATGGCTACATTTGTTCCTTCATTTATGGATGCAACAACTATTACTACATCATTTCAAGCAACTTCTACTTCAAGAGGAGATTCTTTGTTTGAAGGATTAGAAGACTTGGACTTAAACTTCTCTTTAGATTATGATGATACTGGGCTGAGAAGGAGAATATCTATCTTGTCACAAGAGTTTGAAAAGTATAGGAAACAAAAGGATAAAGCTGAAACTGAACAACCATCTTCTTCAAGTTCAAGTGATTTAAATGTGATGAAATGTCAAATTTCTCAATTGTTGAAGTGGAGAGAAGAGGATTTGCTTGAAAAGAAGTTAATGAATGAGAGAATTACATCATTGGAAACATTGATTGTGAAGCAAGATGCTGAGATTGCTGAATTGAAGAAAGATAATCAAGAGTTGAAGCAAAAGATTGATGATATTCAAGCTAAAGATACTCAGGCTAAGACTGCTGGTGCTAGTACTGATCCAGTGTTTGTTAATCTTTATGATGAAGAAGAAGAAGAAAAGGTAGACTATGGAGATTCAGATGTTGATGAACATCCAAGCTTTAATGCTTATCATGATGATGAAGATGATGATGGTGATGTGACGGGTGTTGGAAGTTCAAGTGTTTTGAATTTTATAACTGGAGCGATAGTGATTTACAAGCCTTCTGGGATTTCATTTGATGTTACTCCTATTTCTTCTGTTTCTTCTGATAAGGCTAAAGATATTGAAGATGTTGACATTGAAGACTTGACTGAGTTAGAGTATCCAAATGAAAGTGTTGATTATTCATTGCCTACTTTTGTGGAGTTGTTTAAACAACATGCTGATATACTGTTGCAAAGGATGTTTGGTGAATTGTTTGAAGACAAAGCTTTAGAGGAAGGAGAGATTGATGGTCGTTACTTAAAGAAAGAGTTAGCTGAGATGTTTGGAGTTGGATTGAATGATTTAAAGAATGCTAATGACTTTGGAAAGATGGTGATTGGAGAATCAGATTATTCAATTGATTTTGAACAAGATGATCCTATTGATGAGAATTTGTATAATTTGCAAACTTCAAAGAAGATTTTTGATATTGAAGTCCAGAGAAAAGCTTCAAAGACAACAGTTGATCCTTTCAAAGAAAAGACTTATATGGAGATGTGGAGAGAAAGTGAAGATGAACACAAGTATATTATTGATCACTTAATGATTTTCAAGCAAATGGTTGATGTAATTGAAGAAAAAGTTCAAGAAGACCAAGCTAGACAATTCTCAAGATTCAAGATTGGACCTAAGTCAAAGATGAAAGGAAGAATTGTAAGCTATGGTTACTTTCACAATATTTCTGGAAGCTTGAAGAACAGAGGATGCTATGTTGTCAAGAGGACTGATGGCTGTCAATATTTTGGAAAGGCATTTGACATTATGTCATTACCTTCTTTTGAATGTATGCAGTTATCAAGGTTGAGAATGATAAAGCCTATTCAAACAGAGCATAATGAAATATTTGAGAAGATGTTAAAGAAAGAAGCTAAGTCTGGATGGAATTTGTTGATGCCTCAATTTTCTGTGTTGAAGAAGAATACTTATGTGTATCCAAAGCCTAAAGTTTATACAAGACCAAGGTTGAAGAATAGAACAGAATTGGAATCCTTATTTCAAGTTCTGGTTTTATGATGAAAGAACATCTGAAGCAGTTATTCTTTTGAGACAAGAAGATAAGTGGAGGGTGATCAGGTTGTTGGATCCTGTGTGGCTAGTGAACTGTTCAAAGCAAGACATTGATTTACTGAATGAAGTTGAAATCTTTGCAAATGATGGATTTCATGATGTTGGAATTAGCTACAAGGATATGGATATTCAATTTCAGACGATAGCTCGGATGTGTTATACTCTGGGAATACATTCTGGATGCAAATGGGAGGATGTAAACTACTTGTATGTTGAGCTGATGAAGCTGCAGAAAGAAATAGATGACAGAGATGCAAAGTTGGAAGCTGAAAGATTGTCAAAGATACCAAAGTCTGTTGTTAGTCGTGCTACTGATAATGTTTGTGAAGATCAGACGACAAGTAGAGCTCAAAGTGCAGATTGAAGAGAAAGACTTTGAAGATTTTGGAAGCAACTATTAAGGGGGAGTTTGTTAGGAAATTTTTGTAATAGTTTGCTTTTGAAAATGTAAGTTATTAGAGGTTTGGTTGAGGTTCGTCTGGCCCACGAACCTTAGCAGGTTCGGCGAACCTAGTAGTGTGTCTTGTACAGGTTCGTCCAGCGAACCTCAAGGTTCGGCTGGCGAACCTATAGGTTTGGCTAGGTTCATCTGATCTTTGTATAAATATAGGAGGTTTGTCACTTTTCTGAACTTCTTGTATGTTTTAGACAGATCTGATTGAGAGGATTTCTCTATGTGAGATTATAAGAACTGTGTTCTTGTTTGTTTCATTGTAATCAGTTTATTACATTTAATGAAATGATGGTTATATAAATGATTGTTTTTCTTTGATTCATATAGATCAAATCTAGATTTCGCATAGATTTGATTGTTAATAGGATTCCGTTTATCGATCGAGACCAGATCTACAAGATTTACAAAAGATGATTCACAAATATGTCATCAAAATATGCACAACACAAAAAGTAAGGTATTGGTCCTCTATATAGTCCACTAGCTTACCCGATGCTTGTTGACCAGACCTGTTCGTCACCTGAGAAAACATGCATTTAAAACGATTCAACACTAGGTTGGTGAGTTTATATGTTTTGAAAATGAAAACGATTGAAATTGTTTAATCACAAATCATCCTGTCATACACAAGTCTTGTTAAATTTTGCTTTGTGTTATCTCACACCAATGTCCTCTCCATAGTTACACCTACACATAGTATATCATCCAGTTAAGCATGCTTATATATAGGGCATACGTATCACGAATGAAGTAGCCAGCCCACCACACACTTAACTGAAATCCATGCCACCTACATTGCAACTATGGATACCCCTTCCTAACTCACATATGTTTTTCCTCAATTGATATTCAACCTGATGTTCCGCAATTTTTTTAGAGTAGAGACTTTTTTTTCTCTGTGACTGTCATCACTGACCAGTCCGAGATGTAAGATATCCTTAGCGATACCTAGAGTGAGAATTAATAGTCTCTGTGACTGTCATTACTGACCAGTCCGAAATGTAAGATATCCTCAGCAATACCTAGAGTGAGACTTAATAGTCTCTGTGACTGTCATTACTAACCACCCCGGAGTGTAAGATATCCCCCACAATATCTATAAGAGTGAGACCTAATTGTCTCCCATAGCTATTCCTTACAGAATTGCCCAAACTGTAGAATATCCTCAACGATACCTATAAGAACGAGACTTTATTGTCTCTGTGAATGTCATTACTAACTAACCTGAAATGTATGATCTCCCCCACGATATCTATAAGGGTTAGACTTTATTGTCTCTATGACTGTCGTTGCCGACCAGCCCGGAGTGTAAGACATCCTCAACGATACCAATAAGATATGCATATATTCCCAAAGCATTTTCATTGTTACTAACTAGGATGTTGGCACATATAGTGCCCGGTATGATCCCAATAGGTTAACTAATACCATTGTAATTATAATTGGAATCTAATCTCACTGACATAAAGATTGTTATAACTCTCATAAGCACTAAACTATATAATTAATTCAAATAATGACTCATGCTCATTGCTATTGAATTACTATCATCATGTTCCACTGATATGGTTTTAATTAAATCAACACAATGTTATGATCTCTAGTCTTTAACATTGTGTTATAAGATTTGCCTTATTACACAATGTTAGCATGTGTGGTGAATGACATCATAAGGTAATATTACTATGATGTCATCCTTGATATCTCATGTATTTGGCTCAGTTGTTGTTTTAATGGCATCTATTGTGTAGGTCTCAAACCAGATCAAGAACTAAACTTTATCTTCTGAATCATCATCAGTAGACTCTAACAAGTGCGGAATCCAAGCTAGAATCAAGAAAGCAAGTAGAAAAATGTAATCTTTGGATTAATACTGAAATTTTGATTACAAGTGCCTCAATACGTCTAGAGAGCAAATGCCTCGGGATTCCAACCTAAACCTGTACAAAATACATCTATTTATACTAGGTCTAGGTGTACTCGAAGTTTAACACAAAACAACTTCGAGTACTCGAACAGCACATGTACTCGAAAGTACTGTACACGAAATTAACCAAAAATCTGGACTTTGACTTCTCTATTCTTTGACTGTGTCAGTCTTCATCGTGTAGTGGGCTCTACAAACTCCCCCTAGACTGGCAAAGTCATACAGTAGGAAGAGAGACGGAATGTGGTCCAGCTCCAGCATAAAGCTTCAGATCGATGGCATATGCTACAGTGCGCGTATAGGGCTTAGCCTCTTCATCCCAACCGCCATATACCTTGATGGGAGATTGATGCAGCTTCATCATATCTTCCTTTCCAAACTTAAGCAGATCCATTGGATCCAAGATCATGTCAATATCATTGATGTCGTCTTTATTCCTCTAAATGACGGCTGAAAGGGTCTTCTCATCAAAATACCAAGACAGGAAGTTCGCAAGGGAGTTGTCAGGAGCCCTTGGAGACACTGGAACAGCTTCTTCAGTGAGCGGAGGAGGGTACTTATAGTACACCCAATACTTCTTCGTCTTCGGATCTATAATGCACTTAGACTCAAAACGCCTTCCCTTGGCAGTCCTCATCACTGGAAAGTCTTTCTCGCACTGATCATTCAAAAATTTGGCAAACAAAAAGGCTTGATTGTCCTTTGAGGGGTTGAAGAACATGGCACTGTTGATGCTTCGCAGATCAACCTTAGGCATAGTGCAGAAATCCTGAGGCCTCCTGTAATACTCCACTTTGCCATTCATCCTCTTGACCAGGTAGAGATTTCTTTCTTTGTCAAAAAGCCAGCAGCAAATATTTGACCTATCATTGCGTACAGCGAACAATGATCGGTCATCGGAAATGAATGTGTGCTCGGTAAGTTCCTTGCTCATCTCTCCTAGCCAAGTAGCTTTAACTTCCGGAGGTGCTGGGGTCCAATTCCTTTGTTTCTCGAACCAGCTGTCAATAACTGTTCCTAGTGGTGGAATCTCCTTGCCATCTTAACTGATATACTTGTGTGCATACAAGTAATCGACATAAGGATCCTTGGCAACATCTGCGATTACCACGTTCTCTGGTCCGTCCTTAACCTCTTCACCAGGCCATTCATAATCAAAATTGTTGGGCAAGTCATCAAAGAAATTATCAAGACCAGCTCCTGCGACTTCATCAGGTTGAACATAGTCTCCAAAAAGGATATCATCTGGAATATCTCCAAAGAGATCATTATAGTCACCAGTAGGTCGTCCTGATGAAGATGGATTTCCTGAGTCTCCTCCTTGATCTTTGTCATCTGGAGGCCCATGACCCCTTTTGTCAGAGGAATCATCTTCTTTCTTGTCTCCACATCATCATCATCCTTGTCATCCTTCTTTTCTGGCGAGTCCATCTCCTTCTGATCATCACCATCATCATCATCATCATCATCATCATCATCATCACTATCATCATCTTCTTTGTCATCATCATCGGATTCTGGGACTTCTTCTCCTTTTAGTCTCTTGATCTCCTTGTGCATATCATAATTCTCTAAGGAGAGAAATCTGATAAACTTTTGGTGAGCCTTAATCTGTCCTAGAAACTCATCAAGCTTGTCACAGACCTTGAGCATTCCTCTTGATCTCCTTGTGCATATCATAATTCTCTAAGAAGACTCTGTCTTGTAAACTCTCAAGGTCTACAGGCACCCCTTTCGGCTCATACGGGGAGTCTGCGTGCAAGGGAGATTTTCGCTTATCACTCTGTGAACGAGGCGGAGATGGTGTTGTCTCGGTGTGGGAGATGGGAGTGGTAGAAGATGAAAGTGGGGAGCAAGCATGAATTTTGATGCCTAGGTTGGGTTTGGCTGGTTGAGAAGGTGGCTTTGGTTTTGAAGGTGGTTTGGGTTTTGTGGGTGGCTTGGGTTGTGTGGGTGGCTTGGGCTGTGTGGGTGGTTTGGGTTGTGTGGGTGGCTTGGGCTGTGTGGGTGGTAGGATCGATGCAGCTGATGAGAGGGATAAATCAGAGAACATCTTCTGTAATCTGGGATCTCTAGTTCGCTTGGACATCGTCTTCTGCCTCTTTCTCTTTGGTGATGACTCAGGAGTTGGAGTGTAGTCAACATCCTGAGCTTCCTCTCTTTCTTCTCTGCGTGGAGGAGGCTTCTCTGCAACAAAGTCTTCACTTGAAGAGGAGGATGTCTCAGACAAATGTTCTTCGGCAATCGTACCAGTCTGTGTGCCGATAGGTATATCATGTTCCTCAGCGACAAAGGCAACAGGAGTGCCTTTACCTTCAACCACATTCTCTTCACCCACGAAGCGTCCAAACATAACCAGTGGTCTTTCCCCAGTGTACTGCTTCTTCCCTCGCTTGTTCATCATCATGTATCCGAAGATGTCATCTCTCATCCTCTTGATCTCCAAAGTACCAAGTGTGGGAGTCAAAGAATAGTATCTTTTGTTAATGATGATTTGCAGAAACCGAGGAAAAGAAAGAAACCGTTCCTTCCTTCGTCCTTTGATGTTCACGTGCATGTCTAGAAAGATCATCTTCGAGAAGTTGAAGTCAACTCCAAGTGCTAAGGCCACCAAACAAGAGTTGAGAGTCTGGTTGAGCACGTCATATCCTCCTTTCCTTTTGGAGAGGCACTGAGTGACCACGTGTGCCAAGTATCTCCAGTAAGGATGTAGTAGTTTCTTCTCGGTTGGAGGATAGGCACCCTCGTGTCCCATCTGATACACGGTCCTGTTTACCAGCTCTTGATCCAACTCCACAGGATCATCAGCTTTATCTCGAAATTGCAGACATTCTGAGATGATCTGCTCTGTGATGACAATCGATTGACCCTGAACCTTTCCGACAATGCTAAGTATCCCAAGTGAATCAGTGTGCTCTTCTACTGTGCTCCAGGAACCTCTAATGAAATCGGTTACAATCGAGGGGTGCTCCATGATGGCATAGTTGACTGGAGATAGGATCAGCCCAACAACCATACACCTGAATTCCGAGTGTTTCTCTGGCGGGTCCCCAAGAAACGCGGTCATGTTATGGTCCGGTACAAAGCGTAGGTCATCCATCTGAAATCAAAACAGATTAAGTTAGTTCAAGATCGAGAAACACGTAATGCTAAAGATATTCTATGTTCGAAGGAGTTTGTGTGTACTCGAGATTAGTCATACACGAAAATTTTCTAAGTCTGAAGGAGTATGTGTGTTCTCGAAATAACAGATGTATTCGAAGTAACAAGCTTATTCGAAATGGCAGGTGTACACAAAGTAAGCTGTATTCCAAATGCAGGTTGTACACGAAACAAACCTGTATTCGAAACAAGAGGTGTACACGAAATGTAGGCTGTAAACGAAATAAGCCTGTATTCGAAATCTCAATTTCGACAACACGAAAATTCTCATAAGTCCACCAATATTACTCCTTAGAACTTCTAATCAGATTCAAAACACTCGGAAATCATAGGCGACCATCATAATCAAAAATCACCATTCAATTTCAAGTTTTTCGAGGCCAATATGCAAGAAAACTCTCTGTAAACGAACATCGTGTACTCGAAATTGATTTTGTCCCATATCTTTCAAATTTGTGGTCAAAACTTGATGAAAACTCCAACCTAGGGTCGCCTATAGGTGATCTACACGATTGTCGGAGTAGATTTGCTAAATTGAGTCTAGAAAGTGAAATCGCCTTGTAAACACACAATCTGTACTCGAAGAGCGTGGTAAGACTGATACTCGAAATTTAATGTTGACCGACATATTTATAGAGGTGTTTCGAGTACACATCCTTCGTGTACTCGATTTCGAGTACACACACAATTTTATTTCGATTAAATTCTAACTCTTCTGAAAATAAAATAAAATAAAATAAAATAAAATAAATTAAACATTATCTTGGAAGTTTTGGAAAAGTTTAAAGTTTAGTCGGGTCAATTTCGTGGGATCAAATCTGTCGTCAGAATTTCACTGACTTAAGTAATTTCTGTAACGAATAGCAACTTTTAAACAACTGTTCCCCACCAATGATTTCCACTCGTTAATCCATAACTTAGACATAAGACATATGATCAAAGGTTTTTCTGAAAATATCTTTTGTGAAGTTAGTGATCAATCAGACTGTAAAACTAGATTAACATGCAACCTATCAATTTTGTGAAATCTTTTGTTTCAAACTTTGATTGCGTTTCAACGAACTTAAAATGTTTTGACAGAGTTTAAGGTGAGAAAAGAAAAGAACAGATCTATTAGATTAGAATCAAGAACAAGGAGGGGTTCTATCATCTTGTGCTCATTGGCATCTTTTATTTACTGATCTGCAGAGACATTGGCCTTAACGTCACACATCCAGGTCTTTGCTTACGCAAAATAAAGGATGCTTCAGTAGATATTTCTCGCTTTTTGTTTACACAAAACATAGGAAATACCCGAGTTTTTCAAAACGATTTCAAGTTTATTAGAACACAATCTTGTTTTGACTCAAGGACTTAAACAAAAAGTCAAATAGTTGTCACACATTTCTAGTTATCTAATGATCACAACTTCGCACTTATTAATTTACATTTATATTTTTAATTGATCAAGTCTGATTCTTTCATTTGGAAAACTTGTTTTAACTTCTTAGTGCATAATAGATATTCAAAGTTGTTATTCTTTTAGAAATTTTATTAAGATAGTGAAATTTTGATCCTCAGAAATTATTTCACTTCCCAATTTGACCGATTTACTTTGCTTGTCCAAATAAACTCTTTTTGTATTTTCTTAAGTTTTGAAAAGATAAAATCTTTTTGGAATTTTCTTGAATAATAATAGGCAGGATCTCCTTTTCTTAGTTTTTCAAAAACTCAACTCCCCCTAAACTTGTAGATCATCTTAGATTGACTCAAAAACCAAAATCTTTTTGTTGTTTTTATATGTATATTGACTCAAAAACCGAAAATCTTTTTGTTGTTTTTGTAAATTTTATCTCAAATTTTAACGTATTTACAAACAAATTGCTTTTATTCAAAGCTTATTAGTTTAAGAGAGGAAAGCAAGTGATGAAAGCGTGTTGTATCGAACAGTTTTGTGAAAAGATCCGCCAGATTGTCATCTGTATGGACCTTTTCAAGATGAATTAGTTTCAGTTCGAAACAGTCACGGATGAAGTGAATCCGGATGTCAATATGTTTAGTTTTGGAGTGTTGTACCGGATTCTTGACGATCTGTAAGGCGGCTTCATTGTCACAATAAATAGGAGAGTCAAGAAAGTTCAAACCGTAATCGAGGAGTTGTTGTTGCATCCATATAATCTGAGAGCAGCAACTGGAAGTAGCAACATATTCAGCTTCCGCAGTAGATGTGGATACGGTTGTTTGTTTCTTGCACTGCCATGAGACAAGGCGATCTCCTAAGTACTGACACCCACCAGTGGTTGACTTCCTGTCCAGGTTACATCCACCAAAGTCACTATCTGAGTATGCAAATAAACAAAACTCAGAGTTCATTGGGTACCAAAGACCAAGACGAGGCTTCCCGACAAGATACCGAAAGATTGTCTTGACAGCTATAAGATGAGATGCCTTCAGATTCTCCTGATATCTGGCACACTGACAAACTGAAAACATGATATCTGGACGACTAGCATTCAGATACATCAGGGAACCAATCATCGAGCGATAGAGGTATTGATCAACATCTTCACCATCCAAATTCGAAGTTAAGACAGGACGAGCAGCCATGGGAGTGGATGCCGGCTTTGATTCCATCATTTTGAACTTGGTCAAAATATTTGTGACATACTTTCCTTGATGAATTAGCACACCCTTTGAATCTTGCTTCACCTGAAGACCCAGAAAGAAGGTCATTTCTCCCATCGCCCTCATCTCAAACTTTTTCTTCATTACCCCTTCAAATTCCTTGCACAACACCGAGCTTGTGGATCCAAATATAATGTCATCCACGTAGATTTGGACGAGAATCAAATCATCCTTATCCTTGCGAACAAACAAAGTCTGATCAATGGCTCCACGGGTATATCCATTTGCAAGCAAGTGATCAGTAAGCGTAGCATACCACGCTCGCGGTGCTTGATGAAGACCATAAAGAGCTTTGTCTAACTTGTAGACATGGTCTGGATACTGAGAATCTTCAAAACCTGGGGGCTGGCACACATAGATTTCTTCCTTTACCTTTCCATACAAGAAAGCGGTCTTCACATCCATCTGATACACCGTGAAGTTCATGTAGGAGGCATAGGCCAAGAAAATCCGTATGGCTTCAAGTCTTGCGACTGGTGCAAAGACTTCCTCATAATCTATCCCCTCCTGTTGGTAGAAGCCCTGAACTACCAATCGTGCCTTGTTTCTGATAATGAATCTTGAGTCATCTCTTTTGTTCCTGAAAACCCATCTGGTTCCTATAGGCAGCTTTCCTTTGGGTAGGGGAACAAGATTCCACACATTGAGTTTCTGAAACTGCATGAGCTCTTCCTGCATTGCCTCGACCCAGCTGGACTCTTTGAGAGCCATTTTGACATTCTTTGGCTCGACCTGCGAAATAAAACAGGAATATAAACAAGAATTAATCGGACCTGATTGACTTCTGGTAGTTGTCTCATCAGGCAAGAGGTTCTGAGCTGTAATGGATCGGCTCCGAGAGAGAACGCCTTCCGAGAGAGGTCCAATAATATTTTCAACTGGATGATTCTTGTTTATGCTGGGTGTTGGCACTTCCTCCACAGCTAGATTATCTAGAAAATTGCTGATGTTGTTCACTTGATCATCATTGGAGGAAGAAATGTTGTCAACTGGAACAGTTTCACTTACTTCAGCTTCATGATCCACGCAATGTTCCTCAGGGATGTTATCTGAGAATAGTGGATTATCAAAGGTGTGGTGGGAGGAAGATGAAACTTGATATGTTGCTGGAAGTGGCTGAACAGACTGAGAAGTGTCTGGATCTGAGGGTAGAACTTCATGTATCGGAGTTGGCTGATCTGGAGGAGCTCGAGTGTACATGCCTGGAGGGTCAACTGACAGAAGCTTTGGGTCACAT
Organism: Mikania micrantha; assembly: GCA_009363875.1. Taxonomy (NCBI): domain Eukaryota; kingdom Viridiplantae; phylum Streptophyta; class Magnoliopsida; order Asterales; family Asteraceae; genus Mikania; species Mikania micrantha. The sequence continues at coordinate 26,561,228 of CM018684.1, forward strand.
GGAACATAGTCAACTCTATAGTCGACATCATCACCCTTGTAGAAATCATCGGTTTTCTCAGATGATCCTGCTATCTTGGATGCAGTGTTGAAGGGCCTAAAAGTAGAATCATACTCAAATAACCAGTTTGGACCAGAACCGGCATCAGTAGAATTCATTTTTTGCTAATCAATATAATACGATTCCACGATCATCTGAGTCTTCTTGTTGTAAACTCTGTAGGCTGCCTTCTCGGATGAATAACCCACAAAGTAACACTCATCTGCCTTATCATCAAACTTGTGGTTTGGCTCTGTATGAAGAAGAGTGCAAGGACATCCAAAAGACTTGAAGTGACCAAATTTAGGCTTTTGATTGAAAAGAATTTCATAGGGAGTCTTCTAATGGCGCTTGTTCAGGAGTGCTCGATTTTGAACATAACAAGCTGTATTAACAGCTTCGGCCCAGAAGAATATTGGCAGCTTTGATTTTGATAGCATGGTTCGTGCAGCCTCTATAGGCGTTCTGTTCCTCCTTTCAGCAACTCCATTTTGCTGAGGTGTTCTGGCTGCACTATACTACTGCCTATCAATCCCTTTCTCATCACAGAAATCTATAAGAGTCTAATTTCTAAATTCAGTGCCATTATCAGTTCTAATCACCTTAACCTTTAGATTCTTCTGATTTTCGATCAAGGTAATGAACTTCTTTAGAATCTCTGGTGTTTCATCCTTCTTGGCCAGAAAGAACACCCAAGTGAATCTGGAATAATCATCCGTCACAACAAGACAATATGACTTCTTCCCGATACTCATTACGTTGGCTGGTCCGAAGAGATCCATATGAAGAAGCTGAAGAACTGAAGAGATAGAATTGAACAATTTGGCTTGTGGGGTCTCTTGTGTTGCTTCCCCTTGGCACATGCGATGCACTTCTCAATAGGGGAGAAGTCTTTAGAAGGCAAGCTGTCACACCCCCTGCGCCGCGTGCGGAATCCACGGTGCGGTGACGATATGGTTGAATCATACACAAGTATTGAATAAGAACAACCACAATGAATTACTAGGTTTCAAAATGTTTAGACCATTGTTTAGTTACAGACATTCTATCTATCTATCAAAAGAATAACAACTACAAACCCAAAATATAGTTTACAAAATAAGATTTCAAACAAGACAATTAAACAATCAGGATTTAGCATGTTTCTAATCCATCCTAGCTTCTTTCTTCATCTTGTTCTATCTTATAACGGTCTCCTTAGTTGTCCCTTAGAATGTCTTAAACCTGATTACCTGAAACATGTGAAAAGTAACTGTCAACTACAAAAGTAGTTGGTGAGAACAATAGGTTTACAGTTGTAAATATGAATTTGCATTGTAAGGCATATGAATAAACAATGATTTAAAAGACATGGATGGTTGCAACCCAAACTAACATCAAGTATGTAAAACGTGTCCAAACAGTCATCATACTGTTTGCTAGAAACCAACATATAATGAAGTCCTAAACTACGTTTGGAGTTAGAAAATTTGTCAGCAACATTGATATAACCATTCGTAACCAAATCCTGCAGTTAGCTTTTAAAACCAATTTAAAAGCTAACTCCAGAATTAGGTCTGCCCAATTGTGTCCGCTTTCCCTTGTTGTTATCACCCAGTACTAACGCTAAATGAATATGTAACTTGATGTGTGTATAAGTTTGTTCACAACGATGAACACCATGCTTTTGAAAACTTGAATTTAAACCCTTTGATTGAATGCCTTATTTGATTTCCATGATTTGAAAACTTCCCGTGAATACCATGAATACCAATGATTGAAATAACTTGTTTGAATACCATGAATTGAAATCCTTTGTTTGAATACCACTATGAAAACCATTGGTTGAACACCTTGTATTGAAACCATTGATTTAATACCAAAGATAGTGTCCTTGTATAATAACAAGGTTTATAAAATATTATCTTGTGAAGCACAATTCTTAGGAAAAGAGTTTATAAAACTTATTCTTTAAAAGAGTTTAACATTTATAAAACTATTTGTCACAAACAAGTATAAAACAGTTTAGAGAACCTTTTATAGAACCCTTTAGTAAAATATGTTTAATAGTATATAAAATCCTTCAAGACAGTTGATAAATCCTTTAAAACAGTTGATGAATCCGTTGAATTTGTACAACGAACCTGTAATGTTTGTAAAGTACATAAATCCTGTATAATGAAATATGTTTGTAATAAGAGTGTTTGATCACGTGTTCCACCCCAAAACAGTTGTAAAACAGTAAAAGTGGGGCTAATGTTCTCACCTGTCTGCAGTAGACTCTGAACTATAACAAGTAGCAAGTAGCAAATAAGACTTCTAACTGGTTCCTATGTCATTGTAATCATACAGAATATAAGATTGATGATTGTATAAACTTTGATTCATTGATTGACTTGCGTTATCTTGAACTTGATTAACTATTGACTAACTTGTTCTCATGTTTAGGAATGTTGTGTGAATTTGAATATCATGATTTGAGTCACTTGATTGATAATTGATTCATGAAAATATGTGTCATGTTCTTTTATGCACAACTTGTATGCATAAAATGACAATTGTTGATGAATTTGATAGCTATTGTTTAACATGAATTTGAAGATACGTTTAAATGTTTCCGGCCTTTATGCTCATGATTTGATTTGTTTTAACCCTCCCATTTTTCTAAGTGATCCATATGAATTAAGTAATCCAACTTCATAGTCATTGGGCCAAAGAGGCCGAGGTTGGGCCGAAACAAATTCATTGGGCCGGTTCACTTTATTGGGCTTGGTTTGAATATGTGGCCCGGTTTCTATGCAATGGACTGGACTTAGTGTATTGGGCTAGGTAATCACATGAACAAATGTGGAAGTTGTTTCGGGCCGAATAGAATGCACAACATTTAACCCAGCGAACCTATGGAAATGGTTCGGCCCTGATTAGTTCCAACGAACCTAAAAGTTTGATCAAGGTTCGGCTAGGTCGCTGCATCACAGGTTCGGGAGCAAGAGAGGTTCGTTCAACGAAAACCATAGGTTTGGTGACTGTATAGGTTCGCCTGATAGCTTGTTAGCGAAGATTATGCCGAGGTGAACAAAGATTCGTGATTATCGATGGTTCGCCGGAGTTCATAGGGTTCGCTGCATGCATGTAAAGGTTCGGCCACATGGAGCTTCGGCTGGTTTCGTCGACAGCTGTCCCCACTTGAGGTTCGTCTAGGATGAAGCGGGTTCGGCCACTGGCCTTGGCACATGAGGGTTCGGCCGGTGAGGAGGAAGGTTCGTCAGAGGATGCAAGGTTCGTCGCACCCCAGGACTCGCAGAAGGTTCGGCCAAGAAACCTAAATAGGTTCGGCACGTCGGGGTTCGTTCATCATGCAGAATTGGTTCGGCAGCTCTCGAGGGTTCGTCTACATGGAAACAGGTTCGGTGGCTCTCGAGGTTCGATGTCTAGGGTTCACGAGTCAAGAAATGGTTCGGCTAATTATGCTGAGGAAGGTTCGCCACAGCCTAGCATGTTCGGCCAGCATGGGGTAGGGTTCGCGACTCACACAGGTTCGCCGAACCTGCAACTCATCCTCATCATCATCAACTTTCAAGGCTGCTGGCCCTAGCTTTCGATGCGCCTCAGCAGATGGGGATGATCTCTAGTGTGTAAGGGGCGGGGAGGTGAGCTAGAACCGATTTGGACTCAAGTTCGAACAACATCACACGAAAACCCTAATTTCCGGATTATTCAAGCATCATTACCTCGAGTTTGCCCGGATAAAACCTCAGATCCTTTGTACTTCCGCGTTGAGGATGTCGAGGGCTACGCGTGGACACCAAGAACACCTAAATCCGTCAAGTAACGAAGGAGATACGCGCGTTTGAAGTTTGATCTTTCTAGTGAGAGGTGGGAGACGAAAATCTAGAGAGAGAGAGAGAGTGGTGGCTGAATTAAATGAGGCGGTTGAAGGAAATTACGGGCTTTTATGCCCCGAATGGTTCCCCGCGTGTTCGGTCTCGTCCGGTGTCGGTTTTCGCGTATGTTTACGTACGCGTCAGCACGATTAAGAAAATAATATTTTGAATTGTTTTTGATGAGTTTCAAAATTGTAAAAATGTAAAATAATTTATTTTACTTATATTTACTCTTCGTTCGAAATCGACCGTTAAACGAATACAATTACGTGTATACCCGCAATCGCGTACGTTTTTCGATCGTATTATTTTTATCATCATTTACTCGTAATTATAAGTTTGACATTCGTATCATTATGGATCGTCACCCATAACTATACTCAGTCTCGCTTACGCTTTACGATTTTGTTTGATTAATTCTTTTGTCATACTATTCGTCTAAACACTACGCACTAACACTATCCCATTACACCGAACGCAGTATATGTATAGGGCATACCCCAGAGTCCAGCTACCTGCCTTATCTGACGCCGTCCCACCACTGTTTCGATATAATACGATACTGTTCTTGCCTAGCGAAATTGACTGTAATTAAATAATACATACTTGTTCCTAATTAAGGAATTCCTATAACACACAAACACATTCATGAACTCTTGAATCACACTGTAAATACGAAAATCAAATACACTTTGTACTACACTGTTTATGACTGCTATGACTATATGCACAGATGTTACAGTCTCCCCTAGTTAAGGGAATTTCGTCCCGAAATTAACTAGCCGAAGGTACTGTAAAAAGATGAGGGTACTTAAGCTTCATCTGGTCTTCACGTTCCCAGGTGAACTCAGCACCACGTTTGCCTTCCCATCGTACCTTTACGATCGGGATACGGCTACGTTTAAGTTTCTTGATCCCATGATCCATGATTTCGACCGGACGTTCTATGAATTGCATGTTGTTTTAAATCTGAATGTCTTCCAGTGGAATCTGAACATCATGATCTGCCAAGCATTTCTTAAGATTCGATACATGAAAAGTATCGTGAACATTTCTTAGCTCCACCGGAAGTTTGAGTTTGTAGGCTACGGGACCAATCCGTTCCAGGATCTTAAAAGGTCCAACGTACCTTGGTGTAAGTTTCCCTTTCTTCCCGAATCGGACAACGCCTTTCCAGGGAGAAACCTTGAGTAAGACTCGGTCACCGACTTGAAACTCAAGCGGTTTCCGACGTCTATCGGCATAACTCTTTTGTCAATCTCTTGCGGCCTTAAGCCTTGATTGGATTATTGTGATTTTGTCGGTTGTCTCTTGAATGAGTTCAGGTCCTACGACCTGTGAATCACCAACCTCGGTCCAGCAGACCGGTGATCGGCACTTCCTACCATATAAAGCTTCGAATGGTGCACATTGAATGCTTGTATGGTAACTGTTGTTGTACGAAAACTCGATGAGTGGAAGGTGAGTATCCCAACTCCCACCGAAATCGATCACACAAGAACGAAGCATGTCCTCGAGTGTTTGGATAGTCCTTTCGCTTTGACCGTCGGTTTGGGGATGATACGCCGTGCTAAGATTAACACGAGTTCCCAAAGCCTTTTTCAATGATTGCCAAAAGCGAGAAGTGAAACGACTATCACGATCAGAAATGATTGATGTTGGAGTACCATGACGCACAATGATTTCGTTGATGTATAAAGTAGCTAATTTCTCCATTTTGTAATCCTCTCGGATTGGGAGAAAATGAGCAGATTTGGTGAGTCGATCAACGATCACCCAAATCGAATCGAATCCTCGCGGAGTTCTCGGCAACTTGGTTATGAAATCCATGGAAATTTGTTCCAATTTCCATTGAGGAATTTCAGGTTGCTGTAGAAGTCCCGAAGGCTTTTGATGTTCTGCTTTGACTTTGGAACATGTAAGACATTTCCCCACGTACAGTGCTATGTCTTTCTTCATTCCCGGCCACCAGTAAGATGCCCGCAAATCTTGGTACATCTTATCTGCTCCAGGATGAACTGAATATCGCGACTTATGAGCCTCATCACAGATGAGTGTGCACAATTCTTCTGACTTGGGAATCCAAATGCGGCCGTTGAGATATAACACACCATCAGATCGAGGTTCAAGTTTCTTCTCAATTCCGCAGTCTAAGTCTGTCTTCAGCTGATTGCCTGTCACCACTTGTTGTTGTGCAATACGAATCAAATCCTTCAAGTTTGGTTGTGTGTTGATCTCCATGGCTCTTACACGAATTGGTTTGACTAGTTCCTTACGACTGAGAGCATCCGCCACCACATTGGCTTTACCCGGGTGGTAACGAATCTCACAGTCATAATCAGTTAGAAGCTCAACCCAACGCCGTTGTCTCATGTTGAGTTCTTTCTGATTGAGAATGTGTTGTAGGCTCTTGTGGTCTGTATAGATGAAACATTTAGTACCATAAAGGTAGTGTCTCCAAATCTTCAATGCAAAAACCACAGTCCCTAACTCAAGGTCATGAGTAGTATAATTCTTCTTGTGAACCTTAAGTTTTCTTGAAGCATATGCAATCACCTTGTCTTGTTGCATAAGCACACATCCGAGACCAAGGTTTGAGGCATCGCAGTAGACAATGAAATCATCACTGCCCTCTGGAAGACTAAGGATAGGGGAGTTGCATAACTTCTGTTTAAGAAGTTGGAATGCATCTTCTTGTTTCTGTCCCCATATAAAAGCTTGACTTTTCTAAGTCAGAGTGGTAAGTGGCAAGGCGATCTTTGAAAAGTTCGCGATGAACCTTCTGTAGTAACCTGCCAGACCCAGAAATGAACGAATATCTGTTGGAGTATATGGGGTAGTCCAGTTCTTAATCGCTTCAATCTTCGCTGGATCTACGTGTATCCCATCCTTGTTAATGACATGCCCTAAGAAGTGAACTTCTTTTAGCCAAAATTCACACTTTGAGAACTTAGCATAAAGTTGTTCAGCTCTTAGTAGCTCTAAGACTTTCTTCAAATGATCCTCATGTTCTTGCTCCGTCTTTGAATAAATCAGTATATCATCAATGAAGACGATAACAAACTGATCTAAATATGGTCTGCAGACTCGATTCATCAAGTCCATGAACACTGTCGGTGCATTCGTCAGTCCAAATGGCATAACCATGAACTCGCAGTGTCCATATCGAGTCCTAAACGCAGTCTTTGGTATATCCTCATCATTTACTCGTAACTGATGATACCCGGATCATAAATCAATTTTAGAAAAGCAAGTCGCTCCCTATAATTGATCAAACAGATCATCGATCCTAGGTAGAGGATACCTATTCTTGATTGTCAACTTGTTCAACTCACGATAATCGATGCACATACGAAACGAACCGTCTTTCTTCTTGACAAAGAGAACCGGAGCTCCCCATGGAGAGAAACTCGGTCTAATGAAACCTTTGCCTATAAGTTCTTGAAGTTGACTAGACAGTTCTTGCATCTCGGACGATGCTAATCGATATGGTGACTTCGCCACTGGGTTTGCTCCAGGGACGAGATCGATTCTAAACTCCACTTGCCGGATCGGTGGTAATCCAGGCAAGTCTTCCGGAAATACGTCCGGATAATCTCTGATGACCGGAACGTCTACAACTGCTTTCTTCTCAGGTTTCTTTTCTACCACGTGAGCTAGGAATGCATAGTATTTCTTCTTCATATACTTCCTAGCCTTGATGCACGACACCATCTTCAATCCGCGGCAGGGTTTCTCGCCGTAAACTTGCATCATTTCGCCGGACAGTAGGGAATTCGAATAAGTTTCTCCAAGCATACGATTTCGGCATGGTTTTTGGATAACCAATCCATTCCTACTACAACTTCGAAGCTTCCGAGTGTCATAGGAATGAGATCGATAAGGAAAAGATGATCGTTCAATCTTAATTCACCATCACGAATTATTGAATTTACTAATATGGTCTTACCATCCGCTACCTCTACGATGTAAGGAACATCAAGTATAGATGGTTGTTTAATAAACAGGGAAGCAGTATTAGTAGAGACAAAACTTTTATCAGCACCAGTGTCAAATATGATAGAAACGTAGTGATCATTAATGAGAAATGTACCCGTGATGACTGCCGGGTCCTCGCGTGCTTCGGAAGTTCCGATAACAAAGGCGCGAGCATTAGCAGTTGTAGCGGATGTGTTGAGTTTCAGGCACTGGTTTCTGAAGTGTCCTTCTGCTCCACAGTTGTAACAGACCCTTCCACCAGTAGTAACAGGAATAGCGGTGGTAGTTGTAGCAGCAGCAAGATGAGTAGATCAATATGTTGATGCCAAGTGTCCCATCCGTCCACACTTGAGACATTTTCTGCATGGGATTGTGGGTAGATGATGGTATTGGCATTTGGTGCAAAGTGGAAACAGACCAGTATAAGGCTTTCTGGCCGTAGCTGGTTGTGGCATAGCAGTAACAGGAGTGGCGTGCACCGGTGTAACTGCAGTCAAGGCTGCATAGTTCTTGATCATCCTTTGTTTATGTTTCTTCTTTTTGGGTTGATGCGGTTCAGGCTTCTTGCCTTCTTCAATCTGTGCTCTCTTATACCCCTTTCGAGTGAGCACACCCGCCTTGACATATTCTTCAGCAAGGGTAGCGCCAAGATGAATTGCCGCTTCCAGAGTAGTAGGGCTACTCCCCATAACAGTTCCCCTGATGACTAGAGGTAATCCTTCAATGTACTTCTCTATCCTGCGGGATAGAGGAGTAACCAAATGTGGCACCAGAATACACAACTCATGGAAACGGGTTGTATATTTCGCATTCTCGCCACTGTCCTGAACTAAATTCCACATCTCCACTTCGAGTTTCTTCACTTCATGAAGTGGACAGAACTGTTCCACAAGTAACTTCTTGAAATCCTCCCATGATAAGGCCAAAGCAACCTCTCGTCCTCTGGTGTTCTTCTCAGAATTCCACCAGGTGAGTGCGCCTTTGTGAAAAGCGCTTGAGGCCATCTTGACCTTCAGATTTTCAGGACATCCTGTGAAGTCAAGGATATCCTCAATGCTCTCCAGTGATTGCAGTAGACTAGTAGCTCCCTCAGTACCAGCATACATAGGAGGCTTAGCATCATTGAACTGCTTGAAAGTGAAGTTAGCAGTTCCGGCGTTGTTGGCATTTGAATTGTGTGCTGAATTACTGGTACTTCCCCAAAGATTCAGGGTGATATCAGTGACCATACCCGGAATGACATCCTTCATGTGTACAGCGATGGCCCGGGAAATTTTATTGATCTCATCATCATTGCCACTTGTTGAACCCCCTCCGTTAAGATCACGTCGAGGAGGCATTCTATGAATAGAATAATGAGGAAGGATACAATTGAATTTAAACGATAAAATTAGTAATATGCCCATACTACTAATATTATCATTCAATTGTAATATGAGCAGGTACACGTATAAGCAATTAACTTATTAGCATACTTCTCATGTGAATATGTACGATGTTTTATGATTTCACCCCACCAAACCTACACACTGGCACTTTCCCGATATACCGAAGATAGTATATATATAGGGCATACAAAAGGATCAAGCAAACTGCCAGCCCAGTCGCCAGCCCACCACCGCTTCGATATACCACGATCATGCCCTTGCTAGCATTTGGCAATACGATTGTATTGATTTCCAAGTATGTTCCATTGATTAAGCATCCCATGATCTTTGATCAATTGAACTATGATTGAATCTATGATTGATTTATGATTGAATTATGTGTGCACCTACTAACAATTGTTAACATGTAGAACTAAATCATATGTGTGTTCTACATTTTTCCCATTAACCTATGTTAGTAAGTACTAAGCATGTAATCACTTAAGAATTTCACTTAAGGTTTACATTTAAAGATTGTTCACACTTGATTGATTCACACACTGGTTGTATCTCAAATGATTGTATCTCAAATGTTTGACTAATGATCAATGATTCCAGTTGCTCCTGGATCCTTACTTCAAATACGAATGCTGAATTCCCCCTGCCATACTGAAGATAGCTTATATATAGGGCATACCCTGGGTCAAGCAAACTGCATGCCCAGCCGACATCCCACCACCACTTCAGTACACCAGAGTTTGGCTGCCATTAGTATTTGAAGCTAGAATTCCAACTCTTGATTGATTATGATTGATTCATGATTGTTTCTTGAACTATGAATGTGATTATGATTTTCAAAACCGAGATTCTTGATTTACTATAAATCAGGACCTTAGGTTTTCATGTATGTGTTCAAGGTTAATTAACCTAGGTTCTCAATACTTACAGTACTGAGTATAATGATCTCCTTGTGTGAACTTAAACTAAAGAATACTGTTACACAGATTCTAAGTTATGAAGTCCTAATGAAATGAATTCATGATAATAATATCATGATTAGAATTTCAGATCAAAGATACTAAGAATACAAATCTTTGCCTCTAAAATTCTGTAATGAACTCTGGTTGATAATTTCAGATCAAGGATACTAAGAATACAGATCCTTGCCTCTGAAATCCTTTAATGAACTTTGATTGAGAATTTTAGATCAAGGATACTAAGAATACAGATCCTTGCCTCTGAAATTCTTTAAATGAATATGTGTCGAGGAATTTAGTTCGGTTTCTAAAGTTATAGAATTTTAATTCAAATTCCTTGACTCGATATCTAATCTTAGAAAGTATCCCTAAGATCTTTCAAGCTTAATGTAGACTTAACGCTCACTTAAGTTTACTTAGATCCTAAGTATCCTCAAGCCTATAGCACTTAGTCCTATGGGGTAGCTTAGGTTATAGTCTAGGTCATTAATTATTGGGTTTTTCCTAGTTCTCTACAACCTTGGCTCTGATACCAACCTGTCACACGCCCTGCGCCGCGTGCAGAATCCACGGCGCGGTGACGATATGGTTGAATCATGCACAAGTATTGAATAAGAACAACCACAATGCATTACTAGGTTTCAAAATGTTTAGACCATTGTTTAGTTACATACATTCTATCTATCTATCTATCAAAAGAATAACAACTACAAACCCAAAATATAGTTTACAAAATAAGATTTCAAACAAGACAATTAAACAATCAGGATTTAGTGTGTTTCTAATCCATCCTAGCTTGTTTCTTCATCTTGTTCTATCTTATAACGGTCTCCTTAGTTGTCCCTTAGAATGTCTTAAACCTGATTACCTGAAACATGTGAAAAGTAACTGTCAACTACAAAAGTAGTTGGTGAGAACAATAGGTTTACAGTTGTAAATATGAATTTGCATTGTAAGGCATATGAATAAACAATGATTTAAAAGACATGGATGGTTGCAACCCAAACTAACATCAAGTATGTAAAACGTGTCCAAACAGTCATCATACTGTTTGCTAGAAACCAACATATAATGAAGTCCTAAACTACGTTTGGAGTTAGAAAATTTGTCAGCAACATTGATATAACCATTCGTAACCAAATCCTGTAGTTAGCTTTTAAAACCAATTTAAAAGCTAACTCCAGAATTAGGTCTGCCCAATTGTGTCCGCTTTCCCTTGTTGTGATCACCCAGTACTAACGCTAAATGAATATGTAACTTGATGTGTGTATAAGTTTGTTCACAACGATGAACACCATGCTTTTGAAAAATTGAATTTAAACCCTTTGATTGAATGCCTTATTTGATTTCCATGATTTGAAAACTTCCCGTGAATACCATGAATACCAATGATTGAAATAACTTGTTTGAATACCATGAATTGAAATCCTTTGTTTGAATACCACTATGAAAACCATTGGTTGAACACCTTGTATTGAAACCATTGATTTAATACCAAAGATACTGTCCTTGTATAATAACAAGGTTTATAAAATATTATCTTGTCAAGCACAATTCTTAGTAAAAGAGTTTATAAAACTTATTCTTTTAAAGAGTTTAACATTTATAAAACTATTTGTGACAAACAGGTATAAAACAGTTTAGAGAACCTTTTATACAACCCTTTAGTAAAATATGTTTAACAGTATATAAAATCCTTCAAGACAGTTGATAAATCCATTAAAACAGTTGATGAATCCGTTGAATTTGTACAATGAACCTGTAATGTTTGTAAAGTACATAAATCTTGTATAATGAAATATGTTTGTAATAAGAGTGTTTGATCACGTGTTCCACCCCAAAACAGTTGTAAAACAGTAAAAGAGGGGCTAATGTTCTCACCTGTCTGCAGTAGACTCTGAACTATAACAAGTATCAAGTAGCAAACAAGACTTCTAATTGGTTCCTATATCATTGTAATCATACATAGAATATAAGATTGATGATTGTATAAACTTTGATTCATTGATTGACTTGCGTTATCTTGAACTTAATTAACTATTGAATAACTTGTTCTCATGTTTAGGAATGTTGTGTGAATTTGAATATCATGATTTGAGTCACTTGAATGATAATTGATTCATGAAATATGTGTCATGTTCTTTTATGCACATCTTGTATGCATAAAATGACAATTGTTGATGAATTTGATAGCTATTGTTTAACATGAATTTGAAGATACGTTTAAATGTTTCCGGCCTTTATGCTCATGATTTGATTTGTTTTAACCCTCCCATTATTCTAAGTGATCCATATGAATTAATTAATCCAACTTCATAGTCATTGGGCCAAAGAGGCCGAGGTTGGGCCGGAACAAATTCATTGGGCCGGTTCATTTTATTGGGCTTGGTTTGAATATGTGGCCCGGTTTCTATGCAATGGACTGGACTTAGTGTATTGGGTTAGGTAATCACATGAACAAATGTGGAAGTTGTTTTGGGCCAACTAGAATGCACAACATTTAACCCAGCGAACCTATGGAAATGGTTCGGCCCTGATTAGTTCCAACGAACCTAAAAGTTTGATCAAGGTTCGGCTAGGTCGCTGCATCACAGGTTCGGGAGCAAGAGAGGTTCGTTCAACGAAAACCATAGGTTTGGTGACTGTATAGGTTCGCCTGATATCTTGTTAGCGAAGATTCGGCCGAGGTGAACAAAGGTTCGTGATTATCGATGGTTCACCGGAGTTCATAGGGTTCGCTGCATGCATGTAAAGGTTCGGCCGTAAGGTTCGGCCACATGGAGCTTCGGCTGGGTACGTCGACAGCTGTCCCCACGTGAGGTTCGTCTAGGTTGAAGTGGGTTCGGCCACTGGCCTCGGCACATGAGGGTTCCGCCGGTGAGGAGGAAGGTTCGTCAGAGGATGCAAGGTTCATCGCACCCCAGGACTCGCAGAAGGTTCGGCCGAGAAACCTAAATAGCTTCGGTACATCTGGGTTCGTTCATCATGCAGAATTGGTTCGGCAGCTCTCGAGGGTTCGTCTACATGGAAACAGGTTCGGTGGCTCTCGAGGTTCGATGTCTAGGGTTCTCGAGTCAAGCAATGGTTCGCCGAACCTGCAACTCAACCTCATCATCATCAACTTTCAAGGCTGCTGGCCCTAGCTTTCGATGCACCTCAGCAGATGGGGATGATCCTTAGTGTGTAAGGGGCGCGGAGGTGAGCTAGAACCGATTTGGACTCAAGTTCGAACAACATCACACAAAAACCCTAATTTCCGGATTATTCAAGCATCATTACCTCGGGTTTGGCCGGATAAAACCTCAGATCCTTTGTACTTCCGTGTAGAGGATGTCGAGGGCTACGCGTGGACACCAAGAACACCTAAATCCGTCAAGTAATGAAGGAGATACGCGCGTTTGAAGTTTGATCTTTCTAGTGAGAGGTGGGAGACGAAAATCTAGAGAGAGAGAGAGAGTGGTGGCTGAATTAAATGAGGAGGTTGAAGGAAATTAAGGGCTTTAATGCCCCGAATGGTTCCCCGTGTGTTCGGTCTCGTCTGGTGTCGGTTTTCGCGTATTTTTACGTACGCATCACCACGATTAAGAAAATAATATATTGAATTGTTTTTGATGAGTTTCAAAATTGTAAAAATGTAAAATAATTTATTTTACTTATATTTACTCTTCGTTCGAAATCCGACCGTTAAACGAATACAATTACGTGTATACCCGCAATCGCGTACGTTTTTCGATCGTATTATTTTTATCATCGTTTACTCGTACTTATAAGTTTGACATTCGTATCATTATGGATCGTCACCCATAACTATACTCAGTCTCGCTTACGCTTTACGATTTTGTTTGATTCTTTTGTCATACTATTCGTCTAAACACTACGCACTAACACTATCCCATTACACCGAACGCAGTATATGTATAGGGCATACCCCTGAGTCCAGCTACCTGCCTTATCTGACGCCGTCCCACCACTGTTTCGATATAATACGATACTGTTCTTGCCTAGCGAAATCGACTGTAATTAAATAATACATAATTGTTCCTAATTAAAGAATTCATATAACAGACAAACACATTCATGAACTCTTGAATCACACTGTAAATACGGAAATCAAATACACTTTGTACTACACTGTTTATGACTGCTATGACTATATGCACAGATGTTACACAAGCCGATAACGTGATCTCCCTTGGCGAGTCTGTTTAGATTCTTCAGATTTACGTGACCCAGTCGGCGATGCCATAACAGACAATCATGCTCCGATGCCTTTGAGAACAAACAAGGGTTCTTTGTGAATGAATCTTAGTTCATGTTGATAATGTAGGCATTGTTTATCCTTGGAGTTCTCATCAGAATCCACTTCTCAGGCACTACAAACCCAGGCTTCAGAATAAGGCACTCCTTGTTGGTGAAGTGTGTTGAAAAGCTCTTGCCACAAATCTGAGAAACACCAATAGACTGTGATTGAGCTCTTCAACATAGTACACGTCTTCAAAATTAACTAAGAGTTCCATTGGTGACCGTGCCCTTCATGCTTATCCTTCTTCCCTTGTCTCCCGTAAATGATACATATCCTCCGTTGAATGGTGTAACTTCATGTAACTGAGAGAAATTCCCAGTCATATGCCGGGAGCAGCCACTGTCTACATACCAAACATGTTAGAGCTTATTTGGCCGTCCCTGCATTTTACGCACAATCAATGAGAGATAGATACACAAACCATAACAGGTTTAGGCACAGGAGAAACAATGGGTTCTTTGTTGTGAACCCCCTTTGATTTAACTGTTTTGCCCTGATCAATCTTTGATCTAGCACCACTGCCATGTTTAAATGGTTTTAATGGGGTGCTTAAAGTTGGATCACGTCTCCAATATGACCTGTTTTTAACTTTTGAAAAGTTTGAATTTTGTTTATGAAAACCATATTGATGATGTTTGGATGACTTTTTCTTTTTGGCAGTGAATTGCTTTTGATCAGATTCTTTCTGAGGATTCACCCTAGGCTTTGAGGATTGGTCAGTCCTCGTTGATTTGATAGAGGGTTTTGCCTTGGGTGCGACCTTTTGATTCTTTCCATAAAAGAATTTAGTAGGTCTGTGCAGACAATTTCTGGCATTGTGGCCTGGTCTACCACAAACAAAACAACATACCTTCTCATGAAATTCCTTAGGGTCAAAGGGTTTTACATCACAGTCATAGTGACTAGAAGAGGAGCTTGCAGAGGCTTGTTCCAATGACCTTGTTGGAACAAAAGGTTTACAGTTAGGGTTTAACTTTGAACTCGCCTCTTTGGTGACTGTGGAATGACCCTTGAACTCATGATGTAAACGCGAAGATATTGTTTCCAAAATAACATTCTTCTTAACAAAAGTTGATTTAAAGTTTTTAGACATCACTTTTGTTTTAATTTTAAATTCATCAACTTTTTCAACAAAATCAGTGTTTGAAATAAAAGATGATGTTCCAAAAGATGTTGAACAACCTGTGCTCTTCTAAGCATTTCTTTCTTCAGTCTTCCCCCTCACACCTGCTTTGTTTAAACTATCTGCACACATCTCAAAATCATCAGAAAAATTGGGACTGGTCTCAATGGGATCTGCTGTCAATGAAACTGGTTTGTTAGAACCAGTGCTGAAATCACACCTTCGGTCAGATTTTAACAACAGATCATCAACATATGTGTTGATATTGGGCATGATTGAGTAATTATGGTTGAAAGGTGGTTCACATTCCTTAAAACCTAAGCCTTTACCCCTCTTTTCCCTGTATCTTATGCTTACCATGTCTTCCAAAACCTTGCTTGAATAATCATATTTTTCACATTTTACTGAAGTTTTAGAAAGTTGAGTTTTAACTTGGTCCAACTCTAAGGTGAGTTCATCTATTTTGCGTCTAGCATCACGATAGTTGAACTCTTTATCACTTAAAAGTTCTTTAAGCCTTGCCACATCCCGACCCTCGGCTTCAAGTTTCGTTTTAAAAATTCCTTCATTTTTAATAAATTCCAAGTTAAAGTATTTAAGTTTGGTTACTTCCTTGATTAGAGATTCATTATGTGACCTATACTTAGACACTTTACCTATGCAAGAGATAGAGCAAAGATTTTCAGTTACCTCCTTTTGCTTGTCATCCACCTCAACCATAAAAGCATGACTCAGAGTTGGCTCCAATTCCTGCACCTGATCACTCCAATCATAGGAGTTAGTTTCTTGAGTCACCAGTGCTTTAGACGAACTAGCACTTCCCCCAGCAGCAGCAGTCACAATCTTCTCTTCAGGCTTCTTCTCTCCTTCCTTAGCCACCTTTGGCTGCTTGCATTCTCTGGCAAAGTGACCCGGTTTATCACAGTTGTAGCACCGAAGCTTTGACTTATCAAATCCAAGCTTCTTTCCCGGGTTGTTTCCAAAGCTGTTCCTTCCATACCGTTTGATGAACTTCTTTGCCCGAAACACAGCCATTGCCATCTGCCATGAGATATCCATCTCTTCAACATCTGCTGGATTTATCTGTTGTAGATTGTCCTGAGTAAGGTTGGTAGGTGCTAACTCTCCTGCTGTGAATGCATTGTAACTGTTCATGAAACCCTTAAACAGAAGCAGATTTTATTCACTTTCTGGACTGATCTTGGACACTGGTCCGGCTTTTCTAGATGATAGGAATGCAGTCTCAAAAGGGATTGAATGCGATGAAGGAGGCTGATAGTGTTGCATCCCTGAGGCTTGAAGATTGATTGCTGACAGAAGAGCAGAGTTTTCAGACACGGGTGCTATGCCCATTGAACTGGCATGGTTCAATGCTCTCTGTTTATCATCCATATCGTAGGAATTGATGATCGAAATCAGCTCACTCAGAGAAGTCTTGTACATATCCTTTGTTCTTTTGATTGTTGTACAATTTGAGTTCCAGGTGTAAGGAAGTGAGTTCAGAAGCTTCTTGTTCACTTCTCCTTTGGTCATCTCAATTCCAGAACTTGTCATCTCGGTCATCAGATGGGTGAATCTATTAAGCTGTGCTTCAAGGGACTCTCCTTTGATGTGATTGAATATATTGAACCTTTGTCTCAGCATATCCTTACGACTCTCTCGCATGTCTTCATTTCCTTCAAACCGTTCAATCAAAGCATTCCAAAGTTCCTTTGCTGTCTTGTGTTCCTTAAAGCCATGAGCTACATCAGTTGATAGAGCCATTGTGATTGATGCATAAGCCTTTTCATCCTTCTCCATCATTAGGATGTCACTGTTAGTGTACAATTCTGGATCTTTGGGAACAAGAGGATCATTGATCTCACTCTGATATGAGGGCATAAAGGGACCCTCTTCAATGGATCTCCAAAGCTTAGGATCAGTGTATTTGATAAAGGATTGGAATCTGAATTTCCAATCTTGGAAGTTATCTCCTGACACGAGCCTAGGTGGCTTTGTTCCAGTGCCGATCTCAATGTCCAGATTGAGTAGATTGGACAGGTTGCTCATATTCTTAGATGCCATGACTGAAAAGTTTCTAAGTATAATTCATGAAGTCCCTGTAGAACAGATCACCAAACACTACCTGAAGTAAAACAGATTACTCTATACTCGAAATTCTCAGTGTAGTCGAAGTCCCTTGTATTCGAAATCCCCTTGTATTCGAAAAAGAATCTGTATTCGAAAATTCTGGTAATCGAATTTGATCTTGTACTCGAAAATCCCCTGTAATTGAAAATCCAACTAGTACTTTGAGAATCTCTTGTAGTCGAACTGTGGCAAACCTTCGAACACTCTATCTGTACTCGAAATAGCTGAACTCGAAAATACTTAAGAAAATTTTATAAAAATATTTCTAAAGATCTGGAGTCCTAAATTTACACAGTAGCTAGATGGAGTAGAGTAGAATGGTAAATTACTAAACTTGCTTTAAAAAGTTGTTACCTTGATGATGAAAAGAGTACTTAGGCTCTGATACCACTTGTAGGTCTCAAACAGGATCAAGAACTAAACTTTATCTTCTGCATCATCATCAATAGACTCTAACAAGTGCGAAATCCAAGCTAGAATCAAGAAAGCAATTAGAAAAATGTAATCTTTGTCTTAATACTGAAATTTCGAGTACAAGTGCCTCAATACGTCTAGAGAGCAAATGCCTCGGGATTCCAACCTAAACCTGTACAAAATACGTCTATTTATACTAGGTCTAGGTGTACTCGAAGTTTAACACAAAACAACTTTGAGTACTTGAACAACACATGTACTCGAAAGTACTGTACACGAAATTAACCAAAAATATGGTCTTTGACTTCTCTATTGTTTGACTTTGTCAGTCTTCGTCGTGTAGTGGGCTCTACATATTCTCAAACTTACGTATTCTCAATGACTTTAACTAAGTGTTATAATAGCTTTTCATATTACAAAAGGTTAGTATATGTGGTGAATGATATCATCATGAAATTATGTTATCACAATTACCACTCTTGTTATCCCTTGTAATTCTCGCAGTGTTATCTCATTATCATATCAGTATTAATAGCAAAGTGTTTTAAGATCAAATCTTAATGCACTTATGTTATTTCAATGATTTGATGATATCATGAAGTTATGTTATCATGATATTATCCCAGATATGTAATACTAGTCATTTCACACACAAACATAGCATAGTAAAAGTATGATAACAAAGATGAAATCTTTTTTTATCTAAATAACATGATAATTGTAATAATGAACTAAAACTTTGAAGTTAAAGAGTTAGAATGTTTCTCAGCCCGGCTTTTAAAATCAAAAGATTAGAAAAGGGGCATATGAACTCACCTATTGTTGTAGTGGTTGACTAAGACTCAATTGAATGCACACGCTCTTTGTTGTTGTAGTGGCTGGATTCACAATCCTATCTTTGATTCAATGTTGTTTGTAACTTATAAGTACGAGTGTTTGATTTGTGAGTTAGCCCTAGAGTTAGTTAACTTTGTAGGTCCATGTCTAGGATCTGAATGATCTGGTATAATATAATATCATTTGCGGAATCCATCATATCATGTTTTAACAAATGTAAATTGAATTTATATGAAATAGAAATCAACAAACAATGAATCAATTCACTCTTCTTGTATTAATAACCAGAATTGAGTTTGTACAATCAGAGGAAAAATAGAATCTTAAGAAATCAGAATTATGCCTGGATCGATACTAAGTTCAACAGAACATAGCTATATATAGACCTGCTTGTCGATACTGGTAATATCGACAACACTAATGTCGATACTACTAATTTCGACACTGATAACTTTGATACTATTAATATCGATATATATACTTTCGATACTAATAGTATCGACAGAATCGATACTTAAACAAAATACAAAAGTAAAAAGTAACACAATATAAACACTATATTGAAAAACAAAACAAATACACTAAACACAAAGATCTTCTATCTTGAATCAGCTGTGTGTCTACAGTCTTCAATTTAACATCTGAAGCTAGTTGTTATCAAGGTACTAACAGACTCCCCCTTAGCAACAGCTTAGTGTTAATTTTCAATCTCTCCATTGTAAAGGTAACTGACTCCCAGTACAAATTTTATACTTGATACAAACATCAAGTACCTTTTTAAATTGCATAGCTTCATCTTGATGATCTTTATGAAACTGAATCTGTTTTGTTATCAATATCTTCTGATCTTCCTCTAAAAGATGAATTAAGTGGATTGGATCAAACATTATGCACAACTCCACTTTCTTTTCATCTTGAAACACAGCTTCAGAGGTATACCCATTCAAATATCATCTATAAAGGTTCTTCATAATTCCCAATTTAAACTTTAAAAGAGGTATTCTCTTTAAAGATTTAACTGGTTTGAATTCATATCTAACCTTCCATTTTCTAGTAATCCAATCTAGATTACCAACTATAGATATCTTCTTCAACTTTTGAGGTTTTAATAACTCAAACTTCATAGTTCGAACCTCTTTTCTGATTGTTCTTTCAATCAAATAAGCCATGTAATCATCAGAATGATTAATCAATCTAAGTTCAGCCAATACTCTCAACTCACACAAAGGAAATTGATTAAAGCTTTTAATTGTCTTTTTCAAGTATTGAACTCCATCAATTCTCTTGATTATAAATTACTTTTAACTTCAAACTTCCAAGCTAAAATCTTTCCAACACATTCCTTATTGTTTTTGTAATTCTTTTTCTGAATTGGACTTTTAGGAGCATTAGCTAAATCATCTTTAGCAAGTTGAATCATCTCAGTAGTGGTCAAAAATTTAATTGAATCTTCATTCAAAGTTTCTTTTGCAGCTTGTTTCTCTTTAACTTCATCTTTTGTTGATTGAATAACACATTCAACAATCAACTTCTCAACACTTTCTTGAATAAATTTTTCCTCCCAGTCCAGATCCAAAAATAAATCTCTCACTTCTTTAACTGGAAACCATTCTCCTTCTTCAAGCTCTTCATCAGGAATATCATCCAGTTCTTCAAATCGATGTACAAATTGATTCTCTTTTTCATTCAACTTCGGATCAACATCAAGCACATAATCACCATCAATTGCCTGATCATCATATCCAAAATCATCATCATCAATATCAACAAGAGCATCAATCATATCATCATCATCTTCTTGATCTACAAACAAACTATCTACAAACTCATCTTCTAGAACCTTCTATTTTCCTTTATCACAGACATCAGTGTAGAAGATGTTCCAACTGGCTCCCCCTGAGATACAACACCTTCCTTGTTTGTAGTAACACACTCATTGCCAGTAGAAGGACCACCTAGATCATTGTCATCCTTATCATCATCATCCCTGTGACAGACAAACGGTGTAATCGCTTCAGCTCTACAAGAAGTCTGCCCCTGAGCTGTAGGATTCATCATTTGTAGCTTAGCTTTAAGACCTTGAATCTAAGAATAATGATCCTTGAAAACTTGAAAAGCATTATCATGCAAAGATTTAATCATGCTATTCATATGCTTGAATTTAGCATTCATGGTTGCAAAAGAAGCTAAGTCCATCTTGTTAACACCATGTTGATAATCTTTACTAGCTGCCACCTCTGCTTGTAAAGTATCCAATCCGTCTTGTAAAGAAATAACTAAAGCATTTTGCTTTGAAAGATCAGTAGCAGTCACCTCCAACGTATTAACCCGAGCTTTTAACTGAATATTTTCAGTTTTCCTGAACTTGAGCTTGCAAGGCTAAAATCTAAGAAGACTGAGTAGCAAAACTATCAGTTAAGATAGCATTAAGATTCGGTGAATCCATTACAAGAACAGTAGGCATAACAGGTGGTGTGACGGGTGGTGTAGTAGATTGTATAGGAACAACTAGAGGAGTAGAAACTTGTGCAGGAGAAGATGAAGATGAAATATGAACAGGAGAATCAAAATGAAAGTCTCCATCAGAAGGCACATATTCAGAATCACTGTCCTCTGTTATCTTCTGTCTCTTAGACTCTGAAGGAGAAGAAATCACAATCTTCCTTTTCCCAGACACCATCTTCGAAGTATCTACCATAGGAGGATCATCATCATCAGAATCCGACTCAGAATCAGAAGTAGACATATTTTCAACAGCACCTTCAACATTATCCGCAGTAGTACCCTCAGCAGTAACAACATCTTCAACACCTACAGGAGTAACAGAAGAAGTAGTGACATCCCTATATTGGATCTCAGGAACAACAGGAACCACTGGAGCATTTGCTTGAACTTGTTCATCTGAATGAACTTGTTGATCAGCAACTGGTGAATCAGCATGAAACCAAGCATTATCCTCTGGTTCTTGAAATTGTGCATCAATAATGTGACCAAACAATGCTGTATCAGCAGTATTAGCTCCTCGTTTCGGTCTACAATCAGCAAAGATCCTCTTGTTCATCACAGTAATCTTGATTACTGGACTAAAGTTGATCAACTGAGGATATAAATGATCAAAAATCATTGTAAGAAATATGGGATACTGAAGGAAACTTTCCTTCTCATTTGCAGTAATATGTCTTACCATTCAATCAAAAATCAACTGACTGATAGTGAATGGTTTATTCAATACCAATGCAGCAATAAGACACTAAAATGGTCTTGATAGTGTATCAATCCCAGACTTTCTATTGGATAAACACATGATAACCACATGAAAAAGATATCTCTATTGCCCAAAAAGATATTTTTTAACCAATTGAGAAGCAGTAACATCCCCATTACACCCCATCCGGTTAAACACTCCACAAATCAAATCATTTGATATAGTAAGAGGATCATCATCTGAATCTTGAAATCTCAATGCAACTCGGAGATCTTCAACTGAAAACTGTATAACTAAATCATCAATCTTGGATCTAAGAATAGGTGGCTCGATAGCACAATCAAAATCAGCATTATCCCAAAAAGAAGTAACATGATGCATAGAAATCACTGGATTGGCAGATATAGCATGAGAAATTCTTGAACGCTTCAGAAATGAAATGACATCACGAAATAATGAAACTTCCTTTAAGTCTTCATTCACCAGAGCTATCACATTATGCTTGTCATACTAGAATTGTCCTGAAAATTTTTTTTTGAAATTACAATCATTAAAAATGTTTGAAAGAGTTGTAAAAATTTTCAAAAAATTTTCTAAGTATCAATATTGTCGATATTATCAGTATCGATAATAGTATCGATACTCTAATAATATAACAACACTTAACACAAATAGAACATTGTATCGATATTACTAATATCAATAATGGTATCGATACTTATAATATCGACACAATACTCATGATCAGTATAAGTGTTTGACACTTAGAAAAAATTTTGATTGCTTCTATCGACACTATTAGTATCGATGCTACAGTGTTCATCGATACTAATAGTATCGATATAAGAACACTTATTCAAACTCTGAAAAATTCCAGAATTTTGGATTGTCAAATTTCATTAACAAAATATGTAAATCATCACCAGACAATACCGACGAAGCATTCTAATCAAAAAAACCCTTTGATTTAACCATGAATTAGTTCAATTTTAACTGTTAAGAAATTCAAAAGTTCGAACAATTAGATCTCAATCATTTCATGGTCAAAAATGAAGTTATTACCAGCCATTTTGATCACCAAGTTACACAGATCTTAGATGAAAGAACCACAACAAAATTTGACACAGATGATGCTAAAATCGATGAATGGGTATACAGTAAACTCAAAGAAGAAGGTATCGATACTAATAGTATCTATACTATATATAGTGCAAACAAGTTATCGATATTATTAGAATCGACAAAAGACAATTTGATGGATACTAATAATATCGATATCAGTATCGATACTATATATAATGATACTAATAATATCGATAAAAAGAAAAATTGTAAAAATAACTTAGTTTTGAATTTTATCAGAAATGTCAAAGTAAATGTCAAAAACACCTTTTGTGAAAAATTTAGAAAAACACACTTGAAAGGTGAAAAATAAAAATATTTTTGAAATTTTTGAATTTATAAAATCTAAAAACAAAAAATCTTTTTGATGTTTTGATAAAATCTTTGAAAACATTCATTTGAAATCATTTTCAACTTATTTTTTATTAAAATTTCAAAATTTTTAAATTTTAATATTTATCAACAAATTATACATATAAATATAACAATATTAATTCATGTATTTCATCTTATAATTAACATAATCAGATTATGAACAATTTAAAATTTGATATTCAGATAAAACTCAAAATACTATAATTTAAATAAATACTCAGTATTATAAAAATAAGAAATGAATATTCATAAGTCTCACACTTAAATAGATATTAACATATTCATCCTCAGAATTTATTGAGGATAAAACATATACTGCCATTGATCTTTTACATATATAATAAATTAATGATATGAAGAATTTATTATTTTGATCAAGACTTTATAGATCAATAAATTAATGAAATGCGCTAGTGAGAACAGGTCTGTGTGAAACACACAACAAAAAGTCACTATGCATATTAATAGATGAATGTTATGAATTTCCAGATCTATATTTACATATAACATAGGAAACTTGGTATATGTTTTAAAAAATCATTGATGGCATAATATGTATACATTAAATCAACTCTTAATCCATTTTTGTTGAAACTCAGTTAGTATAAATCAATTTTAAGATAGAGAACTTATTAATTCATTCAAATTTAAAATTTATAACTTAGTATCATTTAAATTAAAATATTCAAGTTTTTCAGAAAATCAAATTTAACTATTCATTCAAATCAAATATTACTTATATGTTTTAATACATTAATTAAATATCATCAAAATCATATGTATATTTGTCAATAAATAAGAAATATTGATTTGTTAGAAATATTAATTCAAATAAGTCAAAATTAAATTTGAATGTACTATTCAAAGATGATTTTGAAAAAGAAAAAAAATATCTACTAATTAAAACAAGACTTTCAAGTGTTATGTTTCAAAATCTTTCATTCAAAATTGATCATCCCGAGTCCTTCTACAAGAGAAGAAAAACGAGTTGAATCAAAAGCTTTTGTAAAAATATCAGCAATGTTGTCAACTGTATTAATTTTCAAAAGTTGGTTTAACTTTTTCTCTGTACAATCTCGAATAAAATGATGACGAATATCAATGTGTTTTGTTCTTTTATGAGAAACAGGATTTTCAGTAATGGCTATTGCAGTTGTATTATCAACCAAAATAGGAGTTGTTGTATATTTTAAACTGTAATCTTGCATTTGTTGTTGAATCCACAAAACTTGTGAACAACAACTTGAAGCAGCAACATACTCAGCTTCACATGTAGAAATAGCTAAAGTAAGTTGCTTCTTACATTGCCAGGTTACAAGTTTATTTCCAAAGAATTGGCAACCCCCCATTGTTGACTTCCTGTCAAGGTTACAACCACCATAGTCAGAATCTGAAAAAGCAATAAAATTCATGCTATCATCATAAGGCTACCAAAGTCCAAGACTTGGTTTTCCCTTCAAACAGCGAAAAATTCGTTTCATAGCCTTGATATGTGAATCCTTAGGCTTTGCCAGAAATCTAGAACACAAACAAACAGCAAACATTATGTCAGGTCGAGAAGCAGTTAAATACATTAGAGAACCAATCATTGAACGATACATATGTTGATCAACATCTATACCATTCTCATCATTCCCTAAATTATGATGAATACAAATAGGAGTAGAAATAGATGTACAATCATTCATCTTGAACTTATTCAAGATGTCATGTACATATTTACTCTGATGTATGAACAAGCCATCCTTCTTCTGATCTACTTGAATTCCCAAAAAGAAAGCTAATTCTCCCATTGCACTCATTTCAAACTTTTGCTTCATAACCTTTTCAAAATCTTTGCATAATTGTTCATTTGTAGCTCCAAAAATAATGCCATCCACATATATCTGCACAATCAAAATTTCATCATCCTTCTTCAAGATAAGCAAAGTGCTATCAATCTTTCCCCTTGAAAAACCATTGTCCAATAAATGGGTTGAGAATGTCTCATACCGTGCCCTTGGTGCCTGATGTAATCCATACAAAGCCTTATCAAGACGATAACACTTTGTAAAATTATTTGGATCTTCAAAACTAGGTGGTTGAACAACTTATACTTCTTCTTTCACTTTGCCATATAAAAAGGCACTCTTGACATCTAACTGAAAAACCTTGAACGTTTTGAGCTAGCATATGCCAAAAACAATAGAATTGCTTCACTTCTTGCAACAGGAGCATATACTTCATCATAATCAATGCCCTCCTGTTGATTAAAACTTTGAACCGCCAATCTAGCTTTATTTCTCACAATAATGCCTTTATCGTCCGTTTTGCATTTAAAAACCCATTTGATACCAATGGGAATAACATCTTCATGACAATCTACTAACCTCCAAACACCAAGCTTCTCAAATTGACTCAATTCTTCTTCCATGGCTGTTATCCAGGAAGACTCCTTCAATGCTTCTTTAACATTCTTTGGCTCAATCTGACTTATAAAGCATGAGTACAAGCATGAATTCATTGTCTCCTGAATATTTGATAATAAAACTTCATCTTCTTCATCTTGAACATGCAGACTCCTTGTTTTGACTCCAGAATTTAAATCACAAATGATGTTTTCAATTGGATGATTTATATTAACTCTATGAGTCGCAATTTCTTCCACAACTATTTCTTCTTCAAGATTTGTAATATGAGTATCTTCATCTTGTAAATTCTCCCCCTGAATTTCAAATTCAACAATAATAGATGGATCATTTATTGAATCATGAAATTCATCTTCAGAATGCAACCCTTCACCACTTTCATTTTGTTGAGGAACAAAAGAAGAAGAAGAAATATCAGTAAAATCTGGAGAAACACCTTCAGAAGATTCAAAAATAAACCACGGAAATAAAGAACCATGAATATTAATTGTATGACTGAAAGATTCAGCAAGTTCATTTGAATAAGACTGAAACAAATTATGAAAACAGTCAAAAACTGAATCATAATCAAACAACCAGTCAGGACCTTTCCCAGGCAAAGGTTCAGTAAATCTGCTTACAGTTACTTCATATGCCTCTTCAATTATCCTTGTTGCCATATTAAGAACTCTTTTGTTCAAAGAATTAGCAGAATATCCCAAAAATATTCCTTCCACAGCCTTAGGCTCAAATTTTGGAGAAGTCATCTTCAAATAAGTACAAGTTGCTCCAAAAGGTTCCAAATGAGCAAGATTTGGCTTTCTGCCTTTAAGCAATTGATACGAAGTCTTTCCATGCTTTTTTACAGTAAGAACACGGTTTAATGTATAACCAGCTGTATTAACTTCTTCAGCCCAAAAAGTAATCGGAAGATGAGAATCTGCAATCATAGTTCTTGCTGTTTCTATCAAGGTACGATTCTTCTGTTCTGCCACACGATTCTGTTGAGGGGTATAAGGAGCACTAAACTGATGAGAAATCCCCTTCTGAATGCAAAACATCTCCAGATTATGATTTTTAAATTCAGTCCCATTAACACTTCTCAAAAACTTAACATGTGTAGAAAATTCATTCTCCAGTTTGACAATCAAATTCTTCAACATCTCTGGAGTTTCCGATTTAGCACCTAAAAAGAAAACCCAAGAAAATAGTTAAAAATCATCAGTCACTACCAAAGAAAAATATCTTCCACGAACACTCTTTACTAATACAGGACCAAATAGATCCATATGTAACACAGTTAGAGGAGTGTTAATGGAATTTTCACTCTTAGGCTTATGTGATTTCTTGCGTTGTTTTCCTTTGTTACAAGAAATACAGTGATCAGACATCACAAAAGACTGAGATTGAACACCTTCAACAAGATCATTTCTAATCAAAAAATTCATTTTTCTTAAATGAATATGTCACATTCATCTGTGCCAAGAAATTGAATCTTTTTCAGAAGCTTTAGAAAAGAAACATGTAAGTTGAGAAGATGAAGAAACAGAAGACATATCCAATTGATATGTATTGTTTTGTCTTGGAGTTGTAACAACTATCCAATCATCAGGAATTATCACTCCAGGTTTCAAAATATAGCATGCTTTGTTATCAAAGATGACAGAATATTGTTTGTCACAAACTTGTGAAACAATCAACAAATTATCTTTATGTTGTTCCATAAAGCTGACATGTTCAAAACTAATTCTATCATTTGATAACACCAATTCTTTGGTAATATATCCACCAGTGTTTCCTGTAAACTTAACAAAACTGCCATTTGTTCTTCTAACTTTAGTAAGCAGCTCCAAATTTCCAGTCATGTGCCTAGAACATCCGCTGTCAATATACCAAATATTCCTCTGAGCACCTGACAATGTGTCCTTTTTCTGATTTGTCTGAGCCATGAATGCCACATGAGTTTCATCATTTACTTGAACTTCTTCAGCATATGATTACCAGCCAGCTCCAAATTCATCTTTTCTACAAGTAACGCCTTGTCTTTTGTTGAAGAAGTTGCTTTTAAAATTGAAGGAATTGTTGATGAAGGAGTAACAGGAGCTCCTTTTCTAAGATCAAACTTATCAGAATTAGTTACACTTTCAAATCTAGAGTTATTTCTTGCTGGCATCTCACATTCTCTGGCAAATTGTCCTAGATTTCCACAGTTGTAACATTTTACCTTCTGTTTAGAGAAACCAAGTTTCTTCTTTTAATTTCCTGTAAACTCAGTCCTTCCAGTTCTTTGAAGAAATCTCCTTGCCCTTCTAGTTAACATAGCCATTTGCCACTGTATATCCATTTCCTCCAAGTCATCTGGATCAAGTTGATCCATATCTTCATCAGTGAATCTTTGAGTCTCGTCTAAAACAACTGAATCATATGCATTAACAAATTGCATGAAAAAGGCTAGATGTTCTTGTGACACCTTCACATTCATTAACTTTGATCTACTGCCTGATTTTTTCTCTTTAGTAGTTGCAGAAGTAAAACACACTTCTGTTGATTCATCAATAAAAGCAGATATTGCACCATCTTCCATATTTGATAAACATGCAACTGAACCAGAAGAAGAAGTAGGAACAACACTTGATTTCATATATAGACCAGGATTTTGGGTAGAAAACTTGTTTCCAGCCTTTCTTTTCTGCATATCAAGATCAAAAGATTGAA
Source organism: Mikania micrantha (assembly GCA_009363875.1). Taxonomy (NCBI): domain Eukaryota; kingdom Viridiplantae; phylum Streptophyta; class Magnoliopsida; order Asterales; family Asteraceae; genus Mikania; species Mikania micrantha. The sequence continues at coordinate 26,590,063 of CM018684.1, forward strand.
GTTTAGAGATTAAAACATCAAATTCTGTAATCTCTAAATCAGTGTTTTCCCTGATGATCATAACATATGTCTCCCATGAAGATGGAAATGCATCTAACAGTCTGTCATTTTGCTCTTCAAGAGAAACTTCATAATCCAAATTACTAAGCTCACTTAGCAATAAAGTGTATCTAGTCACCAACTCCTCAAACTTCTCATTATCTAGACACTTGAAAACTTCAAGTTGTTTCTTCAGTAATGTTCTCTTACTTCTCTTCAGTTGCTCACTTCCTTCACATTTCTTTCCTAAAGCATCCCACAATGCTTCAGATCTTTTATGTGATTTGAATGATTGAAAGATTTCTTTGGGAAGTGCCATTGTAAGTAAAGCATAGGCTTTCTTTTCTAAATCATACAATTTCTTTTAATCTTCAGTAAGACGAGAAACATTCTTGTACACCCCATTGAGTTGAGGTTGCTCATATCCTTCAGTCAATGGTATCATAAGACTTGGATTGACTATGGATAAAAATGATTCAAATCTAGCACTCCATGAAGAATATTCACTCAACGAAATAAGTTTCGGAGGCTTCGTCATAGTACCAGCCTCATTATCTGATAAAAGAGCAGATAATGAAGATATATTGGCCATTTTAAATTGTTTTGCAGAAAATATCAACACTTTGGAAAATTCTGAAACTGATCTGTCAGTATTAAGAATATCGACAATAAGTTTGATGAATGATCTGTCGATACTAACAATGTCGATAAAAGTGTCGCACCCCGAGAAATCCCGTCCCTTCAAGGGCACGAGCGACGGACCGTCAGGATCGCAGTCTCCGGTCACACAGTTGCAAGACCTACATGTCTGGTTCCATACGTACATCTAATTACTTAGATAGAACAGTTTTGTAAAATCAGAGTTGCGGATGTTTAATAATATCAAAACAGATATAGTTCATAAGTTGCGGAAGCGTTAATTAAATAGTTTTCAAAATAACATAAGTTTAAAGTTTGCGGAAGCGATTAAAGATGTTTAACAACACATGACATAATAAAATGATAATGTTAAATATTCTCAATATCCTAAGACACTTAAGCAGATGCATGCGACTCCAGCCTAGCATCCTATTCCTTGTGCGCTTGTCTTAGTTACCTGAGAAAATATGCGAGAAAAAGGGTCAACACAATGGTTGGTGAGAGAACAGGTTTTTCATAAGCAGTAAACATCCAATGTTTAAAGTAAGAGTTGTGATTTACATATCACTACAATGCAGTATCGATTGATAGCTAGTCAATACAGTTATATTATATGCGGTTTCGTACCGAAGCTGACAGTTGTGCCTCCCGCCATGTCCATCATAAGACAATGGCAAAGTATTGGTCAATATTGCACCCATTCCGACCTCCAGTCAGGCTGGCCTCCCAGGCGCGATGGGTGGGGCTTGTCAGGCCCAAATAGTACTATTCAAGATACCACGCTAGGTGCTACGTGCTACTAACGGTCCGTGGAGTATCGCGAGGACTTTTAGTTGTGATGTGGTCCACACATATACATATAGTGATAAAGCATATCCATATGTAAATAAAATGAGTTGTTGTTCAAAAACAGTTGTAATGCAATGTTTTCTCGCCCAAAGGTAGGAAAAGTAAAAAGGGGTCGTGAACTCACTTGGTAAAGCAGTTCCGGTTTATGTGTGTTCGCTACCTGCGAATGCTAGCAATCCTGCTAGTAAGCACCTATAACCATATAGGTGTGAGTATGTGTCTTGTGGTGTGTTGTATCCCATACAACTCCAAGTGTCGGTGTGCTCAACCGAGTGTGTGCGTGTTGACTTGTGTTGACTCGACGAATCGTTGGCGACACATTTCTTGTGTTTAGTCCGTTTAATGTGTCATAAATACAAGTAGGACACCTACATGCATCCTATGACTCTAATCATACAACATTCACTTAAGTGACGTGTAAGAATCGTAAAAGTTACCATTTTTGGAAAGTTTAGTTATGAAATCCCATTTCATAAAATTAATAACTCTAATATGTTTATAAAACACGTTTAAATACTTAAAACATATCGGTTACACATAAATCACCGTTTATGGCATTTTGCCCCAAATAAAGTTTCTTTATTTGGAATGTATCCGTTTACAAACTTGTTTTCACAAATCCAAGTTTCCAATATTCTTAGAAATCATTTTTAAACATATTTCAATAATCCAAGTTCACCAAAACATCTTAAAACATGAAAACCCGTCTTTCGATTTACAAAAGTTTCCATATATAGCAAGTTTATCGTAAAATCGTATTTTCACAAAACCAAATACCCAAATGTGTTTCTAAACACTCCAATATGCATTTGACAACATCTAGACATGTCTAACATGTCTAGATCATCACAAATCTACAACGTGCAACATAAAAGTTTCCTTTTATGGCAAGTTCTTCAAAATCATTAAAATAACATATCAAAACTCAATCCCATCAATCCTACATCCTAAAATCAGTAGATCTACACTAAAACAACGCAAGAACATGAACAAATTTCGTGCACAAGAGCCACATGGAGTTGCATGTGGGTGGATGTTCATGCATGTGGGTTTTTACCCATTGCATGTTAGATCTCTCACTAAATAAGCAAGTAAAACTACCTTAGATGCTCTAAACCACTGAGATGAAGCTGGAACAAGTGCTTAGCAGCTCAAAAACCTTCTGGGAATGATCTCCTAGGAGGTTCAAGTGGTGGTGTTAATGAAGACAAGCTTCCAAGCTTCACTTATGAAGAAACAGGGGTTGGAACTCGAGATGGAGGTGTTATTGTCGAGAAAATAGGATTAAAATGATTAAAAGTGAGATAGGTTGAGTGTAAATCCATTTTTGCTATCTGTGTCTGTCTGGCGTACCGCCTGGCGTGGCACACTGAGGCCAAGCGTACCGCGTGAGAGCCTGGCATCCGAAGCTCTCCTTCCCTTCCCTTCCCTTCCCGCACGTGCCGCCCAGGTTCACTTATTGGGCTTAGGCGTACCGCCTGGATCTCCAGACAAGCCCAATAGGCCCAACTTCATCGTTTCGATCCGTTTTTCGATCATTTCACGCTTATAACTCATCGTTTAACATCGTTAGGACTGAAATCATTATTCAATGGTTTGTTCACCAATGTTCGTGAGACTCGTGTGTGTTTCGATAATTCTTTGAATTATCGGTGATCGGTTGTGTTTGTGTTTTACGAATGTTTATACGCTTGATAAATCCCAATCAACGTGTAATGCACAATTCAACAATTCCTCGAAATATTGTTTTGTGTTAGTGTTGTGTTGTGTTTGCCACACTTGGTTTACAAAACCAATGTGCAATGTACGATTTGATAGTTCCTCGAACTATCGTTTCGTAGTTGCTTGTGTTTAACACATATAATTAAACGGAATTAAATGAAATGCAACAAGTATGAATGTGAAATGTAAAGTTGTAAGAGTCGCAATTTACCTGAAATTGTCGGGTGTCACATCATCCCCTTGTTGAAAGAAATTTCGTCCCAAAATTTGGTTGTCGTCGTAGCTTTTGAGAACAAAAATTTTCTGGTTGTCACATCATCCCCTTGTTGAAAGGAAATTTCGTCCCGAAATTATTCGTTGTTGTCGGCGTTCGACGTTGTCTGCTTGAAGATATGGGGATATTTGCGCATCATCTGATCTTCACGTTCCCATGTGAATTCAGGCCCGCCTTTTGAGTTCCATCGGACTCTGACAATTGGAATCCGACTTTGCTTGAGTTGTTTGACCTCTTGGTCCATGATTTCGACCGGTTCCTCTATGAACTGTAGCTGTTCATCCACCTGGATCTCTTCTAGTGGAATTATCAGTGTCTCATCAGATAGACACTTTTTCAAGTTCGAGACATGAAATACGTTGTGAACTCCATCGAGTTCAGCTGGTAGGTTGAGTTGGTATGCCACAGGACCAATCCTTTTCAGGATCTCGAAGGGTCCAATATACCGTGGGTTTAGTTTGCCTCGTTTACCAAAACGAATGACACCTTTCCATGGCGAAACTTTCAGAAGGACTTTATCTCCTACCTGAAATTCTAGAGGCTTTCGGCGTTTGTCGGCATAGCTCTTTTGACGATCTCGAGCTGCTGCCATACGGTTTCTGATTTGTACGATTTTCTCTGTCGTTTCGTGTACAAGTTCCGGGCCAGTGAGCTGACTGTCGCCCACTTCTGCCCAGCAGATGGGTGATCGGCATTTCCTGCCATAGAGTGCCTCAAAAGGCGCTGCCTTTATACTCTTGTGGTAGCTGTTATTGTAGGAGAACTCTACCAACGGTAGGTGAGTTTCCCAACTGTTGCCGAAGTCTGCTACGTACGCTCGTAGCATGTCTTCGAGAGTTTGTATCGTGCGTTCGTTCTGGCCATCAGTTTGCGGGTGGTATGCTGTACTCATATCTAACCGCGTACCAAGCGACTTTTGAAATGATTTCCAGAAGTTAGAGATGAATCTGACGTCCCGATCCGAGATGATGGTGATAGGCACTCCATGTCGCAAGACTACTTCCTTGACGTAGATTCTGGCTAGTTTTTCCATCTTGTCATTTTCCTTGATCGCAAGGAAATGTGCTGACTTAGTCAGTTGGTCCACAATTACCCAAATAGTGTCACATCCACTAGGAGCACGGGGTAATTTGGTAATGAAATCCATGGATATTTGTTCCCACTTCCACATGGGGGTCTTAGGTTGTGTGAATAATCCCGATGGTTTCTGCTACTCAACCTTGACTTTGGCACAAGTCAACCATTTTCGCACGTAGGTGGCAATGTCGGCTTTCATGTGTGGCCACCAGTAGAGTACCTTCATATCATGATACATCTTATCTGATCCAGGGTGAATGGAATACCTGGATTTGTGAGCCTCGTCCATCACAAGGTCTCGTAAGTTTCCGTGATGTAGAACCCAGACGCGTTCCATGAAATAATGTAAGCCATCGGCTTTTACCTCAAGTTGTTGCTCCATTCCCGTCAGTGATTCAGCCGCTAGGTTTTCTGCTTTAAGTGCCTCCACTTGGGCAATACGTATCTGTTCATGGAGATTGGGATTGATGGTGAGTTTTAAAGCTCGTACTCTATTGGGTATCGAGGTGTTTTTCCGGCTTAAGGCATCGGCCACTACATTGGCCTTCCCCGGGTGATACTTGATAGCACACTCATAGTCGTTTAGGAGTTCGAGCCAGCGACATTGTCACATGTTCAGTTCCTTCTGCTTGAATATGTGTTGGAGACTCTTGTGATCAGTGTATATCGTACTCTTTGTATCATACAGGTAGTGTCTCCAGATCTTGAGTGCAAATAGTATGGTTCCAAGTTCCAAGTCATGGGTGGTGTAGTTTTTCTCGTGGACATTCAATTGTCGGGAAGCATATGCGATCACCTTCTCTCGCAGCATCAGTACACAGCCGAGTCCTTGCATTGGGGCATCGCAGTATACTACGAAGTCATCTGTTCCATCAGGAAGAGATAACATTGGTGTACTACAGAGCTTCTGCTTGAGAAGTTGGAATGCAGCTTCTGGTTTGTCGGTCCAAAGGTTTTTCTTGTCTTTAAGGGTTAAGGCTGTAAGGTGTTGGGCTACCTTGGATAATCCTTCAATAAATCGTCAATAATAGCCTGCCAAGCCTAGGAATTGTCACACCACAGTTGGGGTCTTTGGTGCTTCCCAGTTCTTGATCACCTCTATCTTAGATTTTTCCACATGAATCCCTTGTTCATTCACAACATGTCCTAAAAATTGGACCTCTCGAATCCAGAAGTCGCACTTTGAGAGTTTAGCGTACAACTTTTCTTGCCGTAGCAGTTCAAGAGCCAATTGGAGATGATCTTTGTGTTCTTCCCGAGTTTTTGATTAAATGAGGATATCATCAATGAAAACAATGATGAACTTATCTAGTTAAGGTTTGCAAACTCTATTCATGAGATCCATGAATACTGCGGGTGCGTTTGTCAGCCCAAATGGCATAACCAAAAACTCGTAATGGCCATACCGAGTGCGGAAAGCTGTCTTTGGGATGTCTTCTTCTTGAATTCTCAGTTGATGGTACCCAGATCGCAGATCGATCTTAGAGTAGTAACTTGATCCTTGCAGTTGATCGAACAGGTCGTCAATGCGGGGTAAGGGGTAACGACTCACCTTGTTTAACTCCCGATAGTCGATGCACATACGGAACGTGGCATCCTTCTTCTTTACGAACAAGACCGGAGCTCCCCAAGGTGAGAAGCTTGATCTAATGAAACCCTTGTCTAGCAACTCTTGAATTTGATGGGACAGTTCCTGCGTCTCCGAAGGTGCAAGTCGATAAGGTGCTCTTGCGATAGGTGCTGCTCCCGGCACAAGGTCTATGCGGAACTCCACCTGTCGAGGCGGTGGAAGTCCGGATAGATCCTCCGGAAATACATCGGGATAGTCGCATACGACTGGGATGTCTTCTATTCTCTTATCCTCTTCAGTCTGGTCGGTGATAAGCGCCATAATGGTTGTGTATCCCTTTCGTAAGCATTTGTGAGCTTTCATGCACGAGATGATGCTTAGGGGAGTGTCGCTCCTCTCGCCTTTGATGTTTAAGGTTTCTCCACCAGGGAGAGGTATGCGCGCAACCTTGTCGTGGCAAATGATCCTTGGTTTTCAGAAAACCAATCCATGCCCACTACGACATCAAAAATGCCTAGTGTAACTGGCATATGGTCAATCTTAAACTTATGCCCTGCTAGCTCTAAAGTGCATTCTTTCAGAATGTGTTTATTTACAAACAATTTACCATCAGCTAGCTCGACTGTGTACTCGACATCTAATGGTGTTGGGGTTATGGCAAGTATCTCACTAAAATCCTTAGATATAAAGCTTTTCTCAGCTCCAGTATCAAACAATACAGAAGCATAATTATCGTTTAAGAGATACGTACCAGTTGCTAGGTTGGGGTCCCTTCTAGCCTCTTTTGCCCCGATCATGAAGGCTCGTCCCTTCGTACCTATGTTCTTCAAATGTGGGCAGTCCTTCTTGAAATGCCCCGGTTTTCCACATTCGAAGCAGCTCTTTCGTGATTCGAGTTGTTGTTGTTGCGGCTGTGGGGTCTTTGTCAGCAGTTCACCCCTGCAGTCTTCGGCGAGGTGTCCTCCTTTGCCACACCGTTAGCATCGGATAGAACCACATTGCCCCAAAAAATGGTGTAAGTTGCATTTGTTGCACCTAGGGTGTTTTCCTGCATAGGCTCCTGAGCTTTGATTGGTTAGGATGGGTGGTGTGTAAGCTTGAGGTGACCCAAACTTACGTTGTTGTTGTGGTGGTTGAAGAGTGGAGGTTTTGCTCAGGGTGTTGTCCCATTTGCGTTTGCTGTCAGCAGGTTTGGCTACAACACCACGGGGTGGTAAGAGTCCCTCTGCAACTGCCGAGTTAGTGAGCTTGTGGGATAGTCGCCCAGCTTGTTGCATGGTGATGGGGTCAGCAGAGAGTACCATACCCTGAATTTGAGGTGGCAGTCCCTCAATATACTTCTCTATGTGCTTGTAGGGTGGGGTTACCATTTCTGGGCACAGGTGTGCCAGCTCATATGATCGGGCATTGTATGCCTCGACGTCGGACCCAATCATCTTGTTGTTCCAGAATTCAGTCTCAAGTTTCTGTACTTCACCGCGAGGACAGTATTTGATGTTCAACATCCTCTTGAAATCATCCCAAGGTAAGGCTTTGGCTGCATCGAGCCTAGGTTTCGAACATTGGCATTCCTCCATATGAAAGCAGCTCCCTCAAGAGTTCCGGCCGCTGAATGAGTGGGGTTTGCAATCCAGAAACATCTTGAATGTGCAGAGAGGTGGGTTAGGGTTTGCTCCAAAGATACGCAGAGAATAGTATTTGGTTCAGTATTGGGTAAACGCGTTGAAATGGAAATGAGTGATTGCAGTGCAAGGTGAATATGAAATAAGACTCATCACCTTGGTTCAGTGGGTTTTGATTGCGAGTAGCTTCTCGTGTAGCAAGGGCCTCCTCAACTCGCTCGTTGATGAGTGCGTTCAATTCAGCTGGTGTCAGGCTGATGTTTCCACGTCCTCCCGCGTTCCTGCGTCCTCCGCGTCTTCCAGCCATGATCTTCATAGTGAGAATAAGTGTTAGTGTATGTCTGATGACTAATTTAGTGTGTGCGGTAGGTACCGAAAGAAAACAGGTAGACCTATCGGCTCCTCCCCGTCATGTGTAATCACATGTGGTGACAATGGTGACGTCAGATATATTATGCGCGTAGTAAGTGTGCGTACAATCATGTATGCAAATAATAAGTGATTACGTAGGTTAGTACTATTGCTACTAACACTCTATGTGTATGGAGACTAGTGGCTATAGACTAAGTTCACTAAATGCAAACCTAATTCGCAATAACCGAAGGCTCTGATACCAATATGTCGCACCCCGAGAAATCCCGTCCCCTCCGGGGCGGGAGCTACGTACCGTCAGGATCGCAGTCTCCGGTCACACAGTTGCGAGACCTACACGTCTGGTTGCATACATACATCCAATGACTTGGATTGAACAATTTTGTAAAATCAGAGTTGCGGAAGTTTAATAATATCAAAACAGATATAGTTCATAAGTTGCGGAAGCGTTAATTAAATAGTTTTCAAAATAACATAAGTTTAAAGTTTGGGGAAGCGATTAAAGATGTTTTACAACACATGACATAATAAAATGATAATGTTAAATGTTCTCAATATCCTAAGACACTTAAGCAAATGCATGCGACTCCAGCCTAGCATCCTAATCCTTGTGCGCGTGCCTTAGTTACCTGAGAAAACATGCTAGAAAAAGGGTCAACACAATGGTTGGTGAGAGCACAGGTTTTTCATAAGTAGTAAACATCCAATGTTTAAAGTAAGAGTTGTGATTTACATATCATTACAATGCAGTATCGACTGATAGCTAGTCAATACAGTTATATTATATGCGGGTTCGTACCGAAGCTGACAGTTGTGCCTCCCATCCATGTCCATCACAAGACAATGGCAAACTGTTGGTCAATATTGCACCCATTCCGACCTCCAGTCGGGTTGGCCTCCCAGGCGCGATTGGTGGGGCTTGCCAGGCCCAAATAGTACTATTCAAGATTACCACGCTAGGCGCTACGCGCTACTAAAGGTCCGTGGAGTATCGCGAGGACTTTTAATTGTGATGTGGTCCACACATATACATATGGTGAAAAAGCATGTCCATATGTAAATAAAATGAGTTGTTGTTCAAAAACAATTGTAATGCAATGTTTTCTCCCCCAAAGGTAGGAAAAGTAAAAAGGGGCCTTGTATTCACCTGGTAAAGCAGTTCCGGTTTATGTGTGTTCGCTACCTGCGAGTGCTAGCAATCCTGCTAGTAAGCACCTATAACTATATAGGTGTGAGTATGTGTGTTGTGGTGTGTTGTATCCCATACAACTCCAACTGTCGGTGTGCTCCACCGAGTGTGTGCGTGTTGACTTCTGTTGACTCGACGAATCGTTGGTGACACGTTTGTTGTAATGCAATGTTTTCTCCATCGAAGGTAGGAAAAGTAAAACGGGGCCGAGAACTCACCTGGTAAAGCAGTTCCGGTTTATATGTGTTTGCTACCTGCGAGTGCTAGCAATCCTACTAGTAAGCACCTATAACCATATAGGTGTGAGTATGTGTGTTGTGGTGTGTTGTATCCCATACAACTCCAAGTTTCGGTGTGCTCAATCGAGTGTGTGCGTGTTGACTTGTGTTGACTCGACGAATCGTTGGTGACACGTTTGTTGTGTTTAGTCCGTTTAATGTGTCATAAATACAAGTAGGACACCTACATGCATCGTATGACTCTAATCGTACAACGTTCACTTAAGTGATGTGTAAGAATCGTAAAAGTTACCATTTTTGGAAAGTTTAGTTATGAAATCCCATTTCATAAAATTAATAACTCTAATATGTTTATAAAACACGTTTAAATACTTAAAACATATCGTTTACACATAAATCACCGTTTATGGTATTTTCCCCAAATAAAGTTTCTTTATTTGGAAAGTATCCGTTTAAAAACTCGTTTTCACAAATCCAAGTTTCCAATATGCTTAGAAATCATTTTTAAACATATTTCAATAATCCAAGTTCACCAAAACATCTAAAAACATCAAAACCTGTCTTTCGATTTACAAAAGTTTCCATATATAGCAAGTTTATCGTAAAATCGTATTTTTCACAAAACCGAATACCCAAATGTTTTTCTAAACACTACAATATGCATTTGACAACATCTAGACATGTCTAACATGTCTAGATCATCACAAATCTACAACATGCAACATAAAAGTTTCCTTTTATGGCAAGTTTTACAAAATCATAAAAATAACTTATCAAAACTCAAACCCATCAATCCTACATCCTAAAATCAGTAGATCTACAATAAAACAACACAAGAACATCAACAAATTTCATGCACAAGAGCCACATGGAGTTGCATGTAGGTGGATGTTCATGCATGTGGCTTTTTACCCATTGCATGTTAGATCTGTCACTAAATAAGCAAGTAAAACTACCTTAGATGCTCTAAACCACTGAGATGAAGCTGGAACAAGTGCTTAGCAGCTCCAAAACCTTTTGGGAATGATCTCCTAGGAGGTTCAAGTGGTGGTGTTGATGAAGACAAGCTTCTAAGCTTCACTTCCAGGCTTCAAACCTTCTAAGAGTTCCAACAATGGCTTCCAAGACCAACAATGGAGGTTTTTCTGGTGAAATGATGAAGAAACAGGGGTAGCGACTCGAGATGCAGGTGTTATGGCTGAGAAAATAGGATTTGAATAATTAAAAGTGAGATAGGTTGAGTGTAAATCTATTTTTGCTATCTGTGTCTGTCAGGCGTACCGCCTGGCGTGGCACACTGCGACCAGGCGTAACGTGCGAGAGCCTGGCATCCGAAGCTTTCCTTCCCTTCCCGCGCGTACCGCCAGGGTTCACTTGTTGGGCTCAGGCGTACCGCCTGGAACTCCAGACAAGCCCAATAGGCCCAATTTCATCGTTTCGATCCGTTTTTCGATCATTTCACGCTTATAACTCATCGTTTAACATCGTTAGGACTGAAATCATTATTCAATGGTTTGTTCACCAACGTTCGTGAGACTCATGTGTTTCGATAATTTTTCGAATTATCGGAGATCGTTTGTGTTTGTGTTTTACGAATGTTTGCACGCTTGATTTAATCCCAATCAACGTGTAATGCACAATTCAACAATTCCTCGAATTATTTTTTTGTGTTAGTGTTGTGTTTGCCACACTTGGTTTACAAAACCAATGTGCAATGTGCGATTCGATAGTTCCTCGAACTATCATTTCGTAGTTGCTTGTGTTTAACTCATCTAATTAAACAGAATTAAATGAAATGCGACAAGTATGAATGTGAAATGTAAAGTTGTAAGAGTCGCAATTTACCTGAAATTGCCAGGTGTCACATCATACCCTTGTTGAAAGAAATTTCGTCACGAAATTTGGTTGTCGTCGTAGTGTTTGAGAACAAAAATTTTCTGGTTGTCATATCATCCCCTTGTTGAAAGAAAATTTCGTCCCGAAATTTATTCGTTGTTGTCGGCGTTCGACGTTGTCTACTTGAAGAGATGGGGATGTTTGCGCATCATCTGATCTTCACGTTCCCACGTGAATTCAGGTCCGCGTTTTGAGTTTCATCGGACTCTGACAATTGGAATCCGACTTTGCTTGAGTTGTTTGACCTTCCGGTCCATGATTTCGACCGGTTCCTCTATAAACCGTAGCTGTTCATCTACCTGGATCTCTTCCAGTGGAATTACCAGTGTTTCATCAGATAGACACTTTTTCAAGTTCGACACATGAAACACGTTGTGAACTCCATCGAGTTTAGCTGGTAGGTTGAGTTGGTATGCCACTGGACCAATCCTTTTCAGGATCTCGAAGGGTCCAATATACTGTGGGTTTAGTTTGTCTCGTTTACCAAAACGAATGACGCCTTTCCATGGCGAAACTTTCAGAAGGACTTTATCTCCTACCTGAAATTCTAGAGGCTTTCGGCGTTTGTCGGCATAGCTCTTTTGACGATCTCGAGCTGCTGCCATACGGTTTCTGATTTGTACGATTTTATCTGTCGCTTCGTGTACAAGTTCCGGGCCAGTGAGCTGACTGTCGCCCAATTCTGCCCAGCAGATGGGTGATCTGCATTTCCTGCCATAGAGTGCCTCAAAAGGCGTTTCCTTTATACTTGTGTGGTAGCTGTTATTGTAGGAGAACTCTACCAACGGTAGGTGAGTTTCCCAACTGTTGCCAAAGTCTACTTAGCACGCTCGTAGAAAGTCTACGAGAGTTTGTATCGTGCGTTCGCTCTGGCCATCAGTTTGCGGGTGGTATGCTGTACTCATATCCAACCGCGTACCATGCGACTTTGCAATGATTTCCAGAAGTTAGAGGTGAATCTGGCGTCCCGATCCGAGATGATGGAGATAGGCACTCCATGTCGAGAGACTACTTCCTTGACATAGATTCTGGCTAGTTTTTCCATCTTGTCGTTTTCCTTGATTGCAAGGAAATGTGCTGACTTAGTCAGTCGGTCCACAATTACCCAAATAGTGTCACATCCACTAGGAGCACGGGGTAATTTGGTAATGAAATCCATGGATATTTGTTCCCACTTCCACATGGCGATCTCAGGTGTGTGAGTAATCCCGATGGTTTCTGGTACTCAACCTTGACTTTGGCACAAGTCAAGCATTTGCTCACGTAGGTGGCGATTTCGGCTTTCATGTGTGGCCACCAGTAGAGTACCTTTAGATCATGATACATCTTACCCGATCCAGGGTGAATGGAATACCTGGATTTGTGAGCCTCGTCCATCACAAGGTCTCGTAAGTTTCCGTGATGTGGAACCCAGACGCGTTCCATGAAATAATGTAAGCCATCGGCTTTTACCTCAACTTCTTGCTCCATTCCCCTCAATGATTCAGCCGCTAGGTTTTTTGCTTTAAGTGATACCACTTGGGCAACAAGTATCTGTTCAGGGAGATTGGGATGGATGGTGAGTTGTAAAGCTCGTACTCTCTTGGGTTTCGAGGTGTTTTTCTGGCTTAAGGCATCGACCACTACATTGGCCTTCCCCGAGTGATACTTGATAGCACACTCATAGTCGTTTAGGAGTTCGATAAATCGTCGATAATAGCCTGCCAAGCCTAGGAATTGTTGCACCTCAGTTGGGGTCTTTGGTGCTTCCCAGTTCTTGATCACCTCTATCTTAGATTTATCCACATGAATCCCTTGTTCATTCACAACATGTTCCAAAAATTGAACCTCTCGAATCCAGAAGTCGCACTTTGAGAGTTTAGCGTACAACTTTTCTTGCCGTAACAGTTCAAGAGCCAATTGGATATAATCTTTGTGTTCTTCCCGAGTTTTCGAGTAAATCAATATATCATCAATGAACACAATGACAAACTTATCTAGATAAGGTTTGCAAACTCTATTCAAGAGATCCATGAATACTGTGGGTGCGTTTGTCAGCCCAAATGGCATATCCAAAAACTCGTAATGGCCATACCGAGCTGTCTTTGGGATGTCTTCTTCTTGAATTCTCAGTTGATGGTACCCAGATCGTAGATCGATCTTAGAGTAGAAACTTGATCCTTGCAGTTGATCAAACATATCGTCAATGCGGGGTAAGGGCTAACTGTTCTTGATTGTCACCTTGTTTAACTCTCGATCGTCGATGCACATACGGAACGTGCCATCCTTCTTCTTTACGAATAAGACCGGAGCTCCCTAAGGTGAGAAGCTTGGTCTAATGAAACCCTTGTTTAACAACTCTTGAAGTTGATTGGACAGTTCCTACATGTCCGAAGGTGCAAGTCGATAAGGTGCTCGTGCGATAGGTGTTGCTCCCGGCATGAGGTCTATGCAGAACTCCACTTGTCGAGGCGGTGGAAGTCCGGGTAGATCCTTCGGAAATACGTCGGGATAGTCGCATACGACTGGGATGTCTTCTATTCTCTTCTCCTCTTCAGTCTTGTCGGTGATAAGCGCCAGAATGGCTGTGTATCCCTTTCTTAAGCATTTGTGAGCTTTCATGCACGAGATGATGCTTAGGGGAGTGTCGCTCCTCTATCCTTTTATGTCTAAGGTTTCTCCACCAGAGAGAGGTATGCGCACAACCTTGTCGTGGCAAATGATCTCAGCTTGGTTTTCAGACAACCAATCCATGCCCACTACGACATAAAAACTGCCTAGTGTAACTGGCATGAGGTCAATCTTAAACTTATGGCCTGCTAGCTCTAAAGTGCATTCTTTCAGAATGTGTTTAGTTACAATCAATTTACCATCAGCTAGCTCTACTGTGTACTCGACATCTAAGGGTGTTGGGGTTATGGCAAGTATCTCACTAAAATCCTTAGATATAAAGCTTTTCTCAGCTCCAGTATCAAACAACACAGAAGCATAATTATCGTTCAAGAGATACGTACCAGTTGCTAGGTTGGGGTCCCTTCTGGCCTCTTTTGCCCCGATCACGAAGGCTCGTCCCTTCGGACCATTGTTGATCTTCAAATGTGGGTAGTCCTTGAAATGCCCCGGTTTTCCACATTCGAAGCAGCCCTTTGGTGCTTCGAGTTGTTGTTGTTGCGGTTGTGGGGTCTTTGTCAGCAGTTCACCCCTGCAGTCTTTGGCGAGGTGTCCTCCTTTGCCACACCGTTGGCATCAGGTAGAACCACATTTCTCCAAAACATGGTGTAAGTTGCATTTGTTGCACCTAGGGTGTTTGCCTGCATAGGCTCCTGAGCTTTAATTGGTTCGGAGGGGTGGTGTGTAAGCTTGAGGTGACCCAAACTTACGTTGTAGTGGTGGTGGTTGAAGAGTGGAGGTTTTTGCTCAGGGTGTTGTCCCATTTGCGTTTGTTGTCAGCAGGTTTGGCTACAGCACCACGAGGTGGTAAGAGTCCCTGTGCGACTGCCGAGTCAGTGAGCTTGTGGGCTAGTCGCACGGCTTGTTGCAAGGTGATGGTGTCAGCAGAGAGTACCATACCCTGAATTTGAGGTGGCAGTCCCTCAATATACTTCTCTATGTGCTTGTAGGGTGGGGTTACCATTTCCTGGCACAGGTGTGCCAGCTCATATGATCGAGCAGTCTATGCCTCGACCTCGGACGCAATCATCTTGTGGTTCCAGAATTCAATCTCAATTTTCTGTACTTCACCGCGAGGACAGTATTCGCGGTTCAACATCCTTTAGAAATCATCCCAAGGTAGGGCGTTGGCTGCATCGAGCCCTAGGTTCTAAATATTGGCATTCCACCACGTGAGGGCGGCTACCTCAAGAGTTCCAGGAGCGAACTTGACCTTGTCTTCGTTCCTGCAGTTGATCATGGCAAAGGCTGACTCCGCCTTTTCCATCCAACGTAGTAGTCCGATGGCTCCCTTAGTGCCGCTAAATGAGTGGGGTTTGCAATCCAGAAACATCTTCAATGTGCAGAGAGGTGGGTTAGGATTTGCTCCTGAGATACGCAGAGAATAGTATTTGGTTCAGTATTGGGTAAACGTGTTGAAATGGAAATGAGTGATTGCGGTGCAAGGTGAATATGAAATAAGCCTCATCACCTTGGTTCAGTGGGTTTTGATTGCGAGTAGCTTCTCGTGCTGCAAGGGCCTCCTCAACTCGCTCGTTGATGAGTGCGTTCAATTCAGCTGGTGTCAGGCTGATGTTTCCACGTCCTCCCACGTTGCTGCGTCCTCTGCGTCTTCCAGCCATGATCTTTATAGCGAGAATAAGTGTTTGTGTATGTCTGATGACTAATTTAGTGTGTGCGGTAGGTACCAAAAGAAAATAGGTAGAGCTATCGTCTCCTCCCCGTCATGTGTAATAACATGTGGTGACGATGGTGACGTCATATATATTACGCGCGTAGTAAGTGTGCGTACAATCATGTATGCAAATAATAAGTGATTACGTAGGTTAGTACTATTGCTACTAACACTCTATGTGTATGGAGACTAGTGGCTATAGACTAAGTTCACTAAATGCAAACCTAATTCGCAATAACCGGAGGCTCTGATACCAATCTGTCGCACCCCGAAAAATCCCGTCCCTTCCGGGTCGCGAGCTACGGACCGTCAGGATCGCAGTCTCCGGTCAGACAGTTGCGAGATCTACATGTCTGGTTGCATACGTACATCCAATTACTTGGATAGAACAGTTTTGTAAAATCAGAGTTGCGAAAGTTTAATAATATCAAAACACATATCGTTCATAAGTTGCCGAAGCGTTAATTAAATAGTTTTCAAAATAACATAAGCCTAAAGTTTGCGGAAGCGATTAAAGATGTTTAACAACACATGACATAATAAAATGATAATGCTAAATGTTCTCAATATCCTAAGACACTTAAGCAGATGCATGCGACTCCAGCCTAGCATCCTAATCCTTGTGTGCGTGCCTTAGTTACCTCAGAAAACATGCGAGAGAAAGGGTCAACACAATGGTTGGTGAGAGCTCAGGTTTTTCATAAGCAATAAACATCCAATGGTTAAAGTAAGAGTTGTGATTTACATATCATTAGAATGCAGTATAGATTGATAGCTAGTCAATACAGTTATATTATATGCGGGTTCGTACCGAAGTTGACAGTTGTGCCTCCCGTCATGTCCATCACAAGACAATGGCAAAGTGTTGGTCAATATTGCACCCATTCCGACCTCCAGTCGGGTTGGCCTCCCAGGCGAGATGGGTTGGGCTTGTCAGGCCCAAATAGTACTATTCAAGATTACCACGCTAGACGCTAGGCGCTACTAACGGCCCGTGGAGTATCGTGAGGACTTTTAGTTGTGATATGGTCCACACATATACATACAGTGATAAAGCATGTCCATATGTAAATAAAATGAGTTGTTGTTCAAAAACAGTTGTAATGCAATGTTTTCTCCCCCAAAGGTAGGAAAAGTAAAACGGCGCCGTGAACTCACCTGGTAAAGCAGTTCCGGTTTATGTGTGTTCGCTACCTGCGAGGGCTAGCAATCCTGCTAGTAAGCACCTATAACCATATAGGTGTGAGTATGTGTCTTGTGGTGTGTTGTATCCCATACAACTCCAAGTGTCGGTGTGCTCAACCGAGTGTGTGCGTGTTGACTTGTGTTGACTCGACGAATCGTTGGTGACACGTTTGTTGTGTTTAGTCCGTTTAATGTGTCATAAATACAAGTAGGACACCTAGGATGACTCTAATCGTACAACGTTCACTTAAGTGCCGTGTAAGAATCATAAAAGTTACCATTTTTGGAAAGTTTAGTTATGAAATCCCATTTCATAAAATTAATAACTCTAATATGTTCCTAAAACACGTTTAAATACTTAAAACATATCGTTTACACATAAATCACCGTTTATGTCATTTTGCCCTAAATAAAGTTTCCTTATTTGGAAAGCATCCGTTTAAAAACTCGTTTTCACATATCCAAGTTTCCAATATGCTTAGAAATCATTTTTAAATATATTTCAATAATCCAAGTTCACCAAAACATCTAAAAACATCAAAACCCGTCTTTCGATTTACAAAAGTTTCCAAATATAGCAAGTGTATCGTAAAATCGTATTTTCACAAAAGCAAATACCCAAATGTGTTTCTAAACACTCCAATATGCATTTGACAACATCTAGACATGTCTACGATGTCTAGATCATCACAAATCTACAACATGCAACATAAAAGTTTCCTTTTATGGCAAGTTCTACAAAATCATGGAAATAACTTATCAAAACTCAATCCCATCAATCCTACATCCTAAAATCAGTAGATCTGCACAAAAACAACACAAGAACATCAACAAATTTAGGGCACAAGACCCATATGGAGTTGCATGTGGGTGGATGTTCATGCATGTGGGTTTTTAGCCATTGCATGTTAGATCTATCACTAAATAAGCAAGTAAAACTACCTTAGATTCTCTAAACCACTGAGATGAAGCTGGAACAAGTGCTTAGCAGCTCCAAAACCTTCTAGGAATGATCTCCTAGGAGGTTCAAGTGGTGGTGTTGATGAAGACAAGCTTCCAAGCTTCACTTCCAAGCTTCAAACCTTCTACCAACAATGGCTTCCAAGACCAACAATGGAGGTTTTGCTGGTGAAATTATGAAGAAACAGGGGTAGCAACTCAAGATGGAGATTTTATGGCCGATAAAATAGGATGAGAATGATTAAAAGTGAGATAGGTTGAGTGTAAATCCATTTTTGCTATTTGTGTCTGTCAGGCGTACCGCCTGGCGTGGCACACTGAGGCCAGGCGTACCGCGCGAGAGCCTGGCATCCGAAGCTTTCCTTCCCTTCCCGCGCGTACCGCCTAGGTTCACTTGTTGGGCTCAGGCGTACCTCCTGGAACTCCAGACAAGCCCAATAGGCCCAATTTCATCGTTTCGATCCGTTTTTCGATCATTTCAGGCTTATAACTCATCGTTTAACATTGTTAGGACGGAAATCTTATTCAATGGTTTGTTCACCAACGTTCGTGACACTCGTGTGTGTTTCGATAATTCTTCGAATTATCGGTGATCGTTTGTGTTTGTGTTTTACGAATGTTTGCACGCTTGATTAATCCCAATCAACGTGTAATGCACAATTCAACAATTCCTCGAATTATTTTTTTGTGTTAGTGTTGTGTTTGCCACACTTGGTTTACAAAACCAATGTGCAATGTACAATTTCCATATGGTAAGGTTAAGATAGGAGCATCACAAAGTTATTGCTTTAGTGTCTTAAAAGCTTCTTCTTGCTTCGATCCCCACTCATACGGTTTATTCTTTTGAGTCAAAGCAGTAAGGGGAACAACAGTTTTGGAGAAATTCGAAATAAACCATCGATAGTAACCGGCAAGTCCAAGAAAATAACGAATCTCCGTTGGGGTCTTTGGTGTACACAAATTTTTCATAGCTTCAATCTTTGCAGGATCCACATGAACACCATTCTCATAGACTATGTGACCCAATAATTGAACTTCCTTAAGCCAAAATTCACACTTGGAGAATTTGGCGTGCAGTTCTTCTCAAGATCTCCAAAATCAATTTAAGATGTTGTTTGTGTCCTTCTTTGCTCATGGAGTATATCAATATATCCTCTATGAACACAATTAAAATCTTATCCAAATATGACTTGCAGACTCGGTTCATGAGATCCATGAAAACCGCAGGGGCATTATTGGAAATGCATAATGGCGATATCTTGTTCAAAAAGTTGTCTTGGGAATATCATCATCATGTACACGAAGCTGATGATACCTAGACCATAGGTCAATCTTCGAAAACCATGTCAGGCCTTGAAGTTGATCAAAGAGATCATCGATGCATGGCATCAGGATTCTTAATGGTAAGTTTATTCAATTCGCGGTTTTCTATGCACATTAGAAATGGCATGTCCTTCTTCTTGACAAACAGGACCGGTACACCACATGGTTAATGGCTTGGGCGAATGAATCCTTTATCGGACAATTATTGTAATTGACTCGCCAATTCTTGTAACTCTGAAGGCGCAAGTCTGTAAGGAGCTTTGGAGACTGGGTTCGCACCAGGTACAAGATCAATTCTAAATTCTACTTGATGCTCCAGTGGAATCCCTGGCAAATCATCTGGAAAGACATCAAGAAAATCTCATATCACTGTGACGTCTTGTATGCTCTTGCTTTGCTCCTTCTTCTCCACGACATGTGATAGAAATGCTATGCATTTCTTCCTAAGATATTATGTGCCTTGGTGCA